>JAVJAQ010001667.1:4948642-7348642 GCA_032362365.1 Zygogramma bicolorata | reverse complement strand
ATTCCTCATGATCATCCCTAGCCGAGCACGTAACAATATACAGGGCGTCCCATTCAAGAATCGAATGTTGATGTCATTTCTGGAAAAATTGAAAGTTGGTTATGGTTATGGTTTCGAATTTCAAAAATATAGCTAGAAAAACAAAGGAGAAAACGGGGTTGTACTATGAGTCTGTGTCACACGGTATATATATATATATATATATATATATATATATATATATATATATATATATATATATATATATATATATATATACAAGATGAATTTTTCTGGGTTTTTATCCGTTAGGTATTTTCTGATTTGTTCGACGTTTCGAATTCCATTTTGAATTCATTTTCAAGAACTGTGAGACGAATATCTGTCCATACCGTCCTGGTCAATGGGCAGGATGCAGCCTTAATATCGGACGCAGTCGGATAATGACTGAGGAGAGTCATTATAAATACCAGTTTCCGTGGAGAACAGACAATTGAAGTCTTTGCTAGCTCTTGCTTGGTTGCTTCGTAAGGGGAGTGATTGACCAGGACGGTATGGACAGATATTCGTCTCACAGTTCTTGAAAATGAATTCAAAATGGAATTCGAAACGTCGAACAAATCAGAAAATACCTAACGGATAAAAACCCAGAAAAATTCATCTTGTATAACGAAGATCCGTGAAAACATCAATTTCTACATAATACCTGGATGGGCAGGATGCAGCCTTAATATCGGACGCAGTCGGATAATGACTGAGGAGAGTCATTATAAATACCAGTTTCCGTGGAGAACAG
This sequence comes from Zygogramma bicolorata, assembly GCA_032362365.1. Lineage (NCBI taxonomy): Eukaryota > Metazoa > Arthropoda > Insecta > Coleoptera > Chrysomelidae > Zygogramma > Zygogramma bicolorata. Next base: position 7,347,867 of record JAVJAQ010001667.1, on the reverse strand, counting down.
ACAATTGAAGTCTTTGCTAGCTCTTGCTTGGTTGCTTCGTAAGGGGAGTGATTGACCAGGACGGTATGGACAGATATTCGTCTCACAGTTCTTGAAAATGAATTCAAAATGGAATTCGAAACGTCGAACAAATCAGAAAATACCTAACGGATAAAAACCAAGAAAAATTCATCTTGTATAACGAAGATCCGTGAAAACATCAATTTCTACATATATATATATATATATATATATATATATATATATATATATATATATATATATATATATATAAATCTCGTGTCACAATGTTTGACCTCAATGGACTCCTAAACCACTAAACCGATTATAATAAAATTCGCACACCATGTGCAGTTCGATCCAACTTGAGAGATAGGATAGTTTAAATCCCATATTATAGTCGCAATTTTAATTTATTGCTAATTATTTGTCTGTTATTATTTGACAGTCACAATTATCTGTTAACTCCAAATGATTCTAACAGATGTCGATACCTTTCGACTGGGTTGAGTAAGTAATCAATAGATGGCGCTGCTGTGCCCATCAGTTGGCAGAATAAATTGAATCAAGATGTCGATACCTTTCGACTGGGTTGAGTAAGTAATCAATAGATGGCGCTGCTGAGCCCATCAGTTGGCAGAACAAGTTGAATCAAGATGTCGATACCTTTCGACTGGGTTGAGTAAGTAATCAATAGATGGCGCTGCTGAGCCCATCAGTTGGCAGAACAAATTGAACCAAGAAATCCAGCTCAAAGAATCAGGACAGCAGAAGGTCATGCACAACCACAAATGGTTTAGATTTGAAAAATCCATGTTTTTCTCATGGGCAACTATATGTTGCGTGTTCACGTGTTGGGAAACCGTCGAATCTATTTGTGTTAGCTAAAGACAGGTTAACCAAAAACATTGTGCACCGATTGGTGTTAAATTAAATTGAAATTGATAGTATTTATAATTCAAAAAAATAGATATTAATGTTATTTACTGTATTATACTCTAATATACTTAAATTTGTTATAAAATTAAATAGAAATAATAAATCTGATAAATTTTTATTTTTCTGCTTAATATCAAGTGTAAGAACATTTTAATTGATTTGTTCAACGTACTTCCCCTTCAAATCTCAATCCAGTGAATGTGTATACCAACATCAACATTTTCGTCTTTGGTCGTAAATAATTTCATTGTACTGAAGGGTTATAGTAGTAGAAAGTCAAATAAGGAGATCACCATATTTTTTTTTTTCAAATACCATCTGCGTGTGAAAAAGCCTAGTGGACTCCGTGTGACTTATTGTTCCTTTCAGATTGTTTACTATAATGTGATATAACAAAAACTTTAGCCACAGCAACGCGTGGCCGGGTCAGCTAGTATATATATATATATATATATATATATATATATATATATATATATATATATATATATATATATAAATATAATCTGAATTTCGGAAACGACTCCAACGATTCTCATGAAATTCAGTATGCGGTGGTTCTTGGAAGCGATGAATCGTTCTAGCTAGGTTTCATTTTTAGAAAACGTCGTTTTATCCGTGGTTTCAGGCAAAAGTGATACTCGTGATTCTATTTTTTTTTGTATATTTTCCTTCGATGAGTACCATTACGAATGCGCCAGGAAGGCAGAGCCTTGTGGGGGCAAGGGTCGGCAATCATTTTTTATGGCGAAGTGCTCTGGGGTCTCTTACCGATTTTCACGGTAACACATTTGCGATTCATACTGTAGGAAAACACAGGAAATAGCCACAGTTTTTCTGTCATGTCATGATGTTGGAATTTTTTTTATTCTACTCTTTCATTTCTGTCTCTGGCTACGTTCGTTCTCTAATGTCTCGAATATTTCATGGTTGAATATGTGAGTGTGAGATGTCATCCTTAGTATTTTTTATCTTTCTGTGAATACCCTTTTATTCAATTCACAGTTTTGAATCTAATAGTACAATCCCCCTATTCTCGCGATATCGCCAGTGGAAAATTCAACAGAATCTGTTACATACAAGTATGATAACGATACGGTGCGGTGGTGAAAGCTTCCGGTTTCCTATTGTATCGTATATGGTATCTCCCTAGTGTGAACGGAATGTTATGATCCTGAGAGGCTTTAATAAAAACTGATAACGTTGTTATATATTCATTGTATTGTTGAGGTGCTATATGAAAATATACCAAACAGGGTGACATCCGAAATTACCACATCATGCAGTTCTCAACTATTCATACAAATTCCTCGACATTTATAGTTCGAAATTTCCAACTGAATCTCAAAAACGTACGAAATATAATGTATTCAAGTAAACTATAATAGTATATTATGCAACGATCAAGTAACGAGCATCCACCGGGATACGAAACGAGCCGAAGATGAGTTTCGTATGGTTGATGCGAGTATATTAATAACCATTACATGAGAGTTGCATACGCTATTTTATCTACGCCCGATAAATAGAAAAGAACTACAAATATTATATTTATATTTGTATTGCACACAATAATTGTTATTATTCGTATTCTTTCGAAAAATTCTACAAAATTGTAATTAATGGTATTACTTCGAGAAATAAAACAATGAGAAATGGAGAGATCAAAAATTAAAACGAAAAGAAATTACTCGCGGCTGGATTCGAACCCATGTCTCTTCCGACTAGTCCAACTAGCTAATATAATCTCAGCGCCTTAGACCACTCGGCTACGGAGAGCGTAGAAAATTTGGATGAAACAATAACGAAATAAATCATGCATTTGTCAAATGAAAAATTTAATCATTCTAGCTGTATTTCTGCCGGTGAAGGTGTCAAAGATGATTCTTCCGTATCGCTGGTATCAGACATTTTGTTATGATTATCGAAGTTTGGTAATATTCTTAAAAAATTCAATACCTATACCGATTTTGACTTGACAAACGTCAAATGCAAAGCATGCACATCATGTTTGATTGAAAAATAATGGGTTTCTATTGGTTGAAAATCTGTATCTTAATGAAAATCTGTATCGTAATGGATTTCATTGTGAAACGGGTTGTGGGCATATAAGTGTATTATTAGAGTACGGGCGTAGATAAAAAAATATAGTTTCCAGATTTAATCAAGTCGAATGCATACTTGCCTATTACCGATTCAGAATTAATCGAACAGTCTCCGAAGATTTTTACTTTACTTGAAGTACAAATCCCACAACAAATTGGATGAGTATGTTTTCAATTTGGATTTATCAATAGTATTAACAATGACTTTGCGAAAATAATAGAGAGGGGTAACACCAACTTGGTGGAAATCAATTCTGGGGAAACCCAGGCATGTATCTCCACAAAGGAAGCCGATTTAACTTTATCTAAGACCCAGATGTTAGGAGTAACTATTGACAAAGTCAAGTATTTGGATGCTAGGAATTACGATCAGTAATAATGTGCTAAATTTGCTTTCCAGAAGCATAGATTTCTATTTCTTGTGAAAAAATAATACACTCCTCTTCAGCTATAATGATCTACAAGGCACAGATACGGCCGGTCTTGGAGTATAGATTCCATATGTGGAGCTCGGCACCAAAACTTCTTGATTCGATTCGGAAAAAGTCAATCCGTCTTGGTGATCCTCCACTCACGATCTCGCTCACTTCGCTGGAACATTGTAGACGGGTCGGAGACTTCTCTCTCTCTTCTATAGATATTTTTACGGTTGGTGTTCTTTTGAATTTTTGTCTATCGTTCCACCTTTGGTAGGGATGACCCGACGAGTGCAGAATTCTCACCACTTTGTTGTGAGCTTGGAGACCTGTCGACCTTCCTTACTGAGGGTTCTTTTTTCAATAGAACAGCTGAACTTTGGAACTCCTTGCCGAGGGAGGTTTTTCATGAGCCTTACAAACTTCAAAAATTTAAAGTTACTGTTGATTCGTATATCCTGTCCTTCGATTCACACGGTGTTCTTTGAACATTACTGGGCTTCCACTCAGTGTTAATCTCTATCTAAAAAAAGTCGACCAGTTCTATTCAATATCAAACTCATTGGTAACAGGTTGTTGTAATTCAGAAAGGGTCCACTTGCATGTGACTCTTGATAGAAAAAATTAATTATTCATCAACGGCGGTAGACTATTATCGCACAGTACCTCCACGTGAAAAGTAAAATTTCCGCTCTACCAAATAACTAATAATTGGAGCCAGTTTCACACATCGCCGAAATAACTCATAAGGCGCAAACCTCATAGGATAACATTTCAGATTAGAGCAAACAAGCTGTCTTTGAATATCTCAAAAACCTTCGATATTCTCCTCTCTTCTCTTTCATTGCTTACACCCAAAAAACGGCATGTATTCTAGCAGACTCGTGATCAGTTTGGTTTTAGGGTAATTGATCTATGGTAAAGTTTCAACTTTTCCACCAATGGTTTCAATCTTATCGTTTAATCGTCATAGTTATCATACAAGAGCCAAAAAAGTGATTCTACCGTAATATCTACCAGAAAACACGAAATGGGATTCTTATACACAGGGATAGAAATATACAACAATTTGCCGTGTGCCCCCAACTGTCCATAAGAAAATTCAAGAAATCTCTGAAGCAGTTATTACATCAGCATGTATTTCACAATCTTGATGAATTTCATCTCAGCAAAGAGCTATAAGTGTAATCTTTCCATATATTTTGTACCAAATGCCCTTTTCTCAATTAAATATTGCATATTGTATCAATATATTAGCAGAATACTGTGATAAATACTGTATTTATCACTAACTTAATGACTAAAACTCTCTTAATTCTGTTCTCCTCATGCCGATGGCAATGTACTTGTGTTGTATTGTGGAAATAAATGAATGAATGAATCTTTATGGTCTCTCAAACGATAACCTTCTGCTTAACTATTCTATTGGGCTTGATGCTTGACCAACTTTTGTAAAATAGCTTTGGATCACTACACCCATAGTTTGTCTAACTTTTTGGTGACCAGATATAATAAAACAATCCCTCAACTGACACCCTTACATACCATGCAATTGAATTATTGATAACCTCTAGTGAAACATATCAATTTCTATATGTAAGGTTGGGATTCAACCATAATTTACCAGATATTGTAAATATGGCCCTCATCAAATATCAATTATCCATGCAAACAGTATTGCAACCACCATTAATTTATTGTTTCGCAGAGACGGTTTCGTGCGACAGCGCATCTTGGCAGAGCACTACATCACCATCAAAACCAATGACACACGACAAGACTTATTACTTCTTGCCTTACTGGGACAACAAGCCGTGCATGCACATCAGATCCGTCTGGGCCGATTACAGAAGACGGATGTACAACTCGAATCTCATCGCTAAGCTGGCCGAAAAATTTGTGAGTATGCTTCCTTCCAGTATCGAAATTTAATGTGTTTATTCTTGACAAAAATCTATGTTTCCGGGATATACTTCGATCTCTCGCGAGCATTTGATATACTGATCCAGTATTCTTGAAGGCTAAACTCTTCTCTGGGTATTAGGGGTAGCATTAATGATTGCTTGATTTCTTTCATGAAGGATCGTCGAACAATTGCTGAGATGGAGATAGTTTTATGAGGAAACCACTCGACTTATGAATTGTACTTTTTACTATACCTATTATTGTTTTCATTTTATGTGAATGATTTTCCAAACAGTCATGTATGCAGATGAAACGGTAGTAGTAGTGGCGTGTACAATTTCTCATGAAATGACTACAAAAATGTTGTCAATTTTTCAACAATTTTCAATATGGTAGGGGATCAACCATGTGGTACCCAATATAGAAAAAACTGAGTTAGTAGAATTCACAACAAAGAAATGCAGAACTCCTATAGAGAATAGAAATGTAGATGTGGCTTATACGAAGATTGTTACGCGACTCGACTCCAAACTGGATTGGTCAAATCGATTAGATTTCATTTGTTGTAAGAAAATTTTGCCATTTTGCTTCCCAAGAATTATCAAAGGTAATACCACGAGTCCTTCAAATTTAATCGATAAATTTTCATTTTCCACAAAAACTTTTTTATTTGGCAAAAGTATGAAAACAAACCGATTGATAAAATCACGAGTCCGTAGGACGAGTGATTTTATCTAATTCGGTTTGTGTGAATGCTTTTGCCTCAAAATAAAAAAGTTTGAGTGTTTCGAAAATGAAAATTTATCTTATTAAATTTGAAGAACGAGTTGTATTTGGAAAGATTATTTTTTGAACAAATAGAAGGAAGAACAATTTATTTGATCGGTATTTCATTTACATAAGAAGGAAACGAGAAAACGTGAAAATTTTACTAATTTGAAATGTTAAACAACGATGTAGGCCCTCTATGATCCAGAAGAGATATAATGCTTACGCATTGAATATGATATGACGATACCAAGAGATGGCGTCACACCTCTCATTGTACAAGGTTGATAATTGAAAATTTCTTATGACATGAAAATCGCGCCAGAAGGAACATAAAATCATTCGTTATGTCGTTGTATCAAAATCTGCATACAACGGTTTCTTCTCATACAACAAGAAATGAATTGTATTTAATGAAAACTAATTGTACGCCATCTTCATTTGAAGGAAACCTTAAATATTTGAATCGCTATATCTGTCATAAAGTTGAGGTTATGAGTTATTTACGTGTTTGAGTGTTCATTGAAATGTGTTATGTTATTATTATGCTGAAAAAGTGAAAAGTGAATGACTATTAATAATAAGGTAACTGTTCATTCATGATAATTTATATAAATATGAGACAGTTCAATAGAATCGACGCGGTAAACCGTATAGTTTTGACAGTTCAAAGGTAAACAACGTTTTATCGAAACAACATTGACGTAATACTATTAGGTCAATGCGAAACAATCGAAAGGACCAGCTAGTTTTATCAGTATAATAGGGAAGAATATCGACCGATGAGGGCGCTGGCCGTGGTTAAACTTTATCCACCATTTTGAAATAGTTACCTTGTTTACATTTGTGAAATAACGCGCCAAACTGAAATCCAGTCATCCAGTTGCCCCCGCTAGACAAGATTTTGGTGTTATTTTGCTATATTTTCATTGTACGAAATTTTTCTCGTGAAGGTTGATATAACTGTGTTCATGATGCTTTGAATATCCGCACAATACCATTCATTGGAGGTGAACATAGATGCATTGTGTTTTAAAATCTAATGATATTTGTTCCAGGACATTTTTTAGTGTAGTGTTAGTGAAACAAAGAAGCTTTTAATACATGGATGATGAAATGTGCCATAACTCCACCTACAAACATACACACCAGGTAAAAAGAAATCATCTCTCTTGAAATCCAAGTAACACACTGAAGCCGCTCTATGTGGTGATTTATGCAGTTTCAGTTTAATATTCCAAGCCTTGTACCTGTCTATTTTCTCTTTCAATCCACTTTCCGTAATGTTTCCCACCAAAGATGTATTTATCTTTGGAAACGTGTGGAAAGACAACTTTGGATTTCGGTTCCTAGAGTTGCGGCAACTTGGCACCAAACACTTTATACGGCTCACTGAGCGATCTGCATCCATGATTGTTTGTTATCATTAATCAAAAAAAAATTACAACTTCCGATGAGATTTCCTAAATCAACACCAAAGAACTCAATAAATTCACACACATAAAATGGAAGCCGTTTGTTTGTGAAATTCTAGCAGTGCGTTATATTTCCGCCAGACGTCGCATAAAATTATGAACTTCCCAATTAGGCATTCCAGATCAGGTTATGTCTGGGGGGCAAATACCAGTTTTAACCAATCACACACTTATAAAAAAGAAAACAAACGAAAGTTCCTGGGGGGCAGATGCCGCCGATTGGTTCATTTCGATTCATTTGACATTTTTGACAAGTATCTGGAATGCCTAATACCCAAAGATTGGCTAGAATAACCATAGAATAACCCGCTACTATTGGTTGAAATGCCAAAAACGTCACATTTTGACAAGTGAAAAAATAATCTCGGTAAACTATCTTCATTAATTTTATATTATGCACTTGGATAATCCAACAATTAGCTACAATGTGATTAGTTGAAGATTGTGCTCAGATAGGGAGAACAAGAGCAGTTATTCTACAGGAAAGGTTCATTCAATTGATTTAAAATCTGGATCGACAAGAATCCTGCAGACGACATTCAGGAAGAACAAAATACTGTAGCAACAGTAGGTATACTTGAAATTGCACATCTATAAAGATAAAATTATTTTCAGAAAGTCTCATGACATTCATACATATCCAATGCACTCAACGCACGTTTCTCTTACAAATTGCATAAAAAACCTTCCAATTTAGGAAACGCAGTTACGCTAAAATATGAGTATTGCTTCATTTATACTATTATCGGTACCAAAATGACACTCGATCACATTCCGAGTCTTCTGGAAGCATTGTAAACACTTCAGATTCTCATCTTCAAGTGAAAATTCAGTGATCAAATAATATATACATAATAATTGAGATCAGGAATAAAAAATTCAAAGTTGAAAGCTGCCCAAATCAGACAACACCCTATATAAAGGTATAACGAACCTTGAGAACAAACTATGGTACCAGAAAGTAGCTATAGTAGCTTCCAGATAATATGCTATCATATATTTAGGAAAATTATTCTTGATCCAATTTGGAAGGAAAATGCCATATAAATGTATCTAATGTTATCTAATATATTCAAAAGATCAATTCTTACCATTTATTGATTTCATGATACAACCATTTGAAAATTATTCTATGAAATATTTAAAGTAACAATCTCCTTATTCGCGTGCGTGGTCTGACAACATAACGATGAATTAATTTTATTATTCATTCGAAAACCTTTCTTTAAACGAAATCTCAGAGACTAAATTTGCTCAGAAAGGAACTCGGATTTCGAATATAATCTTAACTTTGATGAAAAGCAGTGGCGTATCACTTATCTCTTTCAAACGATTCAGTGCAAAAATTGAATATAATTTTGTACCGCATAAAATTTATTTCGATGCAGGCATCAGGGTGATTATAGTAACTGTTGGAATTGGACGATGCTTAGTAGTAGTACTAAAACATATCTGAAGACGCTAGTGTATAGTGTAGGGGTTGTGTAAAATCCCACTGAAATTCACACAAGTGATATTTAATGAATTCTTCAAAAGTTTTCTTCTCAAACTTGAACGCTTCATCGTTAGAAAGTTATGAGATTTAGGAAATATGTTCATGTGAAGTTCTGAATGAACTTTTCTCAATATTAACATGTTAAAACACTATATCTGCGATTAGTATTCAACCACTGATTAGATTTTGTGGAATACGAATAACAAACTGACGGAAATGAAATGATTTTCAAGAAGAAACATGGGTAAAATTGAAAGTACAAATCCAATAGGTAAAATAACCAACCAACCACAAAACTACCTCAAATCAATCTGTCTGACTTCGTCCCAAATATAATACGTTCTGCTTTCGCTTGTTTTCTTCCGATATATTTCACGAACCACCTCCGCTACACCTTAATAATTCACAAGACAATCATTCCGCTTTGTGTTTTCGTTCTGTAATATTCTTTCATGCGTAGCTCTCCGAAAATGTATTTGTTCCTTTCAAGATAAATGCTGCTTGAGAAAGCTATTGATAAGCGAAATACGTCCCATTTTCATTGAGTATCGTACAGGAAAACGTGAAAATGTTTGTCTTGCGTGTTTGTCAGACTAGGATCGTATTAGGTTTGTACATAATTGAATAAGGATATAACCAAAGCCACAGTGAAAGTACGCTCGTTGTATCATCCTATTGATTTGATCCTCAAATCTCAATTCTAGAAGCAAAACAAGGCTTTTTGCCACCTCCACTTCAGCAAGTGTTTCATTATTGAATGCAGTGGCCATATTATCCATAATTATATTGCTATTCCTTGTGATCACAATAACATTTGATTTACTCGGATAATATTGGAACAATGATCGGTTAAGTCTTCAAAAAATTTTTCATACTCACTATTGATGTGTGAACAAGCATTGGCTACTGCAGTTGATGAGGAACTAAAATATAATTGCGTATCATCTGCATACAGATGAGCAGTGCAATTTTTGACACAGTGCAACAAATTCGAGCTATACACTGTAAACAATAACGGTCCAAGCATAGATCCCTGAGATACTCTAGACTTCAAAGTGAGGTTGTAAATGATTAACATCAATTCTCACTTCATATTGCCTTCCACGGATATATAAGCACATAAGTGATATCGCTTCATTGCAATACAATTTTTGAAACAGTTCGAAAGATTCGAAATATATATCGTAAACCATAACGATGCAAGAATAGATCCCTCAGACCCTCCAGACTTGAAAGTGGGGTACTGTGAATGATTATAATATCATCAATTCTCACTATCTGTTGCCTTCTACAGAGATATGAGCACATGAGTGATATCGTTTCATTTGATAACCCTAAATGATAAAAGATGTTTAGCATTAGGTTATATGATTTAAAGTATCGAATGCTCGGCTAAACTTTGTCAACGTTGACGCTGGACATAATCCTTCATCTTTAGCTCTAAAAATATCATCGATAAGATCATCGTGTAGAAGTGCAGATGTGCAACTTAGTCCGGTCTTGTTTTCAAAAAAGCCAAATGCAAGCGGCATTTTAGGTAACAATTGAGTAAACGACGGTTTCCCCCTATTTCGACCCTGAGGAATCCGAAAATGCCGTTTGCTAATTCGTCCCTCCTACCGGAAGTGAGATATTCAAGATGGCGCCGAAAATACCGAAAATTTGACTTATTTCCTATCCTTTCTGTTACTTACTCGATCGAGATGTCCACACGTACGTTATCGGGGGTGCCGAACACGTTAAGACACTTAAAAAATCAATTATGGTCCATTTCAAATCCCTTTATGTTCCATTTTTAGTCAAAATGGACCAAAAATCCAAAACTTTTGCCGGAACATGATAGATATGTACGAGCCTTCTTGAAAGTATCAAGTTACGGACAGTTTGCAAGGCCCAACATCCCTTCATTCGAGTACGCGATGATGTACACAAAACAGACATCAATGGTATCTCAAGTCCCTTCGGCCCATTAGGTGATACGCGTCAACGGCTCATGCTATTGGTCCACGTCAGAAGGGATTGAAACAAAAAAGCTAAGCTGTATCCTGAGGGAAGCGACTTACACTTTGACCGTCAACAGGGTGTGAAGACTCCATCTTTTAAGCCAAGACATTTTGAGCTTCAAGTTACATTGTTATATAAGTTTGTTTTCATTAAAGTCATTTAAAAATACCAGCGTATTCGTCATAGTATATGGAAAGAGTCACTCCATATTAAATGGTCCTTCGAGCCGGATGTGAATTTTAGACATCAGTGCCGAGCCAGGTTAGAAAAGACACTTCACGAGTGAACAAAGACATTATCGTGCAGTGACGCCAAAATCGCTAACAAGTCATTAGTTAGTGATTCAACTCGTGCCAAACCGAAGAAGCATCGCTAAAAGCCATTATTTAGTGATATCAAGTGCCAAAGACATCCAATTATTGGAGAACCATCGCTGAAAAGACATTTTTCAGTGATAGCAAGTGCCAAAGACTTCCAACTTTTGAAGAACAATCGCTGAAAAGCCATTCTTCAGTGATAGCAAGTGCCAAGGAATAAATTCAAGAATCACAGTGCAGCCGATACGGAAACTGTAAGTGTGTTCCAATTCAGTCATAGAAGTTGAGCAGTCTCAATTCCAAGTGCATCTGTCCCTTTTTGTCAGTTTATCCTTCAATCAAATTATTATCTGAATAGCCTTTATTTAGATTTAAAACAGAGATTATCAGAATAGTAATAAAAATAAGTTGCAAAAGTCATTTTCTGCAGCTCGAGTCATTTTAAAATTAATTTGTAAAACAAACTTCACATATATTTTCATTGAAATCAATCATGGTAGACGAATCGCATGAAGCGCGCATCAATAGCTTGAAAAATACACGAGAGAGTTATAAAGCAAAATTAACTAGTTTCACGAAATACGTGACAGATTTTGAGCAAGATTTGAATTCTATCGAAGAACTACAGGTCCGCATAGAAAAGATTGACAAAACCTTCAGTGATTTTGATGATATATCGACAGATTTAGAAACTAACGATATTAGTACGACAAAGCTAAAGGGTCATCGAAAGGAGAGGCAGGCATTTGAAACTGAATTTTACGAATCTGTAGGAAAAGCCAAAGCATACGTTTCCCAGTTCAGGGCGGCTCAATCTCAACAGTCGGTATCTGATGTCTTGCCTCAGCCTACTATTTTTCATGATAGAGTTAATCTTCCGCCAGTTCATTTGCCATCATTCGATGGCATGCGAGAAAATTGGTCTCAGTTCCACGACTCCTTCAAGTCCCTGGTTCATGAAGATAAAAGAACACCAAACAGTACAAAACTAAGGTACCTCAAAGGCTGTCTGTCTGGTTCTGCCAAATCCGCCATCCAACATTATGAAACAACGGATGATAATTACACAATCGCGTGGGATTTGCTCTGCAACAAATATCAAAACAATAGAATCACGGTTAATCGTCATCTAAAGTCATTATTCGATATGCCTCTAGTTTCTCTATCAACAGGTAAAGATGTGAATAAAATCAGTTTAGGTACTTTTTTAGACGAACTGCAGCGTCATATGCATTGTCTGAAATTGCTTAAGCAACCAATAGACAATTGGGATGCTATAGTTATTCATCTTGCCACAACGAAATTAGATTTTTACACTAATAGAGAGTGGGAACAGTATGTCAATAATACATTCCAGTCTCCATTAGATTTTCCAACCTATGATCAATTTATTTCGTTCATTTCCAAGAAATGTCAACTATTAGAAACCCTTGACACCTACAAAAAACCACCGCAGTCATCGAATACCTCACAACCGACAAGAAAAAATGAGAAATTCGAGAAAAGATACTCTCATTTGACCTCGAATAAAAAATTTGCATGCTATTTCTGTAAAAGGAGTCATTTCATATACACGTGTAAAGATTTTCTAAAACTATCTCCAAAAAAACGCGAAGCAGAAATTAGAAAACTCAAACTTTGCATAAACTGTTTCAAGTCGGATCACGCTGATGAGACGAATTGCCCTTCATCTAATTGTAAGCTGTGCAATAATAAACATAACACCCTTTTGCATTACGACTCGACTCAAGGTCAAGTTCAACCACAGCATGTGGTCCAACCCCAACCCCCTAACCACATTCCAGAAACAAGTGCCAATGTTTCCGAGAATTCAATAGAGAACTGTTACTTCTCAGGTTACACCAACGCGAGAACGCGCGCAATTCGAACTCAGCCACGGGTTCAAGTTTTACTCTCAACAGCTGTGGTTAGCTTGCGCTCTTCGGAAGGTAAGGAAATACAAGCTAGGTGCATTTTGGACTCGGGTAGTATGAATAATTTCATTACCATGTCATTGGCGAAAAGGTTAGATTTTGAGTTGGAAAGGCCGCAAACTTCTGTTTCGGGCGTGAGCGGCTCTGCTATTAATATTCGCGGACAAATTAAAACAACCATAAAATCTACCGTAAACAATTTCCAGTCAGCTCTAGACTTTATGGTGATCGATAAAATTACGGGAAAAATTCCCTGCGTGTCATTCGATCTGTCCGATTTGAACTTACCGGAAAACGTTATGCTAGCCGACCCCACTTGCCATCTTTCGAGTGATATCGATGCTTTATTGGGAGCAGCCATTTTTTACCAGCTCTTATGCAAAAATGAAATAAATTTAGGCGAAGGTAAACCAGTTTTATATCAAACTAAATTGGGATACGTTTTGTCTGGGCCATTGAGTATAAACAGCTATGAACATCCAAATTCGTTCTGCAATATTTCCTTTCAATCAGATCAATGTGAAATACAAAGTCAGTTAGAACGTTTTTGGCAAATAGAAGAGTGTCAAACACCTAATAGCATCATGTCGAAAGAAGAGCGAGAGGTCGAAGATCACTTCGTAGCGAATACTAGGCGCGACAATAGCGGTCAGTTTGTCGTAAAATTACCATTACGCGAAAATTTCACAGAACTTGGCGATTCTTACGATATGGCATTAAGACGATTCTATTCTTTGGAACGAAAACTGAGTAAAGACGAGGATTTCAAAAGATTGTATTGTGAGTTTATGTCTGAATATATTGATTTAGGGCACATGTCATTAGTCCCCAACTCAAAAATAAATGCAAATAAAAACTGTTATTATTTGCCACACCACGGTGTGATTAAACACACTAGTCTAACAACAAAACTGCGTACCGTATTTGATGCGAGCGCAAAGAGCAATTCTGGCTTATCACTAAACGATGTGTTGAAAACCGGGCCAGTGATACAAGACGATCTATTTTCCATTCTTACGCGTTTCAGAAAATACAATTACGTGATTTCAGCAGATATAGCGAAGATGTTTAGGTGCATAGCAATCGACGAAAGTCAGAGGGATTTGCAGCGTATAATTTGGCGCCCTGACATTTCGCAAAGTCCTAAAATTTACAGACTGAATACTGTCACATACGGACAGGCATGTTCGTCCTTTTTAGCAATTAGATGTTTGTTTCAAGTAGGCATTGAGAACGAGACAGAGTTTCCAGAAGCTTCACGTGCAATAAAACGAGATTTTTATTGTGACGATTTCTTATCAGGTAGCGATACAATTGAAAGTTGTATTCAGTTGCGTAGGGAGGTTTCTGACCTTTTAGAAAAGAGTAAGTTTTTTCTAAGAAAGTGGGCATCTAACGAGCAAGGTATTCTGCAAGATTCGCAGAAAAACGACATGTTTCATTATATCATTAATGATGACAAAGAATTAAAAACATTGGGCATTTTATGGAACACCAAATCAGATTCATTCGGGTTTTCCGTCGAATTTGGAATTCCATGCATGAAAAGGGTCACGAAACGAACAATTTTAAGCATTATCAGTAGATTGTTCGACCCATTGGGGATAGCTGGGCCAATTCTCATTCAAGCCAAGCTCATCTTACAAGATTTGTGGAAATTATCACTGTCATGGGATGAAGCTGTACCTCCTACAATTCAAGAGTTCTTTCATGAATTTTTGTCAAGATTTGAAATGCTTGGTTAACATGAAAATCCCCCGACAAGCCGTTATCAAGAATTCAATTCATATACAAATCCACGGTTTCTGTGATAGTAGTGAAAAATCTTACGGCTCATGTGTAATGCTCCGGTCAGTTGATTCGCTGGAAAATTGTAGAGTTTCCCTCCTATGCGCGAAGGCGCGCATTGCACCTCTCAAAACACAAACATTACCCAGACTCGAGTTGATGGGTGCCGTAATATTGAGTCGGTTGATTAACAAAGTTGTTAAAGCATTGGAAATAAAATTTTCCGAGTCGGATATATTTTATTGGACCGACTCAACCATCGTTTTAGGGTGGTTACATTCGGAACCCTCCAACTTGAAATGTTTTGTGGCGAATCGTGTTGCTGAAATTCAGCAGCTCACCAAAACAACGCAATGGCGACACATCAGATCACACGATAACCCCGCGGACATTATTTCAAGAGGGGCGACTCCAAGCTCTCTTATAAAAAGCAAACTCTGGTGGGAAGGCCCACATTGGCTTGCTCTAACACCGAATAATTGGCCTGAAGCCATAGATGTTAGAGAGACTGAAGTTGATAACTTGCCTGAAAGAAAAAGGGTTGAAGTAGCGTCACTCTTATTAACAAATGTCGAAAGTTTTGACATTTTTACAAAATACTCCTCGTTTGCAAGGTTACAGCGTATTTTCGCTTACACGATGCGTTTTATTCATAACCTGCGTCATAAGTTGAATAAAAATGAAAATAATATTATCATCGGGCCCTTGTCAGTACAAGAATATAAAAAGGCCCTATTACGTTTAACTTCAATAGCGCAAGCGCAAATGTTTCCTAAAGACATCCAATCTCTACAGACCGATAAAAAATTGAGCAATGACAGCAAAATTTTAAGCCTCAAACCATATCTAGATGAATTCGGATTATTACGGGTAGGCGGACGAATAAAAAACTCAGATCTTAGTACCGATCATAAACATCCACTCGTTATTGACAGTAAACATCCACTTTCATTAAGTGTTATTCAATACGAACACATTCGTCATTTCCATGCAGGCGTTGAGAGCACTCTTTCAGCTATAAGACAAAAATTTTGGGTCATTAATGGAAAAAATGCTGTTCGATCATTTATACGAAGTTGTGTTATCTGTTTCAAGGCAAATCCCGTTCCGAACGTCATAAACCAAATGGGAGATTTACCTGCGCGTAGGGTCAAGCCCGCGCGTGCCTTTCTCGAAAGTGGCGTCGATTTGGCAGGCCCATTTCTCATAAAAGACAGCAAAAACAGAAATCGGCAGATGATTAAAGCATATCTCTGCGTTTTCATCTGTTTAGTTACTAGAGCGGTACATTTTGAAATTTGCACAGACCTTACCAGTGAGACATTCATTGCTGCGTTAAAAAGATTTCTTTCACGAAGAGGTATTTGTCGATCTTTACTATCGGACAATGGAAGCAATTTTATAGGCGCTCGTCGAGAAATGCGTGAAACTTTTCGTTATTTGCTGAAATTGAATAGAGACAAAGATATTTTGGATTATTTGAGAGAAAATTACATTTCTTGGGAATTAATTCCACCTAGAGCACCGCACTTCGGCGGAATATGGGAAAGTGCCGTTAAATCTGCCAAACATCATTTGAAAAGAGTTGCAGCAGATGCGCATTTAACTTACGAACTTTTTTATACTTTAATCGTCCAAATAGAGGCTATTCTCAATTCCAGACCATTGACTCCTATATCCTCTGACGTGAACGATCTCCAATTCCTTACACCCGCTCATTTCCTCATCGGAGACTCATTGCAAAGTGTTCCGGAACATGACTACATCGAAACACCGATCAATCGGCTGAGCCAGTACCAAAGGATCCAGAAAATGTATCAGCATTTTTGGCAACGCTGGAAAAACGAATATTTGGTTAACCTCCAGCAAAGACCCAAATGGAAAATCGGCAACAATAAAGCACTGAGAGTAGGCACAATGGTAATAGTAAAGGAGGATAATACGTTGCCAATGCAGTGGCCTATAGGCCGAATCACCGAGGTGTTTCCTGGGAAGGATCAGGTCGTCAGAGTTGTCAACGTCAAAACCAAGAACGGAATCATCAGGCGGCCGACAGCAAAGGTCTGCATGTTACCTTTGTTTGATCAAGTCTAAACTTCCACCTACTGGGACGCGTCAATGTGTTGAAAGGTACCACCTTTCAAGAGGGGCGAGATATGTACGAGCCTTCTTGAAAGTATCAAGTTACGGACAGTTTGCAAGGCCCAACATTCCTTCATTCGAGTACGCGATGATGTACACAAAACAGACATCAATGGTATCTCAAGTCCCTTCGGCCCATTAGGTGATACGCGTCAACGGCTCATGCTATTGGTCCACGTCAGAAGGGATTGAAACAAAAAAGCTAAGCTGTATCCTGAGGGAAGCGACTTACACTTTGACCGTCAACAGGGTGTGAAGACTCCATCTTTTAAGCCAAGACATTTTGAGCTTCAAGTTACATTGTTATATAAGTTTGTTTTCATTAAAGTCATTTAAAAATACCAGCGTATTCGTCATAGTATATGGAAAGAGTCACTCCAATACATGCTTACATATGTTTTTCAGGGTGCCCGATACATTTATGCACTCAAAAAATATTTTGGACAATTTTTTTAACCTCAAATTCAATACCGGGCGTAGTCAATACCCATATTTAATAATACATTCACCATTTCTTCTATGCCTTCCTCACATTTGAAACAGCTTTCACATTGTTATTACAAACAATCGTCCTCATCTTCTTCCTCTCCCACACCATTCACCAACATTCCAGCCGCAGTCTTTTGGGTCCGGTAGAGTGGGAGATGCAATGTGGGCATTTTTCCAAACATAAACCTGAAAACACGATACAAATTATTACAATATTCTGCCTGCCCGCTTTGGTGAATGTTTTCATCATACCTGAAAATGGCACCGCATAAGGTGAAGTCTAAGTGCATCAGAGGTAGGGGGGTAAAAATTCAACATTTTCACTGTTCCAAAAAGGGCCACACGTGCTGCATCTGCCTTAATGATCTCTGGTCCAACCTAAAATAGAGATGTCACATACATTATTCAATTATCACGATTAATTTTTTTTACAAAGGCGTCTAGGCATACAACGAACCTTGTACAACGCTTGCACGACAAATTGCTCAGTATCATCGAGCACGGCACTGATCACATCAGAAGACTCCCCTAGGCCTCTGAGGAGTTTCCACTTCTCTTCTACATAATTTTTCCATCCAGTAGCTTTTGTCACTGAAGCCAGTTTGGAAGTAGTATCACACCCTGTGATAGCATGGAAAGCTATTAAATTTTTTATCTGTTCAGGTTTGAGCTGCTGGCATAGTGCGTGAATAGGAATGTATTTTCTATCACGCTGAGTCCCACACATTATCCATCATTTCTTGCATTTCATCTGCTGATAGTGGTGGATGAACAACAAGATAACATCACTGTCCCTCACAGAAACAACAACGGTCTCACTGTCAAGTCTCACGAACGCGTTGGTGTAACTTATTCGCTTTGTTAAGAAACTATTTAACTCAACCTCAAAATATTATTTGCAATTATTTTTATTACTCAAGTAGATAAAATGTATACAAAATATATGTGGGTGTTCGTTTTGTAAATAAAAAATCGGATTGTTGTAGTATTCAATTAAACAAGAATATATCTGAGAAAAGCTGTAGGTAAAAACCGTATTAGATTCTTCTGAATATAGTTAAACCAGAATATTGACTATGCCCGGTATTAAATTTGAGGTTAAAAAAATTGTCAAAAATATTTTTTGAGTGCATAAATGTATCGGGCACCCTGAAAAACATATGTAAGCATGTATATCATGTTCCGGCAAAAGTTCTGGATTTTTGGTCCATTTTGACTGAAAAATGGAACATAAACGGATTTAAAATGGACTAAAATTGATTTTTCAAGTGTCTCAACGTGTTCGGCACCCCCGAAAACGTACGTGTGGACATCTCGATCGAGTAAGTAACAGAAAGTAAGCAGAAAATAGAAAATAAGTCAAATTATCGGTATTTTCGGCGCCATCTTGAATATCTCACTTCCGGTAGGAGGGACGAATTAGCAAACGGCATTTTCGGATTCCTCGGGGTCAAAATAGGGGGAATTCGTCGTTTACTCAATTGTTACCTAAAATGTCGCTTGCATTTTAAAGAAGAGCTTTTCTTAGAATTTAGACCAGACTAACTGTACCCACTTCAGAAGCCAGATTGGATTTGACATAATACAGAATGTTCAAATGAATATCTTTGAGGAAACTGAAACTATACTCAATCTTCTAATGTCTTTATTTTCAACTGGATCCGTCTTTTTTTGTACAGGCTCCTGGAATAACAAGACAAACTTTTTCTGAGTGAGGAAATTGATACGATAAAAGTTTAATTGGACTTGTTGTGGATCATATATTCGCAATGAATTTACCAAAAAATCATCGATTTCATCAAGTCTCCGGGGTGCTTCAGGTGTTTAATTGCATTTTATCTACTGCAGATTTTATTATTTTTGTTTTTGGATTTTTCTATCAATTCATGGCCTTATTAACATAATTAACATTATTGAATTTCGGATGTGCATCAGAATTAGTTGCTTCGAATTTTTTTGGCATCATGTCGAGTATCACTACTTTTGTTCGAGTTTGAAAGCCGTCGTTTTTTGTAATTTCTTCCTAGCTTCTTCAGCTACATCTTGAGTTTGACTTCGATGACAGTCATCATGAAATCATGATATTCTTCATTTGAGAATTTTCAAAAACAAAATAGAATCGCTTATAGATGAAAAACTGCTTATCAGATTCTCGAAACCTGTGTTGAATAGAGAATTGAAAAATATTTCAAACAAAGCACTTTGCCTTCGATAAACAGAGGTGACATCGCCATGTTTGTGACGAGAAGCGTCACACATATATTTGTTCCACTCGAAATTACTGAAATTGATGCCTTTCACTGTGAACTCCCTACGATCGCACTTTTTGAAAATGATCTGTATGTTAGCTGATATATTCGTAAGAGCTCCTCCACTCCACCCTAAAAATTCAGAAGATATTCATTCCCTTTTGTGCTTTCGTTCCATTTCAGTGTACCGAATTTTCTCGCCTGATAAGCTCTCCAAAGAGTTATGTTTTCCTTTCAGGAATATAGCCTTAGCAAAGTGAGTACATCTTCTTCCTGCAGAATTTCAAAGACGATTTTCTTTATGTATATTAAAATTCCTGGGCCGTGTATAAGGCAGAATTGAAATCATCATGGTTTGTAACAATGTTGTTCATCTTCTCTAACAAGCTGAGTTTCTCATGAATATAATATTTAATGCGAGTGAAATCTTCAATAAATTCCTCTTCTTTTTTGTTGATCTTGGATCGAGATATAATATAGTCAGGTTTCCTTCCCTTCCACATTTCTATTCATACAAAGATGATTAGATATTTCCATCTTCACTGTCTAGTAGTCTATTTCACACATGATTTGTTTGTGATGAAACTGGGATTTGTTTTCTTGATTCTACTGAAATGTTCATATGTATGTCCTTCGACACTATAAAATCAATTTCGAAAATAGTTTGTTTTCTTCGGTCAGAAGTTCTACGATACTTTTTCGTTTATGGTGATATTTTCCTGTTCAAAAATTGTTTTTAACCGAATTTCCTTCCCAATAGGTAAACGAAACAGTGAGTTCAAGATTATGTACAATTTCAAACTGAGTTTCTGTTGAAATTGAGGACTGTTGAGGATAACTTCTGATACGAATAGCCAATTTGCCAATACACCGGACCTGTTTCTAACAACTCATCCTGGTATTTATCAGACCAAAATTCAGCATCCCTTTGATAATTCTGATCACACTATGATTTCGACCACTAGTTTGTATTCAGCTCCATTGATTGTTAAACTACCCACACGTCGTATTTGGCATTAAAAGTCATTCGACTGGGACGGTCTCCGAATATTTTTCTCTGAATTTCCTTGGAGAATGGTCTTGTTTTTCAACTGGTGATCCCACTTTATGTGCTCAAAAGTTTCTGATACCATCATTCTAGAAATGAAGACATTCATTCCAAGTTGAACAAAGACACCACAGTCTGAAAATCCCTAGTTGAAGAGAAGCTGCCCTAAGGTTGTCACATCTAAACAAGCAGCATTCAATCGCTGGCGTCGAAATTCAGGTTCAGAAACGAGATCCGAGTATGTCAACGAATGAAAGGGCTGTAGTGAAACAATTGAATCTAGAGAAGCACGTAATCAAAGAATTCGTTCGAAATTTCTTGAATGTTCAAGCGGTTCTCGTTCATTTTGGTCATTTGCTAAAGTTTTCGCTAAAATTTGCACTTTCATTTCTTCTCCCATTCACCCAAAGAGGATGAACCACAAGCCATCACTAATCGAAAATATCTGCTAATATGTTTGCTGGAAATTCTACTTTGGACTCATCGAGAATAGAACTACCGAATATAACGCCTGAAGACAGTCATATGCCTGAGATGATTTTTCATCAAGAGAATATAGGAAATATTTCAATGAACCTGAATACAGACAAGGCTCTCCGAGCTGATGGAGCCCCAGCAATTGTCGTACAACTTGGTAGGTTTCCCAAGTGGAAAACAGACATATTTCAGTCAGTTCTTGAAAAAAAGAAGAAACTTCAGCTTGTATTGAAATTGCAATGCTTTCTATCATTTCAAAAGTTATGGAAGAAGCAATAAATATGAAGCTCATCAAATATCTGAGGAAGTCAGAAAAATCTGATGATACGGTTTTCGCCTTCACAGATCAACCAGTGACTTATTGACGTATGTATCACTCTGGCAGCATTCCATCGGAAAATTCGGAAACTCAGCTGTTGCACTCGACATTTCAAAAGCGTTTGGCATCGGCGTCTCCTTATGATTTGTTGAAGACTTGGTTATCTGTGGTTGTTGGTGTAGTATCGTTTGATACTGGAAAAACCCTCTTTTCTCTTTATCAGATGTCAGGTTAAGTATTTCGATGCTAGGAATTACGAAGAGTAATGGAAAATTATGTAAGATCTATCACTGAAGGTGCTTTCCAGAAGCTTGGATTTCTAGTTTGTGCGGAGAAAAACTTCACTTATCGCCAGCTTCTAATGATCTACAAGGCCTGTTAGAATATAGTTCTCATGTGTCGGGCTCGGCACCAAAATATTCATTTGATCTTTTTGATTCTATTCAGAGGAAAGCAACCAGTCCTGTTGGTGATTCTTCGCTCACAGCCTCGCTCACTTCGTTGGAACATCGTACGGTCGTAGACTTGTCTCATCTCTTCTATAGATATTTCCACGGTCGGTGCTCTTCTAAATTGTCGCTCGGTCCACCCTTGGCCGTTTCAACACGGATGACTCAACGAGTGCAGAATTCTCACCCCTCAGTTGTTAGCTTGGAGACCTCTCGAACCTCTCTGGCTCAGGGATCTTCTTTTAATAGGACAGCTGAACTTTGGAACTCCTTCCTGGGGATGGTCTTTCCTGGGGCTTACACTTCAAAAGGTTATTGTTGATTCGTATCTCCTTCCCTTGATTCACGCTTCGAACATTACAGGGCTTCCTTTCATGTGAATCTGTATTCAAAAAATTAAAGAATATACCCCCAATTTAAATTTCCCTATGTTTTCTCAATCGACTTTTTCGAAAGAAATTGAGAGAAGGCAGCATAATATGTTGTTCTATTTGATAAAACATTACTATGAGACGCCACGCTTTCAATTAGAACCCTATAAATTGGTGAGCAAATCAGAAAGGGTAAATTCGTTGACAACTCAAGCTTTCGAACAAAACAATAATTCCACTCCACCCCAGAGTTCTGATTGAAGTTCGGTGTGCCACGCACTGCATTATATCAATCTGTACGATTTTGTTCATGATATCCTTTCTGCCGTCGCCTATTTTCCGCTGATAAATTTCACACACAACCTACGCTCCACCTCGATAATTCATGAAACATGAATTCCCCGTTGTGTTTCTGTTCCGTCCGCTCCACCGAATTTTCTCGCATGATAAGCTCTCCGAGAAGTTACATTCTCCTTTCAGGAAGACGGCCTTACGGAAGTGAATACCTCCATAGAAGCGGACGACCCGAACGTAGAGGTTCAGCTCAAGCAAGTTCTGGAGGATCTTTCGACGGGATGCGGCAAATACGTCACGATTTCTAAAGCTTCCATGACGGGTCCGGGCACGGGAAAAACCAAACTGGACAAGGAGCACTTAAAGTTGTGTCAGAGAGAGATTGTGAGTCTTTGTTTATTTTTAATGAATTTTCCATTTGGAATTATAATGAAAATGTTCTCTTCCTAGTTATCTGGGTTTCAAACCTACCACAATTTGAAAAAATAGGAATTAAAATTGGAATCTATACAGGTGTAGAAGGGTAGACTTCTATCTACCCCGACAAGTTGCTGCGTAAATTGAAAAAAGTTTCTTTCGGATTGTACAAGTCCAATTAGTCAGCAACATCTCGTATAACTAAACTTGTCTATCAAAAAAAAGATAGGAACTAATAAATACATACATTTGATGACGCTTCCACAGTAGTCAACATTGTGTGTCTTTGTAAATGTCATCACAATTCATCTTCTTCAGTTTCAATAAATGGCTTCGGCATGTCAAACATATCGTTTATACAATTTAAAAACTTTGCACGCCATCATGGGCGTGGTTAAATTTTGAAGTACACTGTAGCCAGATTGTTATAGAATTATGAAATTTCAGATATGAATCAAAGTGACGTGTTCAATATGAGAGATGGAAATTCAAAAATGTTTACGAACCTTCTTTGTTGACAGTTACGTGTATATCATTCTGTGAAATATGAAAGCTCATCCAGGAAAACGTTCTTTCCTTTGTAGTTTTCCAATAGGAGAAGTTTGAATCATATATTTCGAATAGCTACATCCAAACTTTTTAAAAAATCGAGATTTTTCCATGTTTATATACTGCAAATACTTTCTGCGTTCCTACACAGTATAAATATTGTTACGCATGATACGTAAATCCAGCACTGCGGTATTTGTAACCTCTTGGTGGTTTGTGAGCTTTGTTATCTTTAATCTTTTGAGAAATCGCACTGACAGTTACACACTTGACTTCAAATCTGCTGCAACACAATAAATATGAATATCTGAGTGTAGATTGTAAATATAATTCACTACGTTGTATTCAATTTAGGTCTCTAACGGCCGTTGAGGGAAACGAAGGGACATTATTGTCTCGCTCTCCATTGAAATAACTAATCGAAGATATCACCAACTCTAGGCAGCGATAGTTTTTGACCCTTTTGGCATTTTCACGAACAGTCTGAGACTTTTCATAGAAGCATCGAAATACACAGTTTTTGATCACAATCATCTAATTTGAAGTACCAGAAAAACATGAACACAGAACTATCACTTTTGAATGGCAATTGTCAATTGATGAATAACAGCCTTCACACAAATTGCACCAACTGCCAAAGAGTAGCAGGCGTCAAATTAGAAGTTTGATCACAGAACACCCTATCTACACAGAAGCGCAACTGAAGCGTTCCGACCGAATCGAAAGCTTGGCTTGTATATTGTCAACCTCACATTTGTGTTGTTAGGGTGTTATAAAATTTTCGAACAATTATCAATGTCCTTGGGTTATTACTACTGATAAATTTTATTATTATCGGATGAAAGCATGATCATAGTAGTTTTAAAAGTTCATTCCTGCAATTCAGTTGATTAGGTACTCTAAAACTATTTGAACATTAAATAGCTGCCTGCACCACTTTTTTATCTACTTTTTTTTTGAAGGCGCAGAAAACAGTAAGCCTATTCACTGAAATTATTTTGGTAATCATCCAAATTCTCTATTTATATCTGTTGAGAATAAGGGAATGTAGATTGCTGATCAACAAAGCAATTAGATTAATTTGATAGGGGAAATGTAAGTTCTAAATTATTAAGACCTTCCTAGGGTCATATCTTCAAATGGAATTAAAACTGCCCAATTTCAGTTCAGAAGCAGAAATGCTCGGTCTAGAAAGTTCACCAAGGTGCATCACTTGAACTGTATATCAACCGACAGTTTGAATTTACCGCCAAGAAATGACATTATACAAGCCAAGCTTCAAATCAAGGTTACGAAAAATTGACCCCAAAAGATCAAAGAGACCGCCATCAAGTTGCGCTTCTGTGTAGATAGGGTGTTCTGTGGTTTGATGTAAACATTCCAATGCATTTCCATCAATGGATTCGTACCACTGCGTTGATTTCATGTCGTCATCGATGACTTGATCGACGAAAACGCTAAATCCTTTACTTGGGAAAATGACTGTTAAAACTGTAAAGTGCCATTTTTGGAGACTAGTGTATTAGTTATGGAAAAGGTTTGTGGTTTTCAAAGAAAAAATCGAGTACCTATATCGTTTCTGTCCGTTTGATACTGGAATAATGTGTGATAGATTCCAATATTTTTTCTTATTTTTCAGATTGCAGTAATTTCATAACACAAAAAACTGCGAAGAAAGTATTATTTCAGTGACCTTAGAATATTAATCCGTATTGATATTAATAATATCTCTGTATAAATAAGCTCACTTATTCAATGTTGAATTCACGTTTTGCAGGAATACATCGGTAATTCTGCAAGGAGCTTGAGAGCTTTAATTACGAAGAATTCTTTCAAGAGCAGGTACAAAAAGGCGCAGACATTTCTGGGAAAATTAAAATTTCTCACAGAGGACGTAAGTGAATAAGATATGCTGTTTGGATATCCATTGAGCTGTTTGTATATTTCTCGCATCGCGATTAAGAGTTGTTAATTTTTTGAGCAACACGAAATCCTGATGTATTAATGTGATTATTGACAACATGATTTTTTTTTTAAAGGAAGTTTCGATACGTTTTCCCATTATATTTTCATAACATTTTAGAATTTTTGGTTTCTGATTCATTTAAGTCTTCCCAAAAATCAACCCTTCCCTTTTGATACAAATAATTCATTTTTCATTTCTATCTGTACATTTCACAATTCTATGTTTTTAGCCATAATATAATAAAAACGATTTAAAACAAGAAAGCTTTTAAATAGACTTAATTAAAATTCCTGTCAGTCATTGAATAGCCATTTTTATAATCATAACATATAGGTAGGGTACTTTAAAATTTCAAGAATTTACAACTTGGGAATCATTGGGGGCAGAGATTAATTTTGTACTTATGTCACCTAATTTCGCTTTCCAATATCAATACTATTTTAACAGCATTTCGAATCAATGAAAAATGTTACGAAATTTCATAACTGTCAGTAGGTTCATCTACTAACAGTTATAAAATTTCGTCTCACCACCGTCAAGTTTTATTTATGGAGACTCAATTCTACTAAAGCAAAAATAACAGCCAAAACACTCAAGTTCATTCCCAATGCATATATACTCTTAAATCAGAATGAATAAATTTTCAGGTACTCTATCGGGTTCCTGTGTTCGATTTTGATGTTTCTTGAGTTTACATGTTTTCTGGAAATAATCTCAACATATATCCCTCCTTCAACAAGATCAATCGATCAAAATGCGTGCAATTCCATGATTTTCAAAATTTTGCTTTTGAGCAAACGCTTTCGTGTTCAATAATTTAAAATAAAATCCCTCGACCTGCGGTCTTGGGATTTCATCATATTATCAAAATTAACGTCAATTTCAAGTGAGTTGACATCCATAAAACATCAAAATCTGGAAAGTGCACTCGTTATATTTCAATAATGCTTTTTTTAACGATTGCGCAGTTTTGATTTCATATGAGATCTCAGAAAAGTTAAAATTCCAAGAACTTTAATGTTGAATGTAATAACGATGTCATACAATCGTGAATTTCCAAATTTTAAAGCTTAGCCTGTGCTTAACTCTCTCATTATCATTGAATGATCATTCTCTGTGCTGGAAAAAGTCGCTGTGTGTAGCTCGCATGATTGGCTTTCACATTGGACACACAAAACAATCCCCTGCTTTTCTGAGTACACTCTGAACTACTTTTTCATCTCCGTCACTAATAATTTTCTCAGAATATATCACGAAGACAAACACCCAGTTTTCAGACCTGTTCAACAGTTTCATTATAAAAAGGTCAATCAAATCAAACTTCTACTGCAACCCTCCGTAATAATTCACTTGTTTCGCAGCCCCAACACGCCCTGCCCGACGTGTTCTTATGGATCATAAGCGGCGGGAAAAGGCAGGCGTACCAACGCATACCCGCCAGGGACATCATTTATTCAACGGTGGATGAGGAATGCGGCAAGGATTGTGGGAAGGTCCAGACGATGTTTCTGAAGGTTAGTGTTCACTCACGATTTTATTGGAAAGTTGAATAAGCGAATGGAGAGATTTCGAGATTTTTCAGGTTCTGAGTAAATTGGAAACTTCGATAGGAATGGTGGAGAAAATTGTTTTTTCCAAGGGAAAAACTGATGGTATTGAATGATATAAAAATGTGAGAGGAACTTTCAGTGGATATAGTTTTCAATAAACTAAAATGAGCATGTTGAAAGACATTGAGAAATCATATTGGCTTGAGAAACAGCTAACGTTAAATTCTGAAAAATGTTCCTTTACGTTCGTGACAAAAGATCTAGGTTTATCAACTCGAAAGACCCCATTACTTTCAAAAACGTGAATATCAAGTATTTTCCTTTTTTTAAATCTTTTGGTTTGTATATAATTCAGTATGTAAAATGTGTGATATTAATGCAAGTTCTTTGAAGTTTATCAAGGATTGCATCTTGCATAGAACCTTTCATTTATAGATTTTTTCAATAATTCTCAATTCTTTTACATCAAAATTGTGAAGACTAATTTATGTGCAATATGTCAACTGAATCTAAGTATGTGATTTTCACAGCATTTTCTCTAACATTTTCTGTTTTGGGTGTACACCTGTTGGTTATAAAGTGCCGTCTATCTTTATCGTATTTTCCTCCAAGACTCCTTTAAAGAAAAATCCATTGCACCATTCCAAACAGAAAAGCAAATGTGAATTCATGTGTGTTCTCGATATACACGACAAAATGCTTATTTTGTACTGAAACAAGAATCCACTTTATATTTTGTGACAGAGCGAACTGAAGGTTTTATATATTATTGCGGCAGTTCCCTCTTTCCTTTAGAAATCCTTTTGTAGCTGACAAAAGCTATTGGACCCTTTGTCAAAGTTCGTTTTGTCTTGAATGAATTCCCGGCTACAATGGGATTCACAATTTCACATTATTCACGTTCGGTGTTTAAAACAAAGACGATAATTCAAGAATTATCGAACAAAGCAGTTTTGTTGTATGAAATCAAAATTCGAGCAAGGACTTGAATTCAGTTTCTTTGTTTTTCTGACCAACAAATTCCATAGTCGAATAGCAACGAGAGAGGCAACATCAACTTTCTGGAAGTAAACATTTCTGCTGAACATAAGCATTCAAAAACTATCGAAAAAGTATTGTTGTTTGTGAATGGACGCTTGTTTGAGCAATGCGTTTTTATAAACAGATGTTCGGCGGTTACAATGACAAAAAAAAGAGCGCTCACTCATCTGATCTACTTCAATGAAACTCTTGCAGTGAAGATGAACAACATAAGAAAAAAGTTCTTCTAACTGTGAGGAACTGACTATAATACAAGAATTTAGGACTGAAGCAGAGATATACAAATTGTCCCTAATGAAGTTGGGCGATACGTTCAAGTACCAGTTCCAAGTTTTCTGCGCTGTTTCCATCATTTGAACGTAACGTTGAAATTTTCAAATTCGAATTGAGCTTACTTGGAGAAAACCATTATCAAATCAAAAAAGGAATTTATTGTTGCAAGATTAGTTTCAGTAAATTTTGTGTTCCAAGTAAGCGTGGCAAATAGATGCCATTATTGGCAAATGACATTTCCCTACGGAGAGGTTGAAAATATAATGATGTACAGCTTATCCAATATAACTTGGCACGGTAATCAGTTCCACATCCGGTTGCGCACTTAACTTAAAATAGATTTCTTATAACTGTATGTCCCGCACTGCGCAATACGTCATGGTTTCCGTGCCAAGATGAAATGGACAAGCTGCACATCTATAAACATTCTGGTTTTGTTTCAATGGATATGTTTCAGGTGAGCACTGCAGATACATTATGTGAAATTTACTGAATTCAGAGTATTTCGTTGATTCATGTACCTAGCAACAAATCCGATTTCAAAACTGAAATCTAGCGAATACAGAACAGTCCAACCCATTGTTTCCAAAGTCTTCTCCCAATTAAACTCCAGGGAATTTATTTAAATCTTGACTGAGTTCATCATCAGAGGATATTTCCAAAAGTTTGTTACTCTACCTACTCTATTGAAATAGTTCTGAAGTACTTCCAGTTTTTGGTTTCTGTATCGAATATGAACATAAGTTGAATAATAGACTGTGCTTCAGAAGCACCAATAGCGTTCAAATATAGAAAGTAGAACTTTTCATCAATAACTCTTGAATACCGCCCTTTTGTTATACCAGTTTGAAAAAAATTACTATAATTGAAATTTCAAAAGCAGCTCTCACAAATACAGAAACAAGTTGAGATAGGCAACAGCATAATTGCAAAAACCAATGAGTATTGCTGCTATTTCCTGTATTGTGACCCCAAATATTCAAAAAATTGAATGTTTTACTAGAAATGCAAAAAACTTTATTATGGACGAGCTGATGACGGATTTTCCATACTTCAATCGTTCCGATACAAACCAACCAATGATAAAAATGTATCTCGCAACCGAATTACAACACATCTCCTGTGTGAGAAGCAGTTTTCTTCGGAATATGTGGCGTCACATACCCCAAAATGATTTACATTATGTGACGCTGTTCAAAAGAATACTTCATTTTTTTGAAGTTACCAGAAATTTGAAAAGAAATGAGAGCATTATGTAAGTTTTCTTTCAATAGTGGCAACGTGAATTACGAAGAAAACTGTACTTTGAACACAAAATATAGGTTGAAAATTTGTTTCCGAAGAGATATTTATAGTTTGTTGACTCGCTCGACCCAAGTATAGAAAATCACTGGGTTATTGTTGGAATAAACGATGACTTTTTCTCGACTTTTTTGGAAACCATGGTCTTCATCTAATATCGAATGAAAAACAACTTATAACTCGCAGAAAACTATTTCTTTGAAATAAATTCGAAAGTTATGTTTCACAGTATTCAAAAGTAGTTGTACTATTACAAGTTGGAAGCGATTTCATTTTCATAACTTGAATGGACGAGTACTTTCGACTGGTCTGACCCACCCTTCAATGAGGACGCATACAAGCTTATATAATCACTAGGCAGCTGCATCTCTCGACACATTTCAATAGTTATGAACCCTATATTATCCATCACGTTCTAAGTATTTAATGTTATCTAATCAGCGCCGGATTTAGACTTTGGCGTCCCATAGGCAGAGCATGTGCCGGAGGCCCTCATATCGTTTGTGGTTAACTGTTGAAAGGTCAAGTTGAAGAAGAGAGCAACTGAATAAGTTGGCTAACATAACGTTTATTTAAAATTATAGATACCTGCAAGCTAAATTATTTTTCGTCGTATTTTCACATTGAAAAATGAATCAATTATATTGTTGAAGTCTGTTTCTCTCAAAACATCACTTTCTAAACTGAGGAGTCAAAATATTCAATCTGTCCTCGGTCAATGAACTTCGGAGTTTATTTTTGATAAGATTCAATCTTTTGGCAGTACAGTTCGTCACCATTAGTGTGAGATAAATTCTCAATATTACCTCAACATTGGCAGTGGCGGATCCACGGGGGGGGGTTTCGGGTCCGGCTTGAAATTTTTGGACTCACCGATTGTTCTATCCTATTTTTTTGGTTCAGTCGGTTCAGACGCTGGATCAAGCCTAGTAAAATATGAAAATAGAGTCCTCTTCACGTTGTAGGTTCAAAATAAAATGCTTTTTTTTAACTATCAAATTGCAATTTTTCTCGATGACACTTGATGAAAATTGACACTTGTCAGGCTTATCGAGGAAAAGTTCGAGAAATTTCTGACAGTGCTGCCATTGGATCCTTTTTGGCGCAGTATTTGAAAAATTAGACTTGTTACATTCGTGATGAATATTGTGTATGCCGGTAATGATTTGAATATACTATGTATGAATAGAATATGCTGCTGATTAGGTTAAATCAACTCGAGTCGATTTAAAAAAAGTAAAGTTTCGAACCTACTTTACCTCCTTTTTTTTGGATCTTGACTAGTTGTTGCTATAAGGTAGCTCATAATTTTCTGTTTTATATATATATATATATATATATATATATATATATATATATATATATATATATATATATATATATATATATATATATATATATATATATATATATAAATTTTGAGTTATAGACCCCATCTTGACCTGATCCTGGATCCGCCACTGAACATTGGGAAAGCACTCTTTAACATTGTTTTTATACAATAATATCCCTCATATTCAATTTCTTCTCTTCTCTTCTGTTCAAATTTTTCATACTGAACTATGAATAGTTCGAAATATATGAATTCATTGCCAAGAGTATCATCTGCGTCGTCGCAATAGGTTTTCACCAAGTTTTCGCTGGCAGACAAAATTTCTTGATGAGAAATAGTTGTAAAGTAAGTAGCTACTCGTATTTCCTCAATCTTGTTTGATGTAAACTCCTCAGTGCTTTCTTAATATTCAACAATATTTCAATATTTCAATATTTATATTATTAAGCCAATGTTTCTATTAACATCATTATAAAATACAATACATGATTTATCAATATACTTTACTTACCTTTAGGGCAGTCTAGATGGTCTTCAAAATATAATCAAAGACGTACAAAATTTAAACTTGTACCACGTTCTCAAAAACCAGACGCCACTTTATTTTCAACGATTAACATCGAATATCAACAATAACATTAACTTTAGGGATTATATTTTCTTGTTTATTCAATTACTGAATTTTTTTGTGATGTGGTGGCGGCCCTCTTGTGGTGGCGGCCCATAGGCGACTTCCTATGTTGCCTATGCTTAAATCCGGCACTGTATCTGATACGTTTTGAATGAAAACTCCAATAAATATTTCAGTAGCGAAAAGCTTTCTTCTTGTATATTATTGATAAGCTGAGAAATGCGAGCAGCGTCAAAGTGAATATTAAAGTAATGACTGCTGGCTTTATTGTTAGGTATCGGATTTAGGATGGTTTCTTGGTAGAATTATATCTCTCGGTCTTCAAGTAGTTATATTTGGAGATTTAGTAGGAGCAATTTGTTTGCCGAATAGTTTTAATGCGCTTGGCTTCCATTGAAATGTTTCCATCAATATCAATCAGTTTCCTGACCCACTCGTGAATATTTCTGAATGAAATGTGAAGTTGAAAGTTAATTTTTGATATGTCAGTACGTAAAGTCAGACGTGAAGTCGATAGATAACTTTAGTTCTTCAACTGCCACCAGGTAGCGTATCGCTCATCTTGGAATAATTTTGAGATGATGTGGATGAACTGTCAGACTGGGCGGCTGTTGAAATAGGAAATAGTTGAAGCTACAAAATATTCTGCAAACTATACTTAAAAAGAGTATGCCTCATATATTTTTTTTCAATTTTACAGTGAAAGTAGTTCAAGTTGTAATGGGCATACTATAAAAAGTTGGTGAAACATCGGACCGAAAAATCTGTCACACTCAGTCTATGACTGTTGATATTTCAAATTAGAATTGACAACCATTCAGAAAAGAATAATTATAGATACCGGAAGTTGCCGATAAGCAGGTCCTCAGTAATTGAACAGTCATTATATTCTCTGTACTAGGTCGAATTTTCTAAATTTCGGTACAATAACCATGGCAACCAAACAATATCCTGGAATAGCCCACTCCTTTACAAAATACGTGAATATAAGAAGGTCATTCAGGCGATTGAAAAAAAAGTCAATTTTCAATCAATAAAGCATTTGTTCTCAATATAAAGGGAGAATTTAACAATCGAAAATAGAGAAGTAAAGTGATTGTGACATGTTTATTCTGTTGCACCTTCTGAGTTCAGAACAGTCTCAATAAAGAGATATTTCTTATTGAGTTCCAAAAGCAGAACAGATTTCTTAAATTTCACAAAATTTTTGTTACCTCGAATGTTCTCTATCAATATTTTTGATAATATAGAAATTTAGGATGTGTTGGAACTCTGGTTACAAATCACAAAAACCAAAAACACAACAAATATAAACGCATCACCTTTAATTGAAGCACTACTTCACAGAGAAGTACAAATTTGAGACACGATCCAGTACATGTTTCCTCACGTCAGATCTGGTTGCTCAATTTTGTGCTAAGTTGTCTATGATGTTGTTTCTGTGTAGAGGCAGATCCTCGTTCATTCAAATTCCGCATTTGTGTGTCGAAACTGTCAACATTCCAATTAAAAATCTTCGGAGGAATTTTCTAACACCTGTGAATTAAAATACGCAATCAATCAGCGCAATTATTTTTTTTATTTATTTATTCAATATACAGCTTCCAGACAGAACAGGGTTCCGGTATGAGGAAGTCAAAAAAAACATCATAAAATTATGAACTATAAATAATAAATTGGAGTATAATTTGGTGAACATCATTATGCAAGCAAATATTTTTTTAGTTCCTTTGAAAAAATATGAATGGATTTGGATGATTTTATTTTTTCTGGTAGTTCATTGAAAGTTATTAATGCTGATGAAATGGGGTTATTTTTTCTTTTATTGGAATGAATCATACTTAAATGAAAGTTATTTGATATTCTGGTATCGTGGCCATGTAAATCATAATTTTTTGACAGTTTTATATTACATTTCTGAAGATTTTTTGTTAATTTATGTATATACTCAGATTTTTCGTAATCAATTAGTTGATCCAAAGTCATATTATCTGTTACTTTATAAATCTGCAGAAGGAGTATCCCACGGTTTTCTGAATATAACCTTTATTGCTTTGTTCATTAAACGATATATTATATTTTTTT
The DNA here is from genome assembly GCA_032362365.1 of Zygogramma bicolorata. Lineage (NCBI taxonomy): Eukaryota > Metazoa > Arthropoda > Insecta > Coleoptera > Chrysomelidae > Zygogramma > Zygogramma bicolorata. Next base: position 7,313,736 of record JAVJAQ010001667.1, on the reverse strand, counting down.
GTTTTTTAGAGCATGAAGACCAAACTGTAATGAGGTATCTGATATGAGAAACAATAAAGGCATTATATATTAGAATCTGAATGTTTTTGTTCAAAATGTGAATTCTTCCAATGGCCCCCAGGAATGGAACAATAGATTTCTTTATATTTTCAATATGATTTTCAAAATTTAATTTTGTGTCAATTAATAAACCTAAATATTTATGGTAAGGAACCTCGGCTATCAGTTCATTATCTATCTTCAAGTTCAATTTTATATTCTTCATGTTTTTTTGTTTAAAAATCATAAAAACAGTTTTTTCCGAATTGACGGTTAGGTTAATTAAGATACATGTTCATGAGAAAAAACGACAAAATAGTCGAAAGTGCTAGTTGAGGAATTCGTATGCATGAGATTCCTCAACTGAATTTTATCCAAAAAACGCTCTTCTCTTTTTTCAGCTCCCCGGAAAGAAAGGAATGGGCCCGAGCGGCTGGACCATTCCCGCCAAACTGCAGATATATCTGTGGCTGGGAATGCTGAAGTACAAGAAGAATTTCATCAACGGAATTCCTCTGGGCTACGAGAAAACTCCGGAGATCAGGAACGTCGAACGGCCAAGAGCGTTGCCTCCGTCCACCATACACTACGTGGAGAAGCATGTAAGTAGACCACAAAATTGTTGACCCCAACTATGCAGGGTGTAACATAAGTACGTTGAAATATTCAAGTGACGTATTCCTGAGACAATTTTAAGATATAAACTCTATATAAACTTCTGTCCGGAAATGCTTCCGGACAGATCATGATTCCGGTAGATCATATTCCAAGCTTTCTTGTCAAAGACAGTGTTTTCGTTTTAGTCGAACCTCTTCTTCATATATTCAATCTGATAGTTTCTACCGGTACTTATCCAGAACTATGGAAAACTGCCAAAATCTGTCCTATTCATAAATCAGGAGACCGTTCATTTATCAACAATTATAGACCTATAGCAATTTTGTGTAACTTTGGTAAATTATTTGAAATTATCATCTATAATCGCATTTATTTTAGTATTAAATCATCATTATCCATCTATCAGCATGGATTTATCCCTAAAAAATCAACAACTACCAACTTAGCCTGTATAACCGACTACATATCTAACAGCCTTGATTCTGTAGGTCAGGTTGACGTTATATATACGGACTTTAGTAAAGCTTTCGATAGAATTGATCAATCTCTTCTCTTACAGAAGTTGTATATTTTTGGATTTTCTGAAAAGCTGATTATACTCCTGAAATCGTATCTGACCAATCGCATTCAGTTTGTTGAATATGCTGGAACCAAATCTTTTGATTATATTTCAACATCCGGTGTACCTCAAGGTTCCAATTTGGGTCCGCTACTCTTTCTCTTGTTTATGGATGACATTTCCAGTAAAATAACCTCACCGCATTTGTTATTCGCTGATGATTTAAAAATATATTTGAATATAGAAAATCTAACAGATTGCATAACTCTCCAGAATTCACTTATCGAAGTTAATAACTGGTGCAATAATAATTATCTTAATCTCAACTTAGGAAAATGTAAAATAGTTTCATATCATAGAAAACGTACGCCTATTATTTACGACTATGCAATTGATAATGTTTCTCTTGACAGATGTATAACTTACAAGGATTTAGGAGTGACCTTTGACACAAAATTAACATTTGACGATCACTTATGTAACGTTTCATCGTCAGCGCTCAGACTGTTGGGTTATTTTTCCAGAAACTGGGGGAATTTCACAGATGTAAATACAATGAGACTATTGTATATGACCTTTATAAGAACCAAACTTGAGTATGCAGCAATTACCTGGTCTCCAGTTTATCAAAACTCCGTCCAAAGATTGAAAAAAGTTCAAAGGAAATTTTGCAAACTTATATTCTTCAAATGTAATGGCTACTATCCTTCAAGAGGTTATGATCACGGAACTCTACTTAGCTCTCTCAACTTACAATCTTTGGTCGAAAGAAGACAATGCATGGCATTAACATTCCTGTATAAACTCCTCAATAACGAAATCGATTGTGGTTATCTGCTTTGCAAAATACAATTTCTGGTCCCTCGTAGACAATCCAGACAAGCTGTTACATTTTATAATACATTTACTAGAACGAATATCTTACAAAAATCTCCAATATATTCCATGTGTCATCTTTTCAATAGTATCTCTCATTTATGTGATATACATTATGAGAGGCTAGCAATTATTTTAGAAACTTTTATAAATATTTAGCATGTACATTTATTATATTTTCTCTGTAATTGGGTGAAAACCTGTTGAGAATGAAGAATTGAAATTGAAATTAAAATTGAAATTGTTGACCCAAACTATGCAGGGTGTAACATAAGTACGTTAAAATATTCAAGTGACGTATTCCTGAGACAATTTTAAGAAGTAAACTCTATATAAACTTCTGCCCGAAAATGCTTCGTTTCGAAGATACAGGATGTTGAAATTTAATTTTTTTGTTCGTTTTTCAAAAATAACTTTTGCGAAGATAAGTTATACGAAATTTGGTACCCGGTGTTTTTTCGGCGAAGGAAATCAATATTTCTACACCTATTCCAAGTAAAAAAGGTACACTTCCCTCAACAACGCTGAAGGTGATCGTTTTCGAGATATTTACAATTTCCTATATCGATGCATATTTTTTAGCTTCTAAGGCGCTCAGTAAAATTGCTGAGAAGATTACAAAAAGTAAGTATGTGGTCTGCAATTTTAGTTATTTTCATCAAACTTCATACTTAGTAAGTATCAATATAGCCAAATTTGTTTTCAATAATTTCTGTTACACTCATTTTGCAAATCAAGTTCGCTGTCACATTTTCAGCTATTCATTGACGAATTCACAGTTCGGAGTTTATGAGGTGATTTTTTGGTACCATGCCCGATTTCACGAATGCTGAAGTTGCTTATATGGTTTTTACATACGGCTTGGCTGACGGAAATTCAAGCGAGGTCAAATGAATCTATCGGGAAAGATATTCCCCATGTTTTGAAAAATTTCAACAATCTTTATTTCGAAAACGAGTAATCTTTCGATTAACATTTTATAGGTAAAAGTTGTCTATTTCGACTACATCCACCATATACTTAGTTTTGTAATGTAATATACATCGATATAGAAAATTTTAAATATCTCGAAAACGATCACCTCGTGCATTATCGAGAGAGCGTACCTTTTTCACTCGGAAAAGGTGTGGGAATCAGGTTTTTTTCATGAAAGTACCAAAAGGTTACTGTAAAAGAAGTTAGGGCAATTTGAAATGAATAATGACAGCGTACGCAGTGCTCTAGATTTTTTATGAAAATTTATACGAATTTATGATTTTCTACGCCAAAAAACCCCGGATACCAAATCTCGTATGAATATCTTTTTTTTCAAAAGTTTTTTCAAAAAACGAACCAAAAAATTCAATTTCAATACCCTGTATCTCCGAAAAGAAGCATTTTCGGACAGAAGTTTATATAGACTCTTTTCTTGAAATTGTCTTGAGAATACGTCACTTGAATATTTTAACGTACTTATGTTACACCCTGTATAACAAAATTGGATGGATTAGAGAAAACTGTAGAAACCAGAAATTCAGAATACTGTATTATCGACCAGTTGAAGGCAGATTTTCCTTATTCGGATCGATGGATAAAAACCAACCAATCATAAAAATGTATCCCGCCACGAAATTACAACACATCTCCTGTGCGAGAAGCAGTTTTCTTCGGAATATAAGGCGTCACATACCCTAAGAGGACTTACATTATATGACGCAGTTCAAGAGAATACATTATTTTATGTAACTTACGGGCATGGCCCAGCTCTTCAGATGACTGACAGTCATTCGATATCTGAAGTTAAGCAACGCCGAGCGCGGTTAGTACTTGAATGGGTGACCATGAAGGGAAATACCGTCTCAAAAGCCCGTACAGCTGTAGCAAAATAGCATATCATAGGTCGCAGGCAATATATCAATGAGCACAAGATATATTGAGGATATGCCGTCCTTCGGAGGGGACGCAAAGCCGTCGGTACCATCCCTACCTCTGGTTGGAATACCAGAGGGTTCGGCAAAGTTTCCGGTTGGGGGAAGCGTGCTCACCGGCGTAGGTGATTGGCCTTGGTAGCGGAAATAGGCCGACGTTAAATAAAGTATTGAAAAAATTAAAAAAAAAAAATATGTAACTTACCTGGAATTATAGGAGAAATTAGGGAGTTATGTAAGTCTTCTTTCAATAGTGGTAGCATGAATTCCCAAGAAAACTGTACTTCGAGCACAAAGTATTGGTTGAAAATTTGATTCCGGAGAGATGTTTACAGTTCGTTGGATTCATTCACTCGATCCGAGTATAGAGAATCGCTGGGTTATTCTTAGAAACTAAGTCTTCATCTACTATTGAATAAAAAACAGCTCATAATTCGCAGAGAACTTTCTTTTAGCTTGTGTAGGTTTCTAACCTACCAGGATCTGAAAATATAGGGATTAGTATTGGAATCTATACAAGTGTAGAAGGCAGTGGCGGATCCCCCCATTGGGAAAATAAGAGTTTTTTTTTGTCGGCTCCTAATTTCCAAATTTTGTTAGGGAACGAAAATAAGTCACATGAGCAAGACAAAAAAATAAAATAGAATATATTTTTTTGCTTTCAAATTGAAGAACTTTAATAATTATTATTACATTCCATTGAAAACTGAAGAGCAGGCTACATTTAAACGTTAGTATATTTTCGAGGTTTTTTGAAATCCAATTCCTAAAAAATTAATTCTCGAAAATTAAAAATAGTACAAATAAGATCTGGATTGAATGTTACCCGCTTGAAATTTTTGGTCTCACCGATTGTTCTTTCCTTTTTTTTTCTGGTTCAGTCGGTTCAGACGCTGGATCAAGCCGAGTAAAATATGAAAATAGAGTCCTCTTCATGTTGTAGGTTCAAAATGAAATGTTTTTTTTCTTAACTATCAAGTTGCAATTTTTTTCGATGACACTTTAAAGAAAATTGACACTTGTCAGGCTTATCGAGGAAAAGTTCGAGAAATTTCTGACAGTAGTGACAGTGCTGCCATTGGATCCTTTTTGGCGCAGTATATGAAAAATTAGACTTGTTACATTTGTGATGAGTATTGTGTATACCGGTAACGATTTGAATATACTATGTATGAGTAGAATATGCTGTTGATTAGGTTAAATCAACTCGATTCGATTTAAAAAAAGGAAGGTTCCCAACCTACTTTACCTCCTGGCTACACCTTCAAATTTTGCTCATGCCAATCTCTTTCACCTTTTTTTTTTGGAACTTGACTAGTTGTTGCTATACGGTAGCTCGCTCATAATTTTCTGTTATATATATATATATATATATATATATATATATATATATATAAATTTTGAGTTATAGACCCCCCCCTTGACCTGATCCTGGATCCGCCACTGGTAGAAGGTTAGAATTTCAATCTACCCCTGGAAGTTACTACGATAATTCAAAAATTGTTCCTTCTGAATGGATCACGTTCGATTTTTCGGCAACTTCTCGTATATCTCAAATTTGTCTATCAAAATAATACAAGAACTAATATTCATCAAAATACTTATCGTTGACGTTTCAGAAACAAAATCCGCTTCCGTTTTCAAAACATTCACAAATATTTTCTTCTAGTTTTGTTTTTATGTTCGCTTTCTGTACATGTCAGAAATTTGAGTTTTGACATATATGTCTTTCAAGAGTGGCAGCCAGGTGCAATCCATATCAACCAAAGTGTTTGAAATGCAAGAATCCGCAGACGGCATGATAAAAGCGGATTCCTTCAACTTTCGTCTCCTGCCATTGCTCTCTTGCTACCATTCGAGTGTCATTCCATTCAACTGTATAATATAGGTTCCAATATTAATTACTATTTTTCAGATTGTGTTAGGTTTAAAACCTCAAAAAGCTAGAAGAAGGAATCCATCCAAGACAAAATAATGACATTCAAACAGTTCGCAGAAAACCATTTCGTCTAAATGAATTTAAAAATTGTGCTTCAGAGTATTCTCAATTTCAAGAACGCATTACATGCCAGCTAGACGTCGAAGTCAATTGAAACCATCATAGCAATCTGCGTTTCAGTTTCTTCGTTCCTAGTTCGAACGACATAACCGCCATCATCGCCTTCAGTGCTCGTTGACCCTAAGCTTCCAAGTTTTGTACGGGAAGGCGGCTGTTATATCCCCAAATTTTGTTTCTGTGTTCTGTGAATGGGTCCTTGGGGAGTCGGTTCATCAGAGTTGCTGACTGCAAGGGTTTGGGAAACGGGTCGGTCGACACAAGCGGCGGTCGTTGGGTGACCAACTAACTCTGATTTGTGTTTCTGATTTGAATTTTTTCATCAACATCATCATGCTTCTGAAAACTTTGATTAACTCGTCTTACGAAAATTCATAAGAGGCGATTTGAGAGTCGTTATTCATGCATTGAAAATTATGTAGTCCAAAGTTCCAGACCCGTTTTGAGATTAACTGGATGTAGGACAATAATCCGAAATTTATTTCTGCCTTTATTAGCAACAGATATTCTCGAACAATTTCAGGTCAGGAATAATATTTGGAATGCCGTATAAATCGTATAAGGGTGAAATCGTCACATCACAACGTTAATGGAGTTCCAATTATCACTTACTCCTCAACTCCTCAACTGTTCGAAAATATATGTTCGGAATAAGGACAAAAAGGCAACAAAATTGTGTTCCTTATTCGTTTCATTGAACCATTTTTGCGGACTGAATAGTGGACACTTCTTTAGTTTTCTTTCATGCTGTCGAAGATTGTAGATTACATTGTTTGAAAGCTAGCCCGTGTCCTGGTTCCCTGCGACTTTTTCAGATCTGTTGTGATGCTCCTTGGCTATTGAGCCCATTAAGAGGTAGAGATGTAAGAGGTCTCCTCTGCCTTGGGCAGTGCGAGTTTGAGACTTTGGTCGTCACCTAGCAGATGGCGTTGATCCTTGGAGGTTTACACCATCTGAAACAGTTTCAGAAATTCACTTCATAAGAAGTAGATTGTTCGAAATGTTGGTGTTCACAGTCCAGCCAAGTTTCACTGATGAGACCTGGTGGGTCTCATTGGATTTGTGAATGCAATCATATCGAACATGTAAATTCTGATTATTGATCTCATTGTCTAGCATGATCTCTCTGATAAGACTCCACAGCCTTCACACTGATCCCTTCATATAGCTTAAGTAGCCTCTGGTTTCCCTTCACTGCATCTCGTGGTCCTTACACCTGAAATCGACGTCGAAATTTGTTCGTGCAATTTCTCGCGGCGGCCAACGTTCATATATGTGAAGAAGGTTATGAGATGTCAACATTTTAGTCCCTCCATCTTGTTTATATTTGTTATTAATCAACAAAGGAGATCTATTTTCTCACTAGTACATCACGATTGACTCAGCTTCTGTTGCATGAAGCACAAATTGTACAAACACGATATATTTTTATTTCCGTTATATAATTAATAATCAATGTAAATATAATTTTGTCTTTCGGGAAGGATTCATTTGAAGGATACTCTGATATTTTTTAATTTTTTTTTTGCTATATTTACCGAAGTGTACACCTAACAATATGATAAGATTGGAAACCGGTTCTACTAAGCTAAGCCATTTAGTGTTCAAATCAGCATTGATGTGGTTGAATAAATTGAAATCAACTGATGATTCGGAACTTTCAAAAATTTGCTTTTTACGTTCAAAACAACTGTACTATAATAGCAACAATACCAAATATAACTACCTGCTTCAAGTGAAAAAATGCTTTGAATTTGCTGGATGTGAAAATTTATGGTCAAAGTTTCTCCTCAGCAATTCCAAGCAATTACTGAGACAAATATTAAACTGCTTCTAACAAAAGCTTAAAACTGATGACATTGAGAAGTTGACGCTGTCCACATACCCTCTTTTCTATCATTCTCTATCAACCGGAAATAGTACAAGCTATTTGAGAAAACTAGCCCCTATATATCTTTCCAGAATTATAACCCAATTACGTTTGAGTGCGATGACTCGACTGAAAATATCATTCCGCGGTATAAGTCATTTCATTGATCAAACAGAGATTTGCTCCATATGCAACATGTACGAGAAAGAATCTCTCATGCATATACTTTTGGAATGCCCCATATATAATGGTATAAGAACCAGTGGTGTATTTCCGAACATCAGCTCATTCAATGATTTGGTTGTGGTGTTGGACTCTGGAGATTTCACTCTTTTATCAAAAATTGCAAATGCACTTATTGGTATGATGAAATTACGATCCTTTATTTTAAACGAGTGAATGGAAATTATAGGATTTATTTATGTTCAATGAACTCCTTGTAATGTAATGAGATGTATTCTCTTGTACAATAAAGAACATCTATCTGTCTATCCCTGATATTTTTTAATTTTGAATTCTCTCCACATTCGAAAATCCATCTGAATGGGTTTTTCGTTTTTATTTTTAATAATTCTTCTCAAATTTTGTTTCCCAATATTTTTTTTTCGGAAGCTCTGATACCCTAAGTACTGACACTATGACGAATCTACCATGTTTTTTTTGAATTTTCCATAGATTTTTTACACTTTGACACTTCTAACAAATGCTTAATAACTACATACCAATATCATCGGCTGAGAATTTCTTGGAAATTGGAATATTTTTGTTTGTCTCACTTCTGAATTTTTCTGCGAGGAAAGTAATTTCGGTGACTTTACTTGAAATCATAACATATTATTGAAGCAGTGTTCAATTGATCATATGTACCCCTGCTACAAACATTTGTACTGATTCTTGGGGTTAATAAAGTCAAAAATGATATCCTCAGTGAGGCTAGTAATCTGTAGATGAGAAAAGTTGACTCTTATTCATATAAACTAGAAATTCTGGTTGGTCCTGTCGAAGGAGTTTCATCTCTTATTCAGGAGTTATTTTCGAGTAACTATAAATATCGAATCAAAGAATATATAGTGCTCGATTAAGAACCATCGAGAAAAATAATTTCGAATTTTGATTCAGTCAATTGAGTCTATTCCATAATACCATCATGACAGATGACCTCTTTAACTCGGTTATTGTTGAAGATAAGGACTGCTGATCACTTCTACAATTTCAAATTGATTTTGCATAACTTCTGAAGCGTTCAGTGTATAGACAGACAAACCCAATCACAAAAAGAAATATTTTCAAGAGGAATCCAATTATGCAAATGTTTCTTTCAAAAAACACAACTTCAATTCTCCACGCTTTCATTCCGTACTCGTTAATAGACTAATTTTAAAATGGGTCTCTAGGGGTTGGTTAATTAGACTTGCTCGCTGTGAGGGTTCACGAGACAGGTCGATACAAAGGGTGGTTGTTAAAAGACCAACTCGTGTTTGTTATACATAGTTAAAGTTCATCATGTAAATTTCGGGAAACTTCATTCAACTTCACTAATTCAATTCATGCGACTGTATTCTCAATCACTGGATAAGGGATCTGAAGTTTATTTCATAAAAAAAAGTTGACCACTTCAGGAGAATTAATATCAGGATCGAGTATTTGCCAATTTCATTAGTTATTCGAAAGCTATAGTTGATGCTATTTTCACATAACCTCAGCGGGTCAGTAAGAATCAACTGACTGAGACCTATCAAGCTACTACAGCTCCCATATGTAATTTTATTCCGTTAGTCTTCTAATGCCAGTTCAATCGCCATTTTCGAACACATCGAGAAATTGATATTGATCTAATATGGTTTAATATTAAAACGATATATCGATATGAATATTGGTTCAATTGTGAAAATAAATTCCAACTACAAATTGAAAAGTGCAATATTGATAACTATGGCTTATTAGTAATATCAGAATGACCATATCAGGTTATATTAATTGATATTATTTTTACAAAATGGAGAATTCAATATTGTTTTCGTTCTTTTCTTAACTCAAATTTCAACTTTTTAATTGAAATATCTGTCCAATACTGTTTGGGAGAGTAGATTACAATATTGAATTATTGATTTAGGTAGCATATTGCCCTAATACCGCCTTATAAATATACCAACTCTACTATTGCTTAAATATTGTATAAACACTACGTTATTTAAAGTTTGAAAAAAATTAATTTGACCTTTTTATGACGAGCGTAGGTAAGTTAATAAGTTACATATTAGCTTTTTTCATTGAATTTTCAAAAATTAATTTATGAACGATGAGTTTGGAACCTTTGGTGTAAAAGTTGAAACTTTTCCTAGAGATCAATTACCTAACACCAAACTGATATTTTTGCACTCGACGCGCGTTTCTCTAACAAGGTTAGCATCTTCAGGAAAAGAAAATTGATACAATCCCAGTTTGGCGTTAGGGTAATTGAACTCTAGAAGAAGTTGCAAAAATTAATTTGTTGAATGAGCTGATTAATCACGCTTCGAACTGAAATTTGTAATTTCAATTTTTCTTCACCACTGACCTTCAAATGAGACCCGTATTCCATCAAATACTTCGAGAGAATTTAAATTTCACCTGTGCATAAAATCAGATCGTATCAACATAATTTCGAGCACAAAAATGAATAGTCTCCCAAAGTCAGAAAACTCTGAGAATATTCCAATGAACAATGTCAGATATCCTTTACAAATATATTTCTGAATACATTTTCTTTTGAAGATTTTCCAGCTGCGCGCTCACATCTACCAAGCCAGATCACTGATAGGCAGCGACGCATCAGGACTGTCGGATCCTTTCGCTAGGATAATAGCTGGGGAGTTCAGCAAGACAACTCAAGTCATAGACGAAACACTGAGTCCCACTTGGGACGAACTCCTCATATTCGAAGAAATTCTCATCTACGGTGATGCGGACGAAATCAAAAACGACCCTCCACCGATAATAATCGAAATTTTTGATCAGGACAAAGTAGGGAAGAGCGAGTTCATCGGAAGGACTATGGCTAAGCCCAGCGTCAAGCTCAAGGATGATGCGTACGAGAAACCAAAATTCCCACCTTCCCTAGAATGGTAAACAAAAATATTTGATGTGTTCATGAAACAGTTTCCTTATTCCTTTTTTATTCATTTTTTTGCACCCAGAGAACGTTACTGCATTCTTTGTAGGTACATCCTATATCCTTGAAATCACCATACAAAGAATTGATGAATATATATACAAAACACTAATAATATACAAGATATTATAATGTTAAAAACAGTACTAACACCAAGTATACTCAACTATAAACGCAAATATTTAAAAAACGGTAACATAAAACCATTACACAGTGAGTCAGTGGTACCTTTCATTCAGTAAATAGTGTTTTAAATGGGATTTGAATTTTTCATAGTTGAGGAATTTGGAATTTATTGGGAGTTCATTGTGATAATCAACCCCTTTCACTATTATTGAGTTTTCACAAAATTATGACCTGATTCGTGGAACATTTATATGATTTTTTGTCTTGTATCATGATTAATAATAATAATAATAGTAAATGTCTTTATTTCCAATTCTAGAGATGAATCACATTTTGTGTATGCAGTCAGGGAGAGATTCAGTTTGTATGTAATACTGAGTACTGTACAATATGAAATATAATATAACAGTTAACATACATCTCCTCTTCCATCTAACCCCAAAAAAGAATTTATCAGAGTTCGGCTATTAAGCAAAGTATTGGTGTATCTGAATTTATTAATAGCATGATGAATGTTCACAAAAAAATTAAATCCTGTCTGAAATGTGTAAAACGATGATCGATGATCCTAGGGCATGGCCCAGCTCTTCGGGTTGACTGACAGTCATTCGATATCTGAAGTTAACCAACGCCGAGCGCGGTTAGTACTTGGATGGGTGACCATACAGGGAAATACCGTTGCGAAAGCCCGTACAGCTGCAGCGGAATAGCATACCATAGCTCACAGACAATATATCAATGAGCACAAGATATATTGAGGATATGCCGTCCTTCGAAGGGGACCTAAAGCCGTCGGTCCCGAGTCCATGGATGTTGGGCTCGTTAAAGATCCCTACCTCTGGTTGGAATACCAGAGGGTTCGGCAAAATTTCCGGTTGGGGGAAGTGTGCTCACCGGCGTCGGTGATTGGCATTGGTAGCGGAAATAGGCCGACGGTAAATAAAAAATTAAAAAAAAAACGATGATCCTAACAATGAATGTTCAGAAGATAACAAAAATTGAAAAATTCCTTTCCTTATGAAAACTTCAACTGAAGTCCCAACATTCAGAAACGGCACTTGGGCATTTCACAGCTGTTGTTTACCTGGTTTGAGCGCTGCGGTCATTCATATTTATTGTGCATGTTTGAGTTGAAAGTGTGAGTATTAGGTGACACCAATAAAGGAGGTGACATCACATGCTGAAGTTTCACCGCAGGAAGCCGTTTTATAGCCTCGTGTGGAATTGACACTCTTTATATTAACATTGCTAATCAAGAACATTGAATGATTCATTGGCAGTTATGCATATGTAATAGTAACTTTATTGATTTTTATCAGTTTTGAAAATTAGTAAAGATTTCTACTGATGTCATTGTTTCAACTTTAAAAATCGATGACTTCGGGCCATCATTATTTCAAAAAAAGAATGAGTAATGTCTATAAATATACCAACTACACTGGGTTACTTCAATGGTTTATTGATCTATTTATGGTTTAGCGTTCCTAATGAGTCTAATACTTCTTTTATGAAAAATTAATTGGGAAATTATCAAAAATAGTACTCATTTTCGAATATAACCTTCAAATATCACAAATAGCTTAGAATCATCTGAAGAATTTTTTAATTGATCAGCTGTTCATTATTAGGTATTGCTACTGTAGCTTCAAGAACAATGTTATTGATGTTGCTATTCTAAGTTATTACCAGTGATCTGATTTCCTTCTAGTTTCCACGGTAGCCCCGTGATAAGAGAGCAGATTAATCGTTCATAGGTTCATTAGAAACTGACTCATCTGAAATATTCGTAGGTTCACCATAACAAGAGGCACAGACAGAGCGGGTGAACTTCTCGCAGCCTTCGAACTCCTAGAAATTCCCAACGCCTCAGAAGAACCCCTACCCCCTCTCCCCCATCCCAAAGAAATCCCCATGTACCACGAAACTGACCCTAAGCTAGTGAATATTTTTCTACCTGTGCCAAGAGATATAAGGCCGACGCTGGCGAGGTATCGCATTGAAGTACTCTTCTGGGGGCTGAGGGATCTGAAACGCATCCATCTTCTCACCGTCGATAAGCCCAGGGTTGATATCGAGTGTTCCGGAAATATTCTGTATTCGAGTATCATTCAGAACAGCAAGAAGAATCCGAATTTCAGCACTCCGGTGAAGTTTCTCGAATTGGACCTGCCAGAGCAAGAACTCTACAGGTAAACTCAACTAAATAGACAACCATCTCTGATTATGAATGCTTTTTCAATGTTTTCATCATCAAACACCGTCACACTGTCAATATCCGCTACTGAGTTACTCTAGAGACTAATTTCTGATGGTTCAATTGAAATTCCAACAACAGCTATTGACATCTGAATAACCCACAACGGCCTACTGGATAGAAATTGAACAGCAGAAGATTAGTGTGATTTCCAAAATCCTCGCAGAGAACAATCGGATGATAATGGACAGTTCAATTTATAGCACAATTGAAGATAATGACCCATATATTCTTCTTGTCCTTTTCTTAACCTGAAGATAATGACAAGCCACAATAAATAATTTATCATTTTTTACTTGAAATTCACAAGAGTTACCACAGTTCCTCTAGAAAAACTTCGACTCATAACTGCAACACCAGAAAAAAATCCTTATTGAATAAAAGATTCAGATTGACAGCCTCAACAAGGAATAAGGTAGATGAAGAAGGTAGAGGAATGAGACATGAGTGCAATGAAAGACAGTTTTTCCACTAAATACATTTCAATGCTTTTTTCCTAATGCATATTTTTTTTTGCTCAGACCACCTCTGACGATAAGAGCTGTGGACTGCAGGAGTTTCGGGAGATACACTCTGGTGGGCACTCACATGATCAACTCCATTCACAAATATACATATACGCCAATAACCAGGAAAGATCGTGAAGCAGAGGAGCGAAAAAAATCTCTGAACCAACTCAGGGTCGTAGACTGCAATGTTGGTAGTAACCAAATATCGCCGACTAGGCTCTCCAGTGCAAACAGCGATAGAGAGAGGAGTCCTTTGCTGCCTAAGGATATAACCATACAGGCAGGTGGGTGGAGAAGGTGATGTTGACATTTTATGGAAAGGTTGCCCCGTCCTCAGCTATATATGACTGGATTCGACAACATTATTGTTAACACTTTAAAGAAAGTTAAATCAGAACTGTCACCATTACTCAAAAAATTATTTAACATTTCTTTTGAATGTGGCAAAATTCCGAACAAATTGAAAATTGCAAAAATATCACTTGTCTTGAAAAATGGTAAAAAAGATAATTTGAGTAGCTTTAGGCCAATTTCGAATCTACCAATTATGTCAAAAAGTTTCGAGAGAGCTTTGTTGAACTACTTGGAATTCATAAAAAAATTTCATCCAAATCAGTATGGAGTACGGAATCTTCAGCACTAAATATGATTTCTAGTATTCAATTGGACTTAGATGAAAATAAAAAACGTGGACTCTTATCTCTGGATCTCTGTAAAGCCTTTAATACTGTTATTTGGTGATGACACCACATTGATATATTTTGATAGAGATTTTCAGAAAATTGAACATCAAATGAAAATTGATTTGAAGCAAATATTCAACTGGATTAACGCCCATAAATTAACATTGAATTTTAAAAAATCCTTTTTTATGTATGTTGATCAAAAAAAGATCTCTTCGCCATCAGAATTTTCAACATTTGGAAATGAAAAGATCAAAAATCGAATCATATAAAATTTCTAGGACTCAATGTCGATGAGACCATTTCATGGAATATTCATATTGATTCAATCCGGAAGAAAATGTCACCAATTATTGGAGTTTCATATAAGATAAAATATTTGAAATTGCGCTATAAGGTAGACACGATTAAATTTCCACAAAATTTATTGTCTTTGCGACATGTTTCGATACACTGTATCTTTGTCAAGCGAATGTTTTCAAACACTAAATTATTCTTTGTTAGAAGCTCCTTTAATACATCAGGGTCTACTCTAATTATCACTGATTCCTAGAATAATACAACTGACACTGATGATGTTTCCTAAACTTATTACCTGGTGCTAATAACTGATACTGATTCCTAGAATTACACTGATAATGATTATGATATCGGACCATAGTTACTTATTAATTGAATAAGTTCAACAAAGGGGAACTATTGAGATCCAATTGATCATTTAGCAAACAATTTGAATTTTTTAATTTATTGATTTCCAATCAAGAAATTTTTTCAATTCAGTAAAATTTAGAATTGCTTCGAAACATTATTTTCTCAATTGAATTTCAATTCTTCACAGTTCTGATAAATGTAGCTCTAGTATATTCTTGTAAATATTCCCTGTATAAACTTGTAATTTCTCAGGAATAAACGAGAAGGTTGATTGAAATAACTTACCTGTGTCAATATTTCTATACCAATTTGTACACTTGTGAACTTTCCATAAACTCCTCTTTTCCCAAGTTTGATTATTATTAATTCATATCAAATTTAGTTGAATCATAAAAATAGATGCCAGGGTTTATTACTCCCCAAATTTTCAAAACTGAGGTAGTTTTCGTAGAAACATGCACCGAGTATTTTTTCCCAATTTTTGTCGAATTGTTGATTTTCTTCATCTGTTGGAAAAACTGACAATTTTTATATCAAGTATCTTATGAAGATGATCATCTTTCCGCTTTTTTAATATGAAGTTTTTATAAAATTTGCCGAGAATACTGACTATCAAATATAATTATCATCCTTTCATTTCTCCGTTATAGGATATGGCACACATGATGTGAAGAAGATGAAAACAGAATACAATAAAAAACGAAAACAAAGTTTTGAGGATGACATCGAAGATGAAGAGGAGAGTAAAGACTGGTGAGTTAACCTCCCCTAACAATAAACAATGATCGATCAACAAACCGATAATTCATCAGGGCCAACTTTCTTTCTTTCTTTTGTTGGTAACCTAGAGATCTACTTAACGTTCCTTATCTGTCTCATTGTTCAGCCTTACGACAAAGCAACTTATTACCAACAGTAATATTCATAACCTCGCTTTTGTTTCTGATTTTCTCTGATATTCAGGTGGACCAAATACTTTGCGTCAGTAGAACGAATGATTGACGAATCGAAAGAAGCCAAGAAGGTCTTCAACCAAAACGGAACTCTTCAGGTTTACGAGGACGATAACAATCCCCATTCCGGAAATAGTTCGGATAAAAGCCCAGGGATGGAACAGAGGAGAAAATTCGGATTCAAGACTGCAGCGAACGCATCGAGATTCACAACGAGAATCAGTCCGAAGGCTACAAGGAAGAGGAATAAACCGAAACCTGTTTTGTGCAAGGTAAAGTATACAATGAATGTGAGCTTGCAAGTTGAAATAGATGATCATTCTGAAAAAAACATTTGTACTCACAGTGATGTTGACTATCATAGAAAACTTATTTCACAAATCGACATTCCAAAAACTTGTCAACGATGTAATTCAAATCAATCATAGGACGATATTTATGACACAAGAATCATATCGAATAAAAGATAACCTTATGCATCAATAAATATGGAAAATGCCGATTTCAAGTTAACACGAAATGACTTTTGAAACTAGTAGATAATTGGTAGTTCATTAATTTTATTTTTACTAGTATTCTTTGATTTTCTATAATGCGCAAGTATGATTTTATTACCTTTTCATATTCGATATATGTTTTCTCATAAATTATTCTTTACACCTATAAACAGTAACTACACGGGGTACAGAATTATCACCCCTTTGTTGTGAATTTGGAGACCTGTCGAACCTCTCTTGCTCAGGGATCTTTTTTCAATAGAACAGCTGAAATCTGAAATTCCTTGCCGGGAAAGGTTTTTTCTGAGCCTCACAAACTTCAAAAAATCAAAGTTGATGCTAATTGGAATCTCCTATCCCTTGATTCACGCGGTGTTCTTTGAAAATTACAGGGCTCACTTTTCTTGTGAATCTTCGAAGAAAAAATGATATTAAGCCTTTTCATTTTATTTCCGACTCAGTATTCCACTCTACCAAGAAGTGAAAATGGTTTCTGAGCTTGTGCACTTGATTAACCTCCCCCAGAACAATGCAGAATCTCTACGCTTCGCGAGTCTATAATCATCTAGGTTCCGAACCGGCGCCTCCGCCAATTATTTAAAAACGCGTAGGTACTTACAATTTCGACAATAATTCGATCTCGAGATAGACATAGAGATCCAATTTGTTGCGAATATTGACGAATAATCAAGCTTTATTGTATTTATTTCTGGTAATAATAATGTATTATTCAGAAACATAAATGTTTATACAGGTAATTAAAACCCTTCACAAATTGTTGTATACGAACTCTATGAAACTGTGAGGAACAAATGCCAGTTTAACAGAAAAAATCAATTGAATCAGATTACCTATCTATTATTGAGATATTGTATTTTTTATGTTTCTTTTCAATTTTTCAATATAATTGATATTTTTGAGGTATTCGGGCAGACTATTTAAAATTTTGATTATGTTAAGACTATACCATATAATCTTGTATTCAGACCTGGATCTCCAGCTTCCATATCTATCTATTATATCACAAGGCTTATTTCTAGGTTGGATAGAGGTAATAAGGAAACCGGTGATCGGTAGCAATAATAACATGCCAAGTTGTTAGGAAAACTTTAAAAAAGAATATAATCTGAAATGTAAATGTGTGAGGAATTGACATCAAAATATTTCATTCAGTTCTGTATTTTTCTTCTCCTTCTTCTTCTTCCCTACTTTTGGCCCACCGTAGAACACAACAATGAAACAAAATTTCAATTATTTTATCCCTTTTCCATCCTGTACTGGCGTTTATCCCAGATAAAGGCATTATTTTCATTCTCATTCGAAATTGAAACTTCAATCAGGGTCAGAGTTATTTCGTTATTTTTGCTGATCATGCATCAAATTTGACTTCATGACTTTTGTTGACACAGTGCGAATCAATATTTCTCTGAATAAATATTCAACAACAGAAACTAAATATATATTTATATTTTTATTCAACTATAAAATGTGCTATTCATCAAATATTGGCAATATCATGCCATCAAAGATAAACAACGGGCAATAATAAAAATGTTCTTTTCACTCCCACTATTTAAAACCTTGAATCACTGCACTCAGCTAACGCCTCATGCTCACAATTTTCGCTCGTGCGTAATAGGCTACTTATCCTCCTCGCTACGTTATGTTATATTATTCCATTGCATGCATTGCCTTCTCAGTTTCACTTAGTTCAATGTAGATGATAGTTTCAGTTTGAAGTTGAGTTTAGGCAGAACGGTCCTTGATATCGTCGGATGTTTTCAGATCCTCCCCACTGAGTTGGAAGCTAGACCAGAGTTCGACGAATTCAAGGAATGGCTTCACACATTCGAATTATATAGAGGTAAAAAAACTGGTGAAGATTCTGAAGATGAAAGTAGAGTAGTTGGGTATTTCAAGGTTAATGTCGACTTAACAAAGCTGTATGCACGTCATCACACATGTATTTTGTAGGGCGCCATAAAAGTGTATAAATGGCCCTTGCCGAAAGACATAGAAGACACGACTGTCATGGGATTCGATCCACAATTCGGTTTTTTCCAAGGACTGCCTTCAAACGATCCTATCAGGGTATTGGTAAGAGTGTACATAGTTAAAGCGAATGATCTGCATCCGATGGATTTGAATGGTAAAGCTGATCCATACATCGTTTTACAACTAGGTTCTAAGAGGATAAGCGACAAGGAAAACTACATTTCTAAACAGCTGAATCCAGTTTTCGGCAAGTAAGTGATCATTTTTTCCATATTAAACGCAAATATTCGAAGAAAACACAAGTTATATAAGGAGTGCAACGAGTGACGGCTCACAAACATTTTTCCATCAAGAACTACTGAGAAAGATAACTTGTGAATTTTGTTCCTTCACATACCTTGTTCCCTTCAAGACTTAAGAAAAAAAAGGAAAAGTTTTTAGTATCGAACTGTGTAAACCTTGCTTGTTTTCCTTTATAAATAACAATATAATAATGAGTACTTAGACTTTCAGTATGTAGAAAGTGAAAAACAAGATTTGGGAATATATTTTTTTTTTGTCGAAATGCTTGTTTCATATACAGCGTGCCCTAACGAAAAGTTGAACCAACTCAACATTTGGCAAAATAAATTTTAAGATGGAAATCCTAAAACAGGTCCATTTTTATATCGAGGGGGTCAATTTTAATTCTGAAATGATTTGTGCAACTTCAACCCTATTTCTACCCACACAAATTTTTAAATGGGACGAGGGGTCAACTAACTTACACAACTTTTTTTTTATAAATTATCTACCAAGATATCGGGTCATATACTTTCAAAGTTTAAAAATTGATTCAAGCCCGAAAAGATTGAAACAAATAATGAATATTTTGCTGGAAATGACCTTCATTAACTTCTATACAAGTCCATATCGGACCAAGAAAAACTCTTGAGGTAGTTCTTGCACTACCTCAGATTGTGAAGTATATGAATAACTAATCCTATTCAGATTCAGTATAGACCGCGGGCATATCTGACAGACAACAGTAAAATGATAGTTGTAAATCCAGCCTGCTGGACAAACAAACGGATCTATAAATGCTTATTATGCATTTGTGTCATATTTCAAAACATTTTTGAGCGAATGTTATGTTTCAATCCATCGATACCCTTCTATTTTCGACAATAGAAAGAATATTAATCCTCTTGCTCTTAAGAGACGTGAATTGTGAATTCAAGCAACTAGAAGAGCAGATTTAAGTACTGATAAGCTGAAATGGGCAACGATATATTCATGCATTTCGTATCTCAGAATTGCAATTATAATCTCATTAAATTAGCATGGTTGTTTATGGAAATACGATTTGTTTGTCCAGCAGGCTGATGCATGTGACGTCACATGCCCGCGGTCTATTAGTTTCCTGTTCCTGAAATAAATAATATCAACATGAATTTCATTTCATATCGATCAAAAGGGATTTTCTACAGCAAATAAAACACTTTCCAACAAAAAATCTGTTGTTTCATTCAAGACTCCTTTTTCATGATTCTGATTTCAGTCAAAAAAATCGCTAAAAACGGATAAAAATATCGCTATCACCTGTAACAAACAGCAGCCCCCAAACCGTAATAAAGTGTACCTCCAACGAAGCCAACCAAGGGAAAATATCGCCAATTTCATTTCACATAAATCTCTATACTCTATAAGCCATTTCAACGTCGTTTTTCTTCTCCATTCAGATGTTTCGAAATCGAGGCGACTTTTCCGCAAGATTCGCTACTGACGGTGCAGATTTATGACTGGGATCTGGTCGGATCGGACGATATGGTCGGAGAAACGAAAATTGATTTGGAAAATCGTTTCTACAGCCGGCACAGGGCAAGCTGCGGCTTAGCGGATACTTACGAGGAGTGAGTATTTTTAGGGAAGACAAATTGCACATTAATCTCGAACACAACTGATATTTTTCTCGATACGCGGATGACACTTAATATGAATGGAAGTTATAGGAAGCTTTCGGAACGAATCAATTCATTTGCCTTCTCTGCCTACTTCTGCTAAATCTGCTCTCTCATTGAACCGAAGGGGTTATTGGAAATGTCAATAATATTTGATTCATTTCAATACCTAAGTTTTTCATTCAAAGTTTCAATTTTTTTAGTTTGAAATGGCCCCACTCTCATTGAATGAAAAACATGTATTCGATAAGATTTTCAATCCATTTTCATGATCAACTCAAACTGTATATTGTACAAAGAGTTATTAAAAACATTTGTACTCTTAGTCAACTCACTAAAATGATACAATACGTCGAAATTAATGGACTTCTCTGTCTTTCTACCCTCATTACCAAAGATTTCACACCTCAAGATCACCATTTGGCAGTGAAAAATTATTGAAAATGATACGGCTTCTCCAAAAAAGGACGATATTTTTTTTCTTAGGTGGTGTATTTCAAATCTTCTGTATCATCAAGGAACAAAAATCTGAACTATCGTCTCGATGCAAGAATCACTGACAGTAAAAAGAATTTCTCCTGGGTTCAACAACATTACTGCTAACATTTTGAAGAAAGTTAAATCAGAATTGTCACCTTTACCTAAAAAATTAATTAACATTTTCGAATATGGCAAAATTCCGAACAAATTGAAAATTGCAAAAATAATACCTGTCTTTAAAAATGGTAAAAAAGATTTTAGGCCAATTTCGGTTCTACCGATTATGTCAAAGATTTTCGAGAGAGAAAACTATAATAGGTTGTTGAACTACCTGGAATTCATTCATTTTTTTCATCCAAATCAGTATGGATTTCGGAGGTCAAGTGACACGGAATGTGCAGCACTAGATATGATTTCTAGTATTCAATTGGAGCTAGATGGAAATAAAGATGTGTACTCTTATCTCTGGATCTCTATAAAGCATTTGATATTGTTAATCATGAAATTTCATTGATCAAGTTGTTTGATATTGATATTGAGGGCAAAGCATTTCCATGTTTAAAAAACTATTTATCCGACAGAAAAACAATTTGTATCTTTCATGTATATTGATAAGAAATAGTTCTCTTCGCCATCAAAATTTTTAACATTTGGAAATGAAAAATTGAAAAAATCAAATTATATGAAATTTCTAGAACTTTTTGCCGATTTCATGGAATATTTATATTGATTCAATCCGGAAGAAAGTGTCACCAATTATTGGAGTTTTATATGAGATAAGGAACTATATTCTAATGAAATATTTGAAATTGATTCATTTCCCTTATTCTCTCAATTTGGACTTTAATTCCTCAGTTCAATGTTGATTCAGTTCCAGTCTTCTGAAATAGCTTTCATCAAGATAGTGATCAATAAAATGACTTTTTTTACAGACAGGGCTACAATGTTTGGCGAGATGCGATGAAACCGACACAGATATTAGCGAAACTTTGTAAAGATGCCAAATTGGATCCTCCAATATACGCGGATGGGTTGGTTAAAGTTGGAAAACAGCTCTTTTCTGTACATTGTGATGATACGGATACCTTCAAGACCAAAGAATCGGATGAACATATGGCCCTTGCAGTATTACATAGGTAAACATATTTTAGGAAGCGCCAGTAGGTATTAGAGGATATAAACTATACCGCATAAGAAATGAAAGAAAAAACCGAGGTTGATTTTGAAACTTGAATATCCCAAGAATTGATAATTGTTTATAATATATGGCTAGGTCTATATATGCATAACAAAAGAATGATAATCAACATTCAGTTTGTGAAAAACATGACATATACTTTATAATTCTGTAGTTCTGTTGTACAATTCATTCTGAATAAAAAATTATTAAATTATTATTAGCTCTACTGATCAACTCTGTTGAAAAGAAATGGATTTTTAGATTCAGTGTTATAGAGCTCTAAATCACCAATATTCCAACAGCAAATTTCTTCTTATTGAAATTGTTAAATAACTCTCAACTTTTCATTTTCTCATAATCGTATTTGGCATTCCCAAAAATCTCATTGAAGGAAATATAATCAAGAAAACAGTGTTTCTCTACCATATCATGCATATAATCCTTTCTCTTGATTCAATCTATCTATTGAAAAATCGCATCAAAATCCGTTGCCTACCTTTCAAGAAATAAGCATACATAGGGACAGACAGACAGTGGGAAGCAACTTCGTTTTATACTAGGTAGTGATTTGCTTTAATTTTTTCATGGAGGAGGTAGATAAATAAAATGATTAAAGTTTTCGCGGCCGAGGTTTTCAGTATCACTACTTTTGTTCGGGTTTGAAGGCCGTCGTTTTTTGGAGTTTCTTCCTGATTTTTCGCTGGCGCGAATAGCTAGCTTCTTCAGAGGCTCATACACCTTCAGTTTGACTCCGTAAAGTATATTTATTGGGATTCAGGTAGTTCCCATATAAATATGTTTTGCGAAATCGTAACACTCAGTTATCGGAGTTAAACTCAATATGTATATGAGCTTCTGAAGAAGCTAGCCACTCGCGCCAGCGAAACGTCAGGAAGAAATTCCAAAAAACGACGGCCTTCAAACCCGAACGAAAGTAGTGATACAGGTAGATAAACAGTTTACATTTCAATATCTGACGTATATAAAATATTTTTATTTATGATAATTAGAAATGTTCTAACTGAAAGCAGAAGATTTAAAATGAGATTAATTGAGCTCTCACTCAATTCATTTTTGGAAGACCTCCCAGATGGAGTGTCAAAAAACCTGTCATTCCTTTTAAAAAATCATCCATGCTGTCACCAAGTCAAAACCAGTCACGTGGACCCTTCAGAATAAACATTGAAAAATCGACATTTGCTAATGAAAATTGATCTATTTCAGAATTTTCCTCAACAGTGCATTGTTCGTAAGATAACGCATAAGATTCATTATTTAGTTCGTGATAACACTTGAAGGCTAGCTATAAAACAAATCATCTAAAATCTAAAGGAACTATTGGTTCAATTAATCTCGGAAATGGATGCTCCATAACCAAACAATTTGGTTCCATTATAAATGCAAACGCCTGTCGAATTATTATGGTTGCCTAATATTTTCTGATTTTCGCTTGTATCACTCATTTAGGTGGCACGAGGTACCAAAAATTGGTTGCGCCCTCGTCACAGAACACGTCGAAACCAGACCCCTTTACAACCCCGACAAGCCGGGTATAGAGCAGGGCAAACTCGAAATGTGGGTGGACATGTTCCCTATGGATATGCCGCTGCCGGGCCCGCCGCTGGATATTTCCCCACGGAAACCTAGGAGTTATGAACTGAGAGTCATCATCTGGAACACGGATGACGTGGTGTTGGAGGACGATGCGTTTTTCACTGGAGAGAAGATGTCTGATATTTACGTGAAAGGGTTTGTAAAGGAAATCTCGATTCCAGATATACCAATTCAATCGATTCAGCAAGTGCCTTGTTTGATCAACTTTTTTCAGCAGTCTCGGAAAAATATTAAGATTGCAAAAGTTTTAAAAATTTTACCAAAAAGGAGGAAAGTTGCTTTTTGTGAATTTCTCATGAAACAAATCAAGATTGAAATCTGGAAAAAAATTCATAGAGAAGAAAAATGAAACTGAATAAAAGTTCACCTCACGGAACTGTAGAAAAAATATTTATAATTTTCCCGGAGGGGTGAAATACGGCCTGAAACGAAAGCCACTTCCACTATGGATACTTCAACAAAAAACGAAATATTCGTTGTTTTTAATAATCCATTTTTTAATATCAGAAGCAGCATGATAATATTTGTTGTCACTTTTCATCCCGCATATTGTTTAAAAAAAATCTTAGAAACAAATGCGTTTTTCACAAGTTAATTGAGTGTTTTGATGTCCCAATCTTTGATACAAATGATGACGAATGCCAGTCCGTTATATTTTTCCAAGACAACTGAAAAATCGAAAAAAGTTGACTAGACTACATAAGTTCAGTACAGCTGTCATCGATCGTTGTCGGAAAAAGAAAAGCTTAATGCTGTTAATGCTGCATGAGAAATGTTTGTATTGTAGGGATGAAGGAGGATGATCCTATATAGGTGCTGAACGACAACCCAAGACTTCTTGCTCGTTAGAGTCAGAGCTTTCTTGTGGCCTATTAACCCTCATGTGGTTTGAAACAAGTGGGTGAAGTTTCGAAAAGTTTTTTAAAAATGAATCGTAAGGCAAAGTCGTGCAATTTTCTTTTAGATCAAAAGTTGCAGAACTCAAAAACTTGTGTCGATTGACCTTGAAAACATGTTTTTAAAGTGAATAAGGTATCATTTCATGTATGTAGTTTTTATGTATGATATAAAGAAATCGGTGTTCTGTATAGTTTCACGTATTTAAATCATCTCCTAATTCACCACTTGAAGAGGCAAAAAATTGGAACTAAAATTCAGAGAAAGTACCCTTTTCATCACTTGTTGCAGAATCAACCTTAGCTAAATAATTGTTGCTCAAGGAACGGGGAGCAGATCTCATGCTGTAATTGAGGGGTTTATCTTGAATAATGTTTTTTCGACATTCAACAAAATAGATAAGAAGTAGATATCAAGTATACTTCAATACATCATATTATCAACCTCTTTTGAAAATATCGTTGCCCTTGGATGAGTGTAAAAACGGAGTAAAAGGGTGGTTTGTCCCCAAATGGATTGCCCTCACATAAGGGCGCAATGAATCGTGGACAAAGTGATATTTTCTACAATTTTACTGGGTGTTCTATTATATGTAATGTGAATTAAAAATGTGAGAGAAATACCGTTTTTCAACAAAAATGTATACGTAGGTACTCAGTTGTCGTGATATTACTCAAATTGAAACAGTAGTTGAAAAGAGAAGAAAAATGGTAACGCTTTGAGCTATCATGGCTTCAATTTGTAAGACGTACGTTAATTGGTTGATTGAGTCATGATTCATTGCTTACTGAGAAAACAGACCGAGAAAGTCACGGAATTTTTTCTCAGCTCTGCGCCCCCACCTTTATAGTGCCTCTGGTCACTTAATTAACTATTTTTTCAATCATAAAAAATTTATTACCATATTTTTCAACTAATAAAATAAAAATAATTGTTTTCCTCTAAACTTTACAGTTGGCTGAAGGGCCAGGAAGATTGTCAGAGCACCGATATTCACTATCGATCTCTCACGGGCGAAGGAAATTTCAATTGGAGGTTCATTTACCCTTTCGACTACATGGTGGCGGAGCAGAAAATTGTGATTTCGAGAAAAGAGTCTCTTTTCTCTTGGGACGAGACTGAGTGTAAAATTCCAGCCAGATTGGAACTGCAAGTCTGGGACGCAGATCATTTTTCGGCAGACGATTTTCTAGGTGAGTCAAAAATAAGTGGTCAGAAGAAAGTGATTACAGCATATTTGAAACAACGTAAGTGTTTTTTTTTGAGTAGCTTTTTTCATCTGGGAAAAACCTGAGAAGGGTTACTTTTACAATGTTATGTACATTGCAACTACGATTTTCTTTTACAGCATAGTTCATCTTTGAAGAGTATTTTTCATCCATATTAACAAGATATTTTGAAGGAATTACGGTATAAAATTGAATTTTGAATAGCCAACGCGTTTTACGAAGCTTGTCCTACCGAAATCATGCCTACCACAATGAAAATTTCACACAAAAACAGTTTTCGACCAATGAAATGCTTATTTTCTTTCGCGTCACCAGGGCAACAACAGGTAATTTTTAGAATTGTGTCGGATTTTTTTTCCGCATGGGTATCCTACAATTTTTTGACATAAGCAGAGCAAATTTTATTTGACGTAACAGTTCACTTACCCACTTTGAGCAGAGATAAACAAAATGGAACTTTCAAATAGGGCACTAGAACAATTCAGCAGACTAATGAAAAAGGAATAATAATCCACATCTTTATTCACAAACCACTGACACGGTAGTTTCTCGACCGAATCGATACATTTTGTTGAAGCTCACACAATAACCTATATAAAATTTGACAGAACGAGGCAATTTCGATTCAATTGTTCAGTCTGTGATTTATTCCAAAGCCTATCTTGACGAAACTTTGAAACGCTAAAACGTGAATTTCAAATAATTAGTTGGAGTTCAATATGGTGTGAAATTTTCTTACCAAAAACCAAGCGTACTTGCATTATTCTTGGGAATTTTTTCTTGCTTATGAATATTTGAAAAAAATATCCCTTGCCTTCGGCACGGGATAATTTTCAAAATATTCGTGAGCTTGGAAAAATTTCCGGAAATAATTCAAGCACTAGTGTTATTACAAGTGAGAATTCCACAGCAAAAATTTTCGACCAATTTAATGTGTATTTTGTTTCGAGTTACTATGGCAACTATTGGCAACTCAGGTCTTTTATCGGAACATTTTCGGGGGTTATATCCAGAGTGCACCAAGTTTAATCAGTTAAAATGTGTGCTGCACTTCCATGATTCTCGAAATTTTGCTTAGCAAATGACTTGGATGTATGATAATTTGATAAAATCCCGAGACCGCAGGTCGAGGGATTTAATTTTAAATTATTATACACGAAAGCATTTGCTTGAAAGCAAAAATTTGAAAATCATGGAAATGCACGCATTTTGGTCGATTGAACTTGGTGAAGGAGGGATATATATATGATTATTTCCAGAAAACATGTAAACTCAGGAAACATCAAAATCGAACACAGGAACAATATAGTACCAGAGATAGTACCTGAAAAGTGATCCAAACGCCCGGTTTATTTCGAACATTTTAATCGGTTAAAAGGTCTAGTGCATTTAATCGCTGTAAAACTCTGTAAAAGCAGTCTAGCCTTCAACTGTTTCATCGTTTATTCGCATTGAGGGAAATAATCCCTGTTAATTATTATATTGAATATTTCCATCGTATGTTAAAAATCCATATATGAAGCGGGACATTTTCGATCAATTACAGGGATAAATTCCGGCGGGACATTTTCGGGCTGGTAAATACCCGGTAGGCATTGAAAAATACCCGCTCGGTCCCTGTATCTATAGTAACGATTGTTAAAATGTACATTTGTCATCTTGACAGGCATGAATACTGAATTTTAAACGTCGTTGTTTCAACTCCGGAAATATTCTACCGAATTACACTCGTGCATAAAAATAAACCTGATAATTTTCCATTCAAGCATGTTGTCAGTAAAAAAACTGCATTCGGTTATTTCCATATTTTGCTAAAAGAGCCCTCCTCCTTCGGAGTCAGGCTCTTTCGACAAAATATGAAAATAAACTGCAGTTTCAGACAACATGCTTTCATGGAAAATTATCGGTAATTTTGAAGCACTTGTGTAATTACTCCCGAAAAGAGATTCCATGGGCTGTTTTCACTCTATCGCGTTGCCAAGGATACATACAAATTGACTTATTTCGGTTTTGTCGTTGATGTTTCAAATATTTTATATTTCAAAATGTCACCATTTGATTGTAATACTATCTAGAATGTTGATGGAATCACAGAATCAAATATACCAAAAATTACCGTTCACAGCAAAGAATTTGTATGGAAAGCATTTATGGACTTTTGCAATGATAGAAGGTATCATTTAGTTTAGATTATTACGAATTACACTCGTGCATAAAAATAAACCTGATAATTTTCCATTCAAGCATGTTGTCAGTAAAAAAACTGCATTCGGTTATTTCCATATTTTGCTAAAAGAGCCCTCCTCCTTCGGAGTCAGGCTCTTTCGACAAAATATGAAAATAAACTGCAGTTTCAGACAACATGCTTTCATGGAAAATTATCGGTAATTTTGAAGCACTTGTGTAATTACTCCCGAAAAGAGATTCCATGGGCTGTTTTCACTCTATCGCGTTGCCAAGGATACATACAAATTGACTTATTTCGGTTTTGTCGTTGATGTTTCAAATATTTTATATTTCAAAATGTCACCATTTGATTGTAATACTATCTAGAATGTTGATGGAATCACAGAATCAAATATACCAAAAATTACCGTTCACAGCAAAGAATTTGTATGGAAAGCATTTATGGACTTTTGCAATGATAGAAGGTATCATTTAGTTTAGATGGAAATTGGGTGGCGGAAGAATTATTGGCGTCAATTTTAAACGATTGGGGTGAACATGAGAACAAAAGATGAGAGTTTAAATAAGCTACAGCAATAACCATGTGGAACATAACAGAATAAATTGGTTTTTCTATACATTTTTATCGAGAATAAGCAGAAAAAAATTCTATTCGAATAACCTTCGAACATTAATAATTGCTCAAAAATTTTATAACAACTTTCTCAAGCTCATTTGCTCATAGAAAACAGACCGACGTTCTAAGTAATTTTTTTTAGAACAATTATCAATGGCTAGGGTTATCACTAATGAAAATGGAATGTCTTCGTAAATTCTTCAATATGTTCAGAAAAGATTTTACACATACTTGAAAACTTTCAAATCTTGATGAAAACGGTTAAAAGTAAGAATCAATAATGTAGTATTCACAAAACCATACATCGTAAAATCGAAATATTTCTGTTATCTGACTGAAGGAAAGCAGCAGTTATTTTGTCAGCCAATATAATTGTTTGTTGAAGCTGCCACAATTAGGCATGAAGTAATCTCAAAATACAACCACATCAAATCAGAACACACAAATTATGTAAATACCTTTCAATTCTACAAGAAAAAAATGCAATTTATTTGCATTATATAACATTCTAACTTCGTAGAGTATATTCTGTATATTTGATACTAATATTACTTTTTGGTTGTCAAAAAGAGCTGTATCAGGCACATTGGCCTGTGTCTCCTTGATGGTGAGATATCAAAAGTTCCAAAAATTGGCATTCTCCACAGCGGACTCGATATACATTGTAGACACTGTCCTGTCTATTCTATTATAATCAATTCACAGAAAAAATTGTTGGGACCTTTCCCCAAAAAACTTGGAGTCACCAATCATATCATTTAGGTTTATCTCTAAAATCGGAACATACCATCAAAACAAAAAATACAATCCTCGAATATTCTTCTGTAAGATATTTGGACATATACACAGATGAAAATTTGACGTGGAGTAAACATTTGGAAAATTTGAGAAAACAGATCTTTCCGATTATTTGCGAATTGCGAAATTTTCTACATTCGAAATATGTGAAATATGGTTTCTCTTTTCTGGTATATTCTAGATTTCAATACATAATTTCGCTTTGGGGTGCAGCAACAAAAACCTTAATGAGACCTCTGAAGACCGACAAAATATTTATACAAACCCAATCAAGATGTAACTTCAATACTTTGCACGTTTGATCATTTGGTTAGAAATAAATTGAAACATTCTAAACTTCAATAGTGACCAATAGGATCATTCAACCAGATGTTCAAGTAATGTATCAACACTATCAACAATGAAATTTGATTCAAACATAGGACAGCAATCAATTCATCACACGGAAATAGAATTGTAATGGATTACCTGATACAATAAAAATTTTTGGATAATTTGATTTCGAAATTTCAACTTGAACATTTATTGCGATAGGTGAATGGGAATTTTTTCAAACTTTCTGTGACGTCTGATTTTATTACCTCACTTCAAATTTTTTTTTTTTTTTGTATCTTCAATGTATTCGATTCATTATTATTTTATTTTTTATTTTCTCTTTTATAGACTTTTATAAGTCTAATATTAATGCAGGCTTCTTGTCGACAACCGGAAAGGGGCATAGGCGTCCCGTGGGTTAGGACAAAAGGTGTCATGTTACACTTGTAAGTTTTTCGGGAAATAAATAAACTTTATTCGCCGAAGCAAAAAAAATATATCAATGTAAATTTCGTTTGTAATATCGGAAAAATAATTTTGGATATATATTTTGATATTTACTATCAATAATGATTTTGAATAAGGATTTATATAACTTACATAACTTTTGAACTACGTGTAAGACACCTCGATAACCAGTACCCCCTCAATTTGAAACACTTTTATATGATTTTTTCCAGGAGCAATAACACTAGACCTCAACAGGTTTCCGAGGGGTGCAAAATCTTCGAAACTCTGCACGTTGGACATGCTCAAATCTGACGGCAGTGTCCCCATGGTCAATATTTTCAAGCAAAAGAGAGTAAAAGGCTGGTGGCCGTTTTTCGTGAAAAAAGACAACGAAGAAATGGAACTGACTGGGAAAGTGGAAGCTGAAATTCACTTGTTGGGTAAAGAGGAGGCAGAAAAGGCGCCTGCTGGCTTCGGTAGAAACGAACCGGACCCTTTAGACAAACCAAAGTAAGAGAAATCAGAATATTATTGATATCAGTTTTTCAGCGGTAACAAAATTCAACTCATTATCAAATCAATCACAATAAGACTAGCAAAAGAGTCCTCTTTGGAGAATATTGACCAGGTGAATCCATTTCTGTCAATGTGTTAACTTGTCAATAGTACGAGAAAAATTGAATTAAAAGGGAAATGTGAAACAAATGACGGAATATATTCGTTGTTATCACAACATTATTGGTTTCCAATGATAGTTTCAAATCATTTTTCATGAAAAAATGATTTGATGTGTCAATAAGTAAGAGAAAATTTGAGAGAAATTCGGAAACTGACAGCATTGGTTTCCAATAATAGTTATAAAAAAGTTTATATGATTTGTCAATAGTACGAGAAAAATTGAGAAAAAATGGAAAAGTGACTGCATTTAATCGCTGTAATCACAGCATTGGTTCCTAATGATAGTTCAAATAAAAAAGTTGATTTGATTTGTCATTAGTACGAGAAAATTTGAGAAACGAGTGATCGCATATAACCGTTGTATCCATAAAAATCGAAAGAACTAGACTCATCGAGATCCATCTAATAGCTTGTTTCCTGGCGGTTATGTATGCTTGATACGAACTCTGATGTTTCCTCAGGAGAGACGAAACGGAAGAAAAGAATAAAATATGAGAATGTTAACCGAAATTAGAATTTGAATACATACCCAAAGAACGTTTAAATCTGAACAAAGATATCTGAAATTGTTAATTGTTTATCAATGTGTATCCCTCAATGACGTGCTATGCGGTTTAGGTTACAAGGCAATTTGTTGAACATTTTATTTAATGAGACATTATTTAATGGTAGATGAAATTTCTAATTTTTCTATTCCATACGTGGTCGAATTCATGAGAAATTCTCACGTTTAAAAATACTATCGAGTTCAAAATTAGTCTAAAAAAATTTTGTTATCCTAACGGAGTCTAGTGTTTACTGCTTGTCTCGTACTTTCATTGAATTGCGTGAATGTAATATCTCCATTGATATCAACAAAAAACTATCTATATCAGTGTAAGACTGAAGTAATGCTCGGAATAGTTATTTACGAAGTATTGATGCCAAAAGTATGTGCTTATTGCACGC
Organism: Zygogramma bicolorata; assembly: GCA_032362365.1. Classification (NCBI taxonomy): domain Eukaryota; kingdom Metazoa; phylum Arthropoda; class Insecta; order Coleoptera; family Chrysomelidae; genus Zygogramma; species Zygogramma bicolorata. The sequence continues at coordinate 7,281,660 of JAVJAQ010001667.1, read as the reverse complement.
GATGTGAAAATATCATATTATTCAGGCCAAATTAACAATACGTTGAGTGCAATAAACACTTTCTACACGAGTTTCATATTTTTTTCACATTCATGTAAAAACAAAACGTTTTTGAACAAAGATGGATGAGTGCAATCAAAACTTTATTGCTCTAGTGCAATAAAGAACCAGTTTTTCCGCTATATATAGTTTAATTTTGTTTCGTTTCTGTATGAAGGTGGAGAAAAGTTTGCAACGTTTCTCTCTTGTTTTTTATTCATGTAAGATCTGATTGCGAAAACAAGAGCAATCTGTAAGATAACAATCTGTAATACTATACTGAATTCTCTCTATCATTTCTGAATCGAATTCCTAAAGTATTCATCGATAAAGATAAGAATCAACTGTTCACCACTTTATTATACTTTCCATGAACAAGTGATTGGCGCGATCAGTTTTATAAATAACAGTATTGCATTTTGGAAACTTTGGAAAATATTATATTTTTTGTTACAGCCGACCAGATTCATCGTTTATGTGGTTCATGAATCCATTGAAATCAATCAGATACATCATCTGGCACAACTACAAGTGGACTATACTGAAACTCTTCATTATTACAGGCTTAGCAATAATTATCTTATTATTCTTCTACTCAATACCAGGTTATACTGTAAAGAAAATAATTGGGGCTTAAATTTCACTCTTCCTGTGGTACTGCGGTAATGTGAATTTTACCAGCATTTCATGAAACATTACATTGCAAAAGTCTATTGAGATGTGACATTGATTTGATAATATTTGTTCAACTTGAAACATGGGTTGAAATAGCAAAAAACCAACGACGATTTTTACTTGATCCGACGAGTGAAAGCCGTGTTTGACTTGATTATGTGGGCAATGTTTTTCATTTTTGGCACAAATTTATTTAATTCACAAGTCTATTGAGACTATTTGATGTATGTGTGAATTGGAGTTGATTCCGAATTGTTTTCAAGGAATCAATTGTTTCGAAAAATTCCCTGAATTTTAAAAACGAATATTGAAAAAAATAGGCTTCAGAGATGTTAATTCTAATGACATTATTTAGACTGTACATATAAAAATTGGCCTTTGGTGCTACATGACTGTAAAATCACATTCCACTTTGCTGCTAAGACACCCAAGGATACCCCAACCATAAGGTATTCTGGGCTCAGACTACCGCTTTTACATAATTCGGCAAAAAATTAATATAGCAAACTGGTGCTTTCATACAATGTTTTTAATCAGTAATCGAAGACAATCATTTTGCACAATCTGTTCTGAGGGTCATGAACACTCTTGAATGTTGGTAAAATTCAATTCAAAAATAAAAGTGTGTTTCACATCCACAATGAATTTTGTAATGCCAGCAACTGTCATGCAATATTTTTGTTGTTTTTCAATAGCGCTCAATGTTTCCAATTCATGTGATTCCTATTATAAAGAGAATATCAACAAAAGTTGTAATTATTCAAAATATTTGGACAATGTAGGAATAGTTCAAAAAGACAATTGTGAGAAAAAATATATATAAGGATTAAATTACAAAAAAATACATCAATTAGAAAAGTAGTTAGGGGTTGATGAATTCTGAAGTAAAATTGTGGTTTTGAATGTTGCACTGAAAAAGCAACTTATTATTTTTCACGAAGTATGCATAAAATGAGCAAATATATCTTCGAATTTGTAGCCTATAAAATCAGATACTGCCAGATGCATGAAAAAATATCTTCAGGAAACATCAATCATAAAATTACTACTTATAGGAAATAAAAAAATAACATTCCATCATTGTTGAATTTATTATATAGATTTTCAAAATAATGTAAATGAAAAGTTATACAGACAATTTCAGGTGTATAGTATTGTGAAGAATTTTTGAAAATATTTTGCATAAAATATAAAATGTACAATTCCAATGTAATGTTAGATATTGTTAAAATGGCCCATGCTCAATTGGCATTTTATGGCTTTGTAATCCAAAATAAGATTAATTGTTTTCAACAAACCTTTCAACAATTACACATAGTATCACAGTTGTCACGAATTATCTAATTAAGTAAATATTACTAATAAAGAACTTTGTGTTTTTCTGTAGATATTCACCCACCTAAAGTTCGTACAATTCAAAAACTGTTACACGTCATCAGGGGGGCGGTCAAATTTTGAGGTACACTATAGACAGATTGTCATATAATCATAGAATATCAGAGAATAATAAAAGTGATGTATTCATTACAAAAGGAGTAAAATCAAAAAAATACCTAACTATGTGTATATTATTTATTGAAATATGGAAGTTCATGAAATAGTTCAAGATTTTCCTGTTTTCAAAAACCTTATACTCACTGCGTTCATACATACTATAAATTGTGCAACAAATAACACTGATATCCAGTACTGCAGCATGTGTGAGACTCTTGATTTGCCTCTCTTATAGCCATTGAAGCTACGGGTCACTATTTTCTCGTTCTCTTTCGAAATAGCCAATGAAAGATGCCACCAACTCTTCACAGCGCTCATTCACATGTTTTGGCATTTCCACAAGAAGCTTGGGACTGTTACTTGCTATATGATGATCGAAATACACAGTTTTTGATTACAATATCCAATTTGAAATATCAAAAAGTCGTAAACTGTCATTTTCAAATAACAATTGTCAATTTGTTACAAATTTCAAATAAAGTGCGGTAACATCGAAAGTGCTGCCAACTAAACTCCTAAGAGCAATAGGCGCCAAATTCGAATTTCAATGCAAACAATTCCATGCATTTCCATCAATGGATTGGTGCGACTGTGTTGATTTTATGTTGTCATCGATGATATGCAACAGGTTTTGATATGTATTCACTATAGTTCCAAATCTCCACATCATTTCATGAGATAACATATGATAACAGAAAATTAATTTATAATAAAAACCTTTGCAATTTACTGAAAATACTTTTTCTCTCAATTTCCCTCATTTCAATTCTTTTCTTGGAATAGAGTGTAAGAAAATTGTTCGAAAATTTTCTCTAGATTTTCAGATTTAATTGGGTAGCAATACTCATAATTGTAGAAGGCATACTTTGAGAGAAAATATCCATATCTTGTGCTCCAGTGTGCCACTATCACATGTCTACCTTTTCATTTCCCGTTCTATTTCCCTTTTCAAAGTCAAATAATACTGCACTGGTGTGGCAACTGTGATTTCCTTAACAATATCCTTATTGGTTGTTTGTTTTAGCACTATGTTATAGAATAATTTACAAGATGCACTTGGGTCTTTATTTCTCTCATATATTATAACTTCTACTTCATCCGGATTTCTGGGTAACAATGTCTTCAAAACTTTTCGCAAATTATAATTGTCAAAATTTTTAAAGGGACAGCCCCCATCTTCTGTAGGTCCCAAAATTTTCTCCTGAAAAATGATATTTTTCTAATGCTATGATTTTGATCAGCAAAATATTGATCAATAAGAGACAATTAAAAGTACAAGGTTAAGTATGCCAATTTTTAAGACAAAAGGCTTGGTCACAAGGTTTTTCATAATTACCTGAAGATACTGGCATGATCGAGATTGGTAATTTCTTCTGGATCCCTCGAAGCCATATAAATGCCTTATTCCATAAATATAACGTTTCTCATTTTGTTTCCAATCATGTGTACATCTAGAGCAAGATGTGTGCTTTTTTGAGTAAATCTGTTCCCAAAATTTCAGTGAATCTGACATGGATACTCCTATTCCCTTCATGTACAGACTGAAGTCAAACCTATATTTTCAAAAAAAATACATCAATTAAAAAGTTGTTAATTTGTGTTTCAGCATACTATGCAAATGCTTACATATAATTCATGAGTGTTTGTTACATACACATCTGACAAATAGAGTGCTATTAGTTGGGACTTCCATTGTGTATATATAATTGTCAACTACATTGAAGCAAGAATCTCACAAATTTTTTTCTTGTTTAATCCAAAATGTTAATATTAATCGAAGGAGGAAAACAAGCTGTCAGATATTCGTAAGGAACGTGCCACATATATTGTAGTGTGATTGTTAGAAATTCCCTACTGAAGTTTTGAACAGGACAAGATATCAAGGTAAGATGACATAGAATGTTTGGTGTCACTGTCAGACAAGAAGGAGGTAGCTACTTTTTTGTCAATGGTATTGTGTTACTTTGTAGGAAAGTTCTTTCAATTCTCAATCCAACAATGGTTGAATTTGGAGAAGCTCTGTAGTTTCAATTTCACACCAAGGGTCAAAAAATACAGAAGGTATGAATATTATTATATTGTTTTTCTTGATATAGGTGCTTAAGAATGAAACTTCAACAAATATTCTTCAAATATTCACACAGATTACAACATAAATTCTTCAGTTCCTCAAATTGTGGTGGATCATGAATTCAAAAAACTACGTAAAAAGTATTTTCCATTTTGTCATCAGAGGTCCATTTTCAAAATATCATGATATAGAATATATATTTCAATGGTACATCTACACTTCAACATCAATGCAATGCAATATATTCGATACAATAAAATATTTTGTGTTTCAAATGAGTTCCATTATCTCATTCATCATAATGCAGAAGAAAAGACATTACACTCACCTCTCATTATGGGGTAATCGATTAGTTTTCTCTAGTATCTTGTACAAATGCAGCATGCATAATGGAAAGAGTCTTGCTTCTTCTTTGATATGTGAAATATCAAATTTTTTATCTTTGTCCTCCATTTTGTGATAATATTTCAAACTATTAAAATTCAATTCCTTAAGTAAATGTTGTATCCTTATATCTGACAGTGTCTTGTCAACAGATCGACTGTAGGCCATTGCTTTCAAGGCAGTCATCAGGTAAGTATTGAAAAGAGACAAGAAAAATTGTTTCCATAGGCCACAAGTTATTTCAGCAGAGCCTCCACTCAAATTCACTTCTCTAGTACGGATTAAAGAAGGACAATGTTGAAATGGTACTGAAACATATAATACATTATTTTTCTGTGAAGATTTAGGAAATCATTGCTCACCTCTCAGAACATACTGCTCACAGTTATATTTATGGTCGCCTTCGAAAACATGTCTCAAATACCCTTTCCGTAACATTGATGAAGAAACATCTATGATTACTACATGGAGATCATTCAATAATTCATCATTACAATCTTTCAAATTGTCCACTGAATGTTTCATCATCCTTTTGAGGAAATGTTTGACGTCTTGTATATCATAGGAGTTCAATCTTGTTTCTAACAATTTTTGCTCGTTTTGAAGAAATTTATGACGGAAAGCATTGTCACAATGAGATGCAAGTCTCAATAAAAAATGTCCTGCCCTATCTAAGGCACTGTCTTCCACCAAGTATTCATAATCATGAAAATTATATTCCTGGCCATCATTTGTAGTACTATCAATATTATTATAACAAATGAGCCTCTGTTTCACACATTCTTCTAGCTGATGCAAATTCAATAATCCTCGAGGTGGTTTCAAATAAAAAGTCATTTTTTCATTTGTAAGTGTAAGTAATAAATAATGTTAGGTTACCTACTACATTGAGGTTATGGTATGGTTATGAATATGTCAGAGACTAGAGAGACAGAGACAACAAGACAACAATGACTGTCAAATCGGTCATATCTCATACTGAAGTGAGATAGATGCCGTTATTGGCAAAATAACTAATATGCCGGTAACGTTGCAGTTCTGGCGAAGGGCGTAGCGTTGTAGCGTAGAATCGGAGTTGGAATTTTTTCAATAAAATTCTAGCACTTATAATTTTTCAATTTTCCCGCACACGATACTTTATATCTAAGATGCATTTCCAAGAAAGTGCAAGAGTTTGTTAAATAGTTCTTTTCGCTTTTCATCTTTCATTTTCACCATAAAAAATTATGGATTCAGACCGATTTGGTATGTCTAGAAGAAATATAAAAGTCGTATAAAATTCGTGATGAAAGTTTCCAGATATATTGTTTTCTTTTGAGCCAAAATTTATTTATTAAAAAAAAATGGCGATACAGTAAAAAATCATCGTGAGTCCAGCATTTGTGTCAAAAATCCTGCACTGACAACAGTGACAACTGCCAGTTATAGTTCAACCCCCTTTGTGGTAGGGTAAGGTGGCTATATACTGGTGTTTTTACTCCATATAAGAGGTTGTCAGCAAATCAGACGACCGATATGGCCAACTTGATGAAAAATTTGATGATGTAGGCGTAGTAGTACTGCAAAAATCCGCCAGGTACCGGCACTCTTGCAGTGGAGATGACAGTCCTGTGTTGCTAAGTGGCCATGTCGTTGCGAATTCTGGTCCAGATCAGTAGAAACACAATGCAAATTTATTCCAACTGAGAAATTATTTTCAAACTACCTGGAATAAATAACGCATAAAGTTAAACACAAATTTGGCGCGTTTTGGTGTTTTCAATAACCTCACATATCCAGTCCCGATAAATTCTCTATCCCTTTACAAAACATCAGAATTGGCAACAGCGTGTTCCATGGATCGAGTGATCACGAAAATTAATAAGAAATTTTTGATAACCAGCGCTCCCCCATGGCCACTGATGAACTACTACGCCTTGTCCACAGGTTTGTCTGAAACAATATCGCAACATTAGAAACACCAGTATATAGACATCTTATGGTAGGGGAATGGTTGGTGATTTGTTCTGTTAGACAGACCTCAAAGTCAAATGCACCTAGGTATATATACTTGTGCCTAGGTAAGTTGCCAGATGATTTGATTGTAAAAATCATCGAGTTCCATATATGGATGATCAGTTTTTTCATCTTGATACTTGATTGGAGATAATAAAAAATATATATTATCATGCACAATTCGGAATTATGCTCGAAAACAATAAACGGCTTGTAGCAATATCGATTTTCCATTAATGAAATAATACTTGAAAAAATGATCATGTCATCAATTCTGAAAAAGAAAATAACTGAGAAACTGTTCGATTGTAGGGTGAAACATCATCGTACAGATCATCGAGTTCCACGCACGAATGTTCACTTTTATTTGACTTTATATATAATGTATTCTATTTTTCTTAGTAGAATAAAAAATGTTTCCAATATGCTTGTAAAGAGAGAATAGGTGAATGGTTCTCAAATTATGGGAAATTATCATTCCGTAATTGAGGATAGTTCATTCAAAACTTGAAACTGAGAAACTGTCCGTTGTATAAATGAATGAACTTGACACATTTTTGGAAGATATAAACAAACATGAACCAACAAGACTTCAGCCGAGGGTAACCGTTGTTGAAAATGTGACTCCTGATATCCCGCGAGGAACAATAAGTACGATCTTCAAGTGTAGACCATTATTGAATGGGGAATCGAATGACCAATCAAATAAAGTATCACAATAAGCCCTAGCTTCTCAAAAAAACGAAGAGGCGAGCGCATCAGACAAATATTTCGTTCATCATACCTAGGTATATGAGAACACTATATTTACATGCTTATTTAGCGCACCGAAAGTGGGCTTTTCCGTACGCCCACACATGAAATTTTACTGCGCGCTAGTGTCATTAGCTGCCTACAAACAATTCAAAATGAGAAATCTGATATTGTTTGTATATTTCCTTAGCAACGGGGTCAATAACGTTAGTTTTGTTACTATATTATTTGGACATTTTCAGTGGAAAAATAGTTGTTTATCTACACCGTACTCTAATAATACACTTTTATGCCCAAACCCGTTTTATAATGAAATCCATTACGATACAGATTTTTCATTGTGATACAGATTTTCAAGCAATAGAAACCCATTATTTTTCAAGCATGATGTGCATATGCTCTGCATTTGACGTTTGTCAAGTCAAAATCGGTGAAGATATTGAATTTTTGAAGAATATAGCCAAATTTCGATAATCATAACAAAATGTCTGATACCAGCGATATGGGAGAATCACCTTCGACACCTTCACCGGCTGATATACAGTTAGAATGGTTGAATTTTTCATTTGACAAATGCATGATTTATTTCTTTATTTTTTCGATCTAATTTTTCTGAGCTCTCCGTAGGCGAGCGGCCTAAGGCGCAAAGATTTAAATAGCTAGTTCAACTAGTTAGAAGAGACGTGGGTTCGATTCCGGCCTCGAGTAGTTTTTTTCTTTTAATTTTTGATCTTCTCTTCATTTCTCATCGTTTCATTTCTCGAAGTAATACTATTAATAATTACAAATCTGTAGAATTTTTCAAAGAAATGCGTTCAATTAGTATCATTGTGTGCAATACAAATATAAATATAATATTTGTAGTTCTTCACTATTTATCGGGTGTAAATAAAATAGCGTATGCAACTCTCATGTAATGGTTATTAATACATGATCGTTGCATAATATACTATTCTCAACAATCTGTGGTTTTCAAAGGGATATAATGAAAAATATCGTTTATTACATGTTCATATTAGTTATATTGCCTAACGAGGATGAGTAGCATGAGCAAAAATTGTGAGCACGAGGCGTTGTATCCTGTTTTTCTACTGCCACCATGTTTGTGCGATAATTTCTACTGGTGAAGCAGACATTTCTCCGTCATCCCACAATTGAAATTGTGGGATGAAATGAAGAACAGCCGATCCAATCCATCTTGGCACAGAACTAATAACGTATATATGTATAATCTTTGTGATGTATACTAAGATAAGAAAACACATATAATATGTGTCCACTGTGTTGAAATTTATTGCTAGGTGTTTTTCTTTCGTCATAGTCTTACTACACTACCAGTGTGTAAATGGAAAAGTATCTGAGTTTATACCAGGATGGATTGGACAAGCTGAAGGTAAAACAATTTGCTTGCTTCATGGTTATAACTAGATACAGTACTTATCCACAAATTGTTAGGCAATAATAGTAATTTACGAAACAAGTCCGGAAAATAATGTTTTTTTAGACGACTAGACAAAATTCTAGGATGAGCCGTAGTCTGCGAGTCCAAAAACACTGTTCGGTCGTATTGCGTACACTATTTTTTCGGCAATAACCGACCCACTTCCCGGACGTTTTTTCTTTGAGAAAGTGGCATTTTCCTGGCCTAGTCCGGGAAGTACGTACTTCCCAGAGTAGGCCGGAAAAATGCTACTTTCTCAAAGAAAAAGCGTCCGGGAAGTGGGTACTTCCCGGACGGTTGCCGAAAAATCACATTTCTTACATATTTTTAGAAACACCATTATTTTATTCTAACAAATATTTCATACAATACTGTTGACAGGTTTGAATGACATTTGTTTGGATTCAAAAGTTATTTCGATATGACACGCACATTCATAGTCGCTGGTAGTTCAGGGTAGATATGCTCCTTGCCTCCTTTTTTCATATGCAGGTGAAGAACTGAATTGAAAATATTTGGTGGTTCACACGATAATATTTTTAAAACCGATTGTTTGTAGCAAAACAATATAATATTATAGCTGAATCAAGGAAGTATTTGACAGCAGTGAATAATTACCCATTATCCACTAGTAAATAATTACCCATTATTCACTAGTAAATAATGGGTGTCATTAAAGTCAAGCAAACAGACGTATAATGAGTACATTATACAACAGTCGTGGATAAATGCTCTTTTAGACTGGGGCTGCGCCTCCCACGAATATACTTTTTTGTAATCGCACGTTAAAAGGTAAGGCCTTGTTGATCCATTGCTCGCACAAGTTTCGACTTCTGAGGGTTAACGTTCGTCAGCTGGTTAACGAAAACGAACAACAACTATAAAGTAAAACTATGGTATTCAAGTGACCATTGTTTGTTCTTAATATATTTTCCCACTCAAATTTTTTTTTGTGTGAGAAATCTTTTTAGAAGGTGTTGACGCCATCCTGAACGTTTCTCACATGGAGACGAAATTTCAATTTGGCACGTTTCAGATAAGTATTTATATAAATAGCTTCGGGAGTTATTAAATCCACCAACAAAGTGAAATATCCATTTTACATAAAAAAGTAAATCAAAATATTGAATAAAAAAAACATGCACGTACCCTTCATAAATCTAGTATAATTTTTTGTGAAATGTTCACCATACTAAGGTGTACAAAACCCGCAACAGGTGTTTCGCTTTATAATATTCGCTTTTTAAATCAGAAATTAATTCAAATATATATATATATATATATATATATATATATATATATATATATATATATATATATATATATATGTATATATATAGAGAGAGAGAGTTTTGGCGAAATAAAGTATTCGAATCCTCTGAAAAGCGATAAAGAAGTTTCATATCAGTTATACACTAATCCATCCTGACTGAATGTTTTCAATCTCGTTAATTTTTCACCTATGTAAATAAATACTAATGTGGTACACCGTGCTAATTATTCATATCAATATGTATAAACATGTTTTTATCTTGTTATCGTCTAAAACTGTTTTTTGGGGACACTTGAAAAATATTACATTGAAACATGAGAAAATAAAATACAACGAAATCTATGAGAATGATTACGAACTCTGCAAAAATTTACTGTTTGATCAAATAACTTAGGTACTTCAGGTTCATATGTTTTGCACATACACACAGACGACATGATTGGTTTTCATTAATTTGGTATAGAGTCAGCACTGAAAACATTCAACACATCAAATGGATATCTGGAAGATACATGAAGGATATCCATTAAACGTCCCCAGACAGCACAGTATATTCATTAGACATCCAATGGATATCCTTTTTGGATATCCAGTATATCCAATGGATATAGATGGATATCCAATAGACGTATAACAGATATCCATATGTCCGCCTATATCCAGGATTTAGGAGATATCCTGTGGATATCTATGGAGATATCTACTGGATATCTCCTGATATCCAATGGATATTGATAGGATATCTTATATTCACATTTGGTATATCCACTGGATGAATAATGGATATCCTTATAGATATTGAAAAACTTTTTTGTAGCTCTAGCTGTCGAATATTCATTTTATTGAAAACTTGATATACAAGCAGGTGGTGAACAACAAAGACTATCACTCTGGTTTTCTCCCTTGATGTCTCGCTTTGATGTGACTGTTGAATATTTTCTTCATATATCTTCAGCTTTTTGTCTCTCCATGCATTCGTTAGTCACTTCACTCAAATAATCATCTGAAGCCTCATCGTTTGAATAACAGCTCAAATTATTTTCATATTCACATGATGGTTCCGCTGATACGTTGTTTTGAATATAATTAGTATCATTTGAGATGCCTGGGTTTCTAACCACCAGGCGACGAAGGTGTCTCGTCGACATGTCCAGAAGACACTTTCGTTTTCGTGAAGACATTTCCTGTAATAAAAAATATCTAAATGTAAAACTATTATCATTGAGCACGAAAGCAGAAGCTTTGGTACTATTAATTATAATGTTACTAATTAATAACCAACCAATTCAAAGCAACCGAACCTGGCCACCACCAGTTCACCAAAAAAGGTTAAGTGATATCTACTTAACATTCTTACACCTAAGATGTCTAGAAGGATATGGTGCTGGGACTGATGCGATATTGTTTAGAATTTTAAGGCGACACTTATCTGTCATTAGTGTCATTTTTACGTATTGTGGTGTGTTTCTCAAATTCATCGCTAGTTGACGCTAATTGGAAGTGCATAGTCAACCGATCGATCGACAAACTATATTCTTCGATTCGAGCAGTCAATAAAATGAGCAAAATCTAATGTCATACTCATAAAAAACAAAATCGAATGAAAGGAACACAATTATAGGGAATTTGGCCAGTATTCTGAACAAATAATATGGGTTGTTGATCAGTCAGCGTCCAAAAGTAAAAGTATAGCCAGCCGTCAGGTCGACCGTTTATACATTTCCTAGGAAATTTGTAACTCTTTTCGTTGCAAACGCCATCTGAACTGATTTGATGTCAAGGGGTCATGATGCTTATTATCATAGTAGGCATGTGTCGCCAAGTTTACCCCAAACATGCCCAGGTATAACTCGGTACACCATCCTTCTAGACATCTTACTTACACCAAAATGCTACAATAATCATATCAATAAAATAATAGAGACGAAAACATATGAAGAATAATCCAACAAACTTACCTTTTCCAAATCTAGAGCACTCCAAAGTATCAAAAACAACCACATTGCAATTAATTAATTCACCTACATGTGCAATGTGCACCGTACACCACTTTCCATTCAATGCAAAACAAAATGGAGTAATGACAATGACTCAACAATGAACTTTGGTCATAGATATTCGACATATCAACTAATGGACTTAACCCTCATCTCAGCTTCTCACAAATAACGATACCTATACAAAATAAGAGAGTATATGACAGAATGATGTGATGATTTTTCACACGAAATAATTTATCCTTCACAGTCTCTCTTTATCTTATCGTTCGCGGATCGACTTCGACAAGTTCTAGCGCTGCCTACCAGTTTTCCGTCTATCAAAGACACACGGCATGTTCTACCATCTCTCTTTCGCGTGTGTAACCAAAATCAAAGTGATCACTCCATAACGCCTAGCTAATAATTCATTGTATATATTCAAAGACGAGTTCTGAAATTCTTCAACAATAAATTCCATTAGTTCTATCACTGATGCCTCTCTCATAGTGAAAGAACTAACGGAAGTTACTGATGAACTTCAGAACTCGCCTATATTATCAATTATCATATTCCTTATGTACGCTGTCAGGGAACGAGTTTTTATGCCCTAATCTGAATATTCTCAATTCCTTGCAATACTGTATATCGATCAAGGATTCGATTTCGCGTGTTGAATAAGACAAAAACACATTAAGCACAGACAAAATTCACAGCTCTTCTCCTTAGGAAAATGTAAGCCCAGGGTGTTGTAGACAGAAAGAATAATAGATATCCATGGATATCCATTGGATATATATTGGGACATTCAAATATTTTTATGCGTTGAAGATATGTATGGAAGCTTTCTTCTCAACTAGTTTCCATACGATTATTCCTTATGATACCAGATAAAAATAGAAGCTCACAATATTTTCTAAAATCCATGGAATATATCCACTGGATATCCATTAGATATCTTCCATGGACTGGATGTTCAGTGGATATTGGGCTATCCATTGGATATCTAATGGATATTGTGTGCTGTCTGGATCCTTTGGTGGACGACGGATGTCCAAAGGACATCCATGCATGGATTTTCGCGGGACTAAATAAGGTTTATTATCTAGATGTGAAAAATTATCATCGGTTTAAGCAAAGTCGTTGCCTAGACCCCCCTTTTCAATTTGAGTTTTTTCCAGAATGTGCCCAGTCGCAGAGTTTTATACTCTAATTTATATAGTACTCATGCATCTATTTATTATCCCAAAAATCAATTTTTCCAATTGACCCGTTCAAAAAATAAAAGAGGAGGGGACATTAAAGAAATGCACTGCATATGTTATAGGTATGACAAATACGGTTTCGAAAAATATATGCAAAAACAACATAGAGACATGAAAAAAAAAACGACGAAAAGCGTACCAAAAACCACTGAATGAACAAAAAATGGCAGCAGGACGTCCAATTGATATCCATCACATGGTCGACGAAGGATATTTTCGGTTGAAGTCTTTTTTACGTCCATGAGATATAAAATAATATCCATAATTTAACCGACATGGACCGGCCATGATGAGCGATGCTGTACTAAGGAAAATGCCTGATGCAGCGGCAACTTTTATTTTCGAAAACTGAGTGAGGTTTGAGATATTGATTGAAGGGGATTGGGGGGTTCTGATGGAGAAAGTGAGTATCTATATTATAGTTTTGGACGTTCGGTGCTGAGATAGGGGGTGGTAACTACAATTTGTGTCAGGGTTAGCTCCTTCATATAACTATCTTGAACAATGTTCACATATTACAATCATTGATAACTATAAATAAATATCTTGTGATATGAATATCATCCTGTGATTAGATACGTGATATTTGTCAATATATAGTCGTATATAGTATATAGCCGAACAATAATGTATTGTCTGAAATATTGCATAAAATAATAGTGAAACTAAAAATAGGTATGCAATGTAACAAAATTTTCCAAGAAGAAAACTTCAACAAAAATCTGTATTAGTTGTAGATAAAGTACAGTATTTTACTCGCGTGTAGTGGCTACTATCCTCGGTGATTTAGTAAACTTCACCTCGTGCGAATAATAGCATCATTATACGCTCGTTGAATTTTTCTCAAGTTATTCTTGCATGTATACTTCCTATTGATGGAACAAGACAGCTCTCAAATTCCTAACATTTCCTTAAATTCTCTGAACGACAGTCAACGTCTGTCTGATTCGTAGAAAAAAATTATTCTGGAAAGATTATCAGTTAATGAAATAAATTTTCTCTTTGGCCTCTGTTTTGTCCCGGCAGAAACATCGTGTGTATTTGCTTTCAATTTTTGAGTGCTCAGAAACCCTCATGGAATTCGAGGGACTAAAATGATGTTAAAAAATTATATAACAGTCCCATAACGAAATCAAAATAAGAATTATTTATTATTCTCAGAGAGTCTTCATAAACAAATCAATATTTCATTAGCGGTTTTCTATGTGCTATTCTGGAAACTACCAAAGGTGGACTCTTATGGGCATTATCCAACCAAATCATTCATACGTGGTCAGCAGTTGTGTTAGATGAATAGCAATTGATATTTAATGAATAAACAAATTTCCCATTTCATTCGTCACTTACCTATCTTGTTTATTATCTTGGTACATACTAAGTGATACTAATAATATCCATCTTCTTGGTGTATTTGTTCCACCGATTTGCACAGGTGAATCATACAAATTAGCTATTTTATATTCTATTCTACCGTTGAACCAAGGATATATAAATAAGAAGTTGAGAGATTTTTTTCATAGTCTGTTCAAAACATTGAGAGAAGATGGCAAAGGTAAGAAAGAGTCAAATTATTATCGATTAACTTTAAACTTTGGCTTGAATAACTTCCCACTTCTTAACATTGATTAAATAAATAAAAAAATGAATTGATAATTCCTCCAATAGACCTTCAACCCCGCAACGAAAATTCACCAAAAAGCCTTATTGTTGAGTTGAGTGATCTTGATATGAACTCGACAAAAACAAATATTAAAACATAATTATACTGCCAAATACATATCGTTGAATTGAATAGTTTTCCATTCAGAAATTGAACTAAAATAATAACAGTAAGTAATAATTTTTATGTCGAATGAGTGAATTCAAATATATAGGTGGATGCTTTCAAAAATATAATGATTAGGTAGCTTTCAAATCATATTACTGAATTTAGGACTGAGCATATTTGATTGATCATAATTTGTAACGACTACACTTGTGTCCGCATTGAATATGAATTGATATATTACGTGCTGGGTAATCGCACGTTAAAAGGAAAGGCCTCGTTGATCCATTACTCGCACAAGTTTCGACTTATGAGGGTTGACGTTCGTCAGCTGGTTAACGGAAACTAACAACATAACTTTCAAAATGAAGTTTTGCCTGAAATCCCAACTTCTAGAAAAATACAGAAACTGTTATAATCAACATTATCAACATTTTCTCAGCTCAGAGTAACAAAAGCTCTAATTGATTTCAACTACACTTCAATATCCTTACCGAAATCATCAATGAAATAATCGACTACTGTAAAACACCAAAACAGAACATGCACAGAAGAAAAAATAATAATAAAGACATAAGTGATACATTTTCGCAAATAATTTAAAAGACAAAAAAAGTCAGTGGGACCTTGGGAGTGAGAATTAAAATCAACATTATATTAACGTATCACGACACTTTTTATTTATGAATATATAGTGGAATACTGAAATATATTTCACTATGTGGTTACCATAGCTGGGCATTAACTCGTTAATCCGTTAATCGTTAATTAACGAAGTTAACATTTTGATTAACGGATTAACTTTTAAGTTAACTTTTAAAAAGGTTAACGGATACGTTAACTTTCGTTAATATGCAGAAGTCCGTTAATCGTTAATCCAATGCCGAATAGTTTCCGCACGGCACCGTCAAGTGACGGGGACTGCAAGGAGATTTCTTTCATTTGACGTTTGATCATTTCATTACTTAGCGCAGGTATGGTCCGATAGTAACCACTACTCACCGCTACTAACCGATTTTTCGAAAGCGGTTTCAAGTTCAAAACAGACAGAGAACTACCTATGGTGTAAGGAACTACCATAACAGAGGCATTCATGTTCAAAAGTATGAAAAATTCTTTTGACATATGACAACAGCGGTTAGGTTTGAACAGATATTAACGGATTAACGATTAACGTTAACTTGCGTTAATTCTTCCGAAATATAACGCTTTAACGTTTAACGAAGCTAACTTTTTTTGTAGCGGATTAACGATTAACGAAGTTGATTAGTTGATTAACGGTGCCCAGCTATGGTGGTTACCCCTTAGAGTAACATTCGTTCTTTAAAAACCAAATCAAAATTTCGACAACACCACTGTAGATTTCGGTTTATCACAGTCCAGAACTTCAAAATCTGTTCATCATTGACTTGAGAAAGTGATGTAGCCAGAATTTCACTAATTTTCGATTTAAAGACATATTTTTCAAACTGTCTTCAATAATAACTCTTTATGATGAATATATCTCGATAAAATCATGGACAATGATGAAACAAAATCTGATGAATGTAGTATTCAAAATTTTGATAAAAGTTCTAAAATAAAAATGGCATTTCAGAAGAGGACTGAATCGGCTTTTCCGCAGAATTTCAGAGAAATGGGCGAGTTTGCCACTCATTTCTATTAATTTTGAAAAAAAAAATGAAATT
The DNA here is from genome assembly GCA_032362365.1 of Zygogramma bicolorata. Classification (NCBI taxonomy): domain Eukaryota; kingdom Metazoa; phylum Arthropoda; class Insecta; order Coleoptera; family Chrysomelidae; genus Zygogramma; species Zygogramma bicolorata. Next base: position 7,264,841 of record JAVJAQ010001667.1, on the reverse strand, counting down.
ATCGGCTTTTGCGGGATAACCCTGAAATTTATTAATTAGCTTCCTCCGTAAAAAGTGCAAATTGAAGGAGTATTCAGTGTTCAAAGTTATTTACACGATCTGTTCAGGCGCTCGAATCTTTAGGATGACATAGTTATATCCTGAGAGTTATACAGAATTCGAAACAAATGTTATAAATAGATTTCAGAAATATCAAAAAAGGCTTTCATGAAAATTCTTCAACAAAGAAAATTTGAAAAATCTAAATATTTATTAACCGCAATGACTTTTACTATATTTATTATTATTGGAGAGTATTGATGCATCAGTACTAATAACCCTATCACTCATGAATTGATGAAAAAATAACAAACAACCCCAATTCTTTTTTTCTGAATCCTACAAGCGAAATCAGTTAAATATCATTATATCATCGACCTAGAATGAGTTATTTGATCTGTGCACTGATTTCATTTGTCAACATATTTGCAGATATGTCGGTAACCTTCTACGCAGATTGATCAAAATAACTATGAGATCAATTCCTTGAACAAATATTGTGATATAAGACGGTTTTTAATGTTTCAAACGATGTTAACTCAACTTCCATTAGTCAAATCAATCATCACAAGAAACTGAAAGTTCATTCACTCCTGGAACGACCAAAGATCCGAATGGATGAAGTTTCTCATAATATTTCAATCGGTACCAGTAAATCAGTAATTCACTTTGAATGCGCCTGGATTTTTGTGGAGTTTCATACTTTGCCGTCAATAAAAGAAATTGATATAAAGCAGAAGATCTTTTCGGAAAATGTAATGATGATGACAATCAAAATGTATCATCTTCTTTTTAATATTTATATATATATATATATATATATATATATATATATATATATATATATATAATTCGATTGATTTTGTGAGGTTGCAGTCAAGTTTGTGGGCAGTTACAAAGAGGACTCTTTGTTATTAGTCAAGCTTTCGGTAAATTTATTACCTTCGTCAGGACAACTAAAAAGAATACATTGGATGATATTTTGTAAACATAGAAATATGGAACACTTACTAACGTGAGAATAAAATATAAATTGGTACAAAACAAACAGATAAAACATTGAAGAATATTGAAGTGTCAAATTTTGATGTAATGTCATGTGGGAAAATTCTGAATACCAGGCGATTTTCTTCTATCTTTCTCGTATTCAAGTAGAAATGTATAAATTTGGCTTAAATTATTGAGATCTGTTTTTTTTGTTCATAGAATGTTCTTCGTTATTAATATGTGTCATTTCTAAAAATGTTCTTTTGGTTATATTAATAACGAAGAACATTCTATGAACAAAAAAACAGATCTCAATAATTTAAGCCAAATTTATACATTTCTACTTGAATACGAGAAAGATAGAAGAAAATCGCCTGGTATTCAGAATTTTCCCACATGACATTACATCAAAATTTGACACTTCAATATTCTTCAATGTTTTATCTGTTTGTTTTGTACCAATTTATATTTTATTCTCACGTTAGTAAGTGTTCCATATTTCTATGTTTACAAAATATCATCCAATGTATTCTTTTTAGTTGTCCTGACGAAGGTAATAAATTTACCGAAAGCTTGACTAATAACAAAGAGTCCTCTTTGTAACTGCCCACAAACTTGACTGCAACCTCACAAAATCAATCGAATTATATTATAGCCAGTCACTAATTCTTCTCCTATATATATATATATATATATATATATATATATATATATATATATATATATATATATATATATATATATATATATATTATATTTTATGTTCAACTATTTATTTTTTTTAACTATTCTTATATAATTGCTTATTTTATTTTTATATCGATTCAATTCTAATTGAAGAGTTTTATTGAACAACATTGAAACAATTGAATACATTTTATTATTAATGAGGTAAGCAAAGGAAATATTCTCTCATAAATATAAATATGATTTCCTGATCTGTAGATTCTCCTGAGGAATTATGAGATAAGTAAAAAGAGGTATAGTTATTCGCTGAAATAAGTGAAAGTGAAGAAATGTAACAAATTCAGAGCACATACTTCAATATTGAATGCAATTCATTCGTATTTTCAAAGGTTATCTTTGCTGCATGAAACCAATGAAAATTCTAGTGAGCTATCATTAAATACACCCCTAGCATCCCCGTTCTTCTCTTTATAGACCTCAGTTCAACCGGTCGCCGCTTTAACCGGCTGCTCCCCACAAACACCTCAGTAACAAATTGAACTTATTATTTCAAATTTTCGAGTAATACTGCACTGGGTACTCATCCTTGAGATAATGTTAAAGAAGTATGATTTCTGTGAGGTAACAATACCGGTACATATTTGGTGAATTTCAGAAAAATGTTCGTCATCTCCCCCCTTGTCATTCGATTAATCGACCAAACAGCTATCATGGCTTTGGTTACGGATTTATCAACTATCGGCCAGTTAAAGTATCATCATTCAACAAAACATTTATATTTTAGGTTTTACATTCACTAGTTATTACACTCCTCGTGGCAGTTGTATACAGTTTTCCACTGGAACACAAACCAAACCACGCGCCCAATGCTCCCCATGTGTTAAAATCTCAGCCTCCACCTCATCTGCACGACAATAAGGTTGGTACTTTTTTTTGTGTAATGTTCAGTGAGTGATTTGATTATCAATTTCATCTTGTTTCACAGCCACATGATATCCATCATAAAATAAACCGGCCAAAGAGGGATGTACCTCAGCAACCAATTCAACCTCAAACACATTCTGATCAACAAGACCAAACTGCAGTAAGTTGTTATTACCTATTTACAGCTTATCCAATCAATCTTGGCACAATCTCAGATACTTTTTCCAGTAACACACTGGTAGTGTAGACCATGCCGATTGAAAAAACACTTTCTAGGAATAAATTTCAACACAGTGAACACATATAATAGGTGTTTTTTCATCTTAGTAGGTATACTCCACACAGATTGCTGGGCATATACCTTATTATTTCTGTGCCAAGATGGATTGGATAAGCTTTACCAAATGTTCATCTAGTCTCCCACTAGTTACTGTATATGAGCGATTGTTTCAATTGTAAGCACATCCGTAATGGGGATGACGGCTGCAAAACTCTACCACTAGGAGCGCCACCACTGCATGTACCTTTGACTGACTTTGACAGCCTCTCAAGTCAAATGACAACAATTCAAAACATTAAACGTCCCTTCTTTGCAATAATTAAGAATATAAAGATTTGAAATCGACATAAAATGGTCTTATGTAGTGCATTCGGATGTAAAAATGTAGGTACGCATTTATTTCCAAAAGAAACAAAACTGAAATAGCAGTGGGAAGTAGCCCTGAAAGAAAGAGCTTTCAGGCTTCTGAACATTCTAGATTATGCTCCAGTCACTTACAAAAGAACGTAGCAGGGCTATTAGATGGTTATTATGATGATTTTTAACAAAACACCTCTCTAATCAGTTTGAATTTTTTACCTTTCAGTCAGATCTTTTTTTTTCCTTTGAGGGATCCACCACGTTCCCTCAACAAACTTTTCAGTTCTGGTACAGACAAACATCCATATCTATCGGTTGGAGAACACATCCTTATGATTCTTTAGTATCTTTTGAAAATATTCATTAAAATAAAAATAAAACATAACCTGCAAAATCACTCGTTAGGCACATGCAGTCGTGCTGCCACCTACTAAAAGCTTTGGGTCATCTTCCCCATTCTGGTGTGGCCATATTAATATTAGTGCTGTGCTCTTATTTTAGTACCAAGGGCCAACACCTAAACCTGTTCACCACTACAGGGATGAGCCAATCATACAGAGAAGAAGTGCTGACAGTAGTGACGAAAATAAATCAAGTGAAGAAAATAGTAAATCTAATGAACATAAGGTAATTAGTTTCCTTCCACAATAGAAATAATTTAATGGGAAGTAATATATCGATTTGCCAACTTCGTAACCAATTGTTTAATGGAGTAGAAAATCTGATAGAGATATGCTTATTTTGATTTTACCATGTTAAATATTAACCGAATTATAAAAAACTTATTTAGTTTTATGAACTTATTCGTCTAATTTTACTCATTGCCTCCTCTTCTTCGTCACTACAAGTGATAGCGCTAGTTGCATATTGGTAGTAATTCACTATTGTGCTCTTTGTTACTCTGATAATAATATTATAATATTATCAGCCAAAATTTTGATATACATATGAAATGAGAACCCGGATTGAAAACTCCTCAATACCAGTTATTTTCCGAAATAACAACAATAACTCCAACTTTTTGAAGGGTAAAAATGATGAGGTGGTTTTAATTGTGTCATATCGCTGGCATGAAGTTTTGGCGTCGCCTCATCCTCATTCACATTATTTCAAATTTTCAAGGTGGAAATATTGACAAAACAAGAATATATTCACTTTCAGTATCAAAGTCCTGTCTTCCAAAGAGATAATGTTGACAAGAGTTCCAGTGACGAGAGCGTCTCAACTGAAGGAAACAGAAGATCTGAAGAAAAAAGGGTATGTGTGTATAAATAAGAATGAACATTTTTAATGTTTTCAATTGAGATACATTGCAGTTTATCTCTTCGTTACTGAACAGAGGGCCCAGTTCAATTATTGTGATGAAGCAACACAAGACGTGTTTTTCCACTTCACCAAGTCTTTATCAAGTTATTTTGACTGGGTTTCAATTTTCAATCTTGAAAGTCATACTGATTCACCGCGAAAAAAGAGATATCTTGACGGATAAGATGTGGTAATCTGGCATCCTTATTAGACAGGCAATAAAAATCTCATTGCCCGCTTTCTTTTGAGAAAAAAATTAGTACATTTCACGTCGAGAGTACATTCAACGTCTCATTTCATTCGGAAATATTTGAAGATTCAACCTACGATAATTTTTTCTACAACCTGAATTTTTAATAATGGTTTCTGAAGCCTACAATTTTAAAGCTATTTGTGTTGGATTTAATCTTAGATAACACATTTTTTGATTAATAATTCTTCAGGGTAACATAATCGTATTTTGAGTTGTTATATAGTTTATCTTTATTCATAAATGGTCCTTCATATATTATATATGTATACCTATAGATGAACGTTAATTTTTTATGTCGATTAGAATTTGTATTCTTCTAACATAAAATTTATTTCAATTGATTTACAGAATTCCGAAATCAAAACCCACCAACGTAGAGACACCAGAGATCAGAATAAGGAAGAAAATCAATCTACATTCCAAAAGAGCAATCCCTCTGTTCTAGCATCTAACCCAAATATTCAAACACCCGCTTTGAAAAGCACGAGTGAAGATCAAAATGCTCCTCATATCCTGGCATCCAATCCCTCGTCCCAATACGGAATATCTTCATCAACCAGAGTTCCGGATTTGATCCCTGCAAGTTCTACGAATCTACGTACTACCTACCTTACTGGAACGCAACAGCAAGGGAACGTCAGAGATGATCAAAACCGCCAGCCACTTGGAGCTTCCGATGAAACATCAACAGCCAGAGTAGCCGGTGATGATCCACAACAAAGAAAAACAAGAGATGCGGATGAAAAGGTCTCCCATCCACTTCTATCCAGTAGCCAAAACGACGGAACGACAAAACTGAAATCTAGTACCACAAATCAAGAACAAAGAGATTCATTCCAAAATCAACCCCACGTCTTGTCCGCTGATCCATCCCAACAATCTTCAAGTCAGAACAGAGGAGTAAGAGATTTGAATGAAAGTCAACCTCTACTGGCATCTAATCCACAAACTAGTTTGTATAACAGAGATGAGCCATCGAGGTCAGCAGCTACTGTACTCTCATCATCCACTACCGAGAATACCAGAATTTCAAATACTCATGTACAGAAATTCTAATAATGTTATAATCCATGTAATTTGGAAAAACGATATTAAAATATATCATTTTCAACAGCTGGTTCATTGGTTTCTCAGACTATCAATCAAGTAAACAAAAAATCTCACACTTTGTCGTCTCTTTACAGTCTCTGGGGCTCAAATACAGAAATTGTATGTAATTTGGAAAAACGATATTAAAATATATCATTTTCAACAGCTGATTTATTGGTTTCTCAGGCTATCAATAGACAGTATCAATCAAGTAAACAAAAAATCTCACACTTTGTCGTCTTTTCACAGTCGCTGGGGCTCAAATACAGAAATTCTAATAATGTAATAATCCATGTAATTTGGAAAAACGATATTAAAATATATCATTTTCAACAGCTGGTTTATTGGTTTCACAGGCTATCAATATACAGTATCAATAAAGTAAACAAAAAATATATCACACTTTGTCGTCTCTTTACAGTCTCTGGGGCTCAAATACCGAAATTCTAATAATGTAATAATCCATGTAATTTGGAAAAACGATATTAAAATATGTTATTTTTCAACAGCTGGTTCATTGGTTTCTCAGACTATCAATAGACAATATCAATCAAAGTAAACAAAAAATATCACACTTTGTCGTCTCTTTACAGTCTCTGGGGCTCAAATACCGAAATTCTAATAATGTATTAATCCATGTAATTTGGAAAAACTATATTAAAATATGTCATTTTCAACAGCTGGTTCATTGGTTTCTCAGACTATCAATAGACAATATCAATCAAGTAAACAAAAAATATATCACACTTTGTCGTCTCTTTACAGTCTCTGGGAATCAAATACCGAAATTCTAATAATGTAATAATCCATGTAATTTGGAAAAACGATATTAAAATATGTTATTTTTCAACAGCTGGTTCATTGGTTTCTCAGACTATCAATAGACAATATCAATCAAGTAAACAAAAAATCTCACACTTTGTCTTCTCTCAACAGTCTATGGAGCTCAATTTTTGACGGTCTTCGTTATGATAACGTATACGCTATTGCAAAGGTGTAACCAATCAGATACGTTCCAACTTAGTGATAACGTAGTAGCTGAATAACAAACTGTGTAAAAAAATTGGGCCCCTGGTTATATTTATGAAATTAAGCTGAGCTCAGCTCAGGGTAAGGATCAGGACTGCACCACTGTCAATCTGACACATATGGTGACGGTAGACCTACCTATTCAAATATAACATATTTTATCATGATCTTTTGTGTCGACATAATAAAGGCGTTTTTAATCGCTCATGTAGGTATTCAAAACATATACATCTGCGATGAAACGAAAACGCCACATGACTTGAGACGTATTCGTCCATTTTCTGAGGTAGTGTGTTTTGTGCTCCTCTATCAGGCAAAGGCAGACACATTTTACTCGATTGCCGTTCATTTGTTTCATCTACGAGATCATAGGAATTATCGTTTCTTAGAGATAATACTTTCTGACAAATTTAAAGAAAAAAACAGCTATAGGGAAAGAATCTATTCGATGAGGGCGCTAAAACATCTATCACCTATAATGGCCATTATAATTTTTTTTATCGACAACATTATGAAAAGCGTCTCCAAAGTGGGACCTGTGATTTATTTAACAACATATAATACCTTAAAAAAAATTGAAAAACCCCCACACTCACCATCAGTTGATTAAGATATATATTTGGAGTTACAATGAACACACCGAGTCTCCTTTGAATGGTGATTTATGTAGTTTTAGTAGTTTCATGTCGATTTTTTTCTTGAATCCTCTTCAAATGATGTTTTCCACAAGACATTTATTCTTTCTTGGAAGAATGTCAAAAGACAACTCCGGATATCTATTCATTGAACATCGGCTACTTGACTCACAATACTTTGTAGGACTTAATACTATTAATCAAAAAACTACCAAATACAATTTTGAAAGAATCACTTTGAATATAATTATACATTTTTTTTCGACTTCCGTAAAGTAGTTCACAATTTGGTGGAAAACTATCTATCTGTAAATTAAGAGAAAATAGAAGATATTACGAGTAACCCTAAAAACTCGATATGATGTTCCACAGATTTTAATTATTCAATATTTCTCGATGATTTACTAACTTCTTACAGTTACTATAATACTGTCATTTTCCATAGTGCATAAAATTGGCCACAATTGAAACAACTAGTTATTACTGATATCAAAATTATTAAACAGTAGTTAGTTCATTTACTCAATATAAAAATATAGCTAACCGAGTCTGAACGCCCAGGTGAGCTATTTCTCTATGTTCTGCCAATGTTTGTATATTATTTGATTCACAAGCATTCGAAATGATTGAATAGAGTGAACAAGATTAGTCATTCAGGCAACAAGTGCATGGAGGTTGTTTTTCACGCATTAGTAATTTGCGCGCACAAGCTATAGGCGAGTGCAGCAATCCCACAAAAGAAAAAATCCACTTTATGTGAGAGTTTCATACAATATTTTTTCTTCGATCGTAATAAACAAAACATATTACATATTCATATAAGTTTAAGGAGGTTCGATACTTACAGACATATGCACAGAACCGAATGAAACTTGGTATACAAGTTACCCAATGAATATAGATTAATGTACGATTTTTTTTACATTTCTTACCGAATGATTTTTTTGAGTAAATGGTTGTTGGAATCCGTTATTTTAACATGGGCTCTTATGAGAGAAGTCCAATTTCTCAAACATTTTTCGTGACTGCAGATTGAAAAATGCACGGATCAAAATAAATTTAGCATGACTGGATAGCCTAACAATCAACGATCATTTTCCACCCAATTTGATTTTCCTTATCGATCATTTTAAAGAATAATTAATGAAATTATGAGAAAAGTGTACGTGATTCGAAAGTGTTGGCAACAGCGCTTCGCACAAACCGAACAGCTGCTCGGCGGCGCGAATAACCAGGGTCGGCGCTAGGGGTGAGGTAGGTGAGTCGGTCGCCTCAGGCGGCAGTTTTTTCAGGGGTGGCATTTTTAAACCAAAAGCAAAAGAGAAGAGGAAAATGGAGAAACACCAATATGCAAAATATATTATTATACTTCACATGATGGTGGGAAAAATAATGATGAATCGGGACATCCGAAATGTTTTTCAGTTTTTATTGAATTACAAAGCGAGCCGCCCCTATTAGAACATTGTTTCTTTCATTATCAGTCAGGCGCTGGACCTATTGCAGCTGCACCCTGCTCCTGTTTCATTGCGTCACTGCCGATTTTTGTTATCATCAAACATTACGTTCGAGTACAAGATGCGCTGTAGTCTTTCAAAATTCAGAAACCACACATAAAGTGCTTTGAGAAGGGAATATACTCTGATCAAAACCGAAAGAAACTGTACTGAATTTGAAGGTTTGGCTGTGCATTTAAAAGCAGGTAACATAAAAATGTCTATTATCGTATTATACATACCTCCAAATAGCTCAAGTAAAGTATACGAATTGGTATTTGACTTTGTACAGGAACAGGTAGTTAATACTGAAAATACGTATATTTTTGGAGATTTTAACTTCCCCGAAATTAACGGTCCCAACTTCAATTTCAACGCATGTAATCAAAAACTAAAAATATTACAAGAGTTCATAGAATTTAATTCTTTCAAACTTCTTAATAGCATACAAAATGTTCAAGGAAAAACTCTCGACTTGATAATTACATCGGAAAATAACGAACAAAATTGTAATGTGCAAAGAGAATGTATACCGTTTGTCAAAGAAGACATATTCCATCCGAGCCTTATAATATTAATATTGAATATAAAAAAATTAATCAATGTGTCAAACAGATGAACAATCAGCACCAATATAATTTCAAAAAAGCTAATTTCGATAATCTAACCTTAAATGTGCGTGATACAAATTGGGAGGATGTTTTATCAGAAACCGATGTAAACCGGGCTTTAGATGCCTTCTATGAAATATGGAATACAATCATATCAGACTCTGTTCCAAAGTTTAAATTATATAAAAACTATAAATCGTTTCCTATCTGGTTTACAAATGAAATAAAGTGTATGTTGAAAGAAAAGGACACGTATAGAAGGTTACAAAAGGTATCGAATTATTATAAAGAAAAGTATATAGTAATAAGAAGGAAATTGAAATCAATTATGAGAAAGGAAGAGAGTAGATATCTCAAAGAGCTGCAGGATAATATGTCAGATAATGTAAACTGCTTCTGGAGCTATGTTAAAAGCAAAAGGGCAAACTGTAGTGATGCTGGGAATTTTATATATAAAAGCAACTTAGTGAAGGAAGAGGATACCGCTGAAGTTTTCGCAGAATTCTTTTCTTCCATATTTGATCCGAATAAAGCCTCTTATAACCTAAGTACAGATACTATAGGGAACGTTAACGATATATTTTCAATCAGGGATATTTCTGAAACAGATTTTGAGGTAGCGATAAGAAAATTAAAACCAAAAAAAGCTGCTGGCACTGATGGTATCCCTCCCTATGTCTTAAAAGGTTGTAGTGAATGGTTGAAAAAACCACTTGTTCATATTTTCAATAGAATTCTTGAAACGAAAGTATTTCCAGAGAAATGGAAAACATCTATCACTACACCAATCTATAAATCTGGCGATAAAGCGAATATTGAAAATTACCGGCCAATTTCCATTATGTGTGCTCCGTCCAAACTGTTCGAACAGATCATATACAGTAAATTATACCAATATTCTGAAAAATACTTAATATCCGAGCAGCATGGTTTCATGTCAAATAAGTCGATCAATACAAATTTATTTATTTTTGGAAGCCGGGTGTTTGAAACATTCGGATGCAAATCCCAAATGGATACGGTATTTACCGATTTCCGCAAAGCATTTGACCGTGTAAATCATGACGTACTCCTGAAAAAGTTAACATGGTTTGGATTAACGAAGAATTTTGTTGAATTAATAAAAAGTTATTTGGAAAATAGAAAATATTATGTCAGACACAAAGGAAATGTATCAGGAAAATATCACGCGAACTCTGGAGTGCCACAGGGTTCCAATTTGGGGCCTCTCCTCTTCATTATATTCATAAACGATCTCTCTTCGGTTATTAAGTACTCAGAATGTCTCCTATTTGCAGATGACCTCAAAGTATATAAAAAAATACAGTCAGTACGGGATTGTGTTATGCTGCAGAAGGACATGCATAGTATTCATGAATGGAGTCTGATCAACAAACTGCATTTCAACCTTAGTAAATGTAAAGTAATGAGTATAACCCGCACTAAAGAGCCAGTTATCTTCAACTATGAGATGGGGGGAGAGGATTTATTCAGATGTACAGAAATTAAGGATCTTGGTGTAACCTACAATATAACTTTTTCATTTACGGAGCATATAGGAAATATAGTATCAACCGCCAACAGAACATTAGGATATGTGATGAGGCAATCTGCAACTTTCACAAATATATATACAATAAAACTACTATATTTTGCACTAATAAGGCCTAAGTTGGAGTTTGCATCATTACTATGGTTCTCGGAGTTTGCATCTTCATTACATAAAATAGAGAGAGTACAGAATAAATTTCTAAGAATATTGTATTATAGAAAATACCGCTCGTGGCCTGACTATAACACGGTAAGGTCAACTAATTTGAGAAATGAATTCAAAATAATGTCATTGGAACAAAGAAGAAATCTATCTGCTATTATGTTCCTGTACAAGGTGATTAATAGTAAATTAAATAGTCCTGAAATTCTTTCACTTATACCTTTCAATGTACCAGGGCGCCGTACTCGTACACTACTTATGTTCAATATACCAAATTCTCTCCTAACTCTAAGAGCTCCTCTCGTTAGTATTATGAAATTAATCAACAATTACAATGTATTCATAAATGTAGATTTTTCTCTACCTCCTAAAGTCTTTCATACAGTAATCATCAACCACATTCTGGACATCTCCACATAAAATGTAACAGGTCTTAATGGATCTTTTCGATATTTCCTATATTTTTTTTTTTATTTATTGTAGATTAATCACAAGCCCCTGCAATTCGTGGTACATAGTATGTTTGTTAGGTTCATAGCTTGATTTATTATATCTTAATGACTATTATGTATAACTGTTAACAATGTAATAAGGCCGTTTTTGGCCTGTTTGGTTAAAATCAAATAAATAAATAAAACACAAAGAGTTTGGATTAACTGATGAATATCCAGAATATCTGTGCAAAGTTTCTACAGACCTTACTTTGCAAATGCTTTGACCTAGACATTTGAGACAGAGAAATCACCTGTATACTGGTTTTGGGGTCTTTGACCATCGTCAGTACAGGGTAGATTCAGACAGACGATGACAATCGTCTGTGTTCTACCAAAAATAATAATAATAAAAAAATAATAAATAAACCAGTTAGAGAAAATGGGCACGCAATGGGCGGAGCCCCCATTACACAGTGCCATCTCATAACCAGATGCACACTCATCAGTTGTATTTCAATAGCCGTCGGGGTATCAGCTATGGAAGTAGTTGTTTTCTGTTGAATATTTGCTAATTTGCCATAATCATATTTTATTGTTGTTCTTTCGGAATTCTTTCAGTTTATTTTGTGTTTTCAAGGTCCACAACCATTTATTTTTTATCAATCATTTTTTTTTGTAACGTAAAGCTAATTTTTCTTCTGCGAATAACATAATCTTTCTGTGAGTGCTCTCCTGACTTGAGACGCAGCTTTGTAAATAGAAATTGTCGACATCAATCAAACATTGATGAGAGATGAATATTTTTATATTTATCCTTCGATATTTGGTAATAATAAAAATTCTTTGCAATGTAGGCATTGCATTTGCTGGGCCATGTATTTCAGCGAGAATATCCTGCTACCTCTTACATTTGACATGGGAACATGTCATTTCTTTACATCTACTTTTACCATTTATGACACGTTGTTGCATTGCGCGGTGCACTTTTCTTTAACAAATTTGCCTTTCCAGCGAAAACTATTTTTAGTATTTTCAGACATATTCATTTACTACGCGAATAATCGTTTTTGGATTATAACACTGACGCTACAAAAAAGCCGCAATCAGCTTTCAGACCGGACGTAGGACAGCGTTGCCAGATACTCTCTCGCCAGCTCGCGTTCTCTTACTCTGTCCCAACGTTGGTATAAATGAACGTTGCTCTGTCCTTCTTTTTTGCCCCCCACCAAGTCCCGACTATCGAACCTCCTTAATTGTTGAGCTAATATAATATTGCAAAATAGAAACGATTGTGAAATAAGAGTTTCACTGCATTATACTTATGTTGGAGGTAGAATTACTTGGATTATTTATATTGTTACAATTTTTTCTTGGCGTCGTCAGGGCCGGCGCTAGGAGTTTCGTGTTTCGTGTCATTATCTAGCTTCGATTCTGTTGTAGGAGTTTTTGAGTTTCGTGTTATAGATATATGGTATGCTCATTTAGTTTATCCAGATCCACTTCTTTGGTAACAGTGGCTCTCGACAATGATAGTAAATTATCGTCAATGTTGTTTCCGGTCTGAATTCTGGAGCACGGATAAATTTCTTATTAGCAGAACTGTCTACATATCCCTCTGCAACCTTGGAAGTCACGTTCATAGGCGACTTCGTGATTAAAAATGTATTTTTGGAGCGTTACGGTACGTTTTCACACATATTACTTTTTCCCACCATGATTATCCTTTTTTTAACGTATTTAAAAAAGTGGTACCTTATCCAAATATATGGATTTTGAATAGTTCAGTTTTCATAACAATACATTTTGTATTTCCAGTAGGTGCCCTCCACATGTGTTCATGCATGAAGATTCATGTTTCATTTTAACGAGAGTGTTTGGCATACTAATAATATTTCACAAATATCAGTTACAATAATTGCTGCATACAGGCAATATTTGGATTTCTCACTGAAATATTTGCGGTTTTTTTAATATTAAAAAGGGACTAGCGTTGATGCGAGACAATGCAACTTATGCTATCGTTCAAGAAACTGATGAAATGGTAAAAAACAATTAATTTTCCAAATTTCGGCTATTTTATCACAGATTGACAATCATCTTGAATGAGAAAATATAACCTATTTAATAAAAAACTTGAGAATCAATAAAAATTTTTCAGATATTGCTCAACTGTGAATGTTATATTTTTTTTTGATTCAATTCTAATTGACATATTATGGTGAGTTACGTTGAGGTAGAATGAAGAAAAATTCGAAATTTAACAAAAACTTTTTTTAAGTATCAAATAATAGAGACCACTCATATTTTTTAAATTTTTTCCTGAAATCCTTATTTGAAACTCTAACAGATATTCAACACAATAAACATATATGCAATACTATAAACAAACGATTAACAAAAAAAGTTCAAGTTAAGAGGGCAGTAGGTCAGAAAATTTTTTATTTACACCCATATTTTTTTGATGAACTACCCTAAACAATAAAATTAAATTTTCTAATGTTGAAAAATGGATCCTGATATTTTTCATAATATTATCAATAGACTCGTCTTGATAGATCAATACTTTAATGCAATGTTCTGTTTTTATAATTTTAATATCTTTGCATCAAGTTCTACTTTGGGAGGCAAGGGCGTCGCCAGAGAGGGGCAGGGGGGGGCAGTTGCCCCCCCCTAGAGATCAAATGTGTGAGTAGTGTTCATAAGAAACACCTACAGCCTACAGTTGAATAAATCGACTACAATCCTTGTAAAACCTAGTATTGCTACTCGACGCTAGATGGCGCTTGTTCAATGAACTCTCTGGAAGTTGGTAGCAGTTACTAGACCAGGTAGAATTTTACCGCACATTCTAGATTCTAGTATTCTCGTATGATTTTCGTTTGGGTATATGAAGACGTGGTTTGCCTAGTCAATATTGATTTATATTCATTGAATAATAAGATCTCATCATCTCTGGGTTGAATTGTGAAGTTTCTGAGTGTGTCTCCATTCATCATCTTATCAAAGTGGACATCAGAAAGTTTTTTGGTGAGTTATGTACTGCTTTAATCTTGAACTTAGGGCGGTTTTTCAATACAAGAATAAATGAGTTATCTGTCAGTTAGATGAAAGAAATGAGAGGGTGCGCGTGAGTGATGTTTGGCAGTGATAAGGATGAAAATTTTTGGTCATTTGTATCTGATAGATATCTCGCATTGAAAAACCGGTCCTTAGAGCTAGTATTTTCTTTTTATTTATCTTAGCTGATAGCTTTGGTAACGGATATACTAGCTAGAGACGTGTATGATGATCGTTTAGGTATTTTATTAAAAACAAAATTATTGATTCAATCTCTATGAATTTAACGTTAACTGAATGGCGGTTTCGTTTTCAATAATCATTTATGAAAACAAATCATAAATTATATTTGTGGTTCAATTAAATACAAATTAAAACGGATCCTTAATATAAATAAGGCTAAAAAAGCTTTCTGAGATAATGTTTATAGGTAATTGAGTTGAGTAAGTAATCGAGGGCTTGTGAAGTTTTATACATTGATATCAGAACTGTTTTTATTACAATCGTCATCGAGGCAAACACTTCCAAAGTGTAACGCTTCATGCTTTTGACTGTACCAGGCGTTCATATTTTTTATCCTCCATAATATTACCCTATTGCCCCCCCCCTTAGTCATAAGCTGGCGACGCAGTTGTTGGGAGGTATTGTTGTTTGTTCATCCAACTAAAAGTAATTTCATCAAAATGTAAGGGATTCTTCTATATGATGAATGAGCTCTATTATTATGAAAATAATTATAGTAGTTCTGCAAAACCTTCCCATTCCATCATTCACTTGAATATATGCCAAGTTTATTTTACGTTCATTAGCCTAACATATCATAGGCAATATTATTTTTTAAACATGCGAAATGAACCAAATGGTGAATTATTGGTATTTAATTTTGGAAAAAATCATATGAAAAACATTTCTATTTTCAATCACTTTGCCTAGATATAATAAAACTTATAGCCGGCTAATAATCTTTTGGATTTCTCATAAACTTTTTGGAGCTGAGGGAGAATAAAAAAATATTTATTTTTAATTAGCAAATTTATTTTTAAATAGATACAGTCTGTTATTTCCTAACTAGGAAGCCTGTACAAAATGCAGCATAGATATAAATATAATGTACCTATATACAAAAAATATCAAAACAGCTACACAAGTACAAAAAATGCTAAATCTATTTGACAGTGCACGACTTTTGTCTTACACCCTCCAATCACAAAAAGAAAAAGAGGTACTTGATAGGAAGTACTTTAGAATTTAATTTTGCTGGAGTATAACCGTGAAGTTCGATTTTGATTTTTATATGTATAAAACATGGCACAATTTTTACAAATTAGTAAAAAAACTGAGCATTATTCTCAAAAAAAAACTGGGTACACGAAAGTCTCCATGCAGATATAAAAGGTAAAAAAACAAATTTATTGATCACCACCTAAAATAGTTCAACCAAAAAGTTTTCATCTGTCCGAGAAATTAAGAGACTTTACAATTGAGATAAAGAATATAATCAGATACCAATAAAATAAATTAATCCGAAATTACACTCATTGGCAGCTATATTCCAGAATAGTACCATTTTGCACAAATACTGAGTATATCGTTGTAATAAAACGTTTATAAACACACTAATGAAGCACTTTTATATAAGAATATCGGGTGTTTTTTTAACAATTCAATAATTGTTTTCAACAAATTTGAGTATAGCCCTAATGAAGATAACATTGTTTATTATAAACAAATATTCTTTGAATAGAAATTAATTTTTTTATATTTAAATAAAAAATAATTTAACCTTAAAATAGGATACAAAAAAGACAAAAACAATTATTTACATAAATAACAGAGATGAAGTGAAATCAATTCCGATACAATCACAATTTCGTACTTCAAATTAAAAAACTCATCTTTGGATTGTACAAAATTCGTATTTGATAATATCTCTACAGTATCAGTTTTATCTTAAATCTATGTCACATTCACACAAACATCCTCAAAGAATCAAAACTATATTACAAAAAAAGACTAGCATATTTTTATGTATTTAACTGAACTTTTACATTCCAAAGTCACTTGAAAAAAATTCGAAATATTGACGATACCCCCTCAAAAAATATGAAAACATATCGCAAATAATTAGTATTAGGAACCAAAACTACTTCATTGGATTCGGTTTACTGGTAAAAAAAACCCACAGTAGCTTTTTCAAATCACTCATTTTTTTTCGGCTTTTCCTTGAAATTGCAACTGAAACTTTTCAACAGTTCTCTACTGGCAGATAAACTAGTGAACTTGAATATGATATCCTGAGGTTAGAAATGTCATTTCTAGATACAAAGAATTATTGGGCAATTACTTCTTGGAGCAAAAAGGTATAAATCCAAAAAATATCAATTAGTTGGGCCGAAAATATTCAAATTTAAATAATTCAAGAACATGATGCTTTGTGACATACCGTTTATAAACAAGTTATGAAAACTATGAAATTCTACTACCTCGAAATATTATTTTTGCATAATGCAAACATTCAAGATGTAGCATAAACTATTGTCAACTTTGAATCACACGGATTGTCCCTTCTTTGGAATGAATGAATTTGAATTTGGAATTTGTGGTTTATGGGTATGTCACAAATAAAAACTCACCAGAACAAATATTTTGGAAAACTACCACCTTAACATACGCTTGAACTTTCTAAATGCACGACTTACCCTAAAAGTAAATATCAGAGGAAATGGTCCTAACAGTCGAATACATATGTATCAGAGGATAAATTGGAAAAAGTTGCGAGTCCAGTCTATCGAAAAACGACGTTCACGACGTCCCTGATGGTATTGTTGACCTCGTTAACGCATCGGGTGTTCTCGGTGGAATTCCTAGATCCTGCTGACCTGAGCTGCCGCGCCTGACTCTCCAATCTCGTCAGCAGCTCCCGAAAGTGAAATTTAGTGTGTGCCGGCACCACACTGTCAGCGTAATCCATGCAAGAGCCGTGCAGCAAACCAATCTTGTCGGAAATCTGCAACCAGAGGGCGGGCGAAACGGCGCCGTTGGATTTGATGCTGTTCAACGTCGCCTCTAACGTCTGCGATATTTCCAAAATATTGTCTTTGCCACTTTTGTCGTTCGAAGTTAACTTGGAATCCTCGTCAGAAGTTTTGTTCTCTATACTAGTCGGTTTAGCCATTATAGGAGGTTTCGAGTTGTTGGTGTTTGTAGCCATGGGCGTAGCGTAAATAGCAGAACCAGCTGGTCTATTTATTATCGGCTTCAGAGCTTTCACGGGGGGTTTTAACGGTATTACAGGTTTCTCCTCATTTATGGGAGGCCAACCCTTTTTTTCGCCTTTAGCGGTCCTTTCTAACTTCACGGATTCATCTGACGTTTCAACCGGCGAAACTTCAATGATTTCTTCACTTTTGTTATTTTTGATGGACAACTTTGGGCTCAGCTGAATATTCCCGCATCCGTCCGAACTGTCCTTTTGCTCCCACAACTTTTTCAAACTACTTATACTGCCTGTGCTTTTCCTCTTATCGTCTACATCATCGAGTTTCAAGTTACCACTGTCTGAACTTGCGGTACTCTCTCTTTTGTTCAACTCAATTTCGTTGTCTTCGTTTTTGTTATCATCAGGTTTTTTATCACTCTCCACTTTTCGTAATCTCGACTTGAAATCTATTATCATAGACGAGTCGTTTTCGGGCTTTTCTTTGGTAGTCGCCTTTTTTGGGTCGATTTTTTTGAGCTGAGAAACGTAAGTTACTCCGTTATTTTCGGAGGATTTCGTTGTAACATTTCCTTGAGAATTTTTCCTGGCTACATTCTTATCAGAGTCTTTATCTAAATTGAGAGATTGCGACAATTCAATAACTAACTGAGCTACAGGGTCATGGCTAATACCACTCGCAGGAAAGAGGGGTTCTATGGGAGATTCTTTGAGATTTTTGCCCTTGAGGTTCTGGCTCTCTTTAATTTCGGCTACCAGTTTGAGTTCCATTTCTTTCATCACTAGCTTGTTTTTGAACACTTTGGAGGTTTTATTGTCTTCTGACGGGTCTAGGAGATCTGCATCTGTAAGGAGTAATTTTTCAATATTCGATTGTGAAATCTCTCAAATCAACATCAACATCAGGTTTTATTTGGGATAAATTTGGAAACCATTCACACTGATTTTCGATCCGAAATGCTCATATTTATTTTTGACTATTTCCCTCGGTAAAAGCCCCAAACACTCACCCCATTAAAAATCCTGGTTAACTGACAACAAAAATAAATCATCAGAAAATTGTCAGAAAACAGATTTGAGAGATTTGTGTATGATGAATTTGTATTAATGTTTTCGAGGAAGTCAGAGTTACATATTTGAAAACATTTGAAATCAAGTATTTTCACGTTCAGTGTTTTTTGTCTGTCAAAAAAGGACGAGGGGCGAATATACTTTCATATGTAGCCTATCAGATTGACAAAATGAGCTTATGGTTTAATCACATATTTTCTTCAACATCAAGTAGTGCGGAAACTCCTCAGATTTCCTGGAACTATTTATTTGAAAAACTGGTTGCAGTATTTTCATTTGCACCCAACAGCAATGGCTAGATATATCTCAATTCTGCAGTCAGATGAATGAAAGAAATACTCATAGTCAGTAGTAGATACTCCAGTGAACTGTGATTAAGGCCCGGTCTTTTCACCTCCAGATATCCTACAGATAAACTAACTGACGGTTAGAATGTTCTTTTGTTTATCGTTAAGTGATAATAAAAGCATATTCTAACATTCAGTCAATCTATCCTTAGGATATCTGGAGGTGAAAAGACCGGGCCTTAATCAGTTCAGTAACTGATCATGTTCATCAGACATTATGTATATCTCAGATCAATATAAATCACAATTACCTCATATTAAACCCATCCAATGACTAACAAAAAATCCCTTAGAGTCTACTTCTGGTGTGGTTAAGCCCAACTCAATTGAAATGTTCCTCAACTTTACGTAAAAGAGTTTCCAATCGAGAGAATTGCATTACCTAGTTGCACAAATTTTTCGAGACTTCTCTACTATAATAAATATCATCATAACGATGGCTGGTTTGGTTATCAAAAGAATATCAATTAAAGCTGATGACAAACTTTTCACGAGTTGAATATTTTGGAATCGTTTGGTGAATCTAGTGGAAGTGTTCCATAAATTATCCATTTTTCCACTGAAGAACTCAAGAGATAATTTTATCTGAACGAAACGAGATCTTGTCTGGGCTCGAACGAAATAGCTTGGTGAGATTTTTTCTACAAAAATCTCTAATTCAATTTTCATATGCTTGGTATACAAATTCAGCAAGAAAAAGGAAAAAGTGATTTCTATGTAACCCAGTACCTGTCGTGTCGTACAGGCAGGAAAGTAGCTGTTTTAGATGGACTTTTTCCGTCTTTTTTGTGAATTGAGGGCACAGTTGAGGTCAAAGTTATGGTTTGACAGTAACAAACTGTCACTAAACATTGACAAAACAGAAAATGACTTTTACCCTCAGAAGCGTCCATGACGATGACAATGAGACAAGTGTAAAATTTTTGGGAGTACATCTAGACCCGAAATTTAAATGGGATGTTCACATTGAAATTCTCTGCACAAAAAACTAAGAAGTATAGTCTTCCTGTTGAGAAATCTTGCCAGTTCAGTATCTCTGGAGACACTAAAGAGTTGCTACCATGCACTTTTTCATTCTCTCATGACCTATAGCGTGATAGTGTGGGGGAAGGCTACTTCCGCAAAACGTGTTTTTGCCCTGCAGAGAAGAGCCATAAGAATTTTGGCAGTTCTTTCATATCACGAGGAGTGCAGGGATGCTTTTCGAGATTTGAATGTTTTAACTTTTCCTTGTACATTTATTTATGAACAACTTATGTATGTCAAAAAAAATCTTAGCAATTTCGAGACACATCACGACATTCATCCTTACCAAACGCGTCATGGGGGCAACCTCAGAGCGGCTTTCTGCCGCCTTCATAAGTGTCAATCCAGGCCAGAATATACAGGGATTAAACTCTTTAATAAACTGCCAGGAAACATAAAAGACACTCCTATAAGATTGTTTGAAAGAGAAGTTAAACGGCTATCAATACAAAATTCATTTTTCTCAGAAACTGAGTTTCTGGAATATGTATATGTATTTTTTTTTGTATGTATACATATATTTTGTGTAAGTAAGCTTTAGTATTTTATGTAGTACTTATTTTGTATATTATTGATTCTATTTTAGATTTTATACCTGTAACTTTATATTGATCTTTTGACGTATGTAAAAATCCTGTATTCAAATGACATGAATAAACTATCTGTATCTGAATGAATCAAATGTCTTTGTATGATACACACGTACCTATTAACAGAGAGTTTTTTTATTTATTTTTTATTTCACTTCTTTCATGGACGTAGTTTTTTCAATTTTTTCATTCGGAGAAGAAATCCAAAAAGTAATTCCTCATTCTCCATCGTAAGTCTGAATTCCCCCTCGGTCGACCGTCAATAAAAACGTCAAAACCACACAACACAGAAATAAATTTAGAAATGTAACAGTTGCCTTCCCATATGAAATATGAAAGCTTAGGGTCAATGACCACCAAAAGGAGCTGATGGCGGTTATTTGGTGCCAACTAGTGAATATTCTGAAACCCTGTCTTCTATGATAGTGTCAATAATTGACTTAGACGCCTATCTGACATGAAACTCTGAAGCATTACTTTCAACATTTATTTCGACAAATTTTTTTCTGCGAGTTATGGGTTGAAACCACCACACTATAAAAATCTCTTTGGGGTCAAATTATCAACTCATAATTTGTATTCAAAGTACAGTTTCTTTCGGAATTCATGCTGCCACTATTGAAAGAAGACTTACATAACGCTCCCATTTCTCTTGAAATTTCAGATAAGTTACTGAAAATAATCTTCTGAACGCGTCATATAATGTTAGCCGTCTTAGAATATGACGCCATATATTCCGAAGAAAACTGCCTCTCGCACAGGAGATGTTTTGTAATTTGGTGGCGAGATGAATTGTTATTACTTATTTGTTGGTTTGTATCGAACAATTCAAGAATGAAAAATCCGTCATCAGCTCGTCGATAATACAGTAATTTGCATTTGTAGTTTCTGCAGTTTTCTCCAATCATCCAATTATTATGATGAATAGTTGGGGTCAACAATCGCCGCATGGATGTGGCGCAATATTTTTTGGTTGTTACAAGTATGCTGTTCCCTGTCTAAGCTTGTTTCCGTAACCTGTAGTCAAAACTCACCACTTTCACAGACATCTAGCGGCGGCGGTGGCGGCATCGGTTCTAAAGGAGAACCGGCCACAGGGACGTCCGAATCGACGCTCATCGGACTCTTGCCGTCCTGACTGGGGCTGGTGAGACTCAGACTCGTCCGTTGGGGACTCTTCTCCTTCCCTTCCTCCTTGTGTTCCTTTGCGCTATTACAACTCTCCGTGCTCGGCTCTCGCTTCTTCAGACTAACTCCGAACCTGGTGCTGGCTTCTTTCACGGAAGGCTGCAAAGTGCTGACGTCGCTGCTTTCGGTGGTTTCCGGTTCCCTGGTGATTTTTTTCGTCGTCAAAGGGGAGATGGGTATTATTCTCTTTCTCAATTCTTGGGACGACGTCATTATAGAAGTGCTGCAGTCCACCTGATCCACTCCCGAGCCGTCAAACTCCTCTGGGGGAGGGGGCAGATCCGTCGGGGGAGGGGGAAACTCCAAGTCGGCCAGCGTGGGCTGCACAGACCTGGTGGTGGGAAATTTCATGAAATTTAGATAAATGGAAGTGTGGTTAATCAATTTTTGAATTTGTGGCCAAGAAATGTATCAGACTCTGTATCTTTTGTTTTGTACATGTATATCACTTTCAACTTTGAAAATGCTGTGAAGTTATTTTACTCATTTCTCAATTATTTTCAGGTGAGTATAACACTCCAGTCAAAAGACCTTACCTTCATTTCAAATATAATAAATTAATAATGATCTTTTGCGATGTGGAATATAATTTCAATCAAAAAATATTCGAAAACATTTTCTCTTCATAAAATTTCTGATGCAATTGACTATTCTGTAAAGATTAAAAATGAGAGATTACTGACTGGAATTCAAAAAATTTTCTCTCAAGTGAATATTATTTCATCCATATGATTGTAGATTAGGACACATCTACACGTGAAAGTATTCCATTTAGTTAAAAAAACAACTGTGACATATACCAAAATATCCTTAATTTAACACTACTAGCTAGTAGAATGGTTCTTCTACAGGTTTCCTTATTCATATTTTTTTCAATGAAGCTTTCTAGTGTATTCTCGAAGTTATTTGAACTAGTGGTATACACTTGAGTTGTAAAATATTTCAAAAGTGAGAAAATTTTCAGCAAATGTCAGCACATCTTCATGGCTGGCAGAAGTATCGAAACAGCTATGTTTGAACTCGCAAACAATATAACTCTCTTGAAGAAGGCAATCTCTCATGCTGGCTATTTCTGGACCTCTCTAGATTCTTCGATTGCACTGACTTCAATATTTGGGCAACAAAGCTGGAACATTATTGTATCCGAGGTTTAGTTCTTGACTGGTTCGAATAATTTTTAAATGGAAGAACACATGCTGTCAAATTAAAGGAAATAAACTGAAATTATGTGCAATCGAATGCTCTAGAGACGTCGATTGGTGTCCCACAAGGTAGAGTTTAGGCCCTCTCATGTTTATAATTTTTATCAAAGATTTGGCAATGCTTGCTGAGCCAAACAGAATCATAATCAATTTTGTAGATGATAGCACTATACTAGTGTCAGCCAATAGTTTTCCTGAATTAAATAAAATTGCTAGTGAATCCATGATCTCGATCCAGAACTGCTTCACTAACTCACGACTAGTCATTAATCCAGATAAAACCAATGTTAAATTGTTTAGAATACACTGTCGAACCACTCCAGGTTATTTTTCACTTGATAAACAAAAAATACAGTTTTCCGAGAGTGCTAAATCTTTTTTATATTTCAAAAAAGCTCAATTGAGCCTGTTATGGACTCAGGATACTTTATAAAAACTCTAACATAAATATAACTAAGACGTTTTATTCCTCAGATTTTTACTCCTGGGTCAGATATATAATTAGGCTCTGGCTGGAAGAGTATTTAAAATCCAAAAAAAAGGAATTTGCATTATGAACAATTAAACATTTTCAGATTCCTGCTGGGGTTATTTCAGAAAGGTGGAACTTTCGACAGTGCCACTCTATACATTTATGAATGTACAATTTTTTTTATAAAAATACACACTACTTTGTTGCTTTTGAACCAACACATTTATATGGCACAAGACATACATGTGATTATAATATACCTTATCACCATCTTTCAGGCACGGAAAGAAGGGCATTATATTCTTGTATCAAATTTTTCAATCATTTACCAATCACTTATTGAAACTCTTGTTGACTTGGAGCCATACACTGTAAATGAAAACCTACAATTTGTGTTTTCCAACTGATTTTTATTTATCGATGCTATGCTTGGCATATTTGTTCATTATTTGACTGGCTTGTAAGTACATCTTTTGATATGTATTTAAGTGCAATAAATTATTATTTCATTCATTTATACCCATCACTCTTTTCATTTATATAATATGTAGATGTAACTGACGTAGTACTTTAGTATTTTATCTTTTTCTTGATCTGTTCATTTCATATACCTACTCGATATATGTATATATTTGTAGTTTTTTTTTTCACTGTCTGTCATGTATGTTTCTTAGGATCATTAAAGTTACCATTATTATCATTAATATCTCACCTCGACGGACTACCTCCGCGGAACGAGCTGTTCTGGGAAACTTTGAAGCTCC
Source organism: Zygogramma bicolorata (assembly GCA_032362365.1). Classification (NCBI taxonomy): domain Eukaryota; kingdom Metazoa; phylum Arthropoda; class Insecta; order Coleoptera; family Chrysomelidae; genus Zygogramma; species Zygogramma bicolorata. Next base: position 7,240,064 of record JAVJAQ010001667.1, on the reverse strand, counting down.
TCAAACTGCTCCTGACGTCGGCGCTGTTGTTCCTGGCCAAATTCCTGTTCCTAGACAGTTTGTTTGAGGTGGGAGAACTCGGAGGGTGCGTCGCGTGAAAAGTAGTCACGCCGCTCGACGAATTGCTTCTGATCATTTGAGGCTGAGTGCGGATATTAGTTCTGGGCGAAAGAGATCTCGGCGTGACGTCGGAATGTTCCAGGGCCGGATTGACGGCTTGCGCGACGACTTCTTCGTTGCTCGACATGTTGTTTTGTCGCAGCGATTCCAGGTAAGCTCCGATTCTCGCGCCTTTCGGTAAGGTGCCGTATCGACTGATGGCTTTCCTGACGTTTTGAACTTCTAGAGCGGCTACCTGGACCTGGAAAATAATGTTTATAATCAAATATATATTCACGATCAAATACCACATGAAATCAAAAAAATTAAATAACGATCTTCATTCGAACAAAAAAGTAAATTTGTTTCTTTGAATTGATGTTTATTTATGTAACTTGAGATATAGTATTGACTGTAAATTATTTAAATTAGTTACATCAAGTTCTCTTCATAAGGTTTGTTTACTACTCATAAATAAACTTACATTATTATGATTTTTAAATATGGATAACTGGAATGCTTTTTGGAAATATTCTAGTTTGAGAAAATATAAAGAACAGTGATACTTTCAAATATGAGTTCAAGAACAGATTTTCAACCAATAGAAACCCATTATCGATCAAGCATGATGTGCAAGCTTTGCATTTTGAGGGTTGTCAAGTCAAAATCAGTAGGTATTGAATTTTTGAAGAATTTAGTCAATTTTCGATATAAAAATGGCTTATAGCAGTGATATAGAAAAATTACCAGCGACTTCTCCACAGATGTCTTAGACAAGAAAAAAATACAATTGAAGGGATTATATTTTTCATTTGACAAATGCAACACATATGTTTTTATTTTCGGCCTAACCAAAAGAGCTATCATGGCCGAGTGGTCAATGACGCCGGCAGTGAACAGAAACGTCCGAGTTCAATTCCTGACCTCGACAGAGGTTTTTTTTTTCATTTTTTTTCTTCTCTTCATTTCTCATTGTTGTATTTTCCGTGGTTATACCATTAATTATAATTCTGTAGAATTTTTAAAAGAAATACGATTGATTACCTAGTATTATTGTGTTCAATATAAATACCTAATAATATAATATTTATAGTTCTTCATTATTTACTGGGTGTAGATAAAATAGCGTGTGCAGCTCTCATGTAATGGTTATTAATACACTCACCTTCGGCTCGTTTCGTATCCAGGTTTATGCTCATGTATTAATAACCATCATTACACGATCGTTGCATAATATACTATTATATTAAAATGTATTAATGATAAATGAAGTGTACCTTATCGCTTTGAGAATGATTTATTTAGTATCCAAATCATTACTATAAGAACTATCACTGAAAATAAATGTTACATCAAGGAAAAAACCTTATCAAAGAAAAAAATAAGATTTATGATTTTCAAATGAGGAACCGGTGTTTTGATATACTGGCTCAACAAAAATAATCAAAATGAAAGTTGAAAAGGTACATACAGTTCCGAATACCTGAAATTAAAATAATATTGAGTTGTCTGAAACTGTCTTCAATTGAGAACGCGAACAAGACTGTTCAATGAGATGTCTGAAGCCAAAAAAAAAAAGTAATTTTGAAAAAAATCAACTTGAAATGAAATGAACGAGTTGATACATGATCAAAACAAGAAGATAATAGGAAATTCTAAAACCAATGTGGAATAACTCATAAAGAGAGAACAAATAACAGTGAAAAATATTGAAAAACGCCGGATATAAAAAGATAATTTTTATCATTACCAAAAATAACTCTATGTATTACGGACGATCTAAAAATTGAGTGATGAATGACAGAGTTTGCAGATATTTATAAATAGTAAATTCAACGGCAAATTAGATCATAAGGATATATTGACCGAAATTATTCCTTAATCTCTTCATACTTCTGAAAAATATTGGAATGAAAATATATATACATAAACTTGAATGAGCTTATCAACATAACGTAAGAATAGTTATACAAAAACAACTCACTGTTGGAGAAATTTTGTTTTGAAAAATCTCGAAATAAATATATCCAAATGAGTATGAATGATAATATCAAGACAACAAAAAGATACTGGTTGAGAAAAACAACTGACCGTTGGAGAATCTTTTGTTTTCGCCTTTTTTCCTCTCTGTTCCAATCCTCTGTTACCCATGATGGGTGCCCTCTTGAAGGAACCCATACTTGGAACGAAGCTACTGACCGTCGACACCTCCGGATAGGAGTGTGCGCCAGAATCATCAGTATCGGGCGTTTGGTCCTGGAGATCACTCTCGCTATCACATTTGGTACTCGCAGTAAGGTTCTGGAGCTCCCTCGTCAGTCCTTAAAAGGCAAATCACATAAGCATGTGAATGATTGTCAAATCTATTCAAGAATATTCAGCTATCTTTGCTTGATATTGAGAAGACAAATTAATATATTTTTGTCTTTCAAGTTCCACAATTATACAAATTTATATCACTTGATTGCTTTGGTTTATTGAAATCTGGGTGGTTTAGTGTTTTACAACTTATTGGCAAAAATAACAGGCCAGTTAATATTTACTTTCAAAAAATGGTTATGGACATGCTAAAGTTGAATTTTCTGTTGTTCATGACTGTCTTCTCAAAAGACATCGCAATTATAATAAATTGAATAATTTTCAATGATCTATATTCTATATAATTATATGTCATCCTTATATGTAGAAAATTTATTTATTAAAAAAATCAAGAAGTATTCTCAGTAAAAAACAAGTATTCTCATGTTTTCATCAAACTAGCATGTGGAAAATGTTGCTACTACTTAAATCCTTATAGAATATCCTCTATTTAACCTCCTTGCTCTCAAAAAAACTATTCATACAGTTTTCAGGATATTTAGCACTTTGAGTAGTAAATCAATAGGGTTTGAATCAGCAACTTTTCAAATTATTTCCTTCATGGGCAAATAAGCTTTATTATCTTTCTTGATCGTTCTACCCATTAGTGTAGCCTGAAATTTTCAAATGGAATTAAATTGAAAAATGAAACCCCCTACATTTTTAACATATTTATATTTATAATTACCGTCACTGCATTTTCGTGCTCTAGACTTTACCAACGAACACTATAAAAGAACAGTTTCAAACGAATACTATAAAAAACTGTTTATAGTATTCGTTTGATAATGTCTGTATAGGACGACTCTGCAGTGATGTTAGTTATAAATATAAGCAATATGAAAACAAGAAGTTTCATTTCTCAATTTTCATTATGATCTCCTACCACATAATAACGGCTACTTCCATCAATTAATCAAGAACATTGGCGAAAATATTCATCAATTGAAATTAGGCAATCTGATTCTTCCTTCCAAAATGTTTCCTGTTCCTGTAATTATAGCTTTCAGATATACCCAAATGCATTCTAAAATGTGTATTTTTTGTGAAGAAAGAATTGAGGAAATGTAAGTAAGCGTGTTGTTGAAAACATTTTCCAATTTAAACAGAAGGACCCCAGTCCTAAGTCTCATAATACATTGGGTCTCTGGACTAGCTGCATTTATCGTGATGTATCATCTCTCCAGGTGAAGTGGTTGATTTAATTTTCAATGACTGCTATTAACTCTTGAATTTAAAGTTCAAATTTCAATATGAAAAATAATTATTGTAGTGAAAATTTGATGTGAATAATCTAGTAGAAATAGGTGGCAAATATCTAATATCACTCAATAATTTGTTCAATATCCGTGAACTCTGTGGACTTGTTGAAGATAATATAGAAATGTAGACGTATGCCTTTTCCTTTGAAGGGACTGGAAAACATTATGATGAGTATTCATTTACATACTATGATCAAATTTATAATTTGTGAATTTGTATTTGTCTCTTCTTTGACTCGTCAAACAAAATATCATGTTCTAGATGAAAACACACAACTGTTAGGAATGAAAGATGGCAATCAGAAAGTCAATATGAGAGGAGATGAATTGGTTTCACACTCAAACCGTAAACATTGCATGAAATGTCCAAATGAAAGTTTAAAATGAATTATTGGGAAAACATGTAAGCACCAGAAAACCACAATCCTTATTAAATATGTATTAAAAGGTTAGTATTTCCAACCATGCTTCCTTCGATAAACGATCTCATGCCCATATCTATTTGGAAAGGTACCTTTAAATATTTTTTTAATACCGTTTAAATCAGTCCCGTCTTCCGCTACGTTCTCTCCTTGGCCTTGGTCGTCGAAGGTACTATCCCGGAAAGAACTGCAAGAAGACAGCAAGCTGCAACCAGAAGTCAATAAATTGTTAACACACAAAAGTTATGTTGTTAGTGGTGCATTGAGGAAAGCAAGGGGTCTGTTTCATTATAGCAAAATAATTGTTGAAAACATTGAGTGTAATATCAATTGACCATATCAGTTAGGTTAGGATTTTAGTGGGTGGTCAAACTTTAAATAATTTTGCACGAGAGATATGTCGTGGTCCAATTTTGAAAAGATGAGACAACTAACAGTGCAGGGGGGAATATCAGCATGTGACAGCAATTATTTCATACTTTAGTTTGATGGCTGGTTTATCAAAGCAAAATCACGCCAGTTTTCAGGATGCAAAGCTAAGATGGCAAGTTGCATACATGTAGTCCAAAAACAATTTTCGACAACTTGCACGAGTTATGCCAAAAATTCTTCTTAGATTCTTCCTAAACTTGAGGCATACCACGGCTAAACCAGAATAGATTTGGCAAAACTATTAATACTACGTATTTCCAAATTCAATTGAACGAATAATCGATCCTATCAAGTCACCGAATTGTTGTTTATGTGCGGAGGAAAGATGAAATGAGCGAGGGAATTTCATATAAATAAACAAGATGAAAAATCCAATGCAGACCAAAAAATGTCGCTTGAATTCAAGAAATATTCTACCTAGATATCAATAGCGCAGTGAAGAGAATCAACAAAAAAATATACAAAATTCGTTGTATGACGAATTGTCTATTCACATTGTCTTACAGTATGGTATCCTTCTGTAAGGAAACTCTCCTCCTGCACATAAGATATTTTTTGCACAAAAAAGGTACTTAGAGTCATTGGGAATGTTTCCCTCAGAAATTCATGTTGAACTATGTTTGAAGAGCTGAATATATTGACTCTGGCTTGTCTGTAAGTAATAGAAGTTGTCTATTACATAAATATGATCAAAAACAACCTAGACACTATGATATGCATGAACATTGTACCAGAAATAGGCACTCGATCTATCCCAGCTTTTTTTTCAAATGCAGATTCACACGAAAGGGAAGTCCTGTAATGTTCGAAGAACAAGGGACAAACATAACATCAAATGCCCCACACTCTCACAAGGAATAAATCACATGAAAGCATCAGAAACCAAACCACAGACTTTAAATTCCGTGACTTCATGAAAGTATTTCTCTTTGGGCATATTTTTTACGATACTGATGAACTTTTAACAAAGTTTTGATATTATTTCCAATATTACATGGTTTTAATGATGTGATCTAGTATTGTACAGTAGTAGTTTTACTATTAATCATTCAATCAAAGAAAAAAGAGAAAAAACCGTTATCCTGTTATATCTGTACTTGGCTAATTGACAACTTCTATGCTTAAACTTTGAACAAATAAAGACTTTTGACTATAAGCACTTGAGCCAGTTGTTAAATCTGTTGTGAGTAGTCACATAGTTTTTGGGAGCACTTTTGATTTGCACTTTACCAATATATCTTGTGGAAATAGCATATATTAGAAAATATAGGTGCAGTGGTCAAAATGCAACTAGGTATTCCAGATCACGTGATGTCTGGGGGGAGAAACAATAAATGTGAAATTCGTGTATCTCCATCTTGAATTATTCAAATGTTTTATAAAAGATAGAAAAACACTGAGGGCGCAGTAGTTTTATCCTTGGAGTCTTTCAAAAAACAAACGACAGTTTCTGGGTGGCATTGGTTCCTTTGACAAGTATCTGGAATGCCTATTGGGAAGTTCATATTTTTATGCGACGTCTGGCGGAAATATAACGCACTGCTATAATTTGGCAAACAACCGGCTTCCATTTTTTGTGTTTGAATTTATTGAGTTCTTTGGTGTTTATTTAGGAAATCTCATCTAAAGTTGTAGTTTTTTTATTAATAATATCAAACAATCATGGATGCAGATCGCTCAGTGAGCCCGTATAAAGTGTTTGGTGCCAAGTTGCCGCAACGCTAGGAACCGAAATCCAAAGTTGTCTTTCCACACGTTCCCAAAGAGAAATACGTCTTTCCACACGTTCCCAAAGAGAAATACATCTTTGGTGAAAAACCTTACGGAGAGTGGATTGAAAGAGAAAATAGACAGGTACAAGGCTTGGAAAATCAAACTGAAACTGCATAAATCACCATCTAGAGCAGCTTCAGTGTGTTCCTTGCATTTCAAAAGAGATGATTTCTTGTTACCTGGCGAGTCTGTTTGTCTTTTTTTAGGCGAAGTTATGGCGCATTTCATCATCCATGTAATAAAAGCCTCTTCGGTTCACTAACACTACACTAAAGCTAAAAAATTTCCTGGAACAAATATTATTAGATTTTGAAACACAATGCATCTATGTTCACCTCCAATGAATAGTATTGTGCGGCTATTCAAAGCATCATGAACACTGTTATATTAACTTTCACGAGAAAAATTTCGTACAATGAAAATATATCGATAAAACCACCAAAATCTTGCCTAGCGAGGGCAACTGATGACTGTTTAGCGCGTTATTTCAAAAATATAAAGGAGGTAACTATTTCAAAATGGTGGATATAGTTTGACCACCACTAGCGCCCTCATCGGTCGATATTCTTTCCTGTTATGCTGAAATATTCTCGAAATCCTTTTTGAGGTTGAGGTTAAAAACAGTTGGCAGCATTCGATAGCTCAGAAAGCGAATTAAAGTGTTGCCAAAGCAATTTTTAGCGACGAGTGGTTTATCAGCGATAATAATTCGCGAAAAATTTTGTGTACTTTAGTGTTATACCGACTGTCATTTATCACCAAACCCACAGGGAAAGAGTAAAATTTTACAAGTCACTTCTGTATCTCAACTTTGGACCCTACGACCATATCTCTCCTGTACACATTAATATCTTAATTCTAATCATATAAAAAATTGACAATATTTCAGACTACGGTTCAAACAGTTCCAAATTTATGAAACTCGGATTTTTTATTAAAGTTGGAAAAATTAAAGATGAGGAGCATATATTAATCAATTAGAAAGAGAGTTACAAGCAAGTTAGGTTGATAATGAATTTTTTATTGATTTATATTCAACGTAACAACATTCCATCATATCCCTAGTTACCTTGTACGCTTTGGTGGCGCTGGGGCAGGCATTCCTTTTTTATTGGTAGACCTCCTCATCTGAACCATACTGGTTTTTGAGCCCCCGGTGAAAGTAGACAATTTGGTGCAAGTACTGTTCAGATTATCTGTAAATGAAAACGTGTCAACTGTGCGCTCATTTGCTTTTCAATTATTCAAACCTGTGGAAGATTGTTCCGACAAACCAACGAGGCCGTGTATGTTCCCAGTGCTTCCAGAATGGGACTTTTTGAAAGCCATATGTGGCGTTCCTAGAGGAATCGGTGAAGATTCGTTCCCTTGCAGCTGTTTCTCTACCTCTGTGGAAAAATATTGGTGTTCAATTATTCGCCATTCAACAGAGTGTTATGTTTTTTTCACTATATGCACTTTCTGATTTGCCTTCAGATTCTTTGGTAAAAAGAAGGTTGTGAAAGGCCATCAGTTTCGACTACAAGTTAAATGGTGTAACATGGCGACTGGCTGATATATTAATGATAATGTTTATTAAACAATTTCCAAAGAGGAAAACAATAATAAAAATTGAAAATCCCAATAATGTGAATGCACAATAGCACAAAATCAAACATATTGTGGGATTAGTATAACTACTTTCCTTCGGGCTTGAAGGCCGTCGTTCTTTAGAATTTCTTCCTGACGTTTCGCTAGCGCGAGTGGCTAGCTTCTTCAGAGGCTCACTCATTTCCCATGACTAAACGTTTCGATTTCTTGAGGCGTATTATATTGATGCAGGTAGTCTGGAGTGTTAATTACTTCTGTCGGGTTCGAGGAATAATCATCATTATTAGTTGCCGCACTACCTGCCGTGATTTCATTAGTGATTCTTGATTTTCTCAGAATGGGATTCCAAATTCTGTTTAGACTCAACGCTTCTTCTTTTCTGTTGAAATTGTCCGCATGTTTTTGGATCTCTATTGCCTCCCGTACCAGTCGGCTATGGTAACCCTGGTTGGGGGCAATCAGTTTAGCATTTTCAAACAGAATCCTGTGGTCACCCTCACTCCGTGCGTATTCCGCCACCGCCGATTTGTCGGTTTGCCCCAGCCCGCAGTTCCTCTCATGCTCTTTGAGCCTTGTTCCCATGGATCTTTTCGTGGTACTGATGTAAACCTCCCACAAGTGCACGGTATGCGATAAACCCCTGCTGCTGACAGTGGGTTTCTTTTGTTTAAGCCGACCTGAGGCTTTGTTGGATCTTCTTGGTCGGCTTGAAAACCGTTTTTATATTTCCCCAAGAGTTTCCCAATTCTGTCAGTGACCCTCGGGATATATGGCAGATATGCATTTGCAACTACCTGAGAGTCCTCCCTGTTATGAACCGTGGAACTCTTCGGTTTTATGGCCCTGTTGATCTCAGATACACTGTATCCATTTGAACTCAAGGTCACTTGAAGATGTTCCAGTTCTTGCTCTAGATGCTCTATTTCACATATTCTTCAAGCACTTTCATTTAAGGTAGAAATGACAAATCGGCGGTGGCGGAACACGAACTGAGTGAGGGTGACCACAGGATTCTGTTTGAAAATGCTAAACTGATTGCCCCCAACCAGGGTTACCATAGCCGACTGGTATGGGAGGCAATAGAGATCCAAAAACATGCGGACAATTTCAACAGAAAAGAAGAAGCGTTGAGTCTAAACAGAATTTGGAATCCCATTCTGAGGAAATCAAGAATCACTAATGAAATCACGGCAGGTAGTGCGGCAACTAATAATGATGATTATTCCCCAAACCCGACAGAAGTAATTAACACTCCAGACTACCTGCATCAATATAAATACGCCTTAAGAAATCGAAACGTTTAGTCATCGGAAATGAGTAAGCCTCTGAAGAAGCTAGCCATTCGCGCTAGCGAAACGTCAGGAAGAAATTCCAAAGAACGACGGCCTTCAAGCCCGAAGAAAAGTAGTTATACTAATAACCTCGGCCGCGAAATTAAGCCTTAACCATTTTGTCATATTGTGGGATATTTGAAAGATTCATGTGAGAAATGCAAGATACTATTCAGGAAAGAAACATTGCTGCGGTTAGATAGTTTTCAAAGTTTCATGATAAATTTTTCTGTTAGAAAGGAATTTACATCCCTTCAGTTTCCTTTTGAAGCACGCAAATAATCTTACGCTTTTAATAACCTGTGGTACAATGTCACCTTTCTTTAGCAAAAAATTGTTAACATTAGGTATGAATTAAAATTTGAAAATGATATCAATAAAATAACGGTCTCAAATTTTCAGGTCAGTTTTTTCTTCCGTCTCTGAGTCCATAAAGTTCAAATTATAGAAGAATATAGAATATATTTGTTTCATATTCCATTATCAAATGCCATCGAAGTGCACTTGTGATTTGTGTGGGTTAAATATGGCCACTGAAGTAAAATCTGACTTTCAGTTTAGTTACATATCTGTAGACAATCAGTTGATGGAATGAATACATGTTCTGAATTCAAAATTCACAGTGCAATTTATTGTGAAAAAATTTATAATGACTTGACAGTCTGCCTTTCTCAGGTTGGCAATTCAATTTCGAGTGTTTATTCGTTCTTAAAAGATCATACAGAATATGACACAAAACAAATCAGTAGAATATAATAAAAAATGTGTAAATATATGTATAGGTCAGTGTAATAAAACTTATTAAGAAATATTCAGAATTAACTTCAACAAGCATTAATAAATAATTCCATCAAGATTAGGATAGGCAAATATTTTGTGACATATTTCATAAGTTTTATTCATTGAATTCGTTCTTTATTATTTCAAACATCAGCATTACCAACTAATCATCATATTAGACAAATTAACTATGTCAAAAGTACAAAAAGTTTAAATGTCCTTTTAATTTCATTACTCATTTCGAATATGGTGAGAGATGAAGAATGAAAATCAATTTTCTTTGATTCTGAAAAAAATAAATTCAAAATCTAGAAAAATGGTTTGCATCCCTTTTATGTAACTTAGAGTAATATATCTTGGTGTTGGAAAACATTTAGATATCTTGAAATTAATTGAACTGATTTTCAATGGGTTGAGAATGGAGATACGCTTCTCCCTCAGAAAACATAGATTTTATTGATTTTATACAATTTTTTGAAAAACAAGTGAACATTCTGATCATCAAAGGTTTTTGAAATATTCTTGTTCACGCAGAATTATATACAGAATAAATAAAGAGTGAGCACTTTGAAGACAAGGGATAATTACTACAATCTTGTAACCGTCAAAAGTTTTTGAAAAACTCCTGTTTGCAGAATCATCTCCAGAATGAATAAAGAGTGAACATTTCGAAAACAAGAAATATAATTACTATAATCTTGTAACCATCAAAGGTTTTTGAAACACTCTTGTTTGCAGAAGATGATATCTGAAGGCAAGCTAGACATGAAAGTTGAGAATAAACAAGAATCGCAATGGCAAGAATTCTGGAGAGCTCAAAGTAGATGGCGCAGTCATCGGAGTGAATTCCAAGATGAATGAACCTCTGAAGAAGCTAGCCACTCGAGCCAGCGAAACGTCAGGAAGAAATTCCAAAAAACGACGGCCTTCAAACCCGAATAAAAGTAGTGACACTGAAAACCTCGGCCGCGAAAGCCTCAACTATTTTGGCGCGGGTTGGGTTGGAGGTCATGTCATTTAGTTAGTTTCTCTTTCAATATGATGCGAATACTTTCTACTCAATAAATTTTTTAATGCTTTGACGATCCAATCGTCATATTTTCCAATGATTTCTCTTTAAAATCCAACTAAATCTTGCGTAACAAAACAAATTTCACACTTTCTCCAACCAAAAAAATACATCAACTCACCACAAAAGGCAGTGGTTCAATCTCCAATCGCCAGGCATTGTCAAAATCGGGCATCACTGCCATTATGAAAAAATTTCCCATTACTCACCTTCGGTGATACTAGACTCTTGAAACATATTCTCCAGAGCGTGATGTATCTCCTTGAAAGTAGGCCTCTCGTTGGGATGCCACTGCCAACACTGCCTCATCAGATCGTAAATCTTCGGCGGACAACCGGGAGGACACTCCATCCTGTAACCCTTCTCCAGCATGTGATAGACGTCCGTCAGATCGACTCCGGGATAAGGCGACATGCCGTATGTCGCGATCTCCCACAGCAAAACCCCGAAGGCCCACACGTCTGACTTGGTCGAGAACTTGTTGTATGCCAAGCCTTCGGGAGCGGTCCACTTGATGGGAAACTTGGCGCCGGCGTGGGCCGTGTAGGTGTCGTCCCGCATCAACCTGTTGATCACGAAATTTTGTCAACTATGTTATTCGTAAGATGCATTTAAACCAGATATTCACGGCTTGATTTGATATTCAAGCTACTTCAAGTTAAATAATAAACATCTCGAATCAAGCCAAGTATTCGAATTGTCATGATCTTGACAAGTTGCTTGAAACCCTGATGTTGGGAATTATACCTGTAGTATTTTGAGGTAAAATTGGCGACACATGCCTACTATGATAATAGGCATCATGACCTCTTGACATCACATGGCGTCTGCAACGAATAGAGTTTTGTTTGTCGATCGATCGGTTGTCTATGCACTTCCAATTCCCCAACTAAACATCAAAAATTATTCCAAAAAGGAGTCTCTCCAAGAAAAATGAAAATATTTGTAGAAAGAATAGTTCGCAGCAAGTTTTATGATGCAGAAAAGTTAAAATACGCCTGTCTTCCCAAATTTAAATGGCGATAACTTCTGAACTAGGGAAAAGCTCCGCGTTTTACTTCCTCATTTGTATTCCACACATTAGAAAACAAGTTTTCGTGAGAATATTTTTGAGACTTCAGCTCGAATCGAATGACAAATCGTCAACTCTTCAAAAAGGAACAAATTTCAAATGTTTCCATTATTCTCCAAGATCATTGCAAGAATGATTTAGACTACTGGTAAGTACAAAAAGCGGGAATATCGCACGTTTAGTATTTCACAAGTTTCAAATCAATAACTATAAGCACCACTGACTAAAAACAAAATGAACTATAAATAGCGAATCAACTCAAAACTGGGATGAACAATAAGAGAACTCAAATTCAGCTAGAAGTGTGATTCTTCTTTCAGAAAAAAAAATTATATATCATCAAATCCTTTGACGTTCTTTGTAATGACTGACAATTGGCGTCAACTAGCAATAAAATTGAGAAACACTCCACAATATGTAAAAATGTTATCGAAGTGTCACCTTATAATTATAAACAATATTGCATCAATTCCAACACCAGGCTTTTAGGCATCTTAGTTATTCAATATAGAAATCTTATGGTTACAAAATTATTTAAAGGATAGGAAACAATTTGTATTTGTGGAGAACAATGAGAGTTCATTGAAAAACATTGTTTGTTGTCTCCCACAAGTATCATCACTGGAACCTCTACTGTTTCTCGAATATATTAATTCAATTTCAGAATTGAGCATCACTGGAAAATTGGTGTTATTTGCTAATGATACAACTTTAACATATTTCAATGAAGATTTGCAAGTGATTCAACGTCAAATGGAAAATTATTTAAAACAAATTTTCATTTGTTTAAATGTTTATTGATAAAATAGTGTTACATTACTCGTAAATATTATAGCACGAGGCGTAAGCTGAGTGTCACAATCCACGGGAGTTAAAAATCACTTTCGCACAAGTAATGTACAGAATTTTTCCTACGATCACCTTTTATCTTAGGCAGTAGGTAAGCATCACATTGTGTATATTGAGTTGCCTGACTAATCGTACGTTTTATTTGTCACAGTCTATGTTTGAATATTGTTTCTATAAAAAGTGCACATGGTTGACAAATCAACATATATCAAAAACAGCAATACCCTGATCAACTCGACAATCAAGAGAAATTAATTTAAAAATGTGTGAAATTTTCTTACCGAATACCACGCAATTATTCCTGGAAATAATTCAAGCTCTTGTGATATTATAATTGAAATTTTTTTTCGTTTTTGAATAATATACAATTCTGATGTAACTTTATATATGTATTTTACATGTTACCTATATATAAACTGAAGTTTCTTAGCACGATCGCATACTAATACAACATGTGTTTTCGACATGTCTGTTACATGTCACAGACATGTCAGAGACTTGTCAATCTATTCAAAACACAGCGATGATTATGACGATTCATACACCAAGCAGACAAGCTGCAGACACAATGAGACTTGTCAACTACAAATTTTATACAACACAGCTTGCTCGAATTTCAAGCGTCATTTGTCTTCGACTGCTCCATTGAATAACTGCACAATGGAAGATAATACATTTAATGTGAAATTTGTACAAATAGTAGAAAAATACTGTTTTATACGACTATACCAAAGGTTATCATTGCAGGACAAAACATGGAACGAAGTTGGAAAAGAATGAAATGAAACTTATTGTAATTATAAATTTCTCCTCTGATGTTATATCTTCTCAAAATTTAGTATCGGATTTCTTGATAAAAGGTCCAACTCTGTCCAAAAGTATGGTAAATGTCTCTCGAGACATTCTACAATATGATTTAAATTTTATTGGATTTTCCATCATTCCTCCACCAGTACAGCTCTCAAATGTAATACGATAAAGCTTCGCTCTACTATAAGGATGAATAAAAAATTTACGAATTTTTTTCTTATTTCTTCTTCGCTATATTATAAGCGACAATAACGTTTTGTTTTATACATTTGAATGAAGCGACGTGTCTGATACATGTCGCACACATGTTGAAAACAAATGTCGTATAAATATGCGACCGGGCTTAGGAATAAACAACTGTCATTACTAACCTGGCCAGCCCGAAATCTGCCACCTTCACCAGGTGGTTCTCTCCGACCAAACAGTTCCTCGCCGCCAAATCTCGATGGATGAAACACCTGCTCTCCAAGTAGTTCATGCCGCTGGCGATCTGCGTCGCGATGTACATGAGCACGACGGCGTTTATTTGGTCCTTGTTGCCGTTGCGGAGGTAGTCGAGCAAGTTGCCTTTGCTCATGAACTCGGTTATGATGTAGAAGGGCGGTTCTCGCGTGCAAACGCCCATCAGCTGGACGAGATTCGGGTGTTTCATCTCTTTCATGATGGCCGCTTCCTCGAGGAAGTCCTTGAGGGCCATTGTGTCTTCTTTCAGGGTCTTCACTGCGACCGTCATGTTATACCTGAAAAAGGAAAATATTCTTCGATATGGATTCTCCTCATCGAGTACCGAACAGATCTATTTGTATCGGGAAAAATATTGCTCGGAGTTTTATGAGTAGAAGCTAGTATATAGGAAATTATTGATCAGCAACAGGTGGTTTACTGATATCACAAAATATCTGAGGTTGTAATATATTTCTGACAGATGAAAAACATGAATCAATCCCATTTCTATTTGAAAGAAAAAGAAAAAAAGAACATATTTTTTATCTCTTATAGATAATAAGTTACACAGAATATCCCACTGTTTCTTTCAAATGATGTGGCACCGAGAAAGTCAGTAAAAAAGTGAGTTTCTATCCAAACCGTAACCAAATGGTGGGCAAAATAATGTCATTGGGCAAACACGAATGTCAATATTTGTGATTCAATTTTAATTTTGAACAATTTATTTTAATGTCATGCTATTTATTCCATTTTTATTGTGTATGTGTCACCTTTGTGTGATTTTTTTTGTTAG
This sequence comes from Zygogramma bicolorata, assembly GCA_032362365.1. NCBI lineage: Eukaryota > Metazoa > Arthropoda > Insecta > Coleoptera > Chrysomelidae > Zygogramma > Zygogramma bicolorata. Next base: position 7,224,977 of record JAVJAQ010001667.1, on the reverse strand, counting down.
CTTAGCTTTAGTTTTTGACTAGTTCGATGGATGTACACCTGTTTTGGTAACTATAGACAGATGTTACATTTTAGTGATGAATAAAGATTTTGTTTTTTTTTGTTATTGTGAATTTATAAGATGTTTCACTACCATTCGCCTCGATGTGGACTTCATAATTGGTACAGGTTGCTATTTGGAATCATGAATACAAGAGAATAGTATATTATGCAACGATCCTGTATTGATGGTTGAAAGGTGAGTTTCATATGGTTTATGCGAGAATATTAATTACATAATTACATAAGAGTGGCATACGGTATTTTTTCTACGTCTGATAAATGATGAAGAACTATAAATAATATATTTATATTTGTATTGTAGATCCCACTGAAATGGAAGGAATATTAATATTTATTATTGCTAGTCTCTGTGGAGTTCGAATTGTATTGGAAATTTTGACTTTACTCTGAATCGAATTTGCAATGTAGCCTTCCGCCACTGAAATGGATTTCCAGTTGAATAAAAATCTGTATCATAATGAAAAATTTGTATACAGATTTTTCAATAATGGATATCATTTTGAAAAAGATTATGGGCATACAAGTGTATTATTATAGTACGGGCACAGAATACTTGATTACTATATACAGAAGCGAAACGGTAACTAACACAATTGTCCCAAAAATATTTAACCGTGATCGTGCTTTGACACCTTCATGTACACTGAGTATCCTGACTAAGATGTCTAGGAAACCCTGGTGTATCTAGTGATTCGATATTGTTTAGAATTTCTTTGCGAAAAACAATCGACGATTACAAAAGCTTTCTAATTTTTGTATAGGGGGCGTTATATGAGCATTTTCGAAAATTTGCCAAATGCCGGTTTTGTCAGATTGACGTAACTTTGAGGTTTATTGTTGTCAATGAAAACTCTGAAATTATTTCTTCGCATTCAACAGTGTTTGAAAGTCTATATAAGTAGAACAAGTTTTGAAGTTATTACAACTACTTTTTCACGATGTGTAGAAGCATTGTATAACGATTTATAAAATGGTAGAAGATTTCGTATTCTGTGTGGTCAGTCCAAATCTGGGGATCCAAATATTCTTCTTAATTCAGTACCTAAGGTAAGTACAAACAAATCGGCCCAAAATAAAAACATAAATGTAGCGTTGTAGCTAATTATATTCGTTGCAGCTTGAGCGAAAGTCTTATATCGAGGAGAAAACACCTGTAGCTCTTTTCAATGAGATGTTGAAAACAAAGTTTTGTTTAAATAAAGGAAATATCGATGTGATAAGTATTTTAAACCGTTGCATAACTGATGTGTGTATCCCCAATTCCAAGACAGTCTATCACTTTCAATACACTAGCATGAACTTTGTCGTACATTCTCAGGTGAATGGGCAAAGTAAATTTTTTCGGAATCAAAGTCTAGTCTTACAAACTTATATAAACACACTAAAAACTTGTAGAGGAAGCAGGTGACAGTGACAGTATTGACAGGTTGTTAACGGTAGGTTTCCACGTTACATGCACGTTTTCTGAAACGCATTTGATTGGCTGTCAGGGCTGTCGAAATCTCAGTAGGCAAATAATAAACAGTGGTAGAATATTCGGTTGCACATTCCTCTCTACTGAAAATTAAGCTTCATATGGTATATGACCGATCGCCATCTACAATAGCGATCTGAAGATTTTGCGATCTCAGAAATCAAGCAATCGGTTTTCGCCAACTTTATCCCAAAATTATTCAGGTATAACTAGATACACCAGGGTTTCCTAGGCATCTTAATCCTGACAAGATATGCCAACAATAGGAAAATACACAAAGAAATTTCAAGTGACATGCGTCAAATTAATTAGCTGTCATCGTCTGACTCACTGAAGCGAAATCAATAGAATATTTTTGTATGCTCTCATTGGTGCACCTCGGGAAGGTGTGGCTTTTACCGAATATATTATTGTATTCGCTTCTATATAGTTAGGTATTCTGTGATACGAGTGTAGAAAAAAACCCTTCTGGAAATCAGCGAAGAGTCGAGCTAACCTAATACTGTCTTGTGAAAGGCGAAAGACAGCGACATATTACTCAGTCATAAATCGGCAGCGTTCGGAAAGCGATGTGGAAAAGCGATATCTCTTAAGGCGGGTTTGTGTTCATGTAATCTATCTGGTCTGCCTATTATTGTGTTTGCTGTAATCATAGACAATATAACTAATGGACTGGCCTTTATGACAGTTTACGGAATACTAGAGAGAAAGAATATGCACATTGAAGTGCTATTGTGGAGAACGTAACAATATCATTTGATTTCTAGTTATGGAATATATGTTCAATGTTCACTTATGATTAGGTTTGCATAACTCAAATCATAATATACTGAGATCTGTTAATATATGTGATATTTTTATTCCTCATGAGTGAACTGTTAGTATTTCAGTGGTTTCAATAATAAATAACATTAATCAATATTTTTAAATTCAGCTGTGTGAACCAAGTCAACTGTGCTTCGAGGACACACCACATCATCACATGAAGTGACCAGATCATTTCAACCGAATAAGAACAATGTGGTGATACTTCTGAGTAATCATATGAGACAAATATACAATTTATGAATGAAATTCAGCACAATTCAAAGAATTAACTTCTATACTCAAGGGCATATCCAAGGGGGAAGGTTATTGGGGGGTATTTGCACCTTCCAAGAAGACATATAACTGAAAAAATCTCAGGAGTTTTCCCGACATTGGCAAAACATACATACTTTCACATTGATTAAAAATGAAATTGAAAAATGATTCCTCATGAATTCAAATTCTAGCAGTAGGAAAAAGTTAAGAAATTTTAGAACTACTAAGCCGCCTATTACACTGTATAGGTCTAATCATTCAAGGTGCGAGAAGGTTGAGGTGCAAACACTCAACTAGTGGAAACTTGAGAGGTTGTCACGAATATCTCGTTCTGTGAACCGGAAATAGTCAGTTTGTCTAAAAAGTGGATTCCAGATCTGGAGCGGCTATAAACACAATTCCGCATAATGCTCAATCAAAAATTGTTATGTCTTGCATAACCCCATCATCGTGTTTTGAGGACGTGTCTCGGAGCTCCCAAGAGGTTGTGTTGCTCAGAAAAGAGTAATAAGATTCAATCAGTTATTGCTCACCATTCACTAGAATTTACTTTTATAACAAACTGCAATCGAGCCAGATAAAGTTTTCGTATTAAAGAGAATATGTTACTCTTGCAGAACGGTGACTATGGTCATGTGGAATTTCAGAGCTTCTTCTTGAGTTGTGGGTTCATAAACATTTAATTTTTTTGTGTTATAAAGTTTCAGCTCATGCGGATTATATTGTTAACCACCTCAACCTAAACCAAGTAAGAATAGATTGTAGAGGGTGGGTCAACCATCGAGTCTCTCAGCACTGTGACCTTTGAGATCTATTGTACATGACCCTTATCTATTGGAGGCTCAGGATGCTGGGGCTTCTGGTAAAGCGGATTAAATTCCTGGGGGCTTGTTCCTTTATGTCAGAAGGTGACAATGTTACCTGTTCCGGGAACTTGAGCCTTTTGCAGAACAGAGCTAGGCACTAAGTAGAAATCATCTTTGGTCGAATGTTTTCACTAAGTAAGAACAACACAAACGATAAATACCTCTTCCACATCGCCTCGTAGACGTCCCCGTACTGGCCTCCGCCCAGCTTGTGCTTCATCACGATGTCCGTCCTGTTGATCTCCCACTCGTCCGGTTCCGGACTCAGAGGGAACACCGTCGGCTTGTTGTGCTTCGGAGCGGGGTACAGGAGCTGCGTGATGAGACCGTCCGACGCCATCGAGTGATGGTGGACGAGTTCGGCGAGGGTGTTGAACTTACTCTCGGCCGTGACGAACACTTTCCCTTCGGCGTCCTCGTTTATCCTGTAGTGGTAGACGCGGCCTTCGTACCTCAGGGAGATGCTGCGCTGGCCGGGGCTGCTCTCGGACTCTCTCACCAAGAAGCTGCCGTTTATGCCTGTGGAGTCGATTCGGCGTTAGTGGAATATTGGACGAGGGTGTAATAATAAAATCATCTGAAGGAACGATTCTTTAAGGCCAATCCAAACTTACCCACATAGTTCGATGGACTACGAGGGTTACTATTTATGCATTGCGAATTGACAACACTGCTAATGCTAGATGGGATCCGACTGCACAATCGCAAAGTTTGACCTTTTTTATGTTTTAAATTACAGTGAGTTTCTTCTCGACCAGAAGATGGAATTAAGTCGCGAAAATTTTCGAGCTATGGTTTATTACGGCTTTCGACGTTATCTAACTCAAGAACAGATCAACTAAAAACAACTTTTGGCCATGAAGACCCATCCACAGCCTCTTTATATCGCTGGTACACTGAACGTAGATGTAGCTCGCTCAAGGACGAAGTTAAAGAAGGTCGACCTAAATCAGTAGTGCAAAATCCAGTTATGTAAAAGAATTAGTATGACCAGCATACATGAGATTCTGCACGAACATTTGAGTGTTCAGAAGCTGAATGCGTCCCACATTTGTTGACAGATGCTCAAAAACAAGCTCGTGTCGAATGGTGACGTAAAATGATTTCAAAATCTAACTGTGGTGCATCCTCAGTATACAGCATCGTCACAGGTGATGAGTCGTGGGTTATGAGCTAGAAAGAAAAGGCCAATCGGCAATTAGGGTGTTTCAAAGTGAAGCAAAGCCAATAAAGGCTGTTTGTTCTCAAAGCGTTAAGAAGCGAAAATGCGATCTCACATACATCACATGCAACAAACGAGTATTTGGACATGCAAAAGATCGAATTGATGAGTCATCCGCGTTACAGTCTCAAATTTAAAATGTATGCTTTAGAGCTACCATCTTCTGACTGGACAAAGTGCCTTGAAGGGTGATTCAATCGCATGCAAAAGAGTTCGGATGTTAAAAGCAATTATTCTGAAAGGCAATGAACATGTTTTTGATAAAATTCATTTCTATATTCTTATTATTCTCAATACATAAATAGTAACCCTCATTCCTGCATATGCCTTTGGCGATTCAATTGCCGGAATTAATTTTCAATTATTGGGATGGGTCACACTTGCAGACCGGTTTTAGGCTGATTGGCATCTCGTCAGCATAATGTAGTTCGCACTATTAACATAGGCTCCCATAATTATAAATCACATTCCTTTGAACAAGGCTAAAGCTATCGATAAGGAGAATAATCTGGCATAACACCCTCTACTAATTGACTAACTTGTACTGACGAGTGGCCAAATAGCCCGAAACCGTTCGACAAGTCTGACCGTTCCAATAATTAAAAATTAATTCCGGCAGTTGTATCGCCAAAAGCATATGCATGGAATTTTTCAATGAAGATTTCTGCTCTGACACCTGTCAGATATAAATCAACGTCCTTCGTGATATTAGCTAGGCGAGTCGTTGTTTTATGACATCCATTAATCTACTGTTTAGGTAAGTTGAGACTGATCTGAACAAATTGTTCCTTCAAATTATTCAATTTACAGCCAGTCTTCAAATGTGTTCACCAACAATTTGTGCAAAATAATTTTTTATGCAAGATAGTGGTTAGAAAAGGTGGATCGAACTTAGAATGAAACGAATCATGAAACGTATTGGGTAAAAGATTACAAATATCTGTTTTGAAAAAAATTCAAAATACAAGAAAGGAATAATTGGAAAATCAGGGGAATCAATAAAAAATAAACAATAATATTATAATTGATGAAAATATGTAAACAGTCATAATAAAGGTTGTTTTATCTGGAAAAACTTAAAAACAAAAAAAAATCAAATCCACTAATTCTGTCGTGTTCTAATCAAATTTCTATTCTTATCAAGCTTTGTGTGAATAATTCAACTCACCAACACCTTATTTTCTCTTTACAAGAAATTTAATTTTGGATAATACATACATACATATATATATATATATATATATATATATATATATATATATTTGGATTGAGGTGGCCTTTACTTGATGGAAATCCATAGTTATTACGCTATAAGGTAGACACGATTAAATTTCGCGAAGAAAATAAATTTTGTGGAAATTTAATCGTGTCTACCTCATAGCGTAATGTATATATATGTATGTATATATATATATATATATATATATATATATATATATATATATATATATATATATATATTATCAACCTGTATGTCTATACGTACTTATTTAAATTAAAGTTTAAATATTTTCATTTATATTTCATCTATTTACATTGTGTTCGACTGGCTATTATTGTACAAATGAGTATGGAAAGTAGTCAAATAAATTATATACCACTACAACTATGAGATTCCATAAAAAGAAATATAAATCATGATGAGTGAACATCTATTATCGTGACTAATTGTTGCTTGGGAACAATAATAGGGGTTGCAATTGAAAATTGTTTATTGATGAAATAAAATGCTTTGTTTGTACTCCTTTCAGTTGTTAGATAATAGAGACATATTTTTGTTATCATCTTCACATACTTACCAGAACTGAGTAAGTATTCTGCTGCATTTCTTGATATTGGTCCATGATACCAGGAATGCTTTTCCAGAGAATTCACTGGTGTCACATAATTTGATGGCACCCAGCCTACTTGATTCGAGGAAGAATGTGCTTCACACCATTCTCCACTTTTATTATAACTTAATATCCTAACTTGCTCTCCTGAAAAAACGAAAAAATACATACACAATCTGAGACCTCAATTAAGTAATAAGTGAAAATTGAGAAACATGCTCATTTTTGTGGAGAGAATGAAGTTTCCGGAAATTGATTTTTGACTTGGACAAAGCAAACATTCCATTACTCTTGATCGTGAAGAAAATATATGAGCAATACGTTCTTCAGATGTTTAAATGCAGAAAATATCGATCCTTTGGAAATGTTCATTCAATTATTTGTTTAAAATGTAACTCGTTCAGTTGCTAGCTTGCTAGTCTTCAAGTTTGTTCCATGTTTTCGTTTTTGTAGAACCTAGTCTTGAATTTTATACTTTATCGATTGGTAATCAACAGCATATTACCGCTGTTTATAGAGAAATAGAATAGGTAGTCAATGTCTGTGTGAAAAGGATTAGAAGAATTTTTGTTACACCATCTACACTGTAATGTAATATTTCCAATCATTCAACAATTCACGAAAATGTTTTCTCCTCTGACGGGCAAAACAAGTGCAGAATTTTGTATGTCTCTCTGTTTTCTCCCCCTGAATTAATTGCCCTCTTTTGGCATTATTTATAAGTAACCAAAAAAAAAAGTGGAATTCAAGCCTCGATCACAGAATAATCCAACTACTATTCAGTAGCGAATCGGTAACCGAACACAATTGTCCCAAAAATATTGACCTTGATCGAACTTTGGCCTTTTCATCGACACGGAGAAATCTGAAAATATATATATTAAGAATAGAAAATCACAAAGAGAAAATTCAAGTGACATGTGTCAAATTAATTAGCTGTATTCATCTGACTCACTGAAGTAAAAGCAATAGAATTTTAGTATGCTCTCATTAATGCAATTTCTGAAGGCGCGGCTTTTACCGAATATGTTATTGGATTCGCTTCTGAATAGTAGTTAATTATTCTATGCCCCGACGTCCTTGAGAAAAATGAAAGAAAATACTCCAAAATCACTAGTGGCTAAGTATATATCTCTATAAACAATACCAACTCCATTTTTGATAGTTATGGTTAGTCAACTTTATGGAAATATCATTTGAAGGGATGGATACTACGGTTAGATAGTACTAATGATTTCGTTTCCAAGTCATGCCTTTTTTTTTTGTTTTTCTTAGAGACGTCGTAGCATTGTTTATAGAGATATAGTTAGTCACAGAAATATAATTTGAAGGGATGGATACTAGTGATGGCACTGGTGATTTCGTTTCCAAGTCATGTCTTTTCTTTCGTTTTTTCTACGGACGTCGTAGCCTGAATCACACATTTTGATTGATCACTTATAAATAACACCAAAGGACGGCAATCAGTTCAGAAACAAAAGTCAATCAATCAATGTTGTAGATCATTCTTGTTTTGAAGATTAATTCGATGCCTAAACTTGCATTTCCTTCCTAAACTTCTATCGTCAATTCTTTGAAGCTTAATTATCCTTCTTTCAACATCTCAGTGAAACTGACAGACAGAAGTCTGCACCTATTTTTCTCTTCAGGGTAGGAAACTTTTTCGTGCATTGTGCCGTGACCGGAAATATCGACTTTATAGTGTAGATGGCGTAACAACAACGCTCCAAATCATTTTTACTCTTTAACTTGAAAAAATTACATAATTAAAAAAATACCTCTCTTAAGACTAAGCTGGTTTTCCCCGCCAGCCTGGAAGTCGTACAACGCTACGAACAGCTGGGGGTCGTCCTCTTCTTGCGCCAAGAGATTTTCTTTGGAAGTCCATCGATTGGCGGTCTCGAAAGACAGTGGCGTAGACGGGGCGCCGGAAGTCGTCGAACTGGACAACGTGCCGAGGCCGGAGCTGAGGGTGTTGGTGTTGAGCGTGCCCGGGGGATCACTCTCCGGCAAGCTGGGGATGTGGGGCAGCGGTCTGCTCTGAAGCAGGGCCTCTGAAAAAAAAAAGTTTCGATCAGTTGGATTCCAAAAAAATCAATCCTTATAATATACTAGGTTGCGTTAAAATAATAAGAACACCCAATAATAGTTGAAATATTTCATGGATTCATTCATTTCAAGGTTTGTTGTGAAATATATAAACCATTAATTTTTGTGTCATATCCAGACGTTGTTTTCTTTTGTTCAATCATAATTGACGATAATGACGTTTTGTCTGTAAAAGAGCAAATTGTGATAAGAGTTTATTGTTAGAAAATCTGTTGGATATGCCTTCACCAAAAGCTTTACAATTTTTCATCAATCTAGCGAGTTTGGTAAAGGTGGAATAGTATCTTTTTAGGGTTTATCTATATAGAAATTGCAACTAGGAAGAACATTACTCTGTATATTGACATGGGTGCTTATCAAGCTTGATATGAGAGCCAAAAAAATGAGACCAAGGACAACCTGATACCTCTGAAGAGGCCCGATTATCGTAGAATACGAAGCTATTGACTGTACCGAGGACTGTACCAATACCGTTTTCATTTCGTGTGGTACAGAACACGACGAAAAAGGAACCAGAAATAGAATTAGGTTGTCCTCTGTCACAAATCCAGATTCTGTTTAGGGATATATGGTGGTCAGGTAAGGGTAAGAAGATCAAGTGGCGACAGACGTGAACCTCAGATGTCTGTGATCGCACTCTTGGAGTTATGGCACAGAATATTCAATTACTATATACAGAAGCGAAACGGTAACCGAACACAATTGTTCCAAAAATATTTGACCTTGATCGAACTTTGGCACCTACATCGACACTGAGAAATCTGACAAAATATACCAACAAGAGGAAATTACACTAAGAAATTTCAAGTGACATACGTCAAATTAATTAGCTGTTTTCATCTGATTCACTGGAGCAAAAGCAATGCATACCTAAGTTTTCTATAACACTCAAAATATAAACAAAGTTTTATTATGAAATCAACAATCTTTTAAAGAAAAAGACGGATCATGTGAAGGATTCAAAAGTAATATTTTAACGCTTTATTCAATACGATAGGGTAGTGGCTTAAGACTTCAGACTTATTCATCAATGATTAAACTGTATGTCTTATGGGCTGATTTTGAATTTGGTATTGTAATAACTCAATGATGGTAATTTAATTTTGTGAAAATTCGTTTCTATCTTTCGGAGATTTGTTTCTGTTCAAGCGTTTCAATCGACTGCGATTCATACATACAATCATTTTTTGTACGATTTGAAATTTACTCACAATATTACATAAACTTACGTCGTAAAGCAAGCAATTCATCGTACTGCCTGGTACGTTTATCATATCGTGAATCATGGAATAATAATAATGTTTCAATGTCAAACATCCAACAAAAAATACGAAGCCAAAAACAACTGATGGATAACACGAATAGAATTGCTGTGAAAAATTACAGGGAAATGTTGAGGGATCACTGGATATTATGGACGGAGTTAATCAAATTAACCTAAATTAATTTATTCAACAAGTTGCTAAGTATATTTAAAGAAATAAAAAATATTGTCAGACTTGTAATGTTGACAAAGGCTTATTTCACAATTCCAATAAAAAATACCCTAATACCCAACTTCGGATGCTAGAAAGACTCTAATTCATCCAAATTGCATAAGGAATGATAACTGTAGCCAAGCCAGGCAGGCAGTAGAATGGGAGCAATCAAATGAAATAATTGCTGTGAAAAATTACAGGGAAATGTTGAGGGATCACTGGATATTATGGACGGAGTTAATCAAATTAACCTAAATTAATTTATTCAACAAGTTGCTAAGTATATTTAAAGAAATAAAAAATATTGTCAGACTTGTAATGTTGACAAAGGCTTATTTCACAATTCCAATAAAAAATACCCTAATACCCAACTTCGGATGCTAGAAAGACTCTAATTCATCCAAATTGCATAAGGAATGATAACTGTAGCCAAGCCAGGCAGGCAGTAGAATGGGAGCAATCAAATGAAATAACTAAATTGGTCAAACATGGTGAAACATAGGTGAAACATTTTGTAGAGAGATAAATTACCCCAACACCAAACTTATATTATGTGTACTCGACGGATTTTCCTTTAACAAGCTGAGCACCTTCAGAAAAAAAAGATACTGAATCTAAAGACTGGCGTTAGTTATTTATATATTTTACTTACTATCTGAAGTAGTGCAAGACCTAACTGTAAAGGTCTTTCTTAGTCTGATATGGACTTCGTCTGTCAACTACTAATTATTTTAATTAAGTCTTCAACAGTAAAGTGGAAGGGATAGATCATTTCTCACCATTCATACTATTTTTATATTTTGCTATAACAGACTCTCGATTGCATCGAGCAACCTTGTATCATTCACATCGTTAATCGGTGTCAGGTTATGATCTTATGTGCATAGTGTTCCTTGAAGGGTTCCAATCTTGTCGTTTATTTGAAAAAAGGGGTAACATCAACTTTTTTCCTTGTAGTAATATCAAAAGATAATTTCATGTGAGCACCTCGTATGCTAGCATTAAGATGGTACAGCTCGCAGTATTATACTAGTATGAAAAATGTTTATATTCCTAGACAGTGTATCAATTAATGATATAAAATATTTTCACCCTGCTTCTATTGATATCTCATTTCATTTTTTATTTTGAATAGCATGTTAATCTGATCATTTTCATCGTTAATTCTGTTGTTCTTGATCAATCTACTTTTTTGAGAAAGATTCAACAAGTTTGTTGTTTGTTTCTTTCCCTTGATTAAAAGGATGTATGACTCTTTCAGGAGGTAGGTGTATAATCGATGATAACCTCGACATAATTTCAAACTTTTCTATCTTACAAATACCAATCTAATGACAAAACCATCCTTCTCAACACAATAGGATTATTCCCGGATATTTTCCTGAGGGTTAATCACCTTTATCGCAGTTTCTTTTCTCCTGAACATGACAGACAACGTATCGATCGTTTCGTTTCAGACCATCACACCGGGAAAACAAGAGAAGTCACTTCTGATAACATCGTGAAGAAAATAAAACGACCGAGAGGGGATCGAGCCAAACTAATGGAATAGAAAATAAGTTCTGTCCATAAACGGTAAATCGTGCTAATCTACAAACGAGGAATGTCCGATGGCAGATCGTTCAATTTTCTTAGGGGGACTCTCCTTGAGACACGCCTCTCTCTATTCACTTGGCTAACGTTCACCATCAGGAATGCTTCTAGGAAGTCTTTTCCGTTTCTCTTCGCTGTTCACCGCGTGTGACATACAACTCACGGCAGTTTCAGTGTCGGCCATCGTCTTTGAATTACAATCTCGGGTTAGCAGAGGCGGACTATTATATTGTTACCCAGATGTGCCTAGTTGGCTTTCCACGAAAGATTCAAGCTCGCGAAAGCCATTGTACAGCGAAACGCGTGTCGCGGTTCTTTGAGCGCCTTTTGGATGAAAATCGTACCGGAAACACAATTAGTATATTTCGACAAAAATGGAAGGGTGCAAGATAATGTAAGAGACAATAACTGAAAAAGTCGGACAAATGAAAAGTTGTACGGATCAATTACACTAGATTCAATACTCAAAGTTTTGGGTTGTGGTGGAATTAGTACAGGTAATAGGGAGCCAGGCTACTCGTGTCCATAATGCATAATTAGGCAGGAGTTATTTTATTTCATAGATAGTTGCAGTCTGACGTACTCAACCTAGAAACACAAAATACTTACAAAAATGGCGAACGGAAGTGCCGCCATTTTGTGAGAAACCGTTTAGACCTGTATCTCCGTAACCGTGCACTTTAGGCCCACAATTATGATGAAATTTTTTATCGATAATTGAATTTCCTATGTTTTTTATTCAATAATTTTTTTCGTAGCACTTACCGTTCACGACTTATACTATTATCACTTTTTGTTTATTCACTTTTTTACTGATATCTCTTTAAATAATTGTTTAAACAATGATTTGTTCATAATAAAACTTTTGAATTGATAAATTTTCAAAAACTTTTATTTGAAACTTTTTTCTCTAAAATTAATACTACATGCACTAATCAGCTGAAAGTAATCGTCAACAACACACAAATGTGCGACATCGATGAAGATATTGGTGATGATTCTAACGACAAATTAATAGAGGCGTTACAATCTTTATATGTCACTGACGAAGATAACGAAGAGGAAGAAGAGAATGTCACCAACATCGAAACTTCACCACCCTCGAAACGCCAAATAGTCAGAGAAGACATATGATTCATTTTGGTGTACATTTGTAAAAATAAATTTCACATATATTCTTCAATAAATATTCCATTTTTTTATTTGCGTGTTTAATTGTGGCAGTAGTTTAAATTAATTATAGTAATATTTAAGAAAATACAAAGAAAAAATTTAATGGGTATTCGCTATTTCTTACAGGTAAGAACTTGAATTATTAATTATTTTCCAAATCAAAAAAATTCTAAAATTCATATGTTTTTATTATGTATCGGTTTCGCATCATTACGCTATGCATACTTCGTTCCTAATAACCTTGTACTCGGTAATACAACATTGAACGCGTTGTAACTTCAAAAATATCAACTTTAGAGAAAAAAGTTTTGAATAAAAGTTGTGAAAAATGTATTGATTTGAAAGTTTTATTATAAACAATTTATTGTTTAAACAATTATTTAAAGAGATATCGGTAAAAAAGTGAATAAACAAAAAGTAATAATAATATAAGTCGTGAACGGTAAGTGCTACAGAAAAAATTATTGAATAAAAAAGATAGGAAATTCAATTATCTATAAAAAAGGTCCTCATAATTGTGGGCCTAAAGTGCACGGTTACGGAGATACAGGCCCAAACGGTTTTTCACAAAATGGCGGCACTTCCGTTCGCCATTTTTGTAAGTATTTTGTGTTTTTAGGTTGAGTACGTCAGACTGCAAGTATCCACGCAATAAAATAACTCCTGCCTAAATTTGCAAAACAAAATCCTCTATTACCTGTATTAAATGGAATCATTACGAAAATGGCCCATAATTATTACCCCAGTGGAAAGTCTTTTGACAAATCACTCCTCAGAGCAACTCGAACTTCTTTCAGGACCCGAACTCCTTTCAGGAGCGGAAAGAAAAATCGTTTTGTCGGTGGGTATATAGACAATATGGAAAGTTGGGGACACACAGCTGTTATTTTCAGGATACTTCCATCTCATAATTTCTCAGGAATGAAATAAAGCATTCGCCCCAACAGAATCCTATGTACGTATGTCTAGAGAAGCGTCCTGGGTTTCAGCCCTTTCTCGTGCTCATCAGTTTGAAACTCGAAGAATGGTTTCCATACTTATGCTCAGCCAATGAACCGATGAATTGTGTTTTGTACAACATACAGTTTGACATGAACAAATTAACGAATGGTTAAAGCGAGTTTTTTAATTCTTCGATTAGCCATCTGATCGAACCGGTTTATTCTATTATATTGGTTTACTTGAAACGTCCTCACGTTCCCATCGGTTGGAGCAATCCAGAAGAAATTTTCCTATGATTTTAAAAACTGCCTTTCACTTCGGTTTCTGTTGGTCGGCTGTTGCTAACTCACGAATGGTAAACTTTTAGATTTTTTATGGTAAAGAGGTCTCAAATATTAATGTGTGTCCTAGAACGATCAAAGATTTCAACTCAACGCGAGATCGGTAACCTATTTGAAACCTAACAACGGCTACAGAGTTGTTTGTCTGTCGTTTTATAAATAAATGGACTGCAGGGCGAAACTACAGTCCACGGATTGACCACACCATGACGTCTGCTGGTAATTATTCAGCCTTTGGCGACATGCAATGGATTGCAGATTTGTGGTTCCATATGGAACCTTTGCAGGCTGGAGGCTCCCGGATGAAAATTCCGAGAGCATCTGCTGGGCTTGTTGTCAAAAAAAGTGACAACAACACACGAGAGTAATGGCAGGAAACTTCGGTTTCATATATGGATGTGTATATACATAGTGAGAAGGTTAGACGACTGTATAAGATAAATTAGAATCCCCAATTTCAAAGGTATTCTTCTTTATATATCTTTATCCAGTACAAAAAATGTTTTCAAATTTTTTTATAATTTCACGATTTCAGTTTTAAAATGAACGTTACGTATGAACCACCACGTTGTACATCACCACAAACTAAACAGCTCTTGGCAGGTGCCTGAACTTCAAAGCGATAGGGGTTATTTTATTCGATAATAAACTTACTTTTACGAGGCCATAAATAAAGTTTTGAATGGCGTATTACACAAGTACTGAACCAAACATTCGTCTAATGCACCAATTTATTCGCACATCCTATTCGATTAATTCTTGGCTACTTTGAATGTGCAGTTCGAACGGAAGTAAATAGCAGCTTGCCATCACATACAAGACTTTTTCTTGTAGAGATCAATTACTCCAACACCAAACTGATATCATTTGCACTCGACGCGCGTTTAGCTAACAACGTAAGCATTTTCAAGAGAAGAGAGTATGAATATGCTAACCTTCTTGACGAAACGCGCATCCAGTGCAAGTAATATTAGTTTGGTGTTAGGAATACTGATCTCTAGAAAAAGTATTAACTTTCACACCAAAGGTTCAAAACTCATAGTTTACTTACATGCAGGGCTTCAACTAATTTCAGTTCAACGGTAAACCATTCACTTCTCAATCGTTTCAAACGGATCTATATTTTCATTGATGATGAACAAATAGTCTGAACTCATTCTGCAGAATGCCCCCCTACTCATTAAGGGTATTAAGACTGAAGAATACACAAATGTTTTACTTTTTATATCAACCTCTAGAAGTTATTGATAAATTCATACCAACTATTTTTATCCCATATTTTTTTGAGTTCTTATAGGTCTAACAAGAAAATACGTTCGAAAAAATATTCTCATATGCCTCTAAAACAATTGCTGATCGGTCAAAACCTGATCAATTTTGACTACGCCGGACCTGCGAGGGGCACTTGTCTCGTTCATGCATATCGTGAGATAACAATTATATCAGTGGGAAAATAATGGCAATAATTTCTAGACAATAATACGAAATGCTACTAGCGTAGGATTCTTCTTTAATCGATAGAGCAGGTGAAAAGCGATTGCGTGCATTAGCTTTTGTATAATTATGAAAGGAATTATCGAGATTGTATGGTAGTATCCTCAATGAAGACACTACATCAAATTAAAAAAATTGAAGCGTCCCTGTTCATTTTCTAACACATGTCCGTCAGGTCGACTAGGTGAGGGTCCTGTCAAAGTGTTTGTAAATGATCAAAGCAAACTTCAACTTTTAGATTTTTATTTGGGAAAGTTGTCATGACAAGAATTGATAGAGGAGTTCGTACACGACAGTTTTACTTTAACGTTGTATGTATGAACGCATTGGTTATGGTTATGACAAATCCCTTCGAGTTGAAGAAAAAAATGAATTGGAGATGAAAGTTTGGTCTATGAGCCAAGCACGGTCTTGGGTCTTCTTCATTCAATGAATAAATGTATAGTGCATGTCAACTTACTTGTCAGAAAGCTCTGCAGATGATATCAACTTGAAACTCCGTTCAATTTTTTTATTTTGTTTGATTCAACTCTTTTATGTCTTTATTATGGATTTTCGTTTCATTATCACACGTTTACATCTTGGGATTTTATTAGTAGGTAATATAGACAATGGAACAGAAAGAATCCAGGTTTACCGAATTATACGGAAAAGATGGCAAAAAACGCTACAATATACTTACATTGTAACAACTATATTGCAATGTATAACTGAATAGAAGATGTAAAAGTTAACAAAAATAACAAAGTCAAATTGGAATAGTCGATATGATAGGGATCTAATTAAATTACTGAGTGAGTTGATTAGAGGTTGATTGATTAACACACTTTTCTCAATCATTTTCATTGTCCGGAGTGGATGAATTATAAGATTTCATTCATTTCATCTGAGAAAATATTTTTCGATATTGTCAAGGTCCATTTTTAAATTTAGAAAACTTGGCTCTATTCGCTTGTTCCAACCCAAATGATAAGTCCATATCGAGCATGAGAGTAAAAGTTCCTAAAAGTTAGAACAAGATGTTTTAGTCAGTTTCTTGCAAAGAGAATCAATGTGTGCATCATATTCCCGACGCTCGAAGATTATTGTAGTAATAGGAGAGAATAAGCTAACCTTGTCTATTTCAAAAAAAAAATAAACGAATATTTTCAATGCTGCGTCAATGTTTGGTGATTAGGAAACAAGTCAACTGCAAACACTGAAAATAACAACATAATAACGATTTTTGAAGTCGTTCCAAAGAAAAAATAGCCAGTGTCATCGTAAAGATAATAGCAGGAGTTTTTTTTAAGATTTTCAAGATTGTGAGATTGGAATAATTCAACTATTTTGATCCAAACTGTAACACAACATAAAATAACCTAATAAGTTATTATATAGATTCCATGAGTGATTTCATTTCATCGAAAGACTGGATGTTTTGTTTTACGTTTCGTAGCTGAATGATGAAAAGTAATCCACTTTTCAACATTTAAATTTTGAAAAACATCGCTTTTCAAGCCGAAATTGGAAAAAACTGTAACAGTGATGTAGTGACTACTGAAAACAAACGATACGTTTTGAAGCGTTATAGTTCCGCAATAAAACACGCCATTTTCGAATAATGCATAATTCGCGTTTCTCTCAAACGGCGATTATTGCATTCCAGCGAACAATAAGAACAGAATAATTACGATTCGGTATTGTTGTTCGTGCGCTTTTATTCGTGTAAACCGCGAGGTACGAAGAACACGTCGACAGACACAGACGGGAAACGAGGATGACAAACAACAACCACGCAGTACAATAATAATTACCACTGCAGACAGACGTTGTGCAAGGCTCGAACACGTGAAAGTATTTTTAAATAGATGAACGAAGGGCCCACACCAGATAGACATTTACGTGAACTGGAATAAATGTATGCCGCCGGAAGTTTAATGAATACTCCAAATACACCCGCATCAGATCGAAATTTTAAAATCGTCGATGGGGTTGGTTAGAGTTGGACTTCTCATTGGTTTGGTTAGTAAAACGGTATTGATGTCCACATTACTGCACATCAGATGGGATTTTTCAATGATAGATATAATTGAAATATTGCCATGCAAAATCAGCCCCTATTTAGTTATAACGTGCTATTCTCTTCATTTTTATGAGAAGTTTAGAAAATGTCTCAGGAAAAAGAATTTCATATCTTTTCACCAAATTCAAACTCATCACCTGTCGGTTAGTTTTTCTTGACATCTTCAAGGAGAGACATTTCTTGTGGTGTATCCCAGGGATCTGTCTTTGGATCTGTTTTATTTCTCATATGCATTGATTCTCTTTCAAAAATAAAATTACGAGGTAGTCTGAAACTATTCGCTGACGATAACACTCTTCTATTATGGGAAAAATAATCAAGAAATTGAAGTTGATATGGAATATTATTTCAAATTGATTTCACTATGATAACAGATTCATAAATTAACGCTAAACTTTGGAAAAAATTCCATTCATGTACTTCTCAAAAAATACAAAACCTAATTCTGATCCATCAACTCTCTTTGAATGGATCAGCGATACATTATACTACAAACTATTTGAAATTCCTTATCTCTCACATACAATGATTCTCTTTCAAAACTTAAATTTCGAGGTAGTCTGAAACTATTTGCTAACGATACTGCCCTCTTCTATTATGAGAAAAATAATCAAGAAATGAATTGATGCTAAAATTTGTAAAAATTTCAATCATTAAAAAAAACAATACCTGATTCTGATCTATCACTTCTCTCTTTGAATGGATCTGTGGTACATTATACAAAATGTTCGAAATTCCTAGGGCTTGCTATGGATCAATCTCCCAAAAAAAAAATTCTCCAGCCATTGGAATTCCATGTGAACTCAAATCGTTTGTACCATCAAATATCTAAAAATTATACATTTCGGTCTGATTCATTCAGGAATTGAATATTTTATTTCAGTGAGGAATACTGCTAACAAATCTATTTTGAAACCTCTCAAGTCCTTGCAAAATAAATCAATTAAGTGTATTTTCAAATTAACTTTCTTGGATTCAACAAATCTCTTGTACTTTGACTCTCATTTGAAAGGAAAATCTCTATTTTTATCAAACAACAACTGACTTTTTTTCAACATCAATTTTTTTTCTTTATACACAATTCTGATTTGATCACCGTATTTATTTGTTAATAATGTTATTATATCGTGGTTTGTCGTTGTTTTGTTATCGTTCCTCTAGAAGCATTACATTTTTCATGGACCAATGAACGTAAACATATTATTAGTCATTATGAACATCTCGTTTTTCAGAGAGTTTTTCTAATCAAATACGACTCGAGTTCAACATGACTTGCGCTGAGAGAAAAGCAAATTGTACTTTACTTCTGCCAATACAAATCCCACTCAGAGCCCAGATTCTATTTTACGAATCGAATAAAACCTATCGAGTCGGCCATGATGATTCCTTGAAAGTCTCATAGGAGAAAGATGGCCGACTCTACAAATTTTAAGAAAAAGAAAGAAGAGATGTGTTATTTTTTTCTGGCAACAGATTAACAAAATTATTTGTCCGTGCAACTATTACAAATAGAATAGGTCTCGAAATAATGAAATTATAAAATTTAAACACAACTTTGACCCCGTTTTTCACTGTCTTAGGGGCAGTATTTCGGAAAACCCTTTCCAATCGGATGCCTTCGTCATACAAATAACACACCCGCCAAGTTTCAGACCTCTACGATCTCTGTGGGTTGATGCGTCAGTCAGTTATTCAGGACAAAGCATTTTATATCTTTAGATTGTTTTAGATAAAAAAAAAACTTTGTAGTGATTCAAATATAAAAACAAGCTATCTAGTACCACGGATTTTTTTTGTAGAACTAATAGAGACCAACATTTTTAGTGAACATTATGTTTGTCTATATCTCGCCCGCTTTTCTCAGACTTGATTAACATATACCATTATTTCTCACAGATTTTTTTTTCAATCATAATAAAATTTCGCCTATATCACTCGTGAATAGTGTAGCTTTCTGTTAGTGAAAGAATTTTCATAATCGGATCAGTATTTCCAAAGATTACCAAGAAAACATACAATCGAACCTTTTAATATTATTATAGCTATTGAATTAGACTGGCCGATACTTGATGAAAATCCATATTAACAAAAATATATTACAGTTTCCTGTATGATTTCCACTTACAATGGGTTTACAAAACCGCCAATGATATTAATACAGCATTTTGTACTAATAATAAATTGGGGATATTTATCAAAAATAATAAAGACAAAAATGAATCGTCACAAAGATCAGGAGTTTATGAATTAACATGTGGGTCATGTCCGATGTACTACGTAGGCCAAACGGGAAGATTTTTCAACACTCGCCTAAGAGAACACAGAACTAGTTTTTTGAATGGAAATACAAATTCTACTTATGCAAGTCACCTCATTCTGGAAGGTCATGAGTTCAACCACGAGTTCAAAATAAGGCATTTTGAGCAGAAAGGTTGGAAACTTAACCTTCTAGAAAGTTTGGAAATCAATAGAGGGAAAAATTCAGAATATTTATTGAATGATCAGGTCGAACTAAATAACTCCCCATTGTTGAATATGTTCCCGGCCAATAATTCTATTTCTAGGAATAATCTTCATATTTAATTAATTAGTATTTGGAAAAACTACGGGCCGAATATCGGACCTAAGTCGGACCTTTATTGTAAGAGACGTTCGACCTACTTGTATATAAATAGCGTATTATAGAATAGTGATTAATTTATCTTGCTTGAAGAAGCTATTGTAATAGCGAACACGTGTCGCGGTTTACCATTTGACACTGAAAAATTATTGGCAATACTTTTTGAATAACGATACGAAAACAGCAAAAACGTTAATAGCATTGAAGAGGAGTAGATAGATATTCCTCAAATTATTTTTGTGTCAGATAATAATCATTCTGTTCGCCCTGGAGCCAGACTAACCATTTCACTTCAGAATTAATGCTTTTCAATTCGAGGATACTTCAAAAAAGGCAAAATTCACTGGGTAGAACTATTCTTTCAGCTCCCCCCACATTCAAACTTGAATATTGAGTTACATTCCAGCATCGCTCCACCAATTTTTTCTGAACACGTTGTATCAAAAAAACTTCTGCATTCTCACATATTTCTGCCGCTAGATCACTAACCTCTGAATCTATTCTAATACCGGCATTTAGACGCCGTTTCCTCTTCGACTGGAAGGTGGCAATTATTTATTTATATAACCATCAAGAGACCTTGCCAAGGTTTTAGTTTCTCATTCTTTTCATTCAATGCTCCGCTGACGATGGGAGCGGTTCAAGACAGACGCAGGCCATTGTCTTGTTCTTGAGAAAGACTCGATTTCGGATAATTCTTCAGTTTTTCAATTCGTAGATTCTTTATGAAATTGTTTTTCTACTGTGCAGATGTAATTATTACGTTGGAACTGTTTTTTATGAAAAAGGCATATAAAAAACATTTTTTCGCCAACCTCGGTCATACATTTCCTGGCCTCAATGTAGGGAACAAGGAAGAAAAAGTAAAAGTGAAATAAAGTCATGGCATGGCATCAACAAAATAACTTATACGGCTCTGAGGACCTAAACTATATTAGTATAAATTTATCGTTTATTTATATCGGGACGAAATGTAGAACTTTCCTCCCTTTTTATACAAATAGCTATTGAATCTATGGTAGATTTCTTCTTTATAGATATAACCTGAAAATATGTGAAAGTGGAACTGAATTCCTTGATGCAATTGCTCGCGACAAACAGACACTGCAAGAAGTATCAACAATGTGTCAGTTGCTGCAATTCCAGATAATTTTTTCTCAATGCCAAATTAAAAAGTAGCAGTGCATGTTGCCAAGTTAAACGCATCCGTCATTACAACTAATACCTGAATTCGTCAGTTTTTGCAATCGCATAAATCTACCTTATTACTTTTCTCAACAATACCTGCACTCGACGTGCGTTTCGCTATCGATTCAGCATCTTCAGAAGAAGAAACTGATCTCTACAATAAACATCACTTCTTTTATGTAACATAAATTCTCTATATAAAAGTAGTAATTAGACGTTTTTTCCGTATCACAAATATACAAGAAATAATACATTATATTGATAAGTACGCCTAGGTTCGTTTACTAAAATAATAGTCCAAACAACCCTCAACAACTTCTATTAACATTACTATAAAATACAACTACTGTACTGGCTTGTACATCGCTCACAAATCCTTCATATTGATGGTAGTGAATAATGATCTCCTTATTCACTAGTGATTGATGAATATCGTAATTCTTGAAGAAACACATGCATTATGAATAATTTTTAGATTTTTGTTGAATTTTTTGATATAATTGATTTTTCTTGGGTACTCCAACAGAATATTATAAATTTTGATTATGGTAAAGTATAACGATTTTCATTCCAATATTGCTTCCAAAATGTATTCTTTATACAATAGTCGTGGACAAAGTATAGTATTCTACTCGCGTATAATGGCTCTTATACGCTCGTTGAATAATATACTATCATTCGATGTAAGAAGCTTAACTACTCTTCAAGCTATTATCATTTTTCTACATTGAGGAAATACTTACTTAATCATAATGATAATTTTTACAATAACTGAAAATATTTCGAGTGACTAGGTTCTAGTTTAAGAAAATGCTGGTTAATTCAAATAATTAATATATTGCTTTGGCTATAATATATACAACAAAAAAGTTTTATCCAACAGATTGCATGCTAGGTGGCATTTTTATAAATATACCGCCGTGAGCAAGGTTCATAAGAATGCGAAACTGTATAAAAACCTTTCACCGAAGTATTTATGCATACCGTATCAATCACGATCAATCAGTTCCAAATCATTAGCGAACGAATAAATCATTCAGTTTGGGTTAGTGACAAATGCTTCATCAATTTGACATTTGTCTATAAAATGTTTTCGTGATATGAACAGTGCTACGTTATGCGCGAGGCAACGTGTTTTATCAATTATTACAGATGATTGCACGTGTCTACTATCCGTTTTACGAATTAAAAATGAGAATTTCGATTTTATTATACCACAGGATGGAAAATAGAACGATTCATTGAATAGAATATAAAAAACGCTTAAATGTTGGTGGTTGACCTGAAATTAAAAAAAAGTCTCTATTTGTTAACAGTAATAGGAACAGCCAATTTCATTCTGGAATGAGTTTCAATGTTGATCATATTCATGGTTTGTAATCACTCTCTATCCCAGGACAGGGGACAAACCATTACTCCCCTCGAATAGGTGCGTTTTCACCAGTGACTGTTCGAAGTACGGAGTTGGAAGAAATAGGTTTCACGCTTTCTGGCCGAAGAATGTCACAGCCACAGCGTACCAAGAATACGGTGCAAATGACATATATTTCGTTCAATTTTCCAGATGGCTATCGGTTGTTCTCCTTAGTCTGTTCACATGGATGACCCTTGGGGCTGCGTTTCTGCTAGCCAGCATGCGCTCCGATATGCTGGCTAATTCTAGTTTTCCTGCCGCCCATTTGAGGACTCGCGTGATTTTGAACTTGGCGGCATATGAGTTGGATCTTGGGAGCATAGATAGACAAGATGAGCCAGTTCACACATATAACATGTCCTCCTTTCATAAGATGTCTCTGTTTACCACACCTGTATTATGTCCTCTGTGACTTTATCATCTGTTATCACACTTCATAAGATGTCCTAATTTTCCACATCTATGGCAGGTCCTCTTCTGAGAGCCCATGCCACTTATCAAGGATTTGACTTCTCCACGAGTAGCTGCACCACATTCAGATGAATTAGGCGTCTCATATATGCTTCAAATTATCACCAGTTCTCGATGTTGATCGCCATACCGTAACTCTAATGCAGAAATCAGATCCTCATTTTTATTTTACTATTAGATGGGTATCGTCTGCAACATACCCAAAGTCAGTTACTCCCTCTATATGGCGCGAAAGGCGCTGATAGAATTCATCAGGATAACATTTCTTGAGCTCAAGGGATACTTTTTATGCCAAAAATCACTTGCTTATTAATTTTTTCTCTTCAAAAAAATAACCATGTTCCTAAATATCATTAGCGTTGTCCTTTCCATTCAAAAATATTTCCATTAATGTCGAAAAGAATGATATTTTCATACATTTAGCGTTTGTCGCGCAACCAGCATTAACTGTTAGCAAATGTTTATTACCGTACTCTTCTAAGGAATAGTATATTGTTTACCAGGAAGAAAAAGCCTAACATTCAAAGACGACTGTAAAGATTGCTGAGTCGAGGAACAATTCGAAATCAAGCAACACAGATTACAGGAATGTGGCTTTCCTACGAGAAGAACATACTATTTTTCCGCAGATACTCTAAAATTCGACAGATAGTAATCAATTTAAAAAAAAACGCAAATAATTTCATTCACAAATAAATGGTGCTTTTGAATTCGTAATTAAATTACAAACAGGAAATCCAAGTTATTTCATTTGAGCATAAATAAATGTACTTATATCTGAAATATTTTCTAGTTTATTGGGTCAAGTTTAAATTGTCACAATTGATGTTTTCTTTTTTGTGGAATTGAAGGAATTACATCTACTCTTTATACCAATAATTTCATCTCAAATTATATGGTACAAGTGGCTTATGCGATAAGAGCGTTTACCCTTGGAGACGAGAGTCTCACCAAATACAACTATTTTTTTTTTTTTTTTTTAATTTGACATTACAGTAGGGAAATATAATTTCCTTACAATAATGAAATATTCACTTTTTGTTTGGAATATCAAAATTTCCTAGCGATTTGCGGAAGATATTATTTCCGTAGAGTACATAAATGAAAGGAAGGAAAGGTATGATAAGGACATGAATGGTGAATTTATATGTATAACTTTTAGGAAAAGTTTTATTTCATATAATGTAAGGCTTCTCCTACTAGGATTTTAATATACTATTTTTTTCAATTCAATTTTCCATCAACATGTTGTATTTTATAAGAAGAATCGTATGTGATGTAATTACATTATCCCAGCTTCCTTATGAAAGATTTCAGCACGTACTTTCTCCACTAACAGCAAGTACGAAAAATATTCTTCAACTTTGTTTTCTGCATTTTCTAGCTATCAGAACCGTACAGTCAGAATTTTTTTTTCACAAAAACAACTTTTTGTCAGTAGCTACCCTCAAAGACGATCCGTCAAACGTGGAAGAGAAAAAGCTCGAAAGAACTGGTGCATAAACACGAATATGACGAGCGGTGTTGTATCACCGAAAAGCATAGCGATTTTCACGCTCCGACGCTTTTCTATTGAAAGCTTCCATTCCAGTCGACGTGAATTTGTTTTCATTCGACAGAATGCCGAATATTAGGAACGTGAAGAGCAGTAGCGCCAGTCTGAGGCGTTTTGCGACTTCCTGTATTCGGGGAAGCATGACAACATGATTAGAATCGATTTTGTTATATATTTGGACGATATCGGCAACAGGGTTGATAGAATTCGAGTGTCTTAATGGATAGATCTAGTAAACAGTGAGACTGGGAATGAAACTGTGGGTAAAGATCAATTACCCGACACAAAATAATAATACCTACACTCGACGCGCGAGTTGCCAACAAGATTAGCATCTTCTCTCCCTTTATCAAACACTCCTTTCGAGTGCGCCCAGAAATCAAAGCCTTGTTCGGGAAGGGGGCGGCTAATTGTCTTGGGTGCCGAAGCGCTCTACTGATTTTTACGGTAGCGCATCTGATAATACAACTGCAAGGACACTCAGAAAAACCCATAATGCTACCTTGTCTGTTTGTGTTCAATCCATATATCCCACCTACAGGAATTGGTATATAGGCAGCAACTGACAATTGCCTATCGCATCGAGCTGGCCAGAAAAATCCTGACCGCGAATCGAACCAGAAGTAACAAAGCCAAATTGACAAATCGAATACAAGACCTAAGGGCGCTTTGCCACACCGAATATTTCGGGAGAAGAATATTGATATCAATGGGTATCAAAGTTGATAGATATTTTCTTCTCCAAAAGTAACAGCAAGAGCCAGCCGAATCGTCGGCCGACTATACATTTCCTAGGAAATTTGGTCCGAATTCTAACTCTTTTCATTGCAAGCGCCTAGCGAACTACTTTATTGGAAGACGACATGAAGCTCTGATTTTCCTTGAAGAAGGGTCTGTTTTTCATCTTGTGATCCCACTCTATGTGCCCAAGAAATCTCTGATATTATTATTCTGGGAATTACGATCAGTAATAATCTCTCATGGGAAAACCATGTGAGATCGATCGCTAAAGGTGCTTCCCAGAAACTTGGATTTCTATTTCGTGCGAAGAAATACGTCAGCTTCAGATGATCTACAAGGCTCAGGTACGACCTGTCTTGGAATATGGGTCTCATGTGTGGTGTTCGGCATTAAAACATTCATTGAGGCTTCTCGATTCTATTCAGAGAAAGGCAATCCGTCTTGTTGGTAATTCTTCGCTCACAGACTCGCTCATTTCATTGGAACATCTTAGAAGGGTCGGAGACTTGTCTCATTCCTTATATGGATATTTCCAAGGTCTGTACTCTTCTGAATTGTTATTAATCCTTCCACCCTTGGCAATATCTACACGGATGACTCGACGAGTAAAGAATTCCCACCCTTTGCTGTGAATTCGGAGACCCGTCGGACCTCTCTTGCTCAGGGATCTTTATTCAACAGAACAGCTGAGCTTTGGAACTCCTTCTTTGAACAATACAGAATCTGCATATAAAAAAACGGCATGTATCAGCAATTTTATCCCAATTTTTCACTTTTTATAGGTACCTATAAATCCCAACACCAGGGTTAATAGGAACCTTTGGTGTAAAAGTTGAATCTTTTTGCAGAGATCAATTATCTCAAGGGCCTAACACCCAAAATGACATTATTTGCACTCGATGCTCTCTTCAAGGTTAGCATCTTTTGAGAAAAAAAAAATGATACTGAACTAATTTAGTATAAGAATAAGAAACGAGATAAACCGAACGATGGAATTGTGAGTCTCAAGGATTGACAATTTCACCTACTCCTGGTTTGAGTATAATTGGTATTCAATAAACAATTCACAGGGATATACGGAATACATTACAACAAACTTTTTATGCAGTAGTCATACGTGTTTGACACAAAAATTGTATAAAGCCCGTACCCCAATAAAACTCCTTGCATAAAAACAACCAGATAAAGTAAGAAACACGAACTTGTTTCAATTTGCATGATGCATGTCAAACGGAAATGCCCAAGGCTCGGCTACTGTTTCATTCGAGTTATTGAAAGCAGGATGTTTAACTGATGAAGACTGAAGATAATAAAGCAGAGATATTCGGATCTGGTGATTCGAAGATGTTCGTTACACGAAGCGGTGTACTAAGAATCTCACAAACGTGGGTATTTATAAATAATAACCCCACGATTCGACCATCGAAATTCTTGATACCGTTAGGGCATGTTAACAAAGTTGATCGGTCGTCTTATATTTTTGTATGTTTGGATCCTAGTACTGAGACAGAGTCCAAATTACGTTCTCTCAACAGCTATCAATGAGTAAGATATTTAAGGTATTCAAGCTCACCTGAGCCATAAATAATTGAAGATTGCAGACGCAAGTAAAGGGCCTCAAGCACATATTGTCTTTACTTCTATGGATCGTATTTCATCTTGTTTTTTTTTTTTATACAGATATACGAAAAGTTCGATTCTGAAGAGCTTTATCTCGAAAGGTTAGAAGGATTTTGGGGTCGTGAACACTAAAATTCGATATTGTTATGAGGACAACAACAGATCAAATATAAATAAAATTATATAAATAACCAGCATTTTTTAGATACTGACCATTACAGCGATTTTATGAACCATGGTGCTTTACATTCATTTCAGATTGTCAATTTCCACAGTCACGATTCATGGCACTTCATGCAGTGACATCATTAAAATTAACATCATGTGACATTTTTTCCTCAATAGCATTGTTTATAGAGATATTGGGAAGTTCATCATCCAGATACGCCTCTATCGGAAAATATTTGAACTATTTCATCACGTAAAACAAAAACAAACTTCTGAATGTGAAATTATGGTACACTTCTCCAACACATTCACACACTCATTAGTCTACACATTTGTTTTACACAGAACTTTGCCAAAATTCGAAAAACACAAGGTATAATACAAAATACAACGTGAACAATAGTAAACATATATTTTTGACAGATTACGATCAGCTGATTACGGTTTGTTGCCGACATTTTTGAACAGACATCAGCGCCCCATCGGTAGAAATTCTTCCCAATAGTAAGTAAAATATGTATATGGAAATATCATTTCAAGGGATGCATACTACGGGTAGATGGCACTAGTGATTTCGTTTCCAAGTCATGTCTTTTCTTTCGTTTTTCTTACGGACGTCATAGCCTGAATGGCACATTTTTTTGATTACCTATACATAATACCAAAAGATGGCTATCAATTCAGAAACAGAAGTGAAATTTTTTGTCAATGTTGTGGATCATTCATATTTTGAAGATTATTTTAATGCCTGAACTTTAATTTCCTTCATACACTCTTTTCATCAAATACATTAATCTTCATAATCTTTCTTTCAACATCTCAGTGAAACTGACATACAGAACTCTGCACCTATTTTTCCCTTCAGAGTAGCAAACGTCGTCTTGCGTTATCAAGTAAACGATATCGACATTATACTGTAGATGGCGTGAGGGGGAAACATCTTTCAATCTTGTACACATCGTTTCAAGTCTTCAAGTCATGCGTTTATATCTTCAAGTCATGCCTTTTAGTCTTTAAATCGTGCGTTTAAGTCTTAAAGTCTTTCAAAGATTTTAAATCTTATACAGAGTTTAGCTAGTTGTTTCCCCCTCGAGATGGCGTAACGAAAACCTTTCTTCTTTACCCAGGCATTGACTAACTATATATATTTATAAATAGCATTCTTCATTATGAGCGTCGTAGCTTGATTTTTTTTTGGTCACTTAAACATAATACCAAAAGATGGCAGTCAATTCAGAAACAAGTTGAATCATTGTCTGGAATTTTTTGTTGATGCCGTAATTAACTTTCATATTCCATATAAACTTTTATTGACAACTCTATTTTCAAGCTTCATCACATTTCTTTCAACGCTTCCATCAAACTGAAATCTGCACCTTTTTACCATTCAGAGAAGAAATTTCGTCGTGCATTGTCAAGTGAACAGAAAAATCGACATTATAGTGTAGATGGCGCAACGAAAACGCTTCAAATCCTTTCTACACAGACATTGGCAAACTATCACATCTATAAACAATGATAACAGCATCATTTATGGAATATAGAATGAAATGATCTTTGAACAATATAGAATATTTTGCCAATGCCTGTGTGGAAAGGATTGGAAGCGTTTTTGTTCCACCATCTATACCTGATATTTCCGTTCACTTGACAATGCACGACATAGTTTCCTTCTCTGAAAGGTAAAATAGGTGCAGAGTTCTACTAAAATGTTGAAACAAATCTAATGAGGCATCAAAATGGAGTTGACAGTAGAAGTTTAAGATCTTCATCATTAACGAAAAATTCAACTTCTGTTTCTGAATTGATTGCCATCTTATGAAATTATTCAAGAGTAATCAAAAAATGTGTTATTCAAACGAAACGAAATTATTGGTGCCATCTACCCCTAGTATCAATCCCTTCAAATGATATTTACATATGGTTGACTAACTATCTTAATGGTAATAGAATATAGTTAAAATTTTACTCTGAAGTTAGTTTATGATTGAAAATGTATAAAAATGGGTCATCCATTAGTTGTCATGTGCTATTGCGATTCTGAGAAAATGTAATTTATTCGAATATCTTTAAAAATATTAGTTATTAACAAATTTTTCGAAATTTTTCCTCTTTTGATTTAGACATCTTTATGAATACGAGACCTAGTCGCAATAGCTTTTTCAAATTGTCTTTCCTGGTGCAAAATGACAGTTATTATAATTTAATGTGGAACTAACCCAGGTTTAGTTCAAATTTCACGAGAAAAAAAAACAGATTAGCAACAAGTCAATGAAAGCATTATCTGGACCAGCTATTGCATAAGAATCTCATATCCTCCAAAAAATAAATGGTGACCCATGTTTCTTTCAAATCACTAGAACAAAGTTAAAAAAAAAGGAAAATTCGAAGTGGCAGTAGCTGTCACATTAGACGACGAACAGCCACTGCATGAGTTGTGATCAAACTGCAGAAAATGAATCCCTCTGGGTAAACAAGAGTAACATGGGTACTTATTTGAAGGAGAAGAATTATGAAAGTAATATTGAATTCGAATCCCATTTTCAACCCAGTAAGGTATAACTTCACTTCTAGGAACCGTTTGAAAAAAAAAGCAAAACAATCATCGAGAACTCAGGCTTTCATTATTCAATTTCTGCTTTCCGCACCACGAAAGAATTGCGAGACAATAGAAAAATACTGGCAATTCCCCGCTGATGTTCTCAGATTCGCAGATCTATGTGAATAGGCATCAGTGTCTGTCTAGAATTACTTAGGCTTAGAAAAATAAAAATATCTGTAATTTCATCGCGACACGCCGTCTCCGTAACAGAATATTCGCAGAAACTTCTCGTGTTCTGTCATTCGAAAAAATGGGTTTGCATTTCAATGAACAGTAGAAATTCCCATTCTGACGTACATGCAACCAACACAGAAAGAGGCATTTGGTATGACCAGAAAATAAGGCTTAATCATGACTCATTTTGTAGGTCAAAATTTTCAATGCTCATCTGTAAACAATATGGAAAAAAAATATTTGAAATTATTCGAAATAAATTCTGAATATTGAAATTTTTATTAAAAGATATCTAAAATGATTTCCATCCAAGTTGTATGCTCATCATTTTGGAAAATGTTGAGGACTCATGAGCATTCATGCAGAAATGGTTGGTGTGATGAACTAATGTTTGTTTGAATTGTTTGATTTTTATAATAAGTCGAGTTGAAATGTGGCCATTCGTAGGTACAAATACGACTCACAACCAAAAATGTATAGCCACAATTTTGAGAAAGGCAAAATAACAAAGGACTAAAATATTACTGGGTTCGAAAAGATGGTACGAATAGTACTGTACGTAAGAAGAATTAATATTCATATTTGATCATCAGGTACAGAATACCACCAAAATGACAGGGATTTACTGTCTGAAGAGATGTCTGCACACATTTATTACTCATACTTATGGTAATGTTGGTACCTGATTACAGACAACAGGTATCTCAACAAAGAAAAGAGGCTTGAACCTTTCTGTTTATTACTTGTATGTTTTGAAACGAACAAGACACGAAAAGCTTATCGGTGAATCATCCTACATACCTCTTTTCGTGAATTCAACCCCATATCAGATAAATTTTCGCTAACAAAGTTACCATCTTCGGGGAAAGATTATTGAGTAACCAATTTTATTTTTCTGGAGATGCTCACCTGGTTAGGGACACGCGTGTCGAGTAAGAGTGATATCAGTTTGGTATTTAAGGCAATTGATTTCTAAAAAAAAAGATCAGTTTCATACCAAAGGTCTTGCCGATCAATACCGATCTGAAAAAGTAGTAAAAATCAGCAATTCTTTTTCATCCTCAGCCAAAAAGGTGATTCAAGAACTGAAAAGAGAATATATAGTGAGGTCCATGAAGTGTGTGAAAAAAAATTAAATTTGTTCAAGAATGAATCACCCCCCTTTTTTGGAGACTATAGGATATTTTCATGGAGAAAATTTGTTCAGAAATGAAAGTTTTGCTCACAAATGAATTGGCCTAAAAAATTCCCGTATAATATATTTTAAAATTCTGATCAGTACGTAATAGAAGTACTTATGATCA
Organism: Zygogramma bicolorata; assembly: GCA_032362365.1. NCBI lineage: Eukaryota > Metazoa > Arthropoda > Insecta > Coleoptera > Chrysomelidae > Zygogramma > Zygogramma bicolorata. The sequence goes on along the minus strand of JAVJAQ010001667.1, from coordinate 7,193,386 downwards.
AATCTCTTTCGAATAATTATGATCGAATAGGGGAACATTCTTGAAATTCATATGCTTTCCCTTTTTTTGTTTATTTAGTAACTCCCAACTTTATCTATGCCGCAACGATATTCAACACATCTCTAGAATTTTGCCATTAACCTATTCGACAAGGCAAATGATCTACTAATAATACTGTGATTTGGTAGCTACTTTCGAACCGTACTACAAAATTGGATTTGAATATGCTGGAAACTACTGTTGACCCTCCAATCACCGAAATCATCGTAGCGCTTCCTAATGAATTCGACATGGATATGGTATTCCAACAAGATGGAGCACCACCATATTACTCCAGACAAGAAAGAGACTATTTGGATAATACATTCCCCGGTCGTTTTATAGGCCGTCGAGGTCCTACGGAATGGTCAGTACGCTTGCCAGATTTGACACTTCTAGACTTTTTTACGGGGCTATTTGAAGCAGAATTTGTTCGAAACTAAACCTGCTTCAATATTCAATATAGGGGAGAGAATAATGAATATTTGTAGAAATATCGACGTTCCTCTGTTCGAAAATGTACGGCGTGAAATATCGAAGAGGCTGTTTTTATGTCAAGAAGTTCAATGGAACCATTTCAGCATCTCCTGAACTAAACTCAGCTTATATTCTCAAATTATGAAGTTAAACGTCGATATATTCAGGCAATTATTAAATGTTTCACCATTTTGTAGAAGGTGGTGATATTGACACAATATCCTATAGTTGTACAGTAATAGTGAAGAGGATGTGTCACAAGAACCCCCCTTTCCATTTAATTTTTTTCCCAGAAGACGCACAGTCGCCATCTTGAAATTTTCGTCTGTCAATTTCACTCCAAAATATAGTATTCATGCATCAATTGCATTATCCCAACTTTGAATTTTTTCAGTTGACCCGTTCAATAAATAAACGGGGGAAGGACATTTAAGAAAGCCACTGCTTATATATAATAGTAATAATTTTGTTGCTGTAACTTTTTCCTGAAATATGGATGATTCAACATTGAAGTTACCATGCAAATATTATGTATTAGGTATAAATCATTGCTTCAAACATTTTTTCCTTGTCCTTCTTCAGTAAATTGTTGTTAAAAATTGTTGCAATCAAGATCGCACAATTTTTGTTTTCTAACTTTTTATTTTTAGCTTTCAACAAAGCATTCCGACAGTTTTTATGGAGATTCATTGACCCGGCATGTATTTTACAATTTTTACGCCTTACGGCACTCCAATAAATTGCATGTACAACCGTAACATTCTATTTATCCCTCCATTGAAACATCCCCATGCTCTCCGAACTGTTATTCCTTTCATTATATCCGCCCCTGACGTTGAAAACTTGGTAGATATATCAACCGAGGGACTTCCTTTCGATTGAGTAAACATTTACACAGATAAATCTTATCAAAATATTGAACGTCGCTTTGAAACGATTCTGTTCCGACATTCGCTTACCAAAAAAATAAAAGATATTTGCCGTGAATTATAACAGGTTCAAATATTTAGACGATACGTGAAAACAAAACGAAAGTACCTTGGCGGACGGTAGTCTAAAATAAACATCACTGGAAAGAAGACGAAATAAGATAAGAACAAAGAAGGAGCTTCTTGAAATTTCTGCGAGTAACGAAACTGGGTCGTTTATTTTTAGGTATTTGAAGAAGCCAGCGGTCCTCATGGAATGAAGAGTCAGTCACGAGAATTTTTAATTATTCAAAAGCATGCCTTACACGGTCAATATTATTGACCATCAATATTATTGTTTCGATATACTCCATATTGATACCCAATAATATTGACCGTGTAGGGTGGCGACTTCTTCTAGAGATCAATAATTACCTTTACACCAAATTGATATTACTTGCACTTGACGCGTGTTTGGCTGACAAGGAAAGACAAGGATCGCGTTCAGGTACAGTCCTAACGACTCGAATCATTTTCCACAACATAAAATGGCAGCACTACAATTTCTCTTCCTCAGACTTATACCACTTCCATTTGGGAGAAATAAGTACGGCAATGAAAATAGAGTAATCAGGCATGTAGCTGAAGTGAACGGTTGAAACCTAGAGATACTTAATCTTCGACTTTTCGAAAAGATGAAAATTGCAAGTGTCTCGTTGATCCAAAAGATTGATTAGAAAACACAGAAAAGTAGGGGATATATAAGTTTTCAAGATTGCAACACGAAATACATTGGCCATAGTCGAGGAGCTATAAAGACCCGCTTTAAGGAGCATTAGGCACACATGAGAAGGGAAGAAAAGTTCAAAGTCGCCCAGCATGCTATGGGACAATGATCATAGAATCAATGAAAACTATCTGAGAAATACAATTTGAAGAGGCGGCGGTTATGGGGAGAGGGGACTGAAAATAATATCGGTTTTCCGAAAGGTGACAAAATCCTGAATAATTGTATACCAATAGCCTTCCAAATACTTAGCACTTCTGAACTAAATCTTTTGCAAAATATTTTTTAGTTGTGAGGGAAAAGCAAGAAAGCAAATTAATTTGGGATTTTTTTGAAATTATTTTTGTGACTGGCATTTTCAAAAAAGAACCACTATTAGGAACTCGATAACGCCTTTCAAAAATTACAAAAATGTTGCGAGCTCCAAAGATCAATCAAACAATGTATTGAAAGCAAAAGAATCCAAGTCATTTTGAAAATATTTGAAAAATTGCCAATTTTTCATTTCTTATTTGTTTATGCTTTTATTTTCCGATATAAAAAAAAATCGAAGGAGAATTTTAATCATGATTCATACATCCTTCCATTTGGCATGTTGTTCTGTTCAATAACGACTCCCTTCAACTTTCATTTTTCAAACAGAGACCTTCAATTCTCTCTGAAATTTTTCAGACATTCCTCTCCTGCACTCGACTATGTATTATAACTCGTATTACAATTTATGTATTTTCAAGCAATTTGATCAATGACGACCATCATCATGATTCGACTGATGAAAGACTTCATGAAATCCATATTTGATTCTCTCAATTTTTTTCCAAAATGCCTCGAGCTTGTTTCGATATCAGTACACCGTTCAATTGGCCTCAGAAATACTCAAATTTTTTTATTCTAACAGTGGCCCACTTAAAAAAGGCAGTCTATATATTCACCAAGTTCATCATGAAACGATACTAAAAATTGAATTCCGGAATACGTTTCTCAATGTTGGGATACCCTTGAACCATATTTCTTCACTCCCTTGCAGTGAATCGCGATATAACTAGGGTGACCATATGTACTTTTTTTCTTAGGACAGTACTTTCTTTTCAAACACTGTCCTACTGTCTTCGAAGGTTTATGGAGTATGACTGAATGTACTTTTTTTAGAGATACGAAAAAGTATGTCCTACTTATTGTGATTTTACATGTGGAAGGTGAAATATGGGCAACAGAAGCCGCTTTGGAGTATTTTGAACTCATAAATAAGCGATAAAATCGCTTGAATGAGTTATTTTTGCCGCTTAAAGTGGGAGAGTCACTTTTGAAACTTGAAAATATGGATATGGATATCTGTGTAAACTATCGGGACAATTTTATCACGTATGTCAAGCAATTCTATTCAAATTGTGTAACTTATTTGCTGAACTGGAGTACAAATTAAAGTGAATTAAAGCTTTTTGGATGGGTTAACTTGAGAAGCCAAGTTTCTTGGCCTGAAATTTTAGCTTCATGTGAAGCTTTCAAGGAATACATATAGATCCGATATTCCGAATCAGGACGAATTATTCGATGAAATTAGTCTGGTACGAACCAACGTTATACAATAACTGTGCTGAAAATCGATGGCTCGAACTATTGCAAATAGAAAACAGGATAAAAAATGTTGAGATTTTATGGCGAGTTTATTTTTTGTCTGCCTGAGACCAGTGCGTCGCTTGAACGGTGAATAACTATTGGAGTCCCAAAAAATCGCAGATTAAGTTATCTACTCTGGAATCCATCATGCAGCTCCATACAAACTTCAATGAGACTTGTAGTGAAATGTTCCAGTTCTTGAAGGGTCAACAACAAATTTTTAAGGCTATCCTTGATTCCCAAAAATACGATTGGTACCAAAATGATCCAGATAGTCAAGCTGGCACGTCGAAGGAAAATTAAATTTTGCGTTTGTATATTGAATATATTTTATAGATACATATTTTATAAAATCACTTCGTTTTATTGCTGCTGCATCTGTATACTTGTATACAATAAAAAATAAAACTTTATTTTACAAATCCTAATTGTACTTTTATTTTGTTCAAAAATCATAGTCACCCTAGATATAACCCATAAATTAAATAGGAAAGAGCGAGTGAAACATTTCTCTCCTAGGTTAGGTTCTTTACCAGAATGGCCCAGCTGCCGTAACTCATAACTAAATATTTAAAGCATTTTCCTATCTCCTTCCCCTTCTTTCTCAAATTATTCTGCTTTCATAGCTCCCATAGGAAATTATCAAATTATCCACATTTATCGTATTCCTACCTAGCGGAGAAACTAAAATAATTGAGGCACAGAAAACAAACTAATTCGAACACACGTTGTTTATCAGCTCGACCTAGTTGACCTGCTGACCACTTGACCTACGGTATTTTCGAATTAATATAATGATCCGATAATAATTTTAACTAATTTACTGTAGCTGTTTGTATTCTGTGAATAAATATTTTGAAAATGTTCGGTTTTTACTAGGGGGGGGGTATGTTTATTTAGGATATCGTGTATTTTGTTGTGTAAGAAATAGTGATGCAACGAATAAAAATCTAAACAACTGGTGAATGAGACTTAATTCACAGTATGTTCCACTGCTTGTCGAAAAGCCAACTCTGGAACAGTTTTCCAACGCAAATACTCAGACCGTATCTCTTTGAAGGAGTAAATACTTAAGCTCTAAGAAATCGTAATATGATGGATGCCACCAGGATATTGAAATTTGGGGCAATGAATTTACCACAGAATTAACTAAATCGCATGAATAGATATAACACCTGAATTATACGATGCAATTTCTTGTGGCGGCAAGTCGCTCCTAGTGTTATCAATCTGTCAGTTGTTGCATTTGGAGAACTGAGATATGATAAGGACGGATCTATAGTTTGAACTCATGCTCACCTTTAAGTCACTTCACATAGGTATAATCACAACCAATATCTGATTTCTATTATAATTCTTTGAAATGCAATAAATTTATCTAACTACTAAATATCTTCAGTTTCAAAAAATAATCGAAATGTACAAAATTATCATTTTTCAAAAAGATCAAAACACATTTTTTTTGAAGTTTGACGAAAAATTTACCACAATGCCGCTGAAACTTATGGTACCAAAATCCACTGTAATCTACAAAAATACTCTATTTCATACATCTAAAAAATCGCATAAAAACATGCCGTTTTCTTCAGTTGCAGCGACAAATTGCATCGTGGAATTCAGGTGCAATAAATGCACGACAGCCTGTAAAAATACATCCATCAAAACTATGATTTGCCGCAACAAACGCAAATTTTGGTTGTTGAATGAGTATCACTCAGCGCGTATATTTGATAACAGATTATAATTTGTTTTAGCTTTAACTACACTAGATTTGCTCAAGAAAATATGTCGTTGCCGCCCAGTCTTTTCTGTAATTTTAAATTGAAGAATGATCATAACTAGAAATCAGAAATAATTGCGATAATGGATGGAAACTTGTGCGGGAGCGAGACTAAATTAGGATCATACAAAGTCAAAAATTAGAAGTCGTTGAGAACGGTGACAATAAAAAAACTGTATTATTATTCACAGCAACGTTAAAAAATCACTAACTAACGAATTATTGTCACGCGAAGAAATAGGAAATTACTTGATCATATTCTTAATTGAGGCGCTAAGTGACCAGGAAAACCTTGAATTGAAAAAAGTTAATCAGAACACAATTAAACATTTCCGCAAAATATTTCTCGAAATGAAATCCTTTAGAAAAAATAAATAAAAGAATGAATGATTTCTATTATCAGTTTCAGGGACTCAGTCACCTTGATCGATCAATGGTGTCCTCTAAATGTATTAAACGTTTTGCGTGAAGTGATTCACGAGTGGACACCTCTAAAGTGGATAATAATAGTGAATTGAATAACTGATCCCTTATAGCATGTATATGAATCATTTTGAGTGAATAGATTTGGCGCTAAATACAATCTGTCAAATATAGAGAGACCATCATGTCAACTACTCTCTCCTCTATGTGCAGTCGAGAAAATTAACCTAAGCTCTTTAGGTATAACTTACTATCATTTGCTGTACTACGAATAGTTCCAAGAATCAGTTTTCGCTAATCCTCATCAATATTTATTATTTATAATTAATCAGCAACATATAGAGTGAACTAGCATTTTCATCGGACACAATATTTTTTTTATATTTGTATACATTATATGTAGTTTTTAATTGCAATTTGGCAATTGGTTCCTTTTAAATAGGGCTAATGACTTATTTCATTTTGTGAAATAATTGAAATATTCACTCAAAGATTAAGAAATCATTTTTGAACTGGTATGAACTCTCGAAATTGAACAAGGAGAATGATGACAACATGTGACGTTGACGTTACACGTTCCTATCGCTGGATAAAGGGGATGCAAAAGTATGTTTCACGAGAGAGAGGCAGACAGTGAACTTCAGAGTCTAACAAGTTCTTGCTTTTCCCACCGATTTTCAATTCAATTTTCGCTGTAGTACTAGGTAATACTTTTTGATAATTCCTTATAGAATTTAGCAAATTCAGTACCAGTCAACATCTCTATTATCACCATCCAGAGGCAAAATTAAGATGAGCTCAGGGTTAGGATGTCTCCATTTGTGGCTTTGGTTCGATCTGAACCTTAAGTTTAGGTAGAACCCGTGTGTTACTGAAAATGCATAGGTTATATGTGCGGAAGAGCAACCATTCTGTATTTCTGCATATGCCTTGAACCTTGCAGCAATTACTTCCTGAAATTACCGATATTTATTTCAACTTTCAAGATGAGTTTACTGACTTTTCGAATGCATTTTTTTTTGTTCTTGTTATTTTCCGTTTCCCTAACTCCGCCGCCGCCTCTCCTTATTCATTCCTACACCTATAGATATAAAAATAACTAACACCACTGATATGCAAGAAAAATACATAGTTTGAAAAAGAACTTGTATCAGTTTAGTTTTTAATTGGCTGTTATTCCGTTCTTGAGCAATAAATACATTTTTTGGAGCATTATTAGGTTCAATACATAATCATAATGAGTCCGTATGAAATGCACTATAAATGCACTACTTAAATGAATGATGACAAAAAGCATATCACTGTTTGGCCGCTCTCTAGTTTCTGAAGATGCTCACCTAACTAGAGAAAGGGGGTCGAATGCAAATAATATCTAAGTACAGTATGAATGTCATTATTTTGTGATGGATGGATTCCTTCTTCTAGTTTGTTTGTTTCTTAATCTACCAGAATCTGAAAAAATAAGAATTAATACTGGTACCTATACAGTAGAAGGGCGGATTTTCAATATACCACGATAAGTTGCCGAGACGATTCAAGCAAATCCGCTTCCGTCTTCAAAACTTTCATAAATACTCTCTCCTAATTTCGTTTTTATGTTCGATTTTCGTAAGAAAATTCAGTTTTGATATATATGTCTTTTTTCAAGGGTGGCCGAAGTGTTTGAGATGCAATTTCTGACATTTACAAAAACGAAACTAGAAAAGAATATTTGTGAATGTTTTGAAAACGGAAGCAGAATTGATTTCCGAAACGTCAACTATAAGTATTTTGATAAATATTAGTTCTTGTATTTTTCTAATAGTCTAATTTGAGATATACGAAAAGTTGCTGACAAATTGAACGTGTTGCATCCAGAAGGAACTGTTTTTTAATCAAAGCAGTAACTCATCGGGGTAAATTGAAAATATGCCCTTCTACACTTGTATAGATTCCAATATATTAATCATTATTTTTTCAGATTATGGTAGGTTAAGAGCCCAAAAAACTAGAAGAAAAAACAATATCAGTTTGGTGTTGAGGTTATTTATCTCTACAAAAAGTTTCAACTTTTACACCAAAGGTTCCAATCTCTCGACTAATCACACTGTATGCAATGCAAGCCAAGTATATTTTTTGCGCATCTCAAGACAAGACAATCGATAAGGAGAATCCACAAAGCGTGTAATCCTGTTCTACGCGTCGCGACGCATAAATAAGGGTTTGCAGATTTACAACCCGAAGGCTTTGTGGCAATCAATTCGAACGACGGAATTAGCATTCAGCGATACAATAGAAAATATTCAGTCTTGGGTTGATAATATGGTACAATGGGGGTTGAAAATTCAACCAGAACTAGTTGAGTACCTGACCATTGAGTTTTACGGGTTAAATTAGATAGAAAGTGAGACTGATTTCGACGTAATAAAGAAAGGACAATCTTTTTTGTCCACAAATCAATCCATCGATATTTTTGCCACTGTGTGCGTATCATCAAGAATATTGCAAAGAATATAACAGAATGTTATTGATGTTTTCGAAATATTTTTCATTACAAAAGTGGTAAATAATATCATAGTGAACATTACAAATAAAAGCAACATGTAGGTACACATTCACAACAAATTGTGGTTTAAAATATGGTTGGACTAGTAAGATGGATGTTCTCATACATCAAGGAGTTTATTCTGAATATTTCCATCGTATGTTAAAAATCCCATATGAAGCTGGACATTTTCGATCAATTACAGCGATAAATTCCCGGCGGGACATTTTCGGCCCGGTAGTTATCGAAAAATACCCGCTCGGTCCGTGTATCTATAATAGTAACGATTGTTAAAATGTACATTTGTCATCTTGACAGGCATAAATACTGAATTTTAAACGTCGTTGTTTTAACTCCGGAAATATTCTACTTCCTTCGGAGTCGGGCTCTTTCGACAAAATATGAAAATAAACTCATGCAGTTTTTAGACAACATGCTTTCATGGAAAACTATGTAATTTTGAAGCACTTGTGTAATTACTCCCGATAAATCACTTGACAACAGGGTTGGGCTGATTAAAATCAAGTGATTAAAATCACGATTAAAATCATGATTTAAATCGCTTGATTTTTAAAATTAAAATCATGATTTAAATCAATTTTTGTTTTTATATTCAGAACCAGATAACAACATAATATAAAAGTTTTCTCAAAGATCAAAAGGAGTATCTGCTTTTAGCAAAAACAACAAAAGAGAAGTAAATAATGCCAAATTCTTAAACTAAACGTAACACCTAAATTTTATTACTGTATATTTTCAGTCTATTCATTTTCGCTATACAATTTAAACAAAAACACGAGTTTTCCTCCTTTTTCTATGCCTATTCTGTTTCTAATATCCGAGTGTACAACTAGAGGAATGCGTGAAATTGTTGGGCAACGTCAATTTATAGGTTGAGAAGGAAAACAAGCCTCGACAGGAATATTCTTGCAAAAAGCACAACAAACGCGTTCGTGTTCGTGCCTCACTCGGCACTGTATAGCGAGTGTATAGGACAGAAGGAAAACAAATCGCGACAAGAATTTTCTTGCAAGAAGCGCGAAAAATGCGTTGTCACAAGTTTTTGAGCCGCAAATTGTATTAAAATTTTTAGACTTATACATTTAAATAATCAACAATATCGTGTAAAAGCTATGCTTCAGTAGAAGCTGTTTGAACGCTCATTCAAATTCAAAGGAGTTGAGTTGTTTGAATGATTCGAACACTTTAATATATACAGAATGTCTCAGAATTTTCTGAACAAGCGATATTTCCCTTATTGGAAGAGCTAGAAAAATAATCGAAGAATCAAATATAATCGCTACATCATTGTTTATTTGCCGACAAACTTATTTTGAACATCTTTTACTCGCTTATTGTTCTTTAAAAGTCGTTATTGGTTGGTAGTAGCACTTTTCGTTTGTACAAAAAAATGGTTTACGGAAGACGCTTCATGAAAATTGTTCTTGTTGATATTTTTCATGATTCACTCAACATATTTTTTCAGTTTCTGTGAAAGTCAATTATTAGCCTAACACCAAACTGGTATTATTTGCACTCGACGCGCATTTCGCTACAAGGTTAGCATATTCAGGAGATGAAAACTGATAGTGAAGATGATAACCTTGTAGCGAAAGGCGCATCAAGTGCAAATAATATCAGTTTGGTGTTAGGATAATTGATCTTTACAAAATGTGAAAAAATATGTTGAGTGAATATAAGGGATATCAACTCAACAATAACAATTTTCTTCTTCTGAAAACCAGCTTTTTCTACAAACAAAAAATCCAACTACCAACCAATACCAACTTTAAAAGAATAATAAGCGAGTAATAAGTGTTCAAAATAAATATGTTGCCAAATAAACAATGATATAACGATTATATTTCTGCGAAAAAAATGGATGGTGCCATTCGAAAAAATGGGGATGGGGGTGAATTTTCAGGAGTATGAACACGGACAGATCATTTTGAGTTATTATATGGAAGGCAGTTCGATGTTCGATAGCTGTGTGATTATTTGTATTTGTTGTAGCAATGAATATGGTTATGTATTTGGATCGAACAGTGAAAGACGTAACGGGCAGGTAGAGTCAATATTTCCAATGATCTAAATAAGGATTTGCAAGAGTCTTTATAACCTGCTTTGGCAATAACCCTCACTGCTTCCTTCTGCTGAATGAAGGCACGATTTTCGAGTGTAGAATTAACCCATAAAATCACACCATAACTCAGATGAGAGTGAAAAAGTGAAATGTATGACATTCTCAGGACTTTCCTATCAACAGTGTCTCTCAATCGCCTGAGTTCAAAGACTTCAGTCGATAACTTTTTGCATAGTATGCCAATTTGTTCAACCCATTTTAATTTTATATCAATTATTGATTAATTGATGATTATCAATTTGAGAATATAAATATTATTAACTGGGAATAAGGGACTGAAACCTATTGTACGATGACTCAAAAATAGGCCAACTTCATACTTCCGTCATAAACAGAGAGGGAATTTTCTCGGAATTTTCGGTTCACTTTTGGGACGTAGTAAGTAGTGAAAACGGTAACATTTTATTTCGAGCGCCTCTCTCAGCATGGTTTAACGTGTCGAAGATTTCTTAATATGTTCATTACCTGGTCAATTTTTCCATCTTCAATTTGTTGATAATCAGATTATTGATCTTATGTATAGAAGTGCTAGTATTGAATTATTTTTCGAAAGAAAAAAGAAAAATAATTGTTCTCACTCCTGTTCGAAAACATTTCTGCCTTAATTGGAAAGAGCACCTTGAAAGCTATAGAGCATATCAAGGTGCTATACATTTGTATTTATGAATGGCAGATTATTTTTGAAGAATCTTTGACTTTTTCATCAAATGATCTATCACCCAAACTGATACCTCTTTCACACCAAAGGTCACTTGAACTAGATCATTTTTAATTTTTCAGGTAGGCAAATTCATATAAAACACTTTCGGAGTAGACTAGAAGTTTGCCCTTCTATACAAGTACGGATTCCAAAATAATTTAATTTGGCATTCTATATAAAAATTCGATTGTTATTCGGATTTTTACATGTGATTGGACAGCTCGAAATAACAGTACGCTAATTCGATGGGTGAAGTTTGAACGTTTTCGATTGGATAATTCAAATGGCAATTTACGTCGCCGGGTTTTTGACCTATTTCCAGCGGTAAATAGTTGTTACACCGTGAAATTGTGCCGCGGCCCTTCAATTAGCGGGCACTATTTAAATTAACAGCTCAGCACATCGACGGCGTTTCATCGGGTCGGCAGCTCAGCATCCAGCGGTTTTCCCCGTTTTCTGCAGCCACTTTGTATGCATCACCAGTAAATTTTAAAGTGCAGATAATGAGAGATTAGAACAGCCGATAGTCGCGAATGTGCTGTTCTAGAATGTGGCGGACTTATGATAAAAAGAGGGAATGTGTCTGAATAAATAGAAATAATAGTCCGGTAAAATTCTGTAGAAATTGACAACAAATTTGGAACTCAACTCAAAATGAGGAATCATGTTCAACGGTCTATTATTTTGAACGGCCTGGAACTATTGTCCATTGAACTATTTGACTTAGTTATTCTGAAAGTTGAATTTGATATTCAAAAAATGAAATACGCGCATACTCAAAAAGAAGATTTCATCTCGCAATGAATGCCTTCACTTTCAACTTTGATGATTCTTCAAGAGAGTATTCATCGAATATTGTCTTGAAATCTAACAATGGCAAATTGAAGAGTCAACTCTGTCAAGAACTCCTTCATTCTGCGGTAAACAATCGCAAGTGCGATTTTGAAATTTGGACAGACCAAGAAAAGAATCCGCAGGTACTTAGTGCTTGTCTGCACTACCTCAGATCGTTTTGATATAAATATCAAATATTGGATTCAGGATCAATCTTCTCCTGAAGATGGTTCTCGTTAGCGAATTGCGTCAAGTGATAGTAATATGAGTTTGGGTAGTTGATCTTTAGAAAAACTCTTGACTTTCAAACCAGGAGCTCCAATCTCATCTTTCATGAACCATATTGTTCGACTAAATCAATACAGAAATTTTGGATTGTTCATTTATGCAGACAGGAAACCACAAATGAAGCATTAATTGACCATAGGGCAGGCAACTCAAGAATGTTCTATATTTGTAAATTTTGTAATACACATTCACTTCCTGAAATCAAACAAGTAACAATGACAAACCCCGTAGAATTTTGTTTGAACATTTTTACACGATTGTCTTGTTACATTTGAGAAAATTACAGAAGAGGTATTTCCTTCTTCAGAAACTATTTGATATGTCATCTGGAACTTCAAAAAAAATACTCAAAGCACGAGTGACTAAGGAAATATATTGATATTCGAAATTAAACATATATCAGGGACAAATCAAGACCTTTTCAAGAGCGAAAGAGTGAACGCAAGAAATAGGTACATCAGGAACAGACATTTTGGTGGTTCTGAATTATCAAAACAGATTATCACATCAGATTGAGATAATACAGAAGAATGGAATGAAACTCAAATCTGGTTTAATGATGCTGTTTGGGAAAGTTGCATCTCTATGAGTTGCTACTGTTTTCAACCACTCTTGAGAGACAAAATGTTATGTCACCTGTCACAACTTTGACAAATTTTCGAAGAGAAGGCCCTAGAGGAGAAGAAAAAAAAAAGAAAAAAATTTGTCTGGAAAACGGAAGCGGATTGATTTATTTTCCGAAATCATAACTGAGTAGTGTTTTATGAATATTAGCTTTTGTATCTGTTCGGTTAGAAAATTTGAGTTATACAAGATATTGCCGACTAATAGTACGTAGTTCATTCAAAGAAAAGTGTTTTTGACTAACTTTTTGATGTAGATTAGAAGTGCGCCTACACTAGTGTGGAGTTCAATAATAATAAAAATTTATTTTCAATATTGGGGCAGGTAACCTACAAAAAACTAAAGAAAAAAATAGTTATTCTATAACCAACATGAACGTGTTATTTACACTTTCACAAACACACCCCAAAATGTATTTATAGGTGATAATGGTCAGTGTGAAATTATACATTCAATGTTATTATAGGTACATTTAATATTATTACTCCGACGATTGATGAAAGCTCTTTATTTCAATACATCAGTATGTTGTTCAAATTTGATTATACCAGAAAGAAACAAATATTCAAAAAGTCTTACCATAACTAGTTGACAAACATTTCAACAAATAAAAAATAAAATAATGAATTGAGCGTATCTCTTTTGCAATGAAAAATCATGTTACGACCAAATTATCATTAGGTTTGGATGGAATTTTCATTCTTTAACCAGACTATTAATTGTGAAACGTACTGCGAAGGCCGTGGAATCACGATTATAGCCGAATCGTTTGAAGGTCACAATTTTTGAACAAAGTCCATTAATATGTCAAGAATGCACACGTTTTCATCATCTGATAATATACGTTGGTCGAATCACTATACATTTGTTAAATATGAAAAATGCGTTCATTCCGAAAAACAAGTTACACCGTTATCTCTCCGTTGAAAATTTGGGCGGCAGTGTGAGCGGGGATTTATTGGAAAAGAACTACTACTACCTTGGCTATATGCCACACAAATTGTGTGGATGACAGATGAATGAATATCTGTGCACTAAAAGGTCAGATTGCACTGATCCCGATTGCAAGTATCTTCGAACGTAGACCAAAGTAGAGATGTATAATAGATCCAAATGATTCATTTTTTTTCATCTAGTGGTTAGTTGAATACAAAATAGCTTTCATAGTTATTTTGTATTCAACTAACCACTAGATGAAAAAAATGAAAAAAGGTTTAGATTCTTATAATATTTGTTTGTTGGACAAACTGGAGATTTGATCAACAATTTTTTTTTAAATTGCGTATTCTTTCCCTTGGCGACGTTTCGAAAGCTAGTCTGCCTCCTTTTTCAAGCCTATTTCGGGAAATTTTCAATGAAAAAGAAGGCAGACTAGCTTCCAAACCTACGCCAAGGGGAAATCGTGATATCTAAGAATTGCAAGAGTTTATTTTAATATTTTGTAAAAGAGCCCTCGTCCTTCGGACTCGGAAACTTTCGCCAAAATATGAAAATAACCGAATGCAATTTGTATAAGATATCACGCTTGAATGCAAAATTATCTGGTCATTTTTATGCACGAATGTAATTCATTGGAATATTTCACGAATAAAGAAATTCTCAAGGAAATGTTATTTTTTGTTCATTTATACTTTCTTCTATAGATTGTATGGAGTATTCACCTAAACGCGAAATGTTTTCCTATTTTTAAAGTATATCTGACATATATTTATTTGTGTTGTTTACTGACGTCTAGCGATACGATTTCAAATGTGTTGTTATGGTGACTTGATACAATGCAATTACCGCTGTAAGTTTTCAATAATTGCATTGCTCTTATGGGACATTTTATATATGAGGAAAATATTCAAATAAATTGTTGACACCCAAAACAGAACATCTTTTTTTTTAATAGTAATTTTATTGATAGAATCCAATACTGTTCTGTTTCTGTATCATGAACCACCTGAAGAAGCTATTGTATAGTGAAACAAGTGAAACGGTTCTGTGAACTGTTCACATCAGCTTGGTTAGAGGTATTATGCTATGAAGATGTTTCATTCTTAATCATGAAAAGTCATTAACTTCGTGTTGATGATGGCACTATCTTGTATTGACGAATGGTCAAATAGCCCGAAACCAGTCTGCAAGTGTGTCCGTCGCAACAATTGAAAATCAACTCCTCTACGATTTTTTTTTCAATAAATTTGTTAATCAAATTTCCAAATTTATAAAAATACTGTTACGATATTTCCTTGAGTTCGTCGATTAAAACTCCAAATTAGACTAACTGCTTTTATTACAACTCTTTATCACAATACAAACTTTTGAACTGCTCCGCTAACTATCCAACGCTCTGTACAACGCTCTGATAAACTCTCTCTAATAGAAACTCTGCCGTAGAGGCGAGTGGCTCCCGTATTTATACCCGCTCACACAGTGGAGAATCTTCCAGATAAATCCCGATGGTCGAACATTCCACAATTGACGCGACATCTCTCGTAAACGATCTTCCGTCGAAACGTCACACTAATTTGCATTTGTAAGCGACAGGGCCGGCGCTAGGAATAACAATTCAATACGTAACTGACAAAATAGTAACTCAATTTTGCATCTTCTTGATATTGCAGTTACGTATCTTGGCAAATATACCAATTTGCCCAAAAACAGATTATAAGAACTTAAATCTTTTTCTTTCCATTTCTAGGGGAGAGAAAACCCTCGAGAAAACCCAAAATGTGGATTCTATTTTCTGCATTTCAACTTCATTTTTGTTGAAGGCTCGGTTGAAGGCTCAAAAATGTATACTGTACCGTCGTTGCCATATGAAGAGAATGTTATAAAACCGAGTATAAAACTGTTTGACAAAATGGTTAAGGCTTTCGCGGCCGAGGTTTTCAGTATTACTGACCCAGTCATCGGAATAGTAGTCAAGATGAGTGAGCCTCTGAATAAGCTAGCCACTCGCGCTAGCGAAACGTCAGGAAGAAATTCCAAAGAACGACGGCCCTCAAACCCGAAGAAAAGTAGTATGTAATACATAAAACTGTTTGTCAAGATATTTTCAGGGCATATTTTCGAGGAATTCCCAGAAACATACGGTGAGAAATGCAAGTCCTCTGGATGTACCTACTATGATTCCTGTTAAAGAGCCCCAGACAGACAGTTTTGATGATTGTAGTATTGGTTTGGGTCGACTAAATCTTCGTTAATCTCCATCCTTATAATCCGGTTAAATTTCGATATTCAACTATCATAGCCTGGTCTAATACGATCCGTCTTCAACGCACGAATCAGGACAAGATCTCGTCTTCTCAACTGAACAGATACGGCATTCCAATCTATGAAATGTGTTTACATAACGACTCAGACTGTCTACCGTCTGCTATAGATCTCCGATCGAGTATGTTGTGATTGAATATCCCACGTCTGCAGTCAGAAATGCCTAGATATTCCAACTCGCGAACGGAGAATGCAAATTGGCCACGTTGAAGTTGATTCGCAACGAAATCGAGATGGAATATATAATATCGGACACATCAGCTACGGTCTACATCGGTGCCATCAAGTAGTAAAAACAAGGTATCAACTTTGTTTTATCACGCCACTACTGGTATACTTTTTGGTAAAATTCATGGTGACCTCAAGATGAAAGTGAATTGCGTGTCTTAATAAAACCAGATTTAGAAATTGCTGATTCAGATAAAAAATATAAGTTACTGAAATGAAAGTAAAAATGCCGTGAAATCAATGAATGAAATATCCATATTTTTAACTGAACTTGAAATGCCCGTTTTTTATATTCAGATTCACACGAAAGGGAAGCCCTGTAATGTTCAACGAACATCGCGTGAATCAAGTGACAGGAGATACGAATTTGAATTTTTAAAGTTTGTAAGCTTCAGAAAAAACCCCTCTCGGCAAGGAGTTCCAAAGCTCGGTTGTCCTATTGAAAAAATACCCCTGAGCAAGAGAGGTTCGTCTCCAAAATCCCAACAAAGGGGTGGGAATTCTGTACTCGTCGAGTCATCCGTGTAGATATTGCCAAGGGTGGAACGATTGATAACAATTCAGAGGAGCATCGACCGTGAAGATATCTATAGAAGAGAGACAAGTCTCCGACCCTTCTATGATGTTCCAATGAAGTGAGCGAGTCTGTGAGCGAAGAATCAACAACAAGACGGATTGCCTTTCTCTGAATAGAATCTAGAAGCCTCAATTAATGTTTTGGTGTTGAACTCCAGACATGAGAACCATATTCCAAGACAGGTCGTATATGAGCCTTGTAGATCATTAGAAGCTGACGAGAAGTGAAGTATTTCTTCGCACGAAATCGAAATCAAAGTTTCTAGGAAGCACCTTTAGAGATCGATCTCACATGGTTTTCCCGTGAGAGATTATTACTGATCGTAATTCCTAGCATCGAGATACTTGAATTTGTAGGAATAGTTACTCCTGACATCTGAATACTAGATGATGATAGATCGGCTTTCCTTGAGAAGAGACATGCCTGGGTTTTCCTAGCTTTGAATTCCACCAAGTTCATGTTACCCTATTCTATTACTTTTACCAAGTTATCGTTAATTTTATTGACGTGAATGTTTCTTTGAATTTTTGTTTCTCGAGCTGGTATGGGGACTCTGGAAGAGAAACTAGTATGAAGAATACTGTCGTCCGCAAAACTATTTACTGAACAAGATGTTTTCTCGAGCAAATCACTGATATAAAGCAGAAAGAAAGTGGGCGCCAGAACTGAACCTTGTGGAACACCTGCCTTGATTAGGAGAATATCAGATGATACTCCATCAACAACCACAATCTGATATCATAAAGACACGCAATATATATTAGTAAAGACGTGATTGACAAGTTCGATAAAGTGGTTTTCGAATTCAGTGATAGCAGAAATTACTCTTATTTTTCAATTGAAATTTGAATTTCGAAATCTGGTAATACACAGACATTCAATCGGATTTCATTTTTGTAGATAACTATTATTTTGAAAACAATCCCTAGTCATGACGTGAGATGTCATATTCTACACTAAGTTCTGTCGACCGGGATATACCCTCTTAATACCTACAAAAAAAATAATACTCATTTACGTACCATGACCTTAATGAAGATGATTATATTTGCTATATAGAAGCAAAGTTTTTAACTTTGTCTGTAGGGGGTGATCTTCGCAAATTCTGATCCGATCATGAAAATAATTTCACTTACTGAAAGCTTCACTATTCAGGAGTCATATAGGCTATATTTTAACATTATCAAAAAAAAATAAATTCAGTGAAAATTAATATTATATGTAAATCAAGTCGGAGAAAACCGGGCCAAATGTGATACTTTACCTGCGTGCGCTGACTGAACGGTTCGGTTCGACTTCTACGCGGACGAAGCCGCGGGCAAAAGCTAGTGGTTCATAAAGGCAAAGGCCTACGGCCTGAGATATTGTATGGTGCCAGATATGATTGAATATCGATGTACAGCCGTGGCAAATAGAAAGATTTATTAATGTTTGACACCGAAAATATAGAAATTTTATCTAATGGAACCTTTCGATCGATGTGTTAGATATGGTAAATTGAGATTCTAGGAGATCGTTCCCCTTTGATGAGACCTTTACAAACGATATATCCACATAGATAACCATTTGAAAAAAGGAAATGGAAAAAGTGGAAAATTATTTATGGCAAGCCCTGTATAAAGTCCCACAAGTCCTGCCTAGGGCCGAGCGCAAATTTCATGATTCTCAATACCTTACTCTCTTCAGACTCAATTAAAAAACATTTGAAAAGTAATAAACAAACTCTTTTAAAACATTGATTACCCAAAAACTGTTATTATCTTTGCTACGGCATCCATTGTACCTTTAAGTTTCTGATAAATGTATCGTTTGAACCAATCCAAAATGATGAACTATGACCGTTAAAGAATAATTCGATCGTATTTTTATAAAATGATATTCGGCAACCTTCAGTACAATGACAATTGTTCATTGACCCTCTTGACCCCGAATTGACATACTAGAACAGCATTTGGTGATAATTCAGTATATTTTGGTAAAACAGAAATGTCACTCAATGTTGCCAACATAAGTATTTTATTCTTACATCCAAGGATTATTTGACTTGCCTGCAGATTCATTTCACGAATTCGATTATCGAATTGATTAGAATATGCGTATATTTTCGGTACAGCGCATACTACAGTCACAGTCTGAGCTACTCCACAATCGAATTCGTGAAATAGAATCTGGGGGCTGATTAGGAATTTGAGATTAATTTTTGAATACAGAAAATCTTGGAGGGAGGAGCGGAGTATGATTCCTCCTCAACAAAACTCTTGCAACTACCGTGAAAAACTGAGAACAATTGACAGACGTCTTTCCATTTGATTAGAAAGATGTTAACGAATCTAGAATTTAGAGAGGATCAACAATTGCGAAATAAACGTAGTCACAAAGAGATCAGTGTCCTGAAAAGCGATAACATATGCAAAATTAACTTTTACTAATCAAAATATAATGTCGAAATGATGACTACCGGTTCAATGATTTGTCGTGCGGTATATCTAATTTATGGCAGACTATAAAGACATAACGGCCCATATCCTTTCGAGATACTCTCGAGAAATCCCGATTTGAATGAGAACCACATTCGCTTTATAGCAGTTGGATGAATCCAAAACTGTGCACATGTTTCTGCAACTGGAATATCCACTACGGGGGACAATGCAATATTTGATTTAAAAATTTCAAAGACAATCAGTTATAACGAATATTTCCTTCGTATGTTAAAAATCCCATATGAAGCGGCACATTTCCGATCAATTACAGCGATAAATTCCCGGTGGGACATTTTCGGGCTGGTAAATACCCGGTAGGTATCGAAAAATACCCGCTCGGTATGTGTATCTATAGTAACGATTGTTAAAATGTACATTTGTCATCTTGACAGGCATAAATATTAAATACTGAATTTTAAACGTCGTTGTTTTAACTTCGGAAATATTCTACCAAATTACACTCGTGCATCAAAATAAACCTGATAATTTTCCATTCAAGCATGTTGTCAGTAAAAAAAACCTCCTTCGGAGTCGGTCTCTTTCGACAAAATATGAAAATAAATTCAGGCAGTTTTAGACAACATGCTTTCATGGAAAATTATCGGTAATTTTGAAGCACTTGTGTAATTACTCCCGATTATTCCCTTCAATGTGATGAAACCACGAAAAAGTTGAAGACTGAAGCACCTCGACCAGTTTTGCAGCGTTAAAACTGACACTTAAGAAATTGACATACTAGTGGGCATGAATTTGAATATACTGGTGGCGTTGTTCAATATTTCTTGCCCCAGGCACCATTTTTATTACATTACATTACAGCTGACCTGACAAAGGATAGCTGAGTGACACTCAACCTATCTAGAGTCATCCATTTCAATCTTCCCAGAACACCTAATATTCTCGGATTTATAAAAAATAAGTTTATAATTGAAAAAATAACAAAGCTGACGATAAGTCATTTTCAACTTACATAGAATTGCAAATTCGACGCAAGTTATTCCATGAGTTCATGGCGTACAATTTTTAATGTCAATGTTTATATATTTTGATTTTGTCAATATGTTCACCATTTAATATAGTAGGTATGTTATATTTCCCTAGATACAAAATCAACGCAGATACCTCAAATTGATCACGTTTTAATACGAACCTAGGTGAAAAATATAAAAAAATAAAAATACCATCAACTGCAAATACGGTACCCTTTTTACTGAGTGAATAATAATCATTTGGTATTTGGTTGAAAAATAAGCGTTCTCTCATGTATGCACTGCCAGTTTATTTTTATCAAATGCGTGAAAAAATACATATGCAGCTGAGATTATTCGAAGAAATAATCTCCATGAATACCATTCGAAATTGTCACAGATAAATATTCATTTCAAATCAAAATTCTTTCAAAAAATACCATTCAACAATTAGCAATAGAAAAAATAAAAATGTATCCTACGATTTTAATCAAAGAAATGTTCATCTCATAGTTTTACATTATTTGTCTTACTCCCTACCCATTTGGAGCTATAACAAAATAATTTATTATTCATTGATTTATATTTCCAAGTGGATATAAAAGATGTTACCATGTTTTAGGTACTTCTAAATCATTTACTTCATATTCTAAATTGGTATCATAATTTAAACGGGTTATTTTTGATAGTCCGATCAAAAATTTGAACACGAATACAAATTGCTAAAAGTTCATCAAGTTTTTTATTCACTCATGCAAATGGACATCTTAAAACAGTAGGCCATTTATATTATGACCCCCGTATTACTAACGGTAGTTAATCCTACTTTCGATATAAAAAAAATTCTCACTGGGACACTCATTACTCAGAGACCGTAGAATCAGCGTTTATTGTTACAACACAAGGTGTTTATCCAAAGCATGCACCGCTATTCGCTTTTTATGGTATGTTTGTTATTTTGCATCCGTCTTCGTTTATTTGCTCTAAATTCATTTAAAGTTAAGATTCAATTATCGATCGACGCGATGTCGCAATCGCTCATAATGAACATGTCCGTCAATGGATGAATATACTATACAAAATATATAACCAGATGAGTTGGAAAGATACAGACATCTATATTTTTTTCGGATATAGTGCCAAAATGTATTGTACATGAATTTTCCAAGGTTCTCTAAAAGACGAAACGCCGGTAGAGAGTTCCACAGCTGAACTCGGCAAAGCAACTTTCCACTGGTCCTTAAGCTCACAAAAAAAAACAGTGAAAAAAGAGTAATGAACATATAAATTGGGTCAAATTTATGAGGTCCAAAGAGCACTTCCGTCGTCAAGGAATTCCACGATTTGTCAGTTCTATTGGGAACATATATCCCATGCTCATAACAAAGGGGTGGAAAGCTTATATTCGTCGGGTCATCCGCAACAAAACTATAAAAGATGGAATGATTATGAAAGGAGCAGGTTTCTTCAGGTAAATCGTAAATTCATTGAAAAAGTCAGATGAAAACACGTCAAATTTATATTATAGCCTCGATTATAGCATTATTCTGAGCACCCGGTTCGTCAATTACCAGCTAAGCCCTAGTGAAAAGCTGAAGTTCTCGATGAAACATTCGATTGGCTTTTGAGTTAGCTGACTACTGTCCTAACAGTATATTGAAAAGCCCTTAGCAGGTTTCAGCCAGCCAGTTTCATTTTGTACCAAAGTCATTTCGTGCATTGGAAATCTTGTTTCACTAACGACTCATATTTGATACTTGAAATTCTTCCACAGATTGTAGTACCATTACGAGAAATGAAGATTTCCTCTTCTAAGACTGGCGGCTGCTGATGGTGCCTAGTGCTCCGAGATACGTAATCGATGCTAAGTGAATGGCAAGTATTCAGCTAGACTTGGATCATTTCTTTGATGATTTGATGAAAAAGTGGATATCTTTTTAATTCGTGATCCATATTCAAATGCCTTGATGGTTCAACAACCATTTTCTTTCGATCAGCAAACTGATAAGGAACAAATTATTATGCAGGATTTCCTTTGAAGTTCAACTCCCAACTGTTGAAACATTTCTCCACTTTGGTACTAGGTTAGTGGAGTAGAGAGCTCATTACAAAATAAAATCACATCAAAAATAACTGAATTAAATGCGACACTAAAAACACTGAAAAAATAATTAAGTGCTGAGAGTACCTCGCCCTCCAAACACTCCAGATCCAAATAGGAAATTGATTTTAGGAACTATTTCCATACATTCTGTCAAAAAATAATAGCCCAGTCACAAGTTAGAGATGAAAGTATAACACTTTGATGCTCACTGAATGTTGGGTACGGCATATTTTCGTTCAATTGTTGGATGAAACATCCAAAAAAATATATGCAAATATTTCGAAGTCAGGTAGAAACATTCCAACCAACATGATACTTCAATTGAATGAATACCAGGTATTGGAATATTCATCATCTCATGCGTGAGGCAAAATTCGGCGGTGTTGTTAATTCTTACTAACTGTTAGTAATCTACAAATATTCGGCCTTGGGCCTCTGAGAAGCGATAATAGTGTTGTTTGTGGTTTATTAATTGGAGTCAGCAGATACCGAAACGGAGCGTATTTATCTCATTTCCGCCGTATTGAAACGCTCTGCGCGAAATATCGAAACTGTCCGCAGTTGATAGCGATCACGCATCAAGGGACACATTGTTCGTCTCCGGCCAGAGGATATACACAATCAAAGCATAAATAATTTCGATGCTTCGGAAAAAACTTGTGTTTTGATAAAAGAATCAGTCCGTTCGAAAAATATATCATTTTACTGTGAATATTCAATATATTCGATCAGGTGATCATATTTATTCGCCTTTCAACTACGAATAAGTGAATAAGTTGCAGCCAATTTGAAAATGCCTTTGAAAAAAAGAGCAAATTTTACAAAAATACCTAAGACGAAACCACAGTATCAAAAAATCTACAGTTTGTAAATTGATTTGACCGGATTTTTACATAGGTCGAACTGGAAGAACCTTGGCAAAACGAATAGAAGACAATAGAAAAGGCTTAAAATCCCTTTCGCGGAAAAACACGACTTCAATAATATGGAATCCTGCATCTGCAAAATAAAGATATTGAAGATTAAAGCCGTAAAATACTTTTGAGATATCAAGAAAGGAGTGATCTTTTAAAAGTACCTGTTTCCTCAAGCTATCACTGATAATCTGAATATTTGTTTTTAGTACTTGATATCAATTACAAATAAAACCATTCATTATTTGAATTCATCATCCGATAATGATTTGGAAACTTTTTATCTGTCAGAATATTACGAGAAATATCAGAGATATGAACAAGGTGGCGCAGCATGCTGCAACTCAACTAAGTACCCACTCTGGGTAGGATTTTTATGAAAAATAGAATTGGTTATGAATAGAGATGTGCATTTATCAACAATCGATTTTTTTTTCTTGAAGGTGGGAAGAAAGTGTTGCATGATGTAGACTGTAAAACATATATATTAATGTCAATACAATTCAAAATCAGTTTAATATTCGGAGCGAGCTTTGGAGTAATATGGTAAACAGAAAAATAGAGTGAACAGAACAATAATTCGAGAAAAAGATTAGGTACAGATGATTTTTCAAATAGTTTGATTGTTCTATACTATAATCATTTGTTTTTGAATATAATCATAAAATGATTATTCATCATTTTGAAAATTTTAAGTAGTTTACACTTCATGGCAATTGGAGAAGATTCAAATGAGCTGTAATAAATAATATGGGGTGATATTATGATAAGATATAACCGACTGTTGTTATAGGTAAATGGAGTTCTCGATAAAAATATTCGTCGAAATTAATAAATGAAATACCCTTGGTAAAAAATTCAGGCAACTTTTACTCACAAAGAAAGGGAAGGTCTCTACATAATACAAATTAAGTTAAAGCGACGTCCTGCTTCGATCTGACTTGTCCCAAAAACAACCATTTTAGTACTAGTTGTACAAATAAGAACACTGTATTCCATGTAAGTGACTTGTGCACCTAGACAAAAATCTCAATAACTGAAATAGCTAAATATACTCCTATTCAAATTGTCCTCTAATAAAAAGGTTTGGGTAGTGAAGAAATCACATTTTTATTTTAAATTACTTAGGTCCTCCTTTGAAAGGATTTTTCTTCGCTTTCAGAAAATCAGTCTCAAAAAATCTAGGTTTGTGAATGCGGATGGTCTGTCCTTAATTCGGTGTTCGTAAATCCTGATTCAAAACTTGTATTTTCATATACTGGTTGTAGCATCGATAATCGAATATTTCTTGTCCATTTCTAGTTTTTTTTAATGGCTGCGAATCATTTATAGTAGCAGAAATGAAACTCTTGGGATTCGCGTTAATTCATTCAAATATATTGGTTATGGTTCACCATCTAAACATTTACAGGTTTGTTTTCACTTTTTCATTACAGTTCTGCTCAATTATTTTCTTGGTTTTCACTGCATTCATCACAACCTACATTCCCCCTTGAACATATTTTTTATGATTTATCTAAGCGAGATATCTCGAGAAACATCTAATAGACAATTTTCTTAAATATGTCTATATTATATTTGGCATGTTCCTGACAAATATTTCATAATTCAATAACTACCTGTTTAATCAACAACGTCAACTTTCATTCAATTTATATTCAAATTTATTGTCAACGTAAGCTTGAATCGAAATTGTAATAAACGCATAATTGCATGACATTAACTCCGATACTGAACTCTGAAAGCGGAATAACGTATTTGCAATCGGATTTAATTACAGACGTAAGAAATATTCAACCGCTTTTTTGTGAATAATTTACAGAAAGTCGGAGGCAAAAACGGCACTTGCTAATGACAATTTGGTAGACGTTAGACGTTTAGTTAACAGTAAGTATATTGAAGTTATTTTTTCTGAATTCGAATTGATCGTGAGAACACAGAAAAATAATTTGTTGATCGATGTGTATAGATTGCCTGTGATTGCATTTGTTGAAAAATGGAGGCTTGGAAGGAGCACAAGGGTGAGGTCTTAAGCATATCAAATGAAACAGAGATCAGTGAGCAGAATACAGTACTTTTTGTATATTTCTCTCTTTTTCTTTTTGAAATATCCCCTTGACCAGAGCTTGTGGGATGAAAGGATAACCAGGACCTCGAAGTCAAGAAAAACAACTTTTGCTCAGTAACTGGAAGGCAAATATCGAATTCGAAAAATTCTACTACTCCCAGGATTCGAACCTGAATCGTCCGGCACCCATATCTACCCGTAGTTGAAAGGGAAGCGGGTCAAGCAGGTCCTGAACCCACAGTCATTTGCTTCGAAAGCAAACGCTCAATAGTTCGTGTTGATACGCCTTTTAATATCGGATATTTTAACTGCAATAATTTTCAAATTAATATTCTTACGATATTTCCTTTGGTTCGTTGCGAGGTTCGTTGATCAAAACTCCAAACATCACTTCTCTACTTTTATTACAACTCTTTATCACAATACCATACAATCACTCAAACTCTCTGTAATAGAAATTCTACACTTCGACTTTTCCACTCAGCAATAAAAAAGCTCTGTCCACTTAGCTCTGAATAACTCTGCAAAACAAAACTCTCTCTGCGAAAAAAATTCTGCTAAGAATAAAATTGTCAATAACTATGTTCCTGGAAAAATGACGTTCGCTCTTCGACCCCTCATATTATTCTGCGTTTATGAGCGACAGAGCCGGCGCTAGGACATTCCGTAACAATATTATTGAGCATTATCCAGATATCAGACTATAGTTGGAATAGATAATGCACCGCCTATCAAAAAACAGTGTGTCGTCTCGAAGCGCCACAGCAATCAGCAAAGCTGGCTGTTCCTTGTCTGCACAAGGCTCTGTCTCTGGGGGGAGAGTATTGGAATGAAAAAAATCCGAGGGAGAAGTCTTCAGCATCTTTTTCGTTCCTTCCAAAGTTACTTCTCTTGAATTTACTGTTCTCAATAAACATAATCCAATCCTCTCGCTCGTCATAGTCCCAATAATAATCGTAAATATATAACTTAATAGCTGAAAGAGCAAACCCAACAAATCCAGATGATATACCGCTACTCGGAAGAGAAGTGTTATGAGAACCATGTGCTTTCGGAGATTTTTATTATACCAAACATCGCGTTGCCAGGCCGAAGTGTTGAATTTCAAACGATTACCGGCACCTTTCCCGTTCCTGACGGTACGGTTTTCGTAGAGGAACTCTCGTGGGTGGCTGAGACCACTCGACGTTGTTCCAACTTTGCATGTGGTGAACATTAATAGTGGAAATTATAATCGGCTCGCTGAAATTGTGTACCCACATTATTTCAGAAGTTATGACCGTTCGTTAGAGTCGACATTGTAGGTATGTCAGGATTTCTTTTCATTGTATAATTTTCTCGTATAATCAGTAATCAATAATCGGTAAAATTGGAAATGTTTGTGTATTAGTAATTTAGGTAACGAATCCGGAATATGCTGTCCTGGAGTTCTGTGGGTCCAAAAAAACTATTTTTGGATATGTTCCGTGCACTATTTTAGTAGCAACCGTGTAGAATAACAAATCAATGATACAGATTTCTCTGTTAGATTTGTTGTAGAACAAAATTTCGAACATTTTTATTGTATGAAATATTGAAAATCGAATAGACGAATAGAAGATACATACTAATAAAAACGTTCTTCTCATTTATATTTATGAGAAAATTGTTAATACTGCAACGACAACAACGATGTGCTACTTCCTGGACCGGAATAGACCGGAAAATGCTCCTTTTAACAAGGAAAAAGGTTGCGAAACCAATGGTTTTTTAGATCAATTACCACAAAAACAAACTAATAGCACTAGCACTCGATGCGCGTTTCGATAATAACATCAAAACCATCCTTAGAACAAAATTGATACTGAATCCAAGAAGTGGGGTTAGCTTATATGATGAATGTATTATTTGTTGCAGTCGAGGTTGCAGTCTTGACAACTGAATTCGTATACTTATCCCTACTCTTCTGTTTTTCAATTCATTTATTGGAATACCTAGGAGCTGTTGTAGTTTAGAAGAAGGTTTATAGTTAAGTATACAACTGTCATATTTCAATACCTACATAAAAGTCCTCTAGAGTCTAGTGTACTGAGGTTAAGTACTCATAGAACTGTCATCCGAGCTGTCACCTTTCCGAAAAGTCACAAGATTTACGAAGAGTTTCCCTAAATTTACATTTCCCAACTAGCTTGTCTTTCAACCGAGAGATGTCGCCCTTCGAAAATGTGATATACACAATGACCACAAATCTCCAAAACTTCGTTAAAATCCATGTTGAATTCTAAAAATGCAACCTCAACTTCTGAAATTGAAACGAAAATTCTGAAACATTTCATGAAATCTCAGTAAGAAATTAAGATGCCTAGAAATCCTGGTGATTCAACTGATTAGATTTTGTTTAGATTTTTGTGGCGAAAAAAACAATCGACGCTCTTGAAGGTTTCCCCTATTTTTTCGGTAGAGGGCGTTATGTTTCCATTTTTCAAATTTGATGGCAAATGTCAAGTCAATTGTCACATTGTCATGTCACTTTGAAATTTTGATGTGTACGATGTTTTTATTGTGTTTATTTGTTGATTTCATTGCTTTTAAATATCGAAACGTTGTTACTGGTATCTCATTGTCCACCCATTATCCTTTAGGTTGCGATCTCTTCTCACTAGCCAATCAAATAAAAGTGGAAAAACCCGACTGCACATTTTCACTTAGTGCAAATTATCCACCAAAAATCAAGCAATCCAAATTTCGCCACTTTTATCCCAAACTTCTACAGAAACACACCAGGCTTTTCAGGCATCTTACTTGAAATACCTATCAAAATACAAAAATGTTAATTCTGAAATACCTGTCACATTTTCAAATATCTAAGCGAATTCACTACCTAATTCAAATGAGCAATTTCGAAATCCTAGTGTTAATAATTCTGAAACCTCAGCAGAATTGTCCAAATTATTATTTAAATCCAGAAATCCCATGTAAAATGCAGAAATCCCACGTAAAATGCAGAAATCCTAGGTGAAATCCAGAATGTCCCGATGAAATCTTAAAATCACAGATGAAATTTTCAAATCCTTGAAGAAATAATGAAATCACAAGTCTAATCTTGTTAGCGAAATGCCCGAGGAAATGCCATTAAGTAGTTTGAGTGATATTGGTTTGGTGTTAGGATAATAGTTGAAATCTCTGATGAAATCCAGAAATCTCAGAAAAAACCTTGAAATCTCAATTGAAACTTTCGAATCGCTAATAAAATTCAGAAATTCGTTTAGAAATTGTGAAATCCCTCATTGGAAAATTTGGTTTACAAATTTTACGAGAGTGAAACACTCATCGCTCCTAATATCTCATCTAATATACTTAGTGAGTACCCCTATCAAAAGGGGTGTTTCACTTCGGAAATCCTACCCACAAAAATCACTAGAAATTTTGGAAAATCCATGTTGAAATCCAGAAATCCCATCTGAAATCCTAACTTGGAGTACAAATTTCACGGAAGTGAAAACACCCTTTTGCTATATCACGAGCTATATCAGCAATATCCATTGATTAGGGGGCGCATTTTTCATTCTCCTACATTCAAGAGTGGGTATCAACTATACAAACACAAAACCAATGAAAGCGATCGACATTTCATCAGAACACCCTGCAATTCCAAGAAGAATACAATGCAGAGAAGGGGAGCAACGATACCTAATTCAACATCTGCCTTGACTTTAAACACATGCCAACATTCTCTGACAGACTTAAGTGACAGTAAAATGAGAGGATAGAGGCAACAGGAGGAGGTGAAAGTAGCTCTCGAAGTAGCTATTGAAACAACTTTGTTAAATAGAGCTATTGAGGCGAGTGTTTTATCATGAGCATGATCAACATAAGTATTGCTTTACTGATTGGATGCATCCACAGCCTTCTTGACCTTATTACGCTGGCTGTGGTGTAACATTTTCGAAAACCAGAATACTATTTTCCCCTACGTTTTTTCATCACAATCATTACTTTATTGGTATCACACAATCAGACTAAGTATTGTAGATATAGTACCTACCTATAGTCGTCCATTTGAACTTAAAACTATTTTTTTCCACCACGTTTTGTCATCACAATTATTACTAATTTGGTATCACACAATAATACTGAGTATTGTAGATATAGAATAGTCGTCCATTTGAACTAATCATTATGAAATCGATTCATTCATTTGGTCGAGTGAGAAAAGGTGTAGTCCTAGCCCAAAGTATCCCAAACTTTCATCATTTCAAGCCACCTTCTCAGGTTTGGAAATTCAATAAGGAATTAGTTGCCCAATACTAAAAGCTTGCATCAGTCAAAATTTTCACTTTATTATGCCAACTAAGTGCAGAATGCAATGAAAATTATTTGCAGTTTTGTAATGTCACTTTCAATCATCATTATTTTTTGGGACGCAGAAAATTTCAAGAAAGTGATTTTTACTTTTTCTACACCTAAGTAAAGCAAAAACATAAGTACTAAACTTCCGAGTAAACTTCTATAAATGAAGTACTTACTTAGTCGTAGGTACTCACTATCAAATATTCAGCAAACAGAAATAGACTCTTCTTTTTTGTGAATGACTTAAAAGCTGGCTTAAAAGTCTTTGACTCGGTCTGTGAATGATTTACACACATAGCTACAGATACCTAATATTTGTCAAATATTTGATGTTATTTTTTTTCAGAAGTTTTCTATCCTTTATGCATTGACTGAGAAAGAAAAAGCCGGAAATCACTTTCTTGAAATCATTTTCATTGTATGCCGTGCCACAGGCTCTAATATCTACTGAAATCATTATCTTGGCAGACTAATAAACATAATCATCAACTCGATCATCAAGTAAATTCAATAAATGATAAATCTCAAAATCGGAACTACAATAAAAGATTGATAATAATCAAGATTATACTTAATCCTCGACTTAATCATTCAACATGTATAAACTGTTCCCTCATTTTATTTAAGCCTTAAGTACCCACTTAAGTATATCGTACAACAGCGCAACCTAACCTAACTTTAACCAATTATAATAATTATATACTTAATAATAATTCTTATAAAAAGACCCTTCAAACGAGACTTAAGAATACTTATATACTCAAAAATGAAAAATCAAAGTTCATTCAAGCGTTTGGTCAAATTTCCTATAAAATCATCTTTTTCTGAATTTAATTATTGTCTACAAATATTTTGAATCCACTTTTATCTCCTATTGAAAGCCACTTTTGACTTGTATGATTAAAATATGTACCTACTTATTTGTTTGAATGTGGTTAACACAGAAAAAAGTGTTGAATTTTCATTGTAGCAATACTTAATTGAAAAGTTATTCTTCAGAATCAGTCAGGAATTAGCCAGGATAGAAGATATTTTCCATCAGATATCCACTACTGAAATGATCATTACGAATGGTGATTATATTTCCTTCATTTAAAACTCACATCTTGCATGTTTGCACCCATGGGTATGTTAGAAAGTCACTAAGTGAAAATCTGATAGCAGAATATAATTATAATCAGACAAAGACTCAACTTTGTGATTGTTCTTTCTGAAAATTAATGAGAAAACCTCGTCAGAACCTTCTATTTTCAAATGATTGGGTCAAGACTCACTTTTTTGAAAAGAATATGTCATCTCATAATATATGTTCAACTCGACTTACTTCAAGAAATACTACCTACCTTCTGAATTTAGCATTCCTAAGAAACTACCAAATACTTATCACATACCTACTTCATGAATTTTCAATTGAGTACTAAGGAAAAGTTTCAATTTTAAGTACTGAGTACCTAATCACTCCTACACCATGTTTTTTCAATTTCAACTAGTGAAATATTGTCATAAAAGAAGGCATGCACAAATCAATTCAATTTGATTTTTTTTAGGTGGTCACTTTTTCAATGGAATAGGTAGGTAAAATATTACTAGTGACTAATCCATTTCAATTAACACAGATCATATGAAAAGAGAAAATTCAAAAACAGCAAGAATTTTCTTGAAATCGGGCATTAGCCAGAGAGTGGAATTGATTCCAAATAGGTATAACTCAACAAATAGGGATAGTACAAATTTTCCTTGGGAAAAGGTAAGTATGAGAATTCATAAATCTCATAAGAGAATATGAATTTCTAATTAAATTCAGTGCTCCACCTGCTGAAACAGAGAGAATTTCGAAAATTTCCTATGAACGAACTAAATTCTGTTTCAAGTCTCATTACATTTTCAACATGGAAAGGTAGTGGAGAAAATTAGTTTCATTAGAAACTGATCCTGACAGACGAGATGGTGCTGCTAGGGGAAACTGTGGGGGAAGGTCTGTTTCAAGGATAAATGACACAGCAGACTTGAATGAACTTGCCAGGCCTTTGAACCTTTCCTACCAACCCCTTGCAGTTATAATTATAGTAGCCGGCTGTTGTGGTTTTCTTTATTTGAAAATTAGAATTGCCAGTAGATGTGCATTTGATCAATAAACAAACACTATCCTTACATCCAAAGTAAACCTATTAGTATTTTTATCGATTTCTTTCATTGAAGATATTGATATCTACCTCAAAATCTAGAAAGACAGATGAACAGGTTGCAGGACTACTTTTTCCTTAATATGACTTCGTAGCCATCCGAACGATTTCATTAATATATTTGTGACTATGAAAATGGTTCTACATAACTTTGTTTTGGAAACTGAAAAAAGGAAATATGAATGATTCATACCATTGTGCTCCGTAAAAATATTGGAGATTGGTTGTCGTCCATCTTTCACAGGTCTTGGTCTATTTCTTGCTGTTTTTATCGAATGGGTGCCACTAGATATTGTCCTTTCTTTGGTATTCTGAGCACCCATGGCTTGAAATCATACCCTTATAATTCGAAATTGTCACTGATATCTTTTATTGACGTCTACTACACCACACCGAAAGGGTGGTTTTACCCGAAAACGCACCCTCATCTACATAATAACACGACACGTCACTCCACATTTGAAAAAACAATTGATTGTTTCTCAATTCAATTATCTTTTTTCGACTAAAACCAGGGAATTTATTTTATTTTGTTGTCAGCCAGCCCCACTTGATCCACTACGCCGCCATATTCTCACTGGATGTCCTCTCTCTCTCTTGCATTCATTGTTCATCGTTTTTATCTGACATGTGCATTTCGATTATCTAGTTAGCCCACTCTACGTTAGAGGCAGCACTAATCGACGAGTCTATTTTCCCACCAGTGGCGTAACTTCGATGAAACGTCGTAACAAAACATTTTTTCACTTATAATTACACGAGAGCTTTTCTTGTTCTTGTCGAAGTAAAAGTGACAATTCGATGAGAATTTTGTTGCGTGGCAACTCAACGAAAAAAACTGCCTCTGTAAAAATTACGTGTCTGTAGGACGAGTAATTTTTTCTGGCAGTTTTTTGAGTTAATTTGCTGTAAGGCAACTAAACTCGAATCATAAATGTCAAGTTTTCTTCGACAAAAAAAAAGCTCGAGTGTAATTCGGTATGACAATTTAATGAATACAGTTTAGTTTATTCATTTCAACGGAAGAGTACAATTGTTAAAAACACAATTCTTATATTCCATTTTTACAGATCAGATATACTCTTTTAACAACGCAAGTGAAAAATTGACAAAGACGCCGTCAAAGATTTGTTAACAATTTTGGTTACCATGCTTTCAAGAGTTAGATTCCGTTTTGTCGCTGAAAAACTTGGGGCTAATTTTTTTCGCTGTCATAATGACAAAATCACGGCGGCTTATGGGATATTTCATACATGAGTTAAATTGTCAAAATAAATGAAAAATATTTTTTCAAAAGAATCGTTGATATTCACTTGGAAGGCAATATTGGATTTTGACCTATATACGCCTAGAATATCAGAAACTGATTACCATCTGATTACTGCTTTGAATATTCGTATCTCCTATATAGTTCCAGAACTGAGATTCGTCAAGTAAGAAACATTGACTGTCGTGAAAAATACACAATACACAATAGAGTCTATATTAAAACAAATACACTTGTGTTTGTTTCAAAAAGACCAAGTAGTTGGAATTCAACATGTGCATCTAGAACTCTAGAGAACATTCAAACATCCGCCCGAACGCTTAGCCTGTATATATGTTTCGTCATAGGTCAACATTTCTCTTCTTTAGTGATTTGTATTTTGTTTCATTTTTGCTATATTAGTGTTACTTTTATAGTGTATATTCAATACAAGGGATGAAGTATTTGAAAAAGGGCAATCAGATAATGTACCCAAAGAAGATGAACTTATGTGTGATCACTAATTTACAAAAAAAATGGTGATCTTGTTGCCGCCGAAACGCGAGTAGTAAAAATGAAAAAAGTGGTAGTCGAATGTAATTGAGCGCATTATTTTCTACACAATATACTCAAAATAAAAAATTTATCAAAAAATGAATTTATTTATTGCAAATAGAGTGAGTTGGAACTTCTAGCAAAGGAAATACTTTGCGGGCGTATCGGAACACACTGTATACTTCCATACAGGCTTCATACATACAACACACTCAATATCGTAGGTACACAGTAACTATTAGTTCTTTGGAATAAGAAAAATGGAAAGAGGGCAATTCGAAAAAATAGTTGGGGAAAATCTTGGGAAATGTGGGAGGACAGTTGATTTTGGAAACGTTAACAGGAGAATATTCGCAATTTCTTCAACAACAAAGATATTGCCCGTTGGTCGGTTGGTGTATTCATCGAATATTTCCATCGTATGTTAAAAATCCCATATGAAGCGGGACATTTTCAATCAATTACAGCGATAAATTCCCGGCGGGACATTTTCGGGCTGGTAAATACCCGGTAGGTTTCGAAAAATACCCGCTCGGCCCGTTTATCTAGAGTAATGATTGTTAAAATGTACATTTGTCATCTTGACAGGCATAAATACTGAATTTTAAACGTCGTTGTTGTAACTCCGGAAATATTCTACCGAATTACACTTCGTGCATCAAAATAAACCTGATAATTTTCCATTCAAGCATGTTCCCAGCCAACACATCTGTGACATGACATCCCTGCGATGCCACTAGCAAGTAACACTGAGACTATTACTTTTGTTAGGTCACTGCAATGTACATTTGGCATGTAACTATTGCGATATTGAGTTGATGTGATATTTGTGACATCCAGTAGATATCGCTCTTATGATGTCCAGTAGATGTCGCTCTTATGATGTCCAGTGTATATAATTCTGGTAATATACATGAAATATCAATGATACAGAATACAGGCCTGCCAATATTTCTGGATAGATTTCAGAATATATCCCGCACATATTAAAGGCAGAAAGTACGTCGCAGATTGATAGCGAAATATATGCGCAGAGTCATCGCACATCTTGTCGCAATTACGTCTCAAAATTGATCCCAATTTTGTCACAAAATTTGTCGCAATTTTGTCACAATTTCGTCACAAAACTTGTCACAATTTCGTCACAAAACTTGTTGCAATTTTGTCACAAAACTTATCGCAATTTCGTCACAAAACTTGTCGCAGTTGTGTCACAGGCAATGTCGCCTGAGTGTGACATCGCGACATGTGAGCGACGTAAATGCAAGTTCCCTGCGACAAGTTTTGGGACGTCACACGCCTCGTCGTGATATCGCAGGGACGTCTCTGCGATGTAACTGTGTTGGCTGGGTTGACAGTAAAAAAAACTGTATTCGGTTATATTTTGCTAAAAGGCGTGCGTTGATTAACCCCTAAAATAACTTTCTACCCTGTTAGGCGATTTACTTCAATAAAATATGAAACGCGACTTCCATCTTTTCTGTAAGAATTTTTATGCAAAATTTGAAATAGATTGGACCTATGAATCACGTTGTCCAATATAAACTTTGAACTCGTATTTCACACTCTTAGAAGTGGAATTTCTGTAAAATATTTCCTATCGGATAACTAAGTCACACAAAGAAGACACCCTCCAAGTTTCAGAACTATACAATCAGTGGTTTAAACCCCTAAAATAATTTTCTATTCCTTTTCAACTCCGTTAGACGATGAATTTCAATAAAATACAAAACATGTCTTGCAACAATTCTGTGAATTCTTGTTCACCAGTAAAGGCGCGGCAAATTTTAAAAATCTAAGATTGGTAACACTAAGCATATATAATATCAGAATTCAACTTTAATAATAAAAATAAATGTTTATTTTCTTTAAAAAAATTAAAAGAAAGTACAGTTGTAAACACTAAAATTGATCATATCGAGCGGGATGAAGAATGATTAAATTACTAAAATGGCCATAAAAAAATAGGGGTTGGTGGTAAAAAAGTAAAAATTTAGGGTTGTATGTATTTTTTAATGCCACGTTATAAAAAAATAAAAACAAAAAATTTCGTCAAAAAATTTAAGGGGTATGGAAAATAGATAGTAGCCGATTCTCAGACCTACTGAATACGCATATAAAATTTGGTAAAAATCGGTAAAGCAGTTTCGGAGGAGTACGGTAGCCAACATTGTGACTTGGAAATTTTATATATTAGATATACACTTATCTTGGAAACTTGAAGCATTTTGTCATTCGAGAGATCTCTTCGACCATTCCACTGTGTGATTTCCATTGGCCGTTAGAATGAGTTATAATTTTCAGAATCACCAAACTGTCTGTTTTTGATGTATGACAAATAAAATTCTTTGTGTTTCCTGTTGTTAGTTCGTTCAGTATGTGTCAGTAATGAACGTTAAGTATTTGTTGTTTTTGATGTTCTAAACATACCTGTTGCCAATATGTTTTATCTTTTCAGACAGTCGAAGGAACATGAGGTTTAATATTTGTTAGAGGAATTATAGTTGGTATGTCTTCACTGTGGATTTTTTTTCCATAATTTTTTTGGAATACATTAAGAAACGAAAGTCAACCCAAAAATCACAAAAAAAATTGGGTAAACTTAAATGCCAATTTTATATTCGTTTTATCATTAGTATCTCTTCTGATTTGAATGCCGAATTCAAGGAACTGGTCTTTCAAATTTGAAGGATACAGTCATGTTTTTTCCTGATGCTGAAATATTCTCCAAGGTTCTAAAAGAAACATTTCCCAATAATTCTACAAATTTATTTTGAAAAATCAGGTTGTTTACATGTTATCCCATAAGCGATAGTATACACATAATAGCTTTTTTATATTAACAAATTTTGGAAACTCACCTACCAAAAAGTTACATAAATGATTCGACCAAACCTAAAAAATAGCTAATAAAAATAAAGATTTCATTAAAAATAAACAATACCTTATATTTTAATCCTGATTAGAGTAAACAAGACAAATAAAAACGATATCAACATTCAACACTAAACGATCAATAGATCAAATATGAGCAGATCATATATACGAGAATAAATAACCATAAAACTCGATTATTGGATAAGGCAGTGATATCATAAATATAAATTAATTCAAAACCGTCCACTCGTATTGAGTTGCAAAGTACAAGCATACAACGTAAAAAGGTGTGTAGATAAGATTTTTTTGCAGAAATGTCAAAGTTCTAGGCAAATATGACCGTAAAAGTGATACACAAAGCAATTTTATGGAAGGCCATGCCTTGTTCAGACACTTTTTTAACATTTTCATAAATTCTGGATAACTCATATTTTTTGAAGAAGAAATGTGCAGAATTTCAATTTCGCCACTAGTTTCATTCGAGCTGCCTATAGTCGAGATCTACGAGAAAACGCATATTTTGCCTTCAAATTTGAAAAATAATATGTCCTTCATTTTGATTTCCTTTTTATAAATACATATCAAATATCCCAATTGCTGAGAGTAACTGGCAAACGAAATATACGGATAAGAAATTAAAGGATTTTATATTACTATGTGGACTCTCTTTCACTACGCCTAAGTCCCAATACTATATCCCTACTTCATCGGAAACTCAACTTCAATAAGTATATATAAAGCTCAACCAGTCATGGGTTCAAACCAGGGTAGGGCAAAATCTGATTTTTATTGAAAAAATCAAAAATCAATGTTTTTTTTTTAAATCACGATTTATTTGATTTTTTTGATTTTTCAAATTCTAATATAAAATTTGAACATTTTGATTCTTTGAAATTGTTGTTTATTATTTTAATGTATAAGTCTGAAAATTTCAATACAATTTGCGGCTCAAAAACCTGTTACAACGCATTTGTCGTGCTTCTTGTAAGACAATTCTTGTCGCGATTTGTTTTCATTCTGTCCTATACACTCGCCATACAGTGCCGAGCGAGGCACGAACACGAACGCGTTTCTTGTGCTTTTTGCAAGAATATTCTTGTCGAGGCTTGTTTTCCTTCTCAACCTATAAATTGACGTTGCCCGACAATTTCACGCATTTCGCTAGTTGTACACTCGAATATTAGAAACAGATTAGGCATAAAAAAAGGGGGGAAAACTCGTGTTTTTGTTTAAATTGTATAACGAAAATGAATAGACTGAAAATATACAATAATAATTTAGGTGTTACGTTTAGTTTGAGAAATTGGAATTATGTACTTCTTTTTTGTTGTTTTTGCTAAAAGCAGATACTCCTTTTGATCTTCGAGAAAACTTTTATATTATGTTGTTATCTGGATCTGCAAAAAAAACAAAAATTGATTTAAATCATGATTTTAATCACTTGATTTTAATCAGCCCAACTCTGGTTCAAACAATTAGGTTTTGTCCATCAACAGTGTTTAGATCTATTTCCTGCAATTTTCAAAACGCTATATGACTCTCCATACAAAAAGGTGAAAAAAGTCAGATTTTTCGAAGTTGTCAACAATACAATAAAAAAACTCGTGGTGGAATTTTCAAACTGCACAAATTAGCATATGCAATCACGAGAAACTAAAATTGAAATATCCAATAATGCTTTCTGTCTCCTTACCCTCGAAATTCTGACACTCATGTGCAAATAGATGAATCATTTGACCTAGTCACAACTAAATCTTTGGAATTCTAACACAATTGGCAGAACATGGGATTTTAAACTTAGTAGTACGTAATTGCATGATACCAACTACTTCAAAAAATATAATACAAAGTTTCTACGTCAAAAGCTGTACTGGTCTGGATATTTTTATGCCATTGCTGGAGTTTGAAACTTAACTTAAAGATCTATAGTATTTAAGAAATATTCAATGCATTTCTCTTAATTCTAGTCTTCATTTCAGTCATCTTAGTAGCTATTATATATGTATATATAAATTATTGTATATTGTAAATTATAAATTATTGTATATTGTAGTTTCGTTAAAAATGATAACGAACTCGAAACTGAGTATTTCAGATTTTATTGTATTTCACGAAAATGTTTTTTAATCAAAATGCCAGATTTAATTTGGAATGTCATCAGCTATAACACTGAATAAACTATGTTTTACACATGGCTGCAGATGATTCAAGAAATTAATTTTCTTGACAAAAAAATTGCATTAGTAATTGAAATATGTAATTCTATAAGAATTGTTTTTGTACTCAGAGGTATACACAACATCTCAGGAGAGAAAACTAGGTAGTATGATTGTTTTTCACTCTACTTGTATTCTTCCATAATCTAATATTATATTTATCTAATACCCGTCAATAGCTTATACATATTTTACATCAAAACCATTTCTGACAATTTTTTTGATTTACGTTTTTCACAAAATATGCTGTTGATATGCCACGAGGAAGATGACAGCTGCCAATAACATTTTTCATTTTATATTATCTTATGGGGCGCAAAAAATGTGGATGAGATGAAATCATAATGAACGCCACTCGGTACAAGTGAAGGTTTTTTTCAAATTAATTTGGACTTAACTCTATAAAGGAAAACCAAATAATAATTTTGATTTCTTAACAAATAATCATCTTATATGCAGGGTGGGGCAAAATCTGATTTCTATTAAAAAAATCAAAAATCATTGATTTTAAAAAAAAATCATGATTTATTTGATTTTTTAAATTTGAATATTAAATTTGAACATTTTGATTCTTTGAAATTATTGTTAATTATTTTAATTTATAAGTCTAAAAATTTTAATACAATTTGCGGCTCAAAAAGTTGTGACAACGCATTTGTCGCGCTTCTTGCAAGAAAATTCTTGTCGCGATTTGTTTTCCTTCTGTCCTTTACACTCGCTAGACAGTGCCGAGTGAGGCACGAACACGAACGCGTTTGTTGTGCTTTTTGTAAGAATATTCCTGTCGAGGCTTGTTTTCCTTCTCAACCTATAAATTGACGTTGACCAACAATTTCTCGCATTTCGCTAGTTGTACACTCGGATATTAGAAAAAGATTAGGCATAGAAAAAGGAGAAAAACTCGTGTTTTTGTTTAAATTGTATAACGAAAATGAATAGACTGAAAAAATATACAGTAATCAAATTTATGTGTTAGTTTAAGAATTTGGAAATATGTACTTCTTTTTTGTTGTTTTTTCTGAAAGCAGATACTCCTTTTGATCTTCGAGAAAACTTTTATATTATGTTGTTAAAATTGATTTAAATCATGATTTTAATTTTAAAAATCAAGCGATTTAAATCATGATTTCAATCACTTGATTTTAATCAGCCCAACCCTGCTTATATTTAAGTACAAAAAGACTAATCACATATATTCTGAATAGACTTCCATCATCAAAACTGATTTCATGTATATAAACTTACAAGTAAAAAAACTTCCACACCAAAATTTTCAATTGAACATTCATAACATCATTCACAATAATGATACCTAATATTTATTGGTATATCAACGGCTTGAAACGAATGAACACATTGAAATCCCTGTCAGTTAGGGATTGATGTAAAGGTGGATTTATGCGAACGTAGCTTTCATCTGTACTTTCACCTCCACTTTGAAACATGAACCACAAATTTCAGCACGGATACAGGATTCAGAAAATTTCTAAACAAAAAATCAAACTGTATTTCAATATTACTTGCAATAACATTAGTTCTAAGCTCAAAGTTCATTCAACCAAAAATCTCAGAAGCTTCCAAGTACGCAATAAAACAGACGATATAACGTAATATTATTAGCTCATTCCACTATTGCTATATTGGAGGCCAGAGGACACACAAGGTTACTGAAATAAGATGAAAGAGGCCAATCTAGGGAACAATAAATATGTTTTATCTACACCCGTACTCTAATAATACACTTATATGCCCACAACCCGTTTTATAATGAAATCCATTACGATACAGATTTTCATTACGATACAGATTTTCATTACGATACAGATTTTCAACCAATAGAAACCCATTATTTTTCAATCAAGCATGATGTACAAGCTTTGCATTTTGACGTTTGTCAAGTCAAAATCAGTAGCTATTGAATTTTTGAAGAATTTAGTCAATTTTCGATAATCGAATGAAACTTTCTTATAGCAGTGATATAGAAGAATTACCAGCGACTCCACAGATGTCTTAGACAAGAAAAAAATACAATCGAGAGAATTATATTTTTCATTTGACAAATGCAACACATATATCTTTATTTTCGACCAAAAATGAGCTCTCATGGCCGGATGGTCAATGGCGCCGGCAGTGATCAGGAACGTCCGGGTTCAATTCCTGACCTCGGCAGAGATTTATTTTCATTTTTTTTTTCATTTCTCATTGTTGTTTTTTCCGTGGTTATACCATTAATTATAATTTTGTAGAATTTTTCAAAGAAATACAATTGATTACCTACTATTATTGTGTTCAATATAAATACCTAATGATATAATATTTTTAGTCCTTCATTATTTATTGGGTGTAAATAAAATAGCGTATGCAACTCTCATGTAATGGTTATTAATACACTCGCATGAACCATACGAAACTCACCTTCGGCTCGTTTCGTATCCCGGTTTTTATCATGTATTAATAACCATCATTACACGATCGTTGCATAATATACTATTATTTACAACTAATATATAATGTAAGTATTATACTCATGGTTTCTGCAGTATAATGCCAAATATTATTTCTTTAGGGAATAATGGCGAGAGATTAATAGTCTTTATTCCCTCTTGTAGTCCTACCACAACATTTCTCAAAATGAATATTATGATGAATGTATTAGCCGTAAATAAAGTAGAGTACACTACTCGCAATAATGACTATTATTGACTCGTGGTATAATCTACTATTTTCTACACCCGCACTATAATAATGCACTTATGTGCCCATAATCTGTTTGACAATGAGATTAATTATGATACAGAATTTTCATGACTACAGATTTTTAATCAATTGAAAATCCAATTCAGTGGCGGAAGGCTACATTGAAAATCCAGTTCAGAATGAAATTATCATTTCCAATACAATAATGAAAACACTATTGTACGAAAGCGTAGAAGTGCCACTAGAGAAAATAAAAATCCACTTCGACTTTAAAGTAGAAATTTAACTTTTTTGTCGAAATTTCGACTTTCAACTCGAAATTTCGACATTAAAGTTGAAACATGATTCACTTCGACTTTCGAGTCTGAAGTCGAAGTGAATCATCTTTCGATTTTAATGCCGAAATTTCGAGTTGAAAGTCGAAATTTCGAGAAAAAAGTCGAAAGTCGAAGTGAATCATGTTTCGACTTTAATATCGAAATTTCGACTTCAAAGTCGAAATTTCGACTTTAAAGTCGAAGTGGATTTTCATTTTCTCTAGTGGCACTTCTACGCTTTCGTACTATTGAGACTACCAATAATTAAATAAATATTCCTTCCACTTCGAAATCAGCGGGAGCTGGAATCAACTTTTCAAACTGTCCAATAAAAAATCATATCTTTTTCAAAAAATCTGATTATTAACAATTTCTAGTTTTCTTATATCCATTGTAATACCCAAGGTAATACCATTGACTACAATTTCTTTAAATTTTGTGAAGTGACTAATTACAGTTATAGCATTCATTAGAAATATAATATTTAGAGTTCATCATTTATTGGGTGTAGAAAAAGTAGCGTATTCAATTCTCATGTAATGGATTACATGATCGTTGGATAATATACTATTATTTAGATCGTCAATATCACAAACCGAAATTTACTGTTCCCCTAAGTAGCTCTACTTAGATTCAATCAACCTTAGATGCCTTACTCACCGTTTCCAAGTCAGCAATAATGGTATGAGCTAAAAATAGGAACTGTATGTATTTTGCGTTCTAATAACTACAGTGTTACTTTGAT
The DNA here is from genome assembly GCA_032362365.1 of Zygogramma bicolorata. NCBI lineage: Eukaryota > Metazoa > Arthropoda > Insecta > Coleoptera > Chrysomelidae > Zygogramma > Zygogramma bicolorata. The sequence continues at coordinate 7,150,477 of JAVJAQ010001667.1, read as the reverse complement.
TAGAGAAAAACTATTGTTTCTTTGCCAACGTTTCGAATTTTAATATAACAATGAGTTTCGTGTTAAGATAGTAGGATATAAATAATATAAGAGAATGCCAAGAAACTATTGGAACATTTTCAGGGGTTCAAGATGTTGATTACTGGAAAAAAATATTTTTTGAAAAATAATCGAATCTCTGAACACGATAGAGACACACGAAAGCTGAATGTCAAAAATCCCACAGCCTTAGTTGAACACACTAGAGAAAATGGCCATACTTTTGATTTTACAAAACCCGTCATTCTTGATCAGAAATCTTCTCTGTCAAAAAGGCTATTCAGTGAAATGATACAAATTCTTCATCAAGACAGCATTAATACAAGAAGAGATATAGAAGGATTGAATACGGCTTATTACAATCTAATAAGACAGCTATCGAAATGATTCTTTATCATTATACGGTGTTTTCAACAATCACATTGTTTTTTTTTTTCTTATCAGCATTCATAAGAACTACAGCCATTCTATGAATTTTATTTCAGTATTCGTTTGTCTCGTGCTCAATGTGAATTGTTTGTACCTAGAGCGTGTATCTAAAATGTCTGTTTTTTACATAATTTTGATATTTTTACTCGGAAAAACTGATTTGAAATTTTTTTTTCCAATAATCAACATCTTGAACCCCTGAAAATGTTCCAATAGTTTGTTGGCATTCTCTTATTTTATTTATATCTTAACACGAAACTCATTGTTATAGAGCCCTGATGATGAATTTATTAAAATTCGAAACGTTGGAAAAGAAACGATAGTTTTTCTCTAATCAAATTGATCCCAATCCCACCAATACTACCATTGAAGAATTCAATTCTGGATCACCAAACCTACCAAAAACTATAATGATACTTTTCGTTGAAACATGGAAAAAGGATAAGTTTTCGTCCTTTCTAATTCATACTTTCAATAAAAGCAATCCCGACTATTTTTTTTCCTTTTATCCCTCTACCCCCCGAAGCTCATCCTGGATCCGCCATTAATTTTTAGTAGAGAAATTTGTGCACCGATATCCCACTTACGCCACCCAATTCGGCACACTGCCACCGAGAGTCGTCGGAGAAAGTAAAGATGAAAGTCATTGTTTTCTTCGCTCGCACATATACACACGCTTCGACCATGTAGCACACGTTATTATGATCAGGTAGAGGTCCTTAGGGACCGTTTAGATTCGCTACGGAACATCTGGTGGTATCAGTCGTATCAGTCTGTCGGCATTTGGACGAAGTTGAAAATTTCTTTGAATAGGAGGTCGAGCGGCAGCGCATCCGTGTTCTGCTGCCGGAACCATTCCACATGAGGGGAGAGTTTGAGGCGCAAATTCTCCAGTTCGGGTATCAGAGCCATCAAGTCGATGAAAACTTTCGAGTTGCTGCAGTAAGCCTTCTCCATCTGCGATAAAAACATACTGAATTGAAAGCGAAGTTTTTTTGTTCGAGTCAATGAATGGCTTCATAATGGGATACAAACATATACGAAATAATGACAAAGCTTCTACTCAATCGTAACTGAACCATACCAAGATAACAGTAAAATGAATAGAATAGAACTTTATTGCGTCCTTAAAAAATACAAATATTTTGGACAAGTCACATATTACATTGCACAGTTACATAAAAAAACTGTAAATGTAACAATAAAATTAAATGTAGAGTATAAAATGCATTTTAAAAATTCTTAACGTATACAGAAACAGAAATAAAAATGGAAAAGATGCACTAGGTATCTCCAAGCGAGCAACATTGAACTCACTCAGAGTATACAGGCTCATTTTAGTGAGGAGTTTTTGCACTGCATTTCTAAAAAGTCTGAGTGGCAGCTGTTTGATTTTTTCAGGAAGTAAATTGAAGCAAGTGATGCAAATTGATTTGCTTTTATCCAATCTTTTCAAGAGGGGCACAATATTGTTTCCATTGCGTGTTTTGTAGGAGTGAATATCCGAGTGTGTTGTGAGTGTGTGATAATTTTCTTTGACATGCAGAACATTGTCAAAGATAATTTGCGAGAATAGAGTCATGATACCTGTATTCTCAAACAGAGGCTTACAGTGTTCATCATAGTCACCTTTTACAATGCTACATTCAGCAGCTTTTTGCAAGACAAATACTCTTTGAAGTTGGGTGAAGCTTGCATTACCCCAACACAGCAACCCATAACTCATTGCTGAGTGGAACAAGGCATAGTATGTCATTTGAGCTGCTTTCTGACCAGCCGTTGTAGCTATTCGCCTAATGGCATAAACAGATTTTGCTAGTTTGTTGCAAAGATTATTGATATGGGTGGTCCAGGCAAGAGACGAGTCAAGATGAACTCCTAAAAATTTTAGACGTTCCGATGTAGAAATGGCATCAGTGCGATAGTTTGAAAATACACATATTTCTGTTTTTGTTTAATTCATATACAGTTCATTAAAGTCAAACCACTGTGTAGCAGAGGCACAAATATTTGCCGATATGTTATCAACATCACAGGTTCTATCTATATGTACAGAAAATGACGTGTCGTCAGCGTATAATATTGTCAGTAATTTTGAGATGCATATATAAATGTAAATCATTAGCATAAATTAGGAACAGGAATGGCCCCAGTATGGATCCTTGTGGGACACCCCTTTTGATAATACGTTCTTGACTTATCATATTATTATTGTAAACTCTCTGTGTTCTGTTAGCTAAATATGATTCAATTATTTCATTGGGAATTCCTCTTATGCCATACCATTCTAATTTCTCCAACAGTTTATCATGTTGGCAAATTCCAGTGCGGACGAGTTTCATCAATATCGTAAAAGAAATGGCCTAACAATAAATGAAAGCAAATCGGTTTTCATGACTTCTCTACCAAATAAATATATGACACAATTTCAACATTTTATTTAAAGTGGACGGTCATTGTATTCAAGAGGTTGCCTCTAGAAACTTTTTAGGAATTGTGCTAGACAATAAAATGAAGTGGGAAAAACACATTGATATGACAGTGGCTGAATTGAGCTCGGTATATTTTGTTTTGAGACAGCTGAAAAATACTGATTTATTAAACGTTTTCAAAGTTGCATATTCTGGTCTTGTACAGTCGATATTGTCATACGGACTCATTTTCTGGGGTGCCTAGGCACAATTCGGAGAGGTGTTCACTGTGCAAGAGGATTGTCAGATGCATGACAGGGATGCCGAATCGGGAATCATGTAGAAACACCTTCATTCAGTTGGAAATAATGACATTGCCACCTCTTTATATATATATATATATATATATATATATCTCCTTATCGTCAGTTTGATTTGTGATAACTCAACCAGAGTTAAGAGAAGTGACATTTATGACCATTACACTGGAAGTGGCAGTAAGCTCCAACAGTCCTTTTCCAGACTTGGAGTAGGACAGGATTCACACACCTACCAACAAGTGAAATTTTTATAATAAATTTTTGGATCTCTTTGGATGTAGAGAAAATAAATCAAAATTAAAGAGAACATTAGGTGAATACCTATCAAGAATGGCGTTTTACTCTACCAAGGAATTTTTAAACCTGTGAATATATTCTGCTATGTAATATTTTAACCTATTTATTTATGTACGAGTGTAATTTTAGATTGAATAGTGTAAGGACTTCAAACCTCATACAATTTTTTTGAGAGAGAGGAGAGAGAGAGAGAGGAGAGAGAGAGAGAGGGGGGGAGGGAGGGAGAGAGAGTGAGGGTGAGAGGGAGTGAGGGAGGGAGTGAGGGAGAGAGAGGGAGTGGGGGAGGGAGGGGGGAGGGAGAGAGAATATACTTTATTGTACAGGCTACAAGATCTTATTGACAAAGTGAGGAACTGAGGGCCAGCTGCACCGCTCTGCTTTAGTTATGGTTTATCTGAGCTAGGCTTTGTTGCTATGGATTTGCCAATCAGCTTTCTTGTTCCTTAAAAATTAAGCCAACCTTAGTTAAGTCTCTATTGAGTTGGAGCGGTGCAATTGGCCCTAAAACAATCTTAAAATAAGGTAGAGTAAAATACAATACAAAATACACACATACAGAGAATAAATGGGACAGTACGTTGACACCAACCTTGCACTGGAGTGTCCAATACCTACAATATATAGATATGAAGACACATGCCACCTTCATTTCATTGTGACAAGTATCAAATTTCAAAAAATTCTAACCTCAAAGAGCCGACTGACAGCCGTCACTGAATGACATTCGTTTTCTTGTGTTCGAAACTTTATTTTTGTAGTGAGCACCGGCTACCGACTATCGATTACACTGAATGACATTCGTTTTATTTAAGATGTCTAGAAGGATGGTGCTGCGACCGATGCGATATTGTTTAGAATTTTATGGCGACAATTTTCTGTCATTAGTGTCATTTTTTTACGTATCGTGGTGTGTTTCTCAATTTCATCGCTAGTTGACGCTAATTGGAAGTGCATAGTCAACCGATCGATCGACAAACTATATTCTTTGATTCGAGCAGTCAACAAAATGAGCAAAATCTTATGTCATACTCATAAAAAACAAAATCGAATGAAAGGAACGCAATTATAGGGAATTTGGCCAGTATTCTAAACGAATAATATAGGTTGTTGATCAGTCAGCGTCCAAAAGTAAAAGTATAGCCAGCCGTCAGGTTGGCCGTTTATACATTTCCTATGAAATTTGTAACTCTTTTTGTTGCAAACGCCATTTGAACTGATTTGATATGCTTATTATCATAGTAGGCATGTGTCGCCACTTAGACCCCAAACTTTCCCAGGTATAAATCCCTATACCAGGGTTTCTAGACATCTTAGTTTTATTGTGTTCGAAACTTTATTTTTGAACCCTGTCTACCGACTACAGTAAAAGTTGGTCCTGATAGAATTACAGGGGCCAAATGATTGTGATCAAACAATATTGGACAAATATTCCAAGAAAGGCGAGGTCTCATGTTGAAAAAAAAATGGCGAGAGCCACAAAGATGCACTTACCAAAAGTTGCAAGACATGCAATATGTTAGTCCTATGTTCCTCTATGAAACTGGCTCCTTCTAATGTACGATTCTCGGTATTCAGAATAACAGCGGCAGCAAACAGGCTTATCTGATCATCATCCAGAGCTAAATCTCTGACAGTTTCTGTGATATTCATAAGGGACTTCACAAATTCTCTCTGAAAACAAATGACAAAATCACCATGACCGTGAATATTGGATATGTACATGGCAACTTTGGGACAGAATAAGAAATTGATTTCTCTCGAATTAAATGACAGTCAGTTATTCAACGGAATTATGCCATTATTGACAGGAACAAAATAATATACTTTTTCTATAAAAGTTTTAATTAGATCGGTGTGACCTACACAAGGCTCTGGGCACACTCGTGAGGGTGTTCAGCAAAGGGAAATATTAAATATTAAAAAAATTATGCAGTTGACAATGTAGCTCCTTGTCGTTATAGCCTGTAAATATTGCCAAATCATATCCATAGCAGACACTAAAAAGTCTACTGTGGACATCCTCATACAAGCATATGTCATGGATCAAACTATTCACATGTGAACCTATTTTCATTCATCTCCCTTGTGAACGGAGATTTTATGAGCAGAAATGCACCAAAGTGAACTTTCGGAAACATATTTTGTTTTATTTAATTTAATTTCATGTTAACATTTTCCTTTTTGAATATTAAAAATTGTTCTACAGTTCCTGTCCAGTAAAAAGTAGAATTAAGTATGGAATCGCAAGAAACTTATCACAGTACAACTCCCAAAGTGCTATGAACTTGTCCTGAACCAGGTTAGGAACAAACCTGGTATGTGCACAAGCATGAATGTTATACGAAGAGTAACAAAAAATTGATAAATCAGTAAAAGCTTTTCTATATAGTCGGTAGGTATTCTCAAAGACTGGCTGTAAATCAAATCATTCAAGAACAATTCATTCAGGCCAGTCTAACTATATCTACACAGTAGATTGAAGGACTAAAAAACATGTCAAAAACAGTTAATACCATGAGAGGCGTACAGAAGAAATGCCTGCAATTGCTTTCAGTACTATTTTCACTGGTACCTGACTTTATTGAATAACAATGCTTGTAGTTAACAACCGCTAAAGAAATATGGAGCAATAATTTTTGGTTTATACAAGTATGCTGTTTCCTACCTACACGAATTTCTGTAATATGACTAAAAAACATGTCAAAAACAGTTAATATCATGAGAGGCGTGCAGAAGAAATACCTGCATTTGCTTTCAGTACTATTTTCACTGGTACCTGACTTTACTGAATAGCAATGCTTGTCGTTAACACCCGCTCAAGAAATATGGATCAATAATTTTTGGTTTATGTGTTCCACATTTCTCAACATAAGTATTTTTCATTCTCTACTGGATACTTGTAAACCATTATTAAAAAATATAACATCTTACCATTACTATATCTAAATATGACAGCTAGTTTTAAACAACTATTTCCTATAAATTCAGATATTCATAATTATGCTACACAAGGTGAAGATAATTTACCATCCCCATCCTCGATTGAGTGTGAGTCAGAATTCCCCAAAATATCTGGGTATTGAATGCTTAAATAAGATAAAATCGTTAACAGGGATCAATAAAACTAGATCTGCATTGAGAAATTAAATAGATAGGCTCTTGTTGGATAATTGCTTCTACAGTATGGATGAATTACTTGCTTTCATTGCTTAGAATCGTTTTCAACCCTTTCCAGCCTAGTGGTACCATATGGCATCATTAAATTTCTACCTATATGTAAGTTGGTGACTCATTGATGGTTGCAGAATTCTTTGATAATACTTGTACAAGTAATTCAAAGCTGTTGCATACATTGATATTTTATTTTGTGAGTGAGGTTGAAATTACGCTGGTATAAGCGTAGGCCATATTATTTTTTTGAGTAGTGAATTTCAAGATATTGTTAGCAAATAATTGAGCATTATTTCACGATTGAGATGTCGAACGGTGTCATTTTTTTCAAAATTTAATTGAAAAAGGGTTTGAAAATACAATGATGCCAATATGCGTCTTCCGTAATGAATGATTCAACAATAAAAAAATGACGAAATCCATAAATTGTCAAGTTTATCGGGCACTACTTAGTTTCATAACATTTTACCGTTTTTCAATACAAATTCCCGATACCATTTTGAGGTTACATCGCGATGCGACCTAACCTCTAAATCGTACACTTCAAGAAATAAAAATAGAAAATATGAACCAATGATTGCATATATCCGAATGAATCAAAAAGAGAACTTATTTATCAATTTCATTTATGTAAAAATTCCTACTCACATGCATTACGCCCAATGCTGCCATATGGCATCATCATGATTTTATTTTCGATTTTTTTGTATAATCTTGATTCGGAAGCATGAATTGATGAAAAAAAAATTTTTTTTCTTCCAAAATTAATAAATTGGGCTGGAAAGGGTTGAACTGTTTTTTTCTTCTTTCACTAGTTCAATAATTTTTCTAGTGTGTTCAAAGGCGTTTTTTGGCGCTCTTGTATTTAAAACGTATTCGTCTCTCCATCTCTCTCTCACTATTTGTTTGGCCGTAAGTGAGAGAGAAGGAGAGAGACGAAAACGTTTTGAAAACATGACAAACAAATCGTATTTCCATAAACAACAATGATAATTCAATGAGATTATAATTGCAATTCTGAGGAGATACAAAATGTTTTGAACATACCGTTGCCCATTTCAACCTATCAATACTTGAATCTGCTCTTCTAGTTGCCTGAATCCACAATTCACGTCTCTTTTCAGCAAGAGGATTATTATTTTTTCAATTGTGGGAAATAGAAGGTAATCGATGGAGTGAAACCTTATATCTGCCCTACTTCCACATTTCACAATCGCTCAAAATTGAGGCATTATCGAGAATTTTTTTTTTGAAATATGACACAAATGCACAATAAGCATTGTAGATGATTGTAGATCCGTTTGTTTGTCCAGCACACTGTCATCTACTGTCGTCTGTCTAATATGCCCGCGGTCTATTGTGTACGTGTGAGGAATTTACTGGCCACGTTTACACCGTCGCTTGGTAAGCTGACTAATGACTTTATTTCAACCAAATCGTCTTGGTCATCTTGGTGTAAACAGTACACTTAGTCAGGTGACCAGCTTGGTTTGGTACCCAAAATTGTTGCGTACCAGACCAAAATAGTTAAGTGACCAAGATGGTGTAAACACCTACGGCCTTGACTATCCGCAAGTTGCAAAATTTGGTTTGAATCTTTGCTAAGCATAAGTCCGAGCTCTGTGTATTTCGTTGTTTTATCATTTCATTATCATTTTCCTTACCTGTTTTATTCTCAATTCCTGATATTTTCTCATATTCCTTCTATGAAGCCCTACAATTTTTGATAATCTCGCCTTTCTTTCACAATTCATCATTTGCCAATTACTCTCAAATCCATCTTTCTATATATTTTTGCTATATGCTATATATCAACTCAATACAACCACATATATCAAATCCAAATCATGTTTATTATTTCTGATTTTAATCAACCTGTTTATACTTCTGTCATGTTCTTTGGTATGCTTACCAAATAAGAACCATACTGTTTACTGATTGAAGATGGTGTAAACAGGCAGTAACTTATTGACTTAGTCTGAATTTGGTATGGTCAACTTGGTCAGAATACCAAATTAGCGCACGGTGTAAACGTGGCCAGTGATGAATAATAACTAAATCAAAATATCTGCATAAATTCCCGAAACGATTGGGTTAGAATAAGTAAGAAGAACGAGAGGTCGACAAAGTACTTCTCCGGCTTTTCTCTTTTTCCAACCTGCGAGCACGATCTCGGAACGATCAAGACCAAAAGAATATCCACACTTACGTCGAACAATTTCACCAACTGCTCCTTGGTTATGGTGGCGGCGTCGAGAAAGACGATCCGCTCGTCCGAAGACATCTTGGCGACTTGCAACACCCACACCGTGAACACGCTGTACTTGACGATCGCGATCTGGTCCTCGGAGTCGAGGGTAAGGAAGCCGGGCAGCAGCTTGCAGAATTCCACCATCATCGGCGTCGAGCTGATGAAGTGGTCCGAGAACGCGAGCCACAGCCGCAGCCTCTCTAATCCGTCGTCGTCGAGGCCTTCTTGCGTTTCGGGGTCGATTTTCGGCAGGGCCAGCGGTTTCGTCAACTCTCCGGGGCGGTGTAGGGGTAAGCGGGGGACCGCTATGCGTCTGCCAAACAATCAATCAAATATACTTTATTGTCGGAAGAAAATACAACATATAGACAAAGTCCTGTAAATCATTCTTAGTAATAAAAATAATTTTACAGGGAAAATCTTTCAAAAAATGCGAATAAATACGACAAACGCAATATTAGTCAAAATGAAGATGTGAAATACGGATTAAGATGAGCGGAAGGTGAATGAGCACAAATCAAAAACATATAAATACAACAGCAAGCACAGGAATATTGAGTGTATAGGTATATATCGGGTTCGTAAGTATATAACGAGTCGAAAGTATCACCAAAATACTCCTGAACTGTATACTAGGCCTCATCAGAGAGTAGCATTTTGACTGCCTTTCTGAACCCATTGTGCGCCACGATCTCCTTTATTTGGACTGGCAGGTGATTGAAAATTTTAATGCCACTGAATTGTAATTGAGTCCCTAACTAAGGAGCTTGTTGGAATAGGCAGTTCCATTTTACTACTGTGGCTGCGGGTATTATATGAAGAAATGTGGTTCTCATTAGATAAGTGATGTTTCTTTAACATGCTGATAGTTTCCAAAATATATAGGGCGGCTACCGGGAAGATACCATGAGCTTTGAAGAGAGGTTTGCATGTAACACGGGAATTGGTTTTGGCCATGTATCGAACATCCCTTTTTTGAAGAACAAAAATCATTTGAAATAAATCTCTGGAGCAAACTACCTAGAAGGCAATTCCATATCTGATATGAGAATCTATGAGAGCAAAATAGGCTGTTTTTGAATGGGCAAAGCCTAGTTCTGTGGAGATGTCCCTCAGCGGGTAGCAACCTGAGGCTAACCTCTTTCTTAAGTTTACTGTATGGTCCCTGAGCTTCAGTTTGTCATCTATGTTCAGCCCAAGAAATTTATACGTTTGTGCTCTTCCTATGATTTCGTTACCAAGGCAGATTTCAGGTAGGGTGCAGCGGATAGTAAGAATGCTGGTTTTGGCAATATTGAAGGAAAACTTATTACAGTCACACCATTCTTTTATTCTGAGATACGAAATGTGAATTAGACGAGGAAAACAACGCGAATCTGTCGAAAACTACGAAAATATAATCCACTCATTTCATGATCCGATATTGCTGGTATTACTGACCACAGTAAACGATTTATGAACGCTTTTACAGTGATAGTAATCTCAAACTACTGATGATATTGGAACGGATCGCCACGCTATCGGACATCTGTCAAAGGAACTGTCAGCGGTGACCGGTGCGACAAAACCTACATTATATTGAAATTAATCAATTCTTATGATATGAGATAGCGATTCAGATGAATCAGATAGCTCAAGCTCTAACGAGTGCCTGCAGAGTGAATTCTCCAAATAGGTACCATGAAAACTTCAGAATGTAGGTACTCGCATGAAAAGAGGATCGTCTTAGGGACGTTGTCCAAGGAAACTCTCACAGTGCAGTCTAGAGCCCCTATGACCGTGGGGAGATTACTTTTTTTGTACGGTACATGGAAACTTGAATCAGGAGTCTCATAACTTCATGGTGAAAAATATTGTGTAAGAAATTCAACACTGTTAGTCTCAGACTCAAAAGCTGTTTACTATCACTCTTTTTTCTTCTCTCCTTATACACTTTTTCGTTACGTACGTTCATATAACTTAAGTTTTAGCATTAACTCAGATTTATTCACTTCACCCAATATGTTTGTAGAATTTCATGACTGTGATTATTATAATCCTTGACAAGATCAGAAACGATTTTGAGAGAATAATCTTAAATTTGTTCTCTGTTGATAGTGTTTATTGGAAATTTTCACATAACCTGACCAAACTCATTTCAATTTGGACAAGGGATACTGGGGCCATCGTCCATAGATATACTAATTCTATGGACGATGCTGGAACTACATGACCACTTCTGCAACAGTAGCGCCCAGTAACGTTTCAGTTTCTAACAAGGTACAAGGTGAGTCGAAAATTGCCGCGAAATCATTGCCAGTAAAATCGGAACGGACTCGATTAACTGGACAGTACTGTTCAGGAATATCGGAAGATGAGGTCAATCAAAAAAGTATCTATTAAAAGTATTCAGTGTCATTAAACCAATAGTGGTATATTATGTATCAAGAAAGGTAAACATTTCAGATTCCAATGTTAAAAAAAGCAAAGTATACCTATATAAAAACTGTTTACAAAACACCAAATAGTAACTTGGACACATTTTAACAAGAGGTCATTGCAATGGCTGTTGAACAAATTCCAAAACTTATAAATGAATCTTTTTTTTTTCAAAAATTTTTCCGATCTGCCGTTATAATTCCGTTATACAAAGGTGGTGACACGAATGACCCCTCAAATCACAGACCAATCTCACTACTATCCGCAACGACTCATTTCACTTATTAACAAGCACTCCATTTTGAATAGTAGCCAGAAAGACTTTCAATCAAACAAGAGTACAACGGATGCTCTGTTCAACTATCTAGATTGTGTGTATCATGAAATACTTCATGGGAAGAGCGAATAAATGAATTGAATCCTACTGGGAAATATAGGAAATGATCTCAGGGAAAACAAAATTAACTAGTGGTGTACCACAAAGCTCTGTCTTGGGCCCAACATTAATGCATATAAACGATCTGGCTAATCTGAACATAAGCGATACGTTTACGTTATTTGCAGATGATGCAACCATCAAATAGCCTTAACTTATCTATAGCGGCAGATTTAGAGGAAATTAAAAAGTGGTGTGATGCAAATCAGTTAGTTTCGAACATGAAAAAAACTAAAAAACTAAAACCGATAATATTACATTATTAAGATTAGAGATAGACCATGGTTACAGGTTTGAAGATCATATTAAACATCTAACAAAGAAACTAGGCAACAAAGAACTAAATCTTCAGCTCCTGCAAACTTCTATCATTTATTATAAATCAATCCTTTTGTGACGGCAGGTATCTTGAAAGTCTCGAAACATCAAAGTCCATTCCCATTTATAAAAATAAAGGCTCCAGAAACAAAATTACCATTTTTAGAAATATCAGTGTGCAATCTCAGATTGCCAAAGTTCCTCGTGGCTCATCCTGTATATCATAGTTGCCCTTCAAATTTTAGTTTAAATTGACCTTATAATCTTACAGAACAGAGAACCTCTCTAATACTATTTTTCATTTTCTGGTAGCGTTGGCTTTTCTTTGGGAAATTCAGAAGCTTGAGATCTGGAGATCTTGCTGGCCTCTTAATGGGTTTGTTGATTTCATTTGTTTGTTGAAATCATGAATGGAAAATAAAAATACACTATTTTCGACGATAGTATGAGTGATTTTTTTTTAATATTCAATGTTGATTCACTTCTTGGTATAAATCCCATTAGAACATCTGAATTATTGGGTATAAACCCAAACAACCCTCAAGTTTCGAGGAATGCTTCCAAAGGAGTTTAAAAATATATAGGCAAACAATAGTTTTATCAGTCATATATTTATTGGCCTAGCCTAGTAACTCCATTCAACTTTCATCTGATACCCAAGAAATGAGCATAAGCACAAAGCGCAAATAACTAAAAGATGAATGCATGAATGTATTGTTTATTGTATTTAGTACCAAAAACCAATAATTCCAACTAGAGAGATAACCAAGGGGTATTTCTCCAATGTGAAATTTGTACACCAAATCTTCAAATATTGAATTTCACTCAGGATTTCTGGTGGGAATTCTACATGGATTTGCAAGATTTCTGGTTAATTTCGTATCCAAAATTTGAAACTGGAACACCCCTTGTAGATAACCAACTTTCAAGTTAGAAGTAAAAGATTGGGTAAAATAAGAATCTGCAAATGTTCAAAGAGACTACAACCATATAATTCAAGTATTATCAATAATGACAATGATGAGACATGAAAACTTATGATTTTTTTTTGTCAAACTCATTATTCATTATGGACAATGCACTATTGATCGAACATGTAAAACAATAGACTTTCATTAATCAATAGGTGAATCATTAATACAAGTGAACATATCTCAAGAGGTGAATAAAATTAAAGCATGTGCTTGTAGAAGAATTTTTTGAGATATTAGAAGGCAGATCAATAGTAACAAGTGTTTACAAGAAAAATCAGTTCTCTTAATGTTTGTCAAGGTTGAATAAACACAGAGCTTTCTTGAGTACCTATAGTTTTCAATTATAAGTCAATAAGCTTAGCGCTTAGGTATTGCTGCTCAAACCAGACATACCTATCTCAATTAGAAAACAGCTATTGTCGTGCCACCTAGCGTTGATGCACCCTTTATAAACAAATACATAGCAGAAAACACTGAATAACTCCCGAATAGAAATGATTTGGAAGCCCCCAAAAAAATATATCTAAGGATTGTTGTATTGCAATTTCATGAATTTTTATTGGATACCGTTCCAAAAAAACTTCTCTCACAAGTGTTAGGGCGGATTTAATACACACATGATGCATAATTTAGTCAAAAAGGCATAACTCAAATCAAGGAAAATCACATCTACTATTTATTATTGCTTTGGTATATTGAATAAAACTTAGTAGGTGATCAAATTGAACTTTTCAACTGATATAATTTTCGGTTATTTGAGTTATGCATTATGCACTAAATTATACATTATGCGTTCACTAAATCCGCCTTCAGTTTCAAGATACCTACCTATGGTGAAGACTTTTGAAGAGAGATCAATTATTGATACCAAATAGAAATAGAGCGACATTATTTCAAAGACGCGACTGGTTAGCGAAACATATGCACAGTGTGAGGGATTTCTATTCGATTTGAGCAAGGTAATTGATTTCTATTTGGTTTGAGCCAGATAACAGATTTCTCTCAAAAATTTTCACTTTTACACCAAAGTTTTCAATCTTACCTAGTAGTATTATAACTCATGATTATTATTTCCTAGTACACCACTGCTGATTTTTGAGTAATGCCTAATAGTTTTCTCAACTCTGTGAAAGATAAGTCTACAAAAGGACACAACTGGAATATGGTGCAGATTTGTTTTTCAATTTACTGAGGAACTTTAAATGAATGTTATGAACACAACAATGGCTACTCATATATATATTAATACCAATATGGATAATAAGGACAACTGCCGTGAATCCGAAAAAAAAGACGATCGCCGGTTTCTTTATACCTATGCGCATGCGCGAGAAAAATACATTTCTTCAATGATACACATACTTCTAATTACCTGTTTCTTTCTAACATGCGTGAGCTTCGACCAAGACCGATAGTGGGAATGAATTCCTTATTTCATATGATTGAAACCGAAACATAACCAAAGATTTTAGCGTCTGCGTCTGACAGTTGTTGAAAATATTCATCGAGCCAATTCTTTTTATTGAAGTATCTTCATCGTCTTCTCAATTATTAGTGTTTTATGCGATTAATGTGTTTGAGTTCTTATACTTTACCCATTCTTTTCGAAGTTGGGTTTTTTAGTAGTTGAGAGTTTTGTTAGTGTTCGTATATATTTTTTCAACTATGTCCCCGACACCCTGCTTCCTGTGCAATAGCAAGAATTCGAGCTCCTGCCATCGGTAAATATGGAATTTAGATTAATTATTGTCTTCATATCACACGACTAATATTTCAGGTTTCCAAAAGACCCCGTCCTGAAATTATTGTTGATGAATATTTGCAATTTGGAAAGTACCGATGACGTTTCCAGCATAAGAATATGTGCAAATAATTTCTCCGAGGACGATTTTTTTACTAAGCCTACAGAAATGGGTTTGAGAACACAGTTGAAACATTTTTGAAAAATATAACTTGCCTTCTGCTTTCACGTTATCCAACATATGCCCCTGCTGCAGTTGGTAAGTGACATAATGAATCTTTTAAAAACTAGTCTATTTTGAAACAAGCTATTTCTGACTAATGGAGGGTAAAGTTTCGTTTATTATTCGGCACCTCATATCTACTATCAACACATCTGATTATTTATGTGATTTTCAAACAGGCATACTGCACTGCAGCCTCAGCCTCATACTGCAACATTGTTCAGCGCATTCTCTAGCATTAGCATACACTCTTGGACAATTCTAGCCAAGTTCGTTAATTATTCATGCATCGAGTAGAGCGGGTAGAGACTGAGCCGAGATCAGCTGATCACTGCGCATGGAGCTTTAAGAAGTCGTGTATGTAACATAACCTCATATTTTTGTATTTAATTATCTTTTTCGAGCAATTTTTGCTTGAATATTTACGAATTTTTCCTTTGACATTCGCCATGCAGATTGTTCATATGAAGGTCATGTTGAATGAAAATGTAGGTAGGTTGAATTTTTATGTTTTCTTTACGATGATGTGTTTATAGGTAGATGAGGTTGATTTCACATTCAGACTTGGCCTGGCATTCCATTCTCCAATGATGAACATATCAACATTGATACGCTGCATTGTTGCTAGTCCGTTGTACTCACTTGGGCAGAGGCTAGAGAAATTGAAATAGTTGCTATTCATGTTATAACCAGTTAGGAAAAATTTCATGTTATATAATGAACATGATTCCTGCAGTACGAGAAGAAAAACTGTGGAAGTGTTTGAAAGGAGTCCAAGTTTCCCAATGCTACACAGAAAAGATTGAACACGCTCTACATCATATCCTTGGGGTATTTAACAATGTATTATGAATGCCTGTGTTAAAGGTAAAACGAGAGAATGAGATATGTTGTTTTGATAAGGGAAAACGAACTGAAAATTATCAACACTAATGTATCACCATTTTAGTGTTTAGAATGGAAGTCAACAGGGATTGCACATATCCTCACTTTAGAACAAGTTTACAGGATCTGAAGGTGAAATGGACACCTATGTACAAGCTTGGAGAGCTCGAATTGTAATAAACGAAAGGCTTCGAGCTAAGTGAGCGCTCAGAGCTTAATAAATGAACTTAGCTTCTTTTGCTCTCCTTGAAAGATATGAAAACTGAGAAGTGACCTTTGCCATACATGAAAGAATGATTGATGAGTTGTGATAGCACAAGTAAAAAGGAATACGGTTGAACTTTGAATTGAATATTTTGATCGACATGTCATTGAGACCAGAACCAATTTTGTTTTTCATATTTTCAATAAAGGCTTCCAGTTCTTTCGGGTTGGTTTCATTGAATTGGAAGCTTTCAACAATGTCAATTTTTTTGAGGCAAGACAAGAGTTTTTGTTTCAAAATAAGTTCAGAGTGAGTTTGTCAGCTATAGAGCAGTAGTAGTAGTAGTTCTTTAACAGACCTTTAGATTTGTTGTCCGCCCAATCCATCCTCTTTTTATAGTAAATCTGTTTTGTTACTTATAAGCAGTTTTCTGTAAATTCTCTTATATTTCTTTTATATTCAAATAAGAATTTTTGATTCGGATGTACATATTTTCTAATGTAATGTGAGAAGTTTCCGTTTCTTGTCAGATTTTTTATTCCATATGAACCAAGGATTTTTCTTTCTTAATTTCAATTTTTGAATGAAAAATGCTTTGTTGAAGTTTCCTACTAATTGATTATGAAATGACTTGAAAGGAAGAGGGTAATGTAAAAAAATGTCCAGTCAGTTTGCTGGCAATGTTGGTAAAATCTGTCCTAATTCTGTTTTCTGAATAAATGTTCAAATTCTTGAATTCCCAATGTATACATCGCAGTGACCTCACAAAAATAATGTCACATTGTTATTTTTTAAAACAATACTGTTATATATATATATATATATATATATATATATATATATATATATATATATATATAGCAACTTGATCTTAGAATTTGACCATATTTGCGAATGCTTCAGTTGTGAACGACAAAAATAGACCTCCAGTTGTCTGTTAGTCTCCAAGCACAAAATTTCAATGTTATTTTTGTTTTCAGTTGTGATCCCAGACAAAGAAGGAAAATACGCCAACTGCAACAAAAAACAGACGATATGTTAAAAAAACTGAGAGTTTGAAGAAACTTCTGGGACACTTGAAATCAAAGAATTTGATATCTCGTGGTGCTAATGACCATCTGATGGTAATGTAGTGTTTCATTTATCAACAGATATCACCATCACCTGCTACATCATTATGCATAGATTTGTGAGTATGGAATATAGGAGGATGATGGGAAAAGGGTAACAATCCCAATATATAAATGTTATTCATAATTGCAAAAGGTATTTTGTGTAGAAAAATGATGTGAATATAACGTGTCCAAATAACTTTCAATCTCTATATTGAACAGACTTATATAACTAATGTTAAATGTATCACATCATGTTGTTAGACTGCTGCTGCTGATGTATAGAGGTAGAACAATGTACATCAGGATTTTCAAATCGTATTGTAAAGAATGCGGAGAACAGTAAAAAACGTAAATGAAAAAACTTTTATTTCTTATTTTTCAACAAAGATAACAACCTGTCTACATTACTGAGAAATGCTCGAGTAAGAAAGCCTTCATGGCATATACTACGTACCACACAGAAAAAAATCATATATGAGAAATCTAGTTCAGGACGGTGATTGCAAAATCTGCTGCATTGTTCTTTTTATTCGAATAAATTTCTGGATGGTATGAGTTACTTTAAAAATTTACCCTTTATATGTATAGTAATGCTTTGTCTAACTGTTTTTTCGTTTTGTATACAATATGTTGTAGCTTGAGATTATTTTTCAAATGTTTTATTACCTACCATGAATGTAACTAAACATAACATGGTACGAAATTGCGAGATTTTAATTTTTAGTCATTTCAATAAATTTCTCATTCCAATATATAAATTCCAAATTGATACTGAATATGTATTTGAAAATGGTTGTGTGTTTTACAGGATTGTCGATCTTTACTGAAATCTTTATGAAATAGTAATTTTTATTCACTAAAAAATTACGTACTCATCAATTCTCCAATATCCGCTGTCTCTGGTATCATCATCTGATGATGACCATGTGGTTACAATCTTAATCAACCTTTCCTGCCTTTTTAATGAATACCTATCCTTCATATTTGTGAATCCTGCAATTTTTCGACTTCCAAAGATGATGTAACTATTGAGAAATATGAATAAAATTTTTCTGAAATTATTGTAGTATTATTTCATAAATAGCTGAACTCTTTCTTTGTGTATTAAAATTAATTAAAATGCTGGATTACATCTGACACCTGCATATCATTCCAAAAGGAATATTCTCATTGATTCGCCATGCTGGTGAGCCCCATAGGGCGAAACTGCTGTCCACAGCATGACGTGTCCTGGTCATTTTCAGCCTTTGGCGACATGCACTGGATGAGGCTCATGCCAGAAAAATTCAGTTTCATATATATATATATATATATATATATATATATATATATATATATATATATATATATATATATATAATATCATATCAAATTAAATACCAGAAGAAGAAATATAAAAAACCCAAGAAAGTTCATCAAGCTTACTCGAAGCATGGATTGTCGCTTCAGTAATTTACTGTTTAAATTTGTATTCTGTAATCATAGTTAATCAATCCATATTACTGTATCCTGAACAATGTTCATTATGAGAAATCGCTGTACAAGGCTGTACAACACTCACTAGAAATCCAGATCAAATTCTGTATTTAGAAATATGCAGGGCTATTCACTAAGCAGAGTTGTTATGGATAGCGACTGAAAATTGTCGTTATGTTCAAGGTCAGTTGCTAAGCGCGAAATTGGTATTCACTTTTCAAGTTAAGTTGCTACTATAATGACCGTTGCTGTGAGTAGTGGTTCACAGGCAACTGCTTGAATCTTGTAGGAAAAACAGCTTCACCTCATAGGCAAGTATCAGAGTTGCTACGACGGTTAGCAACTGCGATAACCACTATACTTAGTGAATAGCCCTGATGGAGTACTAATTTCACAAGAAAAATTCCTTGCTATCCTAGCAGTTTATTTGGTGGCTACTAGAACAGGCGACTTATTGCATATTCTTTTGGAATGCACATTTTCATATATTTTTCCATTCATGAAAGCGTTCAAGAGAAGCAGAAATACATGCAATATACTCTGATTCTGGCAGATAGTTTCATTTTTGAGCATTTCATATTTCGTTCACCAATAAGGATTATTCAAAATGAAAACTATTCACACTCAAATCAAATCTACAATAGCCTGGCAGAATCCTTATATTCCTTTGCAGTTGTGGATAGATAAAGTGATATGGTGAGTATTTATATATGCTCAGAATATATGCATGAAAAATATAGCTAATCAGTCAATGTTTATAGTATATTTGCTTTTCTTTGATGAAGAAACTAGATAATTCGAATGGTATAACAAATAAAGAAGCAACTGCCATTTCGTAAAACCCTGGTTTCTTAGGATAATGTGTATAATTCTGATTTACCTACATGATACAAATGTCTTATTTTTTTCGTGCATTCCACCAACTGACCAAGTGTCCATCTTTTTACCTGTTTCTGAGCTTTCAATCACAAGTAACACAACAGAATGAGCATAGTATCTCAACTTTGGCGTTTGATCCTTTTTAGTAAACAACCTTTATTTCAACGAATTTGTTATGAGCTGAATTCATGGATTTTAAAATTACATTCATAAATGGACATTTAAAATGAGTAACATGAATTTTATACTGAATATTTCAATCAGTGAAACTTAAACCCTATCAATTTCACACATATTTACTATTGACCATAATGAGCAGCCATCCTCTTGCAGCAGTTCATTCTCCTATTCGAAATTGATGAAAACTTGGTCTCGAGATCAATGAAAGATTTTTAATTTTGTATTATTAAACACTACACATCATTTCACATCACAATTAATATGCAATAGAACTCATTTAGTTATTCAATCATTAGGGAAACCTTCCAAACTTCCTGGGAAACCAAAATGCACTTTGAATTTTCCGTACTGCTACATTCGTAGATATATTCAATATTCTTGAAATCTTCATAATCTTGTTTGTTTTTTTTTGACATTAAAATAACATAACCAAAAAAATGAAATTGTCATATGACGTTAAAAATCGCGCATGCGCAAAAAATGAAAGAAACCGGATGGTGGGACTGCAACAGAGATATAACTCGGCTTCACTTAGTTAACATTAGCTCTTATCAGGTATTACTCATATTGGTATTAATATATATATGTGGCTACTACGTTGGCATTAAAAAAAATGGCTATCCACACCACAAAACAAATTCAAAAGATTATGTACTGTGTCACTTGTCACTTTCTCACTGTGTCTGATCAGTGTTGCCGCGCCACCCAAAAAAGGCCTGGAAGCACAGAACTCATAATTATAACTAGAATGCGTTTCAAATATGGCGGATGGACAAATCATGGACAAATCATGCATAACCTGCAACACTGTAAATGTCCTCTTCACAGTAGCGGCGCATAATATAACGTGCGTAACTTGGGGATGGGCCAGACCGGGTCTAGACCACTTTCCCCAAATCTAATGGTATAAGCTTCAGTATGAATTGAATCGAATTGAGAAATGAACATGTTCAGTGTGGATTTTGATTTTGTAATGCTGTGGTTGAGGCCACTCCAAATGTAGATCACTTCCTAATCTACGAAACCACTTTCTGAAAGCTGAAATCTGAAAACGTTTTCTTTAAGATGCCTAGAAGTCCTGGTGACTCAACTGATTAGATTTTGTTAAGATTTTTGTGGCGAAAAAAACAATCGACGCTTTTGAAGGTTTCCCCTATTTTTTCGGTAGAGGGCGTTATATTCCCATTTTTCAAATTTGATGACAAGTGTCAAGTTAATTGTCATATTGTCATGTCAGTTTGAAATTTTGATGTTTACGATGTTTTTATCGTGTTTATTTGTTGATTTCATTGCTTTTAAATATCGAAACGTTGTTACTGGTATCTCATTGTCCACCCATTATCCTTTAGGTTGCGATCTCTTCTCGCTATCCAATCAAATAAAAGTGGAAAAACCTGACTGCACATTATTTTCACTTAGTGTAAATTTAGCTTCAGACAAGACTGACAAGAGCGTGTTGGCGATATCTGTACATATTGTACGGAAACCTCCAAAAGTTCAATTATCCACCAAAAATCAAGCAATCCAGATTTCGCCACTTTTATCCCAAACTTCTACAGGTATAAGTAAACACACCAGGGTTTCCAGGCATCTTAGTTTTCTTTATCCTAGAGACACTTTCAACAGGTTTTTCAAGAACTCATTTATGGAAATTAACGTTTTCTTTTTTCTTCCCCTTTCTCCAGAAATTACCACAATCCTTAACAAATCACTTCATCGTATCGAACGGGTAATGTACACAATATTTAATATTGTAATGTTACCAATATACCTATAACTCTTGTCTATGTACAATATAATTGATGAATAATAAATATCCAATATTTATATTTACTATCGTCACAGCGTCCAATAATCCAAATCAGAAAGAAATAAAACTGACAATGCCGCTCTATTTACAAACTAGTAATCTTAACAGACATAAGTCCTAGATTTCTCTCATTTCCTCTTGAAATAACAAGTAATGACGTATGTGTTTACTTTGTGCAAGTTGTCCCCTTTGCGATTTTTGCGAATGCCCATGATTTGTCAAGTTTACGTTAGTCGACGATACATGAAACGCATTCTAGTTATAATTATGAGTTCTGTGCCTGGAAGGAGGATGAAAATAGTACAAGATCGAACAAGACGAAGACTCCCACAGAACTTAAGGTCTTTTTTTAATGTAATGCTTTTTTCTGGCAGTTCAGTAATATTTCGAGTATTCTTCAAAAATCCGTCTGTTTCCAAATGTTCAAAAACAATTCGATGATAAACGAATAAAATGTTTCAAAACATTACCTTTTAAAAATTGTTAGTGGTAACTTTACTTTCAGACCCATGACCGGATTTCAAGACTTTTTTTTGAGATGTTATAACGTTCTCTTCAATACATTTATTTCCTCAGTATATACTAACATGAATGGTTCCCGTAATCAAAAAAAAATTTATTTTATTTTATTCACATCATAGGTACATAGTTTACAAAGCTACTACACATCACGATCGGATTTTAATTTTTTCCTAACATTTGGTGGTGTCAGGAAAATACGCTCACCAATATTGAGGCGGTTGCCTCACAACTTTCTTTGTTTTTTTATTCGCCAGAGCGAAAACGGCCCAAGCAGTGGCGGATTTAAGGAAAAAGGCCCAGTCGGCAAAATTTCTTCAGCCCCCCCCCCCTCCCAGAAAATTATGTTGTGTCAGGTAATCCATGGAAAGTGAAAGATATATGTTTCAGGAATTTAATGAATATAAAAAATTTTTCATTTATTCATCGAGCATTATAAAAGTTATATTCTTTTTTACATCGAGAAAATTTACTTATTTTTGAATCCTCTTCTCGCTTTTTTCTCCTCGAAAACTTCTATGGTTGCATCCAGATAAATTTGATTAGCGACTTGCTGTTCGATGAAAAGTATACTGAAATCGTCCTTTCGAAAAAGATGGTCAGTTGACTGTCAACTGAATTTAGATGCACGGGGGGCACCCGGGGGCCCCTCTAGAACGTTTTTGAAAAGTCAGAAATATTCGACAAACTTTGAGAAAATCGTAGACGTTTTAAATAACTGATTGAATACAAAAGTTATTTTATTTTATATTTAATTTAAGATAGTTATCAGGCAATTATTCTGATAACAGGGGGCCCCTGATTGAGAATTGAACTTGTGCTGTTCACAAGGGACTCACCAAAACATATTTTCAACAAAAAATTAACAAAAAGAAATCGAAGGTGTATTTTTCAGCAAGAGGGGCCCTGAAAGCCTTTCGTCGGGGGGGCCCAGTCGGCAAGCGCGCTTTTGCCGACCTGTTAAATCCGCCACTGGGCCCAAGTGTTTCGACTGGGAAAAAAATTCACTATACAATTAGTGTATTGAAACAAAAAATCTCGCACTTGACGAATAAAAAATTGGTACACATAATTTTTGGTTGTGCTTTCTTCACGACCTTTTCGAAGGGCAATAATTTCAAAAAGAAGAGATAATGTAAGGTATTATTGACAAGAACTTGATACACAGTTTTGGCTTCGTGTTATTCGCACGAAAAATACGTGAATGCGAGCAATGTTCTGGTTATGATAACACTAAATACTTTACCCCTCGGAAACAATAACACAAACTTCCTTGTTATATCGTACATTTCATGTCTATTATGTTGTTTCCCGTGTATGGATTTTTTTTGGATGTGCTAATTATTTTAAATCTACCGCTGGCCAAATAACGCTTGATTTTCACTATATGAATATATATACAGTTGATTTCTGAATGTTATTTTATTGATCATCCGTTCTTTATAGCCAATCATATAATTGAAGTAGAAAATCCGCTAGTCCATTTCACTCTAGTGAAACTTCACCTTAACCCAATTGAAGACCCTTTACAATATCAAAGATAATATGTGACAATATGGAGGGCTTAAGGTGTATTTTCATAGCCTTTAACTACTGCAAGTACAGTAGCTTTTGACAGATTTCACTGCTCGAGCAGTGACCTTCAAAAGTTAAAATTTTTCAACTTCAAAGCAGCAAAGCGAATGATATTTCATTAATTTCGTATCCATTTTGAATATCTATAAGGTCGATTGTGCATAGGCTCTTGGATTTCTTTAAAATTAGTTGAACTTTCGTCGTTTTATTTAAATTTGTTGATTCAATTAGTTTTCTACATAGTTTTGAATATTGTTCAGATTTGTTTCATTCAGAGAGTAGGTTAGTATTTAAATTGTGGATACTGTTTCGTTTGGTGAGGTTAAGCTAGACTAATTACTCCATTTGTGAGCATGCATGTTCATCGTTGCGGAATCACCGTGGATTAATAGGACGTTTGTGAGGATTTTGCGCGGATTCTGAGCGTAGACTCCTGAAAAAAAATGTTATTCGAAACAAAAAGTCTGAGATCAGTACCTTCAATAGGATTAGGATGTTATTACTTCTTATTGAACAAAATATGGGCTGATCTGATAGACATGGCGCCGACTGGCAGTCATGTGAAAGACGCTCCTGAAAAAACTCAAGATTCTACCGAAAATAATTATGAGATGAAACTATTAAAGTGCTGTGCGAAAAAATGTCAGATAGTGGTGTGTATAAAATGCCTATCGCTATTTCATGTAAGTTGCTGTGAAAGGCATAAAAAAATCAAATTAATTGAAGATGGAAAAGCTATTTGCTGTGATGACGAAGTCACTGGTGAACGCAAGAGCTATTATGAAGTTGAAATGCTGAAAATGGAAAATAAGTATTTAAAGACGCTATTGGCAGAGCTAGAAGACAAAAACAATATCCTCAAAGAAAACAACAGTCTTTTGCTGCAGAAATTCCAAGGAATGGAACAAAAAGAGATGACTCTACAAAAAACAAAAATGAACGAAAAAACGCATAACAACACTCCATTCTTATCTGTTAATAAATATAACTCAAATGACGGAGTTAGCATAAATTCGGCTAGCACTTCGGTGGTGGCTACTACTCCGGACCAACGAACACAAAATATGAAATCAAACAAAACAGATAAAACGGTTACAAAAGCTATAAATAACATAGACGACATACTTCCTAGTCCAAATTGTCCATCAAATGATGAAGAGGATCGTAAAGAAAAATCGAGCTGGAAAGAAGTCAGAAGAAATAAAAAAAATTACAGAAAAATGAGAGGGGAAGGCGAAGACAACCAGGGAAAATTCCAAGGAGAAAATCCTAGAGTGTGGTTATTCGTACACAGGGTGAAGCAAGAAGTTACAGAAGATGATATCCTATCGTATCTAATTGAAAAAACAGGGGAAGATAAAGAAGAATTAATTGTTAAAGAACTAGTCTACAGATGGTAGCAAATACAAACAATTCATGGTGGCAGCTGATTTCAAACTCAAGAATGTCTTGTATGATCCCAAATTCTGGCCTAGAGGTGTTTTTTATAAGAGGTTTGACTTCAAATACTATTACCAGAGGTTTCACATTAAAGATGTTGTAAAGGGTGAGGTTGAAAATTCAAGGCCAGAATCTTTTTTATAACAGAGACCAGTAAATGGTATCATTGTTGCCAAAATTTCACTGTTTGCAATATGAATGTTCGATCTATATGTAACAAGCTTCCTGAGGTCAAGTCCTTTATATTAAATAGCCACTTTTCGGTCGTTACCATTACCGAAACGTGGCTCAACACATGTATCTGATGATACACTTGAAATACCAGGATATACATTCGTTAGGAAAGATAGGACTAGTAGAGGAGGTGGTTTGCTCACATATATTCAAAATACAATAAGGTACACCTTGATCGAAATATCTTCAGAACCTCACTCACCAATAGAACTATTGACTCTGAAACTGTCAGCAAACTCCTTCGCCTTAGGTCTTTGTACAATATACTCCCCTCATGAAAGATACTACTCTGAGTTATCTGTACTATCTGATATTTGCGTAAAATTCATGAGCATAAATATTGATAACTTTCTCATACTTGGTGACTTAAATGTCAATCTTTTATCTGATGATTTTAAATCTCGATATGTAAAGCAGCTTGTGTTTGAGCTTGGGTGCAAACAAACTATCAATCAGCCAACCAGAATAACTGAGAACTCTTCCACTCTGTTAGATGTGATAATATCCAACATATCATTAGACATCCAAGCACAAGTTGGCAGCTTTGGCTTTTCTGACCACAACCTGACCCAGTGTCAACTCAAATTGATTTATGAAAAACCTACTCCAATTCGTAAAACAGTTCGCTCTTTCAAAAATTTCGATCCAGAGGCATTCAATGCTGACGCAAATTCAATCAACTGGAACTTATTATACAATCTTGGTTCAATGGATGAAAATGTTGAATTCTTCAACTATAATTTAACCTATCTTTATGACATTCATGCTCCTTGTATAACAATCTCCTGCTCAAACAAGCAAAAAACGCAGCCATGGTTTACTGACAACATCCGAGAAATGAACAAATTGAAAAAGAAAGCTTGGCTGAAATATAATCGTACAAAAAGCGATGCTGACAGGCGTTATTATTGTACAATTAGAAATTACTATAACACCTCGTTATTGGCTGAAAAGAAAGCTTATTTCACCACTGTTCTAAACAACCTCCACTCAAATAGTAGGGCTATCTGGACTCAACTGAAGGCATGGGACATAGGTAAGAAACATGGCTCAAATATTAGTACTTTTGATATATAACTTGAGGATGCCAACATTGTAAATAATCACTTTCTTGATTCTGTTCCTTTCCTCACCCCTGACAGAGAACATGTAGATGGCTTGTTCAATGGCGCTTTCTCTGAATCCTCCTTCGAATATCTCCCGGTTAGTACGGAAACTGTGAGATCACTTGTCTTGAAACAAAAACCACATACAATGGGTCCTGATCAAATATCTGCACGCATGCTTCAGCTAGCTGCAAATTGGATCATAGCACCTCTAACTCATCTGATTAACATTTCATTTGAATCAGGAGTGGTTCCCTCTCAGTGGAAAACCGCTCTGGTTAAACCAATACCGAAAAAGGCTGGCCAAAAAGTAACAGAACTCAATCATTTGAGACCAATCAGTTTGTGCTCTGTACCTCTTAAAATCGCCGAAGGAGCTATGTTATCTCAAATGCACTCCTATCTTGATAGCAACAATATTATCCCTAAAACACAATCAGGCTTTCGGAAAAATTTCAGTACGACATCGGCTTTATGCGCTATGACGAATGATTTTATCAAGGCTATTGACTGTCAAAGGGTAGTATCCTTGACTCTACTTGACATGAGTAAAGCTTTTGATACGCTGAACATCGAATGTTTATTGGCTAAGCTCCATTATTATGGCTTTCGCAATGCGATATTCGATTGGTTCAAATCGTATTTGACGAATAGATACCAATTTTCAATTCTTAATACCAATACTGATATCTTGACCTCTGAAAGAAGATCAATTAGATCGGGTGTACCACAAGGGTCGGTACTTGGACCAACACTTTTCTCTTTGTACACCTCTGACCTCAGTAATCTCTTAAAATACTGTCGGATTCATTCATTTGCTGACGATATTTCGGTCTATCTCGACTTTCATCCTAAAAATATACCTGTTGCCTTGGACAAGATTTCTAATGATCTTGAAACTATCAGAATATGGACTGAGAAAAATTGTCTGTTACTAAACGCATCTAAAAGTCAACACATAATCATTGGTTCTCCACATAATACAACAAATCTTGAAGACTTTCCAGTTCACATTGGAACAGAAGTTGTACCCACCTCCAATAATGTGAAATGCCTTGGACTGATTTTTGATAACACATTGAAATTCACCCAACACGTCAGCTTAGTAAATAGAAAAATGTACCTGGGACTGAAAGAACTCTATCCTTATAAAAAATTTCTAGATAGTAAAACCAAACAAATGCTAGTTAATTCAATGGTTCTATCTCAGTGCTCTTATTGTGATATAATTTACGCTCCTTGTTTGAATAACGAAAATCGAAATCGCTTACAAAGGATGCAAAATTGCTGCATTCGTTTTATTACAAACAGTCGACGTTTCGATCATATATCGCCACACTTCTTGGAGCTAAATATGCTAAAGCTAAAAGAAATCCGATTCTTGCATTTCGCATGCTTTATTCATAAGGTCTTAAAGATTGGTTTGCCTAGATACCTCTTTGAAACGTTAGAATGGAGGCAGGAAACTCATAATCGACTATTATGAAACGTTGCCAATAGACTTACTATTCCTACTCACAGAACAGAATTGTTTCAGTCCAGTTATTCCTACATAATCACGTATATTGTGAATAATCTGCCACCAGATTACTTTCTCTTATCTGCACCTGTGTTCAAGCACAAGCTGAAACTAGCTATTAAAAATAATATGTTTGACATTGATTTCAATAGATTTTAGCTTGTTGATTCTTTGAGTGTGTGTTACCTTTAGATTTTAGATTTGTATTGGGTTAGGTTAATATCATTGTACAATGTTCCTAGTCCATTTGTGTCAGTGCTATACTTTGTATATTTTTGACACAATAAACTCTTTTTACTTACTTTACTTTTAAAATATTGTTTTGTTATGAATAGAATAAATTTTATACAATTTCATTAATACAAAAACACTTGAGCTTGGAAGGTAGTACTTGAAGGTACTGTACAAACATCGCTATGGATTGAATAGCGTTTTAGTCTAGTAATGAAATAGAATTCCACTGAGATAAACAATTCAGTTCATCCAATTCTACTTTAATTATGTTGATTTTCCATATCATTATTTCCAGGTCTATTATCTGATGAATCTTATAACTATCAAATATTGAACATTGCAATGGTTATCGAAAATAATCGACAACTATTATAGAAGAATATAAATATACACCATAAAGATTTCTGAAATATCTTCGAGTAACATTATCTATTGAAAAATTTTGATTAGCACCAAAATTGCATTATTGGTCTCATTCTCCAATATTTTTCAATAATCTAATGATATTCAAGAATCAATAGGCCACCGCAGAATAGACCTGATTGGGAATCTACTAATCGGCTCTCAGCCAAACAATGTAATTGGGTTTTTGGTGTAGTTTCTGGTAATCATAATCAAAAACCAATAAATATAAATAGCATAAATGACATGAAAATCGCAGATTCCACTGCTTTCAACCCCTTTTCATGGAGCAGTGAAATTTTTACTGCATTTGCAGCAAAATCTCTTCGGAGCATGCGCACTTGCATTTTACTGCACTTGCAGTAGGAATTCTACTGCTCCATGAAAAGGATCCTTTAGAGATTAGAGGTCATAGAAGTATTCTATCTTACTCACTCTGCAGACCTCTCTCTCTTACGACCAGTTCATTTGTTATAACGTCTAACCACCACAGCAAACCTAACATTGTTAGGTATGCTGTGATACCACAGCATGCATAGGTAACAATGTTGTGATGATACAAACACTAGAAAACTACACTGAGAAAATGTAGTTATTAACAAAACAGTATTCAATACAAGCGATTTTATGCTAACAAAAGGCCTCGAGTCGATATGACTCTTCAAGCAAGGAATATTCTTGACATTTTTATATTGAATACTGAACTGAACTTTTCATTAAAAATAGTTCCAGAGTTACAGTTATCCTCTCCAATTAAAAATAAGAACACGCGAAGTATTTCAAAAATGGAATGTTGAGTCTTGAGATATTTCAGCAATAGAATATGTATATAATAGATAATTAACCATATACATTGATCATTTTGCCTTTTATTTCGAATGAATTACAAATTGAAAAATTATGTAAAATATGCAACAGAATAATATCGACAATCGAAATCTTGTTTTTTCTTGTATCCAGGAAACAGCATACTGATTTTCTTCCAAAAGAATTAGGAACTCTAGGAAACAACAAAATCTTCAAAGAAGTAGGAAGTAATATCGAACATGCCGCCCCCCTTGACAGCCTTGAGGATTCAACATTTGGTTTCACTACCTTCATCCATAGGTAGAATACAAAGCTTAACGGCAGGTCTTTTCAAGACAGTTGATGATGTTCTGATTGTGGCTGCACGAACAATGCCATCTTCTCCAGGGTGAACAGATTCCACAACGCCCAGCTGCCATTTTAGAGGTGGAAGATTATCCTCCTTCACAATGACCATCACACCGGTTGAAGTAGATTGGTAAAATTCTTCTTCCATTTTGTTCGCTGCTGAAGCTCCGACATATATTCTTCAGCCCAGCGTTGCCAAAAATGTTGGGTGATTTTCTGGAATGAACAAATGGTATTCGCAACTGCGCATCAAACTTTGAGAGACGAAAGTATCTCTTCTATAGATAATAGATATTTTCACGGTTGGTGCTCTTCTAAATTGTCGTCAATCGTTCCACTCTTGACAGTATCAACACGGATGACCCGACGAGTGCGAAATTCCCACCCCATTGTTGTGAGCTTGGAGACCTGTCAAACCTCTCTTGCTCAGGTAATTTTTCGATAGAACAGTCTGAGGGGCACTTTCTGCAGTCTCACTTCCAAGATAGTATTACGGGCATCTGTTTACTTCCGACTATAGTTCTTATAATTATAGTTATTCATTTGTTCCTTGATATTGAAGTATTCCCCAAGGGTCGAAATAAACAATTGACATCATTAATGCACATTTATTAAAAAAAAATACAATGTTTACTAGACAATATCCATCTCATAACACATTTGAGTATATCAATAAATTCAGAAATTTCACATGTCACCAAAAAAGTTATAGTAGTAATTCATCACGAATAAAAATATTCTATATAATAGGTTACCAGTAAAAATATTCAGTAGCTCACATTTTTAACTTCAGTAGAATAAATAGGACAGACGAAAGTTATACAACTTGAACAGACGAATTCAAAGAAAAGCAGGCTATATACAACTTCCTCAGTAATAATGGCATGTTTGTATTATGAAACTATATCCATACATCAAGTACGATTGATCAATAAGGCAGTGGAATAATACATGAAATTACCTACCCCTAAGTTTCGGAGCGCAAGCATTTTGTTTCAATGTAAAAAAAAAGTTATGTCGAAAATATACTCAAAGGCAAATGTAAAAGTAAAAAACTGATTTAAAAAACCCCCATTTCAACTTCAAAGTGTGAAATTTCTTGATATACAATTATTTGGTATGTTTTAATCATTGAATATTCAAAAAAGGGAAACTAATGTTTCTATTTTATGAGCAGAATCAGAAAAAAGGTAGCCAGAACATTTATGCTTCATAATGAATATGTTGAAGTGAGTTGACAAGCAAATACTTTAGCCGCTATACTTCACACATTCAAATTTATTTGAAAATAGATAATATATTTTATGCTCACATTCATTTGCCTGCGAGGACCCATGTTATTTTTGAAGAACACATGCTCTACTTTTCATATTTTATAAATGTTTGGTAACATCTTCCCACGAGATAAAACTAGGTAGTAGATCGTTTTTCATAAGTTCATCGATATATTTTATAACAATCTACTATTTATATTCATATTCATTATTCATCTAATATCCGAGACAAGTTTATACGTAAATATTTTGCACCAAAACCACTCTTGAAGATTTTTCGAACGTAGACTATATTTTGATTCGATGTATATTAGCCTGCAATTCACTTTTACAAAATGCGTAGATGATATTATGCCAAAAGGAAGATTATTGCGTTTCATTTTTCTATAACGTCTCAGTCTGGTACACCTCGCATGTTTCAAGGTGGGTTCAAGTTGAGATTTTTTAAATAAACGTCTATAATATATTAGGTTTGTCTCGAAGCCTTTTCCACAAGGTGGTTACTTTCCAAAAGAGATATTACAGCAATTGTTTCTGAACTTTTATCTGTCCTCAATGTCCAAACAGCATATAAAACTCAAATGCATGTATATTGGGCATAGTTGAGTAATATTTTTTCGAAGTTTCTCAGAATAGCATCATTTTTAAGCCGCATACAGCAATTAATTGAAATATGTGAATATTGACAAATATTCTCAATAGACTCCATCCATCAGAAGTGATTTCATGTACAGCTTGTCGAATACAGGAAGAGCCTTGTGCTTTTGTGTTGAAGAGCGTGGGCATTAATTTACCAGCGCCTAAAATGATAATAATTACTTGTCTATTATTCATAAAAAATCATTATAAATATTAACAAATAGATAGTGGGAGCGATACTTAATATTGTTGCTCTTCCATACAACTCTCATAACATATCTTCTGAGGCTGAGATTTTAAGGTCTCTTCCTTTAAGGGACAAGCCTCAGTTAGAATAAAGAAAAAAAATAACAAAACTTACAATTTAACAGTCGTAACATTCACAATGATAATACAATAATACGTATGGCTATACTATATAAACAGTTCAGACTTTTTTCTCACACGTTCAGCCATGTAGCATGTTATTGTTATCGAGTAGAACATCTTAGCAGTGTCGCTATTTATTTTCCATTTCCGGATATTTTAGAAATTCGTGTGTGGTGTGGCAACACTGGTCCCTAGGGACTATTTTCAAATATTTAGCACTAAGTTTGGATTAGGTCCTACTTTTTTGCTAGTTCAATGCACTACGAATCTATTATCTCAGATGACCCCACGGTAATTTCCAGTTCCTGATCCTGTTGTTGTTCTTGTTTCTGTTCTTGTTCCTCTTCCGGTGGTGGTCGGAGCTCAAAGAGTTCTACGAAAAAGTAGTCGATCGGCAATGTTGGAAGATTTTGGACGTGCTGCCGTAACCAAGACAGATGTACCCAATGTCTTTCCCTCAACACCCGTATTCTGTATATCACTTCTGCCAATTTGTAAACGAGTGTTGTTTTATCGGGCTTGCTATCCAGCTGCGAAAGAAGCAAATGAAATGGTTGAAACTTTTCCTAGAGATCAATTACCCTAACACCAAACTGATATTTTTGTCGAGTGCAAAAATATCAGTTTGGTGTTAGGGTAATTGATCTCTAGAAAAAGTGCCAACTTTTACACCAAAGGTTCCAAAACTCATCGTTTATTAAATGAAACGGTGTTTGGTAGTGGTTCGCCGAGAGAAACGCCAGTGTAACGGCACCATTCATATAATAATAATAATATTTATTCACCAAAAGAAAGGAAGGTATTCAAATATACAGTAGTATTAACATATTCGTTATAGTTTAGTCGTACGGTAAATAAAAAGAACCCACATAAAGGCATAGCTTGTACGTAGGTGTTGGATATTGATTTTGAAATAGACGAAACAAGAATCAGAATCATGGTTCACAGAACATATAGAAGGATCTTGACAAATAAGTTGAAGAGTAGTATGAAGAACATAAACATATGAGCTATCACAGTTGGGTATTATATAGTTGAAATGATTACAGTCTATGAATATAGTTTTTTTCCTCTTTCCTGCACTATTCAGCCATCTGAGAGACAGAGACAAAAACGAAACATTTCACGATATATTTTGATACTTTTTGGTTGGTTATATGGCCAGATTCAACTCGCGATGATCATCTGGCGTTTCTGTTAGCGAACGAATATACAGTGCCTTTCTTCAATGTCCCCCCCTTTTTTTTGAACGGGTCAACTAAAAAAGTTATACTTGGGATAATAAAATTGATACATGAATACTACATTTTGGAGAAAAATTGGCAGATGAAAACTCAGATGGTGACTGGGCACCATATAGGAAACAAATTAAATGGAAAAGTGATACATGATACATCTTGAAGCTCCTAATGAATACATCACAACCATAGAATATAAAGTCAATATCTCCACCTACTACCAAATG
The DNA here is from genome assembly GCA_032362365.1 of Zygogramma bicolorata. Lineage (NCBI taxonomy): Eukaryota > Metazoa > Arthropoda > Insecta > Coleoptera > Chrysomelidae > Zygogramma > Zygogramma bicolorata. The sequence goes on along the minus strand of JAVJAQ010001667.1, from coordinate 7,116,968 downwards.
GTGGAACATTTAATAATTGAAACTCGATTTTTCTGAGCTTTTTTCCTCACTGGCCATATCAAGCTTCCACCGTATTTGTTGTAACCTTCAGGTACTCACTATATGTTCTTACTCATTAATATTTGTTGTGATTCGATATCCAATGGTCTTTTTTTTCAATATATATTCTAAAGGTCATGCGATTCCCTGGCATTTTATCTAGTGGTTCAAGAACAGAAAAAAGTGATCATATTTCGCACACGTTTCGACTAGCCTATGCAAAATCGGCTGTTGCTGAGAGTAGCAAAACTTTAACTTATACGACAACAGTCAAAGAAATATGGCGAAAACCACAGAGATTCACTCACCCTATTTCTTAAAACTCTCAATAGCTCATTTCTACTGTATTCTATGAGTAGGGGTTCTCGTAAACCTGGTCTGTCGGGTGCCATCAGAACAATGGCCACAACCATAGCCACCTCATCGTCTTCAAAATATAATTCTCTGAAGGAGGTTGTGACGTGCAAAATGTCCGTCGCGAAGTCGCTCTGAAACCAAAGAAAAAATCGTAACAGTAAATATTGGATAAGTAAGCGTCAGCGTTGATCATTACAGTTTCTGCTCGAGTGTTATGACCGTCATAAAGGCCTAGGCCATTATAGTCAACATCCTAGGCCATTATATTGACCTGACCAAGAAATTTAATACCCTTTATATTCAAAGCTACAGTAGCTACAATTGAGAGTAACATTCGCTTAGAATATGACTCAGTACAACCTCTCATAAAATAAGAGAAAAAAATAAAATCCTCCCTTGAGCGGGTATGTGAAGATTTATGCTTTGGTGAAACTACTAGCAATTTTTTATATCTCGTCCAATAACTAAATATTAGAAAATTATCAAAACACATTTTCAATCATTCTCTTTGGGCCTAAAAGAACATATATAACGATTTTATTCTAGGAATAATCGGAAATTGAAAGATTTATTAAGACGTTACCTACCTCTAAGTATCTAAACAAAAAAACGATAAAACGCATCAATATGAGTTTGATCATGTATTGCACTGCAATAATAACAAAAAATGGAAATGCTTCTAATAAATTTCTCCAGAAACCAGAACTTACGAAACGAAGGTATCTCATTGGAAGGCATTCACAAAATAGGCAGGGGAAAATCTAGTTAATATTTGATCGAAGCAGAGATTACCGAAAACCATCATGTGTGTCCGAAGTTTCCTTAATATGAACCTGAATTTGCTCGAAGTCGTGTTGTGATAAAGTGACATACACTGCCGTAAATTCTCCTTCCTAATTACTTATGCTTCAATTTTTTTGAAATTATAACTCGATGTGAATGTTACCGCAGTAGCAGTAACTGTACAAGAATAGTCTGTCATTTATAATCATTCAACTTGCTTCTGATGTAGAGCCCAATTATTTATGTGAAGGAGACACAATTTCCACGATATCACCAGAATTAATTAATACCAGCTGCCCCTTCCGCAGTATTGGTAGATTCTTAGATGAATGACTGAATTTAATATACTTCATCATGTGGTCCTTTATTTCATTTCGGTAAATCTTAAATGATTCAAATAGTTGGGAAATACATTTGGAAAAGTTTTTTGCATATTTTATTGTCATCTCAAATAATTCTAAAATACTTGATTTTAATCCTTCCAAGATTTTCTGGATGTATATATTTTCAGTTATTCTCTGCCACATATTTTTTGATTGGAAAAGTATGAATAAAGTTTGGAAAACGTGTTAGTGAAACAAATTTTAAAACCATCATCGATACATCCTTCATTTCAGTTATTGTAGAATTTCATTACATATAGGAAATATTTGTTTGATGCAAGTCAATCAGGAAAAACAATTGTAAAAATACTATACTTCAGTCTTAAGCCCAAAGGGCGTATCTCAATGTTTTACGAATTTCAGATTTTACTTGCTTAGACTCCTTTATAACCTACTTATTAATTTTAATGAGAAATTTGGTCGGTTCTCATCGTGCTAAGCCTTCAAAAACATTAGTAAAAATAGACGTATATCGAAAATCACCGGAAATCCTAATAGCCTGTTTCGACGATGCAAGTTTGTCGCTGCAACTCCAGAAAATTGCATGTGTTCATGCAAGTTTTTCGAGTTGCATGAATCTTTTTTGGTGCGATAAGTTGCAGCGGCATAGTTATTTCTATGGTGAATTTGTTGCCGCAAACCACAAATAATATGGTATCATTGTGAAGAATATTGATTTTGAACATTTCAAATATTTTTCGAGACTTGAGGAATCAAGTTGAGTAATAAGGTGATTTAATCACAATGTCAATTATTAGAAATGAATGAAATTATATATCAGTTGAGATAATGTAGACGTTCATACCGGGTAACATTCAGTGCTATTTTTTAATATTGCAATGCAAACTGACAGCTACATGACATATCTCGCAGCGACAAGTCGCCGCGAGAAGTTGCAGCGAGAAAATTGCATCGTCGAAACGGGGTGTAAGCTACTTAACTCATTCGGGGTAAGGCTGGATTCAGACAGATCTGAAATCATATCGTACGACGATCAGATAGCTTTCTAATTGGTCTAAATTGGTCTGAATTTAAATAAAGACCAATCAGAAAGCTATCTGATCGTCGTACGATCGAATTTCGGATCTGTCTGAATCCGCAGCCTAAGCGAAATGGGCGCATCTCTGACATACGTCTTAGGCTGAATTCAGACAGATACGAAATCCGATCGTACGACGATCCGATAGCTTTCTGATTGGTCTAAAATCAAATTTAGACATGAATGTCAGCCGTAAGGCTTGATTCAGATAGATCCGAAATCCGATGGTACGACGATCCGACAGCTTTCTGATTGGTCTGAATTTAAATTGAGAGCAATCAGAAAGCTGTCGGATCGTCGTACCATCGGATTTTGGATCAGTCTGAATCCACCTTTACTCTTTTTTACTCTTTCTGTTTACAAGTTCGCAGTAAAGTTTTGTTCCTGTAGAAGAATAACATTAAGTGGCTTTCAGTAATGACCGTTATGTAAAATTGAGAGATATATTTTGTTGCCAATCATTATAACTGTTCATTTCCCACTTTTGGCGTATCTCATTGTAGCGGAATCTCAGTTTTTCAACTAAATATCAAAATATTTAATAAATCTGATAAATTTCAAATATCTTTACCCTATGAAGACTTAAACGGCAAAAACATTTTTGTTGTTGAGAGAAAATTCAATTATAACAAAATGCTGAATATCTCAAAACTAGTCTATATTGACTTACACCCATTGAGTTTAGGACGGCAGTGTAAGGACAACACCAGAATTTCAATGATACCAATCATTGAATCCCAAATACATGTGCAACAAAAAATAGATGGATATGACCAATTACCCCTTTCCACCCTCAGAGAAGTTGTCTTTGCACTTACATCATACATTATTGCCAGTTGTTCTTTGGTGAGTGCGCTACCATCCTCAAACACTATCTCCGTTTCCGTGGACAGAATCGACGTGTAGCACAACCATATTTCGTAGACGGCGTACTTGATGAGAGCTATCTTGTCATCCGAAAGGAATTTGTCGAAGGAGGGTATAAACTTCGCGAACTCCACAAATTTCGGTACGTTTCGCGCGAAGTTCTTCGCGAACGCTACCCATAGCCGCAGCCTCTCTATCTCCTTGGCGTTCATCGAGGAGGAGTCGACCCCGTCGTCCGACTCCATGCTCAGCACCGGCAGGGCGATCGGATTTGTTTCAAGTTCTCTGGCGCGCTCGTTTGTGTACCTAGAAATGAGATATACAATAAGTACGACGGCGTATTGGTGTCACTGTAAAAATAGAAGATTATCTTCATTGCCAATTTTAATCTGTCATGCCAGATTGTAATCTGTCAATGCCAGAATATAACCTGTCAATGTCAGATTAAAATCTGTCAATGGCATATTGACAGACTGAAATCTGGCAATTCTGGCATTGACAGTTTAATCTGTATTGACAGATTACAATCTGGCATAAGTGATTAAGTATGGATTCATGCACCACAAAATAACAAATAACGAATAAGAAATAACAAATAGCAAAAAAAGTTGACTTCTTAGGTTTCAATTACTGTGTTCATGCAGACAAATAACATAACAAATAAGAGTTGGCCAACTTTTTACTGTAAATGAACGAGATTTCGTTCTGTGCGCCACTAATACGCAGGTGAACGCGAATTCGACGGAATGTAAAATGAAAACAATATTCTCACTTATTTTTCAAATATTTGTGGTTTATTTCGTTCCTGTGTTCAAATTCGTATTTTATTATGGAAATTGATGATGCCATTTTAGACGACCTGGTTCGACAATTTCCCGAATTATATGATAAGGGAAATAAAAACTTTTAAAGATAGAAATGTTAAAAAAATGATTCGGCCCCTTCTATATCATTAGACATTTTGAATTTTCAATATGATATATTAATCACCCTCCAATTCCAACACTAAAAAGTAGGGTTACTATCAGTATAGAACTCTTGAGGGTTACTTTAATCAGATCTCAGATCTGCCGATCTGCGACGTGCGCATGCTTAGTTTTTATTTATTATTTGCTATTTTGGGTGTATGAATACTACCTTTTTATTATTCGTTTTTTTTTGTTATTTGTTATTTCTTATTCGTTATTTTGTGCTGCATGAATCCACACTAAATTCTGCCAATGGTAATATTTTCTATTTGACACTTATACGCCGTCGTAAATAAGAGTGAAACAGGGCTGTGGATGCAAGTCGTACTCTTTCGTACTTTCGAAAATAATAGAATAGAATTGAATTTTATTTGACATCGTTACATAAAGGAGATATTTGTTTGATGCAAGTCAATCAGGTAAAACATTCGTTAAAATACCATAAGGGGAAAACACCAGAGTTTCAAAACCGAAGAACGTCACCTGAGATAAAATTTAACATTTATGAGAGGATATGAAATATAATTATCACAGACGATATGTCTGCCTATGCATTTGAACAGAGAGAGAGAGGAGAAAAAAATCTCTATTGGGGTTTCGAGAAATTCAACATTGCTATAGAAACAATGGTGCAGAAGAAAATGCCGAATATTTTTCTCAAAAGTTTTCATGTATTTTCATTGTTTTCGAAAGATGATTGTACAAACCTAATATTCAGGGAGCTTCCCTGAGAACTATTGACTCTGAAACGGGGCTTCACGAGATAGTTAAGATTAAGTATTATGATTATCAACTTCGTAATTTGAAGCGAATTTGTGTTTTGTTTTATGAATTTCCAAAAGTGATTTGGAAATATAAACGCATGATGAAATAAAGCATAAGGACTCTATGAAAGTATTGATTTTCTGGTTGAAACATTTTTTCTTCGTAGTTTTTGGGCTATTAACTTACCACAATCTGAAAAAATAAAGGGTTAATATTGGAATATACAGTGCATTTCTTTAATGTCCCCCTCCCTTTTATTTTTTGAACGGGTCAACTCAAAAAATTGAAACTTGGGATAATGAAATTGGTGCATGAATTTTATATTTTGAAGTGAAATTGAAAATATCGAAATTGCGACTGGGCACCGTCCAGAAAAAAGAATTAAATAAAAGGGGGTCATTTGATAAATAATTTTGAAGCTCCTGACGAATACTTCACAACCCTAGAATATGAAGTCAATATCTTCACCAATTACAAAATGGCGGAACATTCAATAATTACCTGAATACAAACACATTAATATTTCTAGAAATATTTATTTATCTCTGTCGTATGGCAATCCCAACAACCCGATAAGGTTTGATAGGTTATTTTTTGTTCATTAAAAAGACAAAAATGTCAGTATAACGAACATCATTGTTCAGTTCAATTATTCTTATTCATTTTCATATTTCATAAGTGGATACCACGTAAAATATCTCCAAAATGGTCAACTGAACAAAATTCAACGGGAGAATGGCATTTGAATATGCTGGCAACTACTGTTGATCCTCTAATCACCGAAATCGTCGAAGTAAATCCCAATGAATTCGATATGGATATTATTTTTCCAACAAGATGGAGCACCACCACATAACTCCAGACAAGTAAGAAACTATTTGGATAATACTTCGTTGGATTGGCCATCGAGATACTACGAAATGGCTAGCCAGCTTGCCAGATTTGACACCTTTAGACCTTTTTGGAGGGGCTATTCGAAGCAAAAGGTGTACCAAACTGAACCTGCTTCAATATTGAATGTACGGCAGAGAATAATAAATATTTGTAGAAATATCGACGTTGCTGTGTTCGAAAATGTTCGATGTGAAATATTTGATAGGCTTTTCTTATTTCAAGACATTTAAGGCAACCATTTCGAGCATCTTCTGAACTGAACTCAGCTTATTTCCTCAAATTATGAAGTCAAACGTCGATGTGCAGGCAATTATCAAATGTTCTGCCATTTTTAGTAGGTAAAGATATTGATTTCATATTCCAGGGATGTAAAGTATTCGTCAGGAGCTTCAAAACCACAAGACCCCCCTTCCCATTTAATTAATTTTTTCTAGATGACGCCCAATCGTCATCTCGAAGTTTGTGTCAATTTTAATCCAAAATATAGTATTCGTGCATCAGTAAGCATTGGACGTTACTCAAGGGACGTTATGAAAAGAAAAGCCTCATTGCATTGAGGGACAGAAAGTGAGTGAAAGAATCTGCACAACTCAGAAAATTATTGGATTCAGTCAAAAGGGTTCAAGGGCTTTGAAGAATGCAGGACAAGAAGTCAATAAATAGGATTTTTTTCAGATTCACATTATAAAAAATAAACTCTACTTCAATAGTGAAGGAGATTGGTAAAAGGAGTGTACAAGCAATAGTTTACCAGAACTGAAAAACTTCTTTGGATCCAGAGTTGGAAAGAATTGTATTCATTTTGAAATGCATTGAATTCATTTTCAGGAAATTCAATTCATTGGTTTCAATTCACTTTGGAAAAAAGTGTTCATTGACAGATTAAAAGTCGTGGTTAAATTCCCTTTATATGACACATGAAGATAAAAAAACGGTTTGCGGGAACTTAGGTATTTTGATTCCCTGAAAAAAAAAGTTGAAATCAAATTTTCGGAGCTCTCAATTAGTTTCGGAGATACGGGCCAATTTCTGGGTAGAAAATGGGATTTTCTAGTACCCGTTTCCGCGCAATAATAAAATACAAAATGTCTCCTTTTCCATCAACACAGTGTACACATCCTTAGTGATCCGTATTACACATTTTTTCAATTGAAAACACTACTTTTCATAAAAAATGCGCCTTTTATTTAGCATTCAGGAAAACAACAGATCCCGGCACTTGCCTGATTTTCCAGTGCCGGTGTCTGTTCACCTCAACTGTTACATGCCGAATTTTACATGTTTTTTTTTGTTGAAGAAAAAAGTAGTGTTTCCGATTGAAGAAATATTGTGTGAAACGAATGGTTGAGGGTGTGTACATTGTGCTGATGAAGAAGAAGGAGGCATTCCAGTCTTATTTTGCCGCAGAAAGATCTACTGGAAAATCCCATTTCTCACGCAGAAATCGGCCTCTATTTCATCCGAAACTAATTGAGAACGCCGAAAATTTCATCTGAATTTTTTGTTCAGGTCAAAATACGTAAGTTCCCACAAACCGGTTTTTCAACCACGTGTGCCCGATAAACAGAATTTTACCAAAGTCGCAGTTGTGAGATTTTTTATTTTTGCAATGGCAATATGCCGTCGTAGTTTGAAGCATATTATACTAAAATGCAATATTATTAGCAATTGGTTTCACTTAGAAAAACGGTTCATTCTTAACAAGGCTTGTTTTAATATTTCATTTTTTTGAATGGAATAACACGGAGAAATGTCACACAAACGTCAGTTAAGCCAAAACATCACAGTGCTACAGCCATATTCAATTTAACTTCCATGCAGGCGTTTCGACAAGTGACAGTCTCCTTAAAAAACCCATTTTGTCCACATTTAGCGCTGCAGTCGATTCTATTACCCCCAACACTTACTTTGCATAGTTCCAATAGACAACTTCCCATGGACTCCATTCTTGGTTCACAGGAATCTTTTTCCTGTAGGTTAGGGCGTCAAAATGACATTGGCAGACGGAAAAAATTCCTATGACTGAAGAATCGTGGCCCTAACGGTCCGCCCTCTTCCAAAAAATTTCGAATGAGATAACTGAGGAATTATTCAACTCACCAACAAAACTTTTGATGCGCATCACGCACGTGATCTACAACTTCCTCCGCTGGCGTTCGTACTATATCTGTTATTCTATTTTTTCTTCGGTCTGCATCGGAGTGATCAGTCTCTGAACTAGAAACTATAGAAGATTCATCAACATTCATCTTTCCAGACTTCTTCGACAATCTACCGTCTAGCACAACTGAAATTTCAAACACAAATCAGCAAACTATTAATGAAGGTTGGAGGAACGTTGCAAAGTGGACTTCGTCACAAAAAGTGGCACATTCTGAGAATTGCTTTCAAAATTTGCCGATATTGATAAGGAAAACGAAATATTCTTCTCACTCTTTGCAATAAAAAGTGCCACTGTTTAATATAATTGTTATTATTTGGTAGATACTAAATATTTTCACTTACAGTTGATATTCCAAAAAGTGGATGTTCAATAACAGCGAAGTATGCGATTAACAATTTCTGAAATTGAACCTTATCATACATAGAAAAAAATAACTCCAAAAAAACTGACAAAACTGATTTGTGGAATTTATGTACATACACAGGGACCTAGGAGTAGTATGATGCCAAAATGTATAGGGGCAGAATGAAGAGGACTCGAAAATATTTATGAAATGTGAATGTGAGCCAATTTTTTACATTTCATAACAATATACAGGATATCTCAAAAGTTATCGATCAAACGAATAGCGATGATAGGACTGACCATTCACAGTCACAGTAAATTATATTTTTCTACTTCCACTATTTTAAACCGTTACGTCTTTGACAGCTGTTAGGTAATGGCACATTTAGAATACAAGAGTATTTGAAATAAATGGCAGCCGCTTCCGGAAGTTCTTTTGCAAAATGATGGGATATGTAAGATCTAAAGAGAAATTCGGTAATTTTTTCCAAATTATCTGTTTAATTGTATTAAAATCATATTTTTAGGAATTTTATTGTTTAACAGTTTGTGGATTGCTCTTAAACCTAGTTATATCCATGAATCAACAAGCAATTGTTTTACATACTTGCTTTCATGACTTGATGTCTCGTCGATCATTGAAAATGGTTCATAAAGAAGAAATTTTTGCTACACCAGCAGAAATCACCGCACAAGCATGGAGTATAAAAAGTACAGTACGTAAGTCGAGAATAAAAGGCCAATAACGTGAGTTATAGGTTTTCATTATTGTGTTTCTCATGCTTAGTTACCATTTACATAACAGTTCACTTTATGGACCGGCCTGCACGGGCCATAAAAATCTGCATGTTGAAGTTTCAGTTTTCACTGTTTTCCTTGCAACCGTATTATCTAGTTAAACTCGAAAAGACTAATAGATATAGATAACAAGTGATTCCTTGCACAGGTGATTATTATAAGGAATGATGGACTGTGCACATCGTCAAGCAGGACAACCATCCAGATTGTAGCCACAATGAACTCGATTGAGAACAAAAAGCTTATCTCGGAACATGGTCCTTGCAAAAATACCTCATTTGTTACAATCAGTCCTAAGTATCTGCAATTCAGGTTCAATGTGACAATGAATTGGTTCATACATATCTGTTTTATCGATTGTTGGCTGTGACATCAAACTATCGTAAATCAACATTATCAGGTTTGTAACTACTCTAGAATCGTGCTCCTGGTAGATGGTTTCGATATAAGGATTGCCACTTCCCAAAGGATAGTTCTGGGACCACCACTCTTTTTAACCTACATAAATGATGTACCTAACGATCAGGCAGGTACATACTAATACTGCAATTTTTGATAAACAGCTTGAAATTGGAACTGTGATAGACGAGGTCACATCGTCATATACAGGGGTGAAATGAATATTATCAACAATGCAATAATAATAGATTCCATTGTATTTACACCCAACTTCAAGCCTTCTCAGAAATTGCCGATAAATATTTGCGACCAGAATTTTACGACTAATTGAAAACAAGATTCCTAGAAGCTTCGAGCTCGCCGCAATCTTTCTTTTGCTTAAGTAGATGCTGGGTGCAAAAAACTGTACATTGTACATTCATCACTACCAATCAATTGTTCATAAGCGTCTTTGCTTATTTTTTTTCTATTCATTAAAAAGGGAAAAACATGCAGAATTTTCATATTACTGAAAAATAAGGCTTATATTTGGCCTTGTCTACAGAAAAGCATGCAGTAACAATTCATTGAAAACAATATTCTAGCTCTACATTGTTATACTTCTGCATTATTAATATAATTTTATTTTTGATAATGGTAGAATTCTGAGTGAAATCATCATATAAAACACTTCAATGTGTGATTTCAATACTTATTACTATTGTCCATTGAAATATTAGATTTCTTAAGCGTTTCTCAGAGGACGCAATTCAATTTTTTTGATGTGTGTAGGAAGGGGTTGGGGTAAGTTTGAATCTAAGTTTGTGGGATCGCCGCTCTTGTCCCACGGCCGCCATCTTGGAAAAAGGGCCGCAAATGGCTCTCGTGCTTTATCTGCCAAACTATTCACCCTACATTGTGATAGGTCGTGGTACGATAATAACCCAAAAAGCTACGAGGAAAACGTTCATTCACCACAAATTAATGACTTCAAACAGTAATTTACTGAAGGTGTTTTCGTAAATCTAATCGCACCAGTGCACTCATTGGAAATTCAATGAATAGGAGAATGGTGGATGAAAGACATTCTCAATTGTATTTTCTACAGAAGGGATTACTTTATTTTGGGCTATGGCAGATTGGGAAATATTAAACAAATTACATTTCTCAAGATGACCGAGCATTGGTAGACATTATTTAGCAGCTTCAACTGAAAATTCTGCTCAGCAGGCTCCTCCTATATTCATTTCCATAAGAATATTAACGTATGTTAATTTTTGTAATGGCAGAATCGCCATTCCCGGAATTATGGGGTTGAAGAAACATTTATGATACACACTGTATAAAATACGCATTTTGGCATTGATGGATTGTACGGAGTTTTTACACCAAGAACTTTTTATGAATGTGCCAGCTAGTTTTTGTCCGAATATTTCATATCTGTTTGAATTTTAACAGGGTTCCACAAAATTTGATAGGAAGATGATTTCATTTAATATTATGATTAATGTCCTGACTTGCTTTCCCCTCTGACTCCTAGGTCTGAAAATCATTATTTTCCAAACATTTGTTGATCAAAGTTATTAAAAATGTGAAAATGTTGTAGTTCACTTTGGAAATATAGCATTTCGATCTTTTGGAATGGGACTATGGAAATAATTAGGAATATCTATTTTCTGCAGACCCAGTTGCTGAGCATTTCATACAGAACCGGTTATAATTTGTTTTCACAATCACCATATCATTTTGGTTCACTCATACCATTTTCTCAATTCAAAGATGCTGCCGCAGATAATAGCAGAGAATATGCGACACTTGGAAATCAGCCGCTCATTTTTGTTTTGATTCGGAAGACATCGTTATCACAATGCAAAAAATGACGTTACCTTGGAGGCAGCTTGGCTATACGGTACTGATGACGGCCTAATGCGACAAAACATGTGTATGCGGTCGCCGAGTGCATGCCCACTACTCTGAAAAGTTTGGTGTTAGTGTATTTGATTTCTGGAAAAAGTGATGATGTTCCAAAAAATATGATCCGGAGAGCACATTAGATTCGGAATGTTTAGAAAAATGTACAAAAATGTGGCATTCAAATTAAATATTTACCAACAAGTTTAGCCGTAAATCTGAGAGTTTTCTTAAGAAAACAGCCCATCATTTCGACTGCATCCTCACGATCAAATCAATTATATATATATATATATATATATATATATATATATATATATATATATATATATATATACATATAAATAGTAAACAGTAAATTATCCTCATTTTGACCTAATCAGATTTTGTATCCAACGTTTCGTACGCTCTGGGCCACCCTCAACCTCATTTTTTCAATACGGACCTTCATATTTTATGACACTTTTCTAAATAACTTTTAATTCTACATTCAACGTATCATACAATGTCATTCAAAGTTGATTTTCAGGTGATTTTGACCCTTATCCAAATTTCTTTGGGTCGTATCTGTATTACATTTAGGTACCTTTAGTTTAATTAACAACATGCAATACATTTCGATAAGAAAATCAACTTACTCATCTTCAACTGAATGGAACGTAACAGAATCAAAGCAAGAAACAAGTAATAATTATTTACAAATTTCAAGAGGTGAAAAACCTAATTCATAATAATTAAACGAAACTATCATTTAATGAATGAAAAATCAAATGATTATTCGAAAGTAAATGATGAACATTAATGAAGTAAGTGTTCGAAATGTCCACCATTTTGTAAAATGCACTTTGCGGTTCTGGAACCCATACTTCTTATACATTTGCTTATTTCGTCTCCTTGAATACCTTTCAATACATTCTCAATCTTCTCGCGAGGAATCATTATTGTTGGATTTGTCATTTGTTCCGTTGAAACAAATTACAGAATCGAACTTTATTTTGAGATCATTACGATATAATTTTTGCAAGGCTTGGTATTCAAATTTAAAATCATTGTATTCGCGTCTCTTGACTATTCTATTAACAGCAGTTTTTGATAAATTGCATTCACTGGCCACAGTTTTCGATTTTTTTCTGGGTTCAATCGAATTTGGGTCAGAACATTGATATCGTTGATGGACTTGTTTTTTTTTACATACACACAACTCTAGGTTTATTGAATGTATTATTTTCAAGTAGTAGGCCGTGGATAAAAAAGAACATAACAAGAAATGTCATATTATTTGTCACTTCGTTTATTATTGTGTCACAAGAACTTGTCATTGAATACTTTTCTGAGTAATTTCAATTTAACTTATTCGATATGGTAAGATACACATCTGAAGAGAAGAGAGATATGTACGAAGTGTACATAAAACTAGATAGATATTCGTTCAAAGCACAACAAAGGTATGGTGAATTATATCCTGAAAGAACAACACCAAATATTAAAATGTTTCGACGTTTATCTACAACGTTACTTGCACATAATTCATTCATCAAACCTAGAGGTCCTTATGTACGACAAAACGAGCCTATCAATGACATCAATGTTCTGGCCCAAATTCGAATTAATCCAGGAATAGGATCGAGAACTATGGCCAGTGAATGCAATTTATCAAAAATTGCTGTTAATAAAATACTCAAGAGACACGGATACCATGACTATAAATACCAAGCCGTGCAAAAACTATATCGCAATGATCCTGAGAGAAGGTTCCAATTCTGTAATTGGTTTCAACGGAAGGTGCGGAATAACAACAATTTTGAGCACAATATCATTTGGGGAGACGAAACGACATTCACAAATTCTGGCATGTTCAATCGAAGGAACAAACATTTTTATGCCACAGAAAATCCTCACTTAATTCATGAAGTTAGACATCAATATCGTTTTTCTTTGAACATATGGTGCGGTTTGTTGAATAATAAATTACTGGGACCCTATTTTATTGACGGCAACCTAACCGGAGCAGAATATGTAGAAATTATAGAAGAAATGTTGGATGATCTTCCTATACGGTATCGACGTAATAGTCCATGGTTCCAACAAGACGGGTGTGGTCCACACAACTCAAGAATAGTCACAGACTATCTAAATCGAACTTTTCCCGATTCATGGATTGGAACAAGAGGTCCAGTAGCATGGCCTGCCAGATCTCCGGATTTGAATCCACTCGATTTTTATTTGTGGGGATATCTCAAAAATAAAATTTATGATACTACGAACCCGACAATAGAGATTCTTCGCGAGAAGATTGAGAATGAATGTATTGGAAGGTATTCAAGGAGACGAAATAAGCAAATGTATAAGAAGTATGGGTTCCAGAACCGCAAAGTGCATTTTACAAAATGGTGGACATTTCGAACACTTACTTCATTAATGTTCATCATTTACTTTCGAATAATCATTTGATTTTTCATTCATTAAATGATAGTTTCGTTTAACTATTATGAATTAGGTTTTTCACCTCTTGAAATTTGTAAATAATTATTACTTGTTTCTTGCTTTGATTCTGTTACGTTCCATTCAGTTGAAGATGAGTAAGTTGATTTTCTTATCGAAATGTATTGCATGTTGTTAATTAAACTAAAGGTACCTAAATGTAATACAGATACGACCCAAAGAAATTTGGATAAGGGTCAAAATCACCTGAAAATCAACTTTGAATGACATTGTATGATACGTTGAATGTAGAATTGAAAGTTATTTCGAAAAGTGTCATAAAATATGAAGGTCCGTATTGAAAAAATGAGGTTGAGGGTGGCCCAGAGCGTACGAAACGTTGGATACAAAATCTGATTAGGTCAAAATGAGGATAATTTACTGTCGAATAAAAAACTCCTGTGACATTTTTTGATAATATTCGAAATAAAGTGGAAAAAAAAAGAAAAATCAAAATGACAGAATTTACTTTTACTATGAATGCAACTTTTTCTCCATTTGACCGACCTTCTAACTCTTATGGTTTAAAAGTTACCAATACAATCCCATTTAACAAAGTGGCCACTCTGTATATATATATATATATATATATATATATATATATATATATATATATATATTAAAAATTTGTCTTATACACAACCTTGGAGCACATGCTCAAGACAGATTACAAATTTACTGAAACGTTTTTGATGTATTGATAATTGATGACATGACGATCTTCCGTTTTACCCCATTTTTACGTTTGACTTTTTACTATAATCTCAAGTTTATGTCTTGATAAAGGGAATAAACATTCCCGATGACTCGACCAGCCCAGCAGTTTGACTGCATCCTCACGATCAAATCCATTTTTCCTTACATAGTCGTGTAAGAAGTTATCATTTTTTTAATTATTCATGCTCATAAGGTATCTTGTTTTTCTGAGATTGTTCAAATTTTTGATATCATTTATGTTATTTTTTTTTTAATGAAATTCATAATGATAATATATAATTATGATATAATAACTTTTTTACATTACAATTTGTACAATCATTCGTATAATTAATACTGAATCATCTATAGTGCATATTAATATATAGTAGTAAAAAAAATATTTCCTTTCCTTTCTTATGAACAGTCGTATGTATGATTATGATTTATATATTTTATAATTATTTTTGATGATAATTGTCTGTTGATATGAAAAGTAAACCCTGAAATTGTTCCTTCAGTGAAAACGGCCTTGAGGTTCGGGAAAGAAACAATATACCACCACTTATGCAAGTTTATTCAATAAATCAAGATATCCAGTTGATATACCATAGGTACCTAATATTACATAGATCATAATGAAGTTAAATAATAACAAATCTCGAATATTCACATATTTTCCAAAAAGTGTAATAGAACTTAATGATTATCTAAACAAAAAATCCTATGATAAGTAATAAAATAAAGATTTGAGTAAATAAACAATACCTTACATTTCAAACTTCAATAGAATAAACAGATAATAACAACGACGTTAACATTTATTTATTATTAATAGATCGAAGGTCTTTTATTATGAGCGGATGATAAAATATACAAACCCATCAATGGAGATTGCGTGTTTGTATCTCGAAAATAGTTAATAAATGTAAATAAATAATTATGATGGATGAATAAGGCAGTGGAATTATAAATGTAAATGAATTCAGAAATATCCACCCGTGAAGAGTTGCAAAGCACCAAACTTTTCAATATCATCAAACACATACAAAATTAAAAAGATGTGGAACCACGAATATTTCCTAATGAATTTCTTTTGAAAACAACTCAATATATAAGAAAGCTCTGGCTGTTACTTTTATTTATCATTATGTTTTAAGTTCATTCAGGAAGGCGAATACTATGTCAATTATTTTATTTTTTAATTTGCTACCTCAAATGTATCATGATTCAGATAATATGGATATCTCTATCAAACGTAAATGATGAAAATAAGGAGCAATAAAATATCGCAGGCTTTTTGCGAATATGCTCTCCAAGTCAGTTATTTCTACCGAAGAAACGTGTCTCAGAAAAGTCTTCCGACTTTTTGACATCTGTCAATGGAGATATTTTTTATTTTTACAGTGACCCTAATACACCGTAGTGTGTTCCTCACATAGGTCTAAAAGTTATTAATTTGTTTTAAATTGCATTATAAACTCACCTATCTGAAAAGCCGTTATCGTTCTATTATGAGAGCAAAATGGTACGGAATTGGGAAATATCTATAGCATCCACATATACAAATAAAAACAGTAAACATAAAAAATGAAACGTGTATAAAATACTTCAGTCGCTACACATTACAATTTCAAAGTTTATTTGAATATGCACAATATTTTGTGAACAATTATTTTCTGTTATGTGAGTTTTAGTATTATTTCTATAGAATACCACTCATAAGTTTTCAAGCTTAAAAAACTCTTACAAATAACACACATGAAATTATTACATCAAAAACAAACAAAACTGAGTATTTCAGATATGACATGAATTATATCACATGAAGGTGTTTTTTAAATAGAAACGCCGGGTTTTGTTAGGTCTTGGAATGTCATCAGCTCTAACACTAAATAAACTATGATTTCGCAAACTACCGCAGATAATACAAATACATCTAATCAATGAGAATTTTCTTCTCTCGATAACGAAATTGCATCATTAATTTAATCTGTAATTCTATAAGAATTGTTTTTGTACTCTAAGAGATATAAACAACAACACCCCAATAGAGAAAACTAGGGTAGGTGATATATATCGAGATATGATTGTTTTTCACTTCATTTAAGCATAGGTCAAGTAGACTACGTTCATCGACATTCTCATAACAATGTAATAATATATTTATTTAAATACCCGAGGTTTATACATATTTGTTATCAAAACCACTTTCGAAATGCGGTTCATCATTATAGATATACGTATAGGTATCTATCTATTATTGTTTTTTTCCCAAAGTATGTTGATGAGATGCCAGAAGAGAGAATACTGTTAATATTTTTTGTCATTTCCCATATTTATTTATGGGCCGCGATAATGGACGCGGTGAATTTTCGGTAAATGCAACCTGGTACAAGTTCACAGTTTTTTTAATAAAGTCATTTTTCGACATAGTGATTATTTTTTTACCATTCAGGTTCTATACTTCTCCACCCAAACAACATACCTCGTGGGGAAATTTGATGAATAATTCGTGAACAAAAATCTACTCAAGTGTTTATCATCAGGAATCGATAATATCGTTTTCAAGTTTTTCTAACTCATTATGAACACTGCCAGATATCACGAATAGATTTTCTTCATCAAAAGTGTTTTGATGTATATAAACTTAAAATAAAAAACGTCCACACCAAAATTTAAAATTAAAGAGCAACATTATTTACAATCATATGATAATATAATACCTCTAGGTACGCCTAAATAACGAAATAAATCAGAATGATATGTAAATATATAATATTAAAAAAAATCTGGATAAACTATATTTCAATCATTTAAAAGAACGAACAGTTTGAGGACCCTGTCAATCATGGATTAATGTAATTTTTCAAATGATTCACTGAAAATTCTCTTACTTCCACACAATTCAGCCTTGTAGCACGTTATTTTGAGCAAGTAGAGGCATAGAACAGCAAGATCTATGGCGATCACATTTTCATTCCGTCTATTTTTCTAACACCGTTTCGGTTTCTCAGACTATTTTGACGTCACTGCAATTCATCGTGGTTCCGGATGTCGAAAATTTCTACGAATAAGGGAGGCAGCACTATCTTTTCCATGTTCACTCGTAACCAGTTCAGGTGTGCTAGGTGTTTGGAGCCCAAGTTCCGCAGTTCAGGTATCAGTATTAGCATATTGGAGAAAATTTGCGGCTTACTGGCGTGATTTCTGCCCACCTACAATTGAAATAAATATACTGAATGGAAGAATCGAAAGCGGAGTGTAATTTCATTAAATATTTTCTTTTCGAAACACTCGATTATAAACTGGAATCTACTACAATAAATATAAGAATCAATGACAGTTTCAGATATATTTTTCAACTCCAAAGTTTACGAGTTTTTGATTGTCGAAAACAATATTCATTTTGTGCCACGGTATTCCATCTGAGACACGGTTATTCAGTTTCATTTGAATTATGTATTTGCTTAATGTAATGTCTGTTTTGTGTTTTTTGACGTGATTGATTTCAATTGGATAGAATAAGTCCAACTGATCAGCAACTTCTCGTTTTAGTCAAATTGTCGGGGTACATAGAAGATAGAAGTCTACCCTTCTACTCTTTTATAGGTTCCAATATTAATATTTATTGTGATAGGTTAGAAACCCCGAAAACTACGAAGAGAAAAAATTATTAAGAAACGAAAAAAAATGTATATAATCCTTGTTTTTAACTGTTTTTAAAAATGTCGATTTTGGTCGGTTAAACTGTCGATTATAGTATTAACTGTTGCCTATAAAAAATGTGTATCAATATTTGGACCTATCGAAAAACGAATTATGAAACAATGGACGAATCAACGATAAGACTGTAGCCTTCGGTGTAATAGTCAAGAAATTTCTTAGAGACCTTAACACTAAATTGATATTTCCTGCATTTGATGCTAAGAAGCATCTTGAGATGAAGAAGATTAGTATCAATCGAAATGGAACGTGAATGTCAGTAGAATCAGTTTGTTGTCAAGGTGGTCTCTGAAAAATAGTCTCAAAAATTAGACGAATGTAATCGACCACTTACCTGAACTTTCAAAGCTTCAATCAGTTTATCCCTCTGGTGTTCGATGAGCTTGATGTCTGTGGTTCCCGATCTGTCAGCTGTAAACAAAACAACAGCCGAGAGCAGTCCCACCTCGGTGTCATTCAAAGACAAAGCGTTGAAAGCGTTTGTGAAATGTATAACTGCTGATGCGAATTCACTCTGAAAATAAGAAAATGAAATATTTATTACTACATATATCACGAATAACTGAAAAGTGAATTCCATTATGACACTGATTTCGTGAATACTGGTCTCTGATTGGCTGAATTTTCTTGGAAGAAAATAATCAAGTGCTATATCTCGAGTTGAAGTTTTAATGTATCAAAATGATTCATGTAACATGTAACGCACGTTAATTGATTCAACTTGGTGTGGCTGATGAATGACAATTTTCGTAGGTAGTGGAAAGATGAATAATATCGATTTGGACTACTCGATCACTAGATGTGAAGCCTTTTGGCTGTTTCAAAGAGGTAAGGGAGATGTAAAGTATAAATTACAACACCGAAGTCTATTGTAGGGCTCAAGGATAGGATAGGAAGAACTGCAATGATATCACCTCCGAAATATTCCATACTTAATGTTAGAAGTGAATTCACAAACTAATTGCCAGCAATTAAATGGTGAAATTCCGAACATTCAAAAAATAATTGGTGTGAGTTTCAAATTGGAATATTATTGAAATTGGATGCACGGAAATCAAAGTAGCATTTGGAGCACCCTGTATGAAAATATATATGCTCAGTGCATTACACCCTACTTTGGGTTTGTTTTTGATTGACAGAAAACTTTCAGATCTTTGAGGAAACGGACTGATTACACTTATTCCATTCATAGCCTGAATCATTCACAGCTTTTCTGAAAAATGTATATTATCTGTAACGGTGCATTGTGATACAAAAATGATAAGGAACAAAGGACCGTTTCGATGACGGAAAAATTAGAAGGTTTCGCGTAAAAATGCAACACTCTGTACATTTGAAAGCAATTTGAAAATATGGCCTTACTGATATATCGAGCCAATATGCATTCTGATCATTTCATATAAATCATCACAGTCTGACTTTTTCCGAAAAAACAAATAGAAAAATTTGATCGGCTGCTGAATATAGTTGACAGAGTGTCATAAATCAATTCGAAAGACATCGAATCGTTACCGTGAACAGGTATGCATGATTTCGCATTGAAAATATTCCTTCAAGGAACATGAAACAGTGAACTGTGCTGACAGGGTTCATCGAAGGTGCGAAACTTATTTCTTCCCCAAAAACTCGGAATTGAGACTACCTTGACGAAATGAATCGAGATTCTTTTGCTTTACTTGGAATATTACATTTCTTCAAACATTTATTCGGCCATCTTTGATTGATAAATTACCATAATCAGACTAGTCTCAACTCACCTAGTAGGCTAATGGATTAACACCTCTCAAACCAACTACTTTCGTAGCTAATGCCACGAAGGGCGGTGAAATATATCAGAAGAATCCTGCACTGGCACCTGTCGGATATTTTCAATGCTCTTCATTCTTCATGGTAGTAGCGAGGGATATTAGTTGTTATCTGAGAGGTCTAGGACAGTTGAGACTGGCCTCAACTAACTGTTCCTTTAGATGATTTAACTCATAGCCAGTCTTCAAGTGTGCTCACTGACTGTGAGGAAAACTCGTCATAAAAGATGAGCTACTAGTCTTTTTCACCCTTGATTTTTAAAAATTAAATTATTCGTTAACCAAAATGCAGCCAACAAAGCATATTATGCTTATATATATATATATATATATATATATATATATATATATATATATATATATATTCCAGAATGAAGTGCGGAATTATATTTTGGGGAGATTCTGTCTGAATTACCAGAATTTTCAGAATACAAAAATCCTGCATAAGTATCTTTCACCTTGAAAGAAGAGACAGTTGCAAGGGAATTTTCAAGGAACAAGGAATACTCATTCTGCCATGTACATACATATATGAATGTGCATATTTTGCAAAGAGAAATTATGAAGAATTCATGACGAAATATGAAACAGAAAGCTTTTACAACACAAGATATACAAAACTTAAATTACAACAAACACGATATGCCCAAGTTCAGAAGAATGTTGTTAATCAAGTTTTGAGAATTTTGAAAAATGTTTCCAAAGAATTCAGAAAACTGCCAAAAAACCAATTCAAACTAATATTCAAGCAGTATTTATCAATGAAAGCATTTTATTGTGTTTCAGATTTTTATAATTGATTTCTTTTTTATTTATACATATTCGTTCCACACTGTAAAGTATTGAGGAATAAAGTGATTTTGAATCTAGAAATGTCATCAATCTGTCAGTTTTCACTGCCAATAATAATATCGAAAAAATTGCAGTGAATTATAACAAGATAAACGCCTACATTTTACATTATCACAATTAAAATGAGATTTTTGTATTTACAATGAATATGCCTTATTATTTTGCTTGTTCCCTTCAATTTGAGAAATAATTGAAATATTCAAATTGCCATTTCTCACAATGGTGCCACCACATATAGTTACTATCAACATATTTACCGAATGAATAATTGAGTTGCTGCAACTTATTGTAATTTGCCGTGGAACTGAAGACAGTTGCATGTATTCTTGCAAGTTTTCCGAGTTGCATGAATCTTTTTTGGTGCGATAAGTTGCACAGATTCAGTTATTTCTATGGTGGATTTGCTGCCACAAACCAAAAATATGTGGTGCCATCATTGTGAAGAAGGTAATTTTCAAAATTTCATTTATTTTCGAATCTGAAGGAATTAAGGAAAGTAGTAAGGTGAATTTATTACTATCAATATTATTATCACAAAAATTAAAGACGAATGGAATCATAGATTAGTTTTGATGATGTAGACGTTCACCTTGGTACCATTCAGTGCTTTTTTTAATATTAATAAATAGTAACTAGCAGATTGCCGACATTTCTCGCAGCGAAAACTTGCCGCGAGAAATTGCAGCAACAATTTGCATCGTGGAAATAGGGTGTTAGATGGACGTCGAATACAATTGACGCGATCATAAAATACTACGTTTCAGAAGTTTCACTCTCATTCTGAATAAAATCAGCGCCCGCGGTGGTTGTTGACCTCGAGCTTTCAAATTTTGGGCAGGAAGTCAGCTCTTGCATTTCTAAAAGTACTTCAGTATTCTTCCCTATCGCCCCAAAAACTTCACACTCACATCGTACAAGATCTCCAGCTGCTGCTTGCTGACGGCGGCGCCGTCGTCGAACACGACCGGCGCCGAGCCGGCCGCCAGCCGCGCCGCGTGGCACAGCCAGATCTCGAAGAAGCCGAGTTTGATGAGGATCAGCTGGTCGTCCTGGCAGAGGTCGAAGAAGCCGGGCAGCCGCTTCGCGAACTCCACCAGCCGCTGCACGCTGGGCGTGATGCGCGCCGCGAACTCCTGCCACAACCGCACCCGCTCCAGCTCCAGCGCCTCTGCCGTCGAGGACGCGGCCCCGCGGTCCGGCTGCGGGCTCGCCGGCGGCAGGACGATCGGTCTCCGGACGAGGGTCTTGGTGTGCTCTTCGGTGTACCTGGAAAAATTCAACGTTTCCTATTATTTTATATTCAATAGGGTAAGGTTTATCAAATTTCAATTATTTATCGATAATCAATAGGGTAAGGTTAATCAAAATGTGATTATTTATCGATGGTCAGTAAGGTAAAGTTTCTCTTATTGCAATTATTCATCGATAATTAATAGGGAAAATTCAATCAAATTCTGACTATTTATCGATTACCAGTACGGTAAAGTTGTTCTAATCGTGATTATCCATCGATGATCTGTAGGGTAAGGTTTATCAAATTTCAATTATTTATCGATAATCAGTAGGGTAATGTTGATCAAATCTTGATTATTTATCGATGACCAATAGGGTAAAGTTTCTCAAATTGCAATTGTTTATCGATGGTCAGTAGGGTAAGGTTTATCAAATTTCAATTATTTATCGATAATCAGTAGGGTAATGTTAATCAAACCTTGATTATTTATCGATGACCAATAGGGTAAAGTTTCTCAAATTGCAATTGTTTATCGATGATCAGTAGGGTAAGGTTTATCAAATTTCAATTATTTATCGAAAATCAGTAGGGTAATGTTAATCAAATCGTGATTATTTATCGATGATCAGTAGGGTAAAGTTTCTCAAATTGCAATTGTTTATCGATGATCAGTACGGTACTGTTAATTAAATTGTGATTATTTATCGATGATCAGTAGGGTAAAGTTTCTTAAATTGCAATTATTTATCGATAATCAATAGGAAAAGGTTAATCAAATTCTGATTATATATTTATGATCAGTGGGGTGAAGTTTCTCGAATTACAATTAATCATACAGTCAATATTATTTATTCGTTATCAGTAAGGTAAATTTGCTAAAATTTTAATCATTTATCAATGAGTAAGTATGATTATTCAAATTTATTATTAATATTAATCAATGATCAGAATGAATTATTATTCAATGATGATTAGTAAGTTGGAGTTTATCAAATGGTATTATTATATGAATACCAGTAGGATAAGATTGCTCGAGTCATAAATATAATTTTTCGAACACATTTAACACACATGAGATCGCTCAATTTGTGATTATCATTTATTGACGATAAGTAGAGTAAGATACCCAAGTAGTGATTATCATTCATTGAAAATCTGTAAGATCAGATCGCTCAAGTCATTATTTATTGATGGTCGGTAGAATGAAGTCGCTCAAGTAATTACGATCATTTATTTTTGAGTAGTGGGGTGAGATTACCCAAAGCGTAATTATTATTCAGTTGTTATAATCAGTAGGGTAAAGCTTCCCAAATTCTAGTAATAATGTATTACTGATCAGTTTGGTTGGATTGCTTCAGTCGTACTAATTATTAATTGATGATCAACAGAAAGTAGGGTACGGTTGCACGAATTGTAATAATCATCAATTGATGATCAATAGGGTCAATAAGTTGTCATTATAAGTTTTTATGGTTACCAGGATGAGTAGAGTATTGAGTTCCTAGGTTGAAAAATATTTCAATTCATAATCTTCAACTGAATGCACACTTAGCAAGTATGTTTTAATTTTTTTATGTTAAGTCCTACCGAGTTGTTTCAGATCATCTGGAAGAAACCTACAATAAAGTTTGACATAAGGATAACTTTTTGGTACTCAATTGGAATTCTGCATCTTGTAGTTATGGTTCAGATTGTTTCATTGGATTAAAGAATAATATGAAACAATGATGGTAAGGGGGCAATATCTTAATTTTCGAAAAGAAAGGTAGACAATGGTTCCTTTAACCCACGTCAGATAGTCCTCATTCATCACAATTTTTTGCATCATGAAATGAAAATTGATTGCATCCCCATTGAGCAATGTGATCCAATATGGAAGAATTTTCAACACATTAAAGGAATGCTTTTAAACTTCCTCGAAATCAGCTCTCCTCCTACATTAACCAAGATTTTTAAAATTTTTCTCACCTCTTTCGAATCCTAAATGAACCTCCATTATTTTTTGTATACGATAGTAGGAGCTTATTTGGGTTTCGAATCACCGAAATATGCTTCATTTTTGTTCACCAATATCTTTCAATGGGATTTGGTGCAACATTTTTGGTGAAGGGTCAGGATCCACGTCGTAAAATAAACCTTATATTCGAGAAGAAATTTTACGTAACAAGTCCGGAAAATACTGTTTTTTTGGACGAGTGGACAAAATTCTAGGACGAGCGTAGCGAGTCCTGGAAGTCTGCGAGTCCAAAAAAACTATTTTCGGACGTGTTGCGTACACTATTTTTTCGGCAACCGTGTAGAATAACAAATCATTTAGACACATTTCTTTATTATATTTTCTCTTTCTAAAACAAAATTTCGAACATTTTGATTTCTAATTCTTATTTATATTAATATTTATATTAAAATTCGAGCAATTGGTAATATTGAAGGGATTCAATTTGTTTGAAATGTTTGGTATATTTAAATCCCTTATGTTGAAGTTAGAACAAGAAGGTACAGGTTCAGTTTGACACTGATTGTTTTCATCTGATGATTTTTGAATGGTTTTGGCAATTTTAATTTTGTTTGTAAGTGAATTGTCTATGTATCCTTTAGCGACATTGGTAGACTTCCAGCCACCGTGTCTCTTCAAATTTGTGATGTTTCCACCATTATCAGCAAATAACGTCGTTGAAGTTCGACGAATGCTATGGCCTGTGTAATTTTTAGGATTCGATAAATTTAAAAATTCTGCGATTCTCAATCCGAGATTACCAAAACTGTGGATACCAACAGGCTGAATCGAACATTTTCCTTTTTTGTAATTCACGAATAATCTGTTATGTGGAGTATGGGATGGTCGTAAAGATAAATATTGCCTATATAACAGCAGGTTTTCTTGCCCAATTACAACAAAAGTTTTCTCAATATGTGTTTTGGAATCTGGTATTTTCACAAGCAACATGTCTTCTTTGTCATTTATTAGATCAAGTGACATTTTTGTTAGTTCTTCCCGTCTACACGCACCGGCTAACCCAATAATTGTTGCTACCTGAAAATTAAGCAAATTGAGTTGATACTTTTATATCCTATAATCGTAATATTTTGTTAAAATACCTTTAGCATTAGATATGTTTCATTATCTGCTTCCCCAATGAATTTGTTGATCTGCTCGCTGCTGAAGACTTCTGATTTCTTTGCTTTATAACCAATATTCTTCCTTCTAAGAAACGCGATAACTTTTGGGAAAGTTGCTATGTTTACATTTTTCCTCACTAAAATGGTACTTTTCAACATAGAGTACATGCTCCACAGGGTAGAGGATTTGACAGTTTCAGATTTTTGCGCCAAATAAGCCAAAATCACATCCTCTGTAATGGTTTTGCATTTCTTCGAATCCATCCATTTCGTGAACAAATCATAAAAGTTTTCGTACCTGGACTTTGATTTTTCAGGCAATAATTGTGCTGTAGCAGCAGCTGCTGCATTGGAAATTTCGCAAGGCACATTTTCAAACTCACTATCGCTGCTGTTTTCCATACTTTCCTTCGATAATTGCGACCAAAAACCATGCAAACTTTGAAAAATCGAAATGTCAACTAATAACTTGTCAAATAACTGTCAGTCGTTATTTCGTTACTATGGTAATGATAAACTGCATTCATCAAAACCATACCTACCAAGATTTTCATATTTACAATGACAATGATTCTTCCCGGCCTAGTCCGGGAAGTGCGTACTTCCCGGACTAGGCCGGAAAAATGCAACTTTCTCAAAGAAAAAGCGTACGGGAAGTAGTTACTTCCCGGACGGTTGCCGAAAAAATCAATTCCCAACTATTCCACATTTTGCTATCCAACCTATTTCAGCCATTTTTCCCTAAACAAACTCATGCTATAAGAATAATACTTGGATATATCTGTAGGTATGATTTATTTAGTAGATAGTGAATACTGCTTTTCTTGGAATCAGTCATAAAAATCCCATTTTGTTGATTGCATGTAATTTCAAATGAATGATATTTAACTCAGTAATGCATAAATCGTGTAACCAATTTTTATTTTACGATATTCGGTGATTTATGATTATGGGCTTATCTAGTTGACACTGCATTATTTGAGCTGGCTTCAAATAATTTTTCATTTCTAACGATTTACTTCATCTTCATCAACATATTTATTGACTGAATTGTACATCTCAGCGTATACTCAGATTTTGAGCAGTTCAGAGTTGAATTTGAAAAATAAAATATTATGAGTTCCGATTTTATTTATACAAACAAAATTTCATTCCTCCAACACTTCCCTTCAAAAATATTTCAAATTAAAAACATCCCACAATTGGTGAAGAAGAATTCACAGAAAATTAGGATTAATAAACAAAAGTTTTGTTTTGCAAATCAAGAAATATCGTCCCACTTGTACATAATGACTCATCTTGCGGAAATTTCACAAAAATAGAGTTATCAACTGAGAAAAAAGACTATCGAGCAGTATGCCAACAATCATCTGTTGTCATCTCGAATGGGGACCTCGTCCAACGTTCAATGCAAATTCAAATATGAATATCTGTGGACCTATAAGGTGGTTGAGATAAAATGAAGAAAAAGCTGAGACAATTGAAAATACCGAATTCAATAGAAAAAACTATACACATACTGGAATGAAATGAGAGTGAACTAAGTTGTCACTCTCATTTCATTTTACTGATTATTTCCCTCTGCTAGACTGCTTTTACAGAGTTTTACAGCGATTAAATGCACTAAACCTTTTAACCGATTGAAATGTTCGAAATAAACCGGGCGTTTGGATCACTTTTCAGGTACTATCTCTGGTACCATATTGTTCCTGTGTTCGATTTTGATGTTTCCTGAGTTTACATGTTTTCTGGAAATAATCTAAACATATATCCCTCCTTCACCAAGTTCAATCGACCAAAATGCGTGCATTTCCATGATTTTCAAAATTTTGCTTTCAAGCAAATGCTTTCGTGTATAATAATTTAAAATAAAATCCCTCGACCTGTGATCTCGGGATTTTATCAAATTATCATACATTCAAGTCATTTGCTAAGCAAAATTTCGAGAATCATGGAAGTGCAGCACACATTTTAACCGAATAAACTTGGTGCACTCGGAATATAACCCCCGAGAAAAATATAGTGCTTATGAACAGACAAAATGATTTATGTTCGTAGTTATTCTTTCTTAAGCACAAACAACGAACTGAAGACTCACGTTGACAAGAAAAAAACGTTAATTCCATCGATTGATTCTCGATCCTTATTTAACCTTATCATTCTCTATAAACGAGTTTCCTTCTGTCTTATATCTTATGCTATATATTCCTTATTTTGTTTCATTTGCTGTATAAATCCATTCATTCTATCCTTTACCATCTGCCCGCGTCTTTCCCTACAGATTTCTAACAAGATGTCTGCAGGGAAAAATATTCAACTTACCCGCAATTTGCGTGATGTGCTTGGGAAACTGTAAGGATAACTTCGTAAACTGCCAGTTGTTTAGTTTCTGAATCGGATTGATCGGCATCTGAAATAGTAACTTTGGGTGGCTCGTCAGCACTCATTTCTCTAGACCTTTTTGGCACTCTACCGTATCGCACAGCTGAAAATATCGAAATCATTCAACAACTCATTTGAAAATTCTGACGATTGATGGAAAAATCGAAATTGTGTGAGGATGGGGTTTCGATAGACTATAATCAATGCATTTTTTTGTGAAAATGGTCTTTTCGAAAAACGCTTGTGAAATCGTTCATGTCAGTAGACCCATCAAAATGTTCAAAATATTGTATGTATTGAATATATAAGAAATTTTTATTATATGGTCCTGAAATAAAGCAAAATCAAATGTTTCAATATCTGATGATGGAATCAATTAGATTCTGAATCAACAAAGGAAATACCATAAAAACCGTTCAGCACGTCCTGTTCACCTTTTTTGCTGAATCAGTTCAAGTAATAACTACCTGAAGGATTTTTCAATATGCTTGGGAAACATAAATAGTTACTTGAATAGTCCGTAAACGATATCAATCGTAAATCGTGAAGCGACAAGAGTGAAGGTACTCTCCCCTTGAGAATGATATCAGAGGTTTATGAGACACCACATATACCACCTGATCTTCAGCCTAATTTGTCGAAAATATACACCAAACTACTCTTGTTCAGAACAAATGAATATTTCGTTTAGGTGACCTAAAAATATTTGCTCTCCTCACTTGATCCATTGGAGCATCAAATCAGTACCTCTACTTCTTCAATTAAACACTCATCAACATTTATTTGACAAAAATTTTCATTTTATAATGAACCTCTTCTCAAATGGAACCATCATTTTATGTTTCAGAAAAGTTCCTGTTAATGCCAAATTCAAGGTATGGTGGATTTCATATAGAGGGTACAGGAAATTATAAAAATGAATGGTGAGTTAAGCTCAACTCGGATAAAATTTTATCTCATCTTGTACACAAAAATTACTTCGTGTTGGACTATCATTTCTCCATTTTTCTCTCTGAATATAGACGAAATTGTCCAGAAGTATCAGTTTCGAAAATAAGGAACATTCTGGGTGGTCATTTTGCATTGTTTTATTTTGCAGTAGTTTCATAGAATAAGCGTAGTTTTTCAATGTCATGTTTACTTCATATGCAAACTCAATACATATCATAATAATAATGTTTATTCATAAGCATAGAATTTCTTTCTCAAAAAGATACATGTGTACAAAAGGGGGGTGTGAATAAACAGGTAGGAACCACAGAAACTGATTCATTTCAGCTTGTGCGTGTTATGAAGAATGGGGTTTGTGACTGATTAGTAAATTAAAAAATATGTATATATAAAATAGTATGTTAGTAGAAACTCTAACATCTAGCTTTGGGTAAAATCACATATAATATTCAATATCAACATAAGAAAGGAAGTCAAGTCTATTTATTAAAATTTTTAAATAAGTTCATGAAATATTATTTTTGAATTCTTTACCTGGGGAACCAGGCGATTAAATTGATTTATATTCCGTTATTAATGATGTTATGAAAAAATTTGTTTTTTTTTTCTACAATCCAGTTTTTTTATTTCATTTTGATCTGGTGAAAGTTTTACATGTTTTTATATTCATAGGTAGCATATTAAAGAGTTTGCTTCCGAGGTAAGCACAACTACGTTGGCCTATAGTTTTACTACATAATATTGGACAATATGTGTTCTCTTTTTGCCTTGTTTCATATTTGTGGGAGGGTGGGCAGACTACTATTTTTTTCTTGGAAACGTTATTTAAAATTTTTTGACTATGAAGCTGTCTAATGTCACATACATTGGCTTCATCAAACAACCTATCGGTGGAATAGTCTTTAGGTTTTCCCAAAATGATTTTCAGCATCCACCTCTGTACTACATTGAGATTTTCTAAGTGTATGTCACTAACTCCGCCCCAACTCATAATACCGTAAGAATAATATATTTCGGATCAATGAATGATCAATGAATGAGTTCATATATTGAACAGTAATTTGCAATTATATGAATTCGAGAATAAACTTACCTAGTCCTCAAAATTTTTTGATGAATACAATACGGGAGCGGTCTTTGATTATTAAAATATAAAAGTATTCGACATAGTCGATGGGCATAATTGAAGGTCAGTTTCAACCTACCTATACAGTAGGTTTTGACTGGTACCTGTCAGAAAACAACTACTCCTCTGGCTAATACCATGAAGGGCATTGCATTATATGCAGACTAGTTTCAGGCTATTTGGCCACTCGTGAGTAAAGGGCAGTACCATATCAACATAGAGTCGATGACTTCCCATAATTAAAAATCAAAAACTTTCATAGCATCAAGCGCCGACCAAAGCTGATGCGAACAACACCAAATCATTGCGCCACCCACGCACGGACGAGGTATTTCAAAAACAAACCAAATTCGCCCATTCCTCCTGCGAGGAAAACGTAAAAACATTCGACATGATCGATGGGCATACTTGAAGACTGGCTTTAAATCATATCATCTTTGGAACAACTCGTTCGTCTCAAACTACCTACACAGTAGATTTCGGCTGGCACCTGTCAGAAAACAACTACTTCCCTGGCTAATAGCACGAAGGGCATTGTATTTTATCCGATCTCATTTCCGGACATACATATTTTATCTTTTGCCTCAACATACTTCAAGAAGAATTTGCAATTTGAGTTACAAAACATAAATTGTGTTTTTTTTCAAATTTTGTCCTTTGAAATATCATTTTAACGATTCATGGCTGTTCTCATATTTTTGATAGCGTGTAAAATTATCTGAAAGCCGCCATTGATACTGAATATTAGCTAATTATTCATTTGTGCCAGGATCGATCCGAAATAATATATTGCAGTATTTCCATCATGTTCCAGTTCATGAAATTTGAAAGCATTTGAATCTCCCGATATAATGCATATAGTGAAATATTAATTCAGTACGCATTTGCATTTTATATCATTTATGGTTATGAATGATGCAGGACTTCATGAATACATGATTCAACAGAAAATGGCATAGGTATATAGCAACGAAATTATTTCTCAGTGCATGATGCTAATTGAATGCAGAACTAATTGGAATTCGAACTATTGATTGCTATCATGAACTGGAAAAAAAAATATTCCAGATATTTGAATTGAAATCAGGCAATGCTCAACTGCCTTCTCCGACCATGAAGTGAGTTCAAATAAAACATGACATGACAGAGTGGTAGTCCGAATCCAATAAACTGTGATAATTCCATGTTATTAATGATGATAGTATATTTATGAAGTTTGCAGAGAAAGAAATACCTATAACGATGAAAACACAACAAGTGGAACACGTATATTACCATAATACAAGTGTGTTGACCAAGAATAATTCGAAACCAACTGGAACGAATTAGTTTTTATACTTATGAAGGTAACTGGGGTTTGAAACTCCTAATCTAACAATTTCTTCAAATTTTAATATTCAAATCATCGCTGGTGACTTATAGTGTCGCGCTAAACATAAGGGGGGTATCTGACTTTCTATAAGAGTTGTATCTGCAACACTCAGCAACCACCACCGCACTTATATAAATAGACATATATTTGTAAATTTCGTACATACATTAAAGAAGTTGAAACATGCATTGGACGTATATGCATTTCTTGTATACGACTACACATTTCAGTGACAAAACAGTATTTGATTTCCAGGATTTCGTTTCAACCTTAAAATCTTATTCCATGAATGTGAATGTTGAACTGGGGATACTTTTACAGATTCTACATCTCAGCAAACTTTAAATAGAATATGGTATTCATTCCTTTCAAAAGAGGAAAAGGGCACCTCTAGTGAGAATTTTTCTTCATGGGGATATCATAGAATCGAGGTTTTTGGTGCAAAATATTATGAATTTTTTGCGAAGCTACACAGAAAAAAATGGGAAATAACCTACAAGAGAAATATAAAATTATTGAAAAATTGGGCGATAAAATCCCGCCGAATCAATTGAGATTTTGGAACAACCTTGCTGATTTTAATGCAAGTGATGATATATTAACTCACCTAGTTTTTTTACATATTTTTTTAGGAACTTCAATTGTTACATAATATAAGGTCTTCGTTTGCTTGAATGTGGTTGACAAGGTTCCTTTTAACTCTATTGAAACCTGTTGCTAGGAACGGAGAGATTAAAATACAAATCAAGTGAGAAAAAAATCAATATCAAATTTTTGGTCAATGATGAAATTAGGGATTGATTGATCAAATAAAATACTGTTGTTACAAAAAATCGAGATTTCGAAAATGAAATATAAGTCAAAAAATTATTTAAATAACGAAATGAATGAAATAATATTGTGACAAGAAAATTGAGGCATCGAATATGAAATACTAGCCAAAAAAATGTAAATAAAGAAATTGAATGGAATATTTTGAGAAAATGTTGAAACCAAATTTCAAGCGGGAAATGGATGTATTGGCGCGAGATTCTCTCTCATCGAGCCGCACATTCCGGATCTCCACGCTGGCATGACAGAATGCGTCGTTGTTGAGGATGTAGGCGGCTTCCTTGAATTTCCTCTTGAATCAGTGCTCCTCCTTGTGTATGACTTCGGTTTCAGTCCATTTGATGCTGTGATGGTTTGTCCAAATATGCTCCGCTATTCCTGATTTCGTTGTTTCTCCTCGTTGAGTGTTTTTCTTGTGTTCGCTTATTCTTACTTCCAATGGTCTTTTGGTTTCTTCGATGTAGGATTTGCCGCACTCGCATGGTATTCGGTAAACGCAGTTGTTGGTGTCGCTGTTTTTATTCGGTGGTCGAATTTTTGTGAGCTGGCTGCGTGTTGTGTTCCCTGATCGAAAACAGACTCTGACGTTGTATTTCCCTCCTATCCTCTTGATCCTCTCTGAAAGTCTTCTAACGTAGGGGATGGTCAGAATTTGCTGTTCCAGTATCTCCTTAGTGTTTCTTTGATTCGTCCGGGCTAATGTTTGATCCAATGTTCGATCCACCAGCTTCTTTGAGTATCCATTCTTTTGAAGATCTTTCCTTATGTTGCTCAGCTCCTTGTCTAGACTTTCTTTGGTGTTACAGAGATTGATTGCCCGATCAATCAGAGACCTAACGATTCCTCGCTTCGTAGATTGATAGTGATTGGATTGCTCATTCAGGTATTGTCCAGTATGCGTTGGTTTCCTGTAGACTGATGTTTCCCATGAATTTCTGGTCCTCTTCACCTCCACGTTGAGAAATGGCAGTCTGCTCTGAGATTCTTTTTCCATTGTGAACTTGATGGTGGGCATCACGTTGTTTAGAAGTTCTAGGAAGGCGTCCAATTCTGCATCTCCGTGGTTCCATACTATGAACGTATCGTCGACATATCTCAGCCAGACGCGGGGTTTCTTCTTGGCCTGTTCGATGGCGAATGCTTCGAACCACTCCATGTAGATGTTGGCTATTACCGGTGATAATGGTGATCCCATTGGTAGTCCTTCATCTTGGCTGAGGAAACGATCCTTCAACTGGAAATAGCAATTCTGAACGCAGCATTCCAGCAACTCCATGATGCCCAATACCATGCGAGTGTTGTTCTATTTCTCAAAGCGTCGTCCTCTCTCAGCTTCTCTTTGATGATCTCGAGTGCCTCTTTGACGGGAACGTTGGTGTAGAGGCTTTCCACATCGAAACTGATTAGCTGGTCTCCTTCTTTGGCCTCGATTCTTCCCAAGATATCAACGAAATGTCTGGAGTTCTTCACCAAGGACGAGGAGTTTCCTTGTAGTGGCTGTAGGATGGGAAGTAGAAATTTCGCGAGCCTGTGGGTTGCTGAGTTCCTGGGGCTGATGATCGGCCTGAGAGGCTTATATTTCATATTCGAAATCTCGATTTTTTGTAACAACAGTATTTTCTTTGATCAATCAATCCCTAATTTCATCATTGATCAAAAATTTGATTTTGATTTTTTTCTCACTTGATTTGTATTTTAATCTTTCCGTTCCTAGCAACAGGTTTCAATAGAGTTGAAAATATAGACAATGGAAGTCTGAACCATTACCATTCATATAAGGTCTTGTTTTTGAATTAATATAAATCTTATAAATGCTTCAGGCCTTATTGTTTTTTTTTTCAAGCTATATTATTACTTTTCACTGAACAAATTGAATAGGTTAATTCGTTTTCAGTTTTATTTCTAGTATTATTTTTACTTTTCATGAAACAAAGTCCAATGCGTATTTCTGTTTTGATGCGAGGAAATGATTCTGTTTCGTTTTGAAAAAAAATTAAGCGTTGTTTATAATATACAACTACGATAATAACTTCAAGTCTTCTAGATACTAATAATCAAATATCCAAATACGCTTTTTCTGCGCAAATGTCCAATTTTAATTTTTTATCGGCACACGTGTTTCCGTAAGGTGCTGATTCAATTCCAAGAATATACGTGAAAAATTATAATATTCATCTTTGGTTGTGTGGAAGGAACACGATATGCAACTCTTTTTTTTTTAATAATTTTCGAGCTTTTCCACCTAGTATCGGATATAGGCGTTTCTGTTGATCCTGTACCCGATTTTGCAAAGTGATTTTGATTTATATTTCACTCAAAAATGGCCTCAAGTAGTTTCCGAAGAGAATATATGATCTCCTGAAGAAGAGAGACCTTTTTGCGAACTTTACTAATCAAGAATCTTTTTATGCGACTCACTATCTTCACAAAATGAATATCAAAAAAATTAGAAAAATATTAATTTCCTAACCAACAAAGAAATTTTATGAAAATTATTATTAGTTTGCCAAACTATTGAAACGTAAAATGTTGGTGATATAAAAACTCCCAACAAATTTATAGCTTTCTCTCGATACTCCCTCATACCAAGAAAAAAAATGTTGGTTGTTTTTGATCCATGGGTATGGTGTGAAATTTTATTATGATCAGTGTGGGCTATTGGACATAAAAAGCAGTGTGAGATGAAAATGCCTCTCACAATTGAACAAAAAGTTGAGCAGAGCTATTTTTGGCATCAAGTGGCAATGACGGTATACTGTGGTTACTTTCACAGCCTTCTGCAATTTGGTATTGATCTTTGGGGTTCTTTCTATTGATTTGACTTCTACCTTCATCATACAACTGAGCAATACGAACAATATTTGGTTTGTACCGTAGAGAATCATGTCGAGATTACATCGTGAATCACAAAATATTCACACTTTATAATTTATACATATTTGAAGTTTCTGAATCACAAGAATAGAGGCTGTATGTTGCAACCTGCAGACATACATCCATATCCAACCAGAGATCAATCAATAATTCTTCCAAATTATAAATACAATAGAACTTGCATGGGGCCTATGGAAATGGGGATCGCAATATAAAATCACCTTCCTTTGCCAATCAAATCATTATCATTAACAAAATTCAAAGTTGAACTAAATAAAATATTGCACTACAACAGTTACTATAAACAAGTCTAAACGAGTATTTTGGATCGAATATGCGATATTGATGATTGTATTATTAAAAATATCAAAACAACTAGTCATTTTCCCTAACCTCAGGCAGTGGATACGTATTATAGGTTGAGAAATATGAGACATGTAATAGACAGACCGATAGTACTAATCACGCATTATAATACGTGGTTGCATTCTTTAATATTCAGTAATAGAAAAGTATACTCGCATACTCACAATCTCTAGACATCCCTACGGATATGCATTTCTTAAATCGACAATACTGGCACCTATTCCTGTTCAACCGTATAACAAGACACTTGCCGTCTCGTAAACAGCGATATTCAATTTGTTTCTGGATGCTTCTTCTGAAGAAACCCTGAAAATTAAACATATTTCAATCCAGGATCACGCTAATGACGTATGTGGAGATGTGTTGAAAATGCATTATCATATCAAATATGTATTGCAAAGATATTCATCTTCCTATGTCAAAAACGTCTGTTGAAGACCGGTTATTACTGTCGATCCAAACCCAAAGCATATTTTGGTGTTGAACATGAAAATACCATTATATATCAGCATTGAACATCATCAAGGGTAGATTTTTCACTATACTGTAAGGAACTTGACTGACAGAAAATTCCCAATAACCAATCGAATGTCTCGGCCAACTACTTCAAACTTCTAGCTAACAATTAGCTGGTGATTTGGGAAACCAGCCCTGAGTTAAAACTTTGACAAAAATATGCCATATGTTTCATCGTGTTCAGTGCATAGTTGACGATGGTACTCTAGTACTAGTTCAGACTCTTTCAGAGTCCCCCATATCACCACGATAAACAAAAATTCAGAGAGGTATTAGCGTTAGTAGTATTAGCGATGACTTCTCCAATTTAATAGAATGGGGTAACAACAACTTAGATAGAATTACATAGAATTTAATGCAGGGAAAACCGAGGCATGTCTCTTCTCAAAGAAAGCCGATCTATCTTCATCTAACAGCCAGACATCAGGTGTAAACACTATTCCTACCAAGTCAAGTATCTCGATGCTAGGAATAATGATCGGTAATAATGTTTCATGGGAAAACCATAAGAGATCGATCGCTTAAGATCCTTCCCAGATTCAAGCGATGTTCTTTGAACACCACCTTTTCTCTCATGTTAATTAGTATATCAGGTTATATTGAATAATATCAGTTTTAGAGAAGAAATCAAACAGTATTGAAATCACAATATGAAGATTTCAATATTGTTGCATTTGTTTTCTAAACCGAATTTTCAACATTGAAAATCCAATATTGTTCTGAAGAGAAATGAGATATCAATAATATTGGTAATGCAATATTTTTAAGAATCATCCCCAAAAAATATATTTGGATATACTTTAAATTGAAATATGGTACTGGTATATTGTATTCGCATTCGCCTCCACATAAAAAGTAATCAACCTAGTAATTTTCATACATATGGCATAATGATTTCTCAATAACACTGTGATGTTGCCTCGATCATAACTCGGATTCATATCTATACCACGTAACTTTTGAATGTATCCAAATTGGAGATAGAGAGTTCAAGACCCGCGGCAGTTTCTTGCAAGTAAACTGTTTGGTTAGTGATGTGAGTACAGGTGAAGTTCCAAGGTCTAATTTAATAGATAACGAATGAATAGAATACAGATACTAAAAATGATATTCATATATTTACATTAATTGTATAAATCCAAATGTCGCTTGTTTTGCCAATATATCATTAACAATATTTTACCAATATAGGCATTAAGTTATATCCTCATATTGTTTTCGAATATTGGACTAATATCACCGAATGTTCACATTTGATATAAAAAATGTGTGCTACATGGAAAAACAAATTATCGTTCACGTGGTAATTTATGTCGAAAGTTTTTGTCAGGAAAGTGGTGTATAAGAGATATACTACTTTTTCCCTAAAATAAAAGTACCATAGATACAGATACAGGTATCATGCGGTTCCCACTACTGTATTGCACTGATATATTTCCTCGGGTCAACACGTTGGTTCTCATATACTTGTGTATTTATACATTGTCATTTCAATATGCATGTACAACCAATAATCAAGCATTTCATGAATTATTTTCCTTTTCTAGGTGAAAAAAACGTACGTGTAAAGCATTCTGTGCACGATCGATAATACACTGAATACAAACCGTCCGCAGAAAACATACCAATGAATGACCAATCTAGGAAACAAGAATGGCCACAAAAACGAGTTTCGTAGAAATAAAACAGTATCCTTTATGTCGAGGCATTGCCTTTGAGAAGGAAATCATTTGTGTACTTTCGGTACCGTTACTTCAGAGTGAAGCGATTATGGATAGATTTTTTTGCAAAACCTGTTTTGTCTCTTTGAAGAGGCGAAGTAAGAGTTATGTTTTCTAAGCGTATAACCGATGCTTGCCTGCGGATGTTGTTTCATACAAGGCGGTGTTTTTAGTGATACACGACTGTTACCTGATACTTATCACCTGAAGAGAGTTTTGTTGGAATAATTGAATATTGATGAAGATCGTGACTTCCTTAGTGAGAAAATTGGTGGGGTTTTTTCAGTGATTGATCACGAAACAGCATAATTAGTTTATTATACGCCAAATTCTTAGGGTTATGCATGATACTTAAGTTTCGAAAAGCGTAACCTGAGGAACGGCATCATCTTTAGGAAAAATTATGGTTTGATGTCATCATAAGCTGAACAAATATCAGTATATCGTAATGGCTATGTTAAATAATAGATATCTGAGTTGGTAATAGATGATGAAACGGGAAAATCATTTTAATAGTATTCGAACGTTCAACTCCTGATTAAAATTTTTCTGGTTTATCTAACTTATAGTTATAGGAATTAGCACATCATCATTTTCGTGCCAAATTAAAATGAATAAGATGTATAATGATATATAGTATGTTATGCAGCTATTTCACAGACACTTAACCGATTTTTCATTAATTAAAGTGAACCTAAGAAATTGGCATTCCATAAAATTTGATCTGGTTACCTTGCACCCCTCACACGAAGTAACTCCGTAGTGGTATCCTGATGATTTGTCACCACACACTCTGCAAGGAGCGCTTGCCTTTGTTGTGGAGGAGCTGTTTGAATCGGCAGCAACGTAATGTTCTGAAACAAGAGAACAATCATAAATCATTACTGTAAAAATCTAGTGATCAAACTGATATTCCCAGTTCAGTGATCAAAAGTATTAGGAAACAACAATGTTGTGCAGACGTTTCTCATCAGAAGGAGCAATATTAAATGATCCATATGAAAATTAATTAAAAAATTCCAAACAATATCAACCACGCCGAACTGATCAGTTTTTTCTATATGAATAATGAGCTTAGCATTTTTGGTTTATTACACATCAAACAACCATAATATATGAAACATCAAGCTCTGATTGAATATTTCTAGTTGAGTTTGTACAAAATCCAAAAACAGAGCGGGTACAGCTTTATTAGTACCATTTGCAACCGTATTTTCTCAACATTTATCATTCAATGAAAGATTTCAATTATCATGGTTTTATGGTTATTTATTTTTGAACTCATAAATGGAAAAAAGTTGATTTTACAATAATCATCACTTGCATATACTGCATCTGATATTCGTAGAAGTAATCCATTTTGACATAGAGCAACCTATTTTTAATTGTTGGACTACTCACTGATCTTCTCATTATATTTTGTACTATTGTTGATTTTTCAACTTATATCAATATTTCCCAACCAATTTTTATATTACGGCATTGTTGTACTGGAATGTTCTTTACTTACTTATCTATCTTCATTTCTTTGTTCCTAACTTTTTTATCAGAAGTGATCGAAGGTGGGTCGGTAGGTTTAAATATCTACCTAGTCAGAGGACATGAGTACCGCTACAGGGTTTCATCAAACCATAATTAAAATTCAATAGCTCAGACTACACGGAGAAAAGAATTTGATGAGTCATACTCCCCCAATAATTAAAAACGAGCCAGAGTTGTTTGATATATTTGATGATGTATTTGAAATCTGTGGCTGGCTTTCTTCTTCAAACGATCAAGGTATTTTTTCTCCCATCAAATTATAATCGTCATTAACATGAGTATTTTCTACGTTTATTGCTAGATGTATCCAGAGTAATTACAGTTTCTGCCTGCAAAAATTGGCCATTTCCAAATTTCATTCGATATTCCAAGCAGCAGAAAAAGTGTTTTGTGTGGCTCTCATCGTTGGGGGACTCCCTTTCATCAACCTGTTCGCAAATTATACTATTTTCCTCTAAAAATATTTAGTTTTATCGTATCATAATTATTGACATATCGATATTCGATGGCATTAATTTCTTTCTGGATTTCTGAATTTCAGCACATTCGTCAGTATCATCCAAAACTTGCTCACTTGATTCCTCTGTGCCAGTATTTCTTTGTGATCGCAATTCACCTCCAGACTCAAATCTATGACTCAAGAGCCTTCAATGCTGTTACTCACTTGATTCGCACCTGTGGTGGGTTTGGACATGAATTTTATTAGGCGTTTTTTCTCGTCAAACACTCTCAGGAATACAATCACAAGACAGAGCCTTTTGCTGGCAAGGTACGGCCACTAGACTTGCCCAGCACAACTTGCTGATTTCCGGCAATGTATTTGCTGATTGAACTCTAGGAGAACTCAGAAAACCTAGAGTATTG
Organism: Zygogramma bicolorata; assembly: GCA_032362365.1. Taxonomy (NCBI): domain Eukaryota; kingdom Metazoa; phylum Arthropoda; class Insecta; order Coleoptera; family Chrysomelidae; genus Zygogramma; species Zygogramma bicolorata. Next base: position 7,076,818 of record JAVJAQ010001667.1, on the reverse strand, counting down.
CTAAGTCAAGTGGTGTAGAGGGTACACAGACACCATCTGCTATGATAAGTATCTAGACAATATTGAATTATGCATATTGAGGTTAGAGACGACCAGAATTTGTTTTACTTGATTCGGGCCCGAATCGGGTGTAAGATCCGTGTACCGACTAAAATGTATGATTCATATCGCCTTGCTAACCAACCAGCCGACCAACCAGTAAAACAAAATGCAGAATTTGCATGTGTCCATAAAGATAGTGTTACAATTTGTCCTTGGTTTAGTTTATTGAAACTCAAAACAATCTTTCACTACTTTTATTACAACTCTTTATCACAATACAATACAATCATTCAAACTGCTACGTTAACTATCCAACGCTCTGTAAAACACTCTTTACTAGAAATTCTCTACTTCGACTCCTGCACTTAGCAATACCAAAGCTCTCGCCGATAAAAACTCTGTGGAACTATCCACCTCTCCACTAAGCTAGAAACTCTGATTACTATCTGCCGTAGCGATGAAACGCTTTCGTATATATACTTGCTTACGTCTATGGAAAATCTTCCAGTCAAATCTCGATGATCGAATTCTCCACGCGAATCAAGAGTTCCTGGAGAAACGCCGTTCTCTCTTCGACCCCTCATATCATTTTGCGTTTACGAGCGACAGAGCTGGCGCTAGGAGATTTCGTAACAATAGCGTGGTTACAACAGTTACTTTATAACTCGAGGCAGTTCTTGGTGACGAACGATACTCGGTGTCATCGATAACTCTTCAGAAATAGACATTTCAGAAGACTTCAGCCCAAGGATGATTTGTTATAGAAAAGGACCAAATCAGTTTCAGGCACTGAGATGTTGCCTTTGAACAAAATTCCCATACCTACCTCAGGGCCTCATCAGTGTAGATTCACGACTGTGCAGTATTCAAATCGCCTATTTGCTAAATTCGTCTCTGATTGAGCTTCTTCTTCACATTCCTATCTGTGATTCAGTTCCAAATATTCATGTCCAAATTATAAATGGCGATTCACTTCCTATTTATTTCTCATTTTATATAGTGAACAGTTATCTATTTAGAAAATCATTCATGTATGCAATCGTGAGTTGTAAATTGCAACTCGTTATAGTATAATTCTCTGCCTCACTGTAAAAAAAACTTTCTGAGACAAGGGCATCCCAATCAGTAACAACGATTCCGATCGAACTCTCATACTTTCGTACATAACATCGAAAGGGTGTGGTAGCTTGTCAGAATTAATAATGAACCCGTTACACGAGCAAACACGTCTTATTTGCTATCCCGAACAACGGCCGTCTAATAATACGGAAAACTAACCGTATCATCAGCATTCTAACGAATATCCAATGAACCTGCCAGCCATGGATATATTGCAAAAAAAGGTGTTTTGCTTCCGATGATGATACCATATAGGTGTATTGGTTTCTTGTTCTTGTTCGATGAAACTGAAACGTTCGAGAAGAAAAGAGAATGAAAGGAAAGGAAATGTTTTTTTCTATGTAGATTCACAGGAGAGGGAAGCTCTGTAATGTTCAAAGAACAACGCGTGAATCAAGGGAAAGGAGATAAAAATTAACATTCACTTTAAATAAAGCCTCAGGAAAGGAGTTCCAAAGCTCAGCTGTCCTATTGAAAAAATACCCCTGAGCAAGAGAGGTTCGACAGGTCTCCAAGTTCACAACAAAGGGTCGGAAATTCTGTACTTGTCGAGTTATCCGTGTGGATATTTCCAAGGATGGAACGATTGATAACAATTCAGAAGAGTACTGACCGTGAAAATATCTATAGAAGAGAGACAAGTCTCCGACCCTTCAACGATGTTCCAATGAAGTGAGCGAGTCTGTGAGCGAAGAATCAGAAACAAGAATGAATAGTTTGGAATTTGTATGTATATGTCAACGATTTCATCGGTGGAGTATAAATATCTTCAAATTCTGATACATTCAGTATCTGAATGTATATAGGGATAGCTGGTAAATGATTATATACATATATGTGAAAAATAACACTATGCAACACCAAAAAAATCACCGCTACTACGAGTGGTGATTCATATTAGGTATACTTAGTTATGAACAGAAGACAAATTTGTATTCAGGTATCACATCCCATAATAAAAATAATAGAAATCTTTCTTTATTTACTTTTTGCAACACTTGGTTAAGGGTTCAAAAAATTATATAACTGTGTACAAAAGTCATTAAAACATTTAAAATAATCATAAATCTACTGATAAATGAAAATGCCGCATGTTTGTGTTAATTCATTGTTTCATTTTATTATGTTTGTGATCAATTTACTACTAAAAGTGTAAAAAAGTCAATTTCGCCTCTGAGAAGTGTTAAAAAGCGTATTTTGAAATTTCCTTTAAAAATCAAGACAAATCGTGGGTGCCTAATGTGTGTTGTTTGAAATGCTATAAATATTTAACAGGTTAGCACAAGGGTACTATAATACAGATGCTGATTCAAATGTAGTGGCTTCAATTTTAGGGCTATACGAAATATTGATGTTTTCTCTGTGAATGAGATAGCGGAGCCCGTTTATATCATTTTATAGAACAAAACTGGCTTCTAAGATCCAATTTCATGCCTGGTCATAAAAATGTAAAAAATGAACCAGTAGTACCCTTACTGCCTTTACACATCAAACTTGGCTTGATAAAGAATTTTGTGAAAGCACTCCTCAAAGAAGGACCTGGATTTTTGTTCCTTGAATCAAAATTTCCATCGCTAAATGAGGCGAAAATCAAAGAAGATATTTTCATCGGTCCTGACATAAAAGAATTATCCAACGAATGCTTTTTTATCGACCCCCACTCATGTTGAAGAAAATGCGGTTGGCTTTTGTAGACGTCACAAAAATTCCTCGGCAATCATTCAAAACATTCATTGAAGCTTCTTGATTCTATTCAGAGAAAGGCAATCCGTCTTTTGGTGATTCTTCGCTCACAGACTCGCTCACTTCATTGAAGCATCGTAGAAGGGTCGGAGATTTGTATCTCTTCTATAGATATTTTCACGATCGGTGCTCTATTGAATTGTTATCAATCGTTCCACCCTTGGCAATATCTACACGGATGAGTACAGAATTCCCGCCCCTTTGTTATTTTCGATTTGTGATTCAATTCTAATTGAGTTTTTCATTGCACGCTGAACAATTATGTACATGACACTTTTGTTGGCACCCATAGAATTAAGTACCGTTCGATGAGCCAAACGACTGCCAAGCATGCTCTCGGCATAATAATATTTGTTTTCGCTCACCCATGGCGGCAAAGCGTTCTCACGATTGGTGTGCATTTTTTTTTTCGATCACTGGATAACGGTTCTGGCGATCGATATCATCAATTCCATTTTCGGACACTTCATTATGCCTGGAATTAATTGAGGATCAAAATGCCGAACTGATTGGCGTTTTTGAGTTGGAATGAGATGATCGAATTTATTAACCATTCTTCATAATTGACAGCATGGAAATTTTGAATTTACATTCAATCCAATAGCAAGTTACGCTTTTGTTGGCACCAGTGGGCGTACCATATTACAAGAAAGAACGAGGCAGCAATTTCAGTCATATTTTTGGTCTAGTGAAATAATCCCGAGGTGATATCTGTGATATAAAATTGAAAATTGTATGAATACGAAATGAACTGCATTTTCAGAAAAATCGTTCAGATGTTTTTCATTTCAAACGAAGTAAGAGAGTACACCTGAAGAATTTGTAATTTTAAACTTCCATTTCAAAAACAACAATTTTGATAAAAGTTCGTCCGCTCTGTTTTTGTTTTGGTTCGAGTTCGCTAGATATGGTTCATTCACTCAATAGTACTCATCTTCTCCTGAAGATGTTAACCTTGTTAGCGAAAGGCGCGTCTGTTGTGTGTTATATCAGTGTCGTATTAGAATAATTGATCTTCTTGGGAAGTTTTCAGTTTTACACAATACGTTCCAATCCTAGGTACCGATTATTCCGTGAATCAGTTACTAACGGTAAAGAAAAATCGTTCAATAGATATAAATTAAAAAAAAAAAGTTGTTTTTTAAGTCAATAACTACCTATGTGATATATACTTCAAACAGATCCAAAGTGTTTTTTTTTTGTCAGAATACACTCTCGTTTGTCTCTACCAAAAAGATCACCCAAGAATATTAACCAGGTCACTATACCGGGTGACACAGACTTATTGTACACCCCCTTTTTTCTTTATCACTCCAACAATTTTCGGAGTATTGAATATGCTCACAAAGAGCATATATACCTTGTTTTAAATAATGAGAATTCTTCATAATCATATAATTTCAGTATATTATAACATTTTTGATATCCACAGAACTTTTTGAATCCGATGATACCATAGTTTATATTTGAATAAAGGATTGGAACACTCGGATCTATCAAGTAGCCTGCAATATCACCCGGCTTCTAGGTGTTCGTAGGTTATCAGGAAGTTGTTATAAAAAAAAAAGTTTTGGCGTTTCGATAAACTGTTGAAAATAATATTGAACAGAAATTTCACGAGTTCATAACAGAAGCAAGACAGTGGATATGTACCAAATTCATAGGGAAATTGCAAATTGCAGTTACTTATCACGGGTTGTAATTGGATATCGTTCTGCACGATAATGTCGTCTAGAAATCACTTCAAGGGTTTTCAAGTCTGGAGATCTTGGAGGCTACCTGATAGAACGATTTGTTCCTATCCATTATTGAAATATCAACTATGGGGTATTATTGGATTCCGAAAGTGATGTAGATTATGGAAATGTATTAACACACTGGGCGATTTAATTGAAAATCATTGTAATTTTCCAAAAGACGGAAGCTGTAAAAAAATATCAACTGCGCTGGAACGAGCTAAATCAATGTTCTGATTAAAATAAAATAGCCGAAGAAATGAAGAATCAGCGAAGGTTATATTATAGGTTTGAACAGCAGTCTTCAAGGCGCTTGACAGTATCGTGCGGAATATCGTTCCCTATAAAACCACTGATCGGTAACTGCACTTTGTCGACATTTCCTGAAAATTAGCTGCATATTCTTTTTCTCGTGTCTGTTACAAACTTGCGTCATTTTTAACGTTATCAATACAATCTTTGAAAATGCATTCGAAAACTAACTACAATAATAGTTTATCGAAACTCTAAAAGCTGTTTTTTGTTTCACACCAACATCCCTGACAACCAGCGAGGATCTAGAAGATGTCTAAAGGGGTTAGGTCGGGTGATATTGCAGGACACCTCACAGAACCCTGTGTTTCAATTCATTATTCAAATATCAACAATCATCATTCAATTCAGAAAACTGTGTAGATTCAAGAATGCAATAAGATACAGGGTTTGGAAATCAAACTCTGTCATTTCCGGAAGATAGAAAGTTAAAAAAATCTTATATTCCGCGAAGAAGTGCATTTTTATAAGGATATTCAATAGTTTGTCTTACGTATAAATAGCTACAGAAATGAAGGAAAAAGGGTGTTTCCCAAGTGTGTGTCACCCAGAATACCTATATACGAACACACAATAGTCCCAGTAGAGAAAAGAAAATGAATTTTACATTTCCGATGCTGAATTACTAATTATAATTTTTAATGTAAGGGTTTTTTTGAGAATTCAGAGTCCTCGACAGAGTCTACATAGGTGTTCAATTCAGAAAAGCCTGACATTATTCCGATTATAATGCAGTAAGGAACAGTGTATTCATTCAAAAAAACATTTAATATTGTATAACATGTACAAATACTCAATTTACACGAGATCAAAACGCGTGTTCCTTCCGCGACCTTTGCACAACACAAAACTGGAACAAACATCGATTATATAATGGCGAATTAAAAGTCGTTCCTGAACTTGACCTTTGCGTTCGCCGCCTCAAAGTAGAGCCGCACTTTCTCTCGAGGTTTTCGCCACTTGAACTTGAAACAGAAAGCTTCAATGCGTGAAAAACAATTCCTTTCACGGCCTACCAGCGTTGCCAGACGCGCGATAATTATAGGTTTTATTAAGATGAATAGAAATCCTGGTGAAATAACTTGGATATAGTAACAATGTCGATGTTTCCGTCAGAATCGGTAAACCCACGGATCACTTGATTATAGACATTGGCGGAAGTTCATATTCCTAGAATATGTTCACAGGTAGCGCCAAGCCAAGTAAAATTCAAATGAATCGTAATGCAAAAGACAAAAAATGCCAAATAAGATTCTTAGGGTGGATTCAAGCAAGCCAACTTAACTTTAATTACCTAACAATTCTTAAGTGACAGATAAAGCATGGGAATTTTTAAGTTGAGTACTTTTCTGAATGCTCATATTCAATCCTGATGATTTATGTTTTTAAGATGATAAGTTAAGTTATTCATGAATAATAAAGTTGGCTTGCTTGAATTCGCCTTTACATCATCCACCGAATTTTCTGTAAACCCCCACAATCTGATAAATCGTGTCTTGAGTTTTTGATAAAGCAGTATCTCTCCAGGGATTATATTCATCTTTAGTTTCATCATTTTGATATAAAAGGTGTCAAATTGACAAATTGACTACTCATAATCAGTTCTAACTCGTTTACGAAAAGTAAATGTTGTTTTAATCATGACAATAGTTGGAGAATACAAATTTCAGAATATCAACAAAACCCAACCCTTCAAATTTTATATTTTGATGATTATTCGTTCAAGAGTTGGGATAGTAATTTTATTTCCTCCCTTTATAGTATCTCGAATATGAAAAAGTATATTTGTGCTTTTCTACAAATACCTACAACCCATACTATCTTGCTAGTATAAAATTTTCAAAACGCTTCATTTGAAAATCTTGCTATTTTTGTTGGTATCTATCGAACCGCCTTTTTGAAATTTTCATTAGTTTGGAATATTTTTAGTGGCTATAATCTTCCTTGGGTTCTTTTCTGAGTAGCACAGTAACTTATTCTTATATTTCTCAATTATTTATCATACATTCCTTGGACGATTCCGATATTATATAAAATAGAGATCATTTTCTGTCCTCTTTTCCGGATCATTTGGTGAGCCTGATCATTTTTTAACAACTGTTCTGTATTTTCCCATCCACAAACAGTAATTGCCAGTTATTTTGCGTCTCAAGTTGAGACCGCGTTCGTTAAACAAAATTTTACTATTTTTCACTGGTCACATAAATAATTATCACGTACAATATTTTTGCTGTATGTACCGTTACATTTATAATTTTACCATCTTGGATATTCGACCACACTAAAACCGGTTTACTCCAATGAAATCGGTAGGCCCAATGAGTGTTATGAAACCAAGAGGAACCTGATGGCATTTTGATGGATTCACTATACTATAGCCTATACGAAGTTTGAATTAACTATTGTACAGTGAAACGGTCTTGTAACGAACAACACCCAAGAAAGTTCTCTTTCAATTACGTTAGCTCAAAAATTGTTTTTTTGACTTACTACTAGTATAAAGTGAGTGCTGACATTAACGGCAAAATGAGAAATTCAAAACTTATTCCAGCCTCTTTGTGACGAAAGAACATCTCCAGACAAAAAAAACAATTTGATTAAACCCCTACATCCGTTCATGGAATATTTTCCCAATATTAATATTTGAACATGTTGGCAATTTTTATATATGGCATTTCACCAAATTTGATATTTCAGAGATTATCAGTAATAAAATAAACATAACGATAAGATTTTTATTCTTCAGATTCACACTGAAGGAGAAGGACTGTAATGTTTCACGAAAATCGCATGAACCAAAGGAGAATAGATAGAAATTAGCATTTCCTTTATAGTTTCCAAATTTGTAAACCTCGGGGAGAACTTCATAGGCAGGGAATTCCAGTTTGGCCACTCTGTTGGGAAAAAATCCCTCAGAGAAAAATTGTTCGGTAGATTCCCAGGTTTCACATCTTGCACAATGCTCAAATTTTGGAAGTTTGGCAACGCTGCGTTCCACGGTTTGGTTCCACAACAATGCATCCGTACCGACGTACATCGATTCAGCAACGGACTTTTTAATATTGTCTCAGGAAAAAGTTGTTTTGATTCTCTTGATTAGTTCTAGTCTTGGTCCGTGAGTGGGTTTTTCACTTGTAGAGGCGACGTAAACAAAAGTTTACGTTGGAATGTTGCTGAACTTTTTGGAGTGCCATTTTGTTATGGCTCACTGCGATGTATTCGTAGCAAATACAGATTTTCACTTAGGAAGGAATTACACAATCGAGTTTATTTTTTTACTATCCCCTACTCTTTTTATCCTGGACCATTGTTGTTGTTGTGCTGGTGGTTGGTTGATATAACAAAAACGAAGGGCGTATTCAATATTTGGCGGAGGCTGTATCTTATAATGTTTTAACGATTTGGTGGAGGGAACATCAAGAAGGCTTTTGATGGTGGCGCTTATGAGCATTACAAAACGAAAGATAAGACGATGGTGATATAAAGTTTTTGTGTTATATTTTGTAAGTGGAGACTAGCGTTAATGAATAACGGTACTGAAACTCATGAAACAGAAATTATTAGTTCAAAAATATGAGAAGATATCTCTGATACATGAAAATAAATCAGGAAAACGAAAACATATTATAATTTGAAATGTTATAAGAACCGAGCGGATGAATTGAAAAAAAATCATGAAGGATATCGAAACGTCTTCTATTTAAAGGTGTAAAATCATTTGTTGGTTGGTCAAGGCCCTCACATGTAAAAATATCTGGTATTCGCGTAAGATGCAAGCAGCAATTTTCCAAGAATCCTCTACAGAAGAGAAGCATTTGTGATGAGATTCGAAATTGGAAACGGATTTGTATTCCGAAACATCAACGAAGTACGTATTAGTGTCTATATTTTTTTGAAAGTCAAATTTATGTTACACTTACGGAAAGTAACTAATACGACATGTGTCATTTCACTAAAAAAAATGAATCTCATCTGAAATTTTCATAAAAGTTCGACAGAGGATGCAGACTAGCTTCCAAAACCTAGGCAAAGGTTAAAGAAAACTCAAAAAATGAATTTCGTGACAAAATAATTACATTCAAACAGTAACAATTATTAGCTCTGTAACAATCCCCTAGTTACTTTTAGGAGTGTGTATTGATTGTGCAAATATGTATATTGAGGAGTATCACTAATACTGCTAATAAAGACCCATAGATGTCATTTTTTTTCAAAATATATCTACGAATTTTAACTCTTGTTAAATTCATTTTCGATACGTGTGTCTGTATATATTTACAAATACATAAAATTAGTGCAAAAAATATGTTTAGGTTCTTTAGTGTGAATAGATAATTTCATCTGGAAGTCCTCAGTCCTCACCACATGGGACAAGATACTTTCAATCAACTTTCAGAAGTTAGGGAATTTGCTAACTTATCAGTTCGGTTCAAGTAGATGAGAAAAGTTCAAATAATAGATCTATTCAGAGAATATCAATCTATATGTAAGTTATTGTGACAAATACCACCCAGGGCTATTTGTACCTATATACAAGTACAAAGACTGAATCATAGCTGAAACTGAAATAGGAGTGAATGACTGTGAATCGGTATTTGTATTTTGTAAGTTGATACTGCATTTAACAAAGACTTTTCGTTTGGAGTAAGCTGGTTATTATTTTCAGATAAACCACGAATTTCACAATATATTTCCTCCAAGGAATGCTTCTACCATTCAATATAATATAATTTCATTGAGTGAGCAAGCTGGTTGACTAATTTAGAAATGATTATTGAATATCTATACCTCTCTACCAATTGAAAAAATGACACCCGAGAAAATTTTCAGTTTTTCATTATCTCATCAACAATTTGTTGATAATTCATAATTGTTTTTCTTCAGTGGTCAATTTATTCAATCATCTATATTATCATCGATCAGCTGCCAATATACAAGCCACTCTCGAAAGTTTTCAACGTTTTTATGCAGACTATGATCTAGGCCTTGGTGCTCCCTTTGCTGTCTGCAGACATATTATCGAAAAAAAAATCTTTGCCTTATTGAAGATTCGAACTCAGGATGAGCATCAACCCACTGCGCTAAACAAATTGAATCATCCATTTTCACGATGTTCACACGATTATAAAAAACGATATATTCATCGTAGATCACAGCCTTCAACAGTTGGAGATCAATAGCAATGGAAAAACCCTTATTCATTACGATATCTGATCTCAAGGACTGAAAATAATTATAGGGCCAGTTTAAAATTATAAAATTTTCAACGCTTATATTCGGTTCTCATGTTGTTTTCTTCTTGTCGAGGCATATTTGAATTGCTGATGGTTCTCAACAAAAACAGGTTGAGGCTGAGAATTCCCACTTTCATGAATATGCATTGGATAATTACTAACACCACTTTTTTCGGTTAGTCAGAGTGTCTACTAGTATATCTCCAGTGCTTATTATACATTCCATTATGGTGAATTAATAACCCCACTGACTTAATCTTGTATTAAAGCCAAACCCGTTATGTAAAGCCCGATTATAATTTTGTCGGACGGCTATAATGATTTAATGGGAGGCAGGCGAGCTCAACAACAAACCTCCAGCTTTAGCTTGCGCAAATATGACTAGAAGATTGAAAAACTGTGTAATATCTAAGAGTCATTGACTCGATATCCTTGAATTTGTGTTCTATTCCGCTTCACTCAATTGTCATTACGAAATAATCAAGTCATCGTCTCATTTGCGAGTGAACATGAAGGGTGTTTCTGTTCAACATGAAAGTTTTGCAAAACGTGCTATTATTATTATCTGATTTCTAATTGCGTAGCAAGAGACTAACTAATATACAGGGTTGATAAATAATTTTTTTATCACAATAAATCGATAATGTGTTTTTCTACAAACGTCAGTAAAAGTATAATTTTTGTCGCATGCTTCAGTATCTAAAATGTAATTTTATGACACTGGTGTTAAAAGTAAATCATTTTTAGCACTAGTGCTAAAAGTGATTTATTTGTAGAGAAAATTCAAAAACATTATTCAAAATGAAGTGTTTATTTAATTAAACGAACAATTAGTGAAACTATTAATATGATAAGAAACTCCATGGACAGTCTCATTGGTAGATATAACCGAGTTCATTTTGGTAAAGCTTGTACCAGGACAGAGAACAATGTTATCCGCCGAAGTTTTAGACAAAATTTGATCCGCAATGTTCTGTTTCCTTTGAAGCGAGTCTTCTATATAACCCTCTGCTACTGTACTGGACTTCCATCCACCGTGTCTTTTAATTGTAGTTAGACTAGTAGTCCAGTCTATGACCATTTTCCCGTGTATTTATCCCATACAGCACCGATTCGGATGAAAATTTGGATTCAGGATCTACATACACTCCTTTTCAAAATCTACCCTGTGCCGAGGGTTGCTCTCTCCCTGGGGGTGGATGCCACCCCTTCTTGGGGGTGAAAAAATGTTTATTGGAAATGAGTGCGGAAATCAATAGATTGGCTAATTCTAAGCACTTTTTGTTCAATGAAGTTTTTTCTGAAAAGCAATACTTTTCGACTTATTCGCGAGTGAAATTGTCGGTTTTCAGGAAATAAAACACGTTTTCAGATCCTTTTTCGCGAAAAACTGGAAAATAATTCATCTAATCGAAAAACCTGCAGAAAGCAAAATTATAGCTTTTGAAAAAACAAAGGCGATTGTTCATTTGTGATGTATGCAAACCCACTACAAACTGAATAATTGCTTGTTGAATGTTGATTGGTATTTTCAAACGCCAAAATGGAAAGTTTCTTCGTACAATAACCAAAAACCAATGCATTTTTCGGGAAAAACTAATCGGACCTTTTTTGAAGTTCTTCAAAAATCCTTTATTTTTGTTATTTAAAAAAGTTTCTAGCATCAAAACTGACCGAGGTATGAAGGAAATAATGTTAAATCCTATTTTTTCCTTGAAAAAAAAATTGTGAATAACTCATCCTCTCTTTCCCCCCCTTTGGAAAAAATCGTTGCCTAGTGAAACTATATGTATATATACATAAATAATATACATTTAGTTCCACTAGGCCCAAAATATAGTTACTATGTGTATTCTTGAATATACTAATGTACATAATCTAATTTCTACAAAAATTGTATTTGGTTTTTTCCCATAACTCGCTTAGTCTTCAAGCAATCAAATCCACCAAAGGGGTATTCTGTAGCTTTTTTCAAGAGCTATAAGCCCATTCACATCATTTTTTGTTTCAGATTATATTTTCGAAAAGGTTCATGCTAAAAGGGCTCAAAAAAGGTACTTTGCGCGATGCCTCACAATATTTAACTGGCCATATCTTACCCTATTTTTATTCTGCAGAAAAAAATGAAACACTGAAATTTTCAGAGAAGACTAGCCTTCAATTTTGTATTCTGAAATTTTTTGCATGTGATCAATACTTTTCGACTTATTTCGAAGAAATTGTGATTTTTCGCTGAATTACGTATATGATTTATTCTCTTCAATCTCAATTTTTTCCAAAACTACGTACTTTCAATTGATGAAAAACTCAGAACTAATTGAAAGAACATGAATGAAGTGAATTATGGAGTAACAACGATTTTCTCCAAAGGGGGGAGAAGAGAGGATGAGTTATTCGCAATTTTTTTTCAACGAAAAAATAGGATTCAACATCATTTCCTTCATACCTCGGTCAGTTTTGATGCTAGAAACTTTTATAGATAACAAAAATTAAGGATTTTCGAAAGACTCCAGAAAAGGTCCAATTAGTTTTTCCTGAAAAATGCTTTGGTTTGCATACATCACGAATAAACAAGCGCCTTTGTTTTTTCAGGAGCTACAATTTTGCTCACCGCAGGTTTTTCGATTAGATGCATTATTTTCCAGTTATTCGCAAAAAAGGATCTGAAAACGTGTTTTTTTTACTGAAAACCGACAATTTCACTCGCGAATAAGTCGAAAAGTATTGCTTTTCAGAAAAAACTTCATTGAATAAAAAGTGCTTAGAATTAGTCAATCTATTGATTTCCGCGCTTATTTCCAATAAAAAAAATTTCACCCCCAAGAAGGGGTGGCATCCACCCCCAGGGAGGAAGCAACCCTCGGCAAGGGGTAGATTTTGGAATAGAGAGTAAGTAGAACCTATATCCAAATTTTCATACGAATCGGTGCTGTATGGGATAAATACACAGTTTACACTTCTTTCACCGTCATAGACTGGAGTATAGCACCAGAGTTCGCCAACAAACTTGCTGAGGAACGTCGGAAACAATGTCCAGTATAAAGATGGGAATCAGGCAAATTTAGAAATTCAGCAATTTTGGCACGCATCTTACCAAATGTGTTGATTCCAACTGGAGTCCTGGCACATTTATTTTTAATGCATTTTATCAAAACTCTCGAATGAATCATATCCACTGGACGAAGGGCTATGTACTTTTTATAGTAGTTCATATACAATGAACCACTCACAACAAAGGTGTGTGGCACATTAATTTTGTGTCTGGTATATGCACAACTAAGTTCTGGAATCCTCGATATTATTTAATGTCAAATCGCACAGTTCCTCTCGACGACAGGCTCCAAAAACACCAAAAATCGCAGCAATTTCCTGCGTTAGATATAATTCATCCGGGGCTCCGCGAGGAATTTGTCGATTTGTTCCTTTTTCAATACTTTTGACTTTTTCGATCGATATCATTCACCCTTTCGCTTCAAAAAAGCCACAGGCTTGTAATATCTGCTTATGTCATGTTGATTTATGTTCATCATCGACTTCAACATAGAGTAATTCGACCATAGCGTTGACGATATCCATATTTTGGACTTTTCTTCAAAGTATGCAAGAAGCACTTTTTCACTGGCCTCCTTGCCACTGACATTTTTCTGATCACACCATTTCAAGAAAAGATCGTATGAAAACTCGTACTGTCGCTTTGACTTACTAGGCAATAATTCAAAAGCAGCTTTATTGGCAGCTTCTCCAATTTCCGGCGGTAGAAATTCATTTTCTGGATCACTTTCCATCGAGGAAGGAAGAAACGAGAAAGAATAATTTGTGATTTATTGACGTTAGTTGTCAACAAAGACAAATCAACAAATTCTGTTTTTGATTACCTTGCCAACTTGTTTCATGAATAGATTAGATGAAATTGGATTTAAAACTGACAATCTCGAGGCTATTATTTTATCAATCAATTAATGGTATGCGTTAATTTGGACTTTTAATGGTGTTTGTAGGAAAAATAGTGCATGATATACCTGCTAAAAGTGATTTTATTTTGTTTGAAGGGATGGAACACGACGCCAAAGGCGGAGTGTCCCGAACTGCCCTTCTCACAAATACAAATGATTTCAAGAAATCTGAAATTTTTGGCTAGTGTTCATTTCGTATTGCTAATAAACGAAGTGAACGTCAGCTTCCATGGTAGCGGTGGGTGTAGCCGCGGCAGCCACCCACACACGTATGATTATAATAAAAAAAAACAAATATCAAGAAAGCTTAGACTTTGTTTGTAGGTTTATGATGGTCTAAAAAAACGAAAAAAAGTAGTCAGCTGATTTGATGGTGGGGGGTTGTACGTCAGCTTCTCGCGCCGAAACATGCGAAAAATATGCGACGAGTAAAATAATACTAAGAAAGCTGTAATTTGGGAAAGTGATGGTCGTCTTGAACAGTTTCACGAAAAAAATAGTTCGCTAAGTTTTTCGCGGTGGAAAAGTGGTCAGCTGACGACGTTATGAGTTTCGTATTTGATACTTGGTCGTTTTTGAAATGATTGTATTTTACGAATATCCATTAATATTTCTCAAACTATCAATATTACAGCAAAAATGTATTTGTGTTTTCTATAGCATTCGACGAGATCTTCAAGTTAACTCCTTTGACGAATTTTGATAAAGTGAGTAGTTTCGGAGATATATCGTTTGTTTTCTAAAAAAAAATCATATTTCCCTTACTGTTGATTTTGGAAAAAAAATGTACCGAGGTTTTTAATAGCATTCGACAAGATCTACAATTCAACTCCGACCATCATGACCGTCGCTTCCCCAAAGTACGGTTTTCTTGGTATTATTTTACTCGTCGCATATTTTTCGCATGTTTCGGCGAGAAGCTGACGTACAACCCCCTACCATAAAATCAGCTGACTACTTTTTTCCATTTTTTTAGACCGTCATAAACCTACAAACAAAGTCTCAGGTTTCTTGATATTTGTTTTTTTTTATTGTAATTAAACGTGTGTGGGTGGCTGCCGCGGCTACACCCACCGCAAATGCGCAAGCTGAGGGTCACTTCGTTTACTAGCAATACTGAACGAACCATACTGCAAAATATTAGCTTTCTTGATTTTGGTCATAAAAAATGGCAGCTGGCTCCCGTGCTAAAAATAAAATATCACTTTTAGCAATTATTTCATGAATAACTATTATATCTCGCCTTCTCAACAGAGTAACAGTATTCCTTTTTAGTCACTCTGTACCTGTAGTCTTCTCAACAAATTGCCATCAAAGATTCCCGTGGGAGAAAGTCTGTAGCGCACGTATACGATTCATGGCTATCATTTCACTCTGAGCACAATGACTATCTAACATCAAATCTGTGAAAAATACACCGCGTTGGCTGCACTGGCGCTGCAGGTAAATGCACCACGCTGAGTAGTTCGTAAAATGAACAATGAGAATCTGTGGCTTTGTGCGCTCAAGAATTTCATTGTGTGCACGTATCCTAGATAAATGAGTCTGATTCGATTAATTACTTTCAACCAACTTAAAGAATTGTGCTGTAGTAATGAAATGAGATAAGGCTCGTTCAAGAAAAAGATAACATGTAATCGAAAGAAGTTTTTTGTTTATAAAAATCCTTGATTGATTAACTGATAATGAAAAGATATAAATATAGGCGGGCTGTACCTTTAAGGACCGGTTTTTCTATCTACTGTCAAGAAACTTAACTGTCAGCTGAGCCAAACGAAATGCGACTGGCTGCTGAAGACTTAGCTGACAGCTAAGTTACTTAATAGTGGATTGAAAAACCATAACTTTCCTCCTTAATGTAGGATGCAAGATACATAAAAACCCTTGAGCGTTGACTTATACCTGAAAAATCGTAAACTTGAATTCGATATCGCGCATTCTTGATTTCAAACAATTTAAACTAAAGAAATCCCTTCGAGAAATTACCAAAAGAGGCGCTCTTCATGAACCTGGAAACGTAAGTTACCTTACGTGCAAGCCAGTTTTGTAGGTTATAGGTATTTGAAAACACTCGCCTGAAAAAAATTTTATTCCTACATGATTTTAATTCAGCGTTTTTCCATTATTTTTAAAGAGGCACGTAACAACCATTGTCACTGATGAATAAATATGTTAAACTGGGATATTCTGAAAAACAATCAGTCGTCAATTTTGATCCTGGGATTCTCAAAACTATATTCGACTAATTGTTGAAACTATCATATATTTTCTAACACTAAAATAGTTTACCAGAAGTAGCAACTTAATATATTATGGAGATGGATATTAGATTTGGCAGCATCAGCACTACAAACAATGCAAAATGTTTCGTTATAAAACTGAGTGAAGGTAAAAAATTCAATAACAATAGCAAGGGTAACGATATAAACGTTGGAAGCACAACGTGAAATGAAACGAACAAAACTAAATTTCAAAAACTTGAAATAGTTCAAATCGAAGTATTAAACTTTCAAACTCGACTGTTAGCTTTCTATAAGGTGGCATGTCTACACATATTTTGTTTACTAATGATTCTATTGGTGAAAGAAAGATCTCGCCAGAGTTCATCCAATGAGACAGTCGGTGTCGAAATTCTCTCGTAAGCTGTCGCTTGACTGGCATTGCAGCTTTGAAAAATCTAGGGTCACTGGATCTAGTAAGCTTCGCTTACTCGGGTACGGACAATGGGCGAGGGTGTAAATTGGCCAATCCACGAAGATACCCAAAAATCGGCCAATCGCAATGTAGGATAATTTGTTTATACGAATTCGGAGAATATGAGAAGAAGTGTTTGAGTTCAGGCGAGTTCTGAAATTCAACAGTAAATTCCATCAGTTCTGTCACTGATGCCTCTCTCTCTGTTTGTGACGAACGACAAACAGAGAGAAAGGCATCGGTGATAGAACTGACGGATGTTACTGTTGAATTTCAGAACTCGCCTATCGTGTTCGTGTATGCTTGTTGAGTTTAAAGTTTAACAGAGTTCAAGTTACACAATATTCTTCATTCTGATTTGAAATTCAAAATTTTGAAATGGAAATTTGTTCAGTTAAAAACTGTAAAAACAATGACAAAAGTCACAAACTATTTTCCATTTCTAGTGGTGAGTTATTTACTATTTTTTACTAGATTATCACCGAATATAGTTTTGTATAGAACGCGAATGAAAACAAACTTCACCTTAAATTAAATAGACCTTTCTCGATGTTTACTTAATGGGACTTGGGTAGAAGTTATTTCAAATGGAAATTCTGAGAAAGAATCACCAAATACACAAATTTACGAAGTGAGCATCTACTATAAGAAGTTCAACATTACTATTCCATATAAACAATTATTATTCAGAAAGATGACCATTTCATCTTACTTGAAACTGTTGTATGAATCTGCTGTTAATCCCAGTAACTTGATTGAAATAGCGTAGGTAGCCCTAAAAGGAAATTAAAATTAGTCAAATATTCATAGGAAACACCCAAAATTTTAGTCGAAAACCCTTGTGATTGTTTACATTTTGCATCGAGCATCAAAATGTACGTCAATTTGAAAAATGACAGTTTGTCATCTTCTTTTCTAATTTATTCAGACAAATTACAGTGCAATGCCATTGGTCAATTTTTGGGTAATCATTCCGATTAGCTCCACCCAATGTCCGTACTCGAGTAAGCCAAGCTTACTAGATCCAGTGACCCTAGAAAAATCGCATTTTCATCATCACCTATCGTCGAAAAATGTAAGCTCTCACTTTGATTTCTCAGATCGAGAGGAATTGGCTAAACAATGCATATCAAGCACGCACCAGTGTTTTCATGCATCTTGGTAGGATGTAGGTAAACAACAGATGGGGTGACTATAGGGCGCCAGGCATATATTTTCGGGCTTTGTAAGAAGCCGAAAAAGATCTGGTAATATCGTTTACGCTATAATGTTACCAGAGAGAAATATGTGGGTGAATTGAAAATTAGTCACCCCATATTAGAAATACTTGTTTCACCAGGATAGTCAAGTTGGAAAAGACTACCCCTCTTCGAAAGTGTTCAATCTAAAAGGAAGGGAAAAAGGACACTTATATTGCCCAGGTGCATACAATTTTCATCTAAGAAGTCATAGAAGAGATATCTGAACAACTATAAGACAACGATTTTCACTCACCTCACACTAAGCGATTTCAATACTTCCTCTCGTTACTTGATTTGAAATGGATTTGTTGTAGATATTCAGAAAAAAGTCAAACATTTTTTATTGCAAAATGATCGTATGCAAATTCATAAATTGAACGATATTGGAAATATTCGTAATGATAAAACATTTGTTTTAGTTAGTAAGGAACGAAATATTACGTTTTTCTTCTCTTCAAAGTCAAACAAGAACCGAATGCAATCCATGATTTTTGTGGATAACTAGTTTATTTTGGGAAGGGATATTTTCCAATTTTAAGATGAAATGTGATACCTAAGTTTTCTTTGAGGCTAACAAACTAATTCGTTACTATTATAGGTAAGGAATGAGGCTATATAATGAAGTCCTTGACTACAGATAATACCACAAAGTCGAAGAAGAGATATATCCACACATGCTATGGGCAGGTAAGCTACACGAAATAGAATGAAATGAAAATGTATTTCTAGTGAGCAACAAACAACATATAACATCAAATATTTCATTACTTCGATTTTATTATGCCAATCCCCTGAAACCTTTCCACCTTCATTGGGTCGTTTTTTAATGTGTTTTTGATTGCGAAAAACACTGAATAATTGAGGAAACAGTGTAGTTAGTTAGGCCACGATTCTTGACAATGAAATATAAATCAATTTCTCAACGCCGGGTTATATTTCCATTTGAGCACCTGGACTATCACGAACGCAATGAAATAATTGATCAACTTTTTTTTATATGCAGATTCACATGAAAGGAAAGCCCTGTAATGTTCAAAGAACACCGCGTGAATCAAGGGACAGGAGATACGAATTAACATTCACTTCACACGAGTTCCAAAGCTCAGCTGTTCTATTGAAAAAAGATCCCTGAGCAAGAGAGGTTCGGCAGGTCTCCAAAGGGGTTGGAATTCTGTACTTGCCAAGCGTGGAACGATTGATAACAATTCAGAAGAGCACCGATCGTGAAATTATCTATAGAAAAGAGACAAGTCTCCGACCCTTCTACGATGCTCCAATGAAGTGAGCGAGTTTGTGAGCGAAGAATCTCCAAAAAGACGGACTACCTTCCTCTGGAAGCGTTATCGCCCCAAACATCCTGACTACGTCGGATCATCAGAAGCTATGAGATTCTAGATGATGAAATTGTTAATGAATGAATTTTGCAACATTTTTTAATTTGATTTGTTGGTACATTTTTTTTGGATTCCCAATATTATCTTACATTTACGAGTATAGGTATCTAAAAAACAGAGCCTTTTGCGTCAAGAGACGGCTGATGGTCTAGAGTACTGTAGCATTCTGATGCGACTTATTAGTTTTTTCGGTGGTGCATTTACTTCAACTGGGAGAAATCCAGGAAAGCTCCCCATCCAGGCCTCTGGAAGTGGGAAAGAGTGAACACAAGGTGTACATCAAGAACAAACAGATCGGTGGTTCTCAATCATCAGAACACATTATAACTATCAATGGAGATCACACGGAGATCCACAAAAGGGTAAGCCACGTGCGTGGAGAAGTAAAATTTTCATTAAGGATTAGGAAATCATATCATCTATACATTCAATTCATTCAAATTTACATTCAGAATGGGATGACATTCAAACGATGGCAAAGGAAAGCAATAGCAGGAACCTGCTTTTATCATGCTGTTTGAGGATACTTCCAACCGGTTCAGTTGATATAAGTCAGATTTGACTACCAATATATGTCAAATTTCTGAGGGTATTGGACCGTAAAAAACCAGAACACCATGCCAGACTCCTTCCGTTTTTACAATTGTTATATAACAAAGTTTTATTTGCACTGAGCAGTTTTGAACAAGCTGCTTATGATTGAACCACAAAAGGATTACATCAAAACAGAAAAATCCATTTTCAATTATAAATCACATATGGGTTGGTTCTTCTTAAACGACGAATTTTTCAAGTTTTTGTCGATCTAGTTCCCAAAATCTAGATTCCTAGTGATAAATGGAGGCCTAGTCAGATATTATTATTAGAATTGTTTGTGAAAACGACTCTGTGAGATATAATTATGAAAAATCAGGAGCAATTTTGCATATCCGTTGTGATAGTTCACCGAATCTTTTAAAGACATATTAGTTCTTAAAATCAAAAAAAGGTTTGAGGTATCTTGAGGGCAATTATTGTGTTCAATCAACGAGTTGATTATCGCTGTTGGCACTGGTTCGTTTTGACGTAACTGTTCGCGAATATCAAATAACGGAGTTTGATTTTTCGTGACATATTTCGATCAACTAATATTATTTTTTACTATAAGCTGAATACACTTCGAACCTGATTGGTTGTTATTATTTCTGAGTATCAAGGTCAAAACATTCGGCCATGCCACACAACATTTTACGACGACTAGTGCCTTTATATTTATATTTATCAAAGTCTCCTTGAAATACATTCAAGGAAAACTGAAATCGACAGAAATAACGATTTTTCACTTATACAACCAGAGAAGCAGACCTTATGAGGCCTCCTAGATATAGACTTGCGATCTCACAACGCAATTCCCTGAACTTGCATTTGTATAATAAGCTACCTCGTGAATGGAGAAATCTCGATCTCATTCCTTTTAAAAGGAAGATGAAACATTTCCTACAGAATCTCAATTTTTATTCGGTAGAAGAGTACTTAGGGTACGCAATTTCTAATTGATGAATATGTAGTTTTTTATCAAAAATAATTTAAAATTATTTATCTTCACTCTCCGATGAGCATTCAATATACTTCCAGATTGTACTCATGCGGTTTCTACTAGACATTCAACTTGTTACCACATTTTAGCGTTTTAACTTTATATTTTAATCTATACATTATCTTTTCATCTTCACATTTTTTATCTGTATAATTATCTCTATATCCTTAATTTTTATATATATATATATATATATATATATATATATATATATATATATACAAGATATCGAGCAAATATCGACTTAGATAACACTCATCTATCACTTTGAAATTATGTACCATTGGACTTGTCATAAATGTATTCTGTACATAATATGATCAAATAAATTTATCTATCTATCACGTAGGTACATTTTTTTGCATTTAAATAACTACAAGCACCAGTAAACCCATTATCTAGAAATATCACAATATTATCCGAGATATTATCTTACTTCTAACTTTTTCTTTCTTCAGAAAGAGGCAAAAAATACTCATTTCCGAGCAGTGCCAATCAAAATTTTAAAATAGCATGAAGTATCACGAGTGAAACATGAAGATTCTTGCCATCAGAAAAGATGATGATTTGTTTGCAAGAGTCCAATGGTATTGCTCTACTTTCCGTTTACTCAAAATTGATAGCAGTGAAGAAAGGTAAGCTGTTTTTTCCTGAAGGCAATCACAAAAATGATACCTACCTTTAAAAAATCATAGTTAAATCTAAAATTGAAAACCCAGGAGTTAACAATAATTTCCAAATGCAAGTTTTCATTTCAAACAAATCTGAAGGAAAAAATGGCAACACGAAAAAATCAATCGTGTTAAAGTCATCCGAAGAACAACCTTGTATAAAATAATTCCATGAAAACCTTGTAAATCAATAACTTTCATTCATACTCAGTGAATGGTCATCTTACAATAGGCTTGGAAAGTGAGAACATGGCTAAGAACTTATTAGTATTCCTGTCATGTCTCGTCCTCTTGTCAGGCATACAGGGGCCGATGACTGCCAAATTTTTAAAATGGATGCATCTTATGCAAACATAAGTCGTGTCTAGATTTTGAATAAAACATTTTTCCCAACTTGTTTTCTCAGTTGATTGACCTGTCTGACTGAATTATTATGTTGACAATGGACCCAAAAATGGAAGGATTATAAAGTCGATGAAAGTGAAACAAGAACGTTATTGAAATGTTTTTTAGAAAACGTCTAATTGAATAAGTTGATGTGTAGATATATATCTTCATATATGTACAGAGAATGTCTCTATGCAGAAGTAAAGCATTATTATATCACTTGCAATACCACTAGTGCTTGCATTATTTCCGGATTTTTTTTTTTCAAAACCTTCGTGAGCAAGAAAAAATTCCCAAGGAAAATTCAAGTACAAGTAGTATTCGGTAAGAAAATTTTACACCATATTGAACTTCAACGAATTATTAGAAATTCATGTTTTAGCGTTTCAAAGCCCGTCAAGATTGGCTTTGGAATGCATCTCAGATTGAACAATTGAATCGAAATTGCCTTGTTCTGTCACATTTAATTTAGGTTATTGTGTGAGCTTCAACAAAATGAATCGATTTGCTCAAGAAACTACCGTGTCAGTGACTCGTGAACGAAGATGTGGATTATTATTGTATTTTCATTATTCTTCTGAATTGTTCTAGTGCCCAATTTGAACGTTCCGTTTTGTTTACATGTGCTGAAAGTGGGTAAGTGACCTGTTATGTCAAACAAAATATGCTCTGCTTATGTCAAAAAAATGTCCACTACAATTCGCTGTAGGTTACACATGCGGGAAAAAAATCCGATAAAATCCTTCAAAAAAATACGTGAGTTGCCATGGTAATGTGAAACGAAATAAGCATTTTACTGGTCGAAAACTGTTGGTGTGAAATTTTCGAACAAATACGTTGCAAGATTCCTAGAGTACCAACACGAGAATGAAAAGGAGGTTATATATGATTATGAATTCGAAGATAACTAACTGACGCATTAGATGAAACTACTCAATCGTTCGAAACTTTTGCATGAATGTGGTTAACAATATTCCTTGCTTAGTGATATTGTTTCGGACTTTGTAAATTAACTCCATAGAAACCTGTTACAAAAAACTTATCAGATGGAAAAAAGTGTCAATTAAACCAATAAATTACAAATACTGAAATTGAATTACACGGTGAAGCAATCAATCTTTGAAAATTAATGAGCAGAAGTTAATCGTAAAGCCAAAATTAGAATGAAAATGTCCTGTTAAATGAATAGTCCAAACGAATTAAATCAAGTGAAGCATCCAAATCGGAACAAAAAGATTGAAATGGATTTTGGTCAGAAAATAAAAATTGAAAATTCAAATGATTGAAAAGATAAATATGGTGGCAAAAAATTTAAATTTTGAATATAAAATAGTAAAATCGGACAAATGAGAAAATATGAATCAATATGAACCAATGTTGAAACCAAATTTCAAGTTTAGTGTACTCAGACGTTTCGATCGCTGCTCCGCGATGAAAATAATCCTGGATTCTGGCTTACTTTTCTGGTAACACATTGTTTCACACATTGTGAAGTTTTCTGAATTTACATTTTTTTCTGGAAATAATCATATAACATATATCCTTCCAACACCAAGCTCAACCGAAAAATGCGTGTATTTCCAAACTTTTCAACATTTTGCTTTCAAGAAAACGCTTTCGTGTATAATGATTCAAATTCAAAGTATTATTTTTCAAGAAATATTCAGAAAAAAAGATTGTACAAGTCGATAATGACAAGGAAATGAAGAACCACCTACGTATGTGAGCAGATTAACCATAACAATTATCTCATATATAATAATAGAAGAATAGAACATAAGTTTTGGTGTGAATGGTTTCATGAATATTGCCTTGAATTCATGGCTAACTAGACGGTAAAGCTTCTAATAAATCACGTAAAATATATATTTAACCAGCTGCTATTGTTTTAATGTTTCGACATGAAAGTATTATAAATTTCTCCCATTCTATTGGATTTTCCTTATAACAAAGACAGCTCTTGTGTTGATTCCTAAATATCAACAGTACAATTGAAAAGTAAAATTTTCTGTATTGCAGATTCTTCAATGAAATCACATAGTCATTGCCTCTCATATATTGTTTAAATGTTTTTGGAGGAGGTGCATGACTCATGGAATCCATTTTTTTGTTGTATTTTTTCAATTCTCTATTTTTACATAAAAATGCGATGCTTTACTTTCAAATTGGTTGATTTTGCTTCTTCATAATAAAAGCAGTCACTTAACGGGGAAACTTCACAAAAATAAAATAATTTCACTCTTTTTCATTTTCAAGGATAAGAAAACCCAAGAGATGTATTCCATCATTTCTTTATTGATGAATTGTAAACTAACAACATTCTAAAACGGTGTTTCTGATTGGCAAAAAATTTACTCTTGAATTGAGTAACTTGTGCGACGATCCTCACTGAGTTTGCTGAAATACAGAGTTATCATCTCAAAAACTTCATCTCATAATTAAGTTACGAAGATTTTGAGAACAAAGTTTGATCAACAATGTCGTGTTTGTGGAGATTAATTATAATTACTCTAAAATAAGAGTTTACGTTGAATAAGGGATGATCAGCTATTGTCCTGTTCAGTTTCACAACAATAGCTATGTTGAATACGTTTTTTCCATCTCATACATCACAATACCCATTGAATAACGTGATGTTCCATACTGAACTCGGTATGTCCGAAAGGAAAATTATGGTCATCTGACGGTGAATGATGACGTTGACGATAGCTGAATCCAGAAAATTGGTATTCAGGAATCCATAACCGATAATATTACTCTTGAAACCCCGATCATTCATTTGAATCACTCAGTAGAAACATCCATAGTTCTCAGTAGGGTAATGGTAATGGAACGTACGCCTATCAAGGGAGATAACGGGGTTCGATTCCCTACTACCACCATACCTTCGTAGGGGGGCGTCAACTGGTTGATGAAAAACGCTCTACGTGGGAGGGGATTGTGATATTTTTGGTTTTCTATTAATTACCTATAATCTAATTATCGATCTCGAAGAAAGGAATCTGCATCAATTCAATTTTTTTATTTTTTCTATTGCCATAACCAACTTTGGCCATATTTGAATAAATCTTTCGGATAAATCAGCACCAGTGAAATGAAAGGTGTATACACCCGTGAAAATGGTTAAGGAGACTCAGTAATGAAGGAACAATTAAATGCTCATTTGAATTAAAAATTGATGCTCCTCAACAAATTAGAAACTCAAAACTGGTCTTTGGATATAGGGTGTCCCGTAAATGATGGATAACCTTTCAACTGCTAATAGAGGGTAGTTAGACAGAGCAGAAAATATATCATAGTGTTATAGAAAGATCTACGATACCAGAGTTATTTGAACTTTTATGAATTAACAAAAAAGTATTTCAGTCGGCTAATTTGTATTGACATTGTACTTTCGTTAACATAGCTCCTTCCTCCCTATTTGCATGAGAATATTATTTTTTGTGGAAAAAAAATTAGCATGCGTTATACTATTAAAAGGGGAATTTTTAGGAAAGTTGGCCACTCAGGTCGCCCTAAATTTGTCAATCCACAGAAGCTCAAACTTTAGCAAAAAACTTTAGCAAAATGCGAATTCCAAATTAAATAATTTTTTTTCTGATTGTACCACGGTAATTTTCTTCAACTTCAATATATGGGGCTTCGATGTTCTCGTGTTCCTTTCGTTCGAGGAATTTTCACTTTTTTAATTTTTGTGAGGAGAGTGACTCAATCGACAGTTGAATACATAAGGAACATTTTATCGAACTTATTCGAACGTTTTTCATTATCAAAACATTGTAAAAGTCGAAAGACTCGAGGTTGTATCCAGATGAGACTTGGATTCATGATCGAGTTTCTGCGATCAAATTGGGTTTACTAGACAAATAGTGCATGATTTAATGTGTAATGCATACCTGAAATAATAGAAAATTACATCTCTCAGTTGAAAAAAGTTACTTCGATCACTTTAATATAATATTCATTCGATGTACTTGAGCAATAGTATCAGAAGTGACAGTTTTCAGCTGGTAAATGTCTCTCTTAGTCGAGTTATGCTTTGTACACTAAATTATACATTATCACCAATACCGTAGAGATTGTATCAAACATTTAATAGTTTACATCCAGTACTAGAAAACAGCAAAAAGTAAAATTACGCTGACAATGAATAAAAAGCAGCAAACCTTCTAATCATTTCACTGGACTATTTGCAAACTTCTTGAATATCTTCACATTCGCTTCTGAAGCTCAAACACACAAAAAAAATCTTAAAAATCTGAAGTTACTGAAGAGTCAACGCAACAGACCCATATAAATACATGCAAACTAGAGTAGGACGGTCTAACCATTGAGGGTTCCCGCAAAAGTCGATAGGGGGCGTATCACTTATTTTCTATCGCGAATACGAGTCTGATGGTCCATCTAGTTAAGAATATTTTTCAAAAAAAAAAAATCAGGATAATTGATATTCTACTAAGAGTTCAACTTTTACATCAAAGGCATCAATCTCATCGTTTATAACTATCAATATTCTAGGACTACTTCTAAGCAAGGCAAAATGTCTCATAAACCAAAAAGGTTTCATTTTTTGAACATGTTATGAACATGAGCTGAAAAGATTTCCCAATGATTGTGTTGAAAAATACAATAATTTTGATATTGTTGTCGTCTACATTGAATTACTGATATTTGCCTCCTCGCGTGCACTTCAACAACCATGAGGATTATTATTGTTCACCCGTCTCATACATCACAATCTCTCCGAAAGGAACTCCATAAAAACCCAGCGATCGGTACTAAACTCGGCATGCCCATAATCAGATGATAATCTATCCCCAGGTTGCCGGACGTGAAATGCCCATCTGATGGTAATGATGATGACGATGACGCTCTCTGCCTCTCGGAAACTGGTTCTTACATCTTCGCCTGGAGCTTTTGATACCGAACAGGCCGATGAACTCGCCGTCCAAAAACAAAAGCTCCGAGCTCTCTGCTAGCGGAGGATTACAGAGACGTAGTTGTGAGATTGATTCACGTCTTGATCGGTTATGAGTGATTTTACATTATCGATTCAAGATGTTTATTAGTACTTGTCTATGTAGATTTCCTATAATTTGCGCCCACGTTTCATTATCAAAAGTAATACCCCAAGTGGAGAGTCTGAGTTTGAAAAATGATTATTGTTCATTTATTCATTTCCCAAGAAACATAGATTACGTTTATAGTAGGGAAAGAAAGTACAACAATATAAAAAAATGAAAAGGAACATAAAGTAATAAAATCGGAATACTTCCAAACATCACTAATGTAAATCCACAAGTGTGCAAATAGTGAAAATATCCAACTCATGATAATAAATATTTTTTCAATTCGTTTTTGAATTTCAGTTCGCCACAAGATTTTATATAATTTGGTAATTCGTTGTGATATTTTATGCCTTGAAAATAAATCGAATGTTGACCCACACTTGTTTTCATTTTCATAACTGACAAATTATTCGAGAATGGTTAACAGGTTTGAAAACCAAATTATAGTGTTTGGAGTTATTTTTAATCTGGTGAATGAAAGTACAAACTTTGAGTTTATGAAGGGAGGAAATATCTAGAAGTCATTTCGGTTTGTATAAGTTGACTGTAGGTTCCTGGTAGTCTGATCTGAATATACACTTGACAATTTTGTTTTATAGTGTTTTCAACGGTATGATCACATTTTTTTGCCGATCCCCAAACAGAAACCAAATATTGGAGTTGCGAAAACACTAAAGAATAATAAATCAATTTCAGATATTTTAACGGCAACCATTTCTCAATTTTGAATAGAATACCGATTATAGGTGATATTTGTTTTCTAAATATTTCAATGTGTTTGAACCATGATAAATTTTATTCGATATATAATCCAAGAAATTTCAAAATTGGAGAATACTTGATATTTAGGTTCTGAAATTAATGGGGTCTTTCAAGTTGATTAAACCAGTTCTTTTTGTTACGAACATAAAGGAAGGTTTTTCAGGATTTAAAGTTAGCTTATGTTTCACGAGCCAAAATGAGATTTTTTCAATTTCTTTCAACATGCTCTTTTTGATTTCTTGTAAACTATATCCATCATATATTAAGGACATATCATCAGCAAACATTTTTACTTTCTCAGCTAGCTAAAAATCCGATAATGAGTTTATATAAATAAGAAAAAGAACAGTTCCAAGGAATGATCCTTGTGGAACTCCACACAAAACTGTTTTAGGCAACCGTTTACTGTCTTCCATGAATTCAAGCTGTTGTCTGAAAAGAAGATAATTTTGGAACCATTCATGAGCACACCAATTTTATATTCAATAAAATTTCATTTCATTCAATAAAATTTGGTGATCAACTGTATCAAAAGCTTGCCGAAGATCAAGCGATAGAATACCCGAGTCTATATCGAGTTGAATTTGGGTCATTACATCAAGTGTTGCAGACTCTGAGAGAAGTTTCAAGTCGAGTGGTATTCTTCAAGATTATTTTCTGAAATATTCTCAGCTCAATGCATCGATCTGAGAACGAAATATCAATTCTCAAATTAGAAAAATTGTATTATATGAAAAACGAGAGATTCCAACATGAATATTGAACTGAAAGTAAAATGATTGTAGGCTAGGTAACTAGCCTACTTGAATTTTCTAGTGGAAGTTTCCCACGACTATTTTCGAATATTACATAATTCCTAATAATTCACAAACGACTTCAGTTTTCCGCATTGAAGGAAATGATCGTGAAACTTTAATGAATGTTCAAGCAGCCATTGAAATCTTCCGATTTCCGACTGCGTACCTGTGAAAAAATGTATCCAATCGGCTGAACCCCAATTCCAAATTGGGCCAATATAGATATCTCGCAAGTGAAAAAATTGATGTTGAATTTATATGGGCTAATATTGAGAAACGTTATTTCAATATGGTTATTGGTTCAATATTGACAATGAATTCCAACTACATATTGTGAGGGTCAATATTTGGCTTTGTTAGCTCATTACCAATATTAGAATTACAATATGGAAATTTCAATATTGCTTGCGAATCTTTTTCCAACTCAATTTTTTTATGTTACAA
The DNA here is from genome assembly GCA_032362365.1 of Zygogramma bicolorata. Lineage (NCBI taxonomy): Eukaryota > Metazoa > Arthropoda > Insecta > Coleoptera > Chrysomelidae > Zygogramma > Zygogramma bicolorata. The sequence continues at coordinate 7,047,644 of JAVJAQ010001667.1, read as the reverse complement.
TATCTGTCCAATCATGTCTCCACATGGAACAATGATCCTTCAATGTATTTTCACCTAGTCATTTTCATACTGATTTGGCTGGTCAATTCATAAGGGGGTTGAATGGTTATAGATTGATAGAGAGATGTCTAATAGATAATGACTCCAGCATGGGAGTCGAAACGTCGCACATTTTTTACACGAATTTACCTCCGAAAGAACTAATTGATCGAATATTGATCTGATATAGCCGAATGTTCATATTTTTTTATAGCAAAGGTTAATTATTATTTTTTCCTTCTAAAACACTATTTCGATTGCGCCTAGAAGGTAAAGCCTTCTGCGGCCAAGGGTCAACCTGGGTGTCAAAGCGCTCTAGGGGGTCTTACTGATTTTTGCGGTAGTTCATTCTCTATTTGAACCGTAAGCAAACCGAGAGAAACCCACAGTGCTACCGTATTAGTGAGCGAACGTTTTTTTGTCAAATGATGATTACAAAAAAATTGAGTATATCTAAAAGATTTAAATTTGTTTTAAACCAGAATTTCTTCATAGTATGCTCTAAATATGGACAGTGTTCGAGATATGGGTCTATAAATATAAGTTTTTTGTATATTTTTTGATTTTAGCACTTAATCAAGTCGCTCTTATACTTAGGAAAAACGGAATTTCATTGATTTCAGTGCGGGAGTTGATTGAAAAACAATTCTTTTTTCGTTTCAGATATACCCATTTGAATATCATATATTGCTCGTCAATGACAATGAAACTGGAATATCATTTACAACTTTTATATATCCGTTTTCGTAGAAACAAAAACTTCTGAATTGTTCTGGGTATCACAGAATTACATATATTCAACACCTTTCGATTGAGGCACTAAAAAAATAATATCTGATACGCACTATATGAACTGAATCCCATATATTTTTTTATATTTCCCTGGTATTATTTATAATTATTAATCGAATCGTTTGGGCAAACAGACAATAATTGATGAGAGAATGTAGGCTTTCACAGCCGCAGTCAATATATTCAATATTGTCTGGGCTTGGGGGCTGGAATTTTCTTAGTCGAAAGCCTACGGATTTCAAAAACCGAGACCACCGTTCAGTGCCGTGGTCCCAGATTTTTAACATTCACGGCCTTCAACTCCAGAAAATATCGAATTCAACAATAAATGAGTTTTCATAAAAAGAATATATAATTTCTGATGATGGGCAAATTGAAAAACGGTAATTGAATAATATTTATTTCATGAAAAATATCAGTTCTTCAGAAAAATGATGATAATAGTAGTAAGAATAATAAGTGCAGAATAAACCTGGTCGAAACGTTCATCAAATCATCCATTCAATGTGGATCAATTTTTAAAACGCAAATATAATAGTTTAGTATTTACTAAAACTATTGCAAAATTATACATGAGGCAAATAAGATAATATTATTCAATTTCAGTTCTATGCCTGTCTTCTCAGAAGCAGAGACACCAAAATGACGGAAATACAATTTTGAAAAGTCAAAACACAAAAATCTGACAGTGATCATCTTCACAGAAGTTAAAAGTAGGTGTATTCACTGAATGGCGAACTATAAAACGAAAAATCTATAGAAAAAACAAAATTTGGTAGCGCCCTAGATGATGATGTGGTTGTTGTAATCGTATTCTATTTGTGTGAGGTAAATTTAAGATAAATATTTTTTCGTTCCTCATTAGATATTCAAGTAACTTATTACTTGTCTGTTCATTCCACCATGAAAAATCATATAGTATAGCGTTCAACAAGTTTGTGGAGGGATAACGAATCTTTTGATCATGGCGAGCATATCAAAGAAACCTATCTGAACATAGGAAAAAGGACTGTGAAGAGTTCGAGCGATTCATGTATGGTTTGCGATTAGGAAGCAAACATTCAAAGCTTGGTAACACTAATTCCCTAGCATATTCATTCAATATCAATATTTTTCAGATGAAGACGGCTGAATGTCTAGAATAGTATTGCCAGGATTGAAGTCTACAAACTGACTCACAGTTGCGAATTCTTCTTCACTTCAGTAACTTCTCTATCTCTTTCACGAAGATTTTTTTCGGAACCATTTCAGAAAGAAAAATCTTTCGACAATCCTATGCAAAGTCAAGATTTTTTTTTAAAATGAATCATTGAAATCATTTTCGAATATTTAACTCATTGAGCTGTGATTCAAGTGATATGCTGTCCAGCCAGAAAGTCACGTGATCCGTTTGCCTTAACGGTTCACTTAACAATTTGAAATTATTTTTGGGTTTGTATTTCCTTGATACCATTGATATTCAACACTCGGTATGAAAAAACTGCAATTCGACACGAGTTTTCATCTCGTCAGCGTTCATTATGAATACAATTTTATAGATGCTCATTTCGTATTTTCCACTATTTTTCTAAGGGCTAGAAGAATATTTCAGAAAAAAAATTAGTTAGATTCAATAAATATCGTATGTATCGAATATTATTTTTTCAAATGCCACAAATGAATTGTGTTAGATATTTGTAATGACAGGAACAATTAAAAGGTTTTTGTGTCTACGAATACGGAAATAAAAAAGTTGAAAATAATAGAACAGTTACATCGTCAGTGACAAGTAGTGTATAATAATTTCTTCAATTGGTTGTATCTGAAGCGAAAAACGAATTGTTTTTCAATCGATTACTGCACTGAAATCAATGAAATTCCGTTGTTCCTCAAGTATAAGAGTGACTTGATTATGTGTTTGAATCCAAAAAATTATCTATCTATATCTATATTATACTATCCAATTTTTGGAGTCTACACCCATCATCATAACAAAACTTCGGACAAATTTATGTAACGCCATTCTCCATAAGACACGTGAGTGGTCCATTGGAGAGAAGAAAGCCATAATTTTTTTTTTAATAATAGGAGATTGTTTTCAGTCGGTATACATGTACTACCACTAATCTTTTTTTTTTTTTAGGATCATACTTCTTCATTTGGATTTCCTGATATTGGTTTGAAGAAGGTCAGTTCCTAACAGAGCCGATTGGTTCTTTTATCTTTTGATAAGCATTGAGATACGATGTTATCTTTATATTCACAATGTAGATGAGTGAGAGTGACATTATGGCTTGTGAAAAAATAGAGGTATAGGACCTTAGTTCTATTACCAAAAAGGTGTAGGTTTTTAAACACGCAAGCATTCATCTTTCACTTTCAAAGTTTCTGACATCTAGTACATGAATAATTAAATACGGCTCTGTACCGAAAGATATTCATGATTACTCGAGCCTACATAACATTCTCAAGGGCAAGTTTATTTTTGGATGTAGCAGTGGAACGAGCTTCATACACCTCTAATATTACGTACCTGAACTCTCAGAAGGAAGCTAGCTGTTAGCCGGTTGAAATCAAATGCCCAGCGTGGGATATCAACTTCACTGATCATCTAAGTATACCGTTTTTTTTATTACTATAATCAAAATCGTGAATATATAGTTTATTACGAAATCAATTTGTGAGCGGGTATGTTTTGAAGAGAAAATAATATTACTAAAGATATATCAACTTAGAAAACTCGTTTTATCTGTATGGCATTTCGATCAATACCATCAAAGATGAATAATATTGAGGAAATCTGAGAGTAGCGATTAATCTTTCTTCACTCTCCGGAAATCCCAACAACCATCATAGAAATATCATATATTCTTCGCTTTTATACTAGATAAGTTTGATTCAAAGATAGACATAAGGATTTCTCAACACTTCCAGACATTGTTGTCTTGAGGTGAGACGAACTACATAAGTGCTATATGCATGGTTGATTTTATTGCGTTAGCCTAGTGTACTTATTATTTTTGTTCAATGACACCGAACTTGTTCTTTGTCTGGATGTCTAGCAGAGTCAGAAGGAAATGTGAAGTGAATGAATTTCAAACGAATAATGGGAATTTTACCCAACAAGTGAAAAACTTGAATTCAGAGAAATTGTTGCTTGAATAGTAACCGCAAATGAAATGATTCCCGTACAACAGAACAAACTCATTTCTTGGATGTTCCTTTGCATTACCATTGTAGATCACAGCAATGGAGTTTGATGAAACCCTCATTTTCATCACAAACACTCCTTTTAACTCAATTGGTAAAGAAAGAACGTTAACCGGCACACCACACTTTTATTATCACCAAAATTCAAAATAGTGGGTTTTGCTACCCTTCAACAATATCGAAGTATCTATAGACCCAATGTGTTCCCAGCAAACACAGTCCTCTCTTCAAGTATCACAAACATATTAGACCAATATTGGTTCAATATTACGGGAATATTAACCCTATATTGTAAATGTCATATTGACCATAAACAATTGTGAACATTCCGCGATATTGGATCAATATTCGAAAAAAAAATGTAAGGATTTATCGTTTTGACTATATTGGTACAATATGGTAAATAGTATATCGACAAAAAATATATATTCGATTGATGTCACTTAATAATTCTTAGTTTTCATTTTCAGTATCACTCATTTCTTTTTTACCAGAAAGTCAACTTGAGAAATTCAACCATTCAGATATAATATTCAAATACTTTTCTGGAAAAAACTCTAGCTGCTGCGGGGCCTGAACTCTGTGGTAATATCATTGTTGACCACTCGACTTCACACTCTACGGCACAGAGACACTTGTTTTTAGGAGTTGGATGGTATAGATGTGGTGACTTCAATATATTTTCAAGACAACATCAAAATGTCAGAAAGTTCAGTTATAATGAAAATCTATTTGAAAAAAACACAGTAGGAGCACTGTCTTTATGTGATAGCGGTTTGGAATATGAAACTTGCTGTGCAAAATTCTGGACGTAATTTTCTGGTATTGAGATTCACCATGGATATTTCAATTTATCTACTTTTTTGGGAATAATTCATCATAAATTTTTGGATAACCAATATTGATGTTCGAATACACTAAGCTCAAAGTGATCACTATCAAAAGTCCGATACTCCTCTTAGGTTGTGATTCGAAAATGACGATTCGAATATTTCCATTTCACTATGAAAACAGTAATCAAGCAATATCAGATTTCGCAGTGTTATGACAATAAGCCACCTAATTTGATAATTCAATATTGTAATCTACGCTCCTAAGCAATGTCGATTAAATATTGGTATATACAAAATATACAGACAATATTGAAATATCTATGTTGCTGAACTGATATTATGCATTATCACCTGATGTGGTAATTTTTATATTGGTAATGAGTTATCAAACTCATTTATCATCAATATTGAACCTTACAAAATGCAGTTTAAATTGATTGTTAATATTGAACCAATATTCATATTGAAATATCGATTTGACAATATTGATTCATATTAGTTCTACATCGATTTTTACACTTACGAGATATCTATATTGGGCCAATCTAAAAATTCGAGGTTTAGCCAATATGATGTGCTACTTGGATCTTGCCCCCTAGGGACCTTGTCATGAGAAGAATATCCAATGGGCATGCATTAAGGTTCAATACTGGTCCGTATAGGTCAAGTTGTATTATTCTAGGAATCAGAGACAATTAGAGTAGACCCTGATGTATTTAAGGAACTTCTAACAAAGAATAATTTAGTGTTTAGTAACATTCGCTTGATAAAGATACAGTGTATCGAAACATGTCGCGAAGACAATAAATTTTGTGGAAATTTAATCGTGTCTACCTTATAGCATGATAACTATGGATTTCCATCAAGTAAAGGCCACCTCAATCCAGAAGAAGTGGACATAAAATGAGCACCAACAAACATTGATTAGATTCTCGAATTCAGTGTGTAAATACCAGAACGAAACTTTATTTTGTTATGAAGATAAGCTGGAGTTTGACTTCTGATGATATTATAAAAAAGGTTTAAGGAGAGCGGGTGCCTACGAGTTTTCATGTCCAACCATCTAACCACTACTGATTTCTAAGAGATTCTGCCATTTTAACGGATGCCAAGATCAATCTCCTTAGATGTGAACCGTATAAGAAACCGGCAAAATTGAAAATTGACAAAACCAAACTTTCAGAGCAAAATTTATATTTTATGTGCAAGGAATCCCAACCAACTCTATATCACTTTGATTCTACAAATGCTTTGTTAATGAGTGTGATGGAATCTGAGGTGACAACCAATGATAGTTACCAAATTTCTAGAAAATTCAACCATTTTTATGATTCTCGACCCACTGGTGTTTGGCCCGAATGATAAAACGGTGGACTTAGCAGAATTTATTTGAAGATAATGGTCTCCAGAGACTTTCACGACTTTATTTACAGTACTAGCAGAAAATGATTGATATAACTGAGTACCACATAAGTGCATTCTGCTGTGTTCGAAATGTTTGTTCATTTGAATGGTATACGGTATATAGTTCGACTTCGAGTTCAGAGGACGAAACTCAATCATCACCTAGAAGATGGCAAATGAGACTTTGCCGAAACGTTGTGAAAATTATCCTTATATATATATATATATATATGTTGTTGTTGAGTTCGGGTTGAACCGCGTCTGGAGTTTTGTTTATATATATATATATATATATATATATATATATATATATATATATATATATATATATATATATATATTCAGTGTGACCTATTGAACGTGAGGTATATTCCAATGTGAGTAGATGCCAATAACTCGAACGGAAAACCATATTTGTTTCTCTCTGCTCCATTTCTATTTTCATTTTATATATCATATTTTATCATAAAATTGATTTTTGTTTTGTTGTATGACAGAACTGATATTTCACTTGTTTGAAGATGACATTTTTGTAAATAAAAATTACCCTGATACCAACCACCAAACTGATACTATTTGTACTCGACAAGGGTTAGCTAAACTGAATTGAACTAAAAGTATCAGTTGTCTTTCCCTGTCGATGCTAACCTTGTTAGCGAAACGGGCGTCGAGGATTTTTAGTTTTCTTTTCCGTGGATATATTTGTGCGATGAATATAGTCCTTTCAAAAGATAATTTTATTTCAGCAACTACGAAATGTTTTTATCACATGACTCATTGAATAAACATATTATTATTATTATCTTGAGGTTGTTTATTCGATCATTACGTCTGGAGAATTGTTTTTTTATGCATCTAGTTCATGTCCAAGTTATTTGTTTACTTGTCTCTCACCGGATTTATGCAGCAGTTATATTATGGAGATTATTCACCTTTCTTAGCAAGTCTGTAAACGTCCTTAACTAAAAGTGAAGGTTGAACTTCTTAAAGCTTATTACTTAGAGCTTATTACTTGTTCCGTATTACCTAAAAATGCTGTATAAATCCGGTGTCAGTGAAACATAAGTGAAGTTAATGAGATATGATTGGCATGTCAAATTCAATCACCATAACCAAGCATAATGTAATTAATTTTCAAGCGAATGACAATAACATAATGGCATGTGTTGGAAGCTTGATTTAGGGTAAGGTCCGCTGCCATCGAATTCCTGAAAAAATTCTGACTCTCGGATCACGGTTTCCTGTAATATGGTTAACCGTACGTCAACCTCACCGGTTGATATTAGGCGATTACCACGGCTGTCATTCTTGGTGTTGATGTTTTTTGGAAATTTATGTAGAGATAAATTACCCCAACACCAAACTGATATTATTTGCACTGCTCATTATTATTCCATGAATAAACCAGTGATTCTGTATATTTGGATCGAGCGAGTCAAACCAACTAAGTATAGAAATCTCAACCCAAATTTTGTGTTCCAAAGTAAATTTTTCTTCGGGATTCACACTGCCATTATTGGAAGAAATCTTACGTTATTCTCTCATTTCTCTTGAAATTTCAGCTAAGTTACAAAAATTAGTGTATTCTTTCTAACTGCGTCATATAATTTAAGTAGTCTTGGGGTGTGTGACGTCATATATTCTCGCACAGGAGATGTGTTGTAATTGGTTGCGAGATAAATTTGTATTATTGGTTGGTTTGTATCGAACGATCTGAGTATGGAAAATCCGTCATCAGCTCGTCGATGAAACAGTATTTTGCATTTGAAGTTTCAACAGTTTCCTCTAATCCATCCAATTTTGTTGAATGGTTGGGCTCAACAACCGCCACAGGAAATAAGCCACATACTTTTTAGTTTTTATAAGTATGCTGTTACCCATCTGAAATTTTATAATCATGTATCGTCATGTCATATCTTCAGAATATTTTCACAAAAATTTTCATTTCGATGTGCAGAATATAAATGAATAGGTGAAGCAGGGTGGTTTTCCCCGGTTCAGAAGTTATCGCCTTTCAAATTTTTAAATACAGGCATATTTCACCTTCTTTGCACTATAAAATCAGTTAAGCATATGTTTACTCGTCAAATTCATACCTTCTTCCTCCTACTCCGATATATTTTCTACATAAATATTTCTTTTTCACATAAAAATCACTCCATTTTCAAGTTTACCGATGCTCTAGTTAGGAAATTGGCAGTGCATAGTCAACCGACAAATCGATAAACTATACTTTTTGATTTGAGCAGTAGTCAAAATGAGCGAAATCTACTCTCATAATAATAAAAAACGAAATCAATTGACAGTAATACAAGTCTGAAAGTAAAACATTGTTTGAATGATCTTTGGGAGGAATAAATATTCTGAAATTCATTTTTTGGATTTTTTCTCTCCTACAAATGAAAAGGAAAAAGCTTTATGTTCCTTGAATATCTGTTTTTAGGACAAATTGAAGTAAAGGTATAACCATCTGACTGGTCGGCCTACTATACATCCTAGGGAATTTGAAGCGAATTCTGTAACTCTTTTTATTTCAAGCGTCTCCTGCACTGACTCAATGGAAGACAACAACAACATGAAGCCTAATATCATAGTAAGCATATGTCGCCAATTTCACCCCAAACTTTCATATAAGGGATATAAGTCACAACCCCAGGGTTTTTAGGAATCTTGTGGTTTCACTGAGAATCCCTCTAGAAATGAATTTTTTCATTAGTACTTATTGTTGTTTTTGGTGAAACGTTGAGGTTTGTTGAATAGTTATCACTTATGTTTTTTTCAAATATTTTACATAAGTGCATAACTATTATTTCGATAGGTGATAATTGTCAGTTATAATTACTACAAGACAGTTTTTCGGTGTTCAGTTGTCTTTTTTCTCAAAAATCATTTGTTGGTTTCGTGACGAAACCTTTAGGAAATACTGATAGTTTTTGAGGAAAAAAATATTTCTATGCACCATTAGAATGTTTTGTGTTCGCGGGTCCAGCCGTGTGTAACTGTGAAGAACTATGGCGGATTCATTAGTACTTATTGTTGTTTTTGGTGAAACGTTGAGGTTTGTTGAATAGTTATCACTTACGTTTTTTTAAATCTTTTACATAAGTGCATAACTATTATTTCGATAGGTGATAGTTGTCAGTTATAATTACTACAAGACAGTTTTTCGGTGTTCAGTTGTCTTTTTTCTCAAAAATCATTTGTTGGTTTCGTGACGGAACCTTTAGGAAATACTGATAGTTTTTGAGGAAAAAAAAATTTCTATGCACCATTAGAATGTTTTGTGTTCGCGGGTCCAGCCGTGTGTCATTGTGAAGAACTATGGCGGATTGGAACGGCTGTCTGTCATCGGATTTGTGAATGCAATCATTTCCAACAGAATTTTTTTTATTTCTGTCGGAAGTTGCAGCTTTTCCTGCAAGTAAACCGAAAATACCTAATACCCGTTCGCGGCGGATTGTTACGGCTTTGCCGTACGATGTGCCAGCTGTAAGAAGTATCCTCTAGCTCTACATCAGTGATTTCCAAAGTGGTCCAGGTGGACCCCCAGGGGTCTATGGGAGACTCGACGGGGGTTTATGTTGGCGTAACCAAATAATGGGGGTTCACGATTCGTAGGAGGGGGGTCCACGAATATTTAATCAGCAGATCTTATTTCGTGTGCTTGCAATGTTCCATGAACTTGTTTGATTCTTCACCAATATAAATAAGAATGCCAAAGTTTCCCGAATTTCGAAAAGAAAAGTGAATCGGTGTTAATGTTTACCAGTGTCAGAAAAAGTGATCAACTTTTTTATCATCCACTTACAGCACATTCAATTAATTTCATTAATCAACCAATCAATCATTATCACTTGGTTTTTGTGTCAATTCTTGGTTGGAACACAAGCGTTATGCAAATTTCTACAGTTAGATCTAATCCACACATTTTTTTGTCTGCCTTTGTCGAGTTTTGAGAACATGGTATAGTAGTTTTCACAATAAATGGTATTGACTGAAGGATTATAATAAAATCAATTAGACCCTTAAGTTGTAAAATCCGAGATGCACATCATAAATGTAAAAGGACCGGATTCAGGTAATTTTGTTTCTCAGAGAGGGATTGTAAAGGAATACAGCTTGCACTTCTTGTTCATTTAAGTCTTTGTATTTCATTGGAAGTCTTCACTTGTGTTACGGCGTGCAATAATTTTATAGCATTTATTTGTTATAACAGACATTAATAGCAAAGATTTTATACCCCAATGTACAGAATAGGCAGTATGTGGCGTCCGTGGATAAAAAGTAATAGTGCTTCTTCCAGTGGTTTGTTAAAGAAGAATCACTTATCTTGTGACGCGAAAATCATTATAAAAAATGTGTATAGTTCCTTACTTCAGCAAGGATATAACGCGGGTGCTGCAGCAAAAGTAACCAGTAATTTGACGAAGGTGCCTCTTAATTCAGTTAGACGAATTGTTGATAATTCCATGGAATCAAGAAAAAAGCTTAAAGATTCCGGTGACACAAAAAGTCTAGACGACTGGGAAAAAGATTTGATAAGGCGAAAAATCTACACTATGTACGATGAGCAGCGTGTCCCTAAATTACTTGTATATCTCCTACCTTATGCAAAATTCAAATTTCTTAAGTTCGACCCTGTAGCACATTTGCATCTTTTACCAGATGATTTTCTACACAATGGGATCAAATCGGGTAGTTTATAGCAGTTAATAAGTCAATACCATTTACTGTGAAAAATACTATAAAATGATAGCTGCAGGGGGTCCACCGGAACCAGCAAAATTTTGAAAGAGGTCTATGAGAAAAAAAAGTTTGGGAACCTCTGCTCTACATGATTTAGTAGGAGTTTGAATCTTTGGTCATCCAACAGATGGCGTTTTGCCTTGGAGGTTTACACCGTCTGCACCAGATTCAGATGTTGGTTTATATTTGAACGACAAAAAAACTGTTTATCGAGTTTCCTGTTGGAAATTAAATACAATTCGATATTTTTTATCAGAATTCAGCATTGAAATATGATTTGAGTTAATAAATTAAACTTTTTCGAAAATTACTTTGTTTCCTAGTGGTTTCATACCGAAACCAACCTTCAAACTCCAAAAGGAAAACGTGAAATTTTTTGACTATAAATTCCTATTACTTAACTCAAAATTATATGAAATTCTTATAAAAAACAAATTCTAACAGAAATAAATCATACTGTCGTTAAAGGGTTAACCATTACCTTGCTTGATTGTGATTGACGGGTTCTGCCCTCCTGGGGGTGAAAGCAGCACCGGACTCTGGATCGGATTGCTGCCAGCCAAAGTGATGTGCAGCGGGGTCAGCTGCTGTGGAGGCGGTGAACCGTTAGTCGTAGACCCCACCGAACTGGGATCGCTGAAACCCTGAGTGTCCTCGGGAGTATCGAAGAAACACAAATTGAACTCGGAACCCGCTTCGAATGTCAATTCCGGCACGTTGATTTTATCGGGGGACGGTGCACGACCCAGGTTACCACTCAGCGATTGGTCGATTTTGAAAACGTCCATTTTACCATCGACAAAAGGTCACTCACTCTGTAAAATCGATTGTGTTTTGTTTTTGGACTGTTGTGTGTTGTAGAACTTGACGTATCGAACAAAATTCACCTCGGTTTCAAATTCAATAGTTTCATCTGTAGGAAGATTTTCAACGCGGAGAAACTGAAAAAATTTGCCGAAATTTCAAACTGTTTGGACTCTAAGGGATGAAAGTGTAAGTCTAAGTATGTTTCCATTCATCCTACCTCAGCTGATTCACCCATAAAGAGTGTCAAAGTCCTTTGTGATTAGATAATAATGACAATGGACGGAATTTTTGCCTACTGATCTAATGGAAAAAACCTAGGTGACCATAGATGAAAATTCATATAAAAAATACTAGTACAGTTTCCGGTAAGATTTTGAATCTATAGTTCAGGAAATGAAGCATTTTGGCTCGCAATTTTTCCGTCCACCATGGATTCACTTGAAATTTTCTCAGAATGTAGGAAATAGCTCAAGGATCATGTTCTATATCATGACGCTGTACGCTAGAGCCTTGGGGGTGGTTGCCACCCCATCACGGGGGTGAAATTTTTTTATTACATTTTAACTGTAGGAATCGACAGAAGAAGTAATTCTAAGAAAAAAATGTGCCATATGTTTTTTTCGTAAAAGTAATATTTTTTGAGTTATTCGAAGTTGAAAGTAACTATTTTTTGACGAAAAATCAACTTTTTCAAATGTTTTTTTGCAAATAACTCTAAAACTATGCATTTTATCAAAAAAAGTGTGGAGAGGCAAATTGTAGCTTTTGAAAAAACAAAAACAATGCTTCCTTTATAATTTTATTACGACACATACTAAATGAGATACAGCAAATTAATGCTTAGCTTTTTTCGTCAAATGTATAAATTGGAAGATTTAAAGAGAAATAACAAGAAAATTTTTCATTTTTCGAAAAAGGCTCAGAGAATATTTTTTAAAGTATTCAATTAGAGTTTCAAACGAATAGAAAAATGTCTTCCTAGCATGAAAATTGACCTACTTATGATCAAAATAAGATCGGTACCCGCTTTTTTCTTCGAAAAAAATCTGTGAAAACAACCTCCAAAGTACCGCCTAACTCAAATTGATCGCCACCTTTCTGTAATTTTCTTTACATATGTACTCTTAATACACTCACGAAGTTTAACCAATTTAAAATGCTTAATTTTAGAAGAATTTGAGTTTAAAGAGAAAAAGATTATTACGAACATATAAAAATTTCAATGGTTTCAAGGGTAGTTTATAACAAGGGTAGGTTGAAAGATTATGAAATTGTATCCTAAAGGATGAAACAATCATTATTCAACTATTTTTACCCATATTAAGGTTTTTAATATCATTTTATAATTTTTGACAACTAGGGGTAGTTTTCACCCCTAAAAAACAAAAAGCGTACAATGGCACAATATAGAAAATGAACTAGAGGGTGTAATAAGCCTAATCCCAAATTTTTGTACAAGTCGGTGCTGGACGAAAAAATTGCGAGGTTTTACCAATTTTTTAGCTTCATTTTCTGAACTACTAATCAGAAACTGTGTTTCTTTATGCAATACATTATCTGAGAAATTAGTATCCCATAATTCTATGTAAATCTTAAATCAATCAAGTCGCTTAGCCACTGTGAAAGAAAACTTTAATTCAGGAAAAATATTTCGACTTTACACACCTTAAGCACTTTCAGCCCTGAAACTAGCTTCAAATCGTCTAGGGTATATTTGAACTTAATTTATCGATTTGGATTGAAGAGAAAACAGTTCTTTGGAAAGGTAATATAACAATAATATAATTATCAAAATTTGTGCGAAGTTTTTGTCGCAAAAATTTGAATATCGATATCAAAATAATATCATCATATTGATTGCAGAAAGTGTATATAGTTTTATAATATAGTGTATCGTATACAGGATGAAGACACCGCTATATTGAAGGGATACATAATTGAATTCACGCAGAGAAATAAAAGTTGATGTAGTAATAACATATTATGCAACGATCATGTAATGATGGTTATCAATACACGAGCATTAACTGGGATACGAAATTAGCCGAAGGTGAGGTTTTGAGTATGAACGAAAATATTGATATATTTGAAATATAGTTTTGTCAACTATGTTATTTCAATACCTGTAACGCAAACGAAACATCAAGAATTGTCCCTGTTTGTAAATTCGTAGAGGGTTACTTTCGAAGTTCACATTTCAGTTGGGAGTCTGATTCGATTTCATTTAAAATCGGTATATAAGAGCTTTTGGATTGTAATATCATGGTTTTTCGGACATTTCAGAATTCAACGGGTCAACTCAATGATAACAGAAGAAATTTTTGATTTTAGGTCCCATTCTATTTTAAGTTGTGGGAATTGTTGTTGGAGATCATACTTTATTTGTCAATATCTTCCCAATTGTTTTAAAATGAAACGGTATTTTGGGAGGGCGGCGGCGGCATCTTTGATGTCCCTTTGAAGCGAAAACGTTACAGTGATGGTTAATGGCGGCCAGGTCCACAAACGAAACATTAACTTTTTCCGACGAGATCGAATATCCGGTGATTTTAAGGGCTTTGCCTGTTCCGTTGGCGGCATTTCCATTGGGAAGTATTATAATTGGAATACTCACCAGAACTTTGAGAAGGTGCATTGTTGATTTGGGGAATAATTTTTATTCTAATTCTGTTTATGAAAACTTTGTTGGTAGTTACTTTTTATTTAGTCGACTAGAATTTATAGTGATTCACGCAGTTCTGTTTTCAATAGTGTTTGTTTTGGTTCAAAGTTTTTTGCCAGAAAAGTGTGCTTTCAATCGCGATGCCCTTATCTAGACGTCATAAACGAACTGGACGATCGTTAGCAGTGAAGCGTCAGTTACAAAATCTTCGTAGATCGTAGGTATTTTGCTGAAGTTATTTTGCTTGGATATAATTGTTTATATTTTAAATTAGATCAGAATCGCATTGCACAGGAGATCCATCAGCCCGAAGGGGTACTCGAGGGGTGAGTGAGATTGTTTTTTTAATCCAAACTTTGACTTGAATTATTTTCAATTTGATATCCTTACTTCTTACAGGCAAGAATATGTATTTGATGAAGCATTGGAAATTGAAGATGGAAATTTTTCACCAATGGAATGTGAAGCCGATGAATCTTATAGATCAATAACCGATATTATGGAGGGTCGAAGGATTGTGAACCTGGGCCATGTACTCAAAGAGTATGAAAATGTTCTGAATCATAAATATGAATGCATGATGGGAAGAATGGATTTCATGAAAGAAACACGGAAAGGATTAATTTCCTACTTGCATTATGAAAATGTTCTGAATCATAAATATGAATGCATGATGGGAAGAATGGATTTCATGAAAGAAACACGGAAAGGATTAATTTCCTACTTGCATTTTTACTGCGATACGTGCAGCAAGCATTATGTCATAACCACTGACTGTACTGGAAAATCCCTCCGAAACCTGAATGATGCTGTTGTTTGAGGTAGTTTGAGCGTTGGAATTGGACACATTCATATTCAATTTTGCTGTTTCTCAGGCCATCTATGGAGGTTGGAAAATTCCAGAAAATTCTTAAAATTTCTAGACTCTCACATGCATCGAGTAGCTTTGTGCCATGCACATGCCCGGTCAGTGTCAGATTGCTTCCACCAATTTTTCTGAAAACTGTTACTAGTCAAGCATGTGCATAACACAATGCTAATCGATGCATGTGAGAGTCTAGTAACAACACAATGTAAAAATAGCATGAATGGTGATAAAGGGCCTATCCCTTTTAGGCCGCTTTTGAGTTCGTTGTTGAGAATAACAAGAGTAACAGACGAAATCCACATCGTATCAAAAAACTTTGTGGGTTATTCATTGACGATGTATTAGTGGTAGAAGATGGACTGATCGAAGTGAAATGTTTATATTCCATCAACGGAAAATTGAGAGAGGAAGAAAATATATTCACTAGGTGTTTTCATATTATTGATAATGATATAAGGTATTGATCATTCGAATCCGATCTTCTAATATTTTTCAATTTCAATAATTATTCTAGGTTGAAGAAAAATCACAATTATTATTATCAAATCCAAGGGCAGCTGAATAGAACTAGAAGAAACTATTGCGATTTTGTTATATATACCAAAAATGATTTCAGCATAGAAAGAATACATAGAGACGTATGTGTCTGGGAAACAAAAATGCTTCCAAAGCTGAAATCATTTTACGTAGATTGTATTCTACCCGAAATTCTGGACGGGCGTCTTCCTAGAGAGATGAAAATCAGGGATGCTCCTGATATTATCGAGTTCAGAGGAAAAAATGCAAAAAAAAGCAGTAGCATTTTTTAATATCGATCAATATTAGAATAAAACATTTCGAAAAAAATTGTCCAATTTCATTTATTTCCAATAAATGCATTTACATCGGTTGAATTGAATTATTCATGGCTGATATTGACTAATTTTGTCTTACCTTTTATATGGAATCATACATATGTATACGATGAGCCTTTCCTGCAAAAAATTACATTCAAATCGAAAGAAAAGTTTTCAAGATAGTTTCGATGAGATCCTATTGATCACTATTTTCAACTGTTTCATTCGATTTCAAAAATATATCCGGCAGTTGGTGATTTACCCCCAAGAGCCCTAGATGAAATATTTTTTAGAATCAAAGACTATGAATGATGAAATTTTTCCGTCATTTCGAACTAATAAAGAAAACTGATAGTGTGAAAGGTCTCTTACTCGAAAGGCAAAATCTGATACTTTATTTTTCAATTTTCCATTCATAATTACCACCTGATCAACTAAACACCCTTCTCATGTTTTCGAAAAATTTCAAACTCATGCATTCGTTTTCCTAAACAACCAAAAAGCAATTCTTAACAAAACGTGAAATTTGATGAAAATTTCATTTACCTTCAGCCCCATAATACCACTCATATATAATTCGACAATCGAACACAAAACTCGTTTGCCATCTCGAAATTCTGATTTTCGAGCGAAAAATAATTTTCTTCGAACCCAAAAACCGCTACATATAGGTACCATAGATCTTCCATAGATCGCGACAATATCTCAAAAAACTAGTCTGCCATTTTGAATTTTAAAATTTCAATATAAAAATCACGCCTGAAGACTACAAAATATCGATTTCAATTCGAATCGGTCCATAATCACAAAACTCGTCAGACACCTTGAAGCCGCCATTTTGAATTCATTGATTTTAACAAAAGATTCATAATTTTGATCACGAAAACCTCCACGTACCAATTATGGATCGAATCAGACCATAATCAAGTCTTGTTCAACTTGAATTAATTATTTTTTACAAAATATTTATAATCTCAAACCCTAAATCAACCCCGAAAACCTCAGAGCAATTATGAATCGAATCGGACCATAATTAAATTCTCGTTCAACTTGAATTGATTATTTTTTACAAAATATTTATAATCTCAAACCCTAAAAAATCCTCATAGCAATTTTGATTCGAAGCGGACCATAATCACAAATCTCGTTCGCACCTTGAATTCATCAATTTTGAAAAAAGATTCTTAATCTTCGAATGATTTGCCATTGTCGTGCAAACTTTGAGATTAATACGATATCGAACAGGTTTGAATCTGAAATGTAATTTGAGAACGAGCACGACGGTGAACTGAATTCGGCCCTGTTATGCCTGACCGTGGCTAAGTTAGAAGTAGGGCGGAGTTTGTATTTATTTCATCAGGCGAACTCGCTCTGCCATCTAGCGATATACGTTCTCGTAACTAAAGGCTAAATACTCTTAACTAACATGAAACATCCAACTGTAATCTCTGCATATGTTTCAAATCTGTATTTTTTCGAATAACGAAAATATAGTCTCTCCATCTCAAATGCGCCAAATTCACCTACAATTATTGCCTGCAATAACAGAAACAATATTGTGTAAGAAAGATAGTGATATGATCGGATAAAATGTAAGCTCCGAAATTCCTTTTCAAGACGTTCAATGCAGATGGCATTAAATATGTTTCAATCAGCTATTTAAAAAGTTAGTCTCAGGATAGATAAGTCCACAGATCGTGTAAATAGAAAATATTCTGAATATTTTTGCTTGGTTAGTCATGTTGTACCTCACCGCCCAATACATTTGGATTTCGATCAGAAAAAATGAACCAAAAATACAATATTCTCAAAGTTGTCTAGACTCTCAATCATAGTTTTGAAAACCTTTGTGATGAACCATTGAACTTGGTCTGAGTAAGTTTTGTTTGGGACGTCAAGTAACCACAACAAACAGAAATTTAATTGACACTAATTTGTACTAGGGTCATTCTCCATTATAGCCCAGCGATATCTTTTATTGGGACAGTAATTCACAAACGGAAGTATTACATTTCTACTGAGTGGTACAATTAATTGATATGTATTTTGAAACGGGATTCATCATTCGCCTAGCCATCTGAATCATACCAAGTTATATATCAAACGTTTATAGGATTAAAATTGGAAATTATACGCTTACGATATATGATAATGATCAATCACAACGGAGACATACCAAGAGGTAAAATTTTTTTCTAGTGTTTCAAGAAGTTATGAAAATGATTGTTTTGGTTTGTCATCTTTGGTGCAAATGATGTGAGTCAATTTTCATTTTTATAACAATATAAGCTTTATTTTCGATCAAATCTTCCAGAAGCGATATTCAATAGTTGAATAGGATAGCCACCTTTGAATATGATTTCGACTGTTAATTTGGCAGGAATTCAATCAAAATATTGAAAAAAAACATTGCCGACGTTTCCAAACTTTATTGTTTCACCTTCAGGACTCTGATATATAAGAACAACAACATTCATGTCACAATGGGATTCTAGAATGTAGTACGTAGTAATGATAATTTATTTTATTTTCATCGAAACTAAATTCTAGAATCCCATTTCGATATGTATTTTGTTCGTATACTTCAGAGTCCTGAAGATGTTGCAATAAAGTATCGAAACGTCGACAAATAAGCAATTGGTTTTCCTCAACATTTCGACAGAAACCCCACCAACATAACAATCGAAATCATATTCAATAATGTTTGTTACTTTCGTGGTATTCCAAAAGCCTCGAACAAAGTTATTGTCTGTTTGAATCTGATCGACAATGTTCCCTGTTGAGTGGTAGTTGTCCGAAATTCAATTGTCTCGATAAGTCTTAACTTTTAGAAATCTTCTTACAAAATCTTAGGTGGGAAGAAAAATTGCGAAGCTCTGGCAAAACGATAATGAGGGAATTAAAGTTATGAATATAACAAAATTGAATGAAATGTATGAAAAAAGTAAAGAAACGTTGAAAAGAATGCTGATTTCCTATATCGAAATTCCGAATTGTCGGTTGTTTTAAGGTAATTAAGTTCTGTTGAAAAGCTGTTTCGCGTATACACCAAACTTTCCAAGCATACACCATAAAAATATTCGAAATAAATGTTTATCAAACATAATATAACTTTGCCTTAGTTTCAAAATAAAGTGACACAGTGTACCTGTGAATAATTTCAGTATCAATCTCTGATTTCTCGTAATATTTATCGAAAGAATTATTCCCACAAGCATTTGTTCAAAGCACCAAAATTCTGGAGATAAGTGGTATTGAAAGTCGAAGTGAGATATCTCGAAATCTCAACATTTCGAAAATATATCACTATGATAGTTTTCGTCTTGTTCTACTTCTCTTTCTATGTCCAGAGTTTTCTCATGAAATATCACAGGAAATCACCTCCAAAAATTAATGACCGTACTCAAGAAACACCCAGTATATTTAGCATATTTCTGTAAGAAAAATCCCAATTATAAAATTTCAGTCAAATATGTCTCATTTAGAAATGAATGATATTTTTTAAAATATGCCGTTATAGATCTTAAGTTTCTCCTGAGTGGGTAATGTAATAATTTTGATGAGATAGGACTTCGAGATTTCTATTCGGCTTCTTTCGAATAAAGGTAGACTCTAACTGGATTCTTTTCCTCAATTTCCATATATCATCGCATGGACACGAAACCAGAAATGTACAACGATATTCATCTGGGAAAAACTCGACGAACCTGACCTATTCACAGTTCTTCAGGTTCTCAAACAAGTTTTACCAATTACACCATCACTATCACTAGTACCTGTAAGACTGCTTTGGTTGGAATTCGGGGGTAAAGAATATCATTAATAAATATTTTTCGACTCGGGAACGATAAAAAATAATTAATTTATTTTCATTAATTAAAAGTAAACAAATCATTTCTTGTCTAGTTTCCACTAGTCAAAACACTCGTTCGGGGCAGAGACAGTTAATGTTCTTGAATAGCTTAATGTTCTCATCATGAATTCTTTCTCATTGGCCATTTCAACGGTAGGGAAACATAGAAAACCTACAGTGTGTTACTGTGTAGGTATAAAGACAGAAATAATATTTTCTGTTATGTTCGTGGATCGAACCCACGAACAAACCAGCAGTATTTGGAGATGAATGAATCCAAAACAGGCCGGCGCTATATCCCGCTCGTTCACCAACCGGCTTTGATAAAAAACATATCTCTAATATGACAAAATTCTCGATTGAATTATGGTAGAGATGATCAATTTTTTGAAGTACAGTTTTGACAATTGAATGTACTCAAATGAATGAATGAGAATGAGAATTACAAGAAGACGTATGCCTATTGATGGAATTGGGATAGACAAATGACTTTCATCTCATTGGTACAATCCTAAGTTGGGTGAAATTATTCGGCATCATAATTTGTCTACAATAACGTTATGTTTAATGAAACAATTTGAGCTTGTTAGTTTAACTGTTGACATAGTTCTGTATCATAATGTAAATATACATCTTAGGAGATCTAGCCACTGATCTTGTGATGATTTTACATTTCGAAGAAGTTGATAATGCTAATTATTCACTACGTAGTTCGGAAACAAAGAAGTCACAGGGAAAAGGTATCACTGTTGTTTTTGATAACATCATTATCTCCATACTTCGACTAGCCAATATTATCATCGACTTGGGCTGGACATTACCACAAAAGTGCACTTCGACGTGTAATTTTGTATTTGTATATTCGATATTCCACTGAAACAAATCTCTATTTCTGTTTGGTAAAAATAAATATACTTCTGGTGCAATATTCTTTTATCCCGTGGAAACGTGGAAAAGGAATATTGTAGGATATGAAGACCAATGTTATTTTCATTAGGTAGCATTTATCTATCATCGATTAAGACCAAATTTGTCTGTTTGGATGAATAGATAAGTATATATCCGATACGAAATTTGATATAACCAGTTTGGATATTTTCTGTGCAATTTGTATCGAAGTTTTCTATTTTACGAAACAGAGGTTAAATACTCATTGAAATGTAATTGAAATACTGTCTGATTAATTCGTGACAAAATCAGATCCTAGACGTCGTAAATATAACTTGAAACTTCGTTTCAATATTTTCATTTTACTTTTCATCGATATTGTTATTCTTTGTGATTTTCATTCAACTGATTCATATTCGATTTATTGATTTATATTATTTTTCACTTTCGAAATGAAACACAATTACATTATCAATAACTTTTTCAGCCAACAACCAATGATGAGATTGCTCATATTTCATCATCATCAAACTTTATATTATTGACTATTTTCAATTTTCCTCATTTCAATTTATCAGAGATGCATCTTTCAATTTCGAACCATTTCAATTTCTGAGCATTCCTGTAGAGTGGCCAGAAAGATGTGAACTTACTTTTTTATATTATTTGAGAAAAGTACAAAATTTTCATTTTTTTATGGAAACTGGAGAATTGTTTGTGAAATCTCACTAGATCATGTAACTCTGCTTAAATTCAACGGACTTCAAATTTATTAATCGTCTTTTTCCTTACTGCTTTTCTCTCGCTTTATAATTTTTTTTAGTTCAGTCGCATATTTTTCTATTAAGTACATGAAAATGTTATTATTTCTATTTCATCTTCATCATACAAAAAAGTTATTATTAATTATCCGCAATTGCCTTCCAATAAATTGATTTAAAACATGCAAACCGCAACAAGCCCCCAGCAATCCCCACAGACTTTTCGCTAATCACAAACGAAACCATCAATACCGAACAAGCTATCAGAAATATTGCAGAAGTTATATGGACGTGAACCGAGCGATTCGGAATTTGGATAAAGAATAATGCAAAAAAATGCAATTATAACTTTCTTCAGGAAATTCTGAATCTTTCATCTCAAGTCTGCCAGAGTGTATTTGCCGTATTCAGGATAATTCTACCTGTCCATACATACCTCGATACATACAAATCAATTATTAACTCAGAAATTCAATATCTGAATTCTCACTGGTCAATTATCCACACACACCTCACATTTCTTTGGGAAAAGTTGAACCATTCTATTGAATTATTCAGTTTAGAAAAATTACACCCAAAACTCTGACTAGTGCAAATATTGTGATCATTGTCAATCATCATCATTATCATAGTTATTTATATACCAAGGGTATGAAGTAGAAGTTTATAGCCTAAGGGTATATATTGCTGAGGGCCTCTGGCTCGAGGCTTTGTAAGTAGCCCGAGGGCTTATATATTCATTTATACCCGTTATGTATACCAACTTGTATGTCATATCAGCATCAAAATATGAATATTCGCAAAAAATACATTATTCTATCCTTACTTAAATAAAAATACAATACAACTATTGAATAACACTTTCGCAAAATTTATCACTTTTTTCTATCAATTTGTAATATATATCATATATTTTTTCTGAACTTTGTAAATTTGCTAAATCATGGTAAGGTTTTGAAGATAGCTTGTGGTAACCCATATTCCTTTTTGTTGAATTCAAGGTTTTTACAAAATAAACGCTATTATCATCAATTATTTGAATAATAAAATTGCCCGCCAACCAAACGAGTCCTATCAATCAAACCGCATCAATCAATCGCCTCGCGGTGGCGAAATTCGCCAAACCCTACGAAGATGGCGCCCACGACCTCTACGAAGACGTCGCCCAAAAACTCCCCCACGTCTCCCTCAATCACAAACCAAAACAATCTCCGCAAACAACAATACCGAAAAAGCCATCGTTCGTCACACTCGTCGTCGAACAGGTGGCAGCCTGGTGGACCGTCGGGACGGCATCGCCACGCGATCATCGGCACCGGCTCGGAAGAAGCAACGAGAGCATCGCAAGTTGTGTAATCCCGAACTAACGACGTCCGGCGCGGGCCTGCGAGGCGAGCGCCCAGCTGCTCGGAGAGGAGGGAAAGCTGGGGTCGATGAACCCTCCTCGAAGAGACGATGGTCGAGCTCCGATGAGGTAAGCTGGTGGTCGGCGGAGGTGTGGTGGGAGAGATTAGGGTGGAGGGCTCGCGGCCTAGGAGGCGATGGGGTTGTTGGGAGTTTGTATATCATAATTTGCTGTTGTCATTGGAAGTAAAACAATAGGATTTCTTTGTAGTCAAGTACTAGGTATTCGTTAACAAGGGGGAAAGTTATTTCTCTTCATGAGGATGAAGGGAGGAAAAAACACTTACATGGGGTAATGTTAAACATATGAATTTTCCGCCTCCCCCTGATAAAAAGTCACTCCTCTACCTCTATCTGTTAGCCACATTGTTGCACCCTTATTCCACGATGCAAGCAGTCGCTGCAATTTGTCGTGGCAACTCTTCACCGAGAGAAACTCCAAAAATCTGTCAGTTTCTATAACCAATATTGAAAAATAGCAATAAGTTCTACCACATATTCGTGATTTCTGGCAACAAATTTACCACATAAATAATAGTTATTTGTATAACGAGGGAGGAAAGTGCTACTTTTCCTCCCGGGGATGAAGTTTATTAATCATTCAAGGGAGGAAAAGGAACTTTACCCCCATATTATACGTATGATTTTTTTCGCCTCCCTCTAATCACAAGTCATTTTTAAATAGTTCATTCAAGAAACTAACAAACAAAATTAATTTAAGAACTGAAACGAAGAAGTAAGAAAGGTATAACATACTCCTGAAATTCCGAAAATGAGAAGAACCTACGAAACAAAAAAAAAATAAAAAATAAAAACTTTCGTCGCCGTAATTTGAACCAACATCTTCAAGCATATCATAAACAGCGAGCGATACACCAACTCGTTGCGATACCGGGACAAACAGGCAACTTCTGTGGAATCATGAAGCGTATTGCTGTAGATCTATTACTCTATTATAATATTTGCCGTTTAAATCTCATTTTCTTAATATATTCAAATGTCCAAAAAATCTTACCTTCTTTACAGATTTCTACTACGGTAAAATTAATACTTTATAATAGAATATAGTTTAGGTCGTCAATGCCGTATAAGTTATTTCATCGATGACGTACCTTGAAGTCACTTTTATTTTTCACTCCAAGGAAAGAAAAGTACGACTTTGCTCCCTACAATGAGGCGAGGAGTAGTATACTTTAGGTAGAGGTAGACAGAAAAAGCATTCAAGCTTGAACTCATTCCAGAGCAACAAATATAAATGATAGAAAATTGAAAGTAATTTTTAAAATCGATGAATTGAAATCAAACCGCACTCTGACGTCAGAACTCATATCGATGCCTGTTTGTTAACATTTGAAGCGTGGTTTTTGTGATAATTCGACTTTATTTTCAGAAGTAATAACCCGAGGACATTGATAATTGTGCGAAAAAATTTAATAACAGATTTCAAAAGCTTGTTGGAAACAGAACGACGCCGTAGGCGGAGGTCTGTTTCCAATGAGCAAAGGATTTATCAATGTTTGAGGGTAATTCGCAAGAAAATTTTTTGCTTCAAACAAATTTCTTACTGTACAGAGTATTTCTGGGTGTATTTGACTCGATAATTTCGTTTATCTACACCCGTACTCTAATAAATACACTTATATGCCCACAACTCGTTTTATAATGAAATCCATTACGATACAGATTTTCATTACGATACAGATTTTCAACCAATAGAAACCCATTATTTTTCAATCAAGCATGATGTGCAAGCTTTGCATTTTGACACCTCTGTCAAGTCAAAATCAGTAGGTATTGAATTTTTGAAGAATTTGGTCAATTTTCGATAATCGTATGAAAATGTCTTATAGCAGTGATATAGAAGAATTACCAGCGACCCTCCACACATGTCTTAGACAAGAACAAAATACAATCGAAAGGATTATATTTTTCATTCGACAAATGCAACACATATGTTTTTATTTTCAACCAAATTACATGAGCTCTCATGTCCGAGTGGTCAATGGCGCCGGCAGTGGTCAGTTACGTCCGGGTTCAATTCCTGACCTCGGTAGAAGTTTTCTTTCATTTTTTTCTTCTTTCCATTTCTCATTGTTGCATTTTCCGTGGTTATACAATTATAATTTTGTAGAATACGACATGTTGAATTTATATTAATTTATGAGAAACGTAAAAATTGACATTCATGCGTATCTGTAGCAACGAAGTGAAAACAGCCCATGGGATCTGTTATCAGTGTAATGTTGCTCTAATTTGTTATTTTCATTCACATGACCTCAAATATATAAATTTCATTGGATTTATAAGTAAGCAAAAAATTTTCAATATAATCGACATCATTGCCTACGTTTGTTTTTTGCAATCATGAATTACCGTCAGACGGTTTGTGGTAGCATCATCAAATAATTTACCATCCGTAGACATTTTCATGGTGCTGGAACTCAGAAAGATCTTTTCAATGCAGCTGATTTCGAAAAGTAAAACCAACAGCGTAAGTTCTCAAACACTTCGGTTTCTATGTGAAATAATTCCAAATATTTCTCCGAAATCGAGTCAATGTCCGCTAGTTTTCATATTATTCAAAGAACAGTTAGAATATCATTTAGAGGTTATGTTATTGTTGAGTTGAATTCACATCATAATTTGGATAATCATATTCGTATTTCCCACATCTGAAAGGACTATCTTTAACAAGGCTACTCGAGAGGCATACGGAGATAATGTAATTGGGTATGAGGAGTTGCAAAAAGGGGGCTCAGAACACAGAGTTCGGTCCAAAAATTATTCAGTTCAAGTTATTGTTATTGAGACAGAAGAGAACGTTTCGGATGATTGTGCTGCTTCGTCAAATAATTGATTGTGTGAAATCATTAGCAGCTATTTTATATTTATTATTGGTTCGTAGGTGGTTTTAAGCATGCACTTGCATATGTGATATGGGGCATGGATAAGAAGTGAATAGTCTTCATCAACCCTCGCAGAGGCACTGTTTTCCATAAAATAATGACGTGTCCTGTGGCTCCGATATGAGTTGTGACTTATGTCACCTGTCATCTTGAAGCTGATCGTTTACGCGTCAAATTACTGACTTTGAAGATGTTTTAACTCCGATATAATTTTTTTATTATTATTTGATTTTCGTGTGATTGGCTGTTGACCCATCTTCCTGCATATTTTTCAAAAAGAAAGAAAACATCGAACATTCAATTTAAGACGAACAGGAAAGTAATCCTTCAGAAAACAACTGATCAGTGCCTTTCCGGATATTGAATTACATCTAACATATGCATGTGCAAGGAGATTCGAAAGAGTCACCTTTGCAGGTGCTTCTTGTGATTCGTTATTAGGAATCATCTCAATATAAACGGAGAGGTAATCTACGAACCAGTAATAAGTAAGAAAGAACGACTATTTCAGACGTACTATACTCCTACATGTTTTAGGTAATAGAATGGCCTCAGGGAAATACCTCAATCTCAACTACACAGTGCAGGCGTAAAAAGTCTTTCTGCTCTCGTCGACGGCAGGAATATTTTACGCCCATTGTTTCCCAAATATTGTTCTGTCACGGCTCGGTAATTTTCACCCTGCGTCTTCTTGACCCACTTGATACTTTCAAACCCACTCTGGTCCCATTAGGAGAAATAATATACATTTACTAAAAGTAAAAACTTGACCTTATTTCTTGAGATCTCTTATATGTACAATGGAGCGCCAAAATTCGATATAAATCATTGCATATTCAAATGGATCTCATCTGTTGCGTCAGCTGTTAATGAAAAATATACTGAGTTGTATTAAAAAGTAGTATGTCGACGTCACCTATCTCAATGTACCATAAAGAATATTCTAATCCAGATAACAAGCCTCCTCGAACAAACACAATATGCTAGATGGTCAAACTTTGAGGACACCGTAGTGATTGCTTTGATAAAAATTTTCATGCATTCTTCGCAAATCGCTTCAAGAACCAGGCCGAAATTTATGATGACTGTAGATGCTTTATCCAGTACCATTCTGTGATATGATCACAAGTTCTCACCCTTTCTATTTTATGAAGAAGTGGTTTTGAAATGGACTTTACTAAGATTCATCATCCGCAAATATCTCTTTGGAAAGGTAGGGTTCTAATGACAAGATCCTGAGTGAGTTCGTATTGAAAGATGACCAGTGAGGAATTTGGATCTGTCTAGCTCTGGGAACGATTGTCACTCGAAAGTTTTGAGATTTCATCAGAAGACTATAGCCCAAGAATGATACATTTTGTTTTTCACAGTTATACTATCGTTACGAAATCTCCTAGCGTCGGCCCTGTCGCTCGTAAACCCAAAACATTATGAGGGGTCGAAGAGAGAACGTTTCGCATAAATCCCGATTCGCGTGGAGAATTTGATACACATCATCGAGACCTCTCTGGAAGATTCTCCATAGGCGTACGCAAGTATAAAAAGGGAGACACTTCATCGCGACGGGGAAAGTAATTCAGAGTTTCTAGTGGAAAGAGCTTTGGTATTGCTAAGTGCAGAAGTCGAAGAGAGAGTTTATCAGAGTTTCTAGTAGAGTGAGCTTAGTGGAGCTTAGTGGAGAGTCAGAGTTCTTCAGAGTTCTTATAAGGGAGTTTTAGTACAGAGCGTTTAGCTGAGCAATTTAAGTGATTGTATTGTATTGTGTTGTGATAAAGTGTTGTAATAAAAGTAGTTTATTGTTGTTTGGAGTTTTAATGAACGAACCCAAAGGAAATATTGTAAAACTATTTTCCGATTCGTCTTTTTTGAATGAAACCTTCTCAATGACACATACCGTACTAATCGCAAACCTTTACTTTGGTACCACCCTTTCGGACAGATATAGTTTATTTTCCATTGAAGCAATCGTATCTTCTGGATGTAATAGGAGATCAGTGGCAGTAATGATATTTAAAAGAGAAGGGATCATTCTGAAGACCACGTGCTCTGTTTTGAACGTATGTGCTGAGATGATTCTTCGCGTGATACTAGCGATTGAAGGTAGCACAACAATAAAAAATCTGCTAGCAAAACTTAAATTACATTACCGAGAAGTTGAGCATTCGGCATTACTCGTAGTTTGAGGAAGAAACAAGCTTTTTATTTTGAAATAAGTTGTATTGCGTCCCCTTCTCTCGACAACAAATTTCAGTTCTCGCACCAAATAATGAATAAATCTCACCCTGAACAACTGCAAAATATAAAGATAGAAACAGGAGAAACAGGTGGATACGACTTCATCTTCTTTCAGTCAGATGTTATCACTGCCAATTCTGTTTCGATATTCCCTATGAATATAAATCCTTCCTTTGGAACAGAGAAAGAGATCAAAGCTCTGTATTCAATACAAAGCATCCATTATGGCACAACTTCTCAGGGGAAGACGAGGGGCGAAACTCGTACTCGGTATGGGGCAAGCGGACCAATTCAATCCAAAATATCGACAATTACCCAGCTCCGGACCGTGGTGTATCTACACCTTGTACACGTGTGTACCTTCGAAGAAATGAAACCGGTTCCAGTAAAAGTTCATTCACACTCGGATGCAATCGTTCTCTTCTTCTGCTTCTCGGGACTGGAGACTCAACCATTATAAATAGCCCACGGAAATTGGGTATTCTGATTATTGAGCACGAATAATCTTGGAATTATTCCAACAGGTACATTTACCTACATTATTATCGATGAAATGATGATTTTATTCACAATAATTGGAAACTGTGCATATTTCCAACCTACTCTCGGTTAGGAAATGACCGACTGTTCGTCGAGAAGAAGGTGAGGTTGGAAAAGCACTTTGAAGACTCTATCTGCCTTTTATTCTTCTCTTAATTGAAACATCATTCAGCAAATCAGAATTTAGAAAATGTTTAGATTCTTGCGAATGTTCATAATTATTGTTTATTGAGTAACTGATCCCAAGAAGCTAATGCTTATACAGGGATATACATATAGGAAAACATTAACAAGATACAAACAGAATAAATTAAACCATTAGATCATAACATCAAAAAATGGAATTTTATATACTCGGGAAATTCTATTCTATTGTCTCAAGAAATATTTTTTTGATTTGAATTTATTTATATTTTTTATTTCTTTCAAGTTTTTTGGCAAGATATTATATGTAAGAACTCCTGAGTAAAGCAGAGATTTCCTACCAATATTGCTTCTGATTTTAATCAAATCGAAATCATTCAACTGTCTTGTATTATAGTTATGAATACTCGAATTTTGAGTAAATTCATTGTTGGATGATGTCAAATGAATGAATAAACAGGTCTTCAATTTATATAGCTTTTCTAAATTGAGTAAATTTTTTGGTGTATACAAATTCACAGTGGGTTCACGATAATGCAATTTGTAAGTACACTTAATTGCTTTATTCTGTAGTGTTTTTAAAGGTTGCAATAAAGAACTAGATGCTGTTTCCCAAACTAAGATCAAATACTGTAATTTTGAATATATTAAACAGAAATAGATCATTTTCAAGTATTTTCGTGGAATATAATTTCTTATTTTATATAGAATACCGATTACTGGAAATATACTTTTTCTCAGTATTTGGGTATGAATCGACCACGAAAGAGTAGGATCAATAATAGCCCCAAAAACTTGATTGAATCAGTATATTTTATTACATCTTTCTCAAGCTTTATTTCTTTCAATGATTTTGTCATAACCGATCGTTTAGAAATGAACATGAAAGATCATTTTGGGATATCCAAACTTAGTTAGTGAGGAATTAATTTTTTGAAGATCATTTTCAACCCTAATTTTGATGTCATCAACTCTTTTTGAAAAATATACAAGTGTAATGTCGTCTGCAAATAATTTGATTCTACCTTCTGATTCTAAATTAGATATGGAGTTCATGTATATAAGGAAGAGAACAGGTCCGATCACTGAACCTTGTGGTACATCACAAGTTATTTCTTTCACTACGCTCTTACTATCTCCCATATGTACGAACTGTTTTCTATCGAACAAATGATTTTGGAACCAGTTATATATATACAGTTCCTCTGATGCCAATGTGAGACATTATTTTTAAGAGTATTGAATGATTCACTGTATCGAATGCTTTACATATTCCAGGGTAGTTACACAACACAAGCTAACCCTCTTCGATTTAATTCTATTTAAATACTTAATGAACAGAAACGATATAGGCCTACTTGAAAACATCCACTCTCTTTATAGAGTACGAACTCAGACCAGTTTCCTTAAATGAAACTTTACCTGGTCATCAGACATTTCAACTACCGCCTCTATTCATTTCTCTTTGATTGACCTATCCCATTCAGGGTCACACCGGAAATTAATGTCTTGAAGTATGGGGTGTATTCACAAAGCCACCGGCGGAGGGCGCAGAGATATATTTATTTCACAAAAATTATTGTAGTAACTAATCCTAAAATTGCTCATTTAGAACAATCATCGGGAAACATATGAAATATGATTAGCATTTCAAACACATTCATCAAAAACAATGTGTGTATATGCAATTTTCAACTTCTCCATAGACGAATGACATTGACAAAGAATTATAGTAGATTATACCACGAGGCAATAATGGTAGCTATTATTCTCGAGGAATTTTTACGAACCGAGTCGCGTCAGCGGCAAGGGAGTAATATTCGCGTTTGACACTGACACTTTGGAGTTTGGTTATATCGTTTCCATGGTAATATTCAAATCGAGAAATTTTGTGATAGGACTACAAGAGGGAAATAAAGACTATTACTATTTATCCCTCGCCATTATTCTCCAAGGGAATAATATATGACATTATACTGCAGAAACCATAAGTATCATACTTGCATTATGTAATGGTCGTAAATTAAAAAGCTCCTACTCCATTTCATGTTTATTATATAATATTTTTCCGATTTATTGAAAATGAAATTTCAACAAAACCTCGGTAAAACTTGAATTTCTCTCTAGAAAAATTGGTTAACGACGGTGATATTTTTCTCGAGATAAATGAAGTACTTTTCGCTTAGGTAATATATTTTTTCATCATTCATTCATTAACCGATATTCATCTATTTGAATGTCTTTTTTTGATGCAATGATGATAATGATTCATTTTATTATTTTCAATGGATGATTAATATCAAAGAAATGCATATAATAGTTATTAATGATGTAAGTGCTAAAAGTGATATTTTATTTTGTCGGCGTCCTGTCCCATCCCTTCAAACAAAATTAAATCACTTTTAGCAGGTATATCATACACTATTTTTTCTACAAACACCATTAAAAGTCCAAATTAACGCATACCTATTTCACATTAATTAATTGATGAAATAATAGCTTCGAGATTATCAGTTTGGAATGCAATTTCATCTAATCTACTCATGAAACAAGTTGCCAAGGTAATCAAAAACAGAATTTGTTGATTTGTCTTTGTTGACAACTAACGTCAATCACGAATTATTCATTCTCGTTTCTTCGTTTCTCGATGGAAAGTGATCCAGAAAATGGATTTCTACCGCCGGAAGTTAAACAAGCTGCCAATAAAGCTGCTTTTGAATTATTGCCTAGTAAGTCAAAGCGACAGTACGAGTTTTCATACGATCGTTTCTTGAAACGGTGTGATCAGAAAAATATCAGTGGCAAGGAGTCCAGTGAAAAAGTGCTTCTTGCATACTTTGAAGAAAACTCCAAAGTATGGAAAAAGTCAACGCTTTGGTCGAATTACTCTATGTTGAAGTCGATGATGAAAATAAATGATCATGACATAAGCAGATATTACAAGCTTGTGGCTTTTCTTGAAGCGAAAGGGTGAAAGATATCGGCCGAAAAAGTCAAATAAATCACTTTTAGCACTAGCGCTAAAAATGATTTACTTTTAACACCAGTGTCATAAAATGGCATTTTAGACACTGACAGCATGCGTCAAAAATTATACAATTCATGAGAACAGAAGTTTTCTTTGCAGAGATGAATCTCTGAATTATACGTTCTTCCAATTAACCCTAATTGAACATGCATTATTTGCCAGTTTCATCAGAATACTTCCCAATCGATTCATCTACGGGGGTGATTCCAAATGTACAGGACCTAACAAAAAACAAATATCTTTTATGATGAATATCTTTATTTCCATCAAAATAATCATCAACCACTGACTACATCTCTTCACTGTTGGTCAATCAGAAAATAATCCGGGTACTTCTGTTATCGCAATTGATAGACAAATCAATAAAACAAATATTTCGTCACCAGAAACTCTATAATATAATCGATTATTTCCCTCAATGCGAATAAACGATGAAACAGTTGAAGGCTAGACTGCTTTTACAGAGTTTTACAGCGATCAAATGCACTAGACCTTTTAACCGATTAAAATGTTCGAAATAAACCGGGCGTTTGGATCACTTTTCAGGTACTATCTCTGGTACTATATTGTTCCTGTGTTCGATTTTGATGTTTCCTGAGTTTACATGTTTTCTGGAAATAATCTAAACATATATCCCTCCTTCACCAAGTTCAATCGACCAAAATGCGTGCATTTCCATGATTTTCAAAATTTTGCTTTCAAGCAAATGCTTTCGTGTATAATAATTTAAAATAAAATCCCTCGACCTGCGGTCTCGGGATTTTATCAAATTATCATACACTCAAGTCATTTGCTAAGCAAAATTTCGAGATTCATGGAAGTGCAGCACACATTTTAACCGAATAAACTTGGTGCACTCGGGATATAACCCCCGAATATTCCACTCCGCAATGAGTATAATCTCCCTGGACTAAAATACTAACTCGCGCTGTAATTATCCAACGATTCGTATTTACAACATCAATCTAGCCAGGTGATAAGATTTAAAAGAAACGAGAGAGGGTTATTCAAGAAGTAATGCGTTATGGCTTCGATGCATTCTTTTAGTTTTATGTTCCAGCTGGGATCAATAGGAAACAACGAAGCTTCGAAACCATGAAATTTTTTATTGAAATTTTATTCTGAGAATCGAAAGGGGAAGATGGATTGCATATGACTGAAGCAAAGCTGAACAGCCATGGAATTATTTTAATGGATATGGTGAAGGGAGATAGGTGATGACTGAAGTGTTCACTGAAATAATGATTTTATATTACATTATGGATGAAAATATAATGATATATGTTTCCATCTGAAGCATATACATATAAGGTATATCACTTTAATGTTTAGGAAGCACAGGAACCCACATAGATATTGATGTGTTTATGAGCGTTTCTTTATTTTTCCTTTGCTTCATGCTTTCATACCGAAATGAGAAGTGGGAGAAGTGTTCATTCCCATTCTCGAAAGAGTTTCATCATGGTTCCCATTATGGAATCGTATAAGCAACATTCTTTAAAAAACGATTTGAAATCCTGAATGCTTAGACTTGTGTGAAAGAGTGGTGAGTTCCCCTTCATGTTAAAGTATTCAACACCTTGACAAGTTGACCTCGATTCCAGAAGGCTCGACACTTAATCAATTATAAAATCTACTACTAGAGCAACAAAAATTGCTTTTTCATTCACATTCCAGGGCCCTATTCTCAACATGTGTTTTTCTAGCGTATAAGTTTACGGATCAAATTCTGAGAGCCACTTGACTGAATATTCAAATGAGCTAGGATGCTGATGCAAAAGGTCACTTGTCGAAAATATGGCTCCTGGAATTATCTGTGAGTGAGAGAGGGGAGAAGCTTAGCTCTAACGCACTTAGGCTCCTTGTGCTTCCTTCTCTCATCAATCCTTTTAGACGACGAATGTTCTCCTGGGTGCCCAATGTGAAAATTTCGAAAGCAGATGAATAAAACATACAATGCCAAAAATCCCTCACAAAGCTCAGGGAATATTTATTGAATATCACTGGAATTCCCATACATTAAGTAAGCTAGACAATAGAAATAAATATGTGATGCCCAAATACTATCAGGTCTGTTTATAAAACGGATTCATCTTAAGTCATCTTAAGTCATCTTCTAAGGCAGATTATACATTCACGAGAGGAGGTCGACTCACTTCCACTTTGAGCATCCCAACACTTCTCCTTATGACAACTCAGACAGCATTCACAAGATTTCGCACAAACAGATATATACACGTTGCTCACAAGCTTTAAACCTTACATCATTATACCAATTATAGGTAAGACAAAACCTTCAGTGTGAAAACTTTGAATAACCTACCCTAACACTGAGCTAAAATCACCCACAGTCTCTGCGAGTTCCGCTTACCAAGTTAGCATCTTCTGGGGTTTCCCAGAAGATAATAACTTTGTTAGCAGAACGCGTGACGAGACCCAATGTTGTCAGTTCGTAGACTTTAATGTGCTCAAAGATTTCACCAACATACTAATTTGAAGAAAATACGCCAGGATCCTCTATATAAAACAGCTGTCAGAGATATTGTAGGAAATTCATTTCATCATTCATGAACACAATTGAAAAACAGCATCAATGTAACTTCTACTTCAGATAGGTACTAAAGTCACTGTTGCTTTATAAGGAAATAATCAAATTTTTCTATTGAAAACTGCGGAATAATGAAATTGGCAAAGTTCATCTATACGGAAATCAAATTTCCACAAAAGAGTTTTTGCACTCAGCTTCCAACATTCCCGTGGATAAGTTTGCTTGAACGGTGATTATTTCCCTCAATGCGAATAAACGATGAAACAGTTGAAGGCTAGACTGCTTTCACAGAGTTTTACAGCGATTAAATGCACTAGACCTTTTAACCGATTAAAATGTTCGAAATAAACCGGGCGTTTGGATCACTTTTCAGGTACTATCTCTGGTACTATATTGTTCCTGTGTTCGATTTTGATGTTTCCTGAGTTTACATGTTTTCTGGAAATAATCTAAACATATATCCCTCCTTCACCAAGTTCAATCGACCAAAATGCGTGCATTTCCATGATTTTCAAAATTTTGCTTTCAAGCAAATGCTTTCGTGTATAATAATTTAAAATAAAATCCCTCGACCTGCGGTCTCGGGATTTTATCAAATTATCATACATTCAAGTCATTTGCTGAGCAAAATTTCGAGAATCATGGAAGTGCAGCACACATTTTAACCGATTAAACTTGGTGCACTCGGGATATAACCCACGAATAATCGATATTTCTCGGAAACAAAAAAATACTCGTTAGATTAACTAATGAAATCCTAACTGGATTTCGGTTGTTAGTTATCGAATATACATGAGTATTCTCTCGATATACATCATGAAAATCTCAAACTCTTACACTAAAGGTTCCAATCTCAGTTATGGATTGATGTTATCTCAATAAGTGTATCCTTCCAGAAGTAAATGGCTGACTATATATAAAATAGTTCATCAAAAAACTGAGAATTATGACTAGCCCAGACAAACCAAATTTGTGAGCTGAAAGTTTTCAATTCAGGCCTTTCCATATTTTTTAGTACCAAAAATCGGAAAATACATGCAACGAGACTGAAACTGAAAGTTGCTGGAGAGATGTTTGATATTATAACCCATTTGAAATCCGTTGAACATCTTAATGTGTTCTCTTTGATGAAGATGTGTCTAGAAACCTTCCTTGCGGCTTATGCCTTTTCATTTCCTTATAATAAGACAGGATTTTCCTGGAGAAAGGAATGAATCACCCAACCATCTAGCTCAACTTTGATTTAAAAAAAAAACTAGCTTCAAAGAAAGGAACAAACCAAAATCCCAAACTTTGAACCATTCTTCATACAGAAGGGAAACAGTTCCCAAACAAGATTGGGTAGTGTATTACATTAGCCAATGAACTTTCTCACAATTTTGGGAAATTACACCAAGGACCTCGGCCATGGGCCGGGCTCACAACCATTCGAGCCTGAATGGCTTATTACTTTGATTTTCATTCAATTAAAATGAACTCTTAATTCAAGCTTTTGTTTTTTGCAACAGATGAAGACAAATCCTTACTACGACATGTCAACGAATGAGTTTCAGATACAATAGAAAAAGAAGTAGACCAATATCCGATCACTACGGAACCCTGTATCTCAATTGATTTCTTGTTATGTATCACCACAAATTACTCACTTTAAGGTAAGACTCAAAACAGATATATTATGTTTGTTATCAGTAAATAAATAAAACGGGTCGGTTCCTTATTTTCCCCTTACCTCCAATACTGAATCTGTCACAGTACAAAATTATTTTCCAGGGAGGCTATAAACACCGAAGAAGATTAATAAGACTTTCCTATCAGCCAGGACCCAATTAATAATGAATCTTGACAGTTAATAGGTGTAAGAGACAGGGAGGATGTACAGACATTGTCGAGTAATGGATACGGTATTCTAAAATTCATAGAAAGTGAGTTATTCGGGATATTGTTTCAGAATAGAGTATACAAACAGCGTAAGGTGGAAAGTAAACGATGTAAAAAATATGTAGGAGGCCAAGATGCACCGCCATGATATTTATTTTACCTACAGCAAATGGCGGGAGCCATATCATTGAAATGACCTGAGTGACATTATCTTAAATGGCACGCCCAGTATATTGATAGTTATCTTGATTCCCCCATGAGCAAATCAAATCATCCATTGTCAGAAAATTTTTGGACGCCTTATTTGGCACAAAGTGATTACCACTGTTATATTTCGATCAAAAAAAGAGCCCAATACCCTACTAACCACTCACTAACACAAATCGCTACTAACATAACGTCTTCATCACCTCTGAAAATGTATCAATGTTTTTCAACTATTTTGCACGCAATTCTCTAATCAACTTAGGACATACACGAGGTTCTTTTAATCTAACATTCCGAATGAAAATGTTTCGAAAATAATCTCTTTTAGAATTTTTCCAAAATAAACTGAAAAAAAAAATTGTGATCAGGATTTTCTTCTCGAAATTCTTCATTTGGTAGACGTTGACAATAGAACGACCATAAGATCCACGGACTTTTTTCCCTTACACTATTTCAATATCAATTATCAATTTTATTTGGATTTTCATGCGAGCTGAAACTTTTTTCAACATCATGAAAGTTTACGTATTCTTTGTAAATGTTTAGTAGACCTGAAATCTATTTTTTGGGATTTCTCTCCAGTGGTAATAAAAGAGAAACATATTAGTTGTCATTTTCAAGAATGTTACTGCTCCTACTAGTTGCTAGCACGATACCAAACGCCATCGACTTCGTTAGAAGCCCTTTTCAGCACCTAGGCCTTTTTACTAACTCTCTGCGCCATACCTCAGAGTGATTCACCAATATTACAGAGGGAAATTCTCAAAGAAAAATATCTGTTCCGTTGGGGAATCGAACCCACGACCTTCCAATCGTGAGTTGGACGCGGAACCATCCCTTGCCAATGTCAAGTAATATTTCATAACGTTCCATTTTCAACTCCTCTTTCTGAAGATGCTAAATTGGTAAGCTGAACGCACGATTAGTACAAGTGTTTTTAGTTTGGTGTCGAGGTGATTCGCCTCTAAATACCATTAATTTTTGTTTGTCATACAAATATCCTAACACTAACATGACATTTTGTCAAGTATTTCAGATAGCAAAAATGTATGGTTTCCGTATATAGTGAAAAAACTATAGATTAATTCCAACAATTCATAGAAACTCATGCCTGTTTCTGTTGTGAACAAACACATCAATCGCCAAGCTAGCCAGAAAAAAAGATAATATAAAATACTTGATAATTTATTATCATTTCGTTGAAATATACAGAACCATTCAAGTTTTTTGATCTATTCATTCGACAACATAGCTTTCACAATATGTAATAGGTAGTGGATTCAATCCTCACAATTATATTTAATAGTTCCTTTTGATTCTTTGTTTCGAGAAAAAAAACGGCAATTTATCTTCTCGAAGATTTTATATACCCATAAACATTTATCACTCAGTGATGTCTTCAATGTCTGTATTAAATCTTCGACAAGAAGAATTGAGTTTTGATCCACCATGCATTGATGAATGTTTGTCAAATCCAGTAAGTGGACTGACAAATTGCTTGATATTCATTACGAATTTATTGATCATTATATGTGTATCATCTTATGCAGTAGTGATACACTGTAAGGGTAAAAACTTATTTGATAGAATACAAATGAAAGTTCTTTATAATAATGATAACGTTTATTTCCCAAGAAACTTACGAAGTTTATAGAAGGGAAAAAATGAACTCAATGAAGAAGGGAAACAAGCCATTGAAATCAGACTCATTATAAGAAACGGAAAAATAATGATAATAACAAAAAAAAATGAAGAGTTGAATTTGAAACGGACTTTTCCATATTTTTTCATTGCATTTGGTAATGCATTAAAAATGATTACTTGTGATGATTTGACTGTCGCCCTATGTTAGGTTATATATATGATGATTGGAACTTCCGGTTGAACCACGTCTGGAATCGTTCTTCTGACAAAAGTACGATTCCTGACTCGTTAAGTTTATAGAAATTTTTTGTTGCTTTCCCAAAATCAAATCTGTATATACAATTAACCAACATATTTTGTTAGGTTTTCAAAGGTTCTACAAACTGAATTTGAATAAATGAACAATTTTCAGATATTTCAGAGGTATAAAATTCCGCAATTTGAAAAGGACACCAATCATTGGCGATACTTTTTTCTCTGCGTTCTTTTATGTTTAGTCTACGTTGAATTTTCATCCACATGTAGTCCTCAAAATTTCACAGCATAGGAATATTCACTGACTCCATCTTCAAATTAAATAGGTCTTCTGATAGAAATAAATTGGATTTTTTACAAATATACATGAACGATAACTTTTCAAAGGTCAATGTTAGTTTGTAACTATTTAACCAAGATGATATTGTCTGAATATCCATTAACATATTGATTTTAATTTCTTGTTCATCATTGCCCTCATATATTATAGATGTATCATCTGCAAACATATTGATTTTTCCTTTCAATTTCAAATCAAAAAATATTTCAGATATATAAGAAAAAGAGCCAGTCCAAGGAAAGATCCTTGAGGAACACCACATACAACAGTACTTGATAAATATGAATATAAATATACAGAGTGTTCCAACGATATGTATGCACCTAGATCTTCTTTTGTTTGTAATTTAAAGCAAAATTTCAACATTGAAATCTCAATTCCGTTAAGATGAAGTACTTCAGAAATGTTTGTAGTTATTCTGATTCTCAAATCCCGAAACTTATTTGCATTTTTCATCAGTACCAAAAGTATAGGGTTGGTGTGTGGGTGAATTTCAATGAGTAGGGAGGGCAGCATTGGAAATATAATTTTGTACTCACTTATCTTTTTACCCCACTTTCTAAGGATAAAAATATGTGTAAAATGTGTCCCTTTCGAAAGCAGACTTCACGTGTCCCAGTCTTCTTGCTTCATGTCAAAAGCTAGATGCATTTTTCATTGGACCACACTGTATGTATATTCATTCAACGTATTCCCCATGAGATCAACACGGTTTTAACAAAGATTTCCCAACTGTAGCAACTCTTCCAAACAAAAACATGCTGAGTGCAGATTCTTCGTGTTTACAGACTTATGAATACCCTCTATCAAATTGACTGAAACTGTAGAAGAATATAGTATTCGGCATCCTGAACTAAAGTCAGAATTTTACCGAATTTTCCAAAGGTATTTGGATTTTCTCACATTTTCTGACTTTGACTCTTTTATGATGGTAAGACATTTTTCAGACTACTCATTCAAAAAGAATCCTCTCACTTACTAGAGACAAATATCGCCTTTTCTAGGGTACCCGCAAACGTATCAGGCAAACACATTAATTAGGTAGCCCGCACCTAAGTGTTATTCCTCAATTTTTCCTCTACACTTCTTAATCATTTTAATATTCAGTTATTCCTTCAATTAGATTCAGAAGTATTCGAAACCATAAATATAGATGAACAAGATTTATGTGTGTTTGAAAATAGTTCGTACCTCTGCAACACCATATTAACTCGTACCACTCCTACCTACGTTCCTGCTGAATAACTGTATATTCCGGCTATCAAGAAGTAGTCTTCAATTATCTCCTTCCATTTTTCATATCGATTACGTAAGTCGTTTTAATTTTTTCTTTCAACTGAATAGTGAATATACTCCAAAGTTATTGAGACATTCATCAATATATTGATCACTATCCGAGACGTGTCCTCTTCTTTCGACGTTAATTATTTTTATAATGCAATTATATTGTGTAATTCTCAGTGCTAGGTTTTTTGAGGTTCATCACAAGGCTCTGCCTTCTGTACGCACTCAATGAGTTTCAATAAAAAACGAAAACGACATCCATCTATTCTGTTAAAGAACCTTTATGCAGAGCTCGAAATGGATTGGAATCAAGAATCACGTTGTCCCATGCAAATTTCACCTTCGTTTTCAACCCCTTAGAGGTGGAATATCGAAAAATCCTTTCTTTTCGAATGCCTACGCCACAGAAAAAACACACCTTCCAAGTTTCAGGTCTCTACGATCAGCAGTTTAGGCTGTGCGATGATTCACCCCCATAATAACTTTCTACTTCGAGGCGATGAGTTTCGAAAAAATAACGAACACTTTGTCCATCTGTCGTGCTAGGTAGTCGCACGTTAAAAGGTGATGCCTCGTTGATCCGTTGCTCGCACAAGTTTCGACTTCTGAGAGTTGACGTTCGTCAGCTCCTTAACGCAAACGAATAATTTTAGAACAATCTTTATTCTGTTAAAGGATGTTTATGCAAGATTGTAAGTTCCAAGAGATAATTTGGTGGATGTCTTCAGGTGGTTAGGAAAAAATAGGAAAAAGCAACATGATTCGGTACCCAACGGCAATTTTGTTCTTATGAATGTGCATTGCATATTTTTCAGATGTAACTCTTTCAGTTTCTCAATTACAAATAAGCTTCTCCAACGGTTGAAACTTTTCCTGGAGATCAATTACCCTAACACCAAACTGATATTTTTTTCGTTAACAAGATTAGCATCTTCAGGAAGTGCAAAAATATCAGTTTGGTTTTAGGGTAATTGATCTTTAGGAATAGTGTAAACTTTTACACCAAAGGTTTTGTTGGATATAATTTATTATCATTCCTTAGTGTAGTTTTTCTTTTTTCTTTCTTGAATCCAGATATTCCAATTCACCTTTCCTATCTACCACTGCTGCACTGGTGCACGTTGAGGCTGCCAAAGCAATGTTTCTGCACTAGTCTGAAAACTCTCTCAACGACAGGTTGATTTGGTTCATTGTGCATTTTGCCCATTCGAGGCGGAGAAAAGGTGGTAACTTGACGATGATTTCATTTAGGAGGTTTGGATTGTTCATATGTCCGATACTGTTGTAGAGTTGCATTGTCGTCACTAGATTTTCCACTACATTTGAGAAAAGTAGGTAAGTTTCGAATCTACCTTCTTTAGGTGGAGCAGCTCTTCTTACTTTGTCAACCAAATGTCATTTCGAGAGTTTCGATTATTTTGGAAACGTTTGATAGTGCAAGCGCTGCGAAACATTCCGTTTGAAAAAACCGATGACCTCATTCTGATTGATGATTTGGGTTGAGAAAGACTTAATTAATGATATTGTGGAGGTTGCCGGACGGAATTATGGTCAAGTTTTTTTTTTCGGTCCTATAATAGTTTTCGCTTCCATCGCTGTAGCTGCGAAAAAAAAATTGTTATTGACTATTAACACCTGGTTTAGGTGAGGTATGGAGAAAAACGGCATGATCTAATTCAATACAAATTTAATAAAAAAAAGTGGTTTACCTATTAATAAGTAGTGAAAAATTCATTCAGGTAAGTTTTGACAATTACTGTCGATGCATTTGCAAAGGAAAATACAATTGATTTCGCTTTTTCCACAAGTGCAAAACGTTGTCATGCATTCAGCATTATATTTGCAAAGCCTGATCAAAGAATTTGTCATAGGTGGTTTTGCCATTTGCACCAGGTACAACTTTCCATCTCGTCTTTCATTACCGAATTGGAGTAAGTTCGGAGGCCCATGTATTGCAGCCCTTAAGCAATGTAAATACAAAACATCAAAAGTTCTAATAATTTCAGATACATTTGAATTGAATCCCAGCTTGAAAGATATTTTTTGGCTGATCCTTCGAACCAAATCCCTCAAAAACTACTATTCGATAGCTAATGCTAAAAGTGGATGTTGAGTACGAAAACATCGGAATCTGCACAATTTATAAAAACTTGTTCAATTCCTTCACGAACAGCAACAAAAATATGGCTGAAAATCCTTCAATCTGCTTCTGGAGAGATGAATGAACATATTTCGACGATAAAAGGTTTCATTTTCTTTTTAATTATGAATGTAATAGTTCATTAATAATGTTACGAAATTTTCTAGCACCGACCTTGTCGCTCGTAAACGCAGAATAATATGAATCAAACAATTCAGAAGAGGAGCTTGAAGATTTTTTGGAGTCTTCATACCCACCTGTAATGGCCAGCTGGGATTTTGGTTGAAGGACTTGATATAAATATTTGTAGTCAGTTTCAGTTAGTTTCGGTTCAGCAGTGCCTGAGGTGTTCATTTTTTTAAATGATCTATTCAACGTCAGCCTGTTTTCCCTACCAAGGCCAATCATCGACTCCGGTGACCACATTTCCCCCAACCGGAAATTTTGCCGAACACTGGAAATTCCAACCAGAGGTAGGGATCCTTTACGAGTCCAACAACCATGGACTCAGGACCGCCGGCTTTACGTCTCCTCCGCAGGACAGCAATTCCTTAATATATCTTGTGTTCATTGATATATTGCCTGTGAGCTATGATATAATACTTTGCTGCAGTTTTATGAGCTTTCGACGCGGTCTTTTCCTGCTGCTTAGCTTCAGATATCGAATGACTGGTCAACATGGAGAGCTAGGCCATGCCCGTGAGGTATTCTTTTCATCATTATTTTGTTGATTAACTATCATGATTGTAACGGTCATAGAATCTTCGCCACTTAATGTTCCCTTGAAAGTCATTGTCACAGTGTCTAAGATTTTTCAAGAAACATATGTTTCCATTTAGTTAGGTAGGTGGTGAATGAATTCGGCTAGAGCTGTAAGTTGTGGTGTCTTTCTGTTCGTTATGCTGATATATATCACTAAACACCGCTAATGCTTCATGGAGTGTATTCCCTGACAATTCTAGATTTTGACTGCTTAATGAGGCTTGTATGATAGTCTTCCATTTCGGCGTGAATGTGCATTTCTTCGCGGCATCTTCTATAATAATTTCATCACACAACTTTTCCTCTGGTATAAGTTCAGTAGTGGATAGTTCCTTAGCACACATGACGATTTTGCTACAGTCTAGCCGACGTACGCGTTCAGCTATTTCCTTAATGAACTTCCTGCCATGAAAACCAAAGAAGATTGCTTTCTCTCAGTAAGATATGAGAATAAAACCTTGTCACCATATTTATCGATCAGCATCACTTTGAGATCACGATTAGAACTACATCCTCTACTTCAGCGAGTACAGTAATGCCATTAATTTGTCAAAACCAGCCAGTAAACTGTATTTGTGATATTTGTTGTTGGTCGACCTCTTTCGTTACTAGTAGATATTGGTAATGAAACGTAATGAAACGTAATTTTTTTTTAAACGACGTATGATATTGGAAGTTTCTGCAAACAAATCTTCCGGTGTTTCTATTACAAATTTTTGTGAAAATTTCATAGTATTATCAACGCATTGAAAAACAGCAAAGCTGCTGATTTTAGTTAAAAGATGACTTTTTTTATTCTGTTTTTAGTCGTATTCCACAAATGGAACATCATGAGTCACTCGACGAATCGCTGTTGCTTTTTTTTGATTTGCAGGTCAGTTGATGATCCAGCTACGCCCTGTGTTGTTGATAAAGCTCTTTCTTCCAGCTTCCTATGTAGTGACGACGACGAATTTTTTTTCGCTGATATAGCTGGCCATGCAACTTTTATACCACGAGAAGTGTTCTTCATCAGCATTCGGATCAAACAACTTCTCAAATTTGTCTGAAATTTCGTCTTTGCGTCGTCTTGCTGCATTTGAATAGTTTCTTTCGGTTCATTCACCAGTTCAGCATGATTTTTCGTTCGCCTTTTTTTTAATCTAATGATTGTAGCGATATTCATTCACTTCAGAGAAAGTTATCCCAAAATTCGAAGCACTGCTATTTCAAATATTGGAAAATGTATCTGTTATAATAATGGATGAAGTTCAGCTATAAGTGAAGTCACAAAAACTGTTGAGAAAAGCGCGGCCCGCTCCAAAACTCGAGAGAAGGTATGTGACGCTGGGAAGGAGATTTATAATAAAACTGACAACGGGCTTT
Source organism: Zygogramma bicolorata (assembly GCA_032362365.1). NCBI lineage: Eukaryota > Metazoa > Arthropoda > Insecta > Coleoptera > Chrysomelidae > Zygogramma > Zygogramma bicolorata. The sequence continues at coordinate 7,003,286 of JAVJAQ010001667.1, read as the reverse complement.
TCTGGCAACTTTCAGTTCCAGGTTTGGAAGGATCTTGCAAAAACATTCCAGTCGAGAAATAGCGGTTGATGGATTTTGCATTCTATACAACATTTTTTTTCAACAACTACAGCGATGGAATCGAAAACTCCTATTATTGGGCCGAAAAAAAAACTGGACTATAATTCCGTCCGGCAACCTCCACGATATCATTAATGAGGTCTTTCTTAACTCAAATCATCAATCAGAATGAGGTCATCGGTTTTTTCAAACGGAATGTTTCGCAGCGCCCGCTCTATGAAGATGAAATCAGAAGTGGATGCACTGCTTCTTTGGCTCGTCCCTTGAGGCATTTTTGTTTTTTTTTGACAAATTGAGACATATAAGGGGATGATGTCGCACCAAATGTCATGGCTTTCATCTCAAACACCTCTGGAGCTGTCTTTCTGTCCCTTCCTCTCCAAAAAAAACGCTGAGCCGAACAATCGTCACCTCTTATTAAGACTCTTTGGAATATTTCTTTAATATCGCCACAAAATGCTACTTTCTTTTGTCGGAATTTCCATAGAATAGCGGTGAGACTTTTCAAGAGATCGGGACCGTGTAAGAGTTGGTTATTTAGACTAACGCCATTTGGTTTGGCTGCAGCGTCAAAAACCAACCTCAGTTTATTTGGTTTATTTGTATTGAATACTGCAAAATAGGGTAAATACCAAGTCTTCGGCCCCGTTTTAGCAGCTTCATCCGACTTGAGTTTACGAATATATCCTTTACTCAGATATTCATCAATTTTGGTGTCTGTACCTATGACAATACGTATGTAACATTTTATATTCCTCTATCATTATAAAAAAGTAAAGATCGATTGATTCGTCATCAGGACATTGAATACTCGTATTACGTGAGGAAGGGATTTGGTGTATTCTCCTGAAGATGCTAAACTTGAAACGCGCGTCGACTGCATATAATATCAGCATGGTGTTAGGGTAATTGATCTCTACAAAGAGTTTCAGGATGTATTCAATTAACAATGTATTGAATTTGAAGGTGTAAAATCTGGATATGAGTTTTACCTTTAGACATACTGGTCAATTCTGATTTACCTTTAATTTTGTGGGGTTATCCGAAGAAAACTCAACATCAGATGCATTCTGTGGATGCGAAAGAAACCAAAAACCAGAGTCATTAGTTGAACTTGTCGTACCAGAAGACCAGTTATTATTAGAGATGATTTGAGGTATGTATGGAGATTTTGATGTAGGAGGGTACAATTTGAGATGAAATGATTTGGGAGAGTAAATTGGAGAACCTGACGGTGAAACTTTTTTGGGAAGAGTTTGGATGGAAAGTCTGTAACACTTGTTTAACTTTCAACAACACGTTTTGAAAAAACTCTATGGCATCCTATATATCACCAAATTCTTGTATCGAATTCATTAAATAAGTCGAATTCTTTCTTACTTCTGTTTCAATTATAGTAGAGGGTGAAATGAATGATTTTACCTACGTACGTACCTATTTCAAGTATAAAATCCTATAATGAAAAACTCGAGAAATTTATAAATTATTGTAATCGGGTTTGCTATTGAATCATGAATTCAACTAGATTATCAAAAAATATTCTATAATGGGGCCGAATACAAATATGGTGTCCCTAGAAAATATCAACTGTTAATAATTCTAAACTTTTCGGCAATTGATTATTACATCTAACACAGAAACACCTAACCGCTTTATTGAATATCGTCAAGTTCAAGTTGAATCAATTCAATAAAACAATAAAACATATATTCGCAGTACTGTTTGAGAGTCATTACTTTCTGGTAGATAAATCATTGCTTCTTAGTTTTATGGGTTTCTTACCTGCCACAATCTGAAAAAATGAGTATTAATATTGAAATCTACACGAGTGTAGACTTCTATCTGCCCGACAATTTGAGTTAGTTCCTTTTGCGCATTCAAAATTCATATATACGAAAAGTTGCTGAATAATTGGACTTGTTCTATCCGAAAGGATTCGTTTTTAATTAATGCACCAACTTGTTAGGATGGCTAGAGACACTTGTATAGATTGCAATAATAATACTAATTTCTTTAGATTGTGGTAGGTTAAAAACCCAGAAAACTACGAAAAAAAAAACAATATTCGTAAAACTGACAGATTATTTTTTACCGACAACAGAAAATAGAACAACTTCCTTATTCATCCAGAATTCAAGATAAAACATTATGTCAACTCAACCTTTAATTGAATTCAACCGACTGGTATAATATAATGATCGATCGAAAAAATAATTGTGAATACCACTTTTCAACGTCATTAGAGACAGAGTTTTATTTTCTATAGGTGTGTGAATCTCAAACTTCACCATGCATGAATTATGCAAAATATGACTGTTTTTTCAACCAGCTCTCACCTTGTTTTAAACCGCATTGGTGGTGCTAATATATCTATCCTTCACTTATCATAAGTGATATCGATTTATACAGTGATGAACTGTTTTTTGCCCACTCACTGATTAATATCTACTCCCCTGGTGGTGCTACTATAACAGCCATAAATAAAATATTAACGACTCTCAGTGAAATTAGAAAATGGAATCTTAGCACGCAACACTAATACTTAAATCAATAATCTATCAATATCGTCACCTCTAACGCACCGTCAGACTATCTTTATGAATATCCAAACAAAACTTTCATTGGCTCGACTTTCATTCTCTCTATTGAACTCGAATGGCTTGTACCAAATGGACCACCATGATCCATCAAGGTATACAAATAGACACCTACACATACTTTCGTGGCTAAGTTGCATGCATATATACAAAACAAATGAGTCGTTTTTCTCACGATTTATAATTACTGAGCCCGCTAATAATGCGCTTCCTAGTGATGTTGCTGATTCCGATACCAGCAGCAACAGAAACGAAGAAATCAAGAAAAATATTTCGTTGTTAGCGACGGATTCTGGTAGAGTGGTAGGGCTTGGATGTATCTGCTAATTTGGTTTAGCAAATATTATCAATATTTTTGTTCATTTACTCATTTAGAGTACGCCAAGAATGACTGGAAAATTAATTAAAAAATTCCTCTAGCGAATTCACATGTCATGATTTTTTTTCTGAAATACAGGGGGCGTCATATAAGCATTCCCAAAAATCTGTTATAGTACGATTACAGATTGACGTGAGTTTGATGTTGATAAAAGAATGTAGGCTTTCACGGCCGGTGTTGATACATCGCAAGTTTTTCGGGCTTTTGGGCCGTGTCCTGGAATTTTGGGTTTCGGCTGCATCTGTAGCCTAATTAGTCATAGTAGACTCACAGGAAGGAGTTCAACTAAGACCACGTCGCTGAAGATAGCTGCCGCAGATGCAGCCGAAAGCTCCGGAACTCAAAATTCCAGGACACAGCCCTCAAGTTCCATGTTATTGTTGACAATCTTTGTCTGAATCTTCCATGATATGCATTCATTTAAAACTAGCGGAACTGTCGTTTTTCACATTTAACAAAGTTCAATCAGTGTCAGACTATGAGTTCAAGTTGTAACAGATACTTTTTACGATGTGAAGATTTTTTGTTTTGTGTGGACAGTCGAAACATGTAAATCAAGCTACTGGCTTTTATTCAGTACCCAAGTAAACTACAAAAGCTTCATATAATCATAAACATTACAACTAATAGACTAGCCTTCATGACAGTTTTCCGTATAACGCGATGCGAAATACATTAGAGAGAGAAAGGATATGCACATCGAAGTGATATTGTGAAGGACAGAATGATAATTCTATACTTGAATTACTCTATTCTTCTCAACCTCTCCTTATCGGCTACATTGCAGAAGGAATTTGCTTGGAGGTTATATTTGAAGTAATCTATCTTGCTCATTCTGCAGTCCTCTCTCTTAGAGCCACTCCATTACTTATAATGTCTATGCTATAAGTAGATACACAAAGTTTTTTTAGGCATCTTACTCATTCTGTCATGTCATTCTGGCGTTATAATATGTTCCTTTGAACTTTTCATTAACACGTTCCAAAGAGTTTCAATTTTTTCATTCCTATTGAAAATATTCGGGGTCCACTTCCAAAGAAACCTGATAACGCTATTTTGATTTGGGTTATTGAAATGATGTAAAACTTCAGGAAATATTTTGTTCGATGATGAATACGGGGAGTAGAATTATAAATGTTTGAAAGATATGGTTACCTGCAAACCTACAGGAAAACGGATATTTTTTATACATTCGAGAATTTTCGCGCCATAACATTTTCCTTGTTTATATTTTTATTAATTTTGAAAGAATATATTTTCATATCAATTAGTTGGGTATGGTGTCGTCTGGCGATTGACAAGAAACCCCCTTTCACCCTTTTTTAGTCTATAATCACCAATGAGTATCCGTACATTACGAATTGTTTATTTGATGGATATTTGATCTATATCTGCCTCATGTGATCTCATAGTACAGAGAGCGAGAGTCCACAGCAGTTTCCAATGGTGAAGTTGGTGCACATTTTGTCTATCTTTGTCTTCGTTTCGTTAGGTTATCGAAGGAACGCATACATATATCGAATGGAGCCTCTTAGAAACTTGAGTTATGCGCAATGAACTCTTTACCAACAACAACACTACATTTGTGATTCAACAAACATGATTTTGAATTCGATTATGCAGCTACTAAAACAGAAAATGAACGTTCAGTGTTTATTATTATTTTTTTCTTTCGTGACTCACAACGTTTATCTTGATCAGTCCTTTATAAAAAAATATTTTCAACTTAACGTAACACCCTATAAAAAACAGAAGAATTGTGGGAAAAATATTTTTCAATACGACGACTAGTTTACGAGATATTCAATATTTTAGTTTAGTGTGACAAGGGATCGTCGCCTGCTGCTGTGACGTCACTTTACAACAGTCGCTCCCGACCTAGGTGTATGAAATTTCCGTCTCAAACATTGTTGATAATGTCGAATCCTCGAACTAGACAATGTGTGTTGTGTAGTAAATTCAAAATTTGATATAGGTTTTCATGTGACAAAATACAGTGAAAATTTTATTGACCACTGAATTATCCCAGCGCCAATCTGATAGCACTTTGCACTTCATAAGCATTTCGATAACAGAGTTAGATTCTTCAGGAAAAAAAAATAAATGTAAATATTAGAGTTTAGATATTCATAGTGAATTTTCATGGCCATTCACTGTTTCAAACCCTGTTAATTTCATTTGTATCATTTATATGGCTTGAATATTCGGATAAATAAGTAGGCAGGAAGCTACAATTATTCACGCCTTTTTCGGTTTCGTCACACCCTATGTATTACTTGAATGATACAATTTGAAATAATTGTTTGAAAATAAATTCATTGTTATTTCTACTATATCTATCCAATAAAACAACCACAAAATTATACGAATCAGTACCTAATAGGTTCGTTTACAATTATAACTAGGGTCACTGTAAAATTAAAAAATTGACATCGACATTGACAGATTTTAAACTGTCAGAGCCAGATGAAAATCTGTCAATGCCAAATAAAATATGTCAATGACAGATTTCAGTCTGTCAATACGCCATTGACAGATTATAAGGTCATTTGACAATTTTAATCTGGCATTGACAGATTATAATCTGTATAAGTGTGATCCTAATACTCCTTTGTAATCCTGTTATCCGCCTTCGATATAGTATCGTTCTCCTTCCTATAGCGCGGACTCTGACGAAGTACATCGGGCTCGTACACGAAGGCTACATGTCCATCCATATTTCTCTTGAAATGTATTTCCTTCACAATGTCGTACCCATAGCTGGGCATTAACTCGTTAATCCGTTAATCGTTAATTAACGAAGTTAACATTTTGATTAACTGATTAACTTTTAAGTTAACTTTTAAAAAGGTTAACGGATACGTTAACTTTCGTTAATATGCAGAAGTCCGTTAATCGTTAATCCAATGCCGAATAGTTTCCGCATGGCACCGTCAAGTGAGGGCGAACGAAACGAAAACAAAACTACATATATTTTGCCGAGGCGTGCGAGTGAGAAAGAAAACTGCAAGGAGATTTCTTTCATTTGACGTTTGATCATTTCATTACTTAGCGCAGGTGCTTAGGGTATGGTCCGATAGTAACCACTACTGACCGCTACTAACCGATTTTTTGACAGCGGTTTCCTGAGAAACTGGTAATCAGTGGTGGGTCTCTGATGAATAGAAATAATGTATCATCAAAATGACGTCAGAATCGAACTTTCGGTACTCTGATTCCTATCCTAGAAACGCTTCGACACGAAAATATGAATAGGTCTATTCATCAGAGTCCAATTGGATGAATATTTTCGTATCGAAGCGTTTCTAGGATAGGAGTGCCGATATTTCGATGCTGGCGTCATTTTTCGATTCTATGAGACATTTATATTCATCAGAGTCCCACTGCAGTGCCTAATTTCAGGACACATGTTAGTTTCAAGTTCAAAACAGACAGAGAACTACCTATGGTGTGAGGAACTATCATAACAGAGGCATTCATGTTCAAAAATATGAAAAATACTTTTGACATATGACAACAGCGGTTAGGTTTGAACAGATATTAACGGATTAACGATTAACGTTAACTTGCGTTAATTCTTCCGAAATATAACGCTTTAACGTTTGACGAAGCTAATTTTTTTTGGAGCGGATTAACGATTAACGAAGTTAATTAGTTGATTAACGGTGCCCAGCTATGGTCGTACCCCTGAGAATCTCAAAAGACGGTGAAAGTAAATCTCAACTTCGATTCCCCCAAGTTGAATATTTACAACATCATGAAACTCCTCCGTTGAATCCAAATACAAACTCCACGCGTTGTGAATGCTGATGTCGCTACCAGCGACGAACGTACCCGCACACATACCCGGAGAGATTTTCTTTTTGTGAATGCTCTGGCGGTCGACGGAGGTGAACGGCCGTTGCGGTTATTCCTCTGTCGAGTTCTGCCTCTGGCCATTACCACGACCACGAGGATGGTGTCCGTGGCTGGGAGCGCTCCGCTCTCTCAGAGGCGGGTGTCGGAGGAATTCAAACGGGCGAAGAACAGTAGCGTTTCTAAGTCGAGGTGTAGAGAAAACGATTTTGAAAATGTGTGAGGTTGAGCCAGAAACTAGTCACATTTGGCTGGGAAGGAATGTGAAAGAGATATTGGCGGAAATGGTTCAGGATGAAGGATGATGAACATTGCCGATAGAAAATAATGGAAAGTGGATAACTTCTTCGTAGTTTTTTTTGGGTTCTTAATCTACCACAATAAAAAAAAAGAATTAATATTGAAATCTATACAAGTGTAAAAGGTCAGATTTCTAATCTAATCTATTTTTTTCAGGATAAACATTAAGGCACACCAAAGATAAAAACTGAATTGAAAAGTTCTTAAGGCACAAAGACCTGATCTTTTATTGCAAAATACTCTGTGATACGTTCCAAAACAGACAACCAATAAGGATATTGCTAGGGACATCAGACTTGACAGTCCAATACAGTATTATTCGACTTCGAAGAGAGCAATGAACGGGAAATAAATATGTAGGAAAGCGATGCTGGTTCACGAAATATGGACATAAACGATGCGAGTGTAACATTTTTGATGTGAAAGTTTTTCTAGAGATCAATAATCACCGTAACACTGAACTGATCAGTAAATCGTCTCCTAATTATTCTAATCCATTTCTTAACATTACACTGAAATGCGGGCTAAATGGGATAGGCCTTTTTTCACTTTCCATAGTATTCTTACATTTTGCCAATTATAGACTCTCAAATGCTTTGAGCAGCCTCGAATTATGCACATCCTTGATCAGTTTCCGATTTCAAACTGTTAACTGTGTTTTGGTCAGGTGTTTCATTGGAAATTAACATTTTTTATTCATCTTGGATCCAATAAGTACCATCTGGAACCAATTTTGTGGAATCAACATGAGCAATACTTTGCCTGGTGTCAACTAGAGATGGGTAGATACATTGCAGATTTAGAAAGCTATGCACTTTCATTAAATTTCAATTTTGATAATATTTTGTGAAAGTTTCTTTGTTTATGTAGAATGAAACGAACATGAACGCTTCTAGATAAAGTTAAAATCATTATTGCTACGTGGTGACTAACCTAGAACTGAAATAATTTATAGAAATAAAACAAGCATGGAACACATGGGGCACCTGACTCAAATTTTATGAAGGTTCGTCCTTTCACTTTGAAGATTCACCCAAACCCCACATCTCTTGTCGTAAATTTTTTGGCAATTCAAATCGACATGTTCAAGCAACTGGTGAAAGTGCGGATGCACTATAGAAAACAGTTACTGATAATTTCGTACTTTTTCTGCTTTCAGAAATTTCTTAGTAAACTTGTAGTTTTGATTTTTGGAAACGCATCGGTTCGAGGCAATTCTGCACAATGGTCAGAATGATATTTTCCATTCCAACAATGAAAAACTGCCCCGTTAATTTTTCATCATATTATTACGTGATCAGACTCATATTGCACCTCTGACTTAGCCTAAGTACTCTACTTCTGGTATTTATCAAAACTAACGTTTTCAGATAATTCTTAAAATCTCGCTACGGGGTACTCTCCAGTCACAAATGGTATCTGGCGTGTATATAAGACACAGGGTAACTCCCAATGACAACATTTCTGTACAATGGAAGTCTTTCCTTCGAACAAGATCAGCACATACAATTAGTTCCAATCCATAAAAGTGTCTTCTGGAAGGGATATCTATTACCCTTTTCATCTTTTTGTTGACAGTCCAGGCAGATAAAGTTGTAGCTGACAGAACACCTGCAGTTAGCCGGAAGTTTCACCTGGATATCTACAAATATTATTTCTTTATTGAAGGGGGGGTAGGTCTCTCGATGTGTTACAATTGGTGCTCTCATCAGCATCGCAGTTGCCAATATTGTCATGGCAATGAAAGGGTCGGGTTGTAGGAGTTGAAGACACTCTCACTTCAACGTAGAATATTCCAAAAAACATAACTTTATTCCAAATGGAAGTTTGTTGGCTTGTAGATCAAGAATTTAAAAACCTGTTACATGCGTAGTTTACTTTTTAAATAATAATAAATAAAAGTTTGCCTGGTCGAAAAAAATTGTTTACCTTTATTCGTAATGGATCCAGGGCTTGATGCTTCCAATGGGCTGTCCGGGTTCGAGCCAGTTTCTTGTTTAACGCTGCAACAAAAAATGAAATGAATAAGATGGAAGAGAAGAAAGAATATATTTTTACCGAGAGATATGAATTGAATTTCATTTCGATTGACAGATTACTGAAACGAAGAAAGACTGCTGATATGCATAAAAAAAATTCTATTGATAATCATTCTGACGAAGAAATATAGATATTTTTTTCAGAACAAACCCAAATACACTGAGGAATCGTTTGCAGTGGTAGCATATCTAAAAGTAGTTATCGAAATACATATCAGCTTATTCGACTTATCTTTCATTTCATTGGTTGCTTTAGATATCTTTTTTCTTCTGTGTGATTGATTCATACTTATGAATGATACACAAAAAAACACAACTTCGCAATTTTTTTCATTGTACTTCTTTATAAAAGTTTTGTATTATTTTTATATAATTTTTGTTGATTAAAATGCAAAAAGATTCCCCCAAAACTCTATTCTCTCCACAAATATAAATATATCAAGGAGTTTTCTATATTCCTTGGTTGCACACACTCCCTTGTAGAAAATTCGTTGTATTTCATAAAATTTCTTTTCGCTAGAGGATTTCCGATGTTTTTTCTCTGAGCAATGATCTTCGCTGATCAGAGACGTCCCTGAATATTGAATCTGGTAAATGAGCTCAGCAATATGAGTATTTTGGTGAATTTATATCACTCCAGCAGTGGATTTCTGAAGAAAAAACAATATTGCTACGATAATTCCGTCGGTTCGTTGATCAAGACTCCAAACAACACTAAACTACTTTTATTACAACTCTATATCACAACACAATACAATCACTTGAATTCTTCAGCTAACTTTCCAACGCTCGGTACTGAAACTCTCTGTAATAGAAATTCTTCACTTCGACTTCTGCATCAAGCAATTACAATACTCTCTCCAGTAAGCTGATTTCCTATCTGCTAAACTCTCTCCACTCAACTCTGAACAACTCTGCTCTGAATAAATTCTGCTCTGAGATGAAGTGTCTCCCATATATATACCCGCTCACATCTATGGAGAATCCTCCAGACAAACCCCGGTGGTCGAACATTCCACGCACGACGAGTGACGTTATCTCTTCGACCCCTCATATTATTCTGTGTTTATGAGCGACAGGGCCGCCGCTAGGATATTTTGTAACAATATCAATCCCGGGTACTCTAATGCCGTTGCTTTGTATGTTTATCTCCACAATAACTTCACGAGCTATCAGTTTTTTTTATTCACTTGTAGTCCGCCCAATTCAAAATTGAGCCAAAGTGCAGCTACTTAAATATCTTCGTAGGAAGTAATGTCTTGTAGTAATGTATTGGTCTGCTGGATAATAACTGCTAAGAGCTGCAATAAATTTTGAAGTTACCTCAGATATCATCTGATCTTTAACTACAGTTTATGCTAAAAGGGTTGATCCCAAATCAGCAATATCACTTTCCATTTCCCATTTTCGAGTTACTTATTCGTACTCAGCCACACAAATCTTCATTTTTCTCTTCCCTCGTAACGTCAACCCTCTCCATAGGAAGACATAACGCTGAAAAATTGGGTCATGAAAAACTAGACCACCCCCCTGTAGAGTTGATATATTCCCGAGAGCAACGAGCTTAGTGGAGTAATTGTTCACACAAGCGCACGCCCCAAATGTTTAGGGATGCTCGTTAAGCTGAAATTGGATTCAGAACTGACGCTAATTTTGGCGCTCCGGTGTTAACTAAATCAATTTTTCAGAAGCGGAGAGGTAGATGATGCTGGTTATTGATTTATATCCTAGGACGACGGAAGGTTTATTGATGTTGTGTGTCTCCAAGAACGAGTAATAGTGTAGGTATTTCTTGGTACCGGTTCTGATGGTTGAGGCGATCTTATTTTTCTCATACAGTGCTTTTCTTTAATGTCTCTCCTCCCTCTTATTTTTTGAACGGGTTAACTCAGAAAATTGAAACTTGGGATAATGAGATTGATTCATAAATACTATATTTTGGAGTAAAATTGATAGATGACCTACAAAAGAAGGGATGAACATTTGATGATTACCTGAATACATCGATATTTAACTCCATACTTTGAGGAGTTCATTTCAGAAGAAGCTCCGATATTTCACGTCAAACATTTTCGAAAACAGCAACGTCGATATCTTTACAACTATTTATTATTCTCTGCCGTATATTCAATATTGAAGCAGATTGAGTTTCGTAAACTCGTTGCTTCAAATGGCCCATAAAAAAAGTTTAAAGCTGTCAAATCTGGCAAGCTGGCTGGCCATTTCGTAGGACCTCGATGGTCAATCCAACGACCATGGAAAGTATTATCCAAATAGTTTCTTATTTGTCTGGAGTAATGTGGTGGTGGTCCATCTTGTTGGAATAATAATATCCATATCGAATTCATAAGGATTCACTTCGACGATAAGGGGATCAACAGTATTTTCCAGTATATTCAAATAGAGTTATCCTCTTGAATTTTGTTCAATTGACCATTTTGGAGATAGTTCACGTGGTACCTATGTCCTTGTAAAATCGAAAACTACATTAGAATATTTGAACTGACATTTTTTCTTATGAACCAAAAATAACCTATCAAACCTCATCGGTTTGGTGGGAGAGAAAAACGATTATTTCTAAAAATTTAAAATGTTTTCGTAATCAGGTAATTATTGAATGTTCCACCATTTTCTAGTAGGTGAAGATATTGACTTCATATTCTAAGATTGTTAAGTATTTGTCAGGAGCTTCAAAGTGATGTATCACAATATCCCCCGTACCATTAAATTTTTTTTCCAGGTGGCACCCAGTCGTCATCTTGAAATTTTCATCTGTCAATTTCACTCATGAATATAGTATTCAGGCATCGATTTCATTATCCAAAGTTTCGAAAATAATTTTGTGATTACTGATTTTTCGATATAATATAAGGTTGTGGAATGCCTGGCGACAGCGCAGTTTGAAGCATTAAACTGTCAAAATATCTGGAAACAGGTCCTACACTAGTTCATAATATCAAGGAACGTATGGAGCTGGCCAGACACGATAGTTATGGAACGCGATAAGTCAGAAAATCGCAAAGTTGCCATGAAGTTGAAGTTGATACAAGAGTTTCGTGATGACTGGAAATTACTTTACTATTTATGAAGCATGTATAATTAAAAAAAAAGTGAACCCTAGTTTGATAGCACCGACCCAATCAGCAGCAACTCTAAGTTCTGAGATCGAGCCGCTGTCCAGGTGTTTCACCACCTGACCTTGCAAGAGGGGTCTTTTTCAAGTACATCTCCAAAATATTATTTTAAAAAATAAGCCACCTCAACACTCCTCTCGATTTTGGCTCCATATTGCGCTTCGGATATGAGACTAGAGGGGGGGTTGAATGGATGAACAGCAATTGTATTGTCTGTCATGATATAATGAAACAAACGATTCGCCTTCTTCTCAATCTATTCCGACAGCTTTGGTGTTTGTTCTGGCGCCTGATTCAAAACAAACAAACAAACAAAGAATATTCAAGAAGAGGTTGAAACGAAAAACCATTTTTTGAGGCGTTTTATGCAGTTATTAGCGGAAACATTTTTTGCCAAATACTGACAACGACCAGACTGTACCTGAAACTTAATGACCTATGTTCATCTTGCAAATTTGATTATCGAAAAATCGTAGTCAACAAATTAGTAACTCCCGGCAAACTTCCTCCACTTCTTTTCTATTTTCACATCACTACACAGTCTCTCAGCGGTAAACAATAATCTTTATTTTAGAATTTCCACAGCCGTAAACGATCACACGCGTTTCTTTATCTCAGTGTATATATTTGGATAATCTCATTTCCAAAACCTGCATTTGACATATCGAGTGTGAATTTCCCAATTTTTTTCACCTATAAATATTTTCAGATAAAAAAATTCACAGGAAGCTCTTTAGCAATTAGGTTTAATTACTTTATTCTATAATTATTAGTGCAGTAAAGTACTTTTTCTTCTTCCACTATTCTGAACCGTCCGTTACATATTTGACAGCTCTCAGGTAATGGCTTACATTAATAATATAATAATAATAATAATACACGTGTATTCTTAATTATTGGCGGCCTCTTCCGGTGTTTTTTTTTAAGTTGGAATATGCAACATTTGACCCGATGAATTTGATCTCAAAAACCAAATTCACCTAATTTTTCTTTCAAATTATTTGTAAAATTGAATTAAAACTGATATTTTCAGTAAATTTGTGTTTAACAGTTTGTGGTTTGGTACTGTATCTAGTTATGTCCATGAAGCAAGCAATTTTTTCACCTACTTGTTCACCGAAAATGAGGAATAATGAAAAAATTCTTACTACATCAGCAGGAATTACCGCACAAGGTTGTTGGGAGTAGAAAAAGTACAGTACGCAACTCGAGGATAAGGCTAGTTACGTGCGCTCGTGCGTAACAGGCTCCTTATCCTTCTCGTTTCGTGATATATTATTACTGAACTAGTGAACAAATAGTGTAGTAGAGTACTTTTTTCTATTCACAATGGCGGCTGCCATCAATTCACAATACACATGTATTGTAAATGAACCATTACGTTACAGTTGTCGGGATGGTAGAAGCAGAAAAAGTTCAGTACGCAACTCGGGGATAAGGCACTCGAGAATTGCCGCACTCGGCTAACGCCTCGTCTTCCAATTTTTTCATTTTGCGTAATTGGCACTTATCCTCCTCGTTACCGTCATTCTTGATTGGTCCAGACTAAATTTTTGTGTGTTATGATTAAGATGTCTAGAAGGATGGTGCTAGGACCGATGCGATATTGTTTAGAATTTTATGGCGACACTTTTCTGTCATTAGTGTCATTTTTACGTATCGTGGTGTGTTTCTCAATTTCATCGCTAATTGGAAGTGCATAGTTAACCGATCGATCGACAAACTATATTCTTTGATTCGAGCAGTCAACAAAATGAGCAAAATCTAATGTCATACTCATAAAAAACAAAATCGAATGAAAGGAACACAACTGAAGGGAATTTGGCCAGTATTCTAAACAAATAATATAGGTTGTTGATCAGCCAGCCGTCAGGTCGGCCGTTTATACATTTCCTAGGAAATTTGTAACTCTTTTCGTTGCAAACGCCATCTGAACTGATTTGATGTCGAGAAGTCATGATGCTTATTATCATAGTAGGCATGTGTCGCCAAGTATACCCCAAACATGCCCTGGTATAACTCAGTACACCATCCTTCTAGACATCTTAGATATGATTTACTTCAGATATTGTGACGCGTTATGAAATCAAATCCATGTTGAAAGCAACAAAGTACGTCTGGCAAAGCACATCAGTGGCAAATAAACCGTATCACTGACAACTTGGCAATGGCGCCCGAATAGTTTCTTATATGACTTCTGTAAATGACACATCAATACCCAATCAATACTTTGATTTTTCACTGATGGGAAATGGAAAAAAATGCCGAAAGTAGGATATACGAATGTTTCGGCACAGTTCATTTCGATTGTTTGATTTATTTTGTTAGGTATTGCTCACCTTTTTGTACGACTTTTTCCACAGCTTGATGGTAGCCAAGATCAAATTATTCATATATGATTACATCTAGAAACTTCGATAGTATATTTCATTTTTTCCGTTTCTGTGAAATAAAGTAACAAGCATCTGCTGAATCCAATTCGAAGCATGAAGTGCCATGAAGAGGATGGAAGTTTCATCAGGACCGCTTTCAAATGAATTTGATTTGTATTGTATGAAATAATCCAGCGTGTTGAAAAATAACGGATATCAGATTCCTAATTAGGATCTCTCGCAAACCAAAATTGAGCTCAGACATGATATAACTCGAAATTCTCATCAGTTTACATCCGCAATCATCTGTAAGGAACAAAGAACTTTTGTAAATGATCGTGTTAATCCACTGTCTTTCAAAAATGTGACACTCGGGCGTGGAATAAAATTCGAAGTTATATTGCAGAATTGCTATTTTTCAAATGATTATGAGGTCGTCGATTGCTTTCATCATTTTAATCCCTTCATAATTCGAAATTCCGCGGGCAGAAAAAATATAGTTGAAAATTCGTTAAACAGATCAGAAAGCCCGAAAAACTCCTAAAAGGAAAACAAGTTACATTTAAATTAGGCAAATATCTGGGATTATAGTGTGTTCTGTTTGAACAGTCTGGAATACCTCATCAATTTTTTCACTCAAAATCAAAGAATATTGTATAGGAACGTACAACAACTGGACTAGCAGGGAACTCAATGACGTAGGTATATGATTCCGAGATGGAATCAAAAATATGTGTAATAAATAAAATCAAAATGTGCTGATTTTTTCTCGAAATAATAATATATTTCTCAAAGTAAATATACAATATAATAAAAGACAGTGGACAACACATTACTATATCGAAATCTAGTTAAAAAAGAACTACACCAGTAAACATTAAGGACAATTGTATATTGAAAAATATGTGCTTGGAAATTCATTTGTGACATTTTAGTGATATTTGATCAGCAGCAACAGTGACAAAAAAATAAATTTCAACTCCGACAGTGGGGAAGGTGCGGGAATTGACTTTTTGAAGGAAAAATAACAGGCCTGGATTTTTCTCAAATAGAATTTATATTTGAACTCCTCGATCGATTTGGGATGGAAAAGCCTTCCTTAATTTTTTTTCTACGAAACGTCGTTTTTGAGCAATCAAAATAATTTTATTGTCCGATAAATTATGGAAAAATGTTATCTTATTGAATACGATCTTCCTTCAGTTTTTGAATTAGTAGGCAATTGCACTTAAAGCTGGTCAATTTTTGGATACAAAAAGAATTGAACAATGTGGCACTCTTTCGGTCATTGATTTCGATATTTTCTATCATTTTTTCCTCAAAACCTCAACACCTTCACCAACTGAGCATTTTTAGACAACAGAATCTAAAGACGAAATATTGCAACTGCAAGACCTGGAGATCTGAAACAAATGGTATCCGAACCAGGCCACTTGACCCTTCCTTAAAAACACTACACTATCAACATAGAAATGCACCGGCCGCCTCCATATCATCCCCTAGAAATCGATCAAGCCGATTACGCTACTGCCTACCTGGAGAACGTCGAGTCTGCATTTCCTGGGGAACTGGGAGTCGAGCTGGTGGCCTCCATGTCACCCGGAAAGAGTGCACTCGAGCCGCATTTTCACCCCGATCGTTTCATTTCTCCGTCCGCGGTCTCACTGCCGGAACTGGTGAGCCCTAGCGCTGCCATTAGGGGCTGCACCGGTTACGGGAACGTTTTATTAGGGGCTGTTCGCGATAGATTCGCGGCGTTGCCAAGAAGACAAAAGAAAACTTCCTCAGGTGCACTACAAAATGTATCACCGACGTTTCGAAGTCTATAAAGTCATCTTCAGTGCACTACAACATGAATCAAGAAATTCTGAACTCAGGCATACTAAGAATGTTATTGAATGAAATTTGTGCTGAAATGTTATAGAGCCTATATCACTAGATAGTACAATACAAAGTCGCTTCACCCTGTCTGTATGTTCCTATGTACGCTTAGTTAGATCTTGAAGAGGATTTTGATACGTTTTTTTATAGATAGAGTGATTCAAGCGGAAGGTTTATATGTATAATGCATGCATGATATACTAGAGCAGGGGTGCTCAAACTTGAACTGTTGGCGATCTACCTCAATACTGTTTGACTACGATCGATCGACTATGAGTGTAGGTCTACTCTAAAATGTCAATGAAAAAATTATTCAAAATTGCGAGTTTATTGGTTCTTTAAAACAAACGAGTTGTAGTGTCCAAACTTAACTAAAGGGTGACTTTGGATATTGAAGCGTGGCACTGCGTGTCCTCAGCATACTTTTCATAAGGGGGTACGTAATTACCGAGTGCAAATCATGTTCGTCAGTTAGTCGATTGCGATATTTTGACTTAATTATCTTCATTTAAGAAAAAGCAGACTCTCACAAATAAATTGACCCAAACGCGGCTTTTCTTTGACAAGTACCGCCGCCTTTTCCTGCTAGCGGGGGTTTATTACTATGAGAGAAAGTGGTGAGGGTGTTATTCTGGCCTGATTGTGGATCGAATAAATTTTGGTAGTTTATTCATTTCATTTCGTTCCAGTGACCTATCTTCTAAAACAAAATCTGAGAATAATTCTATATCGGAAATTTCTTCTCAAGATCGACTCAAAAAGCACTCGCGATCGACTAGTCGATTTGAGCACCCCTGTACTAGAGAAACACTGATAATTTTAGAGGTTTCTAATGTGATGTCGTAAATAAACAAATTTTTTGCACTTACATTGCAAACGCTGTCTGAACCCTAAGAGATAGATCAAAATAACGTACTACAGTATTTTACACCTTGAAAAGGTCTATAAAAAAGTCTGCGATGGAATGTCTATCTCTTAGGAATAACCCACAATAAACATTTTTTATCCGTACGAAGCCGGGGCGGGTCGCTATATATAGTATACAATAAAAAAGGAAGAAGATATTTTTATATGCAATTTCACACAAAAGGAAAGCCCTGTAATGTTCAAGGAACACACCGTGAATCAAGGGACAGGAGATACGAATTAACATTCACTTCGAATTTTTGAAGTTTGTAAGCCTCAGGAAAAACCTCTCTCAGCAAAAGTTCCTAAGCTCAGCTGTTCTACTGAAAACAGATCCCTGAGCAAGAGAGGTTCGACAGGTCTCCAAATTCACAACAAATGGTTGGGAATTCTGTACTCGTCGGGTCATCCGTGTAGATATTGCCACGGGGGGAACGATTGACAACAATTCGGAAGAGTAACGACCGTGAAAGTATCTATAGAAGAGAGACAAGGCTCCGACCTTTCTACGATGTTTTAATGAAGTGAGCGAGTCTTTGTGCGAAGAACCACCAACAAGACGGATTGCCTTTCACTGAAAAGAATCGAGAAGCCTCAATGATTGTTTTGGTGCCGAACTCCACACATGAGAATTATATTCCAAAACAGGTCGTATCTGAAGCCTTGTAGATCATTAGAAGCTGACGAGAAGTGAAGTATTTCTTCGCACGAAAGTTTCTGGGAAGCACCTTCAGCTATCGATCTCTTTGTAGGATTAGTTACCAAGTCATCGTTAATTTTTTTGACGTGAATTTTTCTTTCTCGAGCTGGTATGGGTACTCTGGAAGAAAAACTAGTATAAAGAGTACTGTCGTCCGCAAAACTATGTACTGATCAAGATTTTTTTCTCGAGCAAATCATTGATATGAAGCAGAAACAAAGTGGGCGCCAGAACTGAACCGTGAGGGACACCTGTATTTATTGGAAGAATATCAAATGATACTCCATCAACAATATAAAGTGACCTATCAGTCAAGAAACTCTTCACAAAGCACACAACTGAGGAGGCAAACCATAATACGGCAGTTTAGAAAGGAGACCCCGATGCCAAACTCGACCAAACGCTTTTGAAATGTCGAGCTTCATTCTTCTAATGTGCTAATCCTGAACCAGAGGTTGGAACTAAACATATCCCTAAAAGCCTTTAATTTCCTGCTTCTTGAGAATTCTTTCGAAATCCTTATTGGATCAGAAATCCTCAGACCTAAGGACAATATCCTTGTTTGGCAACACATTCGGGAAGCTCTGTATTCGATATTCTCGTGGCGATGACCTGACTGCGCATGCCGGAAGAAGCTATTGTTTGCTCCTGTATACGCTTTTGTTTTATTTCACTCACCCACCTACCCGATTGGGGTTTCTGGCAACGACGAAAATATCGGTCAAGATTGTGGGAAAAGTGGGTTAATATATAACTTCGTTATGCATGATTGAAGAAATCGGGCATAATTTGATTGGAATTAGTTTGTGAGAATTTTTTTTTTATATAGGTAGATGATGAGTGTTGGTTGATTTTTAATATTTTTTTTACATATATCAATAAAAAATATTAGTTTCCTGTACGATTCCTACTTACAATGGGATCACAAAACAGCAAGACGTGTTTCGCTATACAACAACCTTCTCAAACAGGAGGGAACGGTAATAATTTTTGTTGAATATGGATTCTCATCAAGGAGTCGGCTAGGTCAATTCAATAAATATTGATGTTCATCTAAAAGATAATTCGAATATACTCACAGTTAGTAATGGAATTTATGTCGTTTCAAGAAAACCGAAACACCAGAAAAACGAGTACTTGTTTGAAACTTTCCAAAAGATAACCAGTTCTCACAATTGAATTCCATTACTGCAAAAAGTATCTTATCGATTGCAAAAGTCAAATGTTGACTACATCGTCAGTTCTTGCACAGTTTTACTTATAGTTATGTTTAATACCTATAATAGCAATTCAGCGAAGCGCATTTTGAGACAGCTGGAGGCGTTATTAAAATTTGATATTGTCTCAACTATCATCTAAATATGAAGTGGTCTGACTCAAAATATTTCGAGAAATGTTCTTTCTTTATTCAATAGAACAGCTACCAGGCCCAGAAATACTGGACAGGTATACTTCCACGATTGGTCATGAAAAAATATCTATAAAAAACCTAATCGGAATTTTATTACCGAAAAAAATTGGAGCATATTCGATAACTATATCAGAATAGAAATGACTTCAAGACAAACACAGCCTACAGGTAAGGTTGCTGGAATGCATTCAATGATGTTGAATTCCTGCTTGATGAAGCTTTTGTAAAGTAAAACACGTGTCGCATTTTAGTAAACCCTTTTAAGTTTAAATCTCACAGGCAACTGTATATTGTTTGTTCAATAATAAATTAGTGACTTCATTTTCTAAAAACTCAATGAATGTCGTTTGGAAAAGTACTTTAGGATTGATCAAGGAAGATCTCAGTGCGTAAGATCTCAAGGAGACCACTCAATAAACTACAATGATATCAGTTACGGGGTTCCCCAAGGATCCGTTTTAGGTCCGCTCTTATTTCCATTCTATATAAATGAACTATACTATCACATTCTTTGAACAAAATGTGTACTTTTTGCAGATGACACTACTTTTATCTTATGAAACAATAAGAATGCCAACAACTTGGTTATAACTTCTTCTGAACTGACTCTGAAAGCAGCTACCGAGTGGTTTTCGACCAACAATCTGAAAGCTGACTTCAATAAAAACCAATCCATATTAGTCTCTACGAATTTCCATCTCACTAACGGCAACAGCATAAAACTATTATAGGAGTCCGTAATATAGACGATAAAATAAGTTCTCTAAGTTCATCTTTTTTTCCGGCGGTTAAAGGAATTGATGAGCCATCAGGTGCTCAGAACATCTTATTATGGCCTTTTCCAAAGTGCCATCACCTATGGAATACTACTTTGAGGCGACTTTAGTCACTCAAAAAATTATTTCTCTTACAAAAAGAGTTATGTGAATAATGGCCGGTGTTAGCTTCAGAGACCACTGTAAATGTCCTGACAAAGTCCTCAATTGACCATATTATCACGAATATGAATTTCAATTCACTCAACATTACAGTGTTTGATCCAGCTATTTCAGATCACTCAACGCAGTTGTTGAGATGGAGCCAGAGACACGAGACAAAACCGGAAAATTGTGAGTTGACATCATATAGATCATTCAATCAACTTTCGATTGCTGAATTCAAGTTTTTGTTAAATAAATCCGGAATTGACTTATCAAATTATACTACAATAGACGAAATGTTCGAGGTTTTCTGGGATGACTTGACATATGCGTTTAACACCTCATTTCCACTCAAAACTACAAAATATAATACGAATAATAAATATTTCACTACAATTCTTTCCCCCAACCTCAGGAAAGAAATGAATGACCTCAAGTAAATGAACTGGATGAGGAAACATTCGGAATTAATTAGTAATGAACAGTATAAAATCGAAAAAAAAAAATTGAACTCTAAAATAAAGCTCGAGAAGCAAACTCAAATTTCCAACATAATAAAAAATTCAGGAAACAAGTCGAAGACAATTTGGCAATTCGTGAATCAGAAATTTGGAAAAAATACAAGACGAGTCATCCCAGATAGGCTCGAATATAATGACCAACAGTACGAAGGAAAAAAAGATATAGGTGATGGTTTCGCTAATTTTCTCGTAGATTCGGTTTTGTCGATAGTTCCACAAAGAAACAATGCTTGTACGATAACCAGAAAAATATCATGTGGTTCCTTTTTTTATAGTCCGGTGACAGATATGAATGTATTAGAAATAATAAAAAGTTTCCGAAACAAAAAATCAACTGGATTTGACAACATGCCTCTATTTTTGCTGAGAGAATGTTCCAATGAAATTATTCCTTTTTTAACTCAATTGATAAGTTTCTCGGTACTAACGGGAACCTTTCCGAATACATTAAAAATGTCCAAGGTATTGCCTATATATAAAAGAGGAAAGAAAGAACTACTCTCAAACTACAGAGGTATTACAATCCAAAGTGTGTTTGCAAAAACCTTCGAAAAAGTCGTCTACAACCAGATTATGTCATATCGGGACTCAAAAAATATAATCACTAGCAAACAGCACGGTTTTCGACCAGGACACTCCTGTGAGACCGCCACCATTGAATTTCTACAATCGGTACACGACAAAATCGATAAGAATTTATATACCTATGGCGTATTTTTTGATCTGTCCCGGGCGTTCGATTGCCTGAATCCGAATTTCTTGTGTGATAAGCTGAATGCATTAGGGATTAGAGACCCCGTAAATTCGTGGATTCGCTCATATGTCTCAAACCGGCCATTTTACGTAGATATCGATAATACATATTCGGATGTTTTTTTCAACAATATTGGCACTCCCCAAGGGGGGATATTGGGGCCTCTGCTCTTCCTCTTGTACGTAAACGATATGCCTGAGTATTTTCCAGAATATAAAGATATATTTATATATGCTGATGACACTAGCATGGTATTGTCAGCAACTACGCTAGAAAAGGTAAAATTGAAAGTAAGTAGTGTGATGTCATCTTTCAAGACATGGTGCGACATGAATGGTCTGGTCGTGAATATCGAAAAAACCGTTATATTGAATTTCTCATATGGGGTTAAAACGCACACCCAACAACATTTTCAGTTTGAATTGAACGATAGAAGTGTTACGGTGAACACATCTACAAAAACAAGAAGTCTCGGTACTGTCATAGATACCAATCTAAATTTCAAAGAACATATAAACTCCATATGCAAAAGGCTGAATCAAGTATACTTTCTAATTTCCTCGCTAAAAAATGATCTCACATCTGATACGCTCACAACCGTCTACTACGCTCAGGTGTATTCAGTCATTGCACAAAACATAATTGTTTGGGGACAATCTTGCGAGAGTTTTCGCATTTTCATTCTGCAAAAACGGATTGTTAGACGAATCTACAATTTAAACTACAGAGACAGCTGCCGCGAAATATTTAAGAAGAATGGAATTATGACTGTCACTTCAATCTATATATACAAAGTGTTATCCTATACTTTCAAAAATAAATCATTTTTCATAAAAAAACCAAGACATACACACACACTACACAAGAAGTGCTGATAATATCCACCTAGATCAACACAAGCATTCTGGTTATGAAAAGTCTCCTCATTATGCTGGTTCCTTCTTATATAACAGGTTACCTTCGCTTCTGAAGGAAATCAATACTGTGAAGCAATTTCAGAAAGAGTTGAAAAAAGTGCTTATTGATAACGCATTCTATTCACTAGAGGAATTTGTTCAGGAGATAAATAGATAGACTCGGATATGTGGTTATTTCTCTTCTTAATCGTCAACTATTTTAAATGTTGTCTAAATATTTGTTAGTGTGATCCATTACTGTTATTTTATTTTTTAAGATAGTTATACGCATTTTATGACTCACCTTCATCTTTGTATGGCACCAAAAGGTTAATAAATTATTCTATTCTATTCTATTCTATTCTATTCTATTAATCAGATCTTGAAATCATGCCACTACCTTTTCTTATAGATTCACACGGAAAGCCCTAAAATGTTAGAAGAGCACCGCGTGAATCGAAGCCTCAGGAAAAACCTCCGCCGGCAGGGAGTTCCAAACCCAACTAGCAAAACGGAATTCTTAAAGGACTGAATTATTGTATAACAGTCGAATAGCGTTGTTTTGAGGACTGTTTGTTTTTATTGAGCCTTTTGTTGCGATAATTTTGTTTTATAAAGAAAAATGTTGTATTGAATGATTTTATAGTGACTTTTACAATATATGCTATAACGCCTTATACGATCATTTCTTTTAAAATGATATAACAGTTTATAAGCGATTGTATACAATATCAAAAATATCATTTTATAAGACTTGTATACCTATTGTATAAGGATCCTATAAGATACTATATGACTAGTAGCTACAACGTTATAAAATAATTACTTAAGCTTGTCTTATTAAAGCTGTTTAATGTTGTATAATGAATATTCTATAGCATTCAATTGCGTTGCATTATAAAACATTTTTATACGTGAACTATAAGCCTCTCTCTTTTACAGATGCCTTATAGGATAAAACGGTGTATGACAGAATAAATTCGTTCCAAAGTCTGCGTTATATAACTGAATGATGACTGAAGTGAATATAACCTCACTTTTGCATCAAAATATTTTATTTTGATGGATGACAAATTCTATTAAAGTATGAATTATTCTCGGTGGAAAAAAGTTAACAAACACAGTGGTAATATCAAAAGAGCCTGTAAGAAAAAGTATCTACAAATTCTTGCAAGTAATCCAGAGGTTTTATGTCCTAATTTTAATGAAAGTAAGCCTGATACCACCGAGGATGAGAACACAATTATTCCCATGGTTGTTGAAAATCTAGAATCTGAGGATACTTTTGATAATGTAATTGATGTTACAACTTATAGTGATGACGACGAAGAAAATACAAAATTGCTTTCTGAAACGGAGAAAAAAATTGAAATCAGAAAGCGGCTGATTACTTGGGCAACTTCTTATAATATTACACATTCAGCGTTATGAGAGCTTTTTACTATATGGAATGAGGCTTTTCCATCAGATCTCTTACCAAAAGATCCTAGAACATTATTGCGGACTCCCAAATCGATAGTTCTAGTTTCCTTGGAAAATGGCACTTACTGGCACAATAAGTGCTTTATCTCGGTACTTGGTGAGGCGCTTGACTCATTGGAGAATATTTCCAACATAAAATCGATTTCCCTTAGCATTAACATTGACGGCCTGCCAATACATAAAAGTTCCAGATGCGAGTTTTGGCCAATTTTATGCAACATTCACGAAATTCCGGAAGTTAAACCCAAAACTAGATCTGGCAACCTCTATTTATCGCGAATCTCAATATAATCATAACTCGTCAAAAATAGTTGTATAGCGCCTTAGTATTCTTCGTTACAAAACAGTTTTATCGTGTACCGTTTCATTGTAAAATGAAATATTGTTTAGGGCATTTCTTTGGGATGAAATTGTTGTATTATAAATCGCCATGTTTAAATAAGGAATTCTTGAACTGGCTATCGCCGCCATTATGACGATTGAGTTGAAACATGAAACTGAATTGAGAAATTTGACTTTAACATCATTTAGAGCATTATATTGTGAAAAAATGATCGTCATATGAAGTAACAAAGTATTGAAATCATTAAAAAAGATAATTTTAAGATTTTTTATTTTATTATTTTTTCAAGTTTTTACTTGAAACTTGACCAAAATCAAAGCGCTTCATTTTTTTGGCAAACAAATAGCTACAATCTATCAGTAAAATTTGCGGCGTATCAAAATTTGTGCTATACCTACCTCCCAATTGATTTATAATTTTTAATACCGATGTCTACCCAAGCGGCCCAAGGCGTTTTGATGAGTCTCCATTTTTACAATAAAGTGCATGATGCGCTTTCCAAATAAAATATGATTTGGTCTAATATTCTTCACTAAAATATAGAATGCTTTTTTAAACTGCTAAATGACAGAATGTTTTCATTGTGCTCGCAATAACAGCATTATAAAAAAATATATTGCATTATACAACCATTTTGTAAGACATTCACAGTGCCGCTTCGATACAATTTTATAGATGTGACTACATGACACACTATGAAATCATTCTATAGTAGCTGTATAAATGAGTATAATACAGTCGTATAAGAGTTGTATAAAACAGTCATATAAGAGTTGTGTAAACTTCTAATAGAACTCTTATACTACCGAAGTGTTGTATAAAAATGGGCCCTTTTTGGTTGTATAAGGATCATTTAATAGTTTTGTAGACAGTTATAAGAATTTTAGTATCCTATAAGATATATCTTGTAACTGTTTATACACACCTTATAGAACTTATTTTGCTACTTGGGATGTTCAGCTGTTCTATTGAAAAAAGATTCCTGAGCAAAAGAGGTTCGACAGGTCTCCAAGCCCACAATAAAGGGTTGGGAATTCTGCACTGATCGGGTCATCCGCGTTTATACTGCCAAGGGTGGAACGATTGACGACAATTCAGAAGAGCACCGGCCGTGAAAAAGAATCACCAACAAGGCGGATTTGCCTCTCTTTGAAAATAATCAAAAAGTTTTAATGAATGATTTGGTGCCAAGCCCTATACATGAGAACTATAGATTCAAAGACCCGTATATGTGCCTTGTAGAACATTTGAAGCTCGAAATAGAATTCCAAGTTTCTAGGAAGCACCTTCAGTGATAGATCTCAGCTGGTTTTTCCATGAGAGATTATTACCGATCGTAATTCCTAGCATCGAGTTACTTGACTTTGTAGGAATAGTTACTACTGACATCTGAATACTAGATAAAGATAGATATAGGCTTTCTTTGAGAAGAGACATGACTGGGTATTACCAAAACATTAAATTACACCAAGTTGATATGTTACCCCATTCTATTATATTCGCCAAGTCATCGTTAATACTATCGACGCTAATGTTTCTCTCTGTAATTTTATTTCTCGTGCTGACATGGGGACTCTGGAAGACAAACTGAAATGAAGGGTACTATCTTTCGCAAAACTATGCGCTGAAGAACGATGTTTTTTCCAGCAAATCATTGGTATGAAGCAGAAACGGAGTGGGCGCCATAACTGAACACTGTGGAACAGTGGAACAACTGCATTTATTAAGAGAATATCAGACGATACTCCTTCAAAAACCACTTATAGAAACCTGATATCAGACAAGATACTCTTCAACAAAGCACACAATTGAGAAGGTAAACCATAAGACAGCAGTTTAGAAAGGAGACTGTTTCAGTCTTACCTAAAATATCGTTTTATTTCAATAATATCTCGGTTCGAAAGACGAATATCAAAAATTCTTGTGCCAGTGTCACTTTATTTATTTATTTTTTTTTAACAACATTCACAATTCAGAGGTAACTAAATGAACTTCGAGAAATAGTGTAGGTAAATATACAAGGTATTAAAATAAAACTTCAACATATCTTCCCCTCAGTAACTGTTTCCCTCAAACAGTTACTCTAATGTCATCTTCGGGTTCCTTCCTAACATCCAGAATGCAAAGTCTCGAAACTGGTCTCCGCAACTGAATGCCATTTGAGGTTATCACATCGACGACTCTCACTCTGTTGTCTCTGGCTTGATACAGTTTCGTGATTTTTCCTCTCGTCCATGTATTCCTCGGGCCATTAGGGTCTATAATGAGAACCAAATCTCCTATTTTAACGTTGTCTTGATCTTGATGCCATTTGCTCCTGTTCACCAGAAACGGCATATATTCACGGGTCCATCGTTGCCAAAAATGATCAGCTATTTTTTGGGCAGCTTTCCATTTCGATGACAGCTCAATATTTTTGATGTCAGTATTTACACATGGCAAAGCAGCGTAAGAAGGTCCAATGAGGAAATGATTCGGCGTTAAGGCTTCTTGATCATCAGAGTCCATTGGTACATGAGTTAACGGTCTAGAATTGACTATATTTTCGATTTCGGCAAAAACTGTCCCCAAAACATATTCTTGGGGATATTTTGTTACTAAAACCTCTCGGATGTTTTTCTTGACGGTTTGTATGAGCCTTTCCCATGCTCCTCCCATATTTGGTGCGTTGGGTGCATTCCAGAACCACTTCACAGCTTTCAACGAACAGAATTTCATGAAATCAGACTGATTTAATTTCTGAAGGCATTCAGATAACTCTCGTTCGGCTCCTCTGAAACATGTTCCATTGTCACCGTAAAGCTCCTCTGGGAATCCTCGTCTACACCCAAATTGTCTAAAGACATGAATGAATCCATCGGTGCTGAGATCATTGGCGATTTCAAGATGGATTGCTCTGGTCACCATGCAAGTGAATATCACACCCCACCTCTTGACACGACTTCGTTTTATAGTGACTTCAATGGGACCAAAGTAATCCACTCCTGTCTTGATGAATGGTCTGATAGTCGGTTCTAGACGACATATAGGCAGTTGTCCCATAATGGGAATTTTTGGCATAGACTTGCGATTCTTGCATTTCTGACAATTTGCCCAACAACTTCTCATAGCTAGTCTCATACGGATAATCCAGAATTTTTGTCTCAAATTATTGACAACAATTTCCTGACCGTGGTGATTTACATTTTCATGGTGGAATTGTATCAATAATTTGACAATTCGATGCTTTGGATCTAAAAGTATTGGATGTTTAATGTTCTCATTTATTTTCGAGGAATTATTCAACCTTCCTCCCAAACGTAACAATTTGTCTTGAGAATCATAGTAGCAGTTGAATGTATATATTCTACTGGAGGATGTTGGCGATATATTGTTCGATAACATATTTACCTCTTCAGCAAATGAGTCTTCTTGCACCTTCCTCAGTAGTAGATTTTCAGCAGCAGTAATTTCATCAATATCTAGCTCACCACCTTTTTTCTCCGAACCACAGCAATTGTTGATGAATCTTTTCATCCATGCCGTTGCCCTCAGCAGTCTTTGCCATTTAGAAAATCTTTCCGGTGCTGGTATAACCAATTTCTCTTTGAACAAATTAACGAGAACGAATTCAGATCGCTCTTCAGTGTCCACGGTACCAACATTCGAATTTCCAACGTTTTCAATTGGCCATTCGTCGGAATTTTCATAAAGAAATGAAGGTCCATTGATCCACCTAGTGGTATAAGAAAATTTTGTATTTTCGTTATACTTAGTAGCTTCGTCTGCTATATTTTCTTTGGATCCCACAAATCTCCAGTCTTTCGTATTTGTTAATTCCTGTATCTCACCCAGTCTTTGTGCAACAAAAACTTTGAAGCGTCGAGCTTCTGATCGTATCCAATACAGTACCGTTTTGGAATCAGTCCAGTAGAAAGTTTCGGAAATATGAAGGTCCAAATTATTTTTCAAATAGTTTCCAAGTTTTGCCGCCATAAGAGCGCCCTGTAACTCAAGCCTAGGTATTGAGGTAGGCTTAAGTGGTGCAACTCTGGTTTTGGCATTTACAAAACATATTTTCACGTCATTATCGTATTCCCATCTAAGATAGGCAACACTTGCGAACGCTTTCTCAGAAGCGTCACAGAATATGTGGCGTTGAACAGTACTCAGAGTTCTATTGAAATCACAATACTGTCGTGGAACTTTGAAATCAGAAATTTGGACCAAATTTCTCATCCAAGTTTCCCACGCCTTGTTCTGAGTATCTGTGATTTCGTCATCCCATCCAATTTTACATCTCCATATATCTTGTAGGAGAATTTTACCCTGTATAATAAAATTGGTTAGAAACCCAAGTGGATCAAAAACACTCATAACAACGCGTAAAACATCTCTTTTTGTAGGTCTTCTTTTATTGGTCAAAATATCATTGTCAATTTTATTGAATTTAGTTTTGAAACAAAAGAAATCATTTTCTGGGTTCCACCAAACTCCTAAAATACGTTCAGTTGATATTGTTATTTTCTAAGCATTTTATGTTATTCGCCAAGATAGAAGGATCTACATCCTGAAGAACACTCGGTACATTTGTCATCCAGTTACAGATGGTGAATCCTCCTTGTTGGTGCACGTAAATGACTTCGGATATAAGCTTTTTAGCCTCTTCTACTGTGTCGGCTGTACCCAAGTAGTCATCCATATAATGGTTATCGATGATAGCCTTGGCAGCACCGGGATAGAAATCAGCAAACTCACGTGCATTTCGATTTTTGGTCTCTTGGGCTAAACAGGGTCCACATGTAGAGCCGAAAAAGACTACGTTGATTTCATACGTATCAGGTGGTCGATATCTGTCCATTCCACGAAAAAGAATGCGTTGTGCTGAACGGTCCTCTTTCCTAACATTCACCTGCAAAAACATCTCAGAAATATCTCCTGTGAATGCAATGCTTTTTATTCGGAAATTCAAGAGTATCGTATACAGAGAATTGTACAAATCAGGGCCAGTCAAAAGGCAATCGTTAAGGCTCACTCCATTCGACTTGGCAGATGCATCGAAAACAATTCGAAGTTTATTCGGTTTATTGGGATTGATCACCCCAAAATGTGGTAAAAACCATAACTTCCGAACTTGTTTTTCAGCATCTTCCTTGCCCAATTTTGTGATATAACCTTTTCTTTCCATATCAGCCATTTTTTCACAGTACATTCGTCCATATGACATATTTCTATCCATCTTTCTTTCAGTGCACATCAATCGTCTCATTGCATTCTTTCTACTTTCAGGCAAAACACAATTCATATCTCTCCATAATAGACCTGTTTCATATCTTCCATCTATTCTTACCATCGTGGAATCAAGAATTTGTTGAGCTCTGATATCCTCCTTGGACATTACTCTTTTTTGCATATCACAGGTATCCAGTTTCCACTGCTCCTTGACCAAATCATGTAGTATATCCAAGTCATCTTTGTAGTTTGAGTCTATGTGACATACGGAATGCTTGAAGTTTGCTTCATGTGAATCAAATGAGTTACCGTGGAGCACCCATCCGAGACGAGTTCTGCTCATAGCTGGACCGTTCCAATAACCTCTGACTACTTGACTGGTCACCAATAACGGCCAATTATCCTGTCCAATTAGAATCTTCGGTTCAGCTTGCGTCATCGATGATATCCTCCTGTCAATATATGGATATTTTAATAAAATTTTATCAATATCAACTGTTTGTTTCGGTAAAGCCAATCCTTTTATTGTCCTAACATGTCGCAAATAATAGCTTTTATCATTTGTTTCAGAATGAATTTTGAAACTTACCATTCTTGAGTCTTCTTGTTCATTTACCTGATTATTGGTCCACTACAAACATAATGACTGTCGAGGTCCCGTGAGATTCAGTTCGTCTGCTAAATCTTGATGAATCAACGTAACAGTGGATGCATCATCCAATAAAGCAAATGTCTTTACTGAATTTCGTCCATTGGAAATAACAACGGGAAGAATTTTTAAAAGAACTTTTTTGTTTGTCATTACGTGGCAATTGTTTTCAATGGATTTTTCATCAGAAGTAGATGAACTTGGCTCAATTTGATCTGCTATCTTGTCTTTATGTAGAAGTTGATGATGAGGTTTCTTACAACCATCTATTCCGCAACTTTTTCGTTTGCGACATTGCCATATACCGTGATTTGGTAAGAGACAAGAGAAGCACATTCTATTTGAAGTGATGTACTTCCATCTTTCGTCAATTGAAAAAGATTTGAATTTGGTACACTCACTCAAATGATGAATTTTATTTGCGCAACATGTACACTTTCTATCTATTTCACCATCGGTAGTCAAGGTTACTTCTTTTTTGAAATGTCGAGATTTTGACTTTTCACTGTCATTAAATTTGTCGAAACAAGGTATTTGCAGCTGACACGCAGCATTCGATTTGATTTCCAACCAAGTACTGAATTCGATGAGTTTGATTTTGTCTTGTGACATTCCAGAAATAAATTCTATCCAACAGAGTTTATAAGAAGTGGGCAGTTTATCGAGCAATTCGTGCAGAAGCATCGGATTCCGCAAATGATCAATTTCACCAAGGACTTCAATAGTGTCTACTAGGTTTTTCACTTCGTCAGAAAAATTGATCAACATTTCCAGTTTATCTTCTTTGACAGTCGGTAATTTTCTAACTTTATCTAGTAACAAGAAAATTATATGTTCAGGGCGTCCAAAACGATTTTCAAGTAGATTTATTACCTTTTTAACGTTTTGAGGTAGTATCAAAAGCGACTGGACATTCCTTTTCGCGTTACCTTTGAGACACTTTTGAAGTCTGCATTGGTTTTCCTCGTCAGAATAACCACAAAGTGCTGTCGAATTATTGAATTGAAAAATAAAATTTGGCCATTCTGTGGGATCTCCACTGAATATGGGTAAATCTTTTGGAATAGACTGGCGTGTCAAATTTTTTGTGATTTGAGGATCAACTGTCTTATTGTGAATAGAATAATCACTAGGTAAACCATGAGTAAAACAGTCTCTCACTTTATTTGATGTTTGTAAGTCACCTACCTCGGTAAATAAATGATTTGAGATATTCCTTGGAAGTTGTTCACCCCATGGACCTTGTCCAGTTATCCATTTTTCAATATTTGGTTTCTCACTTACCATGGACTCATTTCCTACCGAATCTATCATTTCCTCATTTACGCTGTACTCATCTTCTTCTGCTAGGCGTAGTGCATATTCCAAATCGAGGATTTCTTTTTCTTTTTTCAACATTTCCTTTTCTAAGGCTGTCTTCTTGATCTTCAATTCAATTTCTGATTTCTTCTGTCTTCCACTTGAAACTTTACTTGTAGTTTTGGTTGTATTTGTTGTCACAGAACTTGACTTCTTCAAACATATTTCTCTCACGGACGGTCTGTTGTTTTCTGCAGTCAATAACTCGGGTACAATTACTGCGGACGAAGTCTTCTTGCTGTCTGCATGCGAGGATACTTTAGAACTGTTGGAATGTCGATCCGTATTCTTTGTTCCTCTAGAAGTTCCCTGTCCCAGATTCCCATTACTCGAAGTCGAATTACGTTTTTCAGCAAGTCGTTTGCTTCGTCTCAAGTCAGACATCTTCGTTATGGGTTGAACTGAGTTCCAAAGTACTGAATTCTCAATAGCGTAGAAGGACCAGATGTTTCAGTCTTACCTGAAATATCGTTTTATTTCAATAATATCTCGGTTCGAAAGACGAATATCAAAAATTCTTGTGCCAGTGTCACTTTATTTATTTATTTTTTTTTTAACAACATTCACAATTCAGAGGTAACTAAATGAACTTCGAAAAATAGTGTAGGTAAATATACAAGGTATTAAAATAAAACTTCAACAGAGACCCCGAAGCCAAACTCAATTAAACGCTTTTGAAATGTCGAGTTCAACAGCAAAAGTTTCTCCGAATTTTTTTATAGAATGCTGCCAAATATTTAAAATAGAAAATAAAAAAAATCCGTATTGTCGATTATTAATTAGTACTACACCGAGAAAAAAGTTTAATAACCACATTCAAAATTTTAATAGTGGCAATCAAAAAGTTCATCTAAATACGTGACTAAGACACAAGTCACTTGCCTCAAATGAAACTAGAATCTTGACATAGTTTAATTGCGATAATTAAACAATTTCCAAATACACTAAAGTGTTTATCACTATCAAAAACAGATAATTTACAGCAATTAATCAAGCACTTTAGCACTAACATATAGTTTAATTGGTCTGGTTTTGAAACTATTAAATTGGGTATTTGCACTAATCAAAGATGGCCTTTATCACTATTAAAATGCTTTATTTATATCAATGCCTCTAGGACATTAACACTATCAAACATTTTAATTGCCTCTGAATACAGAATGGCTCCAGTACAAATAAAAATGTACTTGCTACTACTGAACTGTGCATTTGCACTAATCAAACAGTGATCTAAAAAAAGGGTGCTGCTTTCAATGACTTCAGTTATTGTAATCACACTATATTTTCGGAGTAATGAAAAAAAGGTACTTGAGACAAATACCATAAAAAATTACCAGATATAAAAAATAAATTGTCCTAAGGAATATGTTGAATAATAGTGAATGAATGAACAGTTTACAGCAAACATAAAACATATTTACCTGAATTAGTCTTCTCCTTGTAAATGGATCCGAATAGACGTCTTATTTTCCTCTTTTCAGTTTCACAATTATTTAGAACGTGAAACCACATTTGATGTTATAATTGTTTGAATATAATTTTTACAGTGATATATATATATGTATTAACTAGATAAAATATATATATATATATATATATATATATATATATTAACTAGATTATCAAATCCTCTAGTCCACCACAACTTGCATTCAATTCAATGCCCACCACAAGACAGTTAGCTGTTTCTGGCTTTGGCCTTCATCAGCTGTGGGTTGGCAAAGTCCTCGTATCGGAGACAAATTGTTGTAGATGCCAACCCACAGCTGATGAAGGCCAAAGTCAGAAACAGCTAGCTCTGTCTTGTGGAGGGCATTTCGAATTGAATGCAAGTTGTGATAGACCAGAGGATTTGATAATCTATTAATCAGTTTTCCTAATTCATCTGCTTCATAGCAAATACGACTTTCTGTATATATATATATATATATATATATATATATGATGAATTGTGTTTTCGGGTTTCATTCCGTGTTCTGTGGTTTTGATCCTCTGAAGGATAAAACGTTTCGGCAAAGTCTCATTTATATATATATATATATATATATATATATATATATATATATATATATATATATGGAGCATGCACATAATTGAAACTTTTGCTAGAGATCAATTACCCAAACACGAAACTGATATTTTTGCCGCGCGGTTCGCTAACAAGGTAAGCATCTTCAAGAGATTCAATTTGAATTTTCTTCTAACCTTGTTAGCAAAACGCGCGTCGAGTGCAAAAATATCAGTTTTGTGTAAGGTTAATTTATCTCTAGAAATCTAGAAAAAAATGTAAACTTTCACATCAATGCTTCCAATCTTATTCGTTTATTCATGCACATGTTTTGATTTCAATCAACAGTATTATATGAACCTGCAAAAGATCATGATGAATTGCGAAAATAAACTAAGTTGGTTTCAAGTACTCATTTATTTTCAACTGTAAAATGAACGAAATGATAATCTCTTAGATACTCTTATTATAAACTGTCATGAAAGAGGTTTTAAAATTACTTATATAAAAGTAGTGAAACTATAAAAGAACTAACTGAGTAATAAACATCACTTCCATTTCCAGGTTTCAAGTACTCATTTATTTTCAACTGTAAAATGAACAAAATATCAATATCCTAGATCATCAGAAACTGTGATGAAAGAGGTTTTGAAATTACTTATAAAAGTAATGAAACTATAAAAGAACTAACTGAATAATAAACATTACTTCCATTTCTAGTATCACATTCCTTCAACACTTTCTGGTATTCCATTCTGCGTGCATATAATATAATAGTCCAGGGTGTCCACTGATATATATATATAAATATATAGGAGATACAATAAATGCAGTACACATGCACAACCGCACATAATATATTATAACAGATAAAAGGACGCATGAGTATATGAAGTTACCTAACCAAGACTCAAAACTGAACTGAGCACTGAGCACCAAGCACCACAAAAACTCGACACGGAATCGCAGACGCCGCACGCGCATTCATTTGGGGTGCGAAATAGCATACCCCCACCCTAATTATTAAATATTGTTCATTGTCACAATTACTTCCTTATCTCATAGTAAATTGTATATGTATTGTCATAAACCCTCAACCCATCTCTGATAAATGAACTCAGTGTCAATTATAGTGTCAACCTGCGACAATCAATCAGTTTCTTGGGGTAAATGTACACATTGATTGTGGCATTTGAACTTCAATAACTGCAATTACTCAAGTGTCAAGATTTTTTTTTTAATTGTAGCTAAGACTGAGATTTGAAGGTGGGAATTAAACATTTGATAGCCACAATTAAAATTGTGTTAGATGCACCAGTTTATTTGGAGCATTTCTCTCAGTGTAATTTCTCCAGATATTTCATAAGATTCATTTTTATTGCTCTTTCCTGTATGGATGTAGTGAATTAATAAATGAAATATAGGTAGTCATGCTCAAATACAAAGACATGTCTCATTAAAATTTGTAGCATTTTTGGAAAGTACTCGCTGGCATAACTATTCCCAAATTAGGGTATATTTGTAATATTCACTTGGGTTTATATTTTTTAAGGTATATCTGCCACTTCATGTTTATTACAACGATATTTACCAGAATTCTGAAATTTCGAGAATATTATTTTAACAATGCATCGATAATCACAAACTTCAGATTCTCCAAGGGTTCATATTTTTTTCATGGCAATTCGCTTCATAGCATTTTAATAAGTATTTTGAAATGAAATTTTTATACCTCAGATTTTTTCGCATGACATTATAAAATAGGTAAACGACAAAGATATTTTAAAGAAAAATTTTTGCCCTGTTGGCGAAGTGAAACTACTACCTTTCGGTCGGTGGGCGGGTGCAGTTGCGTAAATGCCACCATGGTAAGTGGGGTTTTGTTGAATGACTACATCAACCTACCCTGTAGCACTGTATAGTGTTTGACAAGGGAAATTAAAAAGAAAAAATTGAACCAGCAATAATTAGAACCTCAACAAAAAAATCGAATAACGCAATTTTTGAAGATTCAGGATTTTGAAAGTATTCAAATCATCGTATAGAAAACTCCAAATAGATAATGGTAGCAGCGCAAATATTTTTAAATGATCAAATCATCTTTTGAACAATTTGTTCAGGCCAGTCTCAAACTACCTACACAGTAGGTTTTGGCTGACACCTTCCAGAAAACAAACAAACTACTCCCCTGGCTAATACCACGAAGGGCATTGCATTATATCCGACCGGAGTCAGTGCAGGTTTCTTCAGAGAAGAAAATCTTGGGCGATACAAATGAAGAAATTGATTTTCAATTATTGGAACGGACACTCTTGCAGACTGGTTTCAGGCTATTTGACCACTCGTCAGTACAAGGCAGTGTCAGCCAAAACTCACTGTGTAGGTAGTTTAAGACTGGCCTAAACGAATTGTTCTAAAGATGATTTAACGCCAGTCTTCAAGTATGCTCATCGAATATGTCGAATGTTTTTAAGTGATTAGCCTTAGTTTACATCCAGAAAACACCACGTCCTAGTTCCACATTGTCTAGTAACACTGAATAAAGCTGTTATCAATATTATTTGCACCACCAAATGGCATCATTTCATTGAATGTCTTTGTTCCTGAGTTTTTTGTATGTGATTGAATACATATATATATATATATATATATATATATATATATATATATATATATATATATATTTGTGATGTATTCTCGACCGTACTTCATAAACTAGATTTGGAAGTTCTCAGGTTTGCGGTCTGTTTACTAATAAAACTCATTTGTTCTTGATCTCAATATTTCGCTGTTTATTAGCTTCATCAGAAAAAAAGCTACAAAGAATGTGACAAAATTGTACAAGATTGAATCGAAAATAACAGTTCTACTTACAATCATAGAATTAATATTCCTGGTGTGTTCATTGCCTTGGGAAGCTGAATCAAACTACCCATGCTCGCATAGTTACTGCCTCACTTAAACTGAATCAGCTAGGCAAAATTCATGTTTATAGGAGTCCCTCAGCTGTACCAGGCAATGATGTAATTAAATCAATTAGTTTTATTAGTAAACAGACCGCAAACCTGAGAACTTCCAAATCTAGTAAGTATATATATATATATATATATATATATATATATATATATATATTCCTCAGAGACAAATTTCTAGAAATACCTCCAAAAAAATTGGAGTCTCACTCAACACAGAATTCACAAAACTTCTTTCAGGAAATAAATGAGAATCAATCAAACAAGTTATGATAATTTTTAATCAGATATTAAAAAAAGCACTTTACAAAATAAGAATTTGGTAATTACAATATACAATATTAGGCACTTTTTTCATGCAATATGTTTTAAAAATATTAAAAGCTATGTTACAGCACCATATTTAGGCAATTTCTGAAGGCACTCAATAAATATTAATTCTAACATTAATAACAATGTTATTAAGAACACTAAACCATCAAAAATACATAAAAACAACTCAACGGGTCATTCTGTCAAGTATTGGCAGTATCATGTCAAAAGTTGGTCTTTTTCCAGGATCCTCATTCATACAAATGCTAATGAGTTTCTTCATATGAGGAGAGATTCCTGGTTTTATGCTTATACGCAGACCTTCTAGGGCAATCCTCATACCCACTTCCATGGGACTCTGATCAGCAAATGGCACCTCTCTAGTTGCTAGTTCCCATAATAATATGGCATAACTCCACATGTCAGAGGCCTCCCAATTTCTGTCACTTATTTTCTTCTGCAAGGCCTCAGGAGACATCCAAGCAGGATAATAAATTCTGCCTTTCTCTTGGAAGGAAAATTTAGCATCTCCCATACTCAGACGAGCTGTCAGATCTTCTTCTATCATGACATGTCGACTGTTTAAGAAATATTCTGGTATGGTCCTTTCTAGGCTATGCAGGAAGGCCATACCTCTAGCTATATCTATTGC
Source organism: Zygogramma bicolorata (assembly GCA_032362365.1). Taxonomy (NCBI): domain Eukaryota; kingdom Metazoa; phylum Arthropoda; class Insecta; order Coleoptera; family Chrysomelidae; genus Zygogramma; species Zygogramma bicolorata. Next base: position 6,965,573 of record JAVJAQ010001667.1, on the reverse strand, counting down.
AAAACGTAATGCTTGAACTGTGTCAACTACAATATTACCACTTCCCTCATGTAAAACATTATAGAGTGAACCAAAAGGAAGGTACTGGCTTATAACTATGAGACTCGGAGGGCTATTACAGCAGCCAATAACAGGAAGGATATTTGGGTGAGAGAATATTCGAAGCTTGGGGAATTCCTCATTAAAATCTCTGGATATCCTCTGAGTAACGTCCCGAATTTTCAGAATTTTTCCCACAACATCATTATTTTGCCACCTGCCAATATATGTGATACCACTGTGAGTGTCAGCAATCTTTCGCTTCAAGTCCAACTCTTTTATATTTATCCCTTTGTGACGAGATAAAGTTGCATCTCTTGACCTTGTTTTCATTCCCAGCCAACTCTGATCCTTGAACTTGATGGTCTTGAGATCTTGTCCCGATTCAACAGCAATATCGTGAAGTGTCTTGGCCAAATTTCCCTTGCATTTATCCAAAGCTGTTTCTCCATACTTATTTTCTATGGCAATTTTGGTACCATGATGGACTAAATCCTCAGCTATATCAGCATATCCCCAGAAACAAGCATAATGGAGAGGCGAATTTCCATGTTCATTGGTGAAATTCATGTCAGCTCTTTGTCTGAGAAGCTGGAAAGTAATAATTTTTGAAATAGTGCAAAACTTTTCTTGTGTGGTGAACAGTTAATAATTAAATTTATAATTTTGAAAACTACTGTATGAATTTTTGATAGACCTAATTTCTCACTGATAACTGATACTCCAGTTTATTGAATGTGGAAAATAATATTTCCAAAATGAGTATGATTTGAACAGGGCAAGAAATCAATTGTTATGACTCCACGCTCTGCATTAACCACAGAGTTGGTGTCAGAGAAAAGAGTCAACTATATGCTTGGCTGATCTCATACCAAAATCATTTCAACGTATAATTTTTTTCCTTTATGTGCTTCAATAATAAATCTGCATTTTTATATTTTTTATGGAACTAACTTACACCTGATTCATGCAGCAGTTTTAAGTGATACGAAATAAGTAACAAGCTCTTAGTAATGAGCTATAAGATGTTCAACCTTGTTCAAAATTGTCATAAGAAAGTTGGTTAATTCCATCTCTTATTACTTGAAGCTAATCACCTATCACTTAAAATTGCTGCATAAATGCGTTGTTATTTGAAAGATATATTGAAAATGAACAAATTAGAAAAATGTATACAAATATAAGTAATTCTCAATAATTTTCATTCAATCAATTTGAACTTCAGAACACTCAACCAGAATTCATTGACTTTCTTGGGAAAATTTGAAATACACCAATCCCCATTCAATATGATTTGAGAAATTTGTCAGAAGGAAACTTTTAATGCATGTGTTAGTGAGTTTGATGTGTAGGATGAAAATTTCGAATATTTATTATTACCATATTGACAATTTCTCTGTGTCCATGTGCAGCTGACAAGTGTAGAGGTGTATCATCTCCCCTATTAGTTGCACTTACTCTTGCTCCACGTAATAAAAGCATTTCAACAATTTTATTATGGCCTTTCATAGCTGCCCAATGAAGTGGGCTGAAACCATGGTCATCCCTGGAATACAAAAGATATTTCAAATATTCAAATCTGTGAAACATAGGCAATTCATAAACAAAGATTGATATCATTTTGTTTCATGGCAGAGGTTTTTACGAGGGTTTTTACTTTCACATTCTCAATCCCACTATATGTATGAATATTGCCCAATAACCAAATAAGGACATGTTCAAAGTACGAAAATTGGGAAACTTACCCTTGATTCATGTCGTGTTCTGGCTCATCCAGCCATACCCTCACCTGCAGGGCATTTCCCTCTTTACACCACTGAAAAATATCTTCCATTTCTGAAAAATGGATTAGAATATACTCGAACTAGAAATGGGCGTTTACTTCAAATCACTTCCTTTGCAGAGAAAATGGCGAATTTTCTTTATGATTCTTAGCAGCGAATGTTGTAAATTGTAAACAAAACTGACCACAACCTTTTGATAAGAAATACTTAATATCTAACAATAAAATATAATATTTTGATAAACAAATATTTGTAAATTTATGTCACTGCCAATTATGGCATTGACATATGCTTGATTGTCAATTGTCATTCTTGTCAGCAGTGTTGCCGCATTTGTACTGAATGTGGTACTTTATTTCTGTTTGGTCCGTAATCAGCTGATCGTAATCTGTCCAAAACATATGTTTACTATTGTTTACGTTGTATTTTGTATTATACCTTGTGTTTTTCGAATTTTGGCAAAGTTCTGTGTAAAACAAATGTGTAGACTAATCAGTGTGTGAATGTGTTAGAGAAATATACCATAATTTCACATTCAGAAGTTTGTTTTTGTTTTACGTGATGAAATAGTTCAAATATTTTCCGATAAAGGCGTATCTGGATGATGAACTTTCCAATATGTCGGCAAATATGCATAAAATATAATAATATTTATATTATGTTCATTCAATCATTGTTGGCATTCCGTCTGGATAATTAGTCAGCAGGGCCACCTAATGTGTAGTACAAGAACTAAGCACGTGATGTGTTACTTTCATACTTCGCTTCGGTGTTTTGCAATTAGCATTCTGCGCAAAGGGTACGCCATCTATAATCATTGGGTTGGTTCTTGCATCTAAAATCACTTTATGAACCAATTTATTTATTTCATATCGACTACAAACCACTTCAAAACTATTTTTATTTTCGCGCAATGAGGTCACTGTATTGTCCTACATACATTTACCATTTATCCAGGAGACGTTGACGTCACTCGTATTCGTCCATTGAAATACCGGTAATATTCCGCGCGAATTCAGCTAGTGTTTGAATTCTCCCACAATCTTTTTGTTTATTCTTAATCAAATACAATAGAAAAAAAATTAAAAATGCTTTTGAACCCAGTTCGACTTGTAAAGATTTGAAAAAGAAAATAAATCAAAATTCTGAAGTTCATAGCTAAGTTTGTAAAATTGTTCCTATACTCTGTAGTGGAGCTGAAGGGAAATGCCTGCCAATCATTCCACGAGTTTTCAGGGCCAGTTGCACCGATTTTTTTAAGTTGTGCTTTATCTAAGACAGGCTTTGTTGCTATGGATTCGCCAATCAGCTTCCTTGTTCCTTAACGATTGAGCCAAGCTTAGTTGAATCTCTGTTGAGTTGAAGCGGTGCAACTGGCTCTTATCGAGACCAATCAGAAAGCTGTCGGATCATCTGATATTCTACTCCTCAAATACCGAACGACACAAAGTTGCGCTCTTTTCACCCCGGATGGGAAATCCAAATGATAGAGGAGTGAAAAGATTTAATATACGAACTCACCTCATGTATTCGTCGTTCGTCGGTCCTTTCTCTCTCAGTCAGTAGTCTAAGTAACTCGGTACACCCAGCCAAATAGTGAAAGATAGATGGAGATGAATACGTTTTGAATACATGAGCGCCAGAAAACGCCTCATGTATTTTGTCTCCTACATCATCAATCGTAGAATCAAGAAAACGCAATGGCTTGGCATTCTTTCTACTGATAGCACAATTTTAGTAGTTCTCAATTTCACCAGTTATGCTATTATCCCATCATTATTTCTGGACGAATCAACAAATTTTAATGAAAATTTAGAACAAAAATCTCTTTATCAATATATTTGAAACCACTATTTTCATAACACTTGAAGTAATCAAAATTTGACATCAACTTGAACTTGTTTGAAAAAGTCTTATGATTCCAAGTGTGAACTTTTCAATATTCTACCTCCCCATCCATGTAAAGGCTCTTGAAGTAAATTCAAGAGTTATTGTTATGTATCGCACTAATCAACTTTGAAATAATAGACAGTATTCGATAAGTTCACGTTTAATCAACGAATTCACACTACACTCGAAATTATTTGCAAACATCGAAACCCTGGCTACCGTTTTCTTTTTCGGTCGCACCAAAAAAGCATTTCGAGCAAAAACGCAAATAACAAGACAATGCCAATACAGAACACCTTCCCCTTCATGACAATAGTACCTCCCCGTTACGTGTATTTATTCGAGTTGCAATCTATCTGGAGGCTTTAATTGACTTCGTCTCCGCAAAACTCGTTCGTTTGTTATATCACTGCTAGACGAGGGGATATCATTGTTCAGAGAAAGTGTGACATTATTTGATAAGGGTATATCAGGAACATTAGTATCATTATTATCTGAAATACATTCGTTCAAGGTAGATCGAGGGGTTATAGAAATTGAATTTTTTGTTTGGATATCAGACTTGCATTTTTTTAATTGATTTGTGTGCCTCTTCCAGCTAAGTACTCCATCTACCTTGACTATATAGGTTCTTCTTCCAACTATTTCATGTACAAGACCAAGGCACCATTTACTTTTATTTGCGCGATAATCTCGTACCCATACCTTTTCCCCCGCGCAAAAAACAACATTATGTTTCTTATGCTGCTCTTGCTGGTAGATCTGTTTTTTACATACATTATCATCGGTTGAAGGCATTAACAGATCCAACTTAGTCCGAAGCTGACGACCCATCAACAATTTTGCTGGAGTTTCACCTGTAGTTGTATGTATTGTATTACGATAGTGCAACAAAAAATTATCAATTATTGAATTGACATCACCGGGATGTTCTTCGTTCCCCTTAATGATTGCCCGTTTCATTATTTTTACGGAAGACTCTGCAAGGCCATTCGTCTCCGGATGATAAGGCGCCCCAGTTAAATGCCTCACTCCGTAGTGCAATAAAAATTTCGAAAATTCTCCCCACTTGAATGTTGTCCCGTTGTCCGTACAAATATCCCTAGGGATTCCAAAACGCGAAAAAAGTCTACGTAAAATTTTTATTGTAGAGCTTGCAGTAATATTATTCATTTCAAAGCACTCTATCCATTTGGAATTTGCGTCTTCCACTACTAGAAAATATTTTTGTAAACAAGGGCCGAAGAAGTCTGCGTGCAACCTAACCCAAGGTTTCCTAGACCAGTCCCATAATAATAAAGATGCCTATTAGGTGGATTATTTGACAACTTTGCACATATCATGCAATTATTTGCGATTTGTTCAATTTCTTGGTCTATACACGGCCACCATACATATGCACGAGCTAAGGATTTCATTTTAACTATCCCTAAATGTGTGGAATGTAATTCATTCAAAATATTCTTTCTGAAAGCAACCGGAATTATTAATCTGTACCCCCACATTAAACAACCTTGTTCCACTGTCAACTGATGTTTTCTGATGAAAAAAGGTTTCAATTCATCTTTGGGGCATCCTGAAGGCCAACCATTACGAACATAAAAAATAACCTTGGCTATGACGAAATCAGTCGCCGACTCCTTCCTAATGAGACCAGAATTTATAGGAAAATCGGTATTTTCTATGAAATCAAGATATGAAATTCTGTCATTGATATCATTGTAATAAAGATAGGAACTTTTTCCTGGGTATTCCGATATCTCGTTCGTAGACGGCAACCTTGAGAGAAAGTCTGCGCAGTTCTTGTCCGTACTTATATATTTCATCTCATAAGGAAAAGCCGATAAGATATGTGCCCAACGTTGTAGCCTATTGGCAGCAAAAATAGGTAAACTTTTTTTTTCCCCGAAAATCGAAAGTAAAGGTTTGTGATCACTAACAAGAACAAAGTTTTTGTTATATAAATATTGAAAAAATTTTTTGAGACCAAAAATAATAGGCAACCCTTCTTTTTCTATTTGGGAATAAGACAATTCATTTGTGTTCAACAATCTAGAGGCAAACGCAATTGGGCGTTCAGAACCATCATCATATACATGGCTGATAATTGCTCCTAGGCCTACACTGGAGGCATCAACTGTCAACTTGACAGTTTGTTTCGGATCATAATGGGCCAAAACTTCAGCGGAAGACAAGAGATATTTAATTTTGCAACTTGGAATATTTATTAAAAAAGTATGAACAAATATTTGATGGAAAGATGGGATCATTTAATAAATTCAAAGTTTCTTTAAAATTAAAACCTAATGCTACCCCAAAATTTTTCAAACCTCGTCCCGTACCTTTTTCCTTGAAACCAATAATTGAGCAGGAATTAGATCGCCTTGTGAAAAATGATGTTTTGGTTCCGGTTGAATTTTCGGACTGGGCAACACCCATAGTCCCTATTATGAAACGTAACGGCGGTTTGCGCATTTGTGGGGATTTCAAAATAACACTGAATCCCCAGTTGGAGGTCCAGCAATACCCATTACCACGTATCGAATATTTGTTCAGTGAATTACAGGGTGGAAAAACTTTTTCCAAAATTGATCTCTCAGAAGCATATCAGCAAATTTTGTTGACTGAAGATAGCACCAAATTAGTTACAATTTCCACCCACAAAGGACTTTTTTCATACAAAAGACTTCCGTACGGAATTCATTGTGCCCCAGCAATTTTTGAAAAAATAATTGAACAAATATTCGTTATTCCTGGGGTGGTTTGCTTTTTAGATGACATTCTTATAACCGGTAAGACAAATGAAGAGCATCTAGCTAGGTTAGAAATGGTTTTTTATCGTTTACATGAATGTGGTTTCAAGGTAAAGAAGGAAAAGTGTGTGTTTTTTTTCAAGAATCGGTAACATACATGGGGCACAAAATTGACAAAGACGGTTTGCACACTTCAGACGAAAGAGTAAAAGACATTAAAAATGCAAAACAACCATCCAACATTAAAGAATTAAAATCGTTTTTAGGTATGGTCAATTACTATTGTAAATTCCTCCCTAGGGCTTCTACTGTATTATATCCACTGTACAGATTATTGAGAAAAACTTCCGATTGGGTGTGGGACACTCGATGTCAGGAGAGTTTCGAAAAAATTAAATATCTCTTGTCTTCCGCTGAAGTTTTGGCCCATTATGATCCGAAACAAACTGTCAAGTTGACAGTTGATGCCTCCAGTGTAGGCCTAGGAGCAATTATCAGCCATGTATATGATGATGGTTCTGAACGCCCAATTGCGTTTGCCTCTAGATTGTTGAACACAAATGAATTGTCTTATTCCCAAATAGAAAAAGAAGGGTTGGCTATTATTTTTGGTCTCAAAAAACTGATCTAGTCTTTCTCGAAACACTGCAAAATCTGAGGTTTTTGGATCGAAATTATTCAGTGTTCCTAGAACACCAACTATCGACGTTATTGCTTCAGCCATTCTAATATTCTAATTGAAACGAATTGAAATCAATCACTTCCGCTGATTCACAATTATGAGTTAATTCACTTTAATCCTCGTCGCCAATGTTATGTATCGCACTAATCAACTTTGAAATAATAGACAGTATTCGATAAGTTCACGTTTAATCAACGAATTCACACTACACTCGAAATTATTTGCAAACATCGAAACCCTGGCTACCGTTTTCTTTTTCGGTCGCAACAAAAAAGCATTTCGAGCAAAAACGCAAATAACAAGACAATGCCAATACAGAACAGTTATCCTTTCAATAGCTGTGACAACTATTTTAAAACCTTTGATGCATACATTTTTTCGAAATTTCAATGATATAGTATGCTTACTGCTGTATCATCAGTGAGTGATGTATGTAAAACCAAATCATCTTTCGAACAATTTGTTCAGGCCAGTCTCAAACTACCTACACAGTAGGTTTTGGCTGGCACCTCTCAGAAAGCAACTACTCCCCTGGCTAATACCACGAAGAGGGCATTGCATTATATCCGACCGGTGCCAGTGCAGGTTTCTTCACAGAAGAAAATCCTGCATTTGCTTTTGGAGATACAAATGGAGGAATTGATTTGCAATTATTGGGATGGACACACTTCCAGACCGGTTTCCTGCTATTTGGCCACTCGTCAGTACAAGGCAGTGCCATCATCAACATAAATTCGATGATTCCCATAATTAAAAATCAAAAACTTTAATAGTATCAAGCCCCAACCAAAGCTGATGCGAACAACACAAAGTCATTGCGCCATCTACCCATGGACGAGGTATGCCAAAAGCAAATCGAATTGGCCCAATCCTCCTGCAAGGAAAACGTACAAACATTCGACATAGTCGATGGGCATACTTGAAGACTGGCTTTGAATCAAATCATCTTTTGAACCATTCCTTCAGGCCAGTCCCAAACTACCTACACAGAAGGATTTTTAATTATGGGAAGTCATCAACTTTATGTTGATGATGGCACTGCCTTGTACTGATGAGTGGTCAAATAGCCAGTAGTAAATCAATTCCTTCATTTGTATCGCCAAAAGTACACGCAGAATTTTCTTCTGTGAAGAAACCTGCACTGACAGGTGCCAGCCAAAACCTTTAGGTAGGTCGAGACTAGCCTGAACGAATTGTTCAAAAGATAATTTGATTTGAGGCCAGTCTTCAAGTATGACCATCGACTAAGTCGAATGTTTTTCATGTATGTAACCCCAATCATAATATATACAGTAGAAAATGAAACACAAAGCGAAGCACAAAGGAGTTTAATATTTTTTATTTTAGTTATACACATCTTCGGAAGTAAATATATGTACAAGTCCTGTTAGCGAGACCAACTATAAAATATAAATGTAATAAATAACAAATTAATGATAAATTCTACTTGCTCATCCGAGTTGTCGAAAGATAGCAGGGCTTAGAGAGCTACTGTAGCTTAACACTTAACAATACTAACTTTCAAATTTTTGTTCTCTTCTAATCGCTTTATATCTAAATCAAAGGGCTATTGGACAGCCAGTCGCTGATATGTCTAGCAGTATCTTGGAAGATACTACTTGATTGCAACAAAGGTTAGTTACATATTCTGAGGTTGGATCCCATTTCAGTTAAAAGATTAATGTAATAATGAAACCGTTTCAAAAGGCATAATTTTTTTAAATTTCAGGTAATACTTCAGTGAAAAATAGATAAATAATGGTAAGCGACTGACTTGATCATCCATTACATTATCACACTTCATGTTTTGAAAATTCATTGAAATAAAAAGTGAAAGGTATATTTTTTTCATGCCAGATCAAAAAATTATATTTTTTTCGACTTCGAATCATTTCTGAAATATTATCGCCATGAGTTTCTCCCTCAGATCAATAGGGACTGGATAGAAAAATCCTCTCAAGGTGAAATATATTGACAAGGAGGCTGGGATTTGCTTACACAACACTATCACCTATTTTACATGCACATATCCAACGAAATTCCAAATAGCCAATTCGACGTTTAAATGCTTTCTAACATCTTTTCAAAAATATTTTCAGAGACTGAATTAAACAAGCTTTCATCAAGACAAGGAAGTCTTATCATAGGAAACGACAAACCATGATGGACATGCTTGTTACAAATCATTAGATGCTTAAATTTCATCCAAGAAAAAACTCCATTCATAGTGGTATTGTTCGAAATTACATTGTCTTTAAAATTCACTCTTTATCGAAACCTAAAAAAACCTATTGGATTGAAAAACTGAACTGTTTCCATAGTTTGGTTATTCGAATCAATAGGTTTTTTTTCAGGTTTCATTCAATATTGAGTAAGTTATATAGCTAATGAAAGTTCAAACAGATACCCCTCGGTCAGGAATATTGTCAGCCACATTCAAAGGATCTGTTTTTTATATAGTTCAATACAATCAAGTGCCTGTACCAGAAAAGTATAATTTACTTTTGAATATGAAATTTTGTATATGGTCAAAAATAAAATCATTCAGTGTTGGCTTGAACGTTTCTTGCATGGAGTGTAAGTTTATTATTTGAATATTACTCGGAAGGTAAGGTATTTTTTTGAATTATTCCGAGACTTCTAGTGTACTCACAATTTGACTGGCTATCAGACAACCAGATTTCAAATAATTAACCCTACTATTTCCCCTCTCTATTCCTCTAGATTAGTTTATTCCCTTAGAGACATCATTTTACCAAGAGTTATCCAATTCAAAAATATCTTGTAACTTTGAAAATTTCACAAAACAGCTTATTCAAACAATAACAGTTTTTTGGAAAGCCCAGTACAACCAATTAATGGATTTATAATGATATTATTGATTGTAAAAATTTAAGACAAAAAGAAGGACAACAATTTCAAAATGAATTGATTTGAGTACAATATTCAATGAAATGAAATCTCACATTATCGAACTTGTGCCTGCCATCAAAACGTTCATCAAATGAAATATGATCTCACTGACAGAAGCAGGCTAATATGGTGCTAAGTCCGGTGACATCGATGATCATCAAGCTAATACAAAATATCTTTCAACTGTAAAGTCGGAAACACAGTTCTACGAGTTAAAAACGAATGTAAAATAATAAAAAGTATCACTTTGTAACAATGAACAAAAATTAACATATACACAAAAGTAAACTCTTACATTGTACTCGAAACAAACTTTTTTCGGTGTCTTCTCATTGACGACTTGGCAGCATCTGGCACGTCATTTTGTGCTGTCCATTTATATATACACGAAAAATTTAATCATAGCCTATCACATAACAAGATACAGCACAAAATTGTTCCCTTTGAAAAATTGTAATGTTATGTTATCGTATAATCGATACATGTATTGAATGTGATTATAGAACAAAATTACAGAATTTAGAAATGAAAGTTACTGAGTGGTAGTGGATCGAATTTCTACTGTCTGAACTGTTTAAGTCCTATGGGAGCTGTTATAAAAAACTCAACAGTTTGAAAATAATTATGAAAAAAATTTGCCATGAAAGAATCTATGCAAATTGTAAGTGTAAATAAATGGAACAGAATGTGAGAATAAATCAGAGAAATATTGAAAACAGAACCGAACCAAGAGATACAAGTCATCCTTTCATCATCATTTTGAGTGCTATACATAGCAGATTTTTCAATAAGCTTTGTCAATGAGAAATCATCTTTCTTGGACAATGAAGTAGGTATATTGCACTATCTCTCTCAAAAAAATCCATAAAATCCAAACAATTTCACGAATACTAAATATAACTAAGGAAAAGTGTTGAAAAGCAAATTTTTCGAAACAGAATTGGGTAACGAAATGAAGCTAGTAAAATATGAAAAATGAGAACATTTTTGAAAGAACTGATATTATAGGTCAGTGACTAAACAAAAACAAATCAATATTGTAACAAAAAATTTCACAGACATGGGGACGAGAAAACGATTCTAATAAAATAACAGTTAGTTCTTTTTTTTTTGGCTTGTTTTACCTACATTTTTTTGGGTTTTATACAATGTTTTATTACTGATTCCTATCATTCATCGATCGTATTTCATCAGTAGCCCAACATCGTTTTTCATTCCCCCACTAATTTTTTCATTTATTTCTTTGTTTTGAAAATTTTTGTTTCTTGACTTTATTTCAGTCTATTTTTTTTATCGATGGAGAAATATTGAAAACAGAACCGAAACGAGAGATCAGTAAGTGAAACAAACCATCCATTTATCATCCTCTTAAATGCTATACATATCAGATTTTTCGGTAGGCTTTGTCAATAAGGAACTATCTTTCTTGGACAATAAAGTAGGTATATTGCACTCTCTCTCTCTCCAAAAAATATATAAAATCCAAACAATTCCACAAACACCAAATATGACTGAGGAAAAGTGTTGGGAAGGAAATTTTCCAAAACAGAATTGGGTAACAAAATAAAGATAGTAAAATATAAAAATAAAATATTTTTGAAAGAACTGATATTACAGGTCAGTGACTAATCGAAGACAAATCTATATTAAAACAAAAAATTTTATGGAAATGAGAACGAGAAATTTAAAATCAAAATAAAAAAATATTTTCTCCAAATGAGAAAATAAAATTCGATGGATTCTTTCTTTGTTTCTATATTTTGTTTTATTTTTCTGTTTGTTGTTTTTTTGTAATTCTGAAAACAAATTATTCAATGAAATATGTAATCAAAATAAAGTTCATGATCAGTCTCATACCAGTTTGACACTGTTTGACTGTTCATGATATTCCTTTATAGAAACTTAGTTATAATTTAAACATACCCTATTATGATTTCATAATTGCTATTAAAAAAAAATTGTAACATTACCTAAAAATAATATTTAAGAAAAGGGTATATATACATTTTGTACTTATGTAGCATTGAATGAATTACGAATAAAAAAAAAAGTTTTCTGAAAAAAAAAACGATTCTAATAAAATAACCGTGAGTTCTGTTATTTTCTCGTGGAAAATTTCCCAAAAGATTCAACCTGTAACAATTTACTACTATTACTATCTCGTTTTTTTCAGCTTGTTTTAACTATATTTTTTGGGTTATAAAATATGTTTTATTACTAATTTCTGTCATTCGCCGATCTTATTTCATCAGTACCCCAACCGTTATCAGTCGGTTTTTACATATTTTTCATCGTTTTTCATTCCCACAGTAATTTATTCATCTATTACTTTGTTTTGAAAATATTTCGTTTCTTGGTTTTATTTCAGTCTGTTTTGTTTCAAAGGAGTAGTGTGTACGATATTCATGGTATTTTTATGTCAAACTCCATCTAATTCAGCACAATTCCTTCAACAAGTAGGCCTGACAATGCCACTCTTGATGAGCAGCATGAATATTTGCAGATTCGTCAATCATGAAACGTGGCAAAGACAGAAATTCTGAGCAAAGATTGAACCGATTGGGGGATCGAACTCTGGTCATGAGCCAAGAACACAACTACTTGCGCCAATTCCCTCGGCGTTTTCATAGAATTTTTTGGACCTCATAGATTTTTTTAATCTTGTTGCTTATTCTTTCAGTCACTGATCTATCTTTTCGAACTCTTTTATCATATTTTTCTGATTTTTTCACATTTTATTTCATTTATTTGGCAGCTGCTTTTTACAATTCACTTTTTCATATTTATTTCTCATGTATTTCTATAGAAACAGAGGTACCAGTCAGTAGAGGGCAGAAACTGCTTTAAAAAATCAATCAACCAGATCGATCAAAATATTCGAGTCAGTGTTTTGCTGGTGATATAGTGATTACATACACTGAACTAGACTCGAAAAAAAACTTATAATGTCCGAAAACAATAAATCAATCACTTAAGATTCACATAAATAATCTTAGTTGGCTAGAATTTGAAAAAAATAAAAATTCTTCAGGAATAATTGACGATGGAAATAAATGTATTTCAGAATATTTTTTAGGACTATTAAATTCAATATTAGGCAATTATTTGCATATTCAATTCTGATTTCATATCGAATAAAATAACGTTTATAGACAAGTGAATAAACAAAAATTATAAAGGAATCTCCAATATGTATACTTCGTCTATAAATCTTATCCAGCAGATGAAATGAAGCAGAAACTGAAAAGTGAAATTTGGAGCCTCCCAAGTACTTCTGTATCACAAATTCTCAAAATTCATTATTTTATTCATTTATGACAAGTTAGTTCTAGATTTTTGCGGATTTCTTGATTTCAATTCATTCTAATGGTATGATTTAAAAAATTACTTAGTGGCTCCAAAGATATTGATGTGTATAAAGTTCAGAAAAATATATTTTTGATGGGTTTGATCTCGTATGGTTTTTGTTATTCCCATATAAACAGAAATATCAATTGTCATTTTTATTACATCGAATAACTTTTGTCGATCCATCAACTAAGCTTTAACTTGTTGCTAAATCTAAACTGAAACTCTCTTTTTTTGGAGAGGTGTGAATGTTCTTTTCATGGTTTGACTTCCATATTCAGTTGCAATATAAAAAGATTTCTTGTATCAACGTTTTCCTTCCATCATATTTAGCATTTTCAATAATCTATTAAATTTTTTTGTCAGTTTTACTGTTTCTTTTTTTTTTATTTCGTTTTGTCCTCATTCTTGCTTTATCTGAATAAATCATTTCATTATTATTAAATTTAATATCGAAACATACTCTATTCCAAAATTTTTAATTTTTTTCCTCCATAAGAGTTCAATATATGATTTTTGCGACCAATCTAGCCAGTTACGACTCACACCAATCTGCATCAGTCAATTATCACAATAAAAAAATAACATAACATTTAATCTTCCATCATTCTCGAGTACAATGCAAGTTACAGTTTTCACAGCTCTTCAAAGCAAAACAGTGCAAACTGCTTCAGACCTATAATACACAAAAACTTATTTTTAGAAAACAACTTGCTGATTCGGAACTAACGTGAGAACAGTATATTTATATAAATGTCTCTGGAGTGGTTAATTTTCTAAAAATAAGTGCGGGGCAATCAACTTCCCTGATTTTTTGCAATAAAAGCTATTAACAAATCTTGATGCGACTATTTCTTCGTAGGAGTTCCCCTTTGGGTCAGCCCTTCAAACCTCTTGAAGGTGTAGTTTATGAACACCCAATCCTTGTAGTTGATCTCACCGTCTTGGGGCATAGGTGCGGCAGCTATAATATAAAATAAAAATAACTATTAGAATTTGAACAAAGTTTAAGAAGTTTACACACAATGCAATAACTACACAAAGCATATGAAAGGTTATAAAAGTTCAAGTTCATAAGATAACTAAGTGAATATCACTAACACAAAGTTGGGAAGTAACTTCTTCAAAAATCAAAGAACTTTTCTACATTTTAGATATACTCCAGTAAAGGAAGTAAAAACTGGCTGGACTAATTCGAGACCAATTGCAGATACTTGGAATAACTTGAATTTTGTTAAGAAAGGTGCCCAGTATCCGAGTAAACAACTCCCGTTACTGGAAAACAGCGCGGGGGTTGGAACTCATTGGGGGGGGGGGGGAGGTAAAAAAAAATAATGAAACCAATCGATAAATTATCATTTTTTAACATAAAATCATTCATTGCAATTTTTCATAAAAATGCACCCCTTTCGAGTGATAGCGCAAGGAAAAGTGTGATTTTTGCAAAAAAAAATTAAAAGTTTTTAAAGTTTTTTAAATTTACTGAAAATCTGTTAGTATTACAAAAAAATATATATATTACTTATATGAAGTATTTAAGTTGACAAATAAAGTGGTTTTTCTTTTATTTTTGTAGGATTGATATTAAAGGAGATATGACATGGCAAAAATGGTTACTTAACGAAAAATGAAGAAACCGGATCGTTCTGGCGAAAATATCTCGAAAAATTTAACTGTTACAGAAAAAATGATTCCTATCATTTTGCAAGATGAAAAAATCGGGAAAATTTTGAGACCAACCAGAACCGTTTGAAATAAGAAGGAAAAAGTTATGGGCAAAATAATTTTTTTTCAAAAATTTTTAATGCCAATTTTTTAGCGCCATATGGGCTAATGTGCTTGGAAAAAAAATCCTTTGGTGAAAAGTCAGAACACTTCGTCCTAAATATGTCCAGCCATTTTTGGCCCTATCGGGTGATTATTGTTAATGTTTCGGCCTGCTAAAGTTGGGTAAAATCGTGTATTTTTCAAAACCTTTTCAGTTTTTTGCCAGCAGCGTGAACATTATTCATTTAAAACAGCCAAATTTTTCAGCATTTATTCCAGGATAGTTGTATTTCAATTTTTTGTAATAATTTTTCATCTGTAAGCAAATTTGTCTGTTTAAAATTGTCTATTTTATGTTTATAACGGTAAATGCTCTTTTTTGTCGGGCGAAATAAAAAAAAATTGGCCCATCCAATTCAAATGTTGTATATGACATGAAATTTCGGCGATAACCTTAGCTTTAAAATGGTTCCTGGTACACCTCGTTATCATTAGTCAAAAAAAAGTTATGGCCAAAAAACCTTTTTTTTTCTATCAATCACATAAAATTCTTAGAGTGAATCCATTGGGACCCTCTATTTATAAATTTTATGAACATTTTAGAGCTTTGTCCAGTAACCAAACTTCTTTACTCGGATACTTGACACCTTTTTTGACAAATTCCAAAAAATTTCAAGTTGATCTGAGTGGTCTCGAATTAGTCCTTCATTTTACTAAAAAATTTACTTCCTTTACTGGAGTAATACTGTTGTACAGGGCGCAGTTCAGCCCAGTGTTCAATACCATAAATAAATACTGGATTTCAACTATTGGTGTCTATTGACATCTTTTAAAAGAATGGACACTTTCTAACGAGAGTACATTACAAGATAAAGCTACAAATTTTTTTTTGTTTCAGTTGATGTCTATAATTCCTTATAATGCACGAAATAAAATTGTGCTCAGAGCATACAAGATTGAGATATTTTCCTTGAGTATTTTTTTGTACTGTACCAACTCATTTATATAAGAAGTGTTCTGGTTTTCGGTTATGAAGAATTTTTTTTAACTAGATCCATAAGCTAACAAATTCAGAGAGCGACACCAGCTGTCAGATCTGTGAAAACTGAACAAAAATATTTCAAAGCCTCGCAGCAGAGAAGGATACTTCGACCATTGCCGCATCGCCTTTGAAAATGTCTGCCGCAGATGCAGACGAAACGTCAGGCCTTAAAACCTGTTGTCCACAGCTCAGAAGCCCGGAAGCACCTAACAATTCATTAGTTGCCGGCCGTGAAAGTCTTCAATCTTTGATGAGATTTATATATAATTAATTCAAGAGGCTCTTATAACCAAGAAAATTGAAATTGTATAAAAAACACTTACACAAATTAGTTATATTTTCATTTTTCTTATTGATAGTACTGTTTATACCAATTTTAGTATGAATGCACTATTTTCTGAAGTTCTTTTCTCATTTTAATGGTCAAGAAAGATCTGCTACCTTTTTCTTCTGATCGACAAATATATAGATTTCTTCTACAGTATTTTCTGGGTTACTGACTTTTCGAAATGAAGTGATGAAAAATTCAATAATCAGAAGGGAAGGCATATCATTATTTAAATTTTCAAGATGTACTCACGAATTTCTAGTTTGACATCAGGGAAATCGTCAAAGTTCGAAGTGTCATCTATAGATCGTACTTCCACGGGTATGGCTGCAGGTCTTTCCCTGATGTGCTCCCAATCGACACCGCGGAAGAACTGATTCAGTTTCAAATCTTCCAAGCCTTTTTGAGATCCTAATCTTCTGTCACACTCACAACAGAATCTGAAAAAAAAAAAAATTGAAATATAATTTTTTTCTGTGGAACTCGGTGATATTTTCTATAAATTTCTTAAAGGGAGTTTGGTGGGTCATAGGTCGAAAAGGCATACCAACGAACTTGAATTTCATGCCAATATTTCAATTAATTTTATCTTTTTCATTTGATTTGAAGATACTGTAATGAAAAGATGTTTATTTCTTCCAACATTTCAAATCAATTATGGTGGAATATTTTTGAGTTCTAACACCAAGTAGGAGCAGTAACATTCTTCAAAATGCCAACTGATTGGCGAAACGTCGAAACTTAATACCGACAAACCAACGGATAAATTACCAGAATAATAACTTCTCGATATTTATCTATATAATATATATTATATCAAAAACAGATTTTAGATTTGTAGTGAAAACTATAGTTCAGAAACTATTCATATATGTTTAGCAAGTAACTATTTGAATCTGGTGACAATAATGCATTGTTTTTTTTCTGTATTCACAATATTAATTTATAAAGTTATAATAATTATATTTTAATTGAATGTAATTTTCTGCTTTTCATATTTTGAATGAGAATAGTTTCAGAATTTATAATAGTTAAAAAATGCAAATAAGAAATATTTTCCAATTACACAACTATTCCTAAGATAACCAAGAATATTAACAGGAAGACAATGTAACTCTATTCTAGGAAATATTCTCAGCCTAGTTTGTATAATATTTGATATATATCTCAAATGTTTACCTTACTGATATCATAGTAGAAGACTCGAAGTCTAGATAGGACTGTTTTGCCACTCATCATATTATTGTATCATTCACATGCTTCTCCTATTTATGATATTTCTTCAACTATCCAGTTATTTTTTATCGACCTCATTATAGATTACAGAAGATATAGTTCTTACAAAATAAAAACCCGTAGCCTTTCATCAATGATTCACTTTCTTCACTGCAGGTTCACGGCAGAAATGTTTAATCGTGCGATATGCAATCGTTGATTGCCTAGGAATCAATTCTACTAGTAGGTACGGTTTGTTCAACGAGTACATTAACCGACACTGTTTCCCTGCAGTTGAAAAAGTCAAAGCGCCATCGAAAAAATCAGTATGTGGCCCCAGAGCGCTATGGTATTCAAGAATTTTGGTACGGCCTCCTGGGCACACACGCGTAAAAAAAATCACCGCAGTGATAATAATCCGTAAGTATAAATACATTGAAACATTTGTATTGAATAATAGGGACAAACTCAATGATTTGAATTCTGAAACTTTTTTTTTTTATTTGATATGCTGTTGACAACACATCTGATACTGATGTGCCTTATGATATTTATTATTTATCAATTGACGATTGTAATTCCTTGTCGTTACACCCTTGTGAGGATTATTTGAAATTTGAACTGGTGATAGTTTTTAAGAGAATACTGTTTAGCAATTTTCATATTCGATGCTCTTTGATAGGTTATTTCAAAAGAACTTCGAGTATTTGTTTACAGTGTGGTACAAAATTCGACACATTCCCGTTGACATTATTTTGTACAAACCTCACCAACATATTATGTTCAATTCCTGCCAATTCCAAATATTTATCATATACATGACATACACCTGCAATTATGTTGTCATTGTTTCAGTATGCGTATGATGAGTAAATATCGGAAAGTGTTGGAAAATTTGTATTTGTTTCAGACTTGAGAAATAAGATCGGATCATCGAAAAATTTTAAATACTCAAGATATTTGAGCACCGCTTCAATGGTCAACGTCATTATTTTGGATTATGATGGATAAGTTTCTTCTCCGTAGTTTTGTGGGTTTCTAACCTACCGCAATCTGAAGAAATAAGAATTAATCCAAATGTTGGGCAGATTTTTAATCTAGCCCGAAAATTTCTTGCATGAATTGAAAAACAGTTCCTTCTGTTATTAATCCTGATTTTTTCAGGTTGTGTTGGGTTAGAAACCCAGAAAACTACTGAGAAAATATTTCAGGCATTAAATGAAATCGAAAAAATTTCGACGATTCTTCGGTTTATAGGTGATTTAGGTACTAGGACCGATTGATATTGAATGGTCAATGCCTTCCCAGTTAACACCTCGTTAATCGAAAACCGCCGAAGGTTCAAGATCAAATCCTAACAACTAACTGGCTCAAGAGTTAGAGCATCTATCCTGTGTGATAGGAAAGTTTATATTCTTCTTTGAATCTCATTCGTCCGAACATAAATATGTACTCACTTAATAATTGTATCTTTGGCCTCTTCAGAGATCGGAACTTCGGCGGGAAAGACCAAGGTCTCTCGCCAGTTCATCACCTTCCTGTAGGTGTCTTGGGGGTTTTCCGAACAGAACGGCGGATATCCTATCAGCATCTCGTACATGATCACGCCGAGAGACCACCAATCGCACGCCGGTCCGTAGCCCGTTTGCAAAAACACCTCCGGGGCTATATAGTCGGGCGTCCCCACCGTACTATACGCTAGGGCCCTTCTGTTCTTCTTCCAGCTCTCTGCTCTTCGTTTACTGTCCATCGGACTCGACGTAATGACTGAAAATGAAGATTATGGACGTGAAATAAATATCAATCAAAACCATCCTAACAGTTGGCATAATGGGAATTATTATTGTTTGATTTTATTTGATTTTGTTGGAAAATTCATCAGATATTTTCTGATTTATAAGATATGACATAAAAATTATCATAATTTCAATGATCTGGAGAGTCTTGAAGCGAAAACAATGTAACCTAGATGAATTCAAAATAGAAAGTTACAAGCATCAAGCTTTACTAGTTGACGTAAATTTAAAAGCTACCTCATCGAGAGAAATGTTGATTCTTATTCATAAAATAAACTAGAGACAGGCTAAAGCACTGAGAATGTTTCACACGCTGCCAGTTTCAGTGTCATCTGAAGAACGGATTTTAGGCAAACTCAAAATCATTAAAAACTACATGAGAAGTACAACGGGGCAGGAGAGACTATCCAGTTTAAGCATAATATTAATTGAACACAATCGTAATCGAACATCCTTTATCAGTTCATTTGCAGCTAAGAAGGCACGTATAATCCAATTTTGAGTAACAATACTTAAATTGGTCATTAGCAGGTCACCATAATCTTTAGCTTGCCATCTTGGAATTTTGTTCTGTTGCCCAACTACCATCTCAGAAAAATAGATCAAGGTCTTATATAGTCAAGTGTAGGAGGAATCTGGGTGGGGGGAACTAACTCATCTTTGTCCCCACCCCCTGACAAATCTCTTAGTTCTGGGCCTGTGTATATTCATAGACTGGTCACTCTTCCTATGGAAAAATATAATGCTCTGAATATTGAAACAAAGAAATGGTTCTAGATAACACCCAAACAATCACAGCTATGGAAACACATAAGGTTTGGGGTAGAGTTTCAGTCCCAAGACTATCTAAGAGTACCTACCTATATTTTTTGAGAACTACTCGGGATGTACCTACCCACTTCATGCAATTGACATGAGTATTTCAATTCTGGAAAATCGTGTTAAGTAGTTATTGAAGAAGTTGGATGTTTTTGAGGAAGAAATTGGGAGAAACTGAGATTAACTATATCTATTTTGTCCGTTCGGTTTGGTTAGTCGAATGAGAAATGAAAGTATGACATAATAAGACACACCACTATTCAATCTCACAGAGCTACAAACCATTCCTCATAGTTTTGTGACTGAAAGTACAGTTTACTCAATCATTTTTTATCGGAGTTTCAGGAAATTATGGACAAATTGATAATACAATTGATTATTCTAGGCAAAAATATATTAGTTTCCTGTATGATTTTAACTTACAACGGGTTTACAAAACCGCGACACGTGTTTCGCTATTACAATACCTTCTTCAAGCAAGATAAATAAATCACTATTCTATAATACGCTGTTTATATACAAGTAGGTCGAACGTCTCTTGCAATAAAGGTCCGACTTAGGTCCGATATTCGACCCGTAATTTGTCCAAATACTAATTAATTACATTGGAAGATTATTTCTAGAAATAGGCCATGTTAATTATTGTCCGGGAACATATTCAACAATGGGAGTTATTCAATTCAACCTGATCATTCAATAAATATTCTGAATTTTTCCCTCTATTGATTTCCAACCTTTCTAGAAGGTTAAGTTTCCAAACTTTCTAGAAGGTTAAATTTCCAACCTTTCTGCTCAAAATGCCTTATTTTGAACTCGTGGTTGAACTATGACCTTCCAGAATGAGGTGACTTGCATAAGTAGAATTTGTTTTTCCATTCAAAAAACTAGTTCTGTGTTCTCTTAGGCGAGTGTTGAAAGATCTTCCCGTTTGGCCCCAATTTGGGGATATATATGAAAAATAATAAAGACAAAAATGAATTGTCACAAAGATCAGGAATTTATGATTTAACATGCGAGTCATGTCCGATGTATTACGTAGGCCAAACGGGAAGATCTTTCAGCACACGCCTAAGAGAACACAGAACTAGTTTTTCGAATGGAAAAACAAATTCTACTTATGCAAGTCACCTCATTCTGTAAGGTCATGAGTTCAACCACGAGTTCAAAATAAGGCATTTTGAGCACAAAGGTTAGAAACTTAACCTTCTAGAAAGTTTGGAAATCAATAGAGGGGAAAATTATATTTATATTTAGTATGTATGGAACTAGGATTGTAGCACCCTAGTTTTTGAATCGTTTCTTCAGTTGAAAATCTGACAGTTGAAATCTAAAGTTATTTTCAGGAATTTTATTTATCCATCGGATTTGACTTTGAAAATACTATTTATGTCGGTTCTCTTGTTCAGTTTTGTTATTATTATTATAGAAGTTGGAGAATTAATTATTATTTATTGAACTTTTACATAATGTCTACGATTTGTTGAAGAGGGCTTCGCATAGATATAAATACCAGCTGAATCCACTGGACCAGTACAGTTTTTGATTATCTGAACAACAAGAGAATTGGTTCAGGGAGAGAGGTGATGCCATTGTGATGAGAATTTAATCTGTTGAATTTTGTAGGTGGAGAGCAGTGTTGAACGATTCCGAACTATTTCCGAGAAACTAAGATTTATGTGGTAAACCTAGAATATGGAACACCAGAAGCAGATGGCGTCATTAACATTCATTCGATCTCCAGCCATGATATACCTATATCAACCGAAACCTTGAGAAAAGGAGCATTCGAACAGTTCAGAACACATGAAAAATACTCACTGAAATCCGACGGTTTGGCCTGGCTCAAGTCCCGATAGAAGTCCGTCCTATGCGATTTCTTCAAGCCGGTGCACAGCCCGAAATCGGAAAGTTTCAAGTGCCCCTTCGCGTCGAGCAACAGATTGTCCGGTTTGATGTCGCGATGGATGAATCCGAGTTTGTGTATCGAATCGATCGCCAGAGCGGTCTCCGTTATGTAAAATTGCGTGCACTCCTCCGAGAGCGTGTCTTTTTTCATGAGGAGCGTCATCATATCGCCGCCCGGCAGGAATTCCATTATCAAATATAAATTAATAGGATCTTGAAAACTATAATACATTTTTACTACCCACTGGTGATCGGCTTCGACCAGAATGTCACGTTCCGCTCTCACATGGGCTACCTGTAAACGAAAAGCTACATAACATAATAATAATAAAAATAATAACATTTATTCATCCCAAGAAACATTGACAGTTCATTTATCGGGATACTGAATGTATAAAAAGTGAAATAGAGCAAAATATGATCATGTAGCAGAAATATATGGAAATATATGGAAATGATCAATATAATTGAATTCTAAAATATATCATGTTGATGATAAAATATATTTTTTGTGTTTGAACTTTTTAATATTTTCAATAGTTTTAATTGAATTCGGTAGTTTTTTTGTAGATATTTGTTCCCTCATGAAAAATTGATTTTTCCCGAAACTGGTGTGTATGGAATGTACAAGTTGTTGAGTCTTCTAGTGCCATGATAATGTGTTGCATTAATTTCATTGAAAAGTATTACAGAATGTTTCATCTTATGTTTCACACAGTGAATAAAAGTACATATTTTCAAGTGGTATATAGAATTAATATCGAGAAGATTATGTGGCTTATAAAGATTCACAGTAGGCTCCCTGTAAGGCAATTTATAAATACATTTAATGATTTTATTACGTAAATATTTCAGCGGCTTCAATTTTGAAGGGGTTGTGTTGCCCATATAGATGTGAGATATTGTAGATTAGAATATACCAAACAGAAATATATTAATCTCAAATATTCGAATGAAGTTTCGTTTCTTATTCTAAACAGGACTCCAGGTGAATGTGAAATTTTTTTGCGTAATTTTTTAATGTGAGTTGCCATTGAAAGATTTTGATCTGTGTCCCAGAAGGTTGGTAGTTTTGGAAAGTTTTATAAATTTTTTTTCAAATTCAAGTGGGTCACAGTGGCCAATTTAAAAATATTCGAAAGTCCATTTTTCATAGTTAAGACTCAATTTGTGATACTGTAACTAGGATTATATTTGTTCCAAATCATGTGTCATAGATAATTGTATTGATTTTGTATTTTTCGAAATTTAAATTAACTTTGTACCGTCAGCAAAGACTTTGATGGATCCCAAAAGATTCAGTTTTGAAATTGAATTGATATAGGTAGATATGAAATAAAATTGGCCCTAACACAGAGCCCTTTGGAAATCCACAATTAATGTTTTCAAGGAACTTTTTTATCTCCTAGGTAAACATACTGCTGACTGTTAGTGAGACAGGATTCGAACCACAAGAAGACATTACCTCTGATACCAATGGTTTCAAGTTTTTTTAAAGAATTTCGTGATTAGCTGTCGTAAATCAAGTGATAGTTGAAATAACATTGTGTTGAAAATGTTGGCACTTACACTGTTTCGAGAAGATAAGTATAATAATAACGTGATTTCCCGAGAAATTCAGGCTCTTTCATTATAGGGAATGGAAGAATGATGGTTATACCAACAAAAAAATGAAAAATTGACAGTTATTCATTTCAATGAATGTTTTACCAAGTTGACTTCGAAACGGAGTTTTCCATATTACTTTATTGCATTTGGTAATCCAAAATGATTCCTCTTTGATAAATTGACTGTCGACCTATGTAAGATTTGAAAATCATCGTTGATAAATTTTTGGAATATCTAGTGGAATGATTGTGCTATTCACTATTGATTTTGAAGATAAGAATCGAATGATTTGATTTGTTTTCAACCAAATGTATGAAGGTACAGAGTTCAGGTGTATCCAATGATGACATATCTAAGAGTTATTAAGGTTATATAATTTTTTTGTTGTTTCCCGATATTCATTCAATTTATTCTGTAGGGGTTTCAAGGTTTTACTAGGGTTTTTGTTGCCGCTCCCCAAACTGAAATTATATACTGGAGTTTGGAATATATCAGCTATAAATGAATTATTTTCAGATATTTCAGAGGTATAAAATTTCGCAATTTGAAAGGAACAGCAAAGATTGGAGATATTTGTGTTCTTGACATTTCTATGCTTAGTCCACGTTAAATTTTTATCCACATGTAGTCCTAAAAATTTTACAGCAGAGGAATATTCAATAATTCCATTTTTCGATTGGATGGGATCTTCTGATAGGAATTGATTGGATTTTTTACAAATATAAATGAACAATGACTTTATGAAGTTTAATGTTAGTCTGTGACCATTTAACCAGGATGATATTGTCTGAATAAACATAAATATGTTCATTTTTATTTCTTGTTGAACATTTCCCCCATATATTATAAATGATATACATGCACAGACAGATAGCGATTGTTAATGATATCCTGAAGATACTTCTTTCGAACAATGTTTATTCTCTCATTCTCATATTGAGTTAGATGACGAAAAGCCGAAAAAGTTTGTCAAACGATCAATTAACGTAGGTACCTGTTCTTTTTCCAACATGTCAGCCTTCCTGAGAATTTTCATGGCATACACATGACCGGTGTCTTTTTTCTGTACCAATCTAACTTCTCCGAACGCCCCTCGACCAATCACTTTGAGGGGTTCGAAGTCTTCGACTCCTAATCGAGATCGTTTCAGCCTAAGAAATTCCGTTTCTTTTTGGGCATGCTGCAGCCTCTTCTCGTGCTTCTGCTCCTCCGAAAGACTGTCGTCTTTCAAGGATTCTTCTAATTTTGCTAACCTGAAATTAAAAATGTTCAAATGAAATATTTGTTGGAAGTGGGTCAGGTAGGTATTGTTGCTATTTTTCATGTGAAAAATGAATGATAAATCGAACTTGGAAACAGTCATTTTCACTGCATAGGTAAGAAAAGTAATTACCTTCAGTGTCATCTGCACATATCCATGGTGACGATAAATTATATTTGATGAAGAAATAACGTCAATTTCATTGATATCAGTGGCGGATCCAGGATCAGGTCAAGGGGGGGTCTATAACTCAAAATTCATATATATATATATATATATATATATATATATATATATAGAGAGAGAGAGAGAGACTTATTTGGGTTGCAGTCTGGGGATGACAATTAGGCTGTTCTCTTTGTTTTTGTCGAGCTTTCGAAAATGTTTTATTTTCTTTTTCAAGACGCTACAATATGTAAATGTATAATATGAATATATATATATACATATATATATATATATATATATATATATATATATATATATATATATATATGTATATATATATATATATATATATATATATATATATATATATGTATATATATATATATATATATATATATATATATATATATATATATATATGTGTGTTCGGATAGGTTTCCGCGGTCAGTTGTGTGTTGTTGTTGAGTTCGGGTTGAACCGCGTCTGGAGTTTTGTTCTCGACGTTTCGGCTCCGATTTTGGAGCCATTTTCAAGAGGTGAATGTGACTTCACGTTGAGGTCTCAATCTGCCTACTCCTCAGGTGTTATCACAGGGGGCAAGGGTTTGTGACTTGACGCCGGGGCCTCAATCTGCCTACTCCCCAGGTCTCGTCACGAGTTCTTTCTAAGGTCTCAATCTGCCTATTCCTTAGATCGAACTGAGGTATCGAAGGATGTTGGGTAGGATTTATAGCAGCGGGTGCTACTAAAGGACCGTCGGATGTCTTGGTGGGGACTGGGCATCTGGAAATTAGGGGTTTCCATGCAGTTGGAAGTCTCTGGCCGTCGTCACGTTTATTTAAGCAGGAAGGTCGCTTCTCGATTTCGATGGCTTCGCGAATTATACGAGCTTGTAGTGTTTTTGCTGTGGCGATGGTCTTAGTGTTCGCAAAGTCTATATTGTGTCCTGTCTCTTGATGATGTTTGGACAGAGCTGAAGAGGGGTCTGATTTTCGGACAGCAAGTTGATGTTCGTATACTCTACTTGTCACACGTCTGTTGGTCTGGCCTACATATGTTCTATGGCCATGTTCTGATTGCCAGAAAATTATAAGCTACCGTATAGCAACAACTAGTCAAGATCCAAAAAAAAGGTGAAAGAGATTGACATGAGCAAAATTTGAAGGTGTAGCCAGAAGGTAAAGTAGGTTCGAAACTTTACTTTTTTTGAATCGAATCGAGTTGATTTAACCGAATCAACAGCATATTCTACTCATACATTGCATATTCAAATCGTTACCGGCATACACAATACTCATCACAAATGTAAAAAGTCTAATTTTTCGAATACTGCGCCAAAAAACCTCGAAAATTTACTAATGTTTAAATGTAGCCTGCTCTTTAGTTTTCAATGGAATGTAATAATAATTATTGAAGTTTTTCAATTTTAAAGCAAAAAAATTTATTCTATTTTATTTTTTTGTCTTGCTCATGTGACATTTTTTCGTTCCCTAACAAAATTTGGAAATTACGAGCCGATACAAATTGAAAAAAAATTATCTCTTATTTTCCCAATGGGGGGGGGGGTCCGGACCCGAAAACCCCCCCGTGGATCCGCCCCTGATTGATATATACGATATAATATAACGATTTGGTATAGAATACCTTTCCATAGATATATTACAATCATAATTCCAATCCACAATCTGCTGATATCATCGAGATTCAATAAAAAACTACTTTTTGTGTTCTCCCGTAAAGGAGCAATTTCATGAAAGTATACTATGGCAGATAGAACATTATCATATGAATAACGATGATTCATAGCCAAACTTCCACACAACATTTATTATGCAGACTAGCTATTTTCACAATTTAATTTTTCTGTATTTTTCAGCGTCAAGTCACTCATTCATTATGAATGGTAACATAGGAATTTTTAAGGTTAGTTGGTTGTTTTGTATTTCAATACGTATTGAGGTTTTGAACCAAATGAAAAATTCCAATGTTAGCGTGAAAGAAATGAATGACTTGATGTTGAAAAATGAAGAGAAATTAAATAGTACAAATGGCTAGTCTGATTAAAATATGTAAAAAGTTTGGCCATGTAATTTACATTATTCAATCTTCCATAAGTATACTTTCATGAAAATGCTTCGTTACGAGGGGATTACAAAAAGTATTTCCCTATTAAATTTCAATTATAGATTCTGGATTGGAAGTATAAATGTGATTTATCACTGGAAAGGTAATTCTAAACCGAATCATAATTTCATATATGGTTTAATACTCGCTGAATTGTACGGCCATGACATCAAATCAAACAACCGAATATGAAACACCCATAAGAAATAACAACGAATATACAGGGGGTAAATTGGATCTGTGTCACCCTGTATACTCAAATCTTCTATTTTTTACCAGAAAGTTTGAGGGGAAGAGGAAAAGTTTAGAAACTGAAAGCACATCCTGTTAGAATCAAGTGGATACTCATTATTTCTGAATTTTAATTGTTCATTAAAAAATTAATTGAACTGATTTCAAGTCCATTTTGAAATTGTTCACCACGTCATCATTGATGGTTATATAATATAGTTAGGAAATGCGTTGACATAAGTGCAGAGGTTCCCAGTAGGAAAAAATATATCTACTTAGAAACATTTTTTATGTAAAATTTTAACGATTCCGCATATCAATAAAGCAAGAACAACGATAGGGACTCAATAATATTTGGATACCTGTTTAATCCAATCAGCGTATGTACCAGAAACAGATAGCACTGATAGAGGAATTTACGACGAAATATTTTTTACAAAGGATAAAGAACGTATCACTTTCAATCACGATACTAATAAGTTATTTTGTGAAATTTATTACTGTGTATCTTGATGCCATATCTATTATTGTGTTCTAACAAGAAATGATAGAGTTGATATATTGTTATTCAGAGGAAACTACATTGAAGATTTACTAAAATAGATTGACAAAGAAAAACGTCGATCTTTCCTGGAAAAGTCGTAATCATCTAAAACAGAAATAGGCCCTTATCTATTACTGTTGCAATCAATAAAAAAAAAACAACACGACGTTTATTATCAATTTAAGCCTACTTACTAATTAATTCCAATGACTGATTTCCGATCATATCAGATTCTGCATTTATATCAATAAAACAACATATTGAGCAACAATAAGTATTTTTCACAACATAAATGTACAGAGTAACACCCACAAAGGAAAAACGATTAGAATAATAGATATGTGAAAAAAATTTATTGATTTTAGTCTACCAGTGACTCTCCGAAAATAATAACTATTCAGAAGAGCAGAATGTTCTGAATGCGAATTTTTTATTACGTAATTTTTCAAAAATATTATTTGTCAAACAATCGTACGGGTGCGCCTTGAAGGCAGCTGAGCCTTGTGCGGGCAAGGGTCGGATAATTGACTTGGGTGCCGAAGCGCTCTGGGGTGTCTTACTGATTTTTAGGTAGCGCATTTGCCATTTCAACGGTAAAAAAACCCAGAAAAACCCACAGTGCTACCGGGTCGGTTGGTGTATTCGATCAAAACATACCACCATCCAGAAAAATTCTGCCTCGACTGCTGATCAAATAAACAGTGAGAAAGCTAGGTGGAATTGCTCTGAGCTTCTTAACATTTGTTCAGAATTCCAAGCAAATTTACTCGAAATACTGTTTTGTTCGGATTACCAACGCGTGGAATCAATTACGGTTTCTTCAATCCAATAATCAGGACTATGAGATTGTGGAAATTAGTTTTGCTCAATTGAAAAGATGTCTCCGACAATGTCATTCACAATCGGAGATGTCATTCATATAAACATATAGACCGGGAGGTGGTGTCACTTTTGAACTAGTGATCGATCTGCACACGAATTTTTCAGCATGAGTAGTTCTCCACCTGTACATATGAGGACCGCGCGTCAGCCAGTCCAATAGCGGTGGGTGTGGGCGTGGGAGGCGGTGAAACTCGCTGAAAAAATCTCAAAAAAAAGTGATTGATCTCCACGTGAAACTTTGTAATGATGTAAATTAATCATGATTATAGGTGGAAATAGGCGTCAGCCACGTTCCCGATGGTGGAAACATCGTCAGTCAGGCCTTTGAAGTGGTCGGAAAATCGGAAAATTGAAGTGACCGATCTGCACTTGAAATTTTGAAGGATGATTATTGTATTCAAATTAAACATGAAAATGGACGTCAGCCACGTTGATGGTGGTGGATTCTGCGTCAGTCAGGCGTCCAAAGTCAAGGGCAGTGACCAGCTTCTTTTGGCGCGCTGTATCTTATGCAGTTCGATTGACGCATATTCCACCGGCATCGTGCCGGCTGACGATTATTTATCGAATGTACATAACAATTACATGTTTATAAAGTGCATTTCTTTAATCCCCCCCTCTTTTATTTTTTGAACGGGTCAACGCAGAAAATTGAAACTGATGATGATGAAAGTTATGCATGAATACTACATTATGGAGTAAAATTAACACATGGAAAGTTCAAGATGGCGACTGGGCTCCACCTGGAATAAAAATTAAATGGAAAGGGGGGTCTTGTGATCTAGTTAAATATTACCGTGCTACCCACGTAAACATCTTTGTAGAGATCCTCAACTGAATAACAAATAACTAATGAAATATCGTAACGAAAATCGAATAGACGCAACAAATTCTTGATGAATGAATACTCACCTTGGTAAATTTGATGTTTCCAATAAATCATCTTCTTTTGTTTCTCTGGTTTTTTTTCGACATGGCGGTGAAGAGTCTATAACATTTCGAATGATATTTCCTCGCTGATGACATTTTTTCGGGCAATGTTACATAATGCATGTACAATTCATTTTCTTTGCGAATTGTTAACACAGTTTTACACTTATTCCATGTCACATCAGAAAATGAAATTGAAGGTTCACTTCTCTTCAAACAAATAACACAGAAAGGCTTTGGTTCCGACATCGCGAAAACAATTACTCCAGTAAATAGCGCGGTCTGTACTGTCTCACTGTGCCTCACTGGCTTGAGTCGTAAAAATCAGATATAAAACTACCTTGTACTATTCGTTCTGAAAAAAATTTTTGAAAAAAAAAACATTCGTGTATTTTGTGATATTATTATAAGCTGTACATAGATACAAATATTTTAGAAAAACCTACACCTGCAGTGTAGTCGATCCAATTATATGCCATATATTGAAAAAATGGAAACACGAAGTCATCTCCGCAACACATTTAATTCCTACAGGAACAGTGTCCTAGTTGAGACATGTTTGGAACATATATATGTTCATCTTCGTTAAGTACAAATATAGAGAAAAAGTTGGGAGTATGAAGAATCTGAGGTGGTTCAAGATACTAGTTTAATATGTAGTTTTTGGTCTCCCAACTTTTTCTCTGTTTGTACTCAAATGCAGATGAAAATATATATGTTCGAAACTTGTCTTAACAAGGACCTGTTCCTGTAGGAATTAAATATGTTGTGGAAATGACTTCGTGTTTCCATTTTTTCACTAAAATTGGTCTTCCACTTTGAGTATGGACTACTACCTTCGTATATGCAATATAGTTAAAGTAACTATATTGTTTGTTTGTCTCAGATGGATAATCTATTCAACTTTCATGAATCCCTTCGGTGATTCATTCATAATAATATCAATCAAAACATATTTGAACTAGTTACTCTAACATCCCAGACGGCACCCAATATTCCTGGAATATCCCTACTACATCCCATTTTTCAGTAGATATTGCAATATTTCTGGAATATTCCATAAATATGTGTTTTATCCAATATCCATGAAAATTATTCCTGGAATATATTTTTACGAATATCCATCAGATATTCTTATTTAATTTTACTGGTATATTCAAATGTCATATCGAGCGGAAAGGTAGATATTCGAATATTCTGGGAATATTCAAAATGCATTTGTGTAGCATATTCAACTAATATAAAAAACTAGTTAATTGAAAATGTAACACCAGAAGTTTTTCTTTTGTTATCATATACGCATTTATCCTTGTTCCTAGTTCAACTGGCAACTGGGGTGGTATTTCATGTACCACATTATTCTATTCTACCTTTCATGCAAAAAGTGAAATGGCACTATGCTCGCCTTCATGGGAGAGACAGAGACATAACTATCAGCAAGAGAATATTGTAGTACGTATTTCAAGGTTCGTAGACAAAATATTAAAGTTGAAGCATGATTATATTTTCCAAATACGACATTTGATCTGTAATTTCAACCAATTGTTGATTTCTCAAGACAATTTTGCTGAAGAGCAGAAAATTTCTGAATCGTCAAAGAATGACCAGAGTGCTGAAGAAACAGTAAATAGTTCTGATACCATGATAATGCAGTCCTTGACTCTACCAGCAAACCAAAGCATCATTACTGAATTGATGCATGATCATCACTCACCAAGTAATATGGTTGGGAATACTTGTGTCTCAGAAGATGAGTCCAAAGTTCTTGGTGATATATCTAGCGTTCCTATTTACTTAACTGTTTTTTGAGTTTTTTCAATAAACATTTTTCTGTTCACCTATATTTTTTTTCTTGATGTGTGTTTTCTTTCTGCTATTTCCATCAAAAAAAGCATATATGCTATGCAGTACAAAAAATATATTCCTGGAATATATTTCAAGGGCAAGAAAACATATCTGTTGCCTAAGCCATGAACATATCTTGGGATATCAAAACATATTCCTGGAATAAGTTTCATGGTGACTTTGAATATCCATGGAATATGCATATCATATGTTTTGGGGGATATGGGATATTCCTGGAATATTCCAATATTCCACTGGGATGTGCATAGGATATTCATGCAATATGATTGTGCCGTCTGGGATATCACCAGTGGACTTGATATAAAATTGAGCTCAAATATATTCGTCAAAGTGAAACAAACAATGTATTTGAGTCAAACGTACAATATAGATAATTTAACTTTATTGCATCTGGTTGTATTGACTATATTGCAGGAGTAGGCTTTGTTATAATATTTCCATCTGTGTATAAATAATGAAGACATCACGCATTCAGTGAAAATAATTTTCAAATTTGAAAGAATAGTCATAATCAATATTCAAAATGTTGGATATAGTGATTTATATCACCTTAAAATTGATATATAAACATGTGATTGTTATGTACTTTCGATAAATAATCGTCAGCCGGCACGATGCCGGTGGAATATGCGTCATTCGAACTGCGTAAGATACAGCGCGCCAAAAGAAGCTGGTCACTGCCCTTGACTTATTTGGACGCCTGACTGACGCAGAATCCACCACTATCAACGTGGCTGACTCCCATTTTCATGTTCAATTTGAATACAATAATCATCCTTCAAAATTTCAAGTGCAGATCGGTCACTTCAATTTTCCGATTTTTACGACCACTTCAAAGGCCTGACTGACGATGTTTCCACCATCGGGAACGTGGCTGACGCCTATTTTCACCCATGATCATGAATAATTTACACTATAACAAAGTTTCACGTGGAGATCAATCACTTTTTTTTGAGATTTTTTCAGCGACTTTCACCGCCTCCCACGCCCACGCCCACCACGGTCGCGCCGGCTGACTTTCGATTTGGAGTAAAGTAATGGTAAAACTCTCTAATTAATCACATTTGAGTTGCAGATAAATCACTGATAAAAAAGTGACATCACCTCCCGGTCTAATAGGTTAGGATTGAGTATATATCTTGAATGAAACTGTTTTTGTAAAAAGGGGTTTTCTCGTATAATAAAAATGAATGAATACAAAACGGCGTCTTCGATCGCTTGGACACCACCGACCAATTTGAGATGGAGGCATTATGTCAAGGCTATTTTTTTTACTGATTTGATACGAAAGTGATCCATGTAATAATGCTTTGACCGTTCGACCACCATATTTTTTTATTATTTCTATCCTGAATTCAGCAATATGGCGACTATTTCTGTCCACAAACTTTTTCAATGCCAAAACAAATCGACTCGAATCCAAATATTTATTTATTTATACTCTCACAGACACTCAGATTGTATAGGTAAGAATGGTCACTGGTGTGAAAACTACACTTAAACTTAAACTAAAAACATATACAAAATCTTGATAACTTATAAATATACATATTTGATTTGGTCCAAAATTCATAAATTAGTATAAATACTCAGAATCATTTTCTTTATTGCCTGAACGCTAAAGTTCAGGTCTATATCACATTTCTGAATGACTAGATTAGTTATGTGTAGCACATTATTAATAAGCGAACAGTTAGGGCATAAACAGTAGAACAGACGGTTATCTCTTATTCTTAGGTTGATTTTAGGAACTAAAAAACTCATTCCATTGATAAAAGAAAATTTTTTGCATTTTAAATTTATACAACAATTATTGGCAAGTTTTATGATGTTCATTTTTTATTTAAAGAGACCTAGATATAGGTCAGTAGAGTAGACACCAGAATTCAATAATTACCTTTGACTTTACTGTGATACAAATGTCGATGTTTACACAAAAAATTATTGATAAACGAAACAGCTGATATCACTAAAACGATTCATATAATTTCATATTAAAATCAGAATGCACGATGAGTAAATACTTGAGTTTGTAACGTGAAATCGGTCACCAAATATTATGTGGAAAGGTCGGAAAATACCGTTGACTGATTTCAAGTAAGAGTGACATATATTTTTGAAAAATTTCACAAAGGGTATGTTTAGTTCGGAAAATGAAATGACATCTGCTTATTATATGTACTCACTAGATAAACAATAATAACTAGATTACTAGAATACGGGAAAAATTGAAAGCTTCGATGTTCTGATGATGACTAATTCTTGTATATTATCGGTTCCATAGAATCGGACAAGCGGTGAACTCTCCGATCGATATCTAATACCAATAACAATGTCCCCCGAAACAAGATAAATATTTACTATATATACCAAGAACTAACCACCGATTATGTGGAAGTTTGACAAAAGACATACGACCTTGAGGCTGAATCAACTAACACGAACTCTCCTCATCAATTATGAAAATGAAGAATCAATAAACCTTGTCTGTGGCACGTTCAGGAAATAAATCCTTCTTATGCTACGACAAAAAGAGCTGAGGTTATTCGAGAAAGCAAAATTTGTACCAATCATCATAACTACTATTTTATTGAATTGAACTGGCCGATACTTGATGAAAATCCATATTAACAAAAAATATATTACAGTTTCCTGTATGATTTCCTGTATGAGTTTCCTGTATGATTTTCACTCACAATGGTTTTGTAAACCCATTGTGAGTGAAAATCATACAGGAAACTGTAATATATTTTTTGTTACTATTTTATGTCCTGATTCAAACTTAATTTCCGACAAAAAATGCAAGATTTTGGTCGATAATGAAAAAAATCTGCGTTGTTTCATGAAAAGAAAATAAATATTTGAAACAGGTCTGGTTATAATGAAGTTCCTAATGTTCTATCTGGTGGTGGTGACAATTTTGTTCAACGAATATACACCTTACTATTCTTACCTTTGTTTTCGTTCTACATGTTGGGCTATAAGATTACTGTAATAATTTTCTAGGGTGACTTTCGCTTTGGTAGCTTTGTCCAGGGTGTGGACACTGAAACGGATGGTGTTCTCCGTGGCGGTCATGTCCAGGACCCCTGAAAAAATAAAATATCGTTAGGGTTTCATTCACAGAAAAAATCATTTCATCACACATTTCCCAAACCGACCAGTATTTAAGTAAATGGTGAAATCTTCAGCGGAGAAAATATTTAATGATATATTCAGAAACTATGGAATAAAATATATATTTCGAGAATGGAGCTTGATCCTTACTAAAATCCATATATGAGTACTTTATTTTTCTTCTTCTTCGATTTTCTTCTGAAAAATTCTCAACTTCGATTATTAAATATGTTATAAAAACAATGGATTCTCGAGCCACTAGAATTCAACATGCCAACGACCTTCAAAAGAAATGTACCAAAAAAAATTCGACCGGTTCAAGAACCTATTCCTTTTTCGCTCACCATGATTCATATATACCCGTATATACTTAATTGATCGCAATCGAAAGGTTTTGTACATTCTCTATCTAAAGATTCAACCAAATTACGAAACAAAAATATACAGTATTTATTTCAATTGACTAGGTATATAAACATCACTATCATTTTTTTTAATCTTGACTGTGTTTGTAATATGTACATTAATCTTAATGATTTCAATTTGTGCGTGTATCGAAAACCAAAGACATATATTATCTGTGATAGCTGCTATACTTTTTTTTATATACATTTGATTCATATTGCCGAACTATATGTTTGTAAAAATTCTACTGTTTGACGTATGTAAGCACGACAGTGTAATGACATCAATAAACTATTCTATTCTATTCTATTATATTCAACCAATTGCTTTGAATTTTCAGTCTGAAACTTTACTGGCGGGTCAATCCAATTCTCTCTCCCACTCATTGACCTTATGGATAATATAAATGGCGATATCTCCGCAGTCATTGGAGATAACATCATCAAACCTGGTATCGTTGGATTCCTCATGATCATCCCTAGCCGATCATGTAACAATATACAGGGTGTCCCATTCAAGAATCGAAAGTTGATGTCATTTCCGGAAAAATTGGAAGTTGTTTTTTTCTTTCAGATATGTCGAGAAATGCTGTTCAGTGAGCTTATTCGATGTTCCGAATCTCAAAAATATAGCTAGAAAAACAAAGGAGAAAACGGGGGGTGTACCATGAGTCTGTGACACACGGTATATGTATAGGTAGGCAGGCTATACTTTCACTTTTGGACGCTGATTGATCGAAAGCATGTATTATTTGTATAGAATGTCCAGAAAATTTTTCTGATTTGATTTCATTATTGATAAATATGACATGAGACTTTGCTTATTTTGTTGGTTGTTGAAATCATAAAGTATAGTTCGCGATTGGAAATGAATACTTTGAAGCTTCCAACACGTGATGAGGATATGCGTGAATTTGTAGTGCAAAAAATTACTCCGATTTCAACAATATGCACTGGGTAACCACAGGCGTAAAGTAATACACTTCCAGACATAACTCGACGAAAAAAGTTATGACCCTGGTTTTGTTTTCGTTCATATAAGGCGAGATAATGGAAAAAATCTCAACTTGATGTTAAAAAAGTTGTTGAATATGATAAATTCAAAAATAAGTCACTTTAGCACTAGAAAACACTCATTTCTCTTCGTTTATATTCGGAATTCCTAATAATCTGGTACTTTGAATACCATTCATTCACACTACACACTCTATGATTAATACTATAAATAATTGAAAGTTTAAACCGGCATAATTATTTTCACCCCAATTATGTATGACTAATGAACGAAAATAGAAAATCCGAAACCTTTTCACATCATTCGACGAGTCATTCGATACGGACGCCTATGTACACAGAAATAACAAGCTCAATGTAAACAAACGCGAATCGATTCGAAAATTATTGATACTCGGACGATTTCGAATGGAACCAATCAAAAATCGACGAAGTGTAAACAAATCCTAATGAAAACTCTCATCGAGCGAATGTAAAAATTACCTCTATGCCTTACCCAAGGAGGACACAAACCGTACAAGAGACTCATGATAATTAACTTATCACATACGTTCGTCTATATAGCGCGAAACTCGACGAGATTGCAATAAGGTGTGATTTATACTAGTGAAATACATCGAAAACCAGAAATGAGATACAAGTTCAGATAAGAAATTATCTAATCTGAACGCAAAAATGAAAAAATCAACATGCTTCATGGATCGATATTGAAAAAACAAACGAATCGAACGACCAGGCGGCGGCGTTTAATATTCCCAAACGAGATGACGCATCACACTGATTGCGTGATTTGAGTAACTGTGGCAAAATGTAATGTTCTCGGAACTCATATTCAAGTTGAAAGAAAATAGTATTTTTTTATCGACTATTTATCCAATATCTTTACCTCAACAATGAACAGACGAATCGAAACATCTTTTACTATTTTTGAATGAATATTAAAAACTGAAGGTCTTGATTTGTTGCAGGAAGAGCTTCTTCACCTGTACTATCATTAACATGGAACAAAAAATCGATAATTTTTTTGAAAGCTCAGAGTTTTATTTCGAAAGCAATATAGCATCAATCGTTCTTTAGGCATTTTCGCTCACAAAAATAACAATTTTTTTCTGAAACGGTCTCTTATTTGCAATGCTTCTAGTTTCGGAGAATTATTCGAAAATAATAATAATTTTGAAAATTAATTCACTGGGCTTACTACCACCAATTGGAATTTCACATAGCATGCTCGATCATTTATTTTCATGGCATCATCGGTTTCAAATATTGGATGATCTTCCACTCATACCTACTTACTAGATCATGCATGTCGAGGTTACCGTTATTTAGAAACTCGCACCTCCACCAAAATTCAACTACGTCGGAGCCGTTACGTCTTCGTTGTAAAAGTCGAAAACGGATTGATATGTATGTAACACTCATTAGACCGGAATCAATATTTCTGGTGAGTATTTATATCCAATCTAAAATCAGATAAATCACCAACAGAGAACATAGTTATCGGCCTTTCAGGTCGAAAAAAAATCCTCAAACATCAACGAAAAAAGCCTCTTATTACATCTTTCATTATGCTTATACCCGTTGAGTACTAATAGAAATACTACTTGTTCGCTTGTGATGGTTGTCATAACGGCCTAGGCCTTTATAAATTTACATATTGAATGGACGAACAACTGTGAATGCTATATTCTCAAAAACTTGGTACATTGACTTTTCAGCAAGAATTCCCGAATTCGATGATCTCAACAAAATGGGATTTCGGATTTATCTTCAGTGTTTGAAAGTTTGAACTCTAAATAGGAAGTACACAGTTCGGTACACACAAATGAAACAGTGCCAAGAAAAAAACTCGGAAAGAATAGAAGAAACAGTTTGAATATTAAAAAAAGCCATTTAGATGATTGATATTAGGTTTGTTCTAGCAACACATTTGACCGTTTGGAAATTGGTCTGAAGCAGTCAGAGGCATGCGCAAGATGAATATTGGAGAGCGAAATTCATTTTGCGCATGCCTCTGACTGCTTCAGACCGTTTGGAAATTGATGCTAGAACAAACATACCCGAATGATTCAACTTTTGCAAAATTCATCCTTCTTTTCGATATGCCTGCAATGAATGTGATAGGATGGGTAAGGTTAGGTTGGGTTAATAAAAAATTGCAGAATATTCCACGAATTTTGCAACAGGCACCATTTGGATGTTCGGAGACTGTGGGTGTTACGAAATGTGGATAAAACGCAACGCACCCCTCCTAAAATTCACTTCACCAAGTTCAATACATATTCACTAATAGAAATGTAATCGGGACGAAATGCTACGTATAATATATTCAAAGAAGGTCGATACGTACCAAAGACAAACCAAACCTATTTTGACAGTGAATAATCATGATGAAGATGGAAAATTGAAGTTTGAATGAAAGTCAAACAACGAGGCAACCTATCAAAAAATTTCATTCTCCCAACACTTCAACCAGAATTCTATTACAAAATTTATTGAGTATAATATAGTTTTATTGGTCACTTAAAAACCGGAATATATTATTGTAATGTCTGATCTCTTGATGTTACAGTAAATATTTCATTTCATCTAGTACTCGAATTGGTAGCTCTGAGGAAACAAAAATGACTTTGTAAATGATAACAGATACTTTGAGTATTTCGAGCAAAGGTTCAATGGCCCCAAAGCTGAGATTGAATTAAATATCAGATATTTGGGAAATGCCACTATACACTCTCACGTTTCGAATGTCTACTCCTCTATGATTTTACCCTCCCACCACCAATAGTGCGATAACTTATGCCTGTCCAATCCGAACTCTTTCCGCTTCAATAATAGGTTGGCGAACAAACTGACAGATCTCACCACTTGACGATGGGATCTGTGATCTGTTATACATACATTAGGATGCCCTTAAACGCATCAAAGTTGGGGTTCCTGGAAAAACTCTCGTATGCCGTATCATCATTATTTAAAGAATAGCGACGTGAGAAACCAAAAGGGCCCTGAATTGAAGGGGTACAAACATAAACACACATAACTAATTTGAGCAATTAGGACACTTCGAAAGGAAGCGGTATTTCAAAAATATGATTTCGACAACGTCTCTCGCCCACCTGAAACACTCGATACCCAGTTTGTTTGTCTTCTTCTACCCACTTTCGTAACAGTTTTATGTCGAAACATTTTTATATAGGCGTTCGACTGTTTGAACTGTTTGTTCCGAGGTTTGTTCTCACTACCAATTCTCATGAGTCGATGACTAAGCACCCAGAAAGTCCAATATTTGTTTATGGATAAAAATAAAGTCCTTGCTCAACCCGAATGATTTCGTTCCAATTGGAAAATTAATCTGATTACCCAACAGATTGTTGTGTATACCAAGATCGATATCTGATTGATATCAGACAAGGGTATTATTGTCCATGAATTGGGAATAAAAAGTTACTATGTTATTGGGGTAGATAGAGGTCAGTACGGATCAGTTCGGGTGGAAAGAAAACCATCGCAAAATACAAAGAGGGGTGAAAATTCGAAGTGGAAGACGCTCCAATGTCAAAATGGCAATCTTTGGGATCCTATAATTTGATTACGGCCAGCCATCTTCAGAAAAAAAAGATCAAGTCTCGGTTCAACTACTGCTAACAATACATTCTGAGTTACATTCACATAAACTATTTCACTGAATATAAAAATACATCATTAAATGAGTAATATCCCTGGTTAGGCGCGAATCCCACTATACGTAACGTCACCGTCACGTCTCCGCACCGTCACCATCACGGTAAATATTCTTACATTGCAATCAATGAACATAATCACACTATCAGTCACGTCCACCTCCCGTCGCCGTCACCTCCGTCGGCGATTGTAGCCAGAGAATATTTTTGACGTGTCGGAGCTTGTCGGTGGGTCGACTGTACGTGTGTAGTACGTTAGTGTGTGCATTGACTGACGTCTCTGATCACGTCGGATTATTATTTGTTTGAAAATAATATAAACTTAGTGTTTTTCTTTGTTATTCTGCCTTCAATTCTATGCAAGAGAGGGAAGAATTGCTGTTGCGACATCCTAAGATATTTATAAAATTTTAATTCATCATCTTCTAATGCCGAAAATAATGTGTGATATTTGCCCTCGTCCTTCCTTCTCAGAAATATATCATGCACCCATAATTGCCTCTTCTTCTCAACTTTAAACTTTTCTTCTTTCATATTCAGAATAAGCGCAATTTGTCCAAGCTCTTCATTTCTAAATTCACTCATGTTCGAATTTTCTCTACGTCGCACTCTCTACGGTCAGACAAACTGACTGCTGCTTGCCGGCTAGTGTGAATGAAGGTGATATTTTCGGTTTGGTGACGGTGCGGAGACGTGACGGTGACGTTACGTATAGTGGGATTCGCGCTTTATTCACCCCAACACAATGAATTTGCTGGCAGTTTTATAGACAGAGAAAGATCTGAAAATAAACCTCAATGAAACAATTTTGGACCCGAAAAACGAAAAGAATCAAATTATTGATTGTTCGAAGAATGTAGAATGTATTTCTTTCGAGTATTGTTTGATAGTTTCTCTTCAAAGTATTGAATTTTATATACTTAATCAAAGGTCATTCATATTTTAAACGAAATCGAATGGGAAATCCAAAAAATAGCGTTGCGAAAATATCGAATTAGTGACATTGGAAATAAGGGGGTGAAAGTAGTGTTTGTAGTACGTCACTGGATATTGTTTTTTTAAAAGATACAAGTTACACACGACGGGTACCTCACTATCCGGTAGGTATACACAATGACAAGAAATCTTACAAACTCTTGTTGATTTTCAAAAATCCAACCTGAGTTTTCAAAACTTCAACGTAAATTTTTAGATCTGTTGATCCTGATAGCCCAAATTTTTAAATATCAAATGAGAAATTCACAAATTCAATTAGAAATTCTGAAATTTCAATTTTGAAATTTCAATTTTGAAATGTCCAATAAAATTCATACATCTGATTAGGAATTCAATTGTGAATCCTGAAATATCAGCAAGATCATCCAGATTCTAAATGAAATCAGAAATATTGGGTGAAACTCCGAAGTCTTTGGGAAATTATGAAATAGCCAATTAGATTCATAAATCTAATCTTGCTAACGGAAGGCGCATCGAGTGATATCAGATTGGTATTGGGGTTTTCGAAACCCATATTGAAATTCAGAAAGCTCAGGTGAAATTCAAAAATTCTGGTAGAAATTTCGAAATCCTTAATGTAATCTATTAATCCATGGAAATTCAATTGAAATCCCTGATTGAAAAGGTGAACAAATCTCAAGGAAGTTTTTGTAAAACAATACTGATATATTATGTCCGCCTACAGGTGAATTGTCAATAGAATTCTGCACCCTGTATAATAGCGAAAAATTACATTTCCTTGAATTCACTTTCCTTTCTGGCATGTCATGTTCACCTGGCTACGAATTCTTACACTGCAAAGTCACCGGTGACTCTATACTATCGAGTATACTATGCCATATTGAATAGCACCCCTTCCTAGAATTCTGTCCGGTACATACCGTTATGCACCCTACCTGTAAACTGCCCCTATACCTGGCGGATACATTTGATCGACATGAAAATCTGTGGGGAGAAATAAAGGAAGTGCTTCGTGAAGGTGAATTTTTCACCTGGTAACGTAACTCCTATTTCCGGTTTCGAAACAAAGTTATGTTTGCATATACAATTATTTTGGTGAACTATGCGTGATATCTATTACCGGAACTGATATGGAAACCAGGCATGCGTTCGCGGCATCCTGTTTCCGATTGATCCGATAAAGTGATCTGTAACGATCGAGGTAATTATTAAATTACAGAACAACAAAGGCGCATTGATTGAAGAATAGATTATAAATAGATGGATAATGAACCAATCATAATTATCTGTGGGTATGTGGTTATTAGAGAGCATACAGACAAGTTTCTCAACAATATATTGCAAAACGAAACCTTAAATTCGTATTTCTCTGTAGAAAAATTGAGTATTTCTGAGGAACTTACGATAATTTAACAAAAATTCTATGTACAATTTTCAATATGCATGTGAGTAAGTAGTTCACTAAGGTTAGATTCCTCCAACAATGTAGAAAAATAATTCAAACGTTTTTGGATTTCCAAATTTGAAATGAGTGGCGAGAGTGCTAAGGTCCCAAACTACAAACGAATGCCAATACATACTGAGTAAATTATGACAATCGTTATTGTGTATAGCAGTATTTTTCGAATTTCCTTTTTCATAGCTTTTAGAACATAAAAAAGTCGAAATGAATATCTTTCAAATATTTTATTTTCGTGAACATAATACCTTTCTCAATCATTTGCATCAATCTTTTCCTCGAGCATTACTGAAGCATTCGGATTCGTTTTCAGTGTAAAAATACAAAAAAATATTATAAATCTGAAATCGGTACCTACATAGTATAAAACCAAGTCGTTTTCCGCTGTCTGTCTGTCCCTATGTATGTTCAGATCATGTAAACTACGCAACGGATATTGATGCGTTTTTTTTTTTCAATAGATAGAGTGTTTCAAGAGGTTTCTAAAGTGATGTCGTAATGAACACATTTTTTTGCGCTTACATTGCAAACGTTGGCTGAACTTTACGAGATAGATCAGAATAATGTACAATTGTACATCTCACAAAGGTCTAAAGAAAATGTCTATCTCTTAGGGATAACCTACAATAACCATTTTTTATCCGTGCAAAGTCAGGGCGGGTCACTAGCTCTGAATAAAATAAGATATTGGGTTTTACTCAAACAAAATGAACTAGGTATGACCCACAAAGAATTGCTGAAGGATTCACGAAACTTACACGACAATATTTGCACTGAAATGAAAGATATGCGTCTTTTATCTGAATTATAACCATCAAACATACATTAACTTTTTTCTCGACTTTTTTTTATGAAAACTATAGGTGAAGTTTATCTGGGGTAGACTCTACTTTCCAAGTGATACATCTAAATTCTTCAATAAAAAGGGTTGTCGAGATTTTGATATTTTTCATTTTCATCCTCATCGTTATTTTGGCCAATGAATTTGAAAGATGTTTGGTTTTTCCAGTTTTTGTAAAATTCAATTTTTTCTATCATCTCTAGTACGCAGAATTCAAAGAGAGAGGCGGCCAATTCTTGAGACTATACATAAGAAGGTGAGATTATTCTTCGATTTTTTGTAGCAATATTATGGATATGCATGAATATTGCAAGAAATATTGTTTCTACGAAAGAGAAACGAGATAAGGAAGGAGAGGGGAAACGAAGAGAAAGAACAGGAAAGGAAAAGGTTGATGTAATTAGGAGGAGGAGGAACGGAGAGATCGAGGGAGAGTAGAAAGGGAAGAATGATGATGCTTCTCTGTTAATATAAGTTTTTGTATTGGCCAAACTAAAGAATTGAATGCTTGTTCCTCGGCTTGTTCGTACTCGTTATCAATTATTAAATCATTCTAGTATCAGACGTACCCCGCTTCACATCAGACTTCATTACTTAAGGAATAAACTTCTGCGTCTTCAGTTTGAGGAATAGGTTGAATGATTAATCAGTTGGCGTCTCGGTTAGCGTTGATTAGA
Organism: Zygogramma bicolorata; assembly: GCA_032362365.1. Classification (NCBI taxonomy): domain Eukaryota; kingdom Metazoa; phylum Arthropoda; class Insecta; order Coleoptera; family Chrysomelidae; genus Zygogramma; species Zygogramma bicolorata. The sequence goes on along the minus strand of JAVJAQ010001667.1, from coordinate 6,921,529 downwards.
GGAATGCAGAGACCGCCGTTTTTCATAAGTTTATTAGCGAGCAATCATTCTCGTTCGCAGTATATTGAAGCGACGCTGGACCTATTAGCAGAGCAGTTAATTAAATTGATTGAGATGATAATTCGAAGAGAATCAATTAGGGTAATGATTTTAAATATCGATGATTTGAATGATGACCTAATTAATATATTGAAGGAATTCGATAAAACCTACTAGGAGAAACTCTCGGAGAAACTGGAAAAACAATTCAAGAAAGCTCATTTATTTCGATTGAATAATCTGGCTAAGCACCCATCTTTAAATCTTCCACGGGGTTGTTGAAGGTTTTTTTTGACGAGAATCCCACCAAAACCGAAAACACAGCCAATTCATTTTCAGAAAAATGACTAGGACTATGAAAAACGAAAAAAGTGAATAAGAGAACTAACGTATCAAAGACCAGTCAGGTCAGTTGAGTATAAGTGTAGTAGTAGAATCGGTATTGAACTTCTTGAAGAAACCTTACTGTCTCGCTTACTGTATTCAGCTCAAAACGAGGCAAAATGTAAAATACTTATTTGATTCATATAATTCATCTGAGATTTTAATTGTATGTCCATAAAAGAAGACATTCTGGAACTGCCTGTATCGATAAATAGGTCAAGGGTACATATCGAATCGTGAAACACTAACAGCGGATTTAATTAATGAATAAGGTATGAATCAGCCGATTTAGTTGCATAATTAGAAAGAGAAAGTAAAAACAACAAGGGGTGGCGATTCAGTATCGAATGGAAAATGAAGGAGAGACATCTATGAGGAGCTGATCTCGGTTAGTAGTGATTGTTGTTCTAAAATTGTTCGTTCCGTTGACCAGCTGACGAACGTCAACCCTCAGAAGTCGAAACTTGTGCGAGCAATGGATCAACGAGGCCTTACCTTTTAACGTGCGATTACCCAGCACGGTGGCCCGGCGAGGATTCGAACCCCGGCCTTCCACTTGATAGGCAGATATGCTAACCACTACACTACCGAGATTGCTTGTTGCTTCCCTAGTTAGTACCACCTTGGTACCACCCAGAGTGAACAGCGAGGGGTAAACAACTCTTGTAAAATTTGTACACCATACCGAAATATCAAGTACTGAAATATTTAAGGGAGTACTGAAAAATGTAAACACGTACCTCGACACGTACTGAAACGAAGACTGAAATACAGAAACAGATACTGGATTACTGGATTGAAATAATGAAACAAGTACTGAATCTGAATATGGCTATACTGAAATACTGTCAATTTGAAGATGTACACCTACTGAAAGAGTTGTTAACCCCTCGGTTAACAGAGTACTTTTCACAACGGTTTGTCATTTATAAGTACTGACCTCGGTACTGTTATTGGGAAATATTGATATTTACAGCCGATTGCACCGACTTTTTGATATTAGACCATTAACAAAGGTACTATTTAGGTTATGTGAGGGTTCATCAATAGGTGTTTGATAATCTCCTGAAATATGGTGCAATCGCTGAAGTGCGTTGAAAGATATTCAATGGCCCATTTGCTTAATGCTCTCATAAGAAAAAGTCGGTGCAATCGGCTTTTACGCTCGGATTTATAATCTTATACGATGGTGATGAACCAGTTGGCGCAGGTGGTTCTGTGCCGATTGATGATCGTGAGATTTTGTCTGTCTCATTTGGGAACGACTTTGAGGTATGGCATTGGGAGTTAGTACTTGCTGATTGTCGATGGTGTTTGGATATCCAAAAAAAATACCACAAATAATATTACTTCTACTACGATGATGACCGACATGATGACTTAACTAAACGTCTCGGCTACGTGCAGAAAATTTGTTTCTTGAACTGATTCTTGAATTACTTCTAATTCAGAAGTAGCGAATATGATAATACCTACACCGAAGAAAAAAAAATTCATAATTGCATCGATCCAAGTTTGGTATTAGGGTAACTCTCGGGTTAACTGATTTATAGAAAGTCCTGACTTTTACACCAAAAGTTCCAACCTCATCGTTTATTCTAAAAAAGTGTCGGAAAGGTACTCGCAAAAGTGACAAATGATGAAAAACCCTATTTGAGAGAACATTGAGAATGCCCTTTCAGATATACCTGCGTATTGTAAATACAAATTGGGAAGGTCGTTGCGAGGGTCGATGTTTGTTATTGTAGCTAATCCTACTTAGACGTGTTCTTTAATTCAATCAATCAGTGACGTCACTTGACAGTTTTATTATAGTGAAACTGAAGTCATTCGAAACTTCGATGTTTCTTTTTGAGATAATAACGAGTTCAAGAAGGCTGCATCGAAAGATACTGGGATGCCCATTAATTTTTACAGATACGTTGAAATGGCAGGAGGGCATAGTGACTGTTCAGTTCATAAGTCTTGTAGCAAATACTACTACTCATATTTTGTTCATTTTTCATTACGAATTCAAATGATTTCTAAAGCCTAATTTTTTATTATTCTGGTGCAAAGTTAGCATAACATAAAAAAACTACAGAATAAGCGCATAAATAGTACCAATATACACGTAAGTTACGTAAAAAGTGGTACTTAGTACTTACTTTCACCGAGACTTTCACATAACTGTTATTATTATTCATTCTGAGGTTTCGTTTATGTTATGTTAACTTTGCACCCAGAATCTTTAGATATGTAAACGAGTATGTAAAGATTGTTATGGAATTAAGTGCAGCAAAAAGTGTGTATTCAAGTAACTACAAAGCTCAGCAGGTACTCAGGTACCTAGTGAGTGCTGGAAAATCCTTTGTATTTAGATCAAGTTGCAAATCTTAGTACAAACAGCATTTTCCGTAGAAGTAAAAATGTTATATTTCAAGAAAAATGCACTTCATTCATACATTTTGTATGTCCCTCGTATGTGATGAAAAAGTACATTTGAGTTATGGCTTGGGTTATGAACATCGAACATCATATTTCCCAAGATATGAGTACCTATATGAATGTAATCAAAATATATGTCATAATCTAGACTTGAATGTGATGCTACAATAGTATATTGTTCAATGATCAAAGAATCATAGTCATTTCCCACGACTAAGGAGTTTGAGGCATTCGCCTACGGCTCATCGGCTGCGAATCATACGACTGGGAAATTAGCATTCCATGCGAGTTATACACTAAACTTTTTTCACGGCTATAGCAGTAACGAAATTATTCAACAAATAACATGAACTACAAATCTAATGTCATTCAAAATTTCCATTTAGGTAAAATTAATAAATATAGAGCTGTCATTGCTTAAAATTTGACATTCCGAGACCTGTTTTATTATGTAATAATAACTACAACTGTAACACAATGAAGTCATTGTGTTAAGGTGAGGAAATGGAATTGAAGACATGCAATGTACCTCATTGATCTATCAAGAACATTCAAAATAGAGCAGTTTTGTTTTATAGCCGTAGAAAAACGTAATTCTCAACTGATATCGCTTTTTCCTAGGCTAATTCTATATTATAACAACAAAATTACAAGAATATATCTGGAAATTATATAGAATGATTCTCTTAAATAAGTATCTGAAAGAATGATGTGGTGCAGGCTCGGGTGCAGGGCAGAGAAGGCGTAAGCAGAACAAAGGCTTACTCAACACACGACCTACATAAATAACTCACGAACTCAGATCAAAGACAATGGAATAGAGTAAGAAGTGTACTTAGTACCTCGTTATGATGATGTTGTTGGGGGCACGCGCTCACGATAATACTATTCAGGGCACTTTCACACACAAACAACGAAACTTTACTGAACTCTAAAAATTGGCCTCCGGGTTGTTATCTCGTTCTTTCATAATTTTAGAGAGGCATACAGAGAGAAGTGATAATGGCGAGTCTGTAACGACCGGAGAGGTAATTTCACAATAGGTTCGTTTAACTTCCCGATTCGACGGGTTCTGAATAGTTCCGAACTAGTCTTCCATCTGTATATTGAAGGTAAACACATGAGAAATATATGGCACTACAACTGTCCCACTGCTTTGAACTGTTTCTGATTCATTTCCTTTTGCCAAACGCCAAAATAACGTCGTTCATAATGTGGCGACTAATGAGGTTCATCACCTTCAAATTTAATTTATGTTTTCATTTCTATTTATGTGTAGTACTATGCAAAAAGCAGATATACTGTATTAGTATCGTTTATAAACCTAAAACATTATCTTAATACCAACTTATACTGGTAGAAAAACCGGTTAATTTAGGTACGTACCTACGATTATATACTGTTGAGCATATTTATTAAGTTAGGGAACGTTTCTTATGTTTATGTGTGAGAATAACGTAATCGTTTTTTTCGATGTTGACATAAAAATGCGTAACTGAAAATAAATTTCCGGAATTAAGTAATACGAGCTCGAGGGGGATTTGGTAAAACAATTCTGAATGAAAATTATCCATAGTTCAATTGATTTTATGGAAATTGTTTCGCAAATGAGAGGAATGATGAAAAGAAGAAAACTGAAAGTAACCGACACTACCAGTACTGCTTGGTTTAGTATCAGGACTCCTTCCTAACCCTTATGCTATGTCGTTGAAGCAATACATTTTCTCTAGTTCTGACACAGAGCCTATATGTAACGACAAACATTAATTAATTTTCTTTTCCTGATATTTAACATATTCCGAAATTAACAAATATCTAATGTAGCTTCGTTTATGAATCTTTCGCTGAAATTATTTCAACAGAGTTGGCGCAAGACTGTAGTGGCGTTTAGTCAAGGTGGCTAGGGTAGGCAGGATCGTTGCCATAGCAAAAAGTCTGAATGCGAGCATTTTACGTGCTCAAATTCATAGGTAGGGAATTTTAGAGTACGTGAACTTCATTGAAACTGAACCTATCTCCAATTTCGAGATGAAAATGAATATTTGTAATACACCGCGGGCATATCTGACAGACGACAGTAAATGACAGTTGTCAATCCAGCCTGCTGGACATACAAATCTGATTTACCTATGCTGAGTGTGTGTTCATGTCATATTTTAAAATCTTTTTTCTCAATAAAGGCTCAATTTTGTGCGATTGTGAAATGTGGAAGTAATAGCGGCAGACATAATGTTTCATTCCATCGATTCCCTTCTATTTTCGACAATATAGAAAAAAGATCAATCCTCTTGCTGAAAAGAGATGTGAATTGTGGATCCAGGCAACTAGAAGAGCAGATTTAACTTCTTATAAGTTGAAATGGGCAACGGTGTGTTCAAAACAGTTTGTAAGAGATATTTTCAAAGAATCTAGGAAACATTATTTTATTTTATTTTTTCATTTCAGACAAGCCAAGTGCACTCAAAGATGTTGACAATATGGACTGGGTACCGAATCAATTACTTGGCTACAAAACAAATATCAATGCTGTTCAAAGCATTCAGAGATTGTATCGTAGGGAGCAGCGTGATAAAAATGACATCGCAAATATTCCAGTTGATATGGATAAAATTGATGATGATTCTTTGTGTGAATGATCCAGCTGTTCAAAACTTGAATACCTATTATTGATGAGCAAAATCAAACTCTGAATGATATAAATTAACCAGTTGAAGAAGTGGAACATGCACAAAACTCTGGTGAACACCTATGTCCCGATATTGATTTATCTAAATGCCTTTTTTATAAGGATTACCATATGAAAGGATGGTTGTGGTTTATGATTTTGTAGAGCCTTATATAACATATCCTAAATCTGTTCTTTCAAAATTATTATTTATTAAAGTACATTTTCAGTATTTTTTTCACAAGCTTCATTCCAATCTTTCTAATCCATTTAGATATAAAACATATTGTATGAATCCAAACTTTTATAGTCTTGAAGTCTTCTGTGCATGCACTCTCATATACAAAATAGTTGATAATGTCGTACAACATGTCACTTTAGGAAAGTATTTCACAGCATTACTACAATCCCCAAATTTCAATAAATAAGGATCACATCCCTTACTTTCCTTCAGTTTTTCTAAATATCTCTCCTGGATATCCATAGACAAGGTGTTGAAATAATCACTTTTATCAGCCATTTCACATACAATTTCCTTGCAAGCAGCAAGAATAATGAATATAGATTGCAAAATTTATACATTTATATATGTCAGGTACACTAAGGGTATACCCAAAATTAGGGTAAACCCGTAATTTCTTCATAATTACGATAATAATCTCATTAAATTACCATTGTTGATTATGGAATTAGGGTTTGTTTGTCCAGCAGGCTGATTGACAGTTGTCTTGTGACGTCACTTGCCCGCGGTGTATTGCAATATTCACCCGAGAAAATACCTTCAATTAGGTTAGAGAAGACAAATGCTTAGAACTATTTTGTTTACCATATAAAGGCGGATTCAAGCAAGCCAACTCAGCTAACCAATCTTATCATCTTTGAAAAAATAAATCAACAGGATTCAAAAAAGGCAAGTTCTACACTTAACTGAAACGTTCCCGAATTTTATCTTTCGCAAAGAAAGACATTCCACCAAAACAATAATTATTCTGAATGACAATTCACTTTTTATGTGTGTTGGACTGGTTCAGAGACTACTTCACTTTCACCCTAAGAAAGTTGTCACATTAACCAATGGAGGCCTTTATACACCAACCAAAGTAAACGTGTCGTAAAAAAGTAAAAGTTAAAGCTTGTTCTACGAACTAAGCATAAAAGAGTGTTTCTTCTCGAGAAATTGAATTCAATGACTTTATTATTCAAAAATAATGCTGTCAAGTCAATGCTTAAGGACTTATTTTAGGTAATTCCTCTGTGAAAGAATGATATGGTGCTTGCTGGATAAGGTCGTCATGTCATACTAACATCGATACCGGTCAAACTGCAATAAATTTATTTGTTCTCAATAAGGTCGTTAGTGGAAACGATGACCCGTTTCGAAACGTTGCCAAATCTCGATTGTCTCGCGACCACCACTACTCTCTAACTTCGTACAACAATAAACAAAACAGGAGTGCTCGTCGCCTAGTAACGAACTCCGATAACAACGAAAACGGACCGTCCCGAGTCCGCAGTCGAGGCAGCGCAGCGCGGAGAAGGCGGCGAACGAACAACAAAAGCTCGCTCGACACCACACGACCTACATAAATATGCACGATCAGTGCGGGCAAAGACAATGGAATATCGTAAGTACCTCGTAACGATGGTAGTCGTAGTCGGCACGCGCTCGCGATCTATCCCGGTCACTTTCGCACACAAACACCACCACGAACTTTACTGAACCCGAAAAGTTCTCTAGCAGCGTCTCGGAGAGGTACGCACAACAATGGGCAGTCCGTGCCGGCCCGACAACAGGTAATTTCACGACGTGAATAAAGAGTTCGATGGAGCATTATCGGAATACCGGGAAATCCACGACGAACTCGGAGCACCGCCGCTCTCATCTGAATCGAACATCGTTTCACACTGAGCGAAAAAGCCAAAAGCACCGGCAGAGCGGAGAGGCTCGTCGTCGTTGCCTGTTTGTTTGTCGGCCGGCAGGCATGGCACGGCTGATGATTACGCGTTCTGGCCAAGTAAATCGCGCTCGTTCAATGTCCGTGAACGGTGCACGATATTGGTACTCGAAGGCCGTGGACCTGCCGAATTCGATGCAGGATGTATACCGTGTGGTTCCTCTCATCGGATACACGAAACAGTCTCTCGTATAATTTTCAGCTGAAAAAGTTTCGGAACGCAGTAGTATATCACCTTGGAAATATTCCTTGAGCAGACATCTTTCGGAAACTAACTGGGAATGAAGAAATAAGATGATGAATGGTAGAAAATAAACTGAGAAAGGAACACACGCGGAAATATCGTCAGAGAAGGGAATTATGAACAGAAAGATAACAGATAACTATTGTATAAACCAAACATTTCAAAAGTAATATTGGAAGTGAAATCCTTATACTTCATTAAAATCAAAATGCATAACAGTCTGTTTGAAATACTTAAGAAATATCAATGATATCAAAAAATTCAACAAAAATATTCATAATGCATGTGTTTCTTCAAGAGGTACGATATCCATCAATCACTTATATTGAAGTAGTGAATAATAATTTCATTGTATCCACCAGTAATTAATGGATATCGTAATTCTTGAAGAAACACATTTATTATGAATATCAATGTGACGGTGATGAATGATGATTTCATTATTCTCTAGAAATTACCAGATATAGTAATTCTTGAAGAAACACATGTATTATGAATATTTTATACTAAAGTCGTGGACAAATATATTTGAATTTCATAGACCTGAAAGCAGCTTATGAGTCTATAAACTACACGAGGGGTATTTCACTTCGGAAATCTGGTATGCGAAATTCACAAGAAATCTCAGAAATCCATGTTGAAATCCAGGAATCCCACCTGAAATTCCAATTTTAGAATACTATAGGTTACTATAGATGATTCAAAGTAATACAAATGGATTACCTAATGTATTCAGATGGACTGAAAAAAAACGAAGAGTAGTTTATAGGTAGAATCCAGTTTTCAAGAAACGGTGTTTTTAGATGAAGAAAAGGAGAAATCACACAGATAAAAAAAGAATGAAGCAAATACGACAACAAGATGCAATAATGAATTGCATTTTGAAAACAATAAACAAAAGAGATCGGTGCCAGGTAGTGCTGGAATTAGGTCAAACTCAAAGAATATTCAAAACTCGCATGAAAGATCATATACATCCATGATAAATAGGTCACGACTTCAAACCACTACATTTTCAGGAGGAAAGTATGAAACTTCATAGAGAGTACAAAAGTTAATGAGTTTCGAAACCCGTTGAATGAGCGAGCTGAGGTAAACGAAACAAAAACAACACTAAATTACTTTTATTACAACTCTTTATCTCAATACATTACAATCACTCACACTATCCAACGCTCTGTACTGAAACTCTCCCTACACTTCGACTTTTGCAGTCAGCAATACCAAAGTTCTCTCTACTAGAAATTCTGAAGAATTATCTTTCGCGAAGAAGTGTCTCCCTTTTATACTTGCGTATGCCTATGGAAAATCTTCCAGAGAGGTCTCGAGAATGTGTATCGAATTCTCCACGCAAGAGTTTCTGGAAACATGACGTTCTCTATTCGACCCCTCATATTATATTGCGTTTACGAGCGGCAGGGCCGGCACTAGGAGATTTCGTAACAATATTATCAAATCAACATCATAAGCGACAGCATGATTGCATCTCTGTATAAAGTTATGGCCTGATGAGGACACCCTATATGAATTAACTATATTCTTTCTCATAATTTCCTGGAAGAAACAAATGAATAGCCTCAATTCCAACCCTTGGCATGAAAGTAGCATTTGTTTCGCTGATTTGAACCAGAATCGTAAAACTTCAAAGAAAACGTTTTTGTTTGAACCAAGTGATATTCCGCAGTTTCAATTAGATCTTGTTTATTCGACAAAGTGTCGGAGCAAATTCAATACTTTGGGATATTCAGCTATTTTAATGTTCTGAGTTCAAACGAATCGCTAAAATATCTGGAAAACAATGGATTCCATTTTTCACAGTTTTCTTTACTGAAAATCATCATCGAAAGAATCTCATTGGTATGATTGAGAGTGTAGACTTCCTGAACGAAAAAGTTTACTCTGTCAATCACACCAATGAGTCCTAACGATGATAATTTTTAGTAAATCACTTGCACTCGTGAGGAACGTAACAACACAGATGACATCCTCAGTTGGAGGATTTTTGAAAAAAATGTTAGCGCTATTCATAAAAATTGTACTACAAAGCAGACTGAGTGTATCAAGCTTGTTGTTGAATGTAAATGAATAATTATTGAATTCAGTTCATAAAATGATCCGGGAACGCAAATTTCTTATAGACCACGAGCCCATAACCACAAATTCTCGGTACAAATAACCCACCATGAATAATGTTCAGAGCGATGCTGATGCCGTCACTGTAAAGCACCTGATAAAAATATAATTTTCCACCAAAACATGGAAAATGACGACAAAATGGTCCTAGACGGTTCCCTTCAAGATGATAGATCCTCAAAAAATAATGACGAATACCCTCGCGAATACCCAAGTGCTGATGAAGTTGTGGGCCTGTTGAATATTAAATTTATGGCGTTTCGAAAAAACCTCAGGCCGAACAGGGTTTCAATGAGCAATTTGCAAACATAAAACTTGCATATAAAACATCTCGTGAATTATATCTCTTAGGCAATACAAAAAATAAAATGGAGATCAAACAGGGATATACAATATATTTCTAATAACTGATGCAAAACGTACATTGGTCAAAGACAACAACCGATTACAAATCGTTTCGAAGAACATTATCAGCACATTTGATATGGAAGAAAAATCCAATATTACAACATGCTCTAGAATAAGATGACAGGATCAATGGGGGAATTTGAAGTTGATTGAAAATGTACGTGACAATACAATTCGACAGTGTGGACGGTTTGGAAAGAGTTGACTGCAGTAGTAGCAGGAATAGTAACAGAGAACCGATTCAATTCATTCCGCCTTTCGAGCTCGATTTGTAGAGTTCATCGGGAGATTCAATCCGTCATAAATAGAGGGCTATACAATATAAAGATGAAGTCTAGGTATAAATGAAACACCTGCAAAGGTTATTTTCTCTCTACTACAGCGCCCAGAAGGTAGACCCTAATGAGGCCAAGTACTGAAAAAGTTCTTGAGTGCAATAGCAGCCTGAAGCGACCTACTGATTGTTTTTTGGTAGAACATTCTTATAATTCTATTGCAGAAGCCAGAAAAAAAACCCACAGTTCTGTATTCGACAAACAGACCTCATCTTATGGGACCACCGCAGCCGAGACTATCTGATAGACACAGTATATTTCAATCTCAGTATCGATCATTCTTCTGAAGATGCCAACTTCATTGTCAAAACGTATTTCGAGTAAAAGTACCTGTTCAGAATCACGAATGCGATTCTGTATGGTGGTCGACTTTTTGAACAAAGAATTTGCATTCAATTTTGCTCACGCTGTATGACAATATGATACGTATGAAGAACACGCCCAGCAGTAGCGATGACTAAACACAATGACGCCACCTTACGTAGTTGTACACTTGAACTTTCCAGTGGACTGACATCGACGTTCCTAAAATAAAAGATGGCTTGTTCCGCCAACACCAGATATTTTCGTTCCATCAACGTTAACATGAAATCCTTGGTATTCAGATAATATTGCGCAACCTAATGACAATATTTCTACATGTTATTATAGTAACAACGAAGAAAATATTCATAGGAAAAAATTTATATAAATCAGCAGCACAATTAACGTGTTTTTTATCTCATAATTATCATGAAAAGGGAACCCGAGATGACCACATGTTAAACACCGTCATGTCGTTTAATTTTCTTTGAATTCAAGCCAAAGAGAGTGAAAGGATACTATATTACATACCGAGGTGGAAAGTGAAAAATATAGCTCAGAGAGGCTGAAAGCTTACAGAGAAATTTGATCTTTTGCCGAGGTTTGAATACTATTTTAGCCACAATCATTTGCAAATATTTCACGAGCACGAAATGAATATTTGCAAGAATAATTGAAATACATTTTGTATTTCGAGTAGGTATTGGAAATAGACGAGCTTCAAGAAGTTTCCAATAAATTTCAATGTTGGGAATAAGTGAATGCTTTTGACATATCACCAATATTTCACAAATCTCTGTTCTATCACGAGGATTGCTGCATGTAGGCAATGTTTGGATTATTCAGTGGAATAATGGCTGCATTTTGAACAATACATGTGGACTGGACCTTATTAGCGACATTGCGACATGTTGTACTCAGGAAAATGGCTGATAAATAGGTAGCGGTTCATTTTTGAAAAGTGATTGAGGTTTCAGTTGTAGAAGAGAATTGAATTTTCGATGGAGAAGGTGAGTTCCTATGTTTTTTTTGTATGTTCGGTACTGATAAACTTAGTCTGTGCTATGATATCGTGTCAGCGACAGCTTGTTTTGTACAGCTGAGTTGGTGTCTACATGGTAGAGGGGATCTGAACACATCGTGAGTTCCGATGAGTAGAATGACATTTTGAATGAAAGACGAAGAGGTTGGAAAGTTAGCACAGAACTGATGATTATATCTTGCCGTGAGATGAGCTCAAGATTTTGAAACGGTTGCTTTCACAAATGCAATGTCTCGACAGACATGGGTCTCATCAGTGACATTCGGCAGGACTCGTGAACACAATGCATTCACTCCTATTCGTTATGAAACAAAAATCCGTTTTAACTGGTGTTCAGCTTGAATACCAAACGCCATCTACTCGATGACCAAAGACTCAAACTCCTAGCACGAGGAGTGCTGGAGATCTGTAACAACGGACGCTTTCTGCAGCAGAGCTGTAACAATTGAACCATCGCAAACAAGTCTTCGGTCGATTTGAGTCTTTTTGATACAGTTGGGGCGTTTGACCTTCAAGTCTTACCGAATGCCACTGACATGGTGAGTCGAATATAGAAATTCTGATTTCTGTCGGGGGTTGCAAACTCCCCTGGAAGCTGTATGTTGTGGTGTGCCCGTTATTAGAGATGCCCAGCGCTCAGTGTGCCTGGAGAATGAAAATTGAGCTTTTGGTAATCCAGTAAATGGTGATTTACCTTCGGGGTGAATGTCATTTGCAGTAGAGTGAGATAAAATATAAAGATGGAGTTAGTTGTTTTCGAAATACTATTGAAAACACCCCTTGAAATTATCTACAGCTTCTTCTTTTTTTGTTTATTGAGCTTGGCAACTAAGGCCAGCGGCCCACTCACGAGCGAGCATGTTCGTCAACATGCTCCTCAACATGTTGTTGCGGTGGCCACACACAATTTCAAATTTTGATCGAACCTCGGATCGAACATCATTTCAAAAAGTGCGCGCATTCAGGCGAAGTCGACCGATTGTACCTAGCATGGAATCGTTATCGAACTCTCAACCTCAATCATAGACGATTTGCCTTTTCTTACAATTTCACAATCAGCCGTAAATGAAAGAAGCTCATAATACCAAAGAGAAGGTTCATATACATCATCAGGTGACGTCCCCGTTCCTTTTGACTTGATTACTTTTCTGAGTTCTCTTCGAAACGATGCCCGTAAACACTTTATTTTTTTATTAACAAATTCTTTATCCGCATAAGGAAAAATAGATTTGCATTTTTCTACCATTGTCTGCATTCCCTCCTCTTTCAGATGTTTGTTTGAATATTGCTTGTCTTTTACATTCCACAAGCAAGGCAGAGATTCATAAAGTTCTATGAACTCTTTCCAGAACTCCTTATTGTCGCTGAAAGACATTTTTTTAATGTGTCCTCTTCGCAATATTGGGTACGACTGACCACGCTGACGTCGGCAACCTGACACAGCGGCACACACGTTGCAACATGTTCGGCTCTCGTTGCGGTTTTTCGATATTTTCAAAAAACCGGCAACTTGGCAGCATGTTGCGCAACCAAGCCACACACCGACAAATTTGTTGTCACCAACCACGTTGACGAGCATGTTAACGAACATGCTCGATCGTGAGTGGGCCGCTTAACTCAGGATTATCTACAGCTGTCTGTGACACATTGTAGATGTTTGAATTGAACTGGCCGATACTTGATGAAAATCCATATTAACAGAAATATATTACAGTTTCCTGTATTATTTCCACTTACAATGGGTTTGTAAAACCATTTACAAAACCGCAGTTTTGCGCGGTTTTGTAAACCCATTGTAAATGGAAATCATACAGGAAACTGTAATATTGTATTGTAATTGTTGTAGATGTTTGTTCGGCATTAGAATTATAGGTCGACTTCCTAATGTGTAAATTGACGGGATGAAGTATTTTTTGGCAAGAAATCGAAAAACATTTCGATTTCTTGGGGAAATATTCTGATTCATTTACCTGAATGACAAATAGGAAACTTTGAATCCATCCTTTTCAATAAAAAACAAAAATTATAATAATCGAACGAAATGAGCTGACGAGAGAAAGTATTTTATAGAAATTCGAAAATTTTCTGAAAATACATTTCAAAATGTTCATATAAGTAGGACGTTTTATCGACAAAATGTTTCGGATTAGATTCATTCATTTGAACTGATAACAGAGTGAACACCAATAATTGATAAATATTCAATTTCTTTTATAAAACACAAAAATTATAATTACTGAATATGGATCTAAAAACTGAATAATTGAGTGTTTTCCATGATAATGCTTTCTATTGTTTTCTTTTTGACTCATCACGGAATAATGTCATTGTTATTGAAGGATAACTGAATTACACATGATGGGTTTTAATATCGGTATATTATTTGCTAATCAATACGGAAATACCGTTTCCATGACCACGAAGTGTATTATTGCACTGACGGAGACAAAAAAAATGTTGGTTTATTGTTCTACTCTAAATGTACAATGAAATCGTAAAAACTTCCCACCATAAATTCAAGTAATGAAGATATCGAACCGCGTCATACTACGTGCATTTCAACTGCAAAATTATACTGAGAGCATACGAATGATGGCAATAAAAACCAATTATATTTCCAAGGTGGGTAACTATGTGTTATTGCTGAAATGACTTGAGATTTGTTTTTTTTTGAACAGTGAAATTTTTGTTGAAAACATGTCAATTGGGAAAATTGGCAATATTTCTCTCTCTCTATATCGGTGGTCTTCTTATTTAAATGAAGTTGCTCATTGTTGATTATTTCAATTTCCAACTGTGTGAATTCGCACGATATGGATGTTGACATATTGAATTCGCTGGTCTGAGTAACAAAATACAAGGTGTCCCTTGATGATAGCTTATGTGTTTCATAACTACGCTCCGGAACTTCTGAGGGTAATTTGTTATGTCGTTTTGAAAAGTTTTTAAGAACATATATGTCCGGAGTTGCCTCGTTTCTGAGATGAAGGGCGTTGAAAAAAAAAATTGTATTCATAAAATATCATAAATATCCTCACACCGATTCGATTGAAATTTCGAAAGTCAGCAGCCAACTTATAACATGTTCATTAAGTAATGATGATTATGATAATTGTTTACATTAATCGCATAACAGTTATTGCAGAACATATTCATGGGAGGGGAATTGATTGAAAATATCGTTGAAATATTCATGAGATAAATTATTTATCACGTGAATACTATGTTTTATTTAAAGAGTGATATATAGGGACTTGAAAAAAGAATTAATGCCATACAGAATATTGTATATAAACAAGGATCTGTGTAAATTACGTATTTAAAGCAGAAGTTATATGATATTGTATCTGTTAGGCAATCCAAATCCAGTGGTGATATTGTTAACGATATGGAAAAATTCTTCTAATGGGAGATTATAACATTCCTGAAAAAATGTGGAACACGTGAGATTTTTTATGGTGGCCGCTTTCTAGGCCTTCTCAGGCAGATATAAGAGCTTTGATCTACGGTGTTTCGTTTCATCCGGCTAACTTTCTCTCAGTTTCCTCAAATACAGCCCTGATATTCACACATTTACACATATTCAATATAGTGCATGGAATATAATTATCCTCACGTGTCGGACAATATTCAAAAACAATGGTAAAAGCAATTTTCTAGAATTGAAACATTTCATTCACATACAGAGGAAAATCAATTATTCGAAAAAAAAAAAAGATCCTACAAAAGATCACCCACTATCTATACTATTGATAGGAGTACAAGATTTTGCAAAAGCCATAGAACGTATCGTTGAATTCGGATTTTGAAAAATTTCTGGTCAGGTCAACCCGGTTTAGGTGTTTTTTGACAATGTCAGGCAGAACACATGAAATTTTGAGGTTAGGTTAACTATAGGTACCTCCCAGGACACATTAGACCCATCGAGAAATTATTGAGTAATCAAGTTATACTCACTTAGAATGTTTAATCAAGTAAAACAGAGCTTTAAACGTCAAGAGGTTTGTTCTAGTGGGGATATCTAAAATTTTCAGGATGAACACACTAATTTTATGGAAGACACTTTTAATTTGTAGGATCAGATTTGAGTGAGTTATCTTGGAATTCGGAAAGTTGAATTAGAAATAAAATTTAGTAAATAAATAGAAGATACCTTGAATATTCAAGATGGATTAAGCAAGATTTGAGATTGAGTTAGACAAAACTATGTGGGATTCAAGCTGAGCTCAGACACATTTCGATGAAATACTTTGAATTCAAGGTTGAGGTAATATAGCCAGATTAAGGAGAGAGAATTTGAAGTTAGGTTAGGTAAAGTGGGGTACTTATATACTTATATATATATATATATATATATATATATATATATATATATATATAATTATAGTTCCAAGATTGATTGGAGAAATCTGCTGTCATACCTCAAATTTTGGGAATAGTAAAAATCAGGTGAGACAAATTAAATTTTGAGGTGAGTTATGAAGTAATTGAAAACTGTGCATAGGGATAAAAGGAATCAAATGTGAAAACTATTTTCATTGGCCACTCATGCATCATCATGTTCATTTTGTCATTTCAGTAGATATGGTACAGAACTTCACCTATGGGAACAGTTTTTCCAAAAAGGGCTGAATTTGTGGCTTCATTGATCTCAAGAAAGTGATGAGTCATCAATATTCCTTTAGTACCAATAAAAAACGAATATCAAGTGGATATTTGATGACACCAATACACGAATGATATCGTTTGAGTTGCAATCATGTACGTATCAATATCATAGTGCACCATAAAAAAATGGCCTGGAGGTGTTAAAACGCCTATCAATTTCGACATTTTCTTAAAAAAATACACTCAAAGGTAAAGAAATATTTTTAACCACGAATTGCCACAATCACTCTGATAAAAATGCGATATCCAAGAAAAACAATAGCGACAATTTTTCATAGAGCACACGCCAAATAATTCATTGCCACAGGAAACGATGACGAACCTTGCACAATCATTATCGTACGCCGTATCGTATGTTATTATTATTAACAGTTTATTTTGTGCCTGGTGATGGATGGTGTCACCGAGCCATTGTGCTTTCAGAAGGTTGTTCGTCTATTATTTCGCAAGCAAGCGTGCCCAACTCGATTGTTCTTGACAAATCATTGAAAAATAAACGTGGATGAGAGCGGTGGAATAACAAAAAAAAGGTGAACGACTGTGACTGAGATGTCTGACATCGTGACTATTCTCGTGATGGCAATCTCTATGAAGGCATTGAAATAATACAATCATTGATGTTCCAATCAGATCCATGAACATTTTTGGGTGATCTGGATACTTAGTAAGATATCGGTCCCCAGAGATTATTCAGGAACATACCATAAGCGTAAACTAAACTCAAATGTAACATATTTTCGGGTTATTTTTAGATGATTCGAAAAGAACATCTCACAAAAGGCAACAATCCTGACACATTTCATAATATCTAATGGCAGAAAATATTTTTTTGGGAAAAAGTTGATATGCGTTCTTGGATGGTTCACCCCAGCTACTGAATACTAGATGAATATTATAGTTTGATTTGGATACCTACTTGACTGGAACTCAATATTCAAACGATATAATTCTGTATTGGTGTAGTGTGACCAAAGTGAAGGAACTCTTTCCTTAAAATGCTTGTATTAATTGAAAATCGATATAATGATATATCCACTTGATCTTCGTTTCTTACTGGTAAGTACTAGAAAAATATCCATGTCTCATTACTTTCTTGAAATCTCTATGAGGCCACAGATTCAGCCCTTTTTGAAAACACTTTTCCCATGGGTGAAGTTCTGAGCCTTCTATCGAAATGACAAAATGAGCATGGTGATACAAGAGTGGCCAATGACAATAGCTTTCACATCTCATTCTTTCTATCACTATGCACAGTTTGGTACTTCATTACTCACCCCAATATTCGATGTGTCTCACCCGATCTTTACTATTCCCAAAATTTGAAGTATCCCAGCCGATTTCCCAATCTATCTTGAAACTTTCAATAAATCAATATTTTATCTTGAATCATTATACCTGCATACAACATCTCGAAAATTATGGGAATGTACGTATTTTGGTTGGTTGAGTTTGGTGTAGGAGGAATATCTGTTGAGATCATTTCCAGTGAAAATGTAAACTCAGAATACGTCAAAATCGAACTCAGGAACAATATACTACCTGAAAAGTGAGGCAAAACCGGGTTTTGTTCAGTTTGATTACTCAAACAGGTCTAGTGCAATTAATCTGTGAAAGCAGTCTAGTCTTCAACTTTTTCACCTTGGATAAAAGTTCGCTTTTATGTTCATATAGATTTGGAGAAAAATTCCAAAAACGTTCCTTGAAAGTTCACACCCCTCTACGAAATAATCATTTTCCTAAATGATAAAAACAATCAGGCATATAAGTATGAGGTTTGAGAGAATAATCTGTCAGAGTGCCAAGGGTATCACTACACAAATGGTGCATGGGAAGAGAGAAAGACTGGATTCGTGCGAAGAAATGCTTCACTTCTCGTCAGCTTCTAATGATCTACAAGGCTCAGATACAACCTGTCATGGATTACATTCATTGAGGCATCTCGATTCTATTCAGAGAAAGGCAATTCGTCTTGTTGGTGATTCTTCGCTCACAGACTAGCTCACTTCATTGGAACATCGTAGACAGGTCGGAGACTTGTCTCTCTTTTATAGATATTTTCATGGTCGGTGCTCTTCCTGTTATCAATCGTTCTACCTTTGGCAATATCTACACAGATGACTCGACAAGTACAGAATTCCCACCCCTTTGTTGTGAACCTCTCTTGCTCAGGGATATTTTTAAATAGAACAGCTGAGCTTTGGAACTCCTTGCCAAAAGAGGTTTTTCCTGAGGCTTACAAACTTCAAAAATTTAAAGTGAATGTTAATTCGTATCTCCTGTCCTTTGATTCACGCGGTGTTCTTTGGACAATACAGGGCTTCCCTTTCGTGTGAATCTGCATATAAAAAAAAACTACCAAGATGTATCTGCTTGTGAGGGCTTTCAATAGGTAAAGGAGACCTCAACTTGAATTCAATCACAAATCACCCATTATAAATAATCTATTATTGATGGTTTTTCCCATATACTCGAAGGTCATCCCGATTAAAACTGTACAATCGACCACTTTTATGTTCACTTCAAATTCTCTCATATTCCCAGTCATCTACCTTCGAATTATGCTTACTCATCGATTTATTACCATCTATCAATAAAATAATACATACCTACCAACACTAAAGATTTTATTTTTCAGAGGAAACAAAAACCTACAAAGTTCTACCTCTTGAGATGTTTATAACAATGAAAAGCATAGAGAAAAAATGGTTGTGAAAAATTTTGACGGTGGGGTCCACTAGTAGAAAAAATTGTACACCTAACACGTGGGTAAAGTGACTTTTCCGCACTCGTTAGGTAAACTACTTTTTTGAATAAGAAACAACGCTTTCAATAGACAGAAAAAGAACCGTCCACATGTGCACAAGACCCAGAAAATGAGACGAAAACCAGTAAACGTCACGGGACGTTTCCTGTTATTGATAACGATATTATCGCCCGACGCCGAAAGGAAATTTCCTCGTTCCACGTAAGAACTTTTCTACAGACTGCCAAAATATTTACCGTAGTTCAGAGTGAAAAAACGGTCGGTGTTTGTTTGTGGACGTTAGCGCTTTCAACAATAAGTGCCAAGTTTTAATTATAAGACTTCGAAAAAAGAACGTCTATAAATAGTTGTGGATGCCAGCATTTTAATCAGCACATTTTAATAGAGCAGGAAAAATAGCTGAGCTGCAATCGATTCGATGCAGCGGTTAGGTTCACGTGCCAAAACTAATGCATCGTGATGATAGCAAGGTAATGGATGTCGAATTGTTCTGTTAATTATGGAATTCACAGTAGATGTTAATAATTTATTATTTTGTCGTACTAGTGCAAAAATGCTAGTATTCAGATAGAAACTAATGAAGAAATACGACACCTATATTACATGCTCTGATTCCACTAAGCTTCTGGGTCTTCCCTGCAAAGTGATTTGAAATTAAACACACATAAATGCCTTGTCATCAAAACTTGCAAAAATGTGTTATGCACTCTGCATATCTTCTCAACAATGTGGCAAAAGTATTGTTAAAAGTCTTCATTTTGTCTGTTTCCATTCAAATCGAAGTATGGTATAATGCACTGGGAAAATTCTACAGAAACCCATCGAATTTTTACTCAACAGAAAAGAACTGTCCGTATTTTGAGTCGAATTGGTATGTAGGGAACACTTCAAAACTCTGTCAAATTTAACAATGAAATCAATACATACCTATGAAGTTGTTTGCTTCCTTCTTAAAAAACAAAAACTATTTTCAATCTGAAATGGTACAACATACTTACGGAACGAGAATGAGAAACAGGTTGCTACCGTCCCAACATTCTTCTACCCTATCAAGGAGGCCTGTTATAATAGCTGTAAATAATACAATGCTCTTCCTACATCTATAGAAGACTCGAAGTATATATATGTATCTTCAAAAGAGAGACGAAACATCTACTGTTGAGCAAGTCCTAATGTTCCCTGACATAAGTAATTTCATAGTGATTTTCAGTTAACAAAATGGTTAAGGCTTTCGCGGCCTAGGTTATTAGTATAAGTACTTCTCTTCGGGCTTGAAGGCCGTCGTTCTTTGGAATTTCTTCCTGGCGTTTCGCTAGCTAGCTGGCCGCTCGCGCTAGCGAAACGTCAGGAAGAAATTCCAAAGAACGACGGCCTTCAAGCCCGAAGAGAAGTAGTTATACTGATTTTCAGTTATTCTGTTTACAAATCGACATTTTCACGTTAGTGAATTCTTTTGTAACCATACTGTATTGTACCATTTTGTGACTGAAAATGAATGAAATGAAAATAGGAAGCGAATTTTTCCACTGGATTTTTTTTTTTTTTTTTTTTCCCTTATTTAACGTCGGCCTATTTCCGCTACCAAGGCCAATCACCGACGCCAGTGAGCACACTTCCCCCAACCGGAAATTTTGCCGAACCCTCTGGTATTCCAACCAGAGGTAGGGATCTTTAACGAGCCCAACATCCATGGACTCGGGACCGACGGCTTAACGTCCCCTCCGAAGGACGGCATATCCTCAATATATCTTGTGCTCATTGATATATTGTCTGCGAGCTATGATATGCTACTTCGCTGCAGCTGTACGGGCTTTCGACACGGTATTTCCCTGTATGGTCACCCATCCAAGTACTAACCGCGCTCGGCGTTGCTTGACTTCAGATATCGAATGACTGTCAGTCAACCTGAAGAGCTGGGCCATGTTTCTTGTTCTCTGCGATATTTCTTTCAGAATGACAAAAAGACAGTGCTTATTTTTTCGTATTGATGCAATGAAATTTTATTGCAATGATATTTCGTTGATTCAATTTATATTGAATATATTATATTTATATTATATTTTATATTATATTTTATATTATATTTTATATTTATATTCACAATGAGTGAAAAATTGTTTATTGCACGGATTTTATACAGCATTTTTTCTGCGTTCATGTAAAAACCCAAAGTTCATTGAATACCGAAAAATAAATCAATATTTCAATAGTACAATAAAGAACAAATTTTTCACTGAATAATATTTTTTTGCAAAACGTAGGAAAAAATTTATGCAACTTTTAACTCAAGTTGCATAAAAGACTACGAATTGTTCACTTTTGAATATTTTCCCACGAAAACTGATGTCTTTCTCAATAAAGAGGGATGACCTGGGGTTGACCCAATGATATATGGTTGCGGTGAAAGATTGCGATTTTTGGTCCAATGCTCATCCACTAGATTACTCAATGAATTATGACTGAAGCGAAATTTCATATATACAGGGTATTCCACAACATCGTTCATGAGCAATATTTTTGCTATTGAAAGAATAAAAATGGATGTGTAACAAAAAATATTCCTTAAAACGTTCTCAATATTCGTTTATCCTTCACTCTACCACTGCCTCCCCTCTCTACTTTTCAACCCCCCCCAATTTTTTTCTCCAAATAATCTTTTGTATATGATGGTATGTATATTATGCTCATTATCCCAACAACTTCGATTCACTCGATAGGTGAATTAATCAATCAATCAATTCATTGTAATATTTGATGTTCCTTCCACTATGAACAGAGAAATAAAACTCAAACGAAACGTCATCAGGAAATTCATTGTAAATACCTCTCAATAGAAGAATCTGGTGTTCGAGGTGTACAAGTGCTAGAAGTGTATTTGAAAACGGTATATTCTCCAGATAAAAACAAAAAATAAAATCTGCCTGAGCTAGCCTTTGGATAAGACCGCTTCATCCAGAATAGGTTTTGGACAATCGACTCCAGCAAAAACAAGATTGCCTTCTTTTGTTGTTTCCAATCGTTTCTCAAATCACAAGGAAAATGTCACAACGGCTTGAAAAATCCAAAACCAATACCATTTCCATCTACCATCTCGGATCGGGTTTTCTCGTCTATTTCGAACTTCGAATGGTAGGAATATTCATCAACTCACAATGCTCATCGAGAACTGGATAATGTTATAGGTAACCCTTCGGGTAGAATTTTTTGAGTGGTTGATTCAATCGAAAATGAATAGAGCTGGACCTGATCAAAATACTTCACACGGAGAGCTCTAGGAACTATACTCTGCCCATCCAAGCAAAGGAGTGATCCAAAACATTATCATGCATTGTGGACGTGATCACTCAGACAAGGCTGCTCGTACAGAGTCGCACTAAGGAACGACCGAAATAGTAAGGTGCAGTTTTTTGGTATTTTCTTGGGTGGACTGCGGGGATACATATCAGCAGATTCTTCAGCCATCAGTAATTGACATTTAAAAAATTTCAAACTTCAAAATACCATGTAAACACTACAAGCCTCAAAACGTAACTGACTACTCCGACACTGTAGCGCAAATTCCACCAGTCGATTGCATTTGATTTCGATTGGCCAGCGTAAGGAGGCGTGTTTATTCTACCCAATAGATGCAAATGTATGTGGTAATCAGGCTGCGATCACGCATCTATCGTTATTTGGGTGACTTACTCTCTTTGTTGGATGGATATAGTATAGTTTCGGACATTTTGTCCAATTAGAAAATACAATCCCTTCGCATAACAACGAAGCGCCAACCGAAACTCGACATAACGAGCCGCAAAACTTTCAACTTCTGAAAGAGCTCTGCCCGCCTGGGGCGCAGTGCGGATTCATTATAGAACAGTCGAAATAGCTTAAAAACTGTTGAAGCATGGATACTCCGTGTTGATGCTTTAATTGAAATTCCTAAATGAAAAGACTACTTCTCGTATCCATTTGCTGTTAACAAATCAATTCAAACTATCGGAAAAAAGTCACAACGCCGGTAAGTATATAGAATCGGTATGATATCTTCGAGCACTCCCAACAAATATCGCCATATTCCACCTGAAAATATAATTCGACTGGACTATTCGCTAATTCGCGTATTGCACCACCGTCGGCAGGCGAAACGTCATCAATCGTGCTTTGCCAAAGGTCAAGGTTCAACCTTTTCCTTTCGACCGAATGGAAAATTCGTCATAACGTGCCAACCTTTGCAAAAATTGTTGTTGGTACACTACTTTGTAAATATTGCCATTTACGTTTTTTGTTCGTTTCCGTTAATCAGCTGATGAACGTCAACCCTCAGAAGTCGAAACTTCTGTGAGCAATGGATCAACACGGCCTTACCTTTTAACGTGCGATTACCCAGCACGGTGGCTCGGTGGAGAATCGAACCCCGGGATTCTGCTTGAAAGGCGAATGTACTAACCTTCACACTACCGAAAACCACCTACATACTGGGGAACATTTACGGTGTTCAGTACACTGAACAATTGGATCTTTGAATGGTCGTGACTGCTAGTATCACACTATAATCGTACCATTGATATGTGAGAGGGGCGGAAGAATGAAGAGACAGCCTTCACTACGAAATCAAGACCAATCTGCTTGACGGCGTGCATGAGGAGGGAAAATTCTCAGTTTGAATTAGGTCATAAGTTTTAATAAATACTCGATCGAATGAATTTGATGGCAGATTATTGATCATATTCCCAAAATCATATCGATTATAACATGCCATTTTTATTTATCTCAGCTCATAAAATCCATCCTGGCACAAACTCAGCTACTTTTCCAGTTGCACACCGCTAGTGCAGACCATGACAGAAGAGAAAACACCTACAAGGAATAAGTTTCAACGCAGTGAACACATATAATAGGTGTTTTTCATTCAGTATACTTCACAGAGATTGCTGGTCATATACGTCATTAGTTCTTTGGCAAGATGGATTGGTAGAGCTGTAGATACTAATAATTATTTTCCAGAAAGCGAAAGAATCATAATACTTCGTTCTTTCCACCACTACAAGTTGTTGAATAATTGTGATGTACAAATAGCATTGGGATAATAAACAGGTCTGAACGGACTCAACACAGTTTTCTCGGAGATCGGTTCGAGTGAGATAAGGTTATACTTGGCTCAGAGCGGCATAGAACATGTTCCATTGGCAGCATCGTGAAACTTGAAGGAATTCTTGGCGAGCTTCGTTTTACGAAAGGTAACAGAGAGCTTATAACCGCATCGTTTTCGGGAATCAACGGTAATACGGAAGGCATGACTGACGTGTATCTAAGAGGTCGTGTTGTAAGTGGTATCATTCTAGAAATAAGTTTATTATTATGAAGAATAAAGGAAAGTATGCGATTGCAGGAGAGTACCTGTTTCAGATTCCTTTTCCGTTCTATGAATATACGTAACTAACGATTCGTGAATATACACATATCAACAGTTAATGATATCGTGGAACTAAGTGGGAGTTGGAGTTGTATTATTTAGGTGTAGGCCTTGGTAAGCACCAAGCACTTCCTTCGTCAGTAGGTTCCAGAAATATTGATCCCCAAGAGAAAAGCGTACGTCAGATTGTCGTGGTCAGAATATTACTCTGGTCTTACATTACTACCAGTTTCCGCTTTGGGGTTTTTTTGAGACGAACGAAAATTCGCCTCTCAGCGAAAGTTCAAGGTTCAACCTTTTCTTTTCCGTCGAACGGAAATCTGTAACGCACGACGCCGTGAAATATTAACCTTCACGAATATCGTTACATATTACGGTCGTAACGAATATAAATAAACCCTGATGGGAAATGACGACGTGACATAATGTAAATTATCCCTTGTGGATGAAACACTGTATCACAGGTTATTTTAGAGACATAAGCAGTTTTGCGGTATATTAAGATGCTCCAAGTTGTTCCAAAAGTGCTCCAAAGTGTATATTTTTCACTTCTGAATAATTTATCAAACATGGTGAAGAGTTATTTTTTTCTGAATAGAATCCTACAGTTCTCTAGGACACATCGAATTTGTCTTTTTTTTAAAGTACTTTTGTAAATTCATCATGCAAAATACCAATACTAATCTTCTGAAAACACATTTCTCTTTGAGATTCTAACATAAAACGGAGGGCGGGCTAAAAAAACTGACCTATCAAGGAATAGGGTGAAATGTTGTTAAAAAGTTAAAAGGCCTTATCAGGAAAAACATTTTTCATATAATATCATAATCATAGTGAGTACGTAAAATGAAAAAACTCAATCTACACCCAAAGAAGTTGTTTCTCACAGATCGTCACAAGATGCGGGATTCATTACCTTGGAAATATTCAGTTTTTCTACACTACAGGTACTTACGACTCCATACGGGAAGTACCTGCATATTTGAGGTGTGATTTCAACATTGTTGCCATATTTGGTTTTTAGCTTTGGGTTCACCAATTAGTTATACAAGCTTCTGCAATATGATAGTTTTTCAACTACATCGGTGAAACAACCGATTGATCCGATGGATTCATCTGCTGGTTCATTCCCAAGTTGGGAATCCCAACGTAGGCATTTTTTTTTTCTATTGGGTGAAACAATCATTTTTCTATTCGAGTGAAAAATTTTCCCAAAGCAACAAGGCGATCAATCAACATTTCAATATATATCATTCATGAAAAAAGGAGTTTCCTATAAATATTCAAACGATACTGGAGCATTTATGTTTGATCAGTTGCTAATCGATCGATAAAATTCAGATAGTTTCCTTTCTACAGCATTGAAGAGTGTTTTTTCATATTTTAATCATTTTCAATCCATGTGGGAATATAATTGATATTTGAAGTGCAAATGTTTCGTATTGTGATTGTATGTTTTTGTGCAGAGAGACTTATATGGGTTGCAGTCTGGGGATGACTAATTAGGATACTCGTTTCGTCTCTGGCCTGCGGCTTCTTCAGTATGTCATATCTTCTTTGAAACGAAATATTATTTCATTCCCAACATTTCCTTGCAACGATTATTTTTCGTTGTCATTATTGTTTCATAATCGAAGTCATATCAGACTCATATATCAACGACAGACCATCGAAAACGACAGGGTTGATAGATTATTTTGTTTCATCTTCACGCTTATCGTAATTGTGATCACTTCAAAACAATATCGAATGCAAATAATGATATTGGACGAGATATTAGAGATATAGATCAGGAGATGAAGAAAAACTGAAATAAGAAGACATTAGTGGAAGGTGTGGATAGAACATATAACGACTTCTACCCTGGTCCTAGAAAGTAACTCGATGTAAATATTTGAATAGAAAGAGAATTCACCATTGTTTCACATCAATGTCATATGAGTATTATATATAAACGCCATACCATCGAAAACGTCAACGTTGATTGATTATTCTGTTTCATCTTCACTTTTATCGCAATTGTAATCACAACAAAACAATTTCAAATGCGACGACTTTAGAGGAGATATAATCGAATATTTTTATGACAGAACAAGAAAAATATGCAATTCATTAGAAAAAATCGATGGAGAGATAACTTCACAATATTAAAAAAATGGATATCCAGAGAATTGAAAATCGTAAAGTGAAGAAATAAAACCTGCAGAAACTCTAAGAAACCTTACACCTCATGCCTCTTGATCTGAAAACGTAAAACGGATCGGCAACAGGTATAATGTTAAAATAAAATTCAAAACAACAAATACTCCACGTTCAATACTGACATACACTCAACCAACTAACATAACAGAGAACACAAAGAATTGTAAATATCAAATTACTTGTTCGTGTGGTCAAAAATTTATAGGTGAAACGTCCAGAACTCTAGAAGTGCGAAAGACTGAACACAAGATGTACACTAAGATCTGATAGATTGGTGGCTCTTAAACTTCAGAACACATTCTCACTGCCAATAGAGATCACCCAGTATAATGAAATGACACTCAAATGATGATGGCAAGAGAGAACAATGACAGGACACGAAAATTAAAGAACACATGAAGAAGAAGAATCTGCTTTTATCATGCTGTCTGAGGATACTTGCATCTCAATGAGTTCCGTTGGTATGAATCGCATCTAGCTTCTTGAACGAAAAAATGATATGTCAAATCGCAAATTTTTCAACATATTTTCGAAAACAAACCCAGAAGAGAATATTTTTAACTAGGTTTTGAAAAGAGAAACTTGAAGTTTATTGAAGTTTATCGAGTATCAATTAGTTCGAGTACAGTAGTTGATTATAAACATGCAGATTTGTTACCCTTTGTATGAGGATGGATGCACCTAAGTAGCTAGTACTTGTGTTGTGCTTTCCATCCACCACTCAGGGTATTATTTAATGACTTTTTGAACCTATTGATATTGGGAATATCTCTTATATTGGCTGGTAGAAGATTGAATAATTTTGAACCATGATATAAAATACATCTCTGGGTGTGACTTTTTTTTAATGCTGGTAGGTAAATACAGGCATTCGGTAGAGAACAATTTAGGATTTTTGAGTAGTATTTTCAAGATTGTGTTTTGAGTTATTTGAAGGATTTTGATGGAATTGTTGAAAGTACCACCCAGGCTGCAATACAATATCTCAATACAAATTCTGCTGGGGACTGATATATGGTGATCAAATTTTTGCACTTCAGGGTGTTCCTTAATTCATGGAAGTTTTTCATTAGGTGTCTGAGCCGATTTACAATTTGGTTTATGTGGCCATCCCATCTCATAAACCGATCTACAATAACTCCCAGATACTTAATTGAATGTGTTCTTTCTAGTACAGCACAATTGCAATTCGTTGTATCAGTACAGTCTTTGTCATGGATATGGATTATGTGATTCTGGTTGATTATTCTGCAATAGAGTAATAATTGTGATGAATTAAGTTTTTTTCACATTTAGACTCAGAAGGTTGTGATTAAGCCATATCTGGATATCTCTCAGATTTGGTTTCCAAAACATCAACATCGATAGGTATTTTGATGAATATCAGTTCTTGTAATTTTCTGATAGTCAAACTTGAGTTGTACCAGGAGTTGTTGACTGGTAGAACGTTTTCCTACAATTTGGTTTATGTGGCCATCCCATCTCATAAACCGATCTACAATAACTCCCAGATACTTAATTGAATTTGTTCTTTCTAGTACAGCACAATTGCAATTTGTTGTATCAGTACAGTCTTTGTCATGGATATGGATTATGTGATTCTGGTTGATTATTCTGCAATAGAGTAATTGTGATGAATTAAGTTTTTTTCACATTTAGACTCAGAAGGTTGTGATTAAGCCATATCTGGATATCTCTCAGATTTGGTTTCCAAAACATCAACATCGATAGGTATTTTGATGAATATCAGTTCTTGTAATTTTCTGATAGTCAAATTTGAGTTGTACCAGGAGTTGTTGACTGGTAGAACGTTTTCCTTTCAGAATGATCTTTTTTTTATCAACGCAGCAACTCTTCGGGGTAGATTAGAAATCAGCCCTTCTACAACTAATTCCTATTTTTTCATATTGTCGTAGGTTGAGAATCCGAAGAGCTACTGACTCAAACAGTTATCAGTTACTCGGATGGAAATGAATATGACAGAGAGAAGTAAAAAAAAACCTACGAAAAAATCCATCATCAAACTGGCAGACGCTCGCCCCATGTCTTGTTATACATAATGTAGAAGATCTAGCTTGCTGCTCGTTTTTCTCTACAAGAAGCAATTTTTCAGTGGAAACGGCCAGAAGCCAACGCGAATGTATCAATCGCGAGAGCGAAGTTTCTGGACGTACGTTCAGAGTGGTCGTATATTTCTTACATTGAAGCTCCCCAGGCAGAAGTAATTGCCATGCGAAACATAAAATTTTAAAAAGCTCGGCGAAGACGCAAGAAACGTACCGATTACAACCTGAGTTGGAGAAAACTTGCAAAACTAGCTGTACACGAATTTGAAAGCAAAACTTAACAATTTTTTGAAAAAAATTCTATTGCATGAAATTTAAGGTTTATATGTCACTTTTTGATATTGTGCAATAAGATATGGACATGATTCCGATACAAGAATACCAGAAAAATGCACGTTCTTGAACAATTTTTCAAGTAATGTATAAAAAATAGCGAATAATTCTTGTTTCTTGATATGTAGGTACAAATCACATTCGAATAACCAAGTTTATTTGTTGAATGGATAATTTTTCAATAAGTATTCCAATTCAGTCTCCTGTGAGTTTTTGAGGTTTTCAAAACCCTACACGTGCTTTTCAATCCAATAGGTTCGATTCTCACTGACGATGGGTTCACAAAACCGCGACACGTATTTCGCTATACAATAACTTCCTCAATCAGGAGGAAATCCTGCTCGAGGAAGCCAAAACATGTGTTGCGGTTTAGTAAACCCGTTGTCACTAAGAACCGTACAGTAGTTTTAAAGTTTTCGCCTTCTGGGTTTTGTTGCATACTGGAATTTTGGGAGATAATGGTCAGAAATTCACCTGAAACGCTGCATCTCAATTTCAGGACTAACGTATCTTATCTGTTCGAAATTCTATCGCAGTTTAATTACATCTCATTACCCAACTAGAAAGTTGACATTTCCTCTATTCCTAGGCTGGAACGACTGTATTGCTCACCACCATAATTACCAGTTTTCTAATGATCTATACGAGCACACTTATAATTATCAACACTTCATTATTATTCACCCTGTTCTCGAAAGGTTTACTTAGGATCTTTAATTCATTACAAATTGTAAAACTATTTAAAATTCAAGGCACGCACAGCACGATCGTTTTCTTCTCTAATTTGTAAGAAAAGTGGGTAATGCTAATCCTTTGCGTGCCAGATAGAACGAATAACAAAGATCCTCGTAGATTTTTTCGGAAATTTGTCCGAAATTACTAAAAATGAAACGAATATCGTAAGAAATGCTTTCGTTAAGACATTTTGTACAAGTACCTGTCTTGATATTACTCAAGGAAACAGTCGTTTCAAGTCATATTCAGCATGCAGAAAATTTTATTTGAAGAGACATGAGTGTTTCAACTTAGTTAAAAAAAATCCATATTATACAAACTCTTTCATCTCTCTTGATTTCTACAAAATTTTCTGAATAATGCAAGGAGCTGGCACATGAAACAACCTTTTTGATGGATGTCTGACATTGGACAATAAAATTAGTAGTAGAGTACGTGTGGCGTTTATGTTATTCCAGAACTAAAACAAATCCGACAAAAAATCGCTCGCCAGAAGTATTCTACAATGTTTCAAGAACTTATCAGCACATAACATTGTAAAAATAATCAAAAACAATTTTATTTAATTTTTATTTTAAACTCCCTTTAGTCGAACTTCACAAAACGTTATACGTTTTCTCAAATTCCACTTGCACATTACACCAATTCAACGAAAGTTCTTCGGAATCAACAACCTAAGTAAAACAGAAATTGCTTCAGCCGCCATTTTATAAATTTCGTGAACGTCTAGATGTTTGCTTTCATTCACTTCGCCATGTCATCAAAAGTAACTGGAAATAAATATTTGTATGAGTAGTTTTGGAAGAATCACCATTGGCAGAAAAACAGTTTAGATATTATAAAAAAAATTCAACTATTTCCACTGACTCAGAGAATGTGAGATTTTTGGGTATCATTTTGGATAGCAACTTGAATTGGAAAAGTCATTGTTCTTCTTCACTTATTGGGAAGTTGAACTCTCTATGTTTCACGTTCAGAAGTTTTAAATCAATAAACTTTTGACCAACTTTTGAATATTTATTATAATAGAGTCGATAGCAGGCTGAGGTATGGCATCTTATTTTGGGAAATGCATCATTATGATACCAGACAATGTAATTAATATCATATACCTGTATGTAGATACAGTATTTCTGTGAATTCACCCTTTTACTTATCTCTGAAAATTTTTAATGAATTACCAAAAGTAATCACGGGCGCGAAAACAACAAATATTTTCAAACAGAACCTGAAACAATATCTTCTGACAAAAACCCACTCTAATTCAGATGAGTTTTTCTCCTATAAGTCCTGATCTGAATTATATCCGACTACTTTTTTTTGTTACTTTCAAACTGTTTTCTTGATATTACTGTTGGTGTATATTTTATGTGAACACTTTGTTGTAAATTTTTTTTGCATTGTATTTTATAGTTTCGACGAACGCTATATGTATTTTAAACATCGATTGGAGAATAGGAATAAAAAAAAAATTCTATCAAAGTGGAATGACTCGCTGAGAAAGATGGAGTTTTGGGATCCATGGTAATTAAGAAAACAAAACATATTCTCTAATGTTCATGAACATCACAATTGAGCATAAAAAGTTATTGAAAGATATTGCCACAGATGTGCACTCGTTTGGAAACCCCACTTCTTCACTTCGTGATTTTTTTATTCATAAATAGTTGATAAACAGTTGTTTGGGAAAAGTGGGAGTGGAATATACATGTGGAAATAAGCCAATTCTAATAGAAATGAATTTGAAAAGTGGGCCTTTTTCATTATAGTAAATGTTTCCAGATTATATCAACTGCAAATTAAGGTAGAGTTTAACGTATTTTTGACTGAAAAAAAATCAGTGATTTTCGAACAATTGATAAAAATGAATATAGTATATTCAAAACGCTTCCTCAGACTTCTTTTTCAACACAATAGTTTCAGAACATTTTAATTTGGTAATCTAATTTGGTATTCATCTCTGTTGAAACCCTGTCAATTTTCAAAAAGGAGTCAATCCGATATTACACTGCGTGTTACCAATTAACCATTCACCAATATTTTATAAGTCATTGGTCTTATGAACATTCATTGCACACCAAATTAATGGCGAATATATTGTTTTATGACTACAATTTTCAGTAAATAAAGTTTTTCCCGACATTCCTTCAACCTTTCCTTTCATGTAAGACCAAAAGATATTCTTATAGTTTCACCAATGGTTCCTTCTTTCTATCACATTATCATGTTATTCGAAGCTTGAAACTTTAGTTTCATCCTTGGAAAGATTCTGAATTTTCAAAAAAGCTTTCATGTTCTTCGTCTTGAGTTATGGCATAATGAAAAAAAGTAGCTCATTTTATCAAATTATATCTGAAGTCATCAGGACCTTGTTAGTTTCGTTTCCTGGTTATTTCAAAAACTTCACACCGAAAATGAATACTTTGAAATCGCAGAAATTTCAACTTATGATGGTTCCCGTTCAAGAGAAAATGGCAAAGTTCATTATCGCAAAAACTTTTCGAACATTTTTTGTCATCATTAATGAAAGTAACATTTTATGTTCACTAATTTATTTACTTCATTAGACTGACGAAGGACCAATTAGTTAGGAACTTCTCGACTATTTCGTGTGACAAATAGATCTTAATGACGCAGACGATTGTCGTTCTATCAAGATAATTGGTAATTAACCACAGTAATAAAATAAAAAAGTAATCAAGTAATATTGAAGATTTTTAGAAACCAACAAAGTTGAATGAGTCCTTTCAATTATACTGAAATATTTTCTAGGATTCACGGATTGAAGAATATTTCACAATTCACTGAAAATATGATCGATTTCATTCCTATTTGGACGCATGGACTCGAGTTGGGACTGAAGCTGAGTGCAATCCTCTATACTGGTAATAAAGGCTACCACACGTGAGTTCCGATGTCAGATCATTAATGAACACAAGGAAAAGGGCCTAGGGTTGGATTCTTGCGGCACACACACCCATGACGATCTGTATGTTTATGAGGAGAATCCATTAAGGAACTATATTTGGTCTATTATTCAACTATGAAAGCAATAGTTATACTAGTCATAGGTCAAAGGGAATTATCACCTAATACATCACAATCTCATAAAAGAGAAAAAATATTTATTTAAATTGCAAGTTCAAATATAAAGACAAGAAACGAGATTGCTCTAACGACTAAATACAATGTTGCCAGGTTAACTAAATTACGGCGAATCAATGAAATAGCAAATTCAACTCCTTCTGATATGGATTTTAATATAATGAATATAGACATTTGAACTGTGAAATAGTATAGTAATATATTACTGACATTAGGGTAATATTAGCAAAATTCCCCGACTTTTGAAGAATTTTTATTTTTCCGACTTTTCCAAGGATTGTCGGTTTTCCCGAACGCTGGGTACCCTGCAAACAGAGTGAAGTGTGGCCTATATGAAAGGTTTTGTAAGGTGTGACTAGTTGATTAGTCTATAATATTTTAAGTTCTAGCTGAACAGGGGCATAAGAAGGCGTAAGTGCAATGGAGAGTTAGCTTTTTCAGGAAATGAGGAGAGTCAGACAATTTGGGAATGTGTAGGTACTTACTATTCCAGAACTTGAATATCCAAAGGAAGCACCATATTTACCTGAAAAGAAAAAATACTATTAGATTTGAGTAACATGACAACATATGATTACAACTGAATTATTCAATTCGATTATACATCATTTTTCGTGTTTCATTAACAGTGAAATATTTGTTCAGGTGGTATTATAAAAGATAAACAGCAGAAACAATTCACGTAGTTTAAATTCACTTTTGAATCATTTCGTATCGTGAAACCTCTCTATTCAATTTTGCTGTGTTAGCAGAAATAATATTCCAGTGGAAGAATGATTTTAACTACGATTCTGTATGCCTGGCAAAATAGAATGGAAGGCAGACAGCTGTCAAAAATCAACTGCTCCCCAGGCAGATACCACCTGATGGAAACCTATGAGAGAGTTCTAACAGAAAAAATCTTTTGCATGAGTTCGTTATGTAAAAGGTGGGGTAAATAATACAAGGCTAATGCTTGGTGTATAGACCAAACTTTTACTTTCGATTTGTCTTTTACTTTGAGGGAGAGTTGTCATAATGGTAATCAATGGAGTCGTTCATACAAGACACATTAACTTCAAAATTTTTCGTATGACGCCTCCATTTAGCATTGTGAGAACTTTCTTGGTGCATAAGTAAAATATAAAGTAAAAAAAAAGTGTGTATTTATGAACCAAGCATGACTCATACCAACGTGTTTAGAAGATTTTTCTCGTAATTCCAATGCTAACTGCTCCATTCAAGGTGGCTTTTTTTTGACAGGAAGCATTGTATATGGCATTTTCACTCACCAAACGATGGTGAATAGCAATTTTGGTCATTGAAACTGACCGAATGGGAAATAACTGATTGCATTTTCAATATCCAATGCAAGTTCGGTAATTATTGTGATAAAATTGAATACACGAAAATTATATTGAACAAAGGGGTGTATTTGAATGTCCCTATTTCCACGAGAGCCGCAAACGAATATTATATATCTGTTGGCCATTCGACCGTGCTTTGATTAGTCATTATCTCGAAATGTTTCGAAATTGAAATGATGAGGGTGCTTCATAAAGAACATTGTTTCATTTCACCAGATACATTCGCCCTTTTCATTCCATCCATCCTAGTTCGCGAAGATAACGAAACATTTTGGAGCACTTTCCAGTTGAATGAATTGAAATTCGCTGAAATGTGAAAATAATTGTGGAGCTCCGAAAAAAAATATTATTCGATTTTCTCGGCATATATGCCTTCCTTGATCTCACATCAAATATCAATTTGAATCAACCATATCGTTTTTAGGATCGCCCAAATGGTCATTGTTTTGGGTAACCATCTTGAAATCATTCATTTGATCTGAGACTGTGCTCTCCTTATACCATTCTTTGAATTGATGGACGGATTATTTTAAATGAGTGAGATCTATAGATCAAGAATGGATACTAGTGTCAATTTCCATATGTTTCTTCTTTCTGAATATAGAGTATAAAATAGCAGAAGCTGATAACCACTCCAAAGATATTGTGAATATAAATCAATATAAACAAATGTTGAAAGTTTCAAGTTGAGTGTACTTGCTCATGATAGTCTGTTTGGGGACGCAGTTAGGATTAGATGACCACAATTATTAAAAGAGTTCTCTGGTACGCCTGAGCTTGCAGAATTTTTCATTCCATTATAGAAGACATATCGTGAGTTAAAAAAGTAAGTATAACATCAACAGAAAACCAAGAATATCTTGCCCCATATGAATAAAAAAATAACAAAATGAGATTGATGATGTCAAAATGATAATTTGCTTGCTACTTCATATCGAATCTGTCTATTTTCACAAAATAAATCATCTCTACCAACAATTCTATTCTGTTGCGAAATGGGTAGAATTACCAACTAGTCTAAAGGATACGCCGATTCAACCACCAAAACAATGATAATGATTGGGAACCATCCATACTAACGACCTTTCCATTAGCAATTGCCCCAGTAAAATTACACTATTTTGTGGGAACTAATGTACAACGCTGATAGAACTCGTTGTTGCAAAAGGATAAATAGGTTTTCATTAGACCATAAAAAAACAATTGGAAAGAAAGTATGCCGGGAACTGCTTTTAAGTGCGGAGCACTGTCATTGTGGCGATGGAACAAATGAAATCTTCGATAACGACTGAATCGATTTTTCACTGACGTGATTTTAATATTAATGAGGCGTATCATTTTTGTTCGTACAAGCAGAAGGAAATGCATTAGAAAGCGTACACGTTCATCAAATGAACACTGAAATTTCTATATGAATACTACCGAGTTTATGACAGGGCTAAATTAAGCAGAACAGCTCAGGTCTCATTGTATCGAAAAAAAAGTACTTCAGCAATTTCGCTCGTTTGTT
Organism: Zygogramma bicolorata; assembly: GCA_032362365.1. NCBI lineage: Eukaryota > Metazoa > Arthropoda > Insecta > Coleoptera > Chrysomelidae > Zygogramma > Zygogramma bicolorata. The sequence continues at coordinate 6,885,467 of JAVJAQ010001667.1, read as the reverse complement.
TGTTAATATTTTGTTCTTTCCAAACAAATATTCTCCACTAAAAGTAGGTATAACCTATGAAGTGAATGAAGCTTCATTTATCTTAACGATATTCACCACAAATGACCAACTGTGTAAATCATTACATAGAAGAATACAATCATGTATGTTTAATATCACGAGGATGTAAATTGAATTGAATTCAATAACACCTTTGGATACTGTTGTTCTTGGTTTCGCATAAATGTTCTTGTTTTTTAATCGTAAATATTTCTCACTGGAATCAACTGAGACTCAAGCCAATCGGGAAATGAATCATTTGACTTCAGAAACTAATATTATATTCTATTCTCACTAGAATGATAACGTTCAAAACTGGAACGAAAACATAAACTTGACTTCGACTGCTCTTCAAGGGTGAATCCAGTTAGGGGAAGAAAGGGAGATACTATCTCTTGGAAATTCCTGCTAAGACACATTGGTATCATTTTTCACATCTCCACTGCCCTTTCTCTTGTAATTGTTTTGCACTCCAGAATCTACGAATGCGCACAGAAAGTAAAACCTGGTGCGGGCAAAGGTTGGCTAATTTTCTTGAGTGCTGTAGGGTTCTGGGCCATCGTACTGATCTTTCGGTAGCGCATTTGCTATTTAAATTATACGGAACAACAAAAGCCACCAGTTCGGTAGGTGTATGCGATCGATAGCTGCGAAGATTTTATAGATATTGCATAAATCCCGTCAGAAAAAATCCTGCCGTGACCGGAGATCGAAACCAAGCTAATCGGCAGTGAGGAGAATCAATCCTATACAAACGATCATTTCCAGCAGCTGATTTATATTCATATAAAAACCAATCATTCTTGAAGAGAATGTACATCGATTTTCTGACTGGGAAAATCTTATTTTTTGTAATTTCAAAGACATAACTCAATTTACACTGGTTAGTTGTCATATTTAGTATTTTTCACATATATTAATTACCAGAAGATATTGTATTTTTTTTTCAAAATTCGGTAAAAAATTCAGTAAACTCCATCAATCATTTTCAACAGGAAAACAAGAAAGATTTGTTCAATGCATGAATTCTTGATAATTCGTTAGTTCTTGTAGCAATAATGCCAATGCATAAACAGTAATATATGTGGTTCGATTACAAGAAATTCAACTTGGGAAACTGAATGGATCTCAGGCGAATAAAAAATGCAGTGAGTGCATGCAGTTCAAACTTTATAGGTATGCAATTTTCAGATAAGCAATATCTACTTGTGAATATTAGTAATGCATGGAATAAGCTTTTGACAACATTATCATAAACAAATAGGCGGTACAATTGAAGCCATATGTTCATTTTGGGAAAATACTGTATGTATTGATAAAAACCTCTCTATGGAGAGACAATTACTGAGTAGGGAGATCGTTATCCATCTGCAGAGAATAGTGAGTTGTGTAGGTGTAATTATTTGAGAGGTAGGTAAGTAACTGTATGTGTCAGTTTGCATGGTGTGCGGGATAGTAGTAGTTCTAGTTTTCTTCGAAAGATTCACAGCATGTTAAATGTCGTGTCAGGATTATCACCTCCTGAACATCTGAATTTCTTCAATTGGAATTATGAGCAGAAGGAGAAAGTTAAAATAAAAAATTCATCCGCACAATTTTGAAATGGTAACAAAGCGCATCACTCGAAGATAACCTATAATTCATACAGATAACAAAGTCAAACGTAGTAATACAAAAACCTCATACCTCAAATTGCAAAAAGCCAAACTCAATCAACCACAACCAAATTAAACACGACGACCGGTATAAATAGAACACGGATGCAAATCGAAACTATTTCTATGGTTCGAATTTAGAACGCTCCCATGCATCTGTACACGTCAGCCGTATCAAACTGAAGAGGCTCGCTTCAAAACAGAATTTCGATTAGGGAATCTTAAATAAATATTTGGAAAATCAATAATCCCACGAAGTAAATCGAGTAGTGTGCATTTTTATAACGATCGGATACCATAAACTGGCCTATGACCTCATTCAACGGAGTAAATAGTGATCGTACAAGGTACACTCGAAATCATTCCACTATTTATCTGAATTATTCATAGAAATAGAGATCTGCATTTGCATTACCATAGTGCAGAGTCACCTGTTGCTCATTCTACATAAACATTTTAAGCAGATTCTGTGAAAGTGATAGTTAATTACAATTGAATGTTTTCAACATTCAATTCGCTGGTAGAGGAGGAGTTCCGTTGAAAGAACAGCAATCAGTTCAATGCATTCCGCTCGGCATTTCGCCATATCTCAATGAATACTACCTCACCAAGTGGCATACCATCAGCTTTGACTTGAAGATTAGTTCTTGTAGTTCACGCAATTTCGGAAGTATTTGAACAATTTCAACGTGGGGGAGTTCGACGCCAAAACAAACATTGGAGCTTTCGGATTCCAATAATCAATTTGTTCTGCTTCTATTGAAATCTTGATAGGTTCTCTGGAATGGCACAGAGAAGTCAGGGTCTCATATATTTTTTATGAATATATCCAAGGTCGTTGTTTTCATAAAATATCATGAATCATATATACTTGAGTAGTTAAATTAATGGTTACATCGCAGTAAACCCGACGTGTACAATTTTTGGTGTGCCTCGTAAAGCTGTCGCACGTCCTTCTCTGACTCGTCTCTTCAACAGAAAAGCGCAGCAAGCTGTAGAATACTTTACTAAGGATCACACATCACACCTTTCAAAATAGTTTATGGTGAATGCGAATTAAATCGCCTGTTAAATTTTCCATGATATTCAGGTGGAGGATGTCTTTTTCATATAAACTTGGAAAGGGCTCACGGGAACAAAGTATTCATAGTTTAATTAGAATCTACTTGTGTTTTTCCAAAGAAAAAACTGGAAAGTTAGCTTGTACAAGACGACCGAAACAATTGAGTTAGAGAATATAAAGCTAGCCTACTTTTGTCGAGTTGAGAGAAAGGAAATCGGCATTGGAAGTATCAGTTTGCCACAGAATAATGCTGAACTAGTATGGAACAACAGTTTTCAATATCTCTTTTCGATATTTTATCGTATTACCATTGCAATTAGACCGCTGCCTACATTTTTATCGATCGAATCAAAATATTGTTTTGATATTCAGACGCCAAACCGATCACTTCTATTAATCTAGCATATTTTTGATGGTTCGATTCAGAAAGCCGAACGTATATGGAGTGGCTCTGAATTATTAGAAGGATACATAGAAGATATTGCAGCCTCCTCGTATTGCAAGTCACTCAATCGTCATACCATATATTGAAACTCTACAACCAGCACGATATGTTTTTTTCTTTGTTCATAGTAAAGGACACCAACAAACGAAAACAGTTATTTTAAATGTAACGAATACCCTTGGAGAAACTCGACTATGAGTAAAAAAATATGTTATAAATAGCCGGCAAAAACTAGGAATGGATTGAGGTTTGAGCCACAAAATGTCGAATACTTACAGCATAATGAGTACAACCTTTTTGTTTACACGAATGTATCAAGGTAATCCGCTTATTACAAATGGAATCGTGAAAACAAAATCTGATGCCAAATAAAACAAAACAAAATTTCAATACTGGTAAAATGATTTTTTTGTGAACAATTCACTTCAAAATTCGTTGTCGACGGTTTAAAAATATTGATTGTGTTATTAGTTATTAATTTTCCTGCATCAGTTTTATCTATTCGAATTATTATTTACGCCTTCAGAATATGGATTATATTGATGTAGGATGTAGAGCAGTGTTGCTATATATAGCAAATTCAAGAAGTGCAAGTTTTTTCTCCTTACATCTCGATACCTGTAAAAAAATCATCTAACGGGAAAAAAGAAAAAAACACATTTGGGGGGGGGGGGGGGAATGAACAATGAACGACTTACAACACCTCACCTTTCTATTGGAAAGAGTGTCGAAGTTGTACTTGATGTTCCCAGGGCGAGTCAGGAAATATCAAATTAGGTTAAATCCGGATTTTTGCTTGACCTTGAAAGGACCTTCAATAGTATATCAAGTTTCAGGCATCAGTTGGGTCCATTATTCACTGGGTTTAGCGTTGATACTTCCCTCAAGAGATCTGTTACACTAACCAAACAAAATTAGATTGATGATTATTTTGTTTGTTTCCGATATGATCGGAATTTTCGAAAATATTGCAAATATTGGCGTTTCGACTTTGAAGTTCATATCATCTGCAGCAGATTCAGACTTCTGGTACAGGCGGATCGAAATGTTCTGCCTTCACGAGTCCTGCCGAATACCACTGATGAAGACCTATGGCAGATTGAAACAGGTGTTTCTCCTCATTATGGCACTTTGCGTTAGATAGATAATTCATTCTCTTTTCCTGCTATTCGTTAAAAAAAAAGGTGTTATACAAAGGGGGATAAAAATGGTGGTGACGTGAGCCGAAGGCGAGCGTGTTAAATAATTCGAGCGAATAATGGCCCCTCCGCGAGATTTGAATACTATATTTTCCTGTCTTCATCGGGGGTTCTATCTTCAGTGCAATTCTTTCGTTTTGAAGGAAGTCTATTTCATTCAGAGTATAAATATATCAGTTCTTCCGAAAAATACAAAAACTATTGAAGGGACCTGGAAGCACTCGTGTGAGAAGCTTACTCTCAAGCGTATCCAGTATAATGAGTTCTCCTAACTACCATTTCTTTAAAGTTTCTTGGGTCTTTAATCTTTCTCATTAAATTCGTCTGGTTAACCCTGAAATATACGGTTTGTTCTAGCAACACATTTGACCGTTTGAAAATTGGTCTGAAGTAGTCAGAGGCATGAGCAAGATGAATATTAGAGAACGAAATTCATTTTGCGCATGCCTCTGACCAATTTCGGATCGTTCGGATGTGTTGCTAGAACAAACCATATATTCATCGGATGCCTGGTTATTGACGTTATTCGTCGAAAGTAATGAAAATTTTTTCCGTTATTATGGCGTTCAAAAACGATACTGAATTAGGCAAACAATTGAACTCAACTAGACGACAATGAATTTGCCCGATCATGATGGGCACCAACCTACATAGTGATGAACTTGCTCAACTGCTATTGGTCCTGGCCTGTTTTATAATGGATTATTCTTTCACAACGCCCAGTTGCCCAAACTACTAGATTCAAGGCCAGTTCAAGTGAACTGGGATTAGGTTTGTATGCATGAGCCAATCTGATATTTTGTTGCATGACAACTGATCTAGGTCCACTTGAACCACAGTTCATTATGGGTACCAGGTCATGAGGAGATTGGAGAAGATGAATTAGCCGATGTCCTTGCAGAAAAGAAGGAGCCAACACCCTCTACCTAGAACGTAACTCCTTTTGTGGGCCATCAAAATGGCAAATGAAGCGGAAATCCCGACAATGGGAACTTGATGAATTGAGACGTCACTGGAACAGAATCCCAGGACAAAAGCAAGAGAAAAGATTTACCAGAATTGCCGTTGAACTGTTTTGCGAATGATAAATTCTGTTCTTGAAAAGGCCAAAATTCCTGGAAGGAAAACCATTGTTACCCCCAACATAAAATAACAAGCCCCCAGGAAACTGATACGCTTAAACAAAAGTCTCAGCATCCAGGTCCTCGAATGGATCGTGGTAATATACAATAGATCTTATAGGTCGCAGTACTGAGAGACTAAGTGCTTTATCAACCCCCTAAAATCTGCAGCAGATCACTGAAGCTTGTTCAACTGGCCCTACGAGGATAAGACTCCAGCTCCAGCACAACTCGAAAAAACCGGAACAATATCAGATATATCAAATTCACGATAATTCAACCTCGACTACCCCCCTCACATCGACGATGAAAACGGACAAAACTGTTGTAAATCATCGGTTTCCTGACCAACCTCCATTACGGCATTCACCGCCAACCTTGAACGTTGGAAACGTATGCACGCGATTTCAGGACGAAAGTGGATCGCATGTATCATTGCGCAAGTTACCTCTATCGGTTCACGAACGAACCGATTCAATTGTTAATAGAACTATTGTTATTGTATAAATACAGTTATGATATTGGGGAAGCAATCGATTTGACTCGACAATCGCAGCACCGAGTTGGTTTTTGAGGTCAATCGAAATGTTGCATGTCTTGTAGCTATTCAATTTGCAATTAGTCATTCTACTGCAAGAGTGAGAGTTTAATAATAACGAACCTGGTTGCATCGAGAGAGTCATGCGAAGGTATCAGATTGATGGAAACGAAGGCAGTATACACTTTGAGGTTCGGTAGAGAGGCACACCAAGGTGTTAGATTTGTGTAACAGATATTTTCAGTCAAACGGAAAAAATCTGGTCTAGGAAAAGCTCGCATACCTTAAACGACGCAGCATGGTCAGCAACCAAATACCAAATTTGGGGTCTTCCATATAACTCATTTTCCATGATATACATAATGGAATTCCCATAAGGAAAATCACTTTCAAAATGTAAAAAAATTCGACATAGTCGATCGGCATACTTGCATTTGTAACGCCAAAAACAAATGCAGGATTTTTATCTGTGAAGTAACCTGCACTGGCACCGGTCGGATATAATGCAATGCCCTTCGTTGTATCAGCCAGGGAAGTAGTTGTTTTCTGACAGGTGCCAGCCAAAACCTACTGTGTAGGTAAATTTGAGACTAGCCTGAACGAATTGTTCGAAAGATGATTTTCTTTCAAAATGGGTTTGATCGTTCCGGTTAGTTCGTGGACTGGCATTCGCTTATTATTGGATTCACTCTCCACACTAAATACGAAACTCGATGCAACTGTAGGTTTTTCTAGATCTTCTACGGTTCTAGTAGCAAATGCGCTACCAAAAAATCGATAAGACGCCCCAGAGCACTTGGGCACTAAGTAAGACTCGTGAGAATGTTTGACACCCATGAACTTAGGGTATTAGATTGAGAAGTTTTCATTTCCCAAACAATTCCGCGAAGAAATTGTTAATATCATTTCGGAATAACACAAATATACAAGATATTTCAATTAGGTTTATTACTATTAATATAATTTATATTATAGAAGCAACATTTTGTCATGAAATTCATGTTCTTTTGTTTCATTTCATCCAGTAATTTTATATCCGATATCTCAGCTATATAAAATTTTCAACAAAAACAAACCTTCATTGAATTGTGAGGGTAAATTGTATTCAAAACACTGAAAAGAAACCTATCATTAATCTCTTTTTCGACAAGCGTCCTTTTAATAGGAAGTTTATTATCAATCAGTAAGATAATCAAAGAATCTAATCCAAGAAAATTATTGTGTTCCATAAAAAACGTATCTGACGAATGAGTAATCGATTGATTTGAGGGTAGTTAGATTAATCAAGCAATGTATTGTCACCAACCAATAACTAATATGAATAAAAACATTTAAAGAGTAATCGCTAAGATCAGAGTAAATTAGAATTAATAAAATCAAATCCACATCAAGATGGAAACCCAAGGGTATAACAACGTATTATATTCTAAATGAAGTTTAAAACATTCAGAACTCTGAAGTCATTAAAAAGTTTATCCGACGAACAAATATCAGAAACTCCAAGGTAAACTTCTTTAATAAATAGGCTGATGTACAATGAAAACATGGAAAATGTAAAGTGAATAATTATCTCTACAAGCGATGAAAATAGATGTTTTAATAATCTAGCACGAACAGATACATTGTAGGTAGATGCAGTCTCGGATACCGTTACATACATGAATTATATCATTTTCAATTTTCATCAAATAACTTGAAGGAAAATTTCTCAAAATGCATCCCAAATCACTAGATTTCTTTCGCTTCCAGCCAAAGAACAATATATTTTCGATTTTCTGATTCCTCGCTTGCTGTGAACTACTCGAGAACATTGAACTGGCCGACAATTGATTAAAATCCATAATCAATAAGAAATATCAGTTGCATGTATGATTCTTAGTAACAATGTTAGTGGACACAAAACTCTGATATTTTTTGTATTCCAGAAGTGTTCTTATTCTCAAAAATGTATTTACATTATATTTCAAGTATTCAGTCTGTTAAACAGATATATTTTCGTTCTGCTGCAAGCTACATCAACAGTGTTTACAGATGAATCAGATAAACTCCTCATTTCATCTTCCAAGGTAGTGTTCAGTTCTTCACTCTGATATTTGGATGTTTAGTCAGCTTTTACTGCATATTACATCGAGACTGCGCTAAGATAATGAAAGTGGTAAGAAATTACTGTTGGTTTTTGAAACATAACATCTATGAAATTTTGTACTTGTTGTCAGACTTCCATTTTTTTTTTCATGTCAATAAATACACATTTACTCATAATTATTCAAGGGGGTCATGATCTCTCGGACTTAATCAAAAACAATAAAATACTATTTCTTTTCAATTAGATTTTTTATATCAATTGGAACTCCTCTCAGACAAGTTAATATTTGAATGGTCCCCCACTCCGAAGATTAGTTACAGAGCTTTTGAAGGGTTTCCACGTCATTTCTATAATTTGGTGAAGGAACCTCTGACAGTATATAGATCACTCAGATCGATCATCACGAGTTTAGTGGCGAGTATGGAGCAATACAAATCGCTATAGCCGAATGTGTAGAACTGTAAAGATTTCAATATGAGTAACTATAATGTATATTTTCAATTTGAAAATTTCGTTATTTCCAAAGAATCCACGAATGCTCCAACATTTTATTTTTCGTTTCCGTATAGCCAATAAGAGTCAAAAACACCAAGAAATAAAATCGTTCGCAAGAAGTACTCACATGCTGCGTGAAAAATGACGAATATGTCACACATAATATTCATAACTTGAAAGGATCCATCCTTGTAGTAGCACCACATCAACAGTTTGTCAGTCCTAACTGGGAAATTGGAGCAGTGTCGGACACTCAGAAAAATCGAATTTCATTACTGTTTGAATGCTATTATTTTTTGTGTTTGGTAGATGGATTCTTTCTTCGTAATTTTTTTGAATTAGCAACCTACCACAATCGTGAAAAATAATAATCAATATTGGAATCTATACAAGTGCAGAAGGGCAGATTTTCAATCTGACCCGATAAGTTCCTGTTTATTAATTACCGCAGCAACCTATCAGGGTGGATTGAAAATCTGCCCTCGCATTTGTGTGGATTCTAATATTGATTATTACTTTTCAGATTGTGGTAGGTTGATTACCCAAAAAACTAAGAAGAAATCAAATTTCATATTTTTTTATATAACAATTGTATTCAGTCCCAAATTATATTAGGGGTAAATCTGAATGGAAATAGTTTGAAAATAAAAAAGAAGACAGAATGCCATGTTTTCCTCCACCTTCTGTGTCAACAGACAGAATTTACAGAAAAAGTACAGAATGCATTGTTCAGAGGGAATATTCATAGGAAGAAAAAACACAAAGGATGACCTTTTCGAGGGTCCGCCATGGCCTCAATCCTTCAGTCTTAACTCTCAGACTGTTGATATAGGGCTCTAATATATCTAGTACAACAATCAATGTGTCCTATCTTGAGTCTTCCGTGTTATGATTTTTCATGTAACTCTCTCAGAATGTTTTGTATTCGCAAGTCCAGCTGAGTATCACTGTGAATCACTATGGCAGTTTGAAACATCTGTGTGGCATTGGATTTGCGAATGCAATCATTCAACAGCAAAATTCTAATTTTTGTCGAAAGTTGCAGCTTTTTCTGCAAGTACACCAAAGACAGTTCTCGTTCGCGGGTAATTTGTAACTGTTTTGTCGTACGAGATGCCCGCTAGAGGTCTTCTCTACTTGGTGCGTTTCAGTCTTTGGCTTTGGACATCCAGCAGATGGCGTTTCGCTTCGGAGGTTTACACTATCTGCACCAGGCTCGGACGTCGGTTTATGATTGAACGACAAAAAAACTGTTTTATAAAAAAACTGATATACTTATTGCTGAAAATGATACCTATACAATTTGAATTTTTTGGTACAATTTAACAAGAAGAGGTGATTTGTTTAAATAAATTATATTTTTCCAAAAGTCGCTTTCTTCTTTCTTCCGAGTGGTTTCATAACGGAACCACCCTCAAAACTCCAAAATGAAAACGGGAATTTTTTTTTTCGACTATAAATTCCCAATATTCAACTCCTAATCAACTGAAATCCATGAATAAAAATTGTGATAAATTTTTTTTCCGGCGTTGAAGGGTTGAGGTTGATTTGATTAGAGAGTGGTAAAACCGCCCCTCATTTTAAATAGTATTAATTATCCTCCACGCAAATTTATTTGATGAAATGTAAGTGCAGAGATTTCGATAATTCCTTCGTTTCGAACGTTACCATACAACAGTCACCACAAAAATGATGATTTCCGAGAAAAGAACCCAACTTCTGTATACACCACTGCATTCGAAGCAAGCCGATATCACGCTGACTTAGCGATTGCAACAAAGTCGCGAACTAAACCGCTGATGCAATCATCAAAGGTGAAATCAAGAGAGCTCGCGTAGTGCCGAGCCAAGAAATTTTTCAGAAGAGTTGGCGTGGGACGGGCGAGCTTTCCGGAGAAATGTCAGCAGAAATTAATCCATCATGCGCACGTTCGAGCCAAAACGGCCCTTTGAAAGTGTCGGATAGAAAAAAGTGGAGCGAAGCATAGTCGTCGACCTAGACATTTGGCTAGGAAGCGCGGCTCTAAACTTCGATGCCGCTTTTTTTGTTTCTATGCCAGACTCGATGTCAGATACTTCAAACTCTGAGAATAACTTCGACCCTGTTCAAAAAATAACAGGAAAATAACGGAGTTCAGTCAGTGTAAGAGAGTAAGAGCAGTCACTGACTGAACTCCGCCTTCAATAAAGACACTTTATTATTATCATCATATACAATATCCAAATTTAAAGTGTAACATTAATACCTTTGTTATAATTGGAGAGAGAAATCGATCAAATTGGCAAACTAGTGGCACTCTTGTATCTGTTAGTGGGAGGAAGGACAGCTTTTTCAGCTACACCACACTAAAGTCTCACAATTCATACACTCTCTAAGTTGAACACGGCAAATAGCATCACCTTTCAACGTTTGCTTGAAGGTGGTCGCCTTTCAACTCGAAATGTCCATTATAAATATTCATTTCTCCAACGAAAACCCTGGTTTGTTTCAATTTTATCTGGTTGAACATGAAAATCCAAATATAAAAGATTATGACGTTTTCTTTGATTTATAATAAACTAGCTGACCCGTGCCCTCTCCGTTGGGCGTTAATTATTTTTGTGTTGCAATTATATGGTGGTTCTCGGTAGTGTAGGGGTTAGCACATTCGCCTTTCAAGCGGGAGACAGGGGTTGATTCCCCGCCAGGCCACCGTGCTAGGTAATCGCACGTTAAAAGGTAAGGCCTTGTTGATCCATTGCTCGCACAAGTTTCGACTTCTGAGGGCTGACGTTCGTCAGCTGGTTAACGGAAACGAACAATTTTCGAACATTTTAGTTCTCAGTTCAAGGTCTACCAGGTTCATCACAGCTCTGTCTTCTAGGCGCACTCGAAAGAGCATTTGAAAAAAGTCGAAAATGTTATAAATCCCTCTTTTTACCTCGTTAGATAATGAATTTCAATAAAACACGAAATATGTCATGTAAATTCTGTAAAAGAATTTTAATGCAAAATTTGAAGAAGATTGGACCAACTTACGTATGTCTTTTTTAGATAACTGTTTAATATGAGTCATATGGATTATATTGTACACAAAGCGAGAGATAAAGCAGCATTTAAAATAATTCAATATTCCTCCTTGGAAAATTTACTTTACATGACTTCGATTTAAGTAGGTCAAAAAACTCTCAAGAAAAGATATGGCATGGGGAGATTGAAGGAAAGGGTGGTTTACCCCCCCCTTCCAATGGGAATATTAATATAATTATTCAGTTACACCCACCTGTTCATCAAATTCACTTGGATATAGTGAGTTAAGTGATTGCAAATGGTAAATGAATATGGAAAAATATCAATGTATTAGCTTGATGAAGCCTAATTTCATTTATCTACACCCGTACTCTAAAGGTAAGCGTCCATAGGTACGCATCGTACGTATCGTACGGATCGTATGAAACGGATTGATTTGTGGTAGTGCGTCCACTGTATCCGTAGCGATCGGATTGCCGATGCGACGGTCGGCTTGTAAGTAACATTCGCATTTTCGTTGTGAACAGTGATGCCAATGTGTGCGGAATTCCGCACATTGTGCGGAATTTCGAATCGTGCGGGTATTTTGTGAGGATTTGATAAAATGTGAGGATTTTCTTCATATAGAACAAAAATTATTTCAATTCAGCAGAAGGGTCAGTAGAATGGCAATGAAGGAGAGTTCGAGCTGGAAGGAGGTTCACGTGACTCTATAATACAGTTAATTGAATATTTTGTACCTAAATTTTGAACCTTACATAAATTGAAATATGAATAAACTAACCAGTTTGATTTAATCTTTTTCCAATTTCTTCCCAAATATTATCTCGTCTTTGTTGATTCGAATAATGAGGGTGTTTTAAATTGTACAACTCTTCGTACTCTTGTACAATTGTGATTAGTCTTGCAATGTCCATGATATGCGTAATACCAATTGTAATTGAAGCACGTGTGTGTACTTAGTGTCGAAATGTAACAAAATTTAAATGATCTGTGAGGCTAGCAGTGACTACCTGTTGCAACATGCGTCCACTCATCGGCAATCCGCATGACGTCATCCGCACCAGTCGGAAAAGTTGCCCCTTCGATCAATTTCATCGGCATTACCGACGGACCGATACGTGCGATCCGTCCGCTGCCGGTCAGTGGACGCATATGCATAACTTACTATACTAATTATTCTAAAATCCGTTTCATACGATCCGTACGATGCGTACCTATGGACGCTTACCTTTATAATACACTTATATGCCCACAACCCGTTTTATAATGAAATCCATAAAGATACAGATTTTCAACCAATAGAAACACATTATTTTTCAATCAAGCATGATGTGCAAGCTTTGCATTTTGACGTTTATCAAGTCAAAATCAGTTGGTATTGAATTTTTGAAGAATTTAGTCAATTTTCGATAATCGAACGGAAATGTCTTTTAGCAGTGATATAGAAGAATTACCAGCGACTCCTCCACAGATGTCTTAGACAAGAAAAAAGTGCAAACGAAAGAATTATATTTTTTATTTGACATATGCAACACATATGTGTTTATTTTCGGCTAAATCTAACGAGCTATCATGGTCGAGTGGTCAGTAGCGAGGGCAGTCATCAGTTCAAATCTTGACCTCGGCAGAGATTTTTTTAAAATTTATTTTTCTTTTCATTTCTCATTGTTGTAATTTCCGTGGTTATACCATTAATTATAATTTTGTAGAATTTTTCCAAGAAATACGATTGATTATCTACTATTATTGTGTTCAATATAAATACCTAATAATATTATATTTTCAGTTCTTCATTATTTATTGGGTGTAGATAAAATAGCGTATGCAACTCTCATGTAATGGTTATTACACGATCGTTGCATAATATACTATATACTATTATTGTTCCCTAACCTGTGTTAGTATCTCAATACAAAACTGATGATGGGAATTATATCTGGAATAGTTTGAATAATTTCTTTGTTTCAGTTTCAAAATCTTGTGAGCGAACCTTGATTTTGTCCTGTTCTATTCGTCAAACAGTTTTCACTAACTTCCTTAAATATTATGTTGTTTTAACCAGCCTAGAAAAACACAGAGAACTCTCACACAAAAACCAGATCCAATTACGAACTCGTATTCTCAAAGGAGATGGAAAAGGTATTTAAAAGGAACAGCGAATAAACACCGGTAACTTTCATGCTCAACGGTCTGAAAGGAAAACGCGAGGAGAAAATATGAGAGAATTTCGTTTCACCACTTCAAGACAGCGCGAGGCAAAGGTCTTGAATCAACATGTTTCTTTTGAGGCGACAGATGAAGGAGAAATGGCCAATTATCACAAACAAATGGTTTTAAGGTGCTCCTACAGGTTCTTATATCCAGTTTTTTTGAAAATGGTTCAGATTTTTTATTATATCTTGAAACGCCGAATTTGTCACTGTAGATGTTTGACTTTCCACACCAGAATAAGCTGTCGGAGTCTTCAACATTTCCGAGCAATAGTATATTTTTTTTACATCTCAATGCAAACATATAGAAGTAGTAGATATTTTTTGTGGTATTTGAACCAAACGACATCACCTTCAACGGAACTACTTCAGCAAATATGCCTTGTCACTTACTTGTGAAAAAAGTAAAAATTTGAAATTTTTCGTTCCATCAACCAGCTGACTGACGTCAAACCCCAGAAGTCGAAACTTGTACCAGCAATAGATTAATGAGTCCTTACCTTTCAACGTGTGAATCCCAGCACGTATTCACAAATTGAGTTATAAACAAATGGTGTATTCACTTTTCCACAATCGGATCATTTCATGAACCAATTAAAGGATACAATTTTTCCCTATCCGAATAAAGTGGGTATTCATTGAATTACGCTTATCCAATCCTTCTTAGCACAGAACTAATAACGTATATGCCCAGCAATCTCTGTGAAATATACTAAAATGAAAAACACCCAATATGTGTTTACTGTTTTGAAATTTATTCATAGGTGTTGTATCTTTCGTCATGGTCTACACTACCAGTGTGCAACTGGAAAAGTATCAGAGTTTGTGCCAAGATTGAGAAAGCTGTACTTGAAAAACATAAGGATGCTTCTCTGAGAAAATTACTACTGAACATTATTAAAAAATTCTACTACCAACAATCACAATGTATCCATCCATTCATTGGTATTTAATAATTGCCAATTTCACTCATTAGTGATATATGGAATTGCATTTGATATAATTGATTATTCATCATACTCTTCAAAAAATTAATATCCCAATTCAGTAAAACCATATTTTTTACATCGATTTCGAGCATCAAGTTTTCAGTATACCTTTTATCATTATACAATGTTATGTCATTGAGAGACATAAGATAGACAATAAAAAAGAGTTTCACAATCTTTGGAACCTACTCGGGTTCACCTTGAGGAACTCCCACATCGTCCAACCATTAAAAACCAATGTCGAAGCAGGTGTCATATTTATTTGTGAGTATACGTTTCATAGTTGTTCTAGATTATCACTTACGTCATATCATAAAATATCAGTTTTCCATGGCCAGTATAATATACCAGCTTCATCTGAGATTCTAATGAGTAAAATTTGGGTATTAACATAATTGCTATGTTTCAAATATACTCGACACTTGAAAGTTATATTCGATTGGAGAGTTGTTACATAATATATTAAGGTTCATATAAAGTGACAAATTTCGCGTTTCTGATCTGTAAGATGGCGCTAGCGGGCTTTGTCTTCTGCAATCTATGCAACCAAAGCTACATCAATTCGACACTTCGTGACAGAAAAATTGAAGTTTTCTGCTGCAATATTTCCAAGAATTACAGTTTTCTATTGCAATATCTACTGACTTTCCAATGTTCCACTGCCGGATATATGTGGTGTTGCCATATCTCAACATCTGTCGAAGTACTGCGAAGTACTGTGTGAGTTTGTGATTTTTATATTTATATAGAGAATAGAGAGAGACAATGCCTCGTTTAATTGTGAAAAAGTCGCGAAGGGGATGGAATCTTAGAAGGTAATTATAAACTACTTATACTATCGAAAACTTCCAAGTCTTCTCCGTTGTGGCGGCACATGTCATTTTTCGGGAAACAACTTTTTTGTGATACTATCCCTAGAAGTTGATTTGGTATGGTTTATCTTGACATACCGGCTGTCTCGACAGAGCGTATTTATTCATAATCGATTATTCTGATGAATATGAAAAAAAGTCTTATGTAAAAGTTATGTCGCCCTCCCGTTGTTCGGGTTATGATTTTTTTGTCTCGCGATTTAAAATACCACTTCAGTCCCTAGGTATAGGGATAGGAAACATAACTATTTCTACCAGATACAAGGACAACTCCATATATCTCGGAGAACATTTTGTGATTTCATAGTTTGGACTCCAAAAGGACTTCATATCGAGACCATACGACTTGACCCGATCTTCATAAAAAATATGATGGCAAAATTGAAACAATTTTATGTTGATCATTATGCAGTGGAGTTGGTGGATAGTAGACACGAGAGGAATATGCCGATTAGGGACTATGATACGAATAAAAAATACAAAACCTGAATGTGATATGTACAGGGTCTTCACATATATTTCGAACCCCCCCTTAACTTGTTTATTTGTCATTCGATTTTTTTTTTCAAAAAATGATCTAATGTAATTTTTCTTGTCAATTTTTATATTTGTTAACAGAAAAACAGTTGAAAATCAAGTTATGAGCACCAAATTTATTTTCTCAAATGGAACACCCTATATATTTTGTCACTATTGGATAGAGTATATTTTTCTGATATCAAATATGTATACATATATCATGTTATCTCCAACAGATTTCGAGATATTTGATGTTGAAATTCAGATTTGAATATAATATGAATATAATTGACATATTGAAGCATTCATCAATTCGAGAACAGATTGATATATTTCAATTATTTTCATAGCTACCTTGACCATCTACCTATGTCCTAAATAACTGAAAGAATCCGTATAAAAACTGAATTTCAACGTCAAATATCTTGAAATCTTTTGGAGATAGCATAATACATGTGTGTATATCTGAAATCAGAAAAATACACTACCATCCAATAGTGACTAAATATATAGGGTGTTCCATTTGAAAAAATATATTTGGTGCCCATAACTTTTTTTATAGATCTTTTATATAACTTCGATATGCCTAAATTTTTTGGTACATTCTGTATACCTCAAAACAATTCCGAAATGTAGCCTTCATCAACATAAAAATACAAAGACGACAAAAGTTTTATCGTTTCACTATAAATCTCCATCGCGCTAGTCGTGAGCCACCCTGTATAATAATCATATCTGATGATGTTTTATAATACATAGATTTTGTGATCAGCTTACATTTTCACTGAAATAAAAAATATTTCCTATTTTCATGTATTATTATTATTATAGTTTTTTTCATCCATTCATTCTTCATTTTTTCCATTTAGTATAAGCTAATTATGAATTTCAATTCAATATGGTTGTGAAAATATGTAAATTTTCGGAAATTACATAATATAAAATAAATATAAAATCTATCAAGTTCTAAAGGAACATGTTGAACATAATCAAAAACTGTTATGGAAAAGCAATTTCTGTTTTTTTAATTACTAATAATCATTATTACCAAAAGATGGAAAGGAATTTTGGAATTTTCACTTTCTTGATATACCTAACTGAAAAATATAAATAATTTCCTCGAATGCACAACTTTCTCTCATATAACGGAATCCGTATCTCTTGCCGTTGCCGAGATCCTCATTCTGTTTATTCTCATCCTGGCCACACTGTATACCAACTGATCTGGACAAAAATCGCAACATCCGAACAACCTATCTTTTCTTTCCAGGAATAGAAATAACATACATCGGTTATCTCTGTTTAGAACTATTGGCAACGTTGTACAGTAAATAACAGATTATGCGATACCTTCTGGATTGACACCGAACTTCACATTGTCTTTTCATTCCTATTCAGCAGAGGCAGCACCTGCCGAGCAAATTTCGATGATACAGAGCGTTCGAGGAGATTTCATGACGAAGTATTTTGAAATCGTTCTTAAAAATAGAAATAATGCAAATTCAGATTCAAAAACTGGTATGAATTGTTCCTCGATGTTCATTCTTACAAATGTTATTTTGAGAAGCAATCATTCTCGATTCAAGTTGATTTTATAATGAGTTTTTCTGATTTTTTAGGAATTGTAGACAAACTGTAAGTTCAAAAATTCCGAAAAAAATTATGATTGTCTCTTTTCCCAACATTGAAATACCTTGATAGTCTGAATAAAAACTGTCGGATAGTTATTGAGAAAACTTGAAAAATACCCTAAAAATGACCTTTTAATTTTTTTCCCCAAAAACTGTTCGACAGATTTTCTCCAAAATCTCAAGAATCATTATATTTGAACGCTCACATAACTCTGATTTTTTTCGGAATATTTGAACTTGCCGTTAATTTTCTTATGGGTTTATATGAACCTTAAGCATACTTGCAGAGTATGATCGTGAAAAATATTTCCCCCATATCAGTTTCGAACGGGTCAAGATATCATATTGGAACAAAGTTCACATGAAAAAAGATTATTTTTTTGTACTTTCTGATAGTGGGAATTTTTAAGTGTGGTAACTCCTCGCCAATAGGATATGAACTTTTTGTATCGAATTATATTATTTTCTTAGTTTATTTTTGAGAATCGAATTAGCCTCAGTTATAAATACCATAATTCCAATCAATGGAATTCAATTTGATATTTACCTATTTACCTCAATTTGTGTCGATGTACTTATATCAAAAATTTAAAGTAGATTGTACCTAGAGAGTTGTGCCATACACATTCGGTATCCATTTTCCACTCCCTTAGGGGTAGGAATGCCAAAAACACGGTAAAATGGGATAAAAAGTATCGTAAGTCCGTCTTCCGGTTCTAAGCCACCTCCCCATCAATTTTCAGCCAAATCGGTTCAGCCGTTTTTTAGTTATAAATGGTGTTACTAACACGACTCTCTTTTACATATATATATATATATATATATATATATATATATATATATATATATATATTTCGAGATCATTTTATCATTGGAATAAACAAGCGACTAGCCCCTTTTTCCAAATGGATAGTCCCTACACATAATGAAGCCTGATAGGCGAAAAGACAAATTCAATTTGGAATTTACCTCAATTTGTGTCACTGTATATCGAAAAAGGACTCGCTTACTTTTCGGTAGTAAATGAGAAATTTGGGTTTTGTTATGCCGGGCCATGTTGAAAGTTAAATAATTGATATGACTAAATTTCAAATATCGATATTTTTTTAATGAACTTTTTTTTCTAATTATGATTCCATAGGGAGGCGCATACGACTTTTGTCTTAGTGATTGATCATGAATTTTACCAAAAAAAATCAGACAAATTCAACACCTTGTTTCTCGAGTTGAATATAAGTGAGAACATAAATCAGTTTAATTTTTCAATTGAAATGTGAATTTCGAATTTTAGTACTACACAGTCACACACACAATTGACTTTCAATCTTTGTGGATGCCCAGCGTTTTGAGAAAATCCCTAGTTACAACGTGAGATGTCATATTCCACACTTTTTTCGTGCGAGTTCGGTTGAACGGGATATTCCCGTAGGTTATTCAGGAGTATACTGTTAATCGCGGCAGTATCGAATAAGGCATAATTTGCCCTTAAGCATAGTTTTCTTCGACAGACGGATCGATTGGAAATCAATTACCTAACTGTATAATTCAACTGACGAAAAAAAAAATTACACTAAAAATCATTGAGCCTCTCGATACATATCACCCACAAATTAGCACAATTGTTACACCAAGTTTCCTAAAACAAGTGATGAAACGACTATTAAATCACCGATAAATCCCGTAGTTTTATAAACAGAAGGCAATAAATTCCGTAGAAACAACTGCTGAACTGTAAAATTTCTGACACCGATTACAATGCCTGTTCCCCTTTTGGAAGGTGGAACCATAAATAAGATTAAAAAAAGATTTACTGCTCCGGTGAAGTTGTGAAGTTTGAACAAATTTCCCGGTTTATCCGCGACGGATACGTCATAGTGTTCGTTTGTGCCAAGAACGTGTCACAAACTGCAGAGAAGATACATAGTTTCGAAAATTTAGTACGAACACTACGCGGTAACGTGAATCAACATAGAGCAAATGGAGTTGGAAAAATAACGTATCATCAAAAATTAAATCATTGTGTGGAACTCAGATTATTATTTTTATTCTCAACACTTGTTGAAATATGATCCCTCACTATTTTCTTTTCTGTGATTCCTAAAAAAATTCCATTTTTCAGCTATCAAAATAATTTTTCAAAATATGGAAGTTCAAAAACTTCTAAACATTCACTAACTTTGTAAAACAACAAATATTTCGGAGATTAATAATTATCAGTGACACTGACATTGACTCTCAACTTGAACTAGTGTTAAAAAACGGGTGATTCTTGCCACTAATTTTCGTTTTGCTTCAAGCTCTTCGAATTTTGGAATTCACTTTTCACTTAAGAACTACGGGTTTTGTAGCAGATTCCATGTATGTATGTACAGCTTATCCAATCCATCTTGGCACAAACTCCGATACTTTTCCAGTTGCACACTGGTTGTATAGACCATGATGAAAAAAGAAATACCTTCTAGGCATAGATTTCAAAACATATTGAACACATATAAAGGGTAGTTTTGGAATAAAGTATACTTCACAGAGATTGCTGGGCATATAGGTTATTAGTTCTGTGCCAAGATGGATTGGATAAGCTGTACTTTGAGAACGAGAACATAGCGTCCGTTACCTCATAGACTTTATTAACGATGACTTGGTGAAAATACTAGAATGGGGTAACATGAACCTGGTGTTCAGATGTCAGGAGTAACTATTCCTACAAAGTCAAGTATCTCGATGCTAGGAGTTACGATCAATAATAATCTCTCATGGGAAAACCATGTGAGATCGATCACTGAAAGTGCTTCCCAGAAACTTGGATTTCTATTTCGTGCAAAGAAATACTTCACTTCTCGTCAGCTTCTTATGATCTACAAGGCTCAGATACGTCCTGTCTTGGAATATAGTTCTCATGTGTGGAGTTCGGCAGCAAAACACTCATTAAGGCTTCTCGATTCAATTCAGAGAAAGGAAATCCGTCTTGTTGGTGATTCTTCGCTCACAGACTCGCTCACTTCATTGGAACATCGTAGATGGGTCGGAAACTTGACTCTCCTCTATAGATATTTTGACGGTCGGTGCTCTTCTGAATTGTTATCAATCGTTCCACCCTTAGCAATATCTAGACGGATGACTCGACGAGTACAGAATTCCTACCCCTTTGTTGTGAATTTGGAGACCTGTCGATCCTCTCTTGCTCAGGGATCTTTTTTCAATAGAACAGATGAGCTTTGGAACTCCTTGCCGAGAAAGCTTTTTCTTGAGGCGTACAAACTTCAAAAATTCAATGTGAATGTTAATTCGTATCTCCTGACCCTTGAATCACGCGGTGGTCTTTGAACATTACAAGGCTTTTCTGTCGTGTGAATCTGCATATAAAAAAAAAACGAAAAACCCCCAGAATCAGTCCCCTATAACCTGTTTGTATGCGTTTTTACTGATGTTCCGCGAGTAAAATGAAAGAACTCGAAAAGAAATAGGAAAAATCATGACGCTGGGTTGGTACAGCATTACATATGATATTTCGGAGCATTTCCAACAAAAATCAAGATATCTGTCCCCAAAACTAATGATATTTATAGTCAATTTTACCTATGTCTTCGGTGTAATGCCTATAAAACCTGATGCCTCCTCTACACTACTCGCGAAGTTGGACGATGTCAGAAAAATAGAAGTGTAGAGAGGAACGTCGGCTTATCTTGTCAAACTTTACTTCGCCCCCGGTTTTTGCGCCAGAATCAAAGTGATCGAAGCAACGGCACCACAAAGCAAATGAGCTCTTCGTGAAGTTGAACGAGTGTGTAGTGTCGCACTTTGGACTTTCTAGAGTACTTCGCCAAGGAGCTTCGCGAGAAGTGTAGAAGAGACATGAAATAGTTTCCTGGAATGAATCTGGCCCTGCAAAAAAAATCCCAACTCCAAAAAGAAAACAATGGATGAAACCCTTTTTGTAGGTAGCGATTTGAATGGAAAGAAAAATATACCCAGCAACTGGTCACTATTTCAAATTATGATGAAGGTATCAATATCCTGGCACATCAAAAATTTGGAACTCGATTTGGAATAATGGAGAGTAATCGAGACCTGAGATCGAATGGTAAATCATTCGATCGCTTACGGCTCCTTTGGACTCCTTGCGAAGCTGTCGTCATAATATGGCTTGACAAGAGTTTGCCTTCCCCATTCCTTGATATTGAGGAGAAAATTATTGATTTTGGTTCCCACCTCGTTTCTTGAATATTAGACAATTTTTTTTCGTATGGTTAAAAAATTGTACATCACTTATCAAGGCGAAATATTTTTCTACAATTTTGAAACTAAGAGCAGAGTTCATCATTTTCGCAATCATTGACTAGTATGAGTTCAAAAGTAGAAATAAAAATGTTTCAAGTAAATTGATTGAATTCGTGAAGTGAGAACAGTACGACTTTCGTTGTGTGAATACTCTCAATGTACGTGAGGAAATGAAAGAGTTGGAATCGAGAAAAAGAACATTCTCCTTTCGGAATAATTCTAGTGGAACTGTAATTTCCTACCAGAAACAACAATGAATACGTTATCTCAGAAATTAAACTTCCCCCCACCTACGAAATAATCGGCCGAGTTCGCGAAAGACGCATCAGAAACAAAATGATTACTGCGCCAAGAAAGTTTCCCACTTAGACGAATACTAATTAAAGTGTCAAAAACACGACTCAAGGATGGAGTGGTTTATGAATCGAAAGCACTCCTCAAAGATAAAACAATATGCGCTGAGTAATCAGTTCTGTAGAAATATGACAATACAAGTCGGAAACACGTCCGTCACATTCAGGTTGCGTAACTAAACTATTTCATAATTATGTTCGTTACGATTCTGGCTAGGATAATGGAGCTTGAACCCTTCTCTAGAAGTTGCCAGGAACTTATAGTAGTAAGGGCTGGTTTTGGCCATTGAAATGTAACATTTTTTAGGCCCTGGCGTGCTTTCCTCAGAGGACGCAATTAGTTTCTTTAGGTGTGTGGAGGGGGGGGGTTAGGGTTATCTTAAATCAATGATTCTTAAACTGTGGTATGCTGCGCTTTTTGTGGTGGTACGCAAGCATTCATGACTATAGGGCTTAACATAGGGTACCTATAATATAGTAAATAATTTAAGAAAACTTTTTTGAATTTCGCGCTCTGTTACAAAGCTTACATTCAGCCGCGCGGTAGCGCGATCTTCGATCAGAAAGCAATACTCGCGATGTGGCATTTAAGCTCCGCCTATTTTTCTGGCCTACAAACCTTTCGATGCATGCGATGGTCAGTCATGATCAACAATGCCGTATCAAATAAAAACCTGGCATACTTCCCTAATTTGGATTTGTTTTCAACATAAAAGGAACTTACACTGAGCGAAAATGTTATCAATATTATCAAAAATCATTGCAGAATGCTCGTACCTACAATATGAAGAGGACTCTATTTTCATATTTTACTCGGCTTGATCCAGCGTCTGAACCGACTGAACCAGAAAAAAAACTCACCGAAGACGAAATTCTAGTAGAATTTTTCAAGAAGCCTCGAAAATTTATTAATGTTTAAATGTAGCCTGCTCTTTAGTTTTCAATGGAATGTAATAATAATTATTAAAGTTCCAATTTTAAAGAAAAAAATTTATTCTATTTTATTTTTTATCTTGCTCATGAGACATTTTTTCATTTCCTAACAAAATTTGGAAATTAGGAGCCGATAAAAATTGAAAAAAAATCTCTTATTTTCCCAATGGAGGGGGGTCCGGACCCGAACCCCCCCCGTGGATCCGCCACTGGTTGAAACATTTGAAGAGTATTTCAAAGAAAACTATTCCGATATTAATTGGATAAGGAACCCATTCGTTTCGGATCTGATTAATGTTAGTAAAAATTCAACTATGAGTGAAAAAGAGTCTCTGATAAAACTTTTTTGCGATCGAGTTTTGCAAGCTGAATTTCCAAAACTAGAGTTATGTGAATTCTGGGTCAAAGTTAAAAATGAATATCGATCGCTTTCCATAAAAACATTAATATTTCTGATTCTATTTACAACTGCGTATCTTTGTGAGAGCGGATTTTCTGCTATGTTGTTATTAAACAACAAATACCGCAATAAGCTGAATATAGACCCAAATTTGCGCTTAAAATTAAGTAAAACTAAGCCAAACATCTCCTCTCTTGTCTCGAGCATGCAACACCATTTTTCACACTAAGACCGTTGTATTTTTTTGAATAATTGATAAATACAACAACAAATTTTCTTTCCGCCGGAAATAGTTTTTCTCTAGTCACATTTCACAATAAAATGACATCAGAAAATTTTCATAAAGGAGGTATTAACGAATCATTTTCATTATTATTTCTTTATCTTCTATATAATATGGTTTTATTTTATTAGTTTGAACAATAATTTCTAATCAGAGCGTAAATTCGGGAGAATCCCACATGGCTAATTCCATGAGAAATACAACAATATATTTCCTCTGCATCACGAAAGTATACCCCAATTGAATAATTGATTTTCTATCATGGATTATGTACAAACTTGTCTGAGCCCAAAACTCGACCGATACTATAACTATTTTTTCCTTTGCTGAATCTTTGAGATGAGGAAAATACCTTTGGTCAAGTATATTTATGGGTCAAATATCCTCACATTCCTCTACTCAGCCATCAGCCACAACAGAGACCACAACCTTTGGTCACGAGTTCTTGGTTTATTTATTGATTCGAAAATGTCCATTAGCTGAGCAGAAACGTTTTTAGAAATACCAACATCGTTCGTTCAGCGACCGAAATAGAAACACTTATCTACTGGACATCGCAGTTGCAATATTTTGGTTGTTCGAAATATATTAGGAATATCAGGTGATGTTCTGTGTTCGATAAAGATGTTTATGTCATGAGCCAAAAAAAATATTTATGGTGTGGCCGCCAACATCTCAATGCAGAAAATGATCGGAATTCAGAATTCAAGTGATGAAACAACACATTTGACATTAAAAAATCAGCCTAGTGATAAATGGGTCTCCATTCAAACATAGGTGGGTTTCCATACAAGTGCTATTTACATCTACAAAATGAAACTGCCAATAACTCAGGAAGTGCTGGCCCAATTATCATAATTGACATACCTTCCAAACAAAGTGTCAAAAAACCTTCTCTTTCGGTAAAAAAAAGTATCCTCTCGACGGAATATTTTTATTCACAATCACCAAAAATGGGCTTGTTTCTAATCTACCTCCAGGTAGATTAGAAGTGATCAGTAGTTCTCTCAGAAGAAGACGAAGTAGAAAATAACTCTCCCTACCTCTTTTGAAACTTCGCAACCTCTTCGTCTTTTACTATACCAATGGGGGTTTACGAAGTGTTAATATCTCCCACTAAATTGTAGTTAAAAAAGGATTTAGGTTCCCCTCCGATGACTAGAGCGTCACGCAGTTTTCAAAAATAAACCGTTACCTTTTCATCAGCTATTTTCCAAGGTATGTCATGTCGCTCATCAGGGCCAGTTGATTCTCATTGTTTGAAATGCCTCCAATATATTACTCAATGTCCAAATATTGCCTATATGCATACAACTTCTACAAAGATAAATGACAATCAGCAACAACTAGCTTTGTTGGGAGCTTCATGAAACTCGTCTACTCCCAACGCCTACTGGAAAAACGAATTGCAATGAAATTATTCCTGCAAATATTCATTTCGTGTTCATTTCATGAAATTATTTCGAATAATTATGGATGGGATACTATGCAAATCTCGGGAAAAGATGAAATTTCTCTCTCGAGAAATAGCTTACCTCGGCAAGCTATGCTTTTCTCTCGAGAGAAATGATTCACTTTCCGCCTCGATATGTAATATAATATTTCAACGAAAAGTACTAAAAATAACACCATAAATTACACGCCTGAAGGAGCTATTGAATATATAATATTGATACACGTTTAGAGACTTAGTAAATTTTCTAGTGAAAGTCACACCACTGGATGCTTTTTCAATCAAGTACGAATTAACCAAGGAAAGTACGACAACATTGCAAAAATAAACAACCAATGGTTTGAAAAGCACTTTCGGCAATTGATTGATGATTTTGTCATCAGAATTGATCACTGATAGTAGTTCAAGGCTCTGTCTTTACTGAAATTATAATAGTGTGCAATGCTGCTCAATTTTTCTTTCATTCATTCATTTCATTTCATTTATTGCTCAAAAAAACATACATGTTTTATAGCAAGGGTTTGGTTTGCAATACAATTATTAATCAATACAAAGTAGTTGTGTCTTTAGAATACAGAGAAATGCTTGGTGATTATGAGTAATTAGGTAGAATATACACATAAACATATATACATACATATATACACATATATATGCACACACATATAATGGGCAATTCGCATACAGTTATTCATTGAAAATGAAAGACCTCAGTTTCAAAATATTCCAAATATATCCAGATATTATTTTTGCTTTGGCAAATGACAGATTATCGAGAACAGAAATGAAAGATTCTAGATCGACCAAATAGTCAACTTCTGGTCTCATTACAGTGTATATTGGGCATTCAAAAATCATGTGGACAATACTTTCAGGTTGAAACGAGTTACATATCGTACATATCATGCCCGGATCAATGCTATAATATGTTCCATTCAGCGTGAATTTCAATTTATATACATTACATAGCCGGAGTTGGGCAATAGTACGTGTTATTTGTATAGGCAGTTTCAATAATAAGTAGTTTTTTGGGTTTCTTGAAGGAGCGAAATTGGGGTAGAAAGTGAGAGCAGGAGATCGAGTTATCATGTTTTCATCAAGTTCATACAAATAGTTATAAAATTTTGAGAGAATATATTTTTTATTTTTCTGTAAAGTTTGATATGTCAAGTTTTGCCATAAATCCCCGCCACCGGCCAATTCAAAAAGACGTTTTACTTGATTTGACCAATTGAATTTATCGTGAAATAACATAATTTTAGTTTTCTCTACATTGATTTGTAAATTAACGTGAGTGGTGTAATCTTCGAGTATTCCCAATTTTCTCCTCACATCAACCTCAGAGTCCGCCAGGATTACAAGGTCGTCAGCGTATAATAATAATAATAATTCATTTTTACCATCTATATTGAGACCATGAGCTCCTTTTTCATTGAAAAATTTCTCAATATCAGCAATAAACATGGAGAATAAAAGTGGACTCATTGGCTCTCCTTGCAATACACCTTTCGTTACATTAAAGGGCTTAGTATGCCCCTCAGAAGCCTTAACTTGAACTGTTGCATTATCATAGAGATTCTTCATAACCCTCAGTATTTTAGAGGAGACACCCATTCCGAATAATTTGAGCCACAGCTGCCGATGATCAACTGAATCGAAAGCCCTTTTGAAATCGACGAATATAGTATATATTTTACGCTTCTTGAGCCGAATATGCAACTGTATAATAGAGTGCAAAGTATAAACATTATCTATGCACCCGCGCCCAGAACGGAATCCCGACTGACATTCAGGTAGGATCAAAGATTGAAGACTTTCACGGCCGGCAACTAATGAATTGTTAGGTGTTTCCGGGCTTCTGAGCCGTGGACAACAGGTTTTAAGGCCTGACGTTTCGTCTGCATCTGCGGCAGACATTTTCAAAGGCGATGCGGCAATGGTCGAAGTATCCTTCTCTGCTGCGAGGCTTTGATCTGATGTGGTTCAGATGATGAGTCACTCTTTATCGAATCTGGGTTCGGACGGTCGATTGATCCTAATTGATTATTCGAAAGAGTTTTTTCTCTCATTGGGAGGGTTCGTGCATTTTGAACTGCTGGCATCCATGTTCTATGAATGTTCAGGCTCTCTTCTTTGCGGTTGAAGTTGTTTTTATGTTTATGAATTTCTATGGCCTCCCTATAGAGCCTGGGGTAATAGCTCCTACTTGTGTCCAGCACTTGTGTTCCGTCGAAGTCAATGTCATGACCTTCCAACAGAGCGTGTTCGGCTACCCACGGGATCCATTAACTACCTCAGGAGTGTACCGAATACCGTGCAGTTGTGGTTCTGTCTATATCGGAACCACAAAAAGGAGCATAAAAACGCGGTTAACCGAACACAAAAGAAGTTGTCGCTATGGCCAAACCCAAAAATCTGCGGTAGCCGAACACGCTCTGTTGGAAGGTCATGACATTGACTTCGACGGAACACAAGTGCTGGACACAAGTAGGAGCTATTACCCCAGGCTCTATAGGGAGGCCATAGAAATTCATAAACATAAAAACAACTTCAACCGCAAAGAAGAGAGCCTGAACATTCATAGAACATGGATGCCAGCAGTTCAAAATGCACGAACCCTCCCAATGAGAGAAAAAACTCTTTCGAATAATCAATTAGGATCAATCGACCGTCCGAACCCAGATTCGATAAAGAGTGACTCATCATCTGAACCACATCAGATCAAAGCCTCGCAGCAGAGAAGGATACTTCGACCATTGCCGCATCGCCTTTGAAAATGTCTGCCGCAGATGCAGACGAAACGTCAGGCCTTAAAACCTGTTGTCCACGGCTCAGAAGCCCGGAAACACCTAACAATTCATTCAGGTAGGATGTTACACTCGTCCACCCAGTATGTCAACCGATTAAGAATTATATGAGTTAATAACTTCCCGATACAGTTCAGTAGTGATAAACCTCTATAATTGGATGGATTACTTTTTTCGCCCCCCTTATGGATCATGTTCAGAAGAATACTCGACCAGCAATGTGGAATACAGCTTGTATCGAACACTTTATTAAAAAGAGATGTTATATAAAAAATCCAATTCTGAGGAAGATTTTTCAGGAACTCATATGTAATTCCATCAGTTCCTGGCGCTTTGTTATTTTTTGCTGAATTTAATACCGTG
This sequence comes from Zygogramma bicolorata, assembly GCA_032362365.1. Classification (NCBI taxonomy): domain Eukaryota; kingdom Metazoa; phylum Arthropoda; class Insecta; order Coleoptera; family Chrysomelidae; genus Zygogramma; species Zygogramma bicolorata. The sequence goes on along the minus strand of JAVJAQ010001667.1, from coordinate 6,856,723 downwards.
TAAATTTCATAAGAAGTGATAGGTTCGTCTAGAAATGGGTGAGTTGCATCCTGCAGAAGATTATCAGTACTGGACAATAAATGTTCGAGTAGAAACTTTCCCAAACCTACACAGGTAGTGTCTGTTGTAACAAAGGAGCCCGATATTTCTTGATCATTAACCAGAACTGCTAAGAATCCCGTGTAATTGAAAGTTTTGTAATAAAGTCAGATTCATATTTATATTTTTTTGCTCTCAGTAGCTTTTTATAATGGTGTTTGCTCTGCACATATGTATGCCTCGGAAATTCCGAAAACTTATCAGCACGACATTTCCTCAGATCTGATTTGTATTGTATTTTTGGCTCTCACACACTCATGGTCAAACCAAGGTTTACTAACGCGGGACCCCCCTGCCCTAGTTTTCACAAGCCCCAGGTTATCTGCTGATTCATAAACAGCTGAGCATCAATTTTTGTTAGATAACTGTACATCATTTATAAAATATACTCGACTCGAATCACGCATTTTCATTTTATAGCTCCAAGTGACTTCCTCATCCCAAACTAATTTTTTTGTAGTAACTGTGGTGGTCCTATCAGGCAGTGGTGGAGTAATATCAGTGACTATTAACGTGCAAATCGGGAAATGGTCAGATAGAAAATCTTCCTTCATTACAAAAAAATCATTTATGTTGTGTATTTGACTGTTATTTACCCACACCAAATCCACAGTACTATTACCCAATTTGCTCACATATGTATATTTCCCGGGCCTATCAAGTTCAGTTCTACCATTCAAAAGAGTGGATGAGTTGTTGGTCATGAATTCAACAACGGATCTGCCTCTATTATTTATGACTTGATCTGAGCACAACCTGTTCTCATACAAATTTGAATTTTCAAAAATTTCAGCAGGTGTTGTATTTACTGTTGAGACTCGACTATTTAAGGAGTTATTACAATATCACGAGTCCAATGGCATTGTTTTCCCAAGAAATTCTGTCGAGAAGAATTATGTGAGTGATATAAAAAGAACAATGGTCTGTCTACAATTATTATGAACTGCTGGAGTCGTTTTCGGCAAATCGTTGATGTAAACCGGAAGAAACATGGGTGCTAGGACGGATCCCTGCGGATCACCATCATTTAAAGATTAGATAACATATGAACCATCCTCGACAATCAGAGAGTTAAGATCAAGATGCATAAAAACCATGGTGAGTTGACCGATATGCTTTTGTTAAATCAATTTCTCGATCTGAGAAAGTGAGAGTTCACATTTTTTGACGGTAGGTGAAGCAAATGCCATTTCCAAAGCTGCAGTTCCAATCAAGCGACAGTCCACCAGTGAATTTCCATATCGACGGTCTTAGTAACTGAACTCTGGCGGGATCTTTCGTTAACCAATAAAATCATTAGCGCACAAAATTTGTGTAAACCTTATAGAAAGCTGACCCCTTACATACAAGTTTGACAGTTTGACACTTCGATTTGAAGTATTTGAACTTAGAATGCGTTCAGAAGTTCCAATAAACTCAATATTCAATTATTTTCCATTTGGTTTTGCTTGTCTCATTTTACGTTGTACTTTCCACGTACTCATCGTTACCATTGCTATTGCCGAGTGATTTTTTTTACCTCTAGTTACTTTTATCATGAAGTATTTTGCATTGCTTATTGTGCCGAATATAATCATCCCCAGTAGCTACCGCAGGGAAATTATTTCTTACTGTTAGAAAATATACGATAGTTTCAACACACATGTCAAAAAAAGATACTATTGAAAATCCCAGATGCAAAATTGATGTTAGTTCATAACAGAAGGCGAGACTATTCTGACGACGATAAAAACAAACTTCACCTTGAAATGACTCTTCTCAACTTACTTGGGTAGAAGTTATATTTGTGTGATTTACCGATTGTTGTCCAGAATTTCACAGTTTGACATATTCACTCCAGCATGAGTGACAATGATACTTACGTGCCGAATAAAAAAGGATGCAAAAACAATTTGAAATCATGGAATATAAGTTCCTTCAGGCGAATGTTTTCAAATGCATATAACTTACGAAACTGCCTTTGGGCGTACAGGAAATGTGACGTTACATTACCAGATTCACAAAGTGGCCCATTGTTGGAAATCTCTCGAAGAGATTTCTTTAGTTGAAATTGTTCAAGAATGCACAAGAATGCGAGAGATCGAGGAATAGAGCTTAAAATATTTCAGGTTTAACTCAACGCATCAGGGTTTTCATGCATCTTGGATGAGCTGTAATATTCAGAAAAATCGATAACAAATTACAAAATTAGAAAGCAATGCGAGGGGTGTTTCACTTCCTCATATTTGTACACCAAATTGGGATTTCTAGTGGATTTCTGGACTTCAGAATTTCAGGTAGGATTTGTGAATTTCAACAAGATTCCTACTACTCCAGTCTATGACGGTGAAAAAAGTGTAAACTGTATTCATCCCATACAGCACCGATTCGTATGAAAATTTGGATATAGGCTCTACTTACCCTCTATTCCAAAATCTACCCCGTGCCGAGGGTTGCTTTCTTCCTGGGGGTGGACGCCACCCCTTCTTGGGGGTGAAATTTTTTTATTGGAAATAAGTGCGGAAATCAATAGATTGACTGATTCTAAGCACTTTTCGTTCAATGGAGTTTTTTCTGAAAAGCAATACTTTTCGACTTATTCGCGAGTGAATTTGTCGGTTTTCAGTCAAAAAAACACATTTTCAGATCATTTTTCGCGAATAACTGGAAAATAATGCATCTAATCGAAAAACATACAGAGAGCAAAATTACAGCTTTTGAAAAAACAAAGGCGATTATTCATTTGTGATGTATGCGAAACCACTATAAACTGAATAATTGCTTGTTGAAAGTTGATTGGTATTTTCAAACACCAAAATGGAAAGTTTCTACGTACAATAACCAAAAACCAATGCATTTTTCGGGAAAAACTAATTGAACCTTTTCTGAAGTCCTTCAAAAATCCTTTATTTCTGTTATTCACGAAAGTTTCTGGCATCAAAAACTGACCGAGGTATGAAGGAAATAATTTTGAATCCTATTTTTTCGTTGAAAAAAAATTGTGAATAACTCATCCTCTCTTCTCCCCCTTTGAAAAAAATCGTTGTTACTCCATAATTCACTTAATTCATGTTCTTCCAATGAGTTCTGAGTTTTTCATCAATTGAAAGTAGTAGTTTTGGAAAAAAATGAGATTGAAGAGAAAAAAATCATATACGTAATTCAGCGAAAAATCACAATTTATTCGAAATAACTCGAAAAGTATTGATCACATGCAAAATTTTCTAGAGCACAAAATTGAAGGCTATCCTTCTCTGAGAATTTCGGTGTTTCATTTTTTTCTGCAGGATGAAAGTAGAGTAAGATATGGCCAGTTAAATATTGTGAGGGTTCGCGCAAAGTACCTCTTTTGAGCCCTTTCAGCATGAACCTTTTAAAAAATATAATCTGAGACAAAAAATAATGTGAATGAGCTTATAGCTCTTGGAAAAAGCTACGAAATACTTCTTTGGTGGATTCAATTGCTTGAAGACTAAGCGAGTTATGGAAAAAAAAACAAAAACAATTTTTGTAGAAATTAGAGTATGTACATTAGTATATTGAAGAATACACATAGTAACTATATTTTAGGCCTAGTGGAACTATATGTATATTATATATGTATATAGTTCCACTAGGCAACGATTTTTTCCAAAGGGGGGGAGGGGAAGCAAGGATGAGTTAATCACAATTTTCAAGGAAAAAATAGGATTGAATATTATTTCCTTCATACCTCGGTCAGTTTTGATGCTAGAATATTTTATAAATAACAAAAATTAGGGATTTTTGAAAGACTTCAGAAAAGGTTCAATTAGTTTTTCCCGAAAAATGCATTGGTTTTTGGTTATTGTACGTAGAAACTTTCCATTTTGGCGTTTGAAAATCCCAAACAACTTTCAACAAGCAATTATTCAGTTTGTAGTGGGTTTGCATACATCACAAATAAACGATCGCCTTTGTTTTTTCGAAAGCTATAATTTTGCTCTCGGCTGGTTTTTCGATTAGATGCATTATTTTCCAGTTATTCGCGAAAAATGATCTGAAAATGTGTTTTTTTTTACTGAAAACCGACAAATTCACTCGCGAATAAGTCGAAAAGTATTGCTTTTCAGAAAAAACTCCATTGAACGAAAAGTGCTTAGAATCAGTCAATCTGTTGATTTCCGAAATTATTTCCAATAAAAAAAATTTCACCCTCAAGAAGGGGTGTCATCCACCCCCAGGGAGATTCTGAAAAAGAGTGTGTGTAGATCCTGAATACGAATTTTTGTGCGAATGGGTGCTGTATGGGATAAATACACGGGAAAATGGTCATAGACTGGACTATACTGAATTTTATACACCAGATTTCCGAAGTGAAACACCCCTTGAGGCAATCCACATGGCCATAGAGTTCCGAGGCTGAAGTTTTCCCCTATTTTCCGACGGATACGAACGATTCAACAACTTGACCCTATGACACAGTTTTCCGCGAGAACACGCGTGAACAAACGATATTACCATTGCGGAAAGTGGTCGATTCCGTTGCACAGCTGGTAGCGGGATAGTTTATAGCGTTTGGCACCAGCAACGACGGCGGTGGCAGATTTCCCGATATAGATATAGCGGGCTGCGCGATTTTCCCGTTAATGATTCACCGTCGCATATTCGAAATTGCATTATCGAAGGGCGTTCGATGGAATGGGCACAGCGATGAATTTAGTTTTGCGTTCGTTTGTCATTATTAGGTATGAAGCATTGGCGCAGATCTGGATTCAGGAAGTTTGGCATGGTATTTTCAATACAATTTATACAGAAAGCATACAAGTGATGATGTTTGTTAGAATTCGATTGACAATCTTCCTTGTTTTGTGGTAGTGATTTCATATTATCAACTCTTTTGAAATAGAAAATCAAAAACTAGTTCATTCAAAAAAGATAAAGGTCTTCTCCACACAAATAGAAATTTATGCAAGAATAATTGAAGATATTCTAGAAGAAAACATAAAACACAATGAATGTTTAAAAAAATCAAATCAAGAAGAAAAATCAACAAATATAAAATCGAATGAGGCTGAGAGAAAAGGGAAAGATGAACTGCAATGAAAACAAAAATAAAATGTAGATTTGCAATAAAAAAAACTCATATGAAATTATAGGAATTTTTAATTTCATTTGAATCATTTGGTAATTGGATTTTTCTAAATTCTTATTTCATTTCATAATCAACAATCAATTTTCACTTGATTTTAATAAAATTTTAGTTACTTAGAACTTTCCTGGATATTATAGAAGTTTTTTTATTCATTCTTTGTTTTTCTATCAATGGATCTGATTATGTTCTCCCTTCTTCCGACTCACACAGTGAGTAAATTTATTCACATTTACTTTTCAATAATTGGGACATGTTTGAAATTTCACTCCGGCATTTGTTTCGCCAAAAGCATATGCGGGAATTTTCTCCGTGAAGAATCCTGCCACTGACACCGGTCGGATATAATTCAACGCCTTTAGCGGTATTAGCCTATTAGCCAGGGAGTAGTTATTTTCTGACTGGTGTTATTGTGTAGGTGAGTTGAGACTGGTCCGAAAGAATTGTTCCTTTAGATGATTTGATTTATAGCCACTCTTCAAGTGTGCTCACCGACTATTTGGGAGTTCTTTATTCTTTCGTTCAACCCTTTCTTTTTTGGATTTTGAAGGTGTTGAACAGCAAGTAATGCTGGTTAAATCTGGTTGGGAGTTGGTATCCTGGAAACATTCGTATGGCGTATTTGATTTGGAAAGATTTATGGCTTTTTTTCAACACATTTCAGGTAATTTTATGAATCACAAAGGACATTACCAACAATATTAATCATTGAACATACTGCTGAAGAGTAAAGCAGCAACATTCATGACTCTGGGATCCAATAGGTCAACATGGTTTTCAGAAATGAGGAAAAGTATGCACCAAATATCTTAAAACACGTGAAGCTTGAAACATCTAACTAAAAGTACTTTTATTGGACGCGAGTTTTGCCAACAGAGAATATATTTTTAGAGGTAGTATTGATAATCAATATCAGCACAATATGAATTATTCTCCTGGACTTCGTTTTCAGGGCATTGATGCTCTAATCGGAATGTTGTTATTTTTAATGGTTTGATAGAAGATATTGTTTTTCAAAGGGGGCATTTATAACTTTTCATATCGATATTTTCAATTGTTGATGTTGATTCTGTTGAAGAAAGACGCGTCGGAAGCATTCGTTTCAGTTTGGTTGTCGTAACTAACTGTGCCGCGATAGAGATTTTTCCAATATTTCAGTTGAGAACAAAATTAACCAATGATTCCTAAAATCGAACAAAAATGACATAGATGTGATCGCTACATGTTTTTTTTTCAAAAGTATAAATTGAACTATATCAAATATTCTATCTGGAATAAAGTTTTAATTTATATTGAAAGAAATGTGCTATATTTTGATCCATAAACAGACAACGAGAATCAATTTCATGGAATTGAAAATCTTCGGAGTTCAATTGGCCTCTCTCTGTTCTATACATTTCATTATACCCTATAGAAAATCAGAAGACTATTTCCAGATACACAGGCCCCATCTCATATCTAAATTGAACACATATTCACTTTACATTCTGAACTTGTTTTCGATCTCGAATATAGAGATGAAAGTCATACACACACTCGGCTGTTTGATAAAGGGCAAATTGCTCCTTTGTTCTCTATGAACAGTCTTTGTCTTTAGTATGAATGGAAACCTAATTCTCGACGAATGTTGTCCAAGACAGACACAACGTTTTCCGATTAAATTTACAGACAAGTCAGAATACATATTAACTTAATATTTTGAATGAAAGATTTTTCACAACTTGTTTGGCGCTCGAGTGGAAGTATTGCAAGGTGTTCGGTTATTTTACACGAAAAGTTTCATTTATTCTATGATCTAAATGTTTTTTTTACTACTAGACTAACAATGTTTTTGTCTCTTCTAAAAGTTCCTTTTTTTACGTTTTATTCAACGTCGGTCTATTTCCGCTACCGACGCCGGTGAGCACACTTCCCCCGACTGGAAATTTTTGCCGAACCCTCTGTTATACAACCAGAGGAAGGGATCTTTTACTAGCCCAACATCCATGGACTCGGCACCGTCGGCTTTACGTCCCTTCCGAAGGACGGCATATCCCCAATATATCTTGAGCTCAATGATATATGGCGCGCGTGCTATGGCATGCTATTTTGCTGCAGTTGTATGGGATTTCGACGCGGTCTTTCCCTGCATGCGATCAGCTATCCAAGTACTAACTGCGCTCGGCTGCTTAGCTTCAGATATCGAATGACTGTCAGTCAACCTGAAGAGCGGGGCCGTGCCCATTGAAAGTTCCTACTATCCTTATGAGCTTTTTCTTCAATTTGAAAGCTTTGAAAACATTCAGAATATATTATCTTAGATATTTTCAGGGTATATTCAGAACATTGTCATCATCAAATGAAAATTATGTAGGTTATATCATTACCTGATTTTGCGATTATCCTTCGACATACTTACGTGAGAAGCCAATCAGAAATCGAAATGATGTGCTCTTCCTGAATTTAAATATCTGAAATATGATATAGCACAATGAAACGAATGAAAACCTCTTGTTTTATCGTTACCGTATCATCTTTCTAATTTCTTTTATGCTTTTCGTAACTATTAAAAGACAGTCAATTATGGAATCTGCACACTCATTTATGACGTTTTGAGTTTTTTTTTCACTAAGCATTGGTGTCTACTTTTCAGAATTTCCTAGATCATTATTGATATATTCAAATATCAGTGAATTGGGATGACTCATAACTTTCATACGATGGAATGATCTAATTTAGAATGTTCAAGTACACTGTGTATCCTGTATAGCTTCATGTGAGTAACCGTTTTTTCTCAGTAAATATTAGGGAAAAAAATTTACTTCGGACATTCGACATCTTACTCAAAATGGATTAAATGTTGATTGAAACTATTGGGTTGACCATGATTAAAAAAGTTACGATTTTGTTTTCGTATGCGCCCGATTGCCAATTCCAATTGTTACGCCTCTGTATGGCCGTTTTATTGCCTAATTAGGATATTCGAGGAATGATGTGATGCATATTGCATTCGACCAGACGTGATATATTATGTTCAATGCCTACGCCATAAATCATGGTTTTGATTTCATGACATTTTGACTATGATATTAGTCACTGAGCTCCCAACTTTTTATTAGAGGCGGTCTTTCACCTTTACGCTTTATGGTGAATTCAAAGGTTAAATTCATGGGGTATAATATTTTTTTGTCCTTCAACAATACACATCGCAATGAAAAAATTCGAGGGACGATTTATTAACATTTTAGAGGTGGATTAATATAACAGCGCATCGATATCCCCACCCCTCCTATTGTTATTTTTAAAGAGAAGTTATGAATAATATTCAAATATCTATCTCTTTTTCGATATAGAAAAATCGAATCCAGAGAAAACAGAACATATTATGACCAATTAAACTCTACGGATGAGTATACGTCATCAACACACTATAAAAATGAACTACAATCCTGAAAAGGTGCTGGATTACACGCAAGGGATTTTTTTTTAAGTGAAACACTCAATTCATCGAATTGTGTTATCGGAAGAATAATCATTGTCAACTCTCTTCAGAATCTTTTTTTTTTTGATAAAGGTAATATGGAGGTTAATATCAATCAAGTCACCGGTAGGTGACGATCATTCAAAAATGTTCGTTCACCTGATAAATATGCAGGAAACTCTTGATTGTTTCACTTTCTTGCTCATCGAGCAATTGTATTATGGAAGCATGATCATAAAAATAACGGTGAATGGTAAAGGTTCGGACTTCCATTGTCTATATTATCAACTCTATTATTGAAACCTGTTGCTAGGAATGAAAGGATAAAAATACAAATCAAGTGAGAAAATCAAATTCCAACTGAAAGGTTGTAATGGATTTTTCAGTCAATAATGAAATTGAGGATTGATTGATCAAAGAAAATGATGTTACAAAAATCGAGATATCGAATATTAAATATCAGTCAAAAAATTTTAAATGAAGAAATATGATAACAGTCATCACCCGCCGACGATTGCGGTAGGAACTGAAGAAAAATTATATGTTGATTCGTTGCTGAAAAAGATTCTTGATCTATCGATTTTCAAAAGAAAGTGTTGTTCATTTAATCTTATTGAGACAGGCAAATACATAACTGCTCCCAGTCTATATTTTGGTGAAGGTATTCGAGCATTCTTCACTTAAGACCTGCGTACAGAGGAGCAGATCACCTCAAGAGTTGACATTGAATGAAAAACCAGAATTAATAATTTTGAAAGATTGTTAACTTTTTACTACACTTGAATGCTTGCCGGAACAAACGCTATACTTTCATGAGCTTCTACCGTCAGTCACTACATATCCGTGATTGTTTAACAAAGTATGGGAAGTATAACTACTGCTCTTCGGGCTTGAAGGCCGTCGTTCTTTGGAATTTCTTCCTGACGTTTCGCTAGCGCGAGTGGCCAGCTTCTTCAGAGGCTTATTCATCTCCGATGAGTCATCGGAGATGAATAAGCCTCTGAAGAAGCTGGCCACTCGCGCTAGCGAAACGTCAGGAAGAAATTCCAAAGAACGACGGCCTTCAAGCCCGAAGAGCAGTAGTTATACTAATAACCTCGGCCGCGAAAGCCTCAACCATTTTGTAAAGTATGAGAAGATAAGTGTTGATTCGCAGGCCAATCGAATAGTGTGTGACCATGAAGTTGATCACGAAAAGTGAGTACGTCGTTTGCAGTCTTTTAAACACGGAAAAGAGGGTTCAAAATGGTTCGAAAATTTCCTTTCAATGGCTGTACTACATGAACATTCCAAAAAAATCAGTATATATCGAAGTTTTCAAAATTCACCAAGCGGTAAGGGTAATGAGGCAGAGTGAATTTATGTTTTCTTCTGAGAAACATTATCGAGGCCTTTCTGTGTAATTTTCATAGAAATAAATTCAGTTGAATGAACAAGGTGTATTTCCAATTCCTAAAGAGCTTCAAATAATTAGAAATTGTACCAATTCATGAAGGGAGTAAGAAAATAAAATTATTGGAGAATATCGTTCAATATTCAATTTGACCACCAGTTACATGCCTAACGAAAACTACTACAGTTTCCTGTGCGGTTCTCACTAACAATAGGTTGCCTCAATACGTGTTTCGATTCGAGTAGGAAAAAGTAGGATTTTTTGTTGATTATTTTTTTTTCACTTGTCAAAATGTGACGTTTTTGGCATTTCAACAGATAGTAGCGGGTTATTCTATGGTTATTCTAGCCAATCATTGGGTATTATACCGATGAAACTGCCTGGTCCTTTCGATTGTTTCGATAAAACGTTGTTTACCTTTGAACTGTCAAAACTATAAGGTTAACTGCGTCGATTCTATTGAACTGGCTCATATTTATATAAATTATCATGAATGAAGAGTTAACTTATTATTAATAGTCGTTCACTTTTCACTTTTTCAGCATAATAATAACATAACACATTTCAATGAACACTCAAACACGTAAATCGCTCATAACCCCAACTTTATGACAGATATAGCGAATGACCGATTCAAATATTCAAGGTTTCCTTAACTCAAATGAAGATGGCGTACAATTAGTTTTTATTAAATACAATTCATTTTTTGTTGTATGAGAAGAAACCGTTGTATGAAGATTTTGATACAACGACATAACGAATGACTTTATGTTCCTTCTGGCGCGATTTTCATTTCATAAGAATTTTTCAATTATCAACCTTGTACAATGAGAGGTGTGACGCCATCTCTTGGTATCGTCAGCAAGCATTATTATATTCGATCCGTAAGCATCATATCTCTTCTGGATCATAGAGGGCATACATCGTTGTTTGACATTTCAAATTTGTAAAATTTTCACCTATTCTCCGTTCCTTCTTATGTAAATGAAATACTGATCAATTAGATTGTTCTTCTTTCTATTTGTTCAAAAAATAATCTTTCCAAATACAACTCGTTCTTCAAATTTAATAAGATGAATTTTCATTTTCGAAATACTCAAACTTTTTTATTTTGAGGCAAAAGCATTCAAACAAACCGAATTAGATAAAATCACTCGTCCTACGGTCTCGTAATTTTATCAATCGATTTGTTTTCATACTTTTGCCAAATAAAAAAGTTTTTGTGGAAAATGAAAATTTATCGATTAAATTTGAAAGACTCGTGGTATTACCTTTGATTATTCTCCTGAATGAGGATTACCCATGAAAAAGTCGAAGGCCACACTGCTTTTACAGAGTTTTACAGCGATTTATTGCACTAGACCTATTTAACCGACCAAATTGATCAAAATAAACCTGGATATTGGCTCACTTCTCTGGTATTTTGAAGTTTTCTGCGTTTACATTTTTTCTGGGAATAATCTCAACATATATCCCTCCTACACAAAGCTTAGTCGACCAAAATGCATGCACTCCCATATTTAAAAAACAATGATGTACGACCATTTATAATGAAAGTGTTGCAACATACTTTACAATTTTTGTGTGAATTTCACTTGATATACATCTCTTTATCACTGAAAAATATGGAAAGCAAGGTTAAGAAAAAGGAGCTGATGAAAAATAAGTAAACGACAGGTTCATAACCGTACTTTCTCCGTTTCAATGTATGACAAGTATATATATATACTAGATGAAAAAATACATGAAACGTATAAAAGCAAAAACCGAATATCATATCATCATACACTCAGGTAATTTTAAGATCATGGATGTGCACACATTCTTATTGATAGTCGGAGAGTTCAAATCAAAAACATGTCAGTTTCTTAGTTTGGTGTTAGATTTATTTGCGGTGTAGTTTTTTTAATAATTTGTTTCATGCAGTATTTTTCAGAACATTACAATACAGAGTAACTAAAAAAAATATTATTGTTGGAAAACGTTTAATGTCAATTTGACAAGCAGAAACATGTTTACTTTCTAAAGTTCTCGGTTGAGTGTAAGTTTCATTCATTCGAAGTCGATTGGGATTTCAACATAGGCAGTTCGTTCTCTGGTGGAAGTTTTGAAACAATATCAAAGTATTGTCAAAATGGTGCTTATTAGTTGAGGTCTTGGTCAAAGTGACGCTGCGATATTAATTTGAAATTTTGGAATATGATTAAAATTATTACTGTTTATCAAGCACAAGGATAACGTTCACAAGAAAAGTAAAAAGAAAACACCAAAACTGTAATAGTCACTCACAAAATTTTACGGTTTGTAATTTTCAAACAACCCCCTTACCTGAATTAGCAATAGTTGTTAAAGTGGTGCAGATAACTTGGAGTCTTCTTCAATGTGGCGCTGCGATCCTAATTTGAAATCCTAATATGGGATACACCAACACTATTACGTTGGTAGGAGAAATAAATGACATGTGTATATCAAAGAGAAAGTGATTTTGAGGACATTTTCTGTCTGTGTGGTGCTAGTACTCGAGAAAGGTAACGTCAAAATATCGGATGAATCGAATTCGAAAGGCGCTGAGGCGAGCAATAAAACACATCGAACGGCACAGATAAGCAACCCAATATATCCTCGTTCGATTGAATCGACACAGATTCTATTCGAACCCCTTCGACCTTCAATATAGCATCAGATCGAATCCGTAATCCGCACAATAAAACCTTATCCGCCGCGCGCTAGATAGCAGCTGTCGAAATTTACATACCAAAGCCACCTAGGAATCAGCAGCACGAACCGACTCGGCAACTGATTGGGTTTCGTCGTTGAATTTCAAGAAAAACGATACGAGGGAACGTTTCTTTCTTTCATTAGACCAGGAGATTCAAGCACGAAAGCATTCAAATATAGCCTCAACGTGACGGAGAAAAGTTTCAGCGTAAACGGGTCAGGAATGATGCATCCATTTCGAAAATTGACTTCCGAAATCTAAACAAAAATACTTGCAGGAAAGATCGAAAACTACGGAAGACCAAAAATTTTTACAGGCGTTTCTCAATGTTACTCGGTACAAACGAAATAAACAGATGTAAATGTGTTCCTTGTAAAATACTGCAGATTATATTGGGCCAGAATTCACATGATATTTTCGTCAAAAAATATCAATAGATTCCAACTTTTAGGTGAACATTCTTCAACACAAAAGTTCCTGTCGTTTGCAATGTCTACTTTTTACTCAGCATGAAGTTAACTTTGCAAATAATTTCTCGTTCTTTTTAGATTTTTTTTCGAATGATTTCTCCTTAGGAAAATTGTTCATCTCGTACTACGGGCTCTGTAAACAACATAATCTTTCGCGAAAAGGAATGCATTTGTTTCCTCGGTGAGTAGTGTACTATTTTTTAAAGCTAGAACAATCCGCTATTAAGTAGTATTAGTCTTCAATTTCATTTCCTTACCTGATAACACAATGACTTCATTGTGTAACAGTTGTAGTTATAAGGTTTGTTCTAGCAACACACTTCACCGTTTGGAAATTGGTCTGAAGCAGTCAGAGGCATGCGCAAGATGAATATTGGAGGGCGAAATTCATTTTGCGCATGCCTCTGACTGCTTCAGACCAATTTCCAAACGGTCAAATGTGTTGCTAGAACAAACCTATTATCACACAATAATTCAGGTATTCCATGGAATGTCAAATCTAGAGCGAAGACTGCTCTATTTACTCATTCAATTGTACTTGAATGGAAATTTTGAGTCACATTCAAGGTGGATTTCATGTTATTTGTTATATCCGAGATGCATAAAAACCCTGGTGCTTTGACTTATACCAGAAAAATCGTAAGCCCAAATTCTCGATCTCTCGCATTCTTGATTGTGAAAATATTAACTAAAAAATCTCTCCGATAGATTGCTAACACAAGCGCACTTCAAGAATCTGGTAACGTGACGTACCATTTCCTGCAGCCAGACTGCAGTATTATAGGTTATAGGCTTTAAAAAACACATGCCTGAAGGAACTTTCATTCCACGATTTTAAAATATTGTTTTGCAACCTTTCTTACTACGGACGTAACAACCGTTATCACTTTACTGGGAAATTCTGGAAAACAATCAGTAAATTACACAAATATAACTTCTACCCAAGTAAGCTGAGGAAGGTCATTCAAGGTGAAGTTTGTTTTCATCATCGTCAGAATAATCTCGCGTTCTAGTATCGATTGATATCAATTTTGAATCTGGGATTTTCTGAACTATATTTTATTTTCGAAATATGTGTTGAAACTACCATATATTTTTCAAAACTTAGAAATAATTAACCTGCGGTAGTTAGGTACTTAATATATTTTATGGGGTTGGATATTAGATTCGACACTATTTCGGCATTATTGACACCACGAACAATGCAAAATGCTTCATCATAAAAGAAGCTAGAGGTAAAAAATTCACTCAACAATAGCAATAGTAACGATACGAATGGAAAGTACAAAGTGAAATGAAATGTACAAAACTAAATAGAATCGAATTTAATGAGTTATCGGAACTACCAAACGCATTCAAATTTGAAATCCTTCAAATAGAAGTATCGAACTGTCAAACATGTCTGTAAGGTGTTAACATTCTATAAGGCGTCCCTTACACAAATTTTGTATAGTAATGATTCTATTGGTGAACGAAAGATCCCGCTAGAGTTCAGCCAATGAGACCGTCCTCATTGAAATTCACTGGTGAGCTGTCGTTTGATTGGAATTGCAGCTTTGAAACATCTCATTTGCACCATCACCTACCGTCAACAAATGTAAGCAATCACTTCGATTTCTCACATCGAGAGGAATCGACTAAACAAAAGCATATCAGTCATCACCAGGGATGTTATCCATCTTGGTTAAATCATTCCGCTTTTATCTGTTACAGCCGCTGAAAAAGTATAGTGCATAACTTGCATGGAATGCTGCTTTCTTCCCACTCATACGATCGTACTATTTCTACGTCACGTTACTGCCATACCAATATCGTGTACTTCCCCTGGTCAACGTCGGCACGCGGTGTCGAAAATGCCGTAGGGCGATGCAGCTTCTCGCGGATAAACGACGGCAAATGGCCCGTCGAAACCGAATTCCGAGTGGAACTGCGATCTGATGGCTTTTCCGAGCCAGAGGTGTGCATCTCCGACGGTTTCGCAGGCGTTCGGTCGTTCGTATTGGAAACGCGACGTCGCCATAGCTCCAAATAGGCCAGTCGTCGGAGACCGAAAAGACGGTGAGTCTGGAAAAAACACATGATACCGTTTTTTCTCGCTGGAAGTGTATATTGTGATGTGAATTTTAGGAATACTGATTTGTGGACACCATTGCCTACTATTTACTCTTTTATAATGACCTTCATGAAATATTATCATAGCTGATCAGTTAAACCAACTTTAAATATTGAAAAATCCTCGTATATGTTCATCTTAAGATAATCCACCTCCATCCATTCGAAAGATACTATATGATTCCATAATATTCTACTCCATAAAATATCAACATGGCTGATGATTCATAAACTAACTTTGAATATTGAAAAATCCTCGTATATGTTCATCTCAAGAAAATCCACCTCCATCCATTCGAAAGATACTATAAGATTTCATAACATTCTCGTATATGTTCATCTCAAGAAAATCCACCTCCATCCATTCGAAAGATACTATAAGATTCCATAATATTCTACTGTAAAGAATTTTTTTGGAATTTCAATTGAAGAAAATTTAGTATGGAACAAACATTGAATTATTGAGACAACGAATGTATACAACTATTGGTATACTTTGTTAAATACGAAATGCCTTTGGTATGTCTGAAGTAAATTTATTTTTCTCTAGTATATTCCAAAATTCAATAATACTTGATTTCGATTTGGGGATCAGCTCTGAAAACCGTATTGAAACCATTGAAAACTTTATAGAACAAAATCATCAAGTATTGATCCAAAAAGAACCAACAACTTATTTGTAAAAACAGAGAAAACTTTGAGATATTTCTCCATTACAGACGTTCGAAATTTGTACATTTATTCATCTGATCAAAACATTATTCTGTTTATCACAATGAAATAAAACTATACAATGATTTACCGAAGAAATATGGAGAATTTCGTTTCAAAAATACTTCAAAAAAAAGATTTATTATTATAATTTTCTCAATGGCATTTGAAGATCTGATTTCATTACTGATTTTTTGTATTCTTCTATTTCTATTCTAATTTTCTTAAAAGGCATCAGCTACTAGCATGTATATGTTTCTTGAGAAATAAATCGTTATTATTATTATCATTAAATGCCTGATGAATATATTGTTATTGCGAGAAATTTCATGAAACTAAATGAACAAAAAACTCGAAAATTAATAATTTCCAGTAAAACTAACTATACATCAGGTGCACAATGCAAACTTCTAGGCTAATAATCAATGACTCCCTTAACTGGAATATGCATAAAGTTAAATTAAACACCGGTCCATTTAGTATATTATTTTTAAGGAAAAGACTTCGTTTTTTTGTCAGTCCAGAAATATTGAAAAATACATACTTTGGTCTATTTCACTCCGAATAAGTTATTGTACAGGGAAATTCTCACAGTGCTCTAAATATCTAACAATGTGGATTACTCATTGAATTACAAATAATAAAACTTCCACGTATCTATATTTATTTTTCATAATGTATGAGAAATCCACGAAAATAAAACAAAATATACACTCACCTCCGATATTCACAAGTATGAATCTAGAACTGAAGACCAAATAGCATTGCAAATATTCAAAAAATGAACAATTTGTTCAGGCCAGCCTCAACTCACCTACACTGTAGGTTGACGGACTAACACCTATTAGAAAACAACTACTCCCCTGGCTAATACCACGAAGGGCATTGGATTACATCCAACAGGTGTTAGTGTGGGATTCTTCACAGAAGAAATTCCACATATACTATTGGCGATAAACCACCAGAATTGATTTTCAATTATTGGGACGGGACACACTTGCAGACCGGTTTCGGGCTTTTTGGCCTCTCGTCAGTGCAAGGCAGTGCCATCATCAACATAAGTTGATGACTTCCCATAATTAAAAATCATACTCGAGTAGAGTAATTGGGGCCATGCGGATATGCTCTTGGTTAGTACCTAGTCTACGGGCAGATGGCGCAGCAATGGCTATTTTTCTAGTTGTTTGTATCAGCCTAGGTCTAGGGAAGATACTCTACTCGAGTATGATTTCTAATTATGATGATGGCACTGCCTTACAGTGACGAGAGGCCAAAAAGCCCGAAACCGGTCTGCAAGTGTGTCCCGTCCCAATGATTGAAAATCAATTCTGGTGGTTTATCGCCAAGATTATATGTGGAATTTCTTCTGTGAAGATTCCCACACTAACACCTGTTGGATGTAATCCAATGCCCTTCGTGGTATTAGCCAGGGGAGTAGTTGTTTTCTAATAGGTGTTAGTCCGTCAACCTACAGTGTAGGTGAGTTGAGGCTGGCCTGAACAAATTGTTCATTTTTTGAATATTTGATTCAAAGCCAGTCTTCAAGCATCCCCATGAATATTTGTTTTATTCGTATTTTCCTTGTACGAGGAATTGGGGCCATGCGGATATGCTCTTGGTTAGTACCTAGTCTATGGGCAGATGGCGCAGCAACGGCTATTTTGCTAGTTGTTTGTATCAGCCTAGGTCTAGGGAAGATACTCTACTCGAGTATGATTTTTAATTATGGGAAGTCATCAACTTATATTGATGATGGCACTGCCTTGCACTGACGAGAGGCCAAAAAGCCCGAAACCGGTCTGCAAGTGTGTCCCGTGTCCCGTCCCAATAATTGAAAATCAATTCTGGTGGTTTATCGCCAAGAGTATATGTGGAATTTCTTCTGTGAAGAATCCCACACTAACACCTGTTGGATGTAATCCAATGCCCTTCGTGGTATTAGCCAGGGGAGTAGTTGTTTTCTAATAGGTGTTAGTCCGTCAACCTACAGTGTAGGTGAGTTGAGGCTGGCCTGAACAAATTGTTCATTTTTTGAATATTTGATTTAAAGCCAGTCTTCAAGCATCCCAATGAATATTTGTTTTAAATAGCATTGCCGATATTTCGATTTACCAAATCCAAAATGAATTCCATTAATCAGAACTTATATAACGAGTTGACTTCAGAAATGCGTTCTTTGTTTAATACTAAATTCGAAGCAGAGGTTAAGAACTTACTTTTACATAACTACCTCTATAGTGATAAATAATTTTCAGATTATTATTCATCCTCTAATGAACGTATCTGTCTATCTATTCTCACAAGGAGATTTTTTTTACTTTTCGTGCCACATCCCTGAAGATATCAGGAATTTGTTATATTCATGAGAGATCAAAAGTATTCGCTATTAAATATCAACAAAAACTGTCATCAAGCATAAACCTATATAATTACCAATTTTTGATATCTTAAGACTGAAAAGCTGAGCTAGAAATGGTGAAAAACACTCGAAAACACCTACATCTTCTATTTCGACTGGTAGTTTTTTCTGAAGTCTCGGTCGGGAAAGTGCACTCAAACTTTCATAAACTGGACTGTAAAAGAAGAATAATGTAACGAAGCGGAATACCCTGTGATAATGAGTTGTCGAGACAGAGCGCGTCAAAGTTGACCCGAAACATCCAAAAGGGCTAATCACCCCATTTTGTCGCTCTGTTCATTTCCAAAGCCTGTGACGGAAAAAACATATCATATTTCACAAACAAGACTGACTAATGAAAAAATTGACGCTAATCGGACCTCGCTATGGCAATTAGTTAGCGAACTACAGTGGGTCGAACTTTTAGAATGAGTTGCAAAAAATCCTAGTTATTTCGGAGATGTGGCACGAGAAGTGAAAAATTTCACCTCCTTGCCAAAACATACTTGTTGCCATAGGGAATGGTATGCACACATGATTCACGAAATTGACTTTTCAATAAACACTTCAAGCCGAAAAAAATAGTATTATGTATACGGACTCATTCCTCTGACGACTGTCTTAAAATATACATGGTGATCGACCAATTGATTCTACATGGTTCTTACTGAAGACGTCGGAAAGTCTTAGCTAAATTCTAACCAACATGAATACACTGAGACATACACTCCAGTAAGAGGTACTTGACACAACCTCGCCTCATGGACGATCGTATCCAAAGTCCACTGGACAACAAGGAGTGCACCTCAGGTGTTGTTCATAGACAGAGCGTGCGTTCAACAACACCACCTCTCTCCATTTTTTAAATGCCATACTCACCCACCTCCAGAAATATCCTAACGGTATTGAGTAGGTAGATTTTCAATATGTTCTCAAAAAGAGTTATACACAGAACTGTTGAAATTAATGAAGTTCGAGGATTGGTAACGAGAGGTAGGAAGATGTTGAGAGAACATTCACTTTCAATCAGGTTCATTTTACACACAATTTTGGTTTCATGTTCGGTAGCAAGATAACCTCCCACCAGGCGAGTAGATTCAAGAAGACTTGCATCTCTTATCAACACTCGGACCATCGGACGGATCTGGGATTTCAAACCCAGAGTCGCCATATAGATCTACACGGTTATCATAAGACCGATGTTGCTGCCTTCTGAGGATGCAAGACCTATCAAGTGAAATCCATCTGTAAACCAGACCAGTCTGAATTACTGAATCCATGACAACCACAACAAGACACTCTCTTTATTGGCATCGACTGTAGGACATGGCACAATGAGTTGCCGTTGGTGAAATGAAGCACTTGTCTAAATTCCAATACTGATTCTAACACAATCATCAGTGGGGCTGAATTTATTTTCAACAAACCCAATAATCTCTTTCGCAAAGGTGGGACAGACTCAAGTGTGAGGATTCTTCGGACCTCTTCTGAACAGGGCTAACGGACTCAGCTGTTTGCAGGGACTGCGAACAAGAAAGCAAAGAGGTTGCCATATGTATCAAAGGATATTCTTTAGCAGTTCAGAAAAAATATCGCTATTGCAACTTTTTTCTTCTTTGAAAAAATGGTTATTACAATAGTTTTTACCGTTAACCAGCTGATGAACGTGTTCGAGCAATGGATTAACGAGGCCTCACCTTTCAACGAGTGATATATAGAAAGATCCATTACATGCATGTCAGGTGGTTTAGTATTTTGAACAACATTTTTCAAAATATCTTTTTACCTGCCTACAATATCAAATTCAAAAACTATTTTCTTTCGGAGGGAGATAAATAGCTCACAAGGAGAAACTGTTTCAAGAAATTTTCTCCGAGAAAAATCCACTATGAACTGAAGTTGAAAATAATCATTTGGAGTTTGTTAACATCCAACCACACGAAGTTATTGGTGCACTATCCACTAGTAACTACTTATTTTAAACAGATATTTTTCTTTCACAATATTGTACTAGATCTCGTCCGAGACATGAATATACGATCTGGTTGCTATATCACCATATCCGAAGACATCCGATCCCGATTGTTTTTCGTTAGCCTAATAACGATCTATGGCAACGAATGTTCACTCCCACCCTGAATTCAAACTGGATCCAAACTTTAAAAACAAATTACATGAACGAAATAGCCACTCAGGCTTTTAGTGCACCAATTCATCAAAAAGTAGTGAATTAAACGAAGAAAACGAAATTGCACTAAAACGACGACATTAATCCATCCCCAAAGTAAAGTAATGGATATCAAGGAAATGAACAGCGTTGCCAGATACGTCAGGGATTAGTCAGCGAGTGGAAAGTGGGTCAAGTTTAAATCTCTGTCGTAACTTTATACGAGAAGAGCTTAAGAAAGATGATGGGGTCGGAGGAAATGGGTAAGCCACCGATCGATCACTATCTACGGTCCGTAGAATGTTGTAATGGATTGACATCGCTGCTACTACAAACCCCATTAACTATACCGAACTTGCGCAGTGATCGTGGTTGAATGAGTTTTCAACTGTATTTTGTTGATTGTAATAATTACCATATAGTGCATTAGAAGTGATCATCGTATTATTCGAAGCGAAATATCAGACGGGGCCTGTTTGACAGCTCAAAAAATGAAATTGAAATGGTGTGTTTGAGTCGAAACAAATGCCAACTGTGACTCCTAGCACACAGATGGATAGGATGATCAAACTGTTAAAATGTCTTACTGTGTAGGAAGTTTGATATACGTTTTATTTCGAAGAAAAAAAAACAGGCCAGCTCTTTGATACTGATGCCCATTTCTATCAATGGGATATCTCGCGAACCAATTCGACAGACAACAAGTGATAATATCATCTGGTTGATATTGATAGAAATAGATTCAATTATTAATTGGATAATTGTGAGTCTAGCAAATGTATACTCATCTTTGTGAAGTTTTGAATCACTCATTTTTGTTCCCTCCCTGTTGTATTTCAATTTCAACATTTCAAAAAAACTGGTGAAAAAATTAAAAGTTTGATCAGTACCACTCGAAATAGGTACTCTTAAGTACTGTTTGAAAGTCATTATCTTGTGGTTGCCCAGAACAAAAATGATATAACTTGCGTTGAAATTATGGAAAAAACAATCATGAATGGTCATAAATGCAAAAGGAATTCAGTGAATGGCTGATGGTGCAAAAGCAGGTGCTTCAAAAAATATACTGAAATTTGGCCATCAGAATATGATTAACACCTGCACGTGTCACTTTTACCAATGAGTAACAACGTATTCTTCGTTATGAAAATCATTCAGTATTCAGTTTTCAACAGAGTCAAGAATCATCAATTTGTTCTATTCTATTTCTTCCAACAAAACATACCAAAAAGCAACAGAATTAATATTTTCCTCAAGCCTGTGGAATAAAATATACTGAGAGATATCTGCTTTTTTTCAATCTGAGTTTCCTCATATCAATACGGATGAAAAACTGATTTTTCTCATATTTATCAAATGCGAAATAGAACAAAAATGAAACTTGAATAATTCCAGATGTTATTGCGAACTCTATTGCAAAAGATCAAGTTGATACAAATTCTGGTTTGAAGCAACATTGACTTAATAATTAGGTCTAGACGCCGAACAGGTGTGTTCAATACCCCGGAAGTTCTAGCCAAAATCTCATACGTTTGAACCGTTAGGTGCACGTAATCAGTTGAATTGTTGGCTACCAACTGTTATGACGAACGTGCAAATCGTATTTGCAAACAATTTTCCACAACGAAAACATTAGAGAAACTTCATGAAATATCGACCGGTCTACAAGGAAGATGCTGGGTGGAGTTACTCATTTCTTGGTTCAAAGCTCTACTTTTTCCAGTCCAGAAAAAAGACACGCTATTGAACTCAGTCAACATAGTGTTAAAATGAAGAGAGGTGTCTCCAGAGCAAGTAACAACAAGACAAAAATCTACTGGGAAAAATGAATAACTGAAATGACCTCAAACCACAAGACAGCAATATCACAGCAAGAATAATTTTTATTTCGATGAAATTTGACTTTTCGATTAGAAGTGAAACAGTCCGAAGGATTGAGTTCTATTTGTTCAATAAAATCACGCTACAAAGCTCTGATTGAAAATATTTGACAGATATTTCAGTATTTGATTCAAAATATATTGCAATTTATATCCGTGGATAACTGAACACAGTGGATATTATTTACATTTCGATTAAATGAAAGTAATTGCTGAGTACATAAGTTCTTCATTGAATCCATCATTTATTATACATTGACATATTCAAACGTTGTACCTTACTAAGAACGAACCTCAATTAACGGGATTTCACCAAGAATTTACTTTTCAGCTGGTATTTCTAGATTTCAACGGATTTACAACATTTTAATAAATTTTGTACACCGGATTTTTAAAGTGAAATACCCTTCGTTCCTGCTCATTAGCCTCGTAGGTGATTAGCAAAGGTTAATGGGTTACAATTTCACATCAATGGCGAGTTCTATCTTTCTCGTTTATAAACTGATAGTCAATTACAGAACAATCATTACTAAATCGTGTGTTCTGATTCTGCACGAGCTCTGAAACTTGCCAATCACGGATACTTTGATCACGATTATTGTAACGATTTTTCATTTGGTAATAAGTGAAAGCCCATGATCAATATTCGCAGAGACTAAATGAAACTATAACATCTGAAATCTAAATCGTGAAATTCGAAAATGAAAATGAAACGAAGATTGTAACGACCGAAAATAACAAGAATGTACTAATTTCAATATTGTACAACTGTATCTTCGAGTCTGTCAAACCGAAATCATTTCGAAATCATTTATAATTACGAAATTTTCGACTGCAACCACAGCTGATTATTAAGTCATCGACTATTTTGGGTACAGATCGGTTTACATATCTGAAACACTGATCAGTAGTAATAAAACCGTCTTTGAAGAATATTGACCTAACAAATGATATCTGACACTTCTTGATCTTCCTTTTTCATTTGAAATATTGAAAATCTAATGTCATGTATAAATACATGTAAGTATTTATTCGTTTTCAAGTTACGAAACATTGTAGGTACACACGAACGAAATTCTATTTTCAAAATGATTTTGGTCCTTTCCTGAAGTTTCTAAATTGTCGTTCACCGAATGCTGGTATTGTTCGGATGCGGCATTTCGAATGCAAAGGCCAACTCTGATCGTAAAACAAAACTACGTACTTTCACATAAAAGCTCCTGTTTTGTTGAAACCTGGCAATGAAACGAGATATTCATCCACTAGACCAGTGGAATTAGTTCAAAAACTGTGGAACCATGGATACACCAATCGTCTTCAGGTGAAAAAATAAAGAAATTGATCATCAATCATTGATTTTTTATATTTTACTGGCGATACTGCGATAAAAATACAGAGTTATAGCATATGAAATGCATTTCAGAGTTCGAAGAACGACAAAAAAAAAAGAAAATCAGATGTATTTCTCACACACAGATTGTGGATTGTAAGGGGCTGGCACAACTGAGCTTTTGATGAAGAGGACAAGTTTTCTGAGGTCTTGTTCCATTATGTCGGAGGGTAGTAATGTTATCTCTTTTAAAAATTGCAATAAGGTGGAGGTATTTCCAAGTAGTTTCCACACTTAATTGGAATCGATAATCAAAACTGGTGTCATTGGTGATTATTCTCTGATTATAACCCGGAGTAGCTATTTACTTTTTTGCTATCAATTCTTTGATAAAAATGATTATAGTTACTAACTGTTCGAATGTGTTCAACATCAACGGATGTTGTTTCAGTTTCGTATTGAAGAATTAATTATAAATAAAATCAATTTATGATTACTTATTTTTTTCAACTGATTAAATTCAAAAAAATAATATCAAAATATTGCATATGGTTGTTCGAACCTTACAATAGTTTTGAAAAAAATGTGTAGAAAAAATGGCCTAGAACGTCCCTTCTGCCCTACAAATAGATATACGTTGATTATTATCAAATGCAATTATGCAGCAACAAAATGGAATAGCGACATCAGGAACGATCATCCAAAAAGTCCGGGTTTGATTATCGATTTGATGAAAACACCGAATTTTCAATTTTTCTCGTGATTTTTCAAGCTCAGCTGCTTTGGGAATGATCTTTTCCAAATTTGAATCATGGATTTTTGAAGCGAATATTAAGTCCTGTAAATTTGTTTTCATCGATTTTCACGGGAAAGGCCAAATTCAGTATTTTTTCAGTGCCGCATCCGCTATGATATTAAAAAAAAATCACAAATACACAAGACGACTGGACTATACCGCACGGTTTTCATCACGTTTTGATATCACGTCGAACATCGCTCGCAATAAAAGGAGAAATTTGATTGATTTCGCTTTCGAAGTCAGCGATATGAGCTTTGTCCGAGATACAATGAGCGTATGACAAGAGGCGAGTCTTTCTATGGCAGAGTTATTTTTATCAACTTCTTTTCCGAGTTTTGGTGACAGCGCTGAATTTATTTCGCTTCGGTTGGAACTGAATATTCGAAGCATGTGATCTGTTATTTGACTTGAATTGATTCAATTGGGTATATTTTTTCATCAACGCAGATAATATATATTGATAATAATTTATGAATTTAATGGAGCTATAATTTCAGTTGTGAAATGAAACTACTTCCAACGATATTTCTGATAACAAAGTTTGAATGAAAATGTGTACGTATACGTATGGCATTCAATTTCAAATCTCTTGAAATTTAGTTCATTATAGGTTATTTTTTTAATTCAAATTAAAAAAAAAAGATAGCAGGGATTTCACTAGTTTTCATTAACAACATCATCAGATGAGACGATAATTAACCCAACTGACAGCTTTCAAAACACATATGTACCTTTATGGTTCCTTAATCCTTGGTTCTTATTCCTGGATATGATGAATGTAGAGTGGAAAAATATAATCCAAAAATTATAATTATATTACCATGAAAAATATAAAAATTTATAACTGAAATCTGGTCCAAAAATCCTTACTTTCTTCTTATCCGCCATGAGAAAAATATTCCGAACTAAATATAAGACGTTATCAGGAGCAGAGCTTTGAAAGACAGCTTGATCATAGTATAGATATTGTTATTGACGTGTTGATTACAAAACGTAAATTCATGGTGAGAGTAACTGCTCTTTGAAAGAATTCGATGGACGAGTCTGTTATCATCTCATTTACCCATGTTCGGAAAAGAAGTTTCAATAAATCAGGTGATATATTCCCAATTGAAATGACTGAGTTGAATTGATTTTACCACAAATAAGTCCCACACGACTGAAAGAAAAACAGAGTTTAGAGCAGAACATGCGAAGGCAATAAAATAAACCATCACTTGGTTTATTGCTTCTCGTTTTATAACAATTACTGCAATGACGTATCAACATATCACATACACGCAAGCTTGCTGATTGATAATGAAAAGGTCTCCTGATAATTGTTCCTCTGGAGGCCGCCATACATGTCGATCCGGTCCTGATATAATATTATGCTGCTCCTATGTATAAACAGGTGAATGATAATGAAAAATATGCGTGCTTTCAAGCGTGAGTAGATTCATTTCGAAACGTTATTCAAATAAATTCTATGGATGTCGAAATACATGCACATATCTATGGGCATTTAATTTTGCATTTCACGAAGTAAATATATTACCAGAAAATGTATTAGCTAACACTTTTATGATTACGAGATTCCACTTCCATCCTCGAATGATGTTTTATCGTACATAAACATACTGTGTCCCCCCGAAGCTTATCCAAGAGTATTGAGATTATTATCAATCAAAAAAGACATTATTATAAAAATAGTAGTTTGTATAACAGGAGTGGATATGGCCAATATCTATTCGAGTTGTGCAGTTGTTTTTTTCTTTGCCAAGGTAAATATTTCTGAATTATCTTTCACGTATCACATTGATAATAATCAATTTTAGATTTAGAGTATTCTTTCGATATTTATGAAAATTCAAAGGAAAGGAACTTCATTAAATTCACTTTTTTACGATACGCATTAAATAAGTAGTGTCAAATTAAAATAAAAAAGGACAAAATAAAGTCAGTTTCGGTGGGACTCGAACCCACGACTATGAAGTGAATCGTATCAGAGGACTCAACCAACTGGCCATTTGGACTGAATAATTTTTCGGTAAATGCTTTCAGCTTCGGTAAGCTATATTTTTCTCTCGAGATATTTGAATCACTTTCCGCTTTGGTATTCAATAAGCTATTTTGTTTCTATTAGGCATCACAGATAGCTGATGATTGAACTTTAAACTTCCATCATATTTCTGTCTTTGTTAATTTCATATAACCATGTGGAAATTGTTTTTCATTCGTGGGTAATCGCACGTTAAAAGGTAAGGCATCGTTGATCCATTGCTCGCACAAGTTTCGACTTCTGAGGGTTGACGTTCGTCAGCTGGTCAACGGAAACGAACAATTTTAGAACAACAATTCGACTTGGAGGTGTTTCATTTTCCAATTGTAACGACACTAAATACATTAGCATTTCTTTGGCTGTACAAGGCTCTGCGTTCTGGGCACAGTCGTAGGAGTATTTGACAAAGACAAATATACAATGAATAAATCAAAAGACTAATAATATCAAGTGCTCTCTTGTATTTTTATTCTGTATTATTGTGAACGACTGATTTGGTCAATATGTTATATATTTGATTCTCTCAGTTCGGACCCTTCACAGGGATACAAACAGTCGTAAGCAAAGAATACTCAATCATCTGGGAAAAATACCCAAGTGAGATAATTCATTACGAATATTTTGCATCATACTCAAGAAAATTACAGAACCATTGTCCGAACAAAACTTAATGTTGTGACCATATTTCCTAATCCATTGCGTTGAAGTAACGGAAAAAAATCCATTCATTGTTCGTTTTACACAACAGAAAACTCATTCGTTAATTGTAATGATCATATTGAGAACCAACGCATGCCCTGTCACAATAATACTGAACACAATAGACAATGCATTCGACGTTTTTCGTATTCTAAGAGTGTGTGACCTTTCCATGAAAATGTGTACGATATGGAAATGTAAAAAATGCCGTATAAGGAATTGTGAAAGAGAAAGAACAACCGCACCAAAATGACAACGTTCCCATTCGAGAAATGTCGTACGGAACAGTTGGCTTTTTAACCGTATTAAGAGATAAATGGACCGTATTAGTACTATAAACTATATAGTACTATAATAAACAAAGGATGCGTTCTCATACAAAAGAGTAACCTTACCCAGAATCGTTATATTGAATAATGAACGTTCAAAAGGTAGAAGTAATACTATGTATGGCTAATTTGTTACACATTCGACTAAGCAAGACTATCATTATGGGAAACTGATGGGAACTAATTATCATCCTTATTTGCGAGTTAAAATTCACAAGACATCTTCAATACAATGCCATCAACGGAGAAGTTTCTTGTTGTTATTAATATATTCAATGGAATTAAAATATAGATCAAAATCAAAAAATCACTAAAAGCATCTTTGAATCATCAATTAATGCCTGAGAAATAACCTTTCAACAATTAGGTTATATAAAAAGTGTTGTCGCTATTTGGTCTGATAGATTCCATATCAATAAGTTTGTATCAGGTTGACATTATTTCGTTTTAGCATTGAGTAAAACATGAAATCAGATCCTCTCATGAGTCGGCGTAAAGTATTTCAAGTTTGCTACGTGAAAGTCTATCAGGATTGCCCGAAAATGTCATCATGCTCCATCTGAGTATTTGAGGATGCGAGGAAGGGGTCTCTTCGAAGTCCTTCACCTTGTATTATGTGAGGGGTAAGAGACTTGTTTTTTTATTATTGTGCAAGACTACGTTTTATAATATTTAATGGAAGAAGCCAGTACCATTTGATGATTGTATTGAAGTATTCCTGGAAGATTTGATGAATCGTCAATGAATTATGATTACTGTCCGTGTGGTGAAAAATATAAATCATAAAGAGAATCATACCAACAAATGCAGCCTTGGGTTACCAAGGACCCTTATTACTGAAGTCTGGATATATTATAATTTTCTGAAGTTCGACGATCAGTAACTCACAATTTACTAATGTACACTCAAGTGTCAGCTAATTCTTTAACTGCAAATTCAATTTCGAGATTAAGTACTTCATCTTCCACTTGAGTGTTAGATAGTGTTAATAGATAAAAAGCCCTTAGATCTGGCAGATAGATGATAGTTCATTTTTCCTTGATGAATGAACCTTGCTTTGGCTTCATTAGTTGATTCTATAGCAGAAATTCAGTGACTTCATCAAATATAATGAAAACTCTATAGTCAAGTTCTTCCTTCTCTTTTCTCTTGCTTATTTCCAGGAAGAGATCACTCTCAAATTATAAGAACTAACCTACAGAAAACACTTTCTCTACACCATCATTACCGATTATTTTTTCAATAAATTAACGAATCAACTCTAATAATTTCCCATCGACGTTTCACTTTTGCAAACGAAGATAATTGCCAGAGTTTCGCATGAAGAATTACGAAAATTATTCAGTGTTAATAGGTCAACATACGAAGCGTATATAGCTCGTCGATGGAGAATTAGTATCCTGAATAGAACAAAGGCACGGTGAAAACAACAACAAAAAAGTATATAAGCCAAGGTTAATTTTACTAGCGTGCATATTATTAGCAATGACAAACGACATAAGTGGTATGACTCACAATTGTTTGCACGATTATCTATTCGTACGCCACGGTTAGGCAAACGTTATTCGTAACATATTCGGCACGCCAACTAGGAAAAAGATTTTATCAGGTGTCTTGTCTTACCCAAATAAACGAGCAGTTAGGTCAGCAAGTACCGTAGTAGAAAAGTTATTATTTAAGTAGTACGCACGGATTCGTTTCATCACACCCACCTGCGGTCATTATTATTCTCTTTGTTCCACGCAATCTGAAATAGGCGCACCGAATGTGATTCAAATATCAGGACCAACACTAAGATTTCGAATTGAATATTCCAGAGTTCCAGATTTGAATTTCTTCCACATGATTTGCCATTTCTCCTTACATGACTCGACGAGTACAAATTCCCACCCCTTTGTTGTGAATTTGGAGACCTGTCGAACCTCTCTTGCTCAGGGATCTTTCTTCAATAGAACAGCTGAGCTTTGGAACTCCTTGCCGAGAGAGATTTTTCCTAAGGCTTACAAACTTCAAGAATTTGAAAGTGAATGTTAATTCTTATATCCCTTGATTCACGCGGTGTTCGTTGAACATTACAGGGCTTTCCTTTCGTGTGAATCCTTTAAAAAAAAATTGTATGAATATTAATTATCATTTGGCACATATTTTAAGGGTGATCAGAACACTGATATGATTTGATAAATGTTTGACTGATAGCAGAAGACTATTATTGCGCTAGTGACGCCTCTCACACATTAATTAGAAAGATGGAATCTTCAATACGAATTTGAGGGGTTCTTGTTCATCGCCACTCACAATACGGCTGTATCAAAATGATTTCACCTGGTGTCCGATAAGATTCACAAATCTCTCTGGATGCTTGTAAATGAGATAGTTTTGAGCTCATGAGCCATCAAACCTTTTGGAAGCAGGTGATCAACATAAAGTGGTAATCGTCATTCTCTTCTGAATAATGAAAAAAGCGAATGCTTCTACTTCGTGAGATATGAGATAGATTTCACTGAGCTAAACCTGTCTGGGTTTGACAAAGAAATGTTATCCTGGTGAGTGATATCGTTTTGAAAACTACTCTCTATTTGGAAAGTGCAGGGACGTAGCTGTTTTAAATAGGTTCTTTCTCCCTATTTGTGAATCGAAAGTATATAAATGCTATACACATATCAAACGCAAAGTGTTTGCTAATTTGTTGATATTTTCTTCTACAGAAGTTCTATAGGTTTTCCAGAAAATAAATGCAACTGAACACCATTATGAGCTGAGAAAAACTTTACGACTTACGTTGCGAGTGGAGGGGGAATTTAATATTTCAACCTACATAGAAGTTATAAGTTTGGAGTCAATTGGGGAAATAATTGTCTCTTCTAAAATAAACCTAGGTATATTCAATTCTCAACTCTAACGTTATGTCATGTCGGTTTTCAACGTGATCAGTTTTATAGCGTGAAGACTAAATTATATCGCATTTACGAAAAACAAAGGGAAATATAAATTCGAGATGCGGATCGTGATTGTTAAGTACTGACTTCATCTGGTATAGCTACTTCTGCTAGGAGAAATCGAAGACAATCAGAAAAAGTGGAAAGCAGCAACAAATGTCGTCTACAACATAATAACACTTGACATAGTCAGTGGGCATACTTGAAGACTGGCGTTAAATCAAATCATCTTTTGAACAATCTGTTCAGGCCAGTCTCAAATTACCTACACAGTAGGTTTCGGCTGGCACCTGTCAGAAAACAACTACTCCCCTGGCTAATACCACGAAGGGCGTTGAATTATATCCGACTAGGTGCCAGTGCAGGTTTCTTCACAGAAGTAAATCCTGCATTTGCTTTCGTCGATACAAATGAAGGAATTGATTTTCAATTATAGAGACGGACACACTTGCAGACCGGTTTCGGGCTATTTGGCCACTCGTCAGTGCAAGGCAGTGCCATCATCAACATAAAGTCGATGATTTCCCATAATTAAAAATCAAACTCCTTTGTATCGACGAAAGCAAATGCAGGATTTACTTCTGTGAAGAAACCTGCACTGGCACCTAGTCGGATATAATTCAATGCCCTTCGTGGTATTAGCCAGGGGAGTAGTTGTTTTCTGACAGGTGCCAGCCGAAACCTACTGTGTAGGTAATTTGAGACTGGCCTGAACAGATTGTTCAAAAGATGATTTGATTTAACGCCAGTCTTCAAGTATGCCCACTGACTATGTCAAGTGTTTTTACATTTTCCTCGCAGGAGGAATGGGTGAATTCGGTTTGCTTTTGGAATACCTCGTCCATTGGTAGATGGCGTAATAACTTCGTTGTTCGCATTAGCTTTGGCCGGGGCTTGATACTCGTGAAGGAGTTTGATTTTTAATTATGGGAAATCATCGACTTTATGTTGATGATGGCACTGCCTTGCACTGACGAGTGGCCAAATAGCCCGAAACCGGTCTGCAAGTGTGTCCGTCCCTATAATTGAAAATCAATTCCTTCATTTGTATCGACGAAAGCAAATGCAGGATTTACTTCTGTGAAGAAACCTGCACTGGCACCTAGTCGGATATAATTCAATGCCCTTCGTGGTGTTAGCCAGGGGAGTAGTTGTTTTCTGACAGGTGCCAGCCGAAACCTACTGTGTAGGTAATTTGAGACTGGCCTGAACAGATTGTTCAAAAGATGATACAACATAATATGCCACTCCCTAGAGACCCGATACTTCAACTGATTTCGGGTTAGATTCTCTAGTTTTCAAAGATTCGACAATGAGTGGCTTTCATTATAGATATTTCGACCCTGACCTTCAAATTGAAGATGATGAACTAAGGGATCAAGATAAATATCATCTAGCCATAATGAATGCTACAGCTTAGACTGGGAATATTCTGGAAATATATCAATACGTCCTGTTTTTCATAGCGTTTTCATACAGTTTATTTGTTGGGTCTGACTGAGATGCAGTGTAGAAGTTGCCTTTTGTTACTAAAGGGTGATCATGATTACAATAGTCAGCATCGTCCGAAATTGTTGTTGCTCAAGTTGCTCTACCTTATGAGCAATTCTCAAAAAAGCGAGCAGAAAACATCGGCTAAAATACGGTCAAAATATTACCCTTCAATGCACGACCCTTGATATTCTATTATCAATGGGAAACGAACAAGGTGAAACAATTCAGTGGCAACTTTTCATATACAATATTCATGAGAATAGCTATGATATCTATATATTGTCATGAGTCATGAGATTTTTTATTCAAAAGGTACTGTTTGAACGTCATTAGGTAATTCGAAATTTTGTGATTATTGGAGAATAATTCAGACGAACTAGAGCTCAGTTAAGTACTATAGGTGAACTGCATTTCTGGTTAAAAACCATATCAAGCACTGAATCTCTGTATAATAAATAGATCATGGCAAAAATAATAAAAAGTCTGGAAAAAAGTGTTACTTGTAAGGGGTAAATTTCTTCCGGGATAGCATTTCTCCACGAATCAAAGCTCAAGTATTTTCACATAAAGATTTTCTCACTTCTATAAAAGGATGTAATTGTGGATCGATAAATGAAGAAGACCTACAGTTGCAATACGAAAGTAATCCCTGTGGTATGTGAACTTGACACTCAACCTATGACAATCAATAAATCACTGAGGTATTTCTTTAGGAAAATGAAAATTCAGTTTTCAGTGAGGAGATTCGTACAGGTACATTACGATGACAGTATATCCCGATATGAATTTGATCTCGAACTTTTTACTATTATTGTAACAAGTGGAATATGCAATGTCAAGAAATTACTTTTTGTTAATTTTTCATAACCGACGACTACTCTCTCAATGAGAATCCAAACACTGCTTCTCTACACGAAGCTATTCGAATAATACACTGCAGAGAACTAGTTTGAATTGTTCATCCAAATTTTAACATCTATCCTAGTCAAATCATCTTTTGAAAAATTCGTTCAGGCCGGTTTCAGACTACCTACACAGTATGTTTTAGCTGGCCCATGTCAGAAAACAGTACTCCCCTGGCTTTAATTATGGAAAAACATCGACTTTATGTTGATGATGGCACTACCTTGTACTGATGAGTGGCCAAATAGCTCGAAACCGGTCTGCAAGTGTGCCGTCCCAATAATTGAAAATCAATTCCTTCATTTGTATCGCCAAAAGCAAATGCAGCATTTTATTCTGTGAAGAAACCTGAACTGGCACCGGTCGGGTATAATGAAATGCTCTTTGTGGTATTACCCAAGGTAGTAGTTGTTTTCTGACAGGTGCCAGACAAAACTTACTGCGTCGGAAAACAATACGTTTTTTCTAAATGAACATATTTTTTTCTCGAAATTGCAAATTTTCTCCTTCACTTTGAGTCGATATTCGTGGAAATTTTCGTACTAAAAGAGATGTTGGGAAACCACAAGTATCGCGTAGAAATTTTGATTAAGTAATTGAAGGATTACTAAACTGATGACAAGTAAGTATTTGATTTGACTAATAATGATGAAAGAGTTAGATAACAAAGTTGAATTTTCCCTCATATCTGAACTTCAATTTCATTATAATTCCGTTGGGTTTGGTCTCGTTCAAGAACACGTTGAAGGATTGTATTCGCGAGAAAGATTACATTAGCAGAAGTGAAACCCACGTGTTTACTTATCTTAAGGTAACAGTTCCGAGATCAGTTCTTGGCGGGAAATGGACGCATTGCGGTCGATAAGGAAATTGGAAAGTTTATTAAAATCCCTACCGAGAATATCTACAAGGAAATTGTTCCCTCTCGGTAAATCAGCTCAATGAGATATAACACAACATTGCGTTGAAAATATAAAAGTAAAGAGTATACTTCATCTTCAGAAAATACAACCATGCATTACCATGCAACCATGAATTATATCAAATACGACGAGGTATATTTATTCATTATATATATATATATATATATATATATATATATATATATATTATATATATATATATATATATATATATATATATATATATATATATATATATATATATATATATATATATATAGGCTTCCGCGGTCGGATA
The DNA here is from genome assembly GCA_032362365.1 of Zygogramma bicolorata. Classification (NCBI taxonomy): domain Eukaryota; kingdom Metazoa; phylum Arthropoda; class Insecta; order Coleoptera; family Chrysomelidae; genus Zygogramma; species Zygogramma bicolorata. The sequence goes on along the minus strand of JAVJAQ010001667.1, from coordinate 6,822,494 downwards.
TGTGATGATTGGAACTTCCGGTAGAACCGCGTTCAAGACTTCTTCGTGACTTGGTGGCGAGGCCTAAGTCTCCTTAGCCCCCAGCTCTCATCTTGAAAAAGTGAACACAGTCTTCACTTACCAACCACATTTTAAGTGGTCACTGTGGTAACCAGTACAACGGAACGGCTAATGGTAACAATATCCAGAAACGGAGAACTGCCCAATTTCCCAATTAGACATTATTTCATTTCCTCACCCAAAATTATCATGTCTGAATGGAAATTGTCATACATTATCCAAGCAGTTGCAGTGAATTCACATTGAAGCAACCTCCCTACCAGTTCCAGGTCGTGCCGTACTTACCTGTATCTGGCATATATCAGTAGAATATTTTGACAAAAAAATAACTTATCAAGCCTTAGTAATGAAATTGATAAGGATCGAAACGTTGGTTAGAAACAGTGTGTCTACGATATAACCAGGCCCGGATTACCCATAAGGCCAACCTAGGCCCTGGCCTAGGGCGCAAGCTTGCGGGGGGCGCAGGGCAAGGGATGGCAAAAAAATGTTGTACCTTTTCTGTATTTCCTTTTCACACATTTTGGAATTTCGCTGTTATTGACTGATCGATTTAAATTATTTTCTTGCGAATTAATGTGTAAGATCACTGATAATCTAAATAATAACCGAGATATTTGTAATCTCCCACACAATTTTTTTAGTTTTGCTGGAAAGGTAGGGCGCACCACTTAATATGCCGAAAATGACCCCCCCCCCGAACGTCTGCTGGGAGGGGGCGTAATGTAGAACTCTGGCCTAGGGCGTAAATAGTTGCTAATCCGGGCCTGGATATAACTGATAACACGAACTGAACTCTCGAATAAAAAAGCCTTATTAGTTTTCGAGTAATTCAACCTTTTTCAATAACTTTTATATCACTACATAATACTGCCATAGATTTTTCGGAACATTATTATTTAGAAGGAAGTTTCGGGGAAGTCATTTTTGGCTTTTTCTCCACCAAATCGATGCGAGAAGGATACAAAACTTATGAAATGAAGTAACATCAAAAACTAAGCAACAACTCTCTGTTGATATGTGTACATCACTCACAGACGTTTTACCTGAAAATATCGAAATCCAGGCCTGCCTGCATAGGCAGCAAAAGTAATAGTTTGCTGATTGATACATGTCTGGGGAAGTGAGTACTTCTGAGTTGCTATCACTGTCCATAATGTTGTCAAATTATAATTAGTATAAACATATACATTTCCATAGCAACCATTTCAACACTTGCGATGTCTATCGAATTTTGTTTTGATTTATTGCTACAGGAGAAATGAAAAGATTGCGGGAATTGTAATAATTTGCGAATACAATAACCTACATATATCATTATGAACAATCGTAAAAAAAATTATGTTTAACTTGGCTGCAAAATAGATTGACTGCCTTACCTATCAGCCGCGGCAGTCAATCTACTACTTTGCTGTCTAGTAAAACAAATTACTATTTTCCGTTTTCTCTCGTCTGAAAATGAAAGAGCTGTAAACCCTTATAATATTGGTTAATAGAGCAAATCGGTATATTTGGCCTGAAACATAACTGCAATATTACGAAAAAGCAAAATCGACTTCACTAGTTTGTCAGTTACGTATCGGAAATTACTCTGCTTCCTTTTTCGAAACTTTCGAAAAAAAGTTTGACTCTTCAGTTTAGTGCGTTGTGTCAAAATTTCCATGCACATATCAACAGATAGTGTTTGCTTAGTGTCACTTCTTTCATGAATGAATTGACATTATGTCATCTAATCACGTGGACCTCAGCAGTTGAGAACGTTTCATCTCATAGGTATCATGAAATCTCAAAAATAAACCCATTACCTGTATCTTTCTGCGATACAGATTGCAAGAACACCTTGCACGGATACCACATTTTCATTCGTTCACTAATAACATCGAGCACAGGTCACGAAACACGGCACACGTCGGCACCATCGAAAATTCGCACTGAAGACGACCGCCGTACCAACGACGAAACGGCGGCAGCGGGGCCGCAGGAGAGTTCGCGATACAAACACATGCCACCCCGGATTTCTCCGGGTCAAGTGCACAATTGATCCGATAGTAACGGAACCGTCGTGGAATCGTCGTTACATTTTTCACGTGAATCGAACAAAACATTCGACAATCGATGGGGACGAGCGCGCGCGACCGAGCGTTTTTTTTCGTCCGCGCCGACAAAACGTACGAATAAAACTGAAGTCGAAAACACTTATGAAGGATGTGCCAACTGATTCTATTTAATATCTACAACCAATTAAGGTACTTGTTGCTATATTTGTTTTAATTGAGTACAATGAACAGTGAAGCGCGACGATTTATTGTATACTGTACGATGATTTCGGCGTGGACACCGCGCGCACATGACTTGACGAGAGATACCGCGAATACCGCATAAATCCGTCGTGATATGTTTGAACTAGTTGATAATATCGGAGATAACGAATTTCTATCGCCGTTTGTAGTAGTTTTTGTGGCGTTCGTGACGGGACGCGGTTTCTATCAAAATCTGAAAACTTGTATGATCTTAAATATTTTTCCGAAACTGAGAAAGTATTTTCTAATTATGTAATTATTTCACCGTTCAAAAATAGCTCTCTCGAGAATATTATTGTTCGAGATTCATAATTGATTTTTCGTGTAGAGAATTTCAGTGAGATGTAAATGAATGCGAATAACACATCTGAAAAAAAAACATGAAACTAGATTCACTCATGAACCAAATGAGGATTCTCTATGAGAGAAGGCAGTAACATTATTACTATTACGTTTAAAATGATTGGCGCTGATCCAGTACGCATTCTTCTGGCTAGAATAAAATATTATCTTGTACAGAACCGGAAGCCCCTTGATGCACAGAAGACTTGATTTTTTTTCCAAACTCAATCACCATGTAAGGTAGTTATTTAGAAACATCCACTATTAGCATGTTAAGAAACACTATGTATAAGTATGTTATTCGGAAACACCATTTATACAATTAAAGGTGGATTCATGCAGCTTCAATTATCGAGTAACAATGAACAAGTAGAGATTAACAATTATCAAGTAGAAAGTAATGAAAAAGAAGGCATTCATATACCTAAATTCAACAATGATCAAGGCTTGTGGAAGGGAATCAACTTTAACCTTACCTACATAAACTTTTGTGTAGCATTTTTATATACCCTAGCTTCGTTTTGTAGAGTTGAAATTGAAATTGAAAATGAAATATCATCATTTTCCTGAGAAAGTTCACGGGAATCGTATCGAGGGTTTCAATTTCAACTCGCTCACATTCCATGAACAGAAAAACAATCGCGAAAAACAAATTATCTGAAGAAATTTTGGTTATTATCATATAATCCGTCATAACTCATGAATAGTATATTATGCAACGATCGTGTAATGATGGTTAATAATATATGAGCATAAACCGGGATACGAAACGAGCCGAAGGTGAGTTTCGTATCCCGTATTATGCGAGTGTATTAATAACCATTACATGAGAGTTACATACGCTATTTTATCTACACTCGATAAATAGTGAAGAACTACAAATACTATATTTATATTTGTATTGCACACAATAATACTAATTTAACGAATTTCTTTGAAAAATTTCACAGAATTGTAATTAATAGTATTACTTCGAGAAATAAAACGATGAGATATGAAAAGAAGATCAAAAATCAAAGAAAAAAAATATTAGTCGAGACCGGAATCGAACCAATGTCTCCTCCAGCTCAATGTCAGCGCCACAGACGGCTCGGCTACGGAGTGCCCACAAAATTTGATGAAAAAATAAGTAATAAATCATGCATTTGTCAAATGAAAAATTTTATTAATTCTAACCGTATTTCTGTCGGTGAAGGTGTCGAAGGTGATTCTCCCATATCGCTGGTATCAGACATTTTGTTATGATTATCGAAGTTTGGCTATATTCTTCAAAAGTTCAATACCTATACCGATTTTGACTTGACAAATGTCAAATGCAGAACATGCAATCATGCTTGATTGAAAAATAATAAGTTTCTATTGATTGAAAATCTGTATCGTAATGAAAAATCTGTATCGTAATGGATTTCATTATAAAACGGGTTGTGGGCATATAAGTGTATTATTAGAGTACTGGTGTAGATAAAAACACATATTTTACAATTAAAGTAAGGAAGTTGAAAGTTAGCCAACTCGTACTCGTTTATTGATAGTTGATAATTTGGTTGCATAAATCATCTACAGTAATTTAGGCAGTTCATAATTGTTACTAGCTACTTGTTAAGAGGGGGATTGACAATAATGCTCAGAGCAGCATCAACTTTACGAAAAGACGATTCGTTTAAATGACAACTGGCTGAAACGGGATTTGGTATACCGAAAGATAAAGGATTGGAATAGGTGATGACAAAATTTGAGGCTCGAATTATTTCTACAAAAGAAAATATTGATTTTCAAACATTTGTAATTTTTTCAAGTTTTTGTTTCAGAATGGAACCAAAAGTTCTCAGCACCTAATTCACCTAATGAAGAATCACCCTGCCGAATGTAGGCTTCAGAAAGTCCATAATAAATGAGTTTTCTGTACTTAACTTTATTTCGTTCAAGCATTATTAGAAACATTCAACATGGCAGCCATAAACACGTGAAATTTAGCCGAAAATCGCTCCATACGTGATGTGGCTATTTTCTCATAGGTGGCGCTAGGGAGGACCACGTCGAACAAGAGAAGTCGTAGTTTGTATTGTATTGGGTGAGCCAAATAATATATAAAACGTGATTGTGTGTATTCAGTTTTTTTGTCTTTGGCCTTTTTTCTTAATAGAAACTATAATATATAGTGGCATTTAATGTGAAAACAAATTATTATTCATTGGTGAATGTGATAAAAAGTAATTATCCATATCCATGTCATCTGGGAACTTATTTGTTTTTTATAGTCTAACCTTGAAAGTATCTAAAAATAAATACAAATGACTTGTAATTTATAGTGTTGTCCGATTCTACTTTTAGTATGTAGATTTCGTAGGTGGAGTTTTCAGTTATTCTAAAATTCAATATGGCGGATATGAGTTTTGTGACTCAGTCGGATTCTAATCTAAATGGTACCGCTGAGGTTTTGGGACTGGAGATTATGAACTTTTTTCATTATCCATAAAATTTCGTGGACTTACAAACAGAAGGCACTAAGTCATATATTATATATATATATATATATATATATATATATATATATATATATATATAACCTCCGAACTTGACTCAGAGGTCGAAACTCTCGGTAATTACTGATGAAATGTTGAAAGCAGATACCTTCCTAAGGTACTTCTTTTGCTAAAATTTTCGCGAAAGCTGGCGCTGCTGAAAACGACTACCTATGTAATCAGACAAATTAATAGTGTATTTGTACCATAATCATCCGCTATGAAAAACAAAACTAGTTCTAGTACAGATGAAATTTCTCCAGTTCTTTTCAAAACTATTTGTGAACTTGTTTCATCTCCCCTTACACATATATCAACAATCAATTTCTCACTACCGTAAGGAAAGTTTACGAATTTAATGAAAGTTGCTAATGTATTCTCATCATTGTTTAAAAAAGGCAATCCTCTCATAATGGATAACTATATATAACATTTCCTTATTGTCTCAAAAATACTCGAAAGAGCTTTTATGATATACCTATTACCGATTAATTTACTTCTCAGAAAAGTATCGGAATTCTTCTTCCCTACACGGTTTTCGCAACAACAAATCTGTGGAAACAGCTACAAATCATCTCCTTCTGAACTTGATCAGAATTCAGAATAAATTCGTCGTCTCAATGTTTGATCTGTCATAAGCACTCGACAGTATAGATTTGGCTGTTGTGAAAGATAAACTTTATTACTTGATGAGCATTAGAGGAAGTGTTCTCATTTTAATTACACTGGATTGTGTTTTCTTGAAAAATTACTTTTTTCAATAATCTAACCGTAAATGTAAGGAACGAACTCGTTCATAAAAACAGGTCTGGGAGCGCGCTAGCGCCAAAGATAATATGTTCTACCCCTACTCTTTGCTAGCGCTAGCGCGCTTGTTCCCCTCAGTCAGGTAGGCGTCGCCCTAGCAACCGATCAAAAACGATGATGCCGATGCGTCTGTGGTCTGTGGCATTTGCGAATTTAGGGTTTATATTTTTAATCGACAACTGCGGCATTGCCACTGTTAGTAAATAGTCTTTGTGCTTCCGACAAATCCGACAGGAAGTGGATTGGATACAATCTCTCGTGAAGATGTGCAGTAACTCGTCTGGCAAATACAATGTTCCGTTAGGAGTTCATCAGTAATAGGTCTACTCTTTTGTTTATTATACGTAAATGACTTGCCCTGTCATATTAGTAGTGGCAGAGTTGTCATTTTCGCTGATGACACCACTATTAGTACATCGGGAAAGACCACTGAGGAAAAAGTTCTCATCACATGGAAGAGATGGACATTTGGTGCAAAAAATCGACTTATTTTGAATACTGGAAGGTAATGTTAAGTTTATCGGGCACCAAGCGATAAAAAAAATATTTTGCGGGAACTTACGTATTTCGACCTCCTGAACAAAAAACTTAGATAAAAAATTTGGCGCTCTCCAATAGTTTTCAAGATACAGGGCATTTTTTGGGTCAAAAATGGGATTTTTGAATACACGTTCCTGCATCAAAATTACACTTGGAATTCATCCTTCTTCTTTATCAGCACAATGTACACATCCCTAATTATCCGTTCCACACTTTTTTCATTCAGAAACACTAGTTTTATAACAAAAAATGCACTTTTCCTCAACAACAACAAAAATATTGAAAATTCGGCATGTCACTGCTAAATGTTTAGTATAATTTTTTTATGAGGGGTTGGTACCTTGGAAAACCAGAGCACACTATTCAAATTTAAAATATCGCGAATTAATTTTCCTTCACACTTCGGGCATTGAATTGTCGAGAGAAATATTCCTATTGTTGTAAGGTAATTAACTAATGCCCTCTTATTATGCACTAAGGCTGTATATTCGAATAATTTCATCATTTTAATTATTCACGTGAAAACTTCAAAATGAAGGAAAATTAATTCGCGATATTTTGAATTTGAATAGTGTGCTCTGGTTTTCCAGGGTACCAACCCCTCATAAAAAAAATACACTAAACATTTAGCACTTTAGCAGTGACATGCCGAATTTTCAATGTTTTTGTTGTTGTTGAGGAAAAGTGCATTTTTTGTTATAAAACTAGTGTTTCCGAATGAAAAAAGTGTGGAACGGATAATTAGGGATGTGTACATTGTGCTGATAAAAAAGAAGGATGAATTCCAAGTGTAATTTTGATGCAGGAACGTGTATTCAAAAATCCCATTTTTGACCCAAAAAATGCCCTGTATCTTGAAAACTATTGGAGAGCGCCAAATTTTTCATCTAAGTTTTTTGTTCAGGAGGTCGAAATACGTAAGTTCCCGCAAAATTTTTTTTTTTTCGCTTGGTGCCCGATAAACTTAACATTACCGAAATTTGATCAAAAAAGTAGATAAAAAAAACAATAAATTGACTGTACCAACCCGTCATAGGTACATCATTATAAGAAAAATCACCACACTATGCGGCAATTACTCCTTTCTATTCACTATCGAAATCATTTACAAATGCTGAAAACTTACGAAGCTTTCAAAAATGATGTTGAGCGGTACTTGGTGGCGGAAGGATTTTATAGTGTGAGAGATTTCTTTTCTATGTGGTTTGCATGGATTTTTTTTTCCTAGACTGAACAAGATAAATACTTATTTCGACTATGGATGCTGAAGGTAGTGGTAGTGAAATTTGCCTCGTCAAATATTCATTAAATTCATTGAGAAGAGCAGATATGAATACACCTTATAGGTACAAAAAATGAGTACAGACAACAAGAAAAAACCCAATGCGACTCGATAAACTGCTTGTATACCATTCGCGGTGAGATGACCTTGGCCAGGTCAAATGACCCCAGAAGCAAGTCGAATATAATAATTCATTATTGAAATGAAGCTATTGGCGTTTAAAAAAAGCTCGGACCCGTCGATTTATAATTGAAGGGGCGGGACACCTTTCAGACTACTCAGATTTTTTGTAGTACGCACCCCCTCAGAGGGGTGCGTCCGACGACCCTAATTTGGATAGGAAAAGTAGGTCGTGTGGCACTTCGTGTTTTAAAGGTCTTTCGAATACCTTTACAATTCTCTGTTGTAAGAAATTTTTTTGTAACGATTGGTAACCAACCCCATCCCCCGAAAAAATCTCCTCGTAATAAACAAAAAATACGAAATCACATGGACACGTATTGGCAGGCTGTTATAAAAAAGCCAAAATTTATTTTTCTATGAAAGTTCTGAATGTGAATTGTACCTCAAAAACAATTTGACTTATTTTAAAAGGCGTTGATCTCATTACAAATACCTTCAAAAAATCGCCACAAAAATTTTCTGTCAACAGAGTTGTGAAGGTATTCGAAAGACCTTCAAAACACGAGGTGTCACTCGACCTACTTTTCCTATCTAAATAAGAGTCGTCGGACGCACCCTCCGAGGGGGTGCGTACTAGAAAAAATCTGAGTAGTCCTAAAGGTGTCCCTCTTCAATTATACATCGACGTGTCCGAGGTTTTTTGTCAAAATCTTACTTTTTATATTCAACAACAGCTCTGTTAAGTTTTCGTTGTTACACACTGTATACTTCAAATAGGATCCTATCTAACACATCTCGTTTAATTATATCATTTTGGACGAGAAATTGTGAGCCTCGACCCCAAAAAAACACTGCTTAAAATACGCTTGCCATCTTGAATTATGACAAAAAATTGGAATTTTCACCACTAAAATATTAATATACCCATTTTGAATAGCATCGGTTCATAAATCACAAAACTTGCCCGCCATCTTCAACCGAAAAACCTATCAGATATTGTGCAAATAATACGAAAATAAATATTATAAACAAAACTTTAAAAAAAACACTCCCTTATTTGAAAACACTAAAAAAGGGAAAATAATATTATTCCTGGTTATTCAAATACGAAGAATATGAGTAAAAGCCGTAGGAAACTATACATTTTCTCAATGATTGATGAGCGCTCTACGCTCTTCATTTTTTAATAACCAGGATCAGAATTATTTTTAGATATCAATTACCCTAACACCAAACTGATTTTGTTTGCATTCGACGCGCGTTTCGCTAACAAGGTTAGCATCTTCATGAGAAGTATTTTGATTCGAGTATCAATTTACTTCTCCTGAAGATGCTAACCTTGTAATCGCGCTCTATCTTTTTCACGACATTTAAATATAAGCGTTTTTAAAAAAGATTTTGATAATATTCATTTTCTACAATTTAGACTTGACATATCTCGTTATCGATTTTAAATGTATTTTGTAAATTTTACAACATTCTCAAAAGCGTCATTCGAATTTTTCAATTTTAACTGAAGAGTCATAATCTTCGACCCGGAAAATCCCCAAATACCAATTTGGATTAGAGTCGGTTGATAATTACGGAACTCGTCCGCCATATTGAAGCCGCCATTCCGAATTTTGACGAAATATTCCTAACTTTCGACCAGAAAACCCTTACATACCAATTTTGATTCGATTCGGATCATAATTAAATATCGCCAATATGGAGCCGCAATTTTGTTCTTTCTCCCACAAAAATTTCATAATGCATTGTCACCGGTATTAAGAACACCTGCCAAATTTCAAATTATTCGGACGTCTACAAGTGGGTTAAACTTGATGTCAAAGATTTTATTACATTGTTAATTCAAGTCAAGCTGATTAATATAAGCGAGTTAATCAATAAACATTTTATTATATCTATAAAGAAAAAAGTACAATGTTATCATCTATCATCAGCCTGCACCGTCTGCACGAATATTACCTACACCACCGTAAAGAAAACGTGAACACAAATTCACTCTCCGCGAGAGCCGAGTGATAGCCGAGACCCCACCACCAGAGCAAAAAATATAATTTGTACCTGTTACGTCAAAAACGCCGACCGGGAGTTATCGTTCCCTTCTATACGGTTCAGAGACTAACAGTCGACCTACTGTTCACGTTATACCTATCCGAAAACAAAAAAGGAACGAAATGATGTTTTTTTATCAGCTATACAAAATACATTTTTCAGAACTCTAATAATATTTTTGACCCACGACAAACAGCACAGCAGCTAGTATTGTAGCCACTGTTTATCATGCCTTCTACCGTTCACGCAAGGGTTTCACGTTTCACCCAATGTATTCCTTATATTATTCGTTGCAATTTGTTTACTGCTTCTGAAATAGTTTATTATTTGTTTGGCTCGTCTGTATACCATCAGCTATCAGCGACCTCTCGTGAACGGAGGAATTACCATCCAATATAGATTCCGACAATTATTCGCTATTTGAAAAATTCTTCAAAAGGACTGGTTGCGCTGAGGGCGGCGATCTTTGGAACTCTGAAAATTCATTTCCAACGGTCATTCGTCAATCCTCATCTTAATTGTTCCTTGATAATTGAAGCAGCAAGAATCCACCTTTAAGTATACGATATGCAAATATAATAAACTCAAGTTTTGAACTTAACAAACTCAAAAGTGAGACCGACATACGACACAAAAGACAATTGATTTGAACAGTGTCAGAAATTCAAGATAATGTCCAATACATAAACATAATCGCCTCAATATATGCCTTCTTCAAATTTAAATGTCTTTTTACATATATGTTTTTGATGGACGGAATATATCCCAAGCTCGATAACAATATTCCTTGAGACTTTTCCTAGAGATCAATTACCACAACACCAAACTGATATTTTTGCACTTGACGCGCGTTTCAACTTTTACACCAAAGGTTCCAAAACTCATCGTTAATATTCCTTGAATTACACTTCTCACGTTCGACGAAAAAATAAGATGTGTAATCCGGAAAGTGTACGGCTCACTTTTTACGGAAGTGTTTTTGAAGTATTTATTAAGTAAGAAAAAAATTATTTCTGGAAGACTCAATAGTAACGTCATGAAGTATCAAAATGGTCTTCTCATGAACGAGGAATAAATATTCGAAAAACCTTAAATATCATATGATAAGAATGTGGTTCAAATGAAAACAGAGAAATGAAATTACCACTAGTCAGTTTCTTTGCGTCGGGGTGAAATAACATGCAGGCAGAATACAGCCCCGTGAAAACCACAGGCGAACTTTTATTTCCAGCTGTTCAATGGACCGGGCAGGCGGCAGAGACAGTTTTTTGGACCAACTTTTACAGCTTGACGTTGAAAGAGGAAATACTTGGAACTGAAATAAATCGTAATCTGGAATGAAATTCACGCGCTACAGGGCACCATATGTAATACCCAGAATTTGTGTTCCCAGTTGAATATTCATGTTGATAAAAAGCTTTTTCGAGGTTGACTTGCATTTGTAACACATGAATTGTGAATTCATATTTCGAAAATAATTGAGGGATTCAGTTCAAAATGATACAGGGTTACTTACAACTTGCGCGAATGTATGGCTAAAAAATGCAATAAAAAAACTTTTCTCAGTATGACCATCATAACTTGAAATTGTTTTATGGTGGGATTGACAACAGTTTGTGGACTATTCTGTTTACCAGTAGGTATACAGTGTTAAGACTTTCTGTAAAGATCAACAACCCTAACACCAAACTGATATTATTTGGACAGGAGAAAAAAATGTATACTTCTGAAGATGCTAATCTTGTTAGCGAAATGCTTGTCGAGTGCAAATAATATCAGTATGGTGTTGAGGGCAATTGATATATAAAAGAAGTTTCGACTTCTACTCTGAATATTCCATTCTCGTCGAGTATACAGCGTGTTTCAACAAACACATATTTTGGCTTTTACGCAGGGCGTAAATTTCATTGCAGATAACGATCCTTCAAATATATGCTCTTCCAGAGACTGACAGTAAAAAATTGGTACAAAAAATCTGTAACTGCCGTCCGGTCTATAATCTGATGAGATCGACTCTGTAGTAGCGAGGAGAACTTAACGCAAAGCTACGCTAACATAAATTCAAGATAATCCGTAATGAGCGTAGGATTTCTATGAAATTGATTGTCGGTTAGGCGGATTTCGTTCGAAATTGACAACGTGAATATTTCCGCGAATCATGGTTTTACGTCCGATATAACGCTTCGTCGTGCGCAATCATTAGAGATAAGGTGTCAGCCGAGAATAAAAATTTATTGAAAACGAAAGATATCAGAAATCGTGGAGTGGTTTCAATCTCTATTCTGACCATTTTTTGTTTCAATAATCAGGGAGTCAATGGAAATAGAAAGGTAGCTAAGTTTGATAGTCGAAGCGGGTCATTATATAGTATTTTTCAATTGGAGATTGGTTGAGTCCATATTCGTTTTCCAGTTATTTCAAATCCTCAACTGAATACTCAACTTTATAGTATAAAACTCAGCCGGCGCCCAACGTGGGGCATCAACAGTGATAATAAAGTCCCTGTGAAACTGTAACAAGACCGCCTGTACCCTGGAATGTAGTTTTGGTACAAACAAAATGAATTATGTAAAATAACAATCGTTGATAATTAAAACACTTGGAACACTTCATAGAAAACAACGGTGATGAATACTTACATTCATGGTGGCTTTCCGAGTTCAAAAAGGGTGAAGTTGTTGAATTCGACATGAAATGTGAGTACTTATCAACGTTGTTTTCTGTAAAGTGTTCGAAGCGATTTATTTTTAACGATTGTTATTTTACACAATTCATTTCCTTTTTTCAAAACTACAGTACAGAATCCCATTCTAATGTGTATTTTCTTGTCAACTTCACGGTACGCAATTTGAAGTTATCCTTATGCAAGTAAGATATGTTATACACAAAAGCAATTATGATGAATGTGGCAAAAGCGCATAGGTAAAAGTCGACGAGCTTCTGGGAATCCATTCAAAGGAAATTCCTTGCGCACTTCCGGTACGGCGGATCGAAAAGTCTAGTGTTGTTGGTCAACAAGCTCTGGATGAATAATACACGATTGGTGAAAGCAATTCAAAATTTGTTGAGAATATACATGACAATATGATTATCGATACACCCAAGACTCTAAAAATGACTTCGTGTAGTAGTAGCAGCATGCATGAGCAGTGACAGAGAGTCGAACCCGCTCACTCATCTTTTAATTTTAATTTGTATTGCTTGTTGTGTTATTTATTCAAACCGTCTAACTGGGTAATACGCTCAACCCCATCCAAACATTCGCAGTCAAATCTAAAATATCTTCATCTCCGGACATCTCATGAGTTCGCGTCAACAATCAATAAACCAACACACGAGTAATATGCCAAGGGAAATGGTCACTTAATAACGTTACATTGACATTAATATAACGTTACAGAACTATTTACGATGTTATTACGCAGGACATCAATAATTGTTGATCTCTTTGTAGACGTCGATAACGCAATCGGATAACGGTAGTTCTGACAGGAAAAATGCCAACTGAGGCTACCTAGAGTAATTTTCTTCTTGGCCATATGTTGCTTCTTCGGAGAAAGAACTGAATATAACGGTAATCGAAGATATAAACGCGTGAATGCGGATTGCATTCCGTCTGTATTCAATTAAAAATTCATTCAATTATAACGCCTTTGTTGCTTTGTTGAGTTGAGGAATCATTTGAATTACCGAACACTTCATGAATATTTGAAACACTTCAGGAGGCGCCATTCGGTATGGAATCAAGTAACTCGGCAACGGTTGATTTTTTAACATAAGATTGTCAATGTGAAACGATTCTGATAGGTTATGTGCTCGATTCAAGTTTACGGATATTTTGGTATGAAAATTGATATATTTTGGTATGAAAATTGATAGATTAATTCTCCTTAATAAATGTTCGTCTACCACTAAGGTTATTTCAGACGATTTCTTCTTGCCTCTAAGCTACCATACTATGATGTAATAAGTGCATTTTTTATTAGTAGGCGAAGAAATTTTAATATTATGGATGCCAAAATGTTCAGATACATTCCAATACAGCTCAGAAATTAGTATTTGAACATCATTATTTTGTGGTGGATGAATCTGTTCTTCGTAGTTTCTGGTCTAGCACAATCTGAAAGAATGAGTATCAATATTGGAATCTATAAAAGTGTAGAAGGGTAAACAAAGCTCAGAAATATAAAGTCAAGAATCAGCTCAGCTCCACAACTATGTAGGTCAGTGATACATAAAATAATATATGTTCCTTGACAAAATGGTTAAGTAGTTATATGTTCCTTGGTTATGAAAATATATTACATTTCTATCATCACTTTTCTATAACTTCATAAAATATTGCATATGTAAAACTGATACATCTCTATCATTGCCTATCTCTTCAGATCAGTTTCCAGTCACTTCAATCTATAAAATACACTGTACATTCAAAATTGAAAATAGAACATTTGTTTTAAAAAACCTGTGTTTCAAAAAAGCTTTTTTTATAAAATATTCTCAGGTTATGTTGATAATTTGGACAAATATTACATCTTCCTTTTATATGTATCAAACATTAAAACAAAACATATTACACATCATCATATGTATTGCATTATATGAATTCTATTTATTGCAAACTACCAATTCACTTGACAACGGGGAGTATAGAAAATAGAACAATGAAATATTATACCCACTATGTCTGTCTACGATGAAACCTATTCTTACGGAAATAAATGATTCCGACTCTAGATGAAATGTCTATTGTTATAAATAAAGGAACCAACTGCTACTGTACCATAAAAGTAAACCGGTATTTTCGGGTGAACAACTGATAAAAGTCAACTACTGAATACAAACACGGACATTTCGAGGATAACAATGTTATAACCATATGCTAATCAACAATGCAAATTAGAAGATAGAGCGGACTAGTTTCGTACGGAATTGAAATAAAAACAATTGACAGTTAACTTGAATGGGAACATTGCATAAAAATGTATGATTTGAAACATCCGTGGAATCTTTTTTGTTAAACATAATGTATTATATTCCACACATTCAGTTACATCATATTTTTTTGAATAAAAATACCGTAACAAGAAATAATGTTTCATTTATGCGATTTGGAAGAACTGTTGAGCAACCAACTATGACGTCGACCTACGTCTGGCGATGAAAAAAATGTTGCATTATAAACTTATGAAATAACATGCCCGAGATATAATTATCAGAAAAACAAAAAAGGATTATATATAGAAATAATCAGCTTATTTAAAAGATGATAATTTGAGCCAAGTATGCAAAAATGAAACTTCTGAATAGATTTTCGATTGCAAAACGCAGAGGTCAGAAAGCAAAATAACCATGAAATGAATATCCACGAAAAGGAGACTGAAATTGTAATTACGTCGTACGTATTAGGTAAGTCAGTTGTGGGCAATATCGACAGACTGTTTGCTATACGGTGATTTTCATTAATCACACACAATAGTTATTTACACCTATGCTACGAACACACTTTTGTGTCATACTAGTTCATTACGCATCAACAATGTATATGAAAAAAATCGAAAATTCCATTCGATTTGAAATAGATTAGTAAGACCTATGTTTTTTTTGTTCTTTATTGAAAACACTTACATAGGTATACATGAAAAGTCTGGAGAAGACAATGTTTATCTCATATATTTTACATTAATTTATATCTCAATTAATTCTTCTTCACTACACAAAATGGAAGTATCTATAAAGGTTGACACGAAGGGGAAACATCTTCTTTCAATCTTGTACACCTAAAAATTTTAAGTCATTTAAGTCATCGTGTTAAGTCTTTAAGTCATGCGTTTGAGTCTTTAAGTCATGCCTTTGAGTCTTTAAGTCTTGCGTTTAAGTCTTTAAGTCTTTGAAAGATTTTAAATCTTGTACAGATTCTAGCTAGTTCTTTTCCCCTCGGGTTGACATCATAGAGAGAATTCTAGTACCGTTGCGCAACATGTGCTTATAGTATATTTACGTTAAAAGAAGTTTCAAGTACATATGAGATTGAATTTACAACACAAAGAACTGCAAACTTACCTTTTATTTTATTACTGAACGTGAAATTGAAATCTATCAATTCGTCTGAAGAACATTTGGATTTTGCGAATTATTCGAGAATTCCTAACAGGTAAGCAGCGATGCGATGGAGCAAACTTGATCATTTTATATGAACTCGTGTTTGAGAGTTTCAATATTTGCATTACAAATAGCACGTAAATCAGTAAGAGATTTTACAATTTTGAAACGGTTTGCGTTGAATGGGAATGCATTGTGTATCAGGAGGGGTAGAGTTGGATTTTTTATATATGACTAAGACTCGGGTCATTTATAGCTAGGAAGACACTGCGAAAATTGAAACGTTAACATACAGAAAAATGTTTTGTCTTTATGGCCTGTGCGTACAATAAAGTACACTGTTATGTAATTGGTTGCTGAGCAATGAAGACACAATTATGAACTAGTATGACATAAGGAATATTTTCGGAGTTGTTGTAGAAGGTTTCAGACACGGTAATTAAATCTATAGTGTCACACGTAAATTACGCAACATATGGACATTTTTTTTGAAAGACACTTCGACATTTTTCATGATTCAAATTCAGTAATTTCATGGATACGACACTTCAATGTTATGCCTAGAAAATACCCAGGGTGGCCTGTTACCGGATAAAATAATAAAAAGCTCATCCAGAGGTTCGTTTCTTTGGCAATAATCGAGTTTCTGTTTCTTCTTACCAATTCATTTGCTCGAAAAATACACTGTTATCATCTTCAAGAGATGGTAACCTGAGAAAAGTTACCAATAAATGACACATTTCAATACAGAGACGAATTTTTGTTGAAGCATGTTAAAATTCAAACAAACAACACTATCGATTTTTATTTGATTTGAAGAAACTTGCTAACAGGAGTCACGCAAAAAGATTTCAACGAAATTGACGCAATTATGACGATAATAATTCAGAATATCTCGTGAACCCGAAATATTTTCACCATTTTTTTTATCATCAATATGAGTACAATAAGCGCACTAGCAACTTTTTTCCAGCAACTGAAATATTGTGATAATGAAATCTATGTGCCTTCAAGGTGAGAGTTTCACTGGACGAATTCGTTGATTTACGGTCTTCTATTGTCATAGTGTTCTCACATATATTGATTGAGCGAAGGATTTGAAATTTGGTATATAATACAATAGTAGTGTAGTGGTTAGCATATCTGCCTATCAAGCGGAAGGCCGGGGTTCGAATCCTCGCCGGGCCACCGTGCTGGGTAATCGCACGTTAAAAGGTAAGACCTCGTTGATCCATTGCTCGCACAAGTTTCGACTTCTGAGGGTTGACGTTCGTCAGCTGGTTAACGGAACGAACATTTTTTTTAGAACAATATACATGAATGAAATGTTTATTCATGCCATTAGACCAATTCAAATGTTCACAACATTGTATATATCGTTTTGAAATGGAACAAATTATTATAGATGAATGACAATTTCAAACTACAAAATTTCGCATATCTTGAACAATCATTGAGATCAGAATGTATATGAACAGAGAAAATTACTTCAAAGGGTATTGTGGTTTTATCTAGGACTTTGAGTTGATACGCGTTTTAGCAGGTCGTGCAATTTTTTTGGCTGATAGTTCAGCTGTTAACTACTAAATGGATATGCCTGAATAGTATAATGGATGCAATTCGAAAGTCAAATGGTCTTTAATGTTTGGTAAATAAATTATAACACCTAAGTTTAAAAACATGTCTTTGGATATAAAACTATCTATAAATGAAACTGAAGGAACGTTTCCAAGGATGTTCACGTAAACTCTTAAATAGCTTATAAAATTGTCCATTGAGAATTCTTCGACTGATAATTGCATGTATTGCATCGGTCAATAAAAAAGTTACTAGTGAATGGAAGAAACTACTTATGACTACAACGTTATTGCATCTTAAAATGTTGTTGCCAGAACCCCTCGTTGAGGACACTAAACTCAATTCATATCAGAATGATTGTTTTAAAAAAATTGATGGATTATATAGTGATTCTGGCTGATCGTCTGTTTCGAGTAGTCCATCCTCGAAAGGTTTCCCGTTTTGCTTCCTGTTGCTTGTGTGTTCCAGACAAACAGGGCTCAATAGTTCGTGCCTGAACTATTATCTGTTCCTGTATTGCTTCCCGTTAATCAATTGTTTCAGATAAGCGACGAATTCACAGAATCGATCAAAATTAGGTGCATGGTTAGAGGCCTTCTGGTTAACTTTTGGAAAAATCCCTTGATATGATATGGATTCAAGAAACCACTGAATGATGCAAGGGAGAAAATGTGAATGATAGTTCATCGTTTGGAAAATATTTTTTCCACTAACGAAAAACGAGAGATTTTGAAAATCTCTTCAAATGACAGTTTTTATGCACATACCCTCACGCTTGCAGAACCATATCCAAATATTGAACGTATTTACCTGAAACAAAAAAAAATATATATAAATATTGGAGCATTTTATGAACAAGGCGAAGGTTGAAAATATTTTAAAAACAGTATGGCAGTCATAATGCAAGTTATCAATCAATGCCAACGATCTGTTCTGAAACAAAATAGTATACCAATTCCCTTTCAAGAAAGAATATCTCCTTGCCGCCAGGTTCAGTGAAACCTACAGATTCCACAAAAAAAGTATTCACAATCTGTACGGTATAATTACGACTTAGTGTGACAATTCGTTTGGTATCAAACACACTTCTACTCCCAGTATATATATTATTATATCCTAGATCTTCGCAGAAGAATTTTTTATTACACGCTATGTAACTCGCCAACAATTTTTTCGTGGGTACACCAAAAAAATTTCAAATACAAAATAAGTGATCTGCAACTGAACATTGAACACATTTAAGAGAACTTTCATGCATTAACGATCAAGATTTCAATTAGGAGCTTGCTGCTCGATGTACTTCATAGCACAAAATAACAGTTTATCTTTTTTCATCCGCAGTAACAAAAGAGCAACAAACACTACGGGATTCAGTAATCGGCTAAAGTTGGAACCTAATTGCGTGGGGCGTAAGTCATTACTACATTACCATCACCACGAAACCTTGTACCTACAACGAAGTTGAATGAGATTGCCTCTGATTAGGACGATTAAGTCCCTCATTCAAATTACATGAAAATATTTCTTAGAAACACTGATTAGCTTCGGTATTAGGAAAGTAATCATTTGTTCCATTGTAGAATCTGCTTCATTGAAAAACGGTATTTTTTATTCAAGATAACACCTGCTGAATTTATATTTGGATAGTTATATAAATGATATATCGTATGATGATTTTCCTCCTATCAACTCAAGATTTCGAAACGTGATAAACTAAAATAATTGGCTCACAAGAAAATGTAAATGAGGATACTTATAGTGATATAGTATAGGAGCTAGACAGTAAAATCTGCAAGAGTTTTGCCTATACTTCAATATTATCGTAGTATTTCAACGTCAACATACGGTACATATCTCAAAGTACTGTTTCGGGGCCTTTTTCTAAATAATTCATCTGAATTAGCTCTCTTAATCTATGTCACCGAATGACTGTATTGCTTTTACTGACATTGAATATTAAGTTCGCTATAGATAGGTACACTAATGATATGCGAATATTCAAGGGTGCAAATCTACATGAAAAAATAATGATAACGTTTTATATACACAAGGGACCAAAAATGTTCCTTAACGAAAGAGTTTTGAGGACAAAAATGGTAGAAAATATCGAAGTTAATCAAGGCCGATCGCATGACACCGTTTAATCGGAGAATTCTTCTTGTATCGAAAATTACGCAGCTTCATTAAGTGTCACTGCCTACTGGAGTGATAAAAATTTTCAATTATTCATCGCACTACAGAAGGTTTTTTTTCAATCAAAAACGACGTATTATAGAAAAAAAATTTCGAGTGTTTCATGCCAAACTGAACGAGTTCAAAGACTGATTTCATTTGAGAAAAACCCATGAGCATATATATATTTTTTTTTTCAAAAATATCAATAAGTCAATTTTATACCCATACCACTATTAAGATTGAAAATAATTCACTGCTTTTCCGAATATCATTGAAATATCCCAAATAGTTTCTGATATATTGAATAATCTCCATAATTTTCTTGAAATTTTAACATTTCGTACTTTTGTAACAGAACATTTCTGAAACATAGTTTATATAGCACACTATCATTATTTTGTCATGTAGATTTTCACCCTTGAATATTCGCATATCATCAAGGAACATCTTGTAAGGCCCAGCACGAATTAAACAGGGAACACCAAGGACATAGCAAGTGGTAGTAGCGTTGATTTTCTTGCTGTTGTCATCGATGACAGGCCAACTTGGTCAAAATATAGTGTCATTTTATTTGTTTGAAAGTGTTAAAGCATGATTGCAACTTGATAAACAGTTGATTCTCTAGGGCAATTAACATCTCCTCAGTCTTCAACAATAGGAAAATACATACAGGATAATTGTTTGATGAATATTTGGGGAGTTCTTTTCATTCATATTCCATTTGTTGTTTGTTACATACTTCTCATCATGATCATCATTAGCTTCGGGAAAACTTGGATCCTACTGAAACATGATACTAACGAGAAAATACATTTGAAGAATGTAGGAACCATTCCAATCTCGAATCCAATGGATAGTGTGGACAGAAACGAACATATCCGACATGACAATGAAATGTATTTTCGGAGTGAATCTGGCAGAACGTACGTCCCTGAACACCCACCAAGATTATGCACAATCACAAACACATGCACATATAGAAAACGTAACGGAATTCGCGAGAGAGGAATATAAAGTAGACCACAAACGACTCAACACATACAAATCTGGGTGAACGTTCCTTCGACGTTGCATTCAGCATGATATCGGAATCGGAAAGACAATAACTGCATTCGTAATGTGTAGCTGATGTCCGAGATATTTCTATAAACAACTGCTGGGCTGCCCAGAGAGAGATTGTTGATAGGATTACCTTCATAATAACGAGTTCGGGCTCGCTCAGAATGTTTCTTCAACGTACAGTTTCAATGAAATCTACCACCTATGCTGACCTGGTAAATCTGAATGAAACCATGAGCAATTGAAACAAAATATTCCTGTTTTTCATATCTGAACTCTAGTTTATGTGGTAGTGGGTGGGAAAAAAAGTAGGATATTTTACCAAGATTCCACTTGTAGGTCTTTGTATTTGTCACGGTTGCAATTATAACTTTTTGAACATGAATGTTACATTTCTCACTCTTCATCATTTTCAGGAATAAGCACCAAGGTTTCAGGAGCCCTGAAGGTTCAGTAATGCGTTTTCAAAAGCTATCAGTCGAGTCTATTATTCCTTCACCTGAGAATGCTTGACTCAAATTTACTCATCGAAAAAATACAAGAATACTCCAAACGAAACTTTCCCTAAATTGAGAAAAACACCTTGGGTCGAATATCCTCAGTTTCCCCTATCTTATTTTTGATTTATCGTACTCTAGTTTCACCCACTGAATAGTTTTTCAGGGACAATAACTTTCTCCTCACAACATTCTTTGAGTTTGATCTACAAAAATTTCTAGAAAGTTAATTTTTGCATTGTCGATATCTAGTTTCGTTCTAGTGATATGCACACCTAACGTGATTATGAATATTCTCCATAGCAAACGAATACTTCGATTCCACATTTCATTTGGGATTCATTTTATTCCAATGATGTTTTTCTCTACGTTGGTGCTATTCGTTGACTCTGTCTTGAGAGGTCATTACATTATTGAAATGACATTATGGCATCAGTTCATTATATTTCCCCATTTCTTTTGAATTGATCGACCATCAAAATGATATTTTCCTCACCTATTCAATCTACGGGTTCTTTAAAAATATGCACTTGTTCAAGAAAGGAAAATACTGTTTATCATTCGGAAAGTAAATTTTTCCTACAGTAGAAAATGAAGAGTTTGGAGTCCCACACAGGCGCTTCTGGCGAGAACTTCATCAGAGTGAAAGAATCTGACCACCTATTTGTTTTGTGGTGTCTCTGATTAAGTTATTCAATGTCAGTTTATTCAAATCCGAACTTGAAGAGTCAGCGCCTTGAAGCCTCCTCTATTTTTGAATCAATAATCATGGAAGGGTTGTAATTCACTGTAACTACTGCCATGCGAGTACACAGGTTCTAGCTGTCCACTATCAGGTATGATGTAATCAAGACCCGAAAGTTAGTAGCCTTCTGTATAAAACGACTTGGATTCTTCACATGGGGCTTATACATACTCCAGTCTATGAAGGTGAAAAAAGTGTAAACTGTGTATTTATCCCATGCAGCACCGTTTCGTATGAAAATTTGGATATAGGTTCTACTTACCCTCTTTTCCAAAATCTACCCCGTGCTTTCTCCCTGGGGGTGGATGCCACCCCTTCTTGGGGGTGAAATTTTTTTTATTGGAAATAAGTGCGGAAATCAATAGATTGACTGATTCTGAGCACTTTTCGTTCAATGGAGTTTTTTCTGAAAAGCAATACTTTTCGACTTATTCGCGAGTGAATTTGTCGGTTTTCAGTCAAAAAAAACACATTTTCAGATCATTTTTCGCGAATAACTGGAAAATAATGCATCTGATCAAAAAACACGCGGAGAGCAAAATTATAGCTTTTGAAAAACCAAAGGCGATTATTTGTTTGTGATGTATGCAAACCCACTATAAACTGAATAATTGCTTGTTGAAAGTTGATTGGTATTTTCAAACGCCAAAATGGAAAGTTTCTACGTACAATAACCAAAATCCAATGCATTATTCGGGAAAAACTCATTGAACGTTTTCTGAAGTCCTTCAAAAATCCTTAATTTTTGTTATTCATGAAAGTTTCTAGCATCAAAACTGACCGAGGTATGAAGGAAATAATGTTGAATCTTATTTTTTCGTTGAAAAAAAATTGTGATTAACTCATCCTCTCTTCTCCCCCCTTTGAAAAAAATCGTTGTTACTCCATAATTCACTTCATTCATGTTCTTTCAATTAGTTCTGAGTTTTTCATCAATTGAAAGTACGTAGTTTTGAAAAAAATTGAGATTGAAGAAAAAAAATCATATACGTAATTCAGCGAAAAATCACAATTTCTTCGAATTAACTCGAAAAGTATTGATACATGCAAAATTTTCTAGAGTACAAAATTGAAGGCTATTCTTCTCTGAAAATTTCGGTGTTTCATTTTTTCTGCAGGATGAAAATAGAGTAAGTGATGGCCAGTTAAATATTGTGAGGGTTCGCGCAAAGTACCTTTTTTGAACACTTTCAGCATGAATCTTCTCAAAAATATAATCTGAATCAAAGAATAACGTGAATGAGCTTATAGCTCTTGAAAAGAGCTACAAAATACTTTTTTGGTGGGTTCAATTGCTTGAAGACTGAGCGAGTTATGGGAAAAAAACCAAAAACAATTTTTGTAGAAATCAGAGTATGTTCATTAGTATATTGAAGAATTCTTCTAGTACCTATATTTTAGGCCTAGTTGAACTATATGTATATTATATATGTATATATACATATAGTTCTACTAGGCAACGATTTTTTCCAAAGGGGAGGGGGGGAAAGCAAGGATGAGTTATTCACAATTTTTTTTTCAAGGAAAAAATAGGATTGAACATTATTTCCTTCATACCTCGGTCAGTTTTGATGCTAGAATCTTTTATAAATAACAAAAATGAAGGATTTTTTAAGGACTTCAGCAAAGGTTCAATTAGTTTTTCCCGAAAAATGCATTGGTTTTTGGTTATTGTACGTAGAAACTTTCCATTTTGGCGTTTGAAAATACCAATCAACTTTCAACAAGCAATAATTCAGTTTGTAGTGGGTTTGCATACATCACAAATAAACAATCGCCTTTGTTTTTTCAAATGCTATAATTTTGCTATCTGCAGGTTTTTCGATTAGATGCATTATTTTCCAGTTATTCACGAAAAAGGATCTGAAAATGTGTTTTTTTTTGACTGAAAACCGACAATTTCACTCGTGAATAAGTCGAAAAGTATTATTACTTTACAGAAAAAAACTTCATTGGACAAAAAGTGCTTAGAATTAGTCAATATATTGATTTCCGCACTCGTTTCCCATAAAAAAAATTAAACCCCCAAGAAGGGGTGTCATCCACCCCCAGGGAGAAAGCAACCCTCGGAACAGGGTAGATTCTGAAAAAGAGTGTATGTAGATCCTGAATACAAATTTTCATGCGAATCGGTGCTGTATGGGATAAATACACGGGAAAATGGTCATAGAGGACTAACAATCATCTCTCAGCAAGTGATGGATGTTGCAAATTCCATGGGGCAAATGCTCGATAGCTTAAGCATTGTTTAGAGAAAAGTAGGATAGTTATCCCAATGGAAATATCGTAGAAACGAAACTGGAATATTTCAAAGATTATTCTGAAGGTGAAACGTTCATTTCATATATGTACGTCAATTTCCAAGTGAACACATTAACATTGGAATAACATCATTATAGGGTAGCTGGTGTCACAGAAATGTTTCAAATGCCTTTTACACCGACCAACCTTCTTAGTTATCAATGAACAATCGCCACGTCGCTATGATTTGCTCATAAAAAACATTTTTTTTTCTGGAAGTTTTCACCGATGACAAAATCTAGCCACACACATACGCACGTGTCTCCTGGAATGAGTCTCATTATCGGCATATTAAAAGATAATCATTCAAATCATCAATTAATACTGTAGTGTTGGAAAACGATTAGAATCTCGATTCGTATACATAGCACTCCAATTCTATAAACCATAAACTATCTTTGAAATCAATCGGCTTTTCGATTGCTTTGATTTTTCACCCGTTAAATGTGGTCTCAGTACAGTTGTTTGTTATTATTTCGATATCAAATGGTGCCGTCACTTTATTTGAATGACCTATAAATTCATCGAGTTTCACTCACCGCATAGCCTTCTTCGATTTCACTCCCAGCTTTTGCTCTCGAATATATCGTGTCACATCTTGATGGACAAATATAACTCGAGACGCAGCGCAAGGTTGCTCTATTTCGCAGTGGATTCGTTTCAGAGGCACGTTTATAATATTATCGACAAACTGTACATGTCACTCAGTCAGGAGTCATGTCTAAATAAAAACTCCAAAGTATGACATAATTGCTAAAAGAATACAGGTGAACATTTGAGAAACTGATAAGAAATGAAAGAGTCGATAGTTTAGTAATTTTTCCTCTTTATTCATAGTGTTCAAAATATAAAGGTAATTGTAACGTGATTACGAGCCGATGATATGAGGGAAGTAATACATGTTATGCGAGCGATTTATTATGAGTTTCGTACAGGGGATTAGTGAATTGAATCGTGCACTCCTCAATGATGTATATCATTTCAAATCGATTTGAGTTGTTCAAGGTATACCTATACTATCAAAATCATAGCGAGTATATATATCTAGGATGAATTCTTAAAATCGCTACCGCAAAATTGGTTGCTATACTTATGCAATATGTTTAATCTAATTTTTGAGAGCCAAACTTTTCCCGAGTCTTGGTCAGACATAATTTTGACTATGCTCCATAAGAAAGGGCCCACGCAGAATCCTGAAAACTACAGGGGAATTGCACTAGCCAACTGTTCTGCTAAATTATTCACTACAATTCTACTCAATCGTCTTACCGAGTGGTCCGAGTCAAATCATATTATACCGGAGTGTCAGTCGGGATTTCGGAGGGGCAGAGGCTGTGTTGACAACGTTTATGTTTTAACCTCTGTCATTCAACTACAATTGCGACTGAAAAAACGTGTTGTTTTCGCAGCCTTTGTTGACTTCAAACGTGCGTTCGACTCAATTAATCACTCACTTCTTTGGTCTAAACTATATTGTCTTGGTGTGAGTGCAAAATGTATAAGAATGATTCGTAATTTATATCAAAATACTTCAGTAAGAGTTAGAACAGACAACTGTTTTTCAAAATCTTATGAAGTCTCAGAGGGTGTTTTACAGGGGGAGTCTCTAAGTCCGTTACTATTCAGCTTATTCGTTGCAGATATTGAGGCTTTCTTTCGATCTAGAAATGCTGTAGGCCTTAACGTGGATAATATTCATGACATACTTTTAATATTATATGCCGATGATTTGGTCATTTTAACTGAGTTGGAAATTGACCTGAAAAGAAAGTTGAAAACTCTGGAGGAGTACTCCATGGTTAATAAATTAACAGTAAACACTATGAAAACTAAAGTAATGCGTTTTTCAATGGGAGGTTTTAGAACAGGTGGTAATTATAGTTTCAGGTACGGTAATGTGACATCGAAGTAGTCAACAAATTCACCTATTTGGGTATACCTTTCGTTTGTTCATCATTTTTCAGGGATACTGCTGAAACCTATGTGGCAAAAGGCAAACAGGTTATAGGTTCGGTATTTTCAATTTTCACTCAGACGCAAGTTACTTCATGGGAAGTGAGAATGAGATTGTACGAATCTATTATAGTGAATTCCGTCACTTATTGTATTCCTGTCTGGGGTATACGCTATTTTGATGTCATAGAGCGGGTTCAAGTATCCTTTTTCAAAAAACTCCTTTGTTTACCAAGAAATACTGCTGACAGTATGGTACGTTTAGAATGTGGTGTTCTCCACCTCAGTTTCAAGGTTCTCAAAGCTGCTTTGAATTGGCTGTTGAATATGCTCAGTATGGATTCCAACAGGTATCCTAGAATATGTTTTTTACGACAGAAAAATTTACCAACAACAGATTTTAGATACAACTGGGCTTCACAAATGAAGGCACTTTTTGAGGACTTGAATTGTGGGGAGCTATGGAACATCCTCAGTTTTGCTAATCTTAAAATCAACTTCGATGACGTTCTGGCTAAATTCAGTGAAAAGCTATTCGAAGAAGATATACAACATATATCCAAACTCATCCTTTCCTTTATACTTCAATAGATTTACCGTTTCGCGAAATGTCAAGCATTACTTTCAGTTCAGAATTCCCATATCGGTTATCAGAATAATTGCCCAGCTGCGCTGTGCAAATACAAGACAAATTAAATTCACTTTCGGTGGGTCCACTTATTCAATTGATCAGACTGAAAATTGCACAATGTGTAATCTCAATGACGATGAAACATTTTACCACTTCTTCTTTGAATGTCCCCTGTACAGGTGCGTTAGGACGAGAGAAATTTGCCAAATCAGATCTTTGAACCACCTCTTATTAGAAATAGAAAGAATAACTCCAAAAGTAATCAGTAATTTCGTCATGGATGCTTTGAAACTCAGAGCTTTTGTTATGAATGAATAAGGTCTCAAAATTCAGAATTATTTTCTTGTGCCCATTGTCAAATTCAGTCATTGTCAGTTTTTTAACAAGTTTTTCATTTACCTAGTGCCATAATACCATCTATTGTTTCGCGCCCTTTAACTAGGTTATATCTATATATACATATATAAATTGTTTTGTTTTAAGTGATATCTCCTTAATATAAGTACCACACTAGTGTTTCGCACGCTTTTTGGCTTATATTTATAGTGTTTTAAGCAACAACAGCCAAACTATTTCCTGTAAGATTGATTGTATCTTGATGTGGAATAAATATTATTATTATCATTATTATCTAGGATGTGACGAGAAATCTGAACGTTCGGATTCGGAAATTCCAGTGAAGCTCCTGACGTTTCATTATGGAATTTTGTTTAAAATCTCTGGATGGAGAATTTACCTCGAATATCTATACTTCTTGTGGCTCGATCCTGACATTCTATTAATCTATTGAAATGAAAAAGTTTCAAAATATGAACTGGTTTTTCAAATTCAAATCGAAGTGTCAAACTTTTCAAAATAATTGATAGCTTTCTATTAGACGAACTTGGCCTTACATATTTTGTATACTGATGATTCTATTGGTGACGAAAAATCCCGTGAGGATTCAGCCAATAAGAACGTCGGTATCGACATTCACTCGTAAGCTGCCGCCTGGTTGGAAATGTAGCCTAAGAAAATCGCATTTTATCACTACCTGTGTCACTACCTACCGTCAAAAAATATAAGCTCTGGCTTCCGTTTCTCAGATCGAGAGGATTTGACTAAACAAAAGCATATCAGACGACGCACCAGGGTTGTATGCATCTTGGTGTACGTGAATATTACAGCAATTTCGAATTGTGGTGTGGGGTGTGCCAACCCCGCTTGGTAGTTCTGTCAACGAATAATGATTTGTTCTCTTATGCTAATGTTTGCAATTTTTACTTCATCAGCAATTTTGTGTCTATTCTGGTATGCACTATCAGTTTCTTTCCCTCAGAACAATTTTTGATGATACGAAGTTTTGCATCTAGAATCATGAATTTGTATTGCTTCAGGAATCTCGATCGAAAATTACCACATTTCATAAAATCATTGTGAATTAGGATTGAGTAAATCGAGTCGCTGGCATGAAACTCCTTATTCTCCTATTCCTTGGTCATTTTAAGAAATTGTCATTCTTCTAGTTCGTTATTGTATTCTTAGTGCTTATTTCAAAGTTTTGAACTTGACATCAACGCTAGTCTCTATTTCCATGGAATAAAAATGTCGAAATCAAATTAAAAAATCAGATTTTCTAAAGTATTTCTATTGTAGATATTGAAGGAGCAATAACGAACTAGTATGACATAGAAGTGTCTATGCATCACTTGTATCAAAAGAAGTATATGCCCTCAAACCAGAGGCATTTCTCTGCTTTGTAACATAGTCCTCAGGGCAGAAACATCTATTTTTTACCCTTAGTACATAAATGATCATTTAGACATCAGATCAAACTTCGGATCAACTACAATCGATGAAATGGGAAAAGGGGAATCCTAGACAAAACTATAATCATACTTTTTTCTGTTCGATTCAACGACCGATTGATTCTGATACTTACTGTAATTTTAAAGGCAGACAACACATATAAAGTTTCATCCAGTTTAGACGAGGAAGTATGAAAAAAATTGAATAGGGTGAAACGTTTCAATCTTTTTTCGATTCACAGTCTGCAACTTTTATTGGATGCAATTTGTTGCGACAGCTGATCGATGCGCATGCCGCAACGAAAATTGCTGAAATTTCATCACGTTTGTCTAGGGTAAATCGGAAAAAACGTGTTGTTCAAGTATTGTCTGAGCAAAACCCTATTTTGTTTATTTGATGTGATACTTTATTTGTATCGCTATTACATACCTATCAACTGATTCTTCAAAAAAAATTCGCAAAGATTGGGATCAATTTGATTGAAGAAAAACTATTGTTTCTTTGCCAACGTTTCGAATTTTGATAAATTCATCATCAGGGCTCAAAAATCAAATTTTAATTTATTAAAATTCGAAACGTTGGCAAAGAAACAGTTTTTCTTTAATCAAATTGATCCCAATTTTACCAATACCACCATTGAAGAATTTAACTCTGGATCACCAAACCTACCAAAATTGTAAGAAGATATCAATAAATATATTTTGAAAAGTAAAGACAGTATCTATATGACAATGGCGTCCATAGTCGGAAGAGAGATGGGGAAGCCTCCCCCTAGCGTTTACAAAAAAAAATAACATGCATCATGTGTACACAGGTATTTAATTTCAAGAAAATTGGTGAAAAATTTCAGTAGTAGTATTTGTCTTCCAAAATGTGCAAAACATAGTATACAATAGCTTAATGTCTAGCCCCCTTCCCCTACATACAGCATTTCATAAGGGCGCCCAGGGTGTGTTCGAAATGGCTGATAAATAATTGGAATTATTTATGACATTTTCAAGCTCAGAAATCGAAAATTAAGATACAGAGCAATTAAAGTGAAGAAGCTACCGTTTTCCCTATTTTTTTAATAACAACTTCTATATATCTACACCGAATTAACATATTGAATGAACTATTAAATTTCATCAATTATTCTATTTATAAGTTTATAACAATCCTCACTGTCGGTACACTAATCATTACTTTCACATGATTGGTATCATTATTGTGTTCAGCAGAGTAATCTCTTCATTTCGCTATGCAATTAATTATGATTCGATTTGATTATATTCTCTAACAAGGAAAGTTACTCAACAAAATCGAGTGTTATAGCTAAACAACATGAATAAAATAATGATCAATGAATAATAATTTGAAAAAAAAATGAGGCACACACCATTGTAACTCGACTGGTGTTGAATATCAGCAAACAATAGTTCAAGCTTTAACAGAATGAAAAAAGTAGAATTCTATATAGAGAATTTTGCAATTGAACGATATCTCTTCAGATCTGATAAAGATGTGAAATGAAGAGTTGGGAAGATGCCCTGGTTTGTTTAAAAGTATGTCCCAGAAATCAGTTCCTGTTTCACACCCCTAACTATTGTTTTCAATTGTTAAATATGTTTTAGAGAATTTCAGTGTCTGCCAAGATGTTTTAAAAAAAAAAAAGTCAAGTATCATTCTGCAAATATCAGAAAATAATCCTAAAAATCTATTCGAAAAAATTGTCGGATAACGCGCAACGAATTCATACAAGTGGTATTAGGTGGCGATAGAGATACATTCTGACATATTTCTACAGATAAAAGAAAAATAATTACGAATAATCTGGTCTGACAAGTCGAAAACACCTCGAAAGAACCATTTTCTATTTATACAAACTTGTAAACTGAATGTAAAATGTGATGAAAAGGAATTTATCATTACACGGAGATGTTTGTTTGCCCACATAAAAGATGTAATATCAGAACGAAGTCAAACACGCTTTCCCTTCTTACATAATCTGTTCAAATGAAACAAAACGCATGATTATAAACGAGCACACAAAAAATTGGGAAACAATCAAGTCAAGAGCATTTATGAAGTTATGTGTTGTGGTGAAGTAATAACTGAGTGAAATGATTTACCACTATTGTTACAAGATAAAGTGAATTAACTAGAGACCACTCGACCACAATTAATTTGCTTATACACCTTAAAATAAAACAAGAGACATGGGAGGAATTAACACGTAAGTTGGAGGCAACCAGCTGCTGGCACGTGACTACTAGCAATGATATTTCTGAGGGACGAATTATGAAATAGTAGTTTATAAATTTATGTTTGGCTTCTCTCAACAGTACTCTCGTTTACGTAGGCATGTATGGAAAATACCTTCTGGAGTGGACCATAGGTAGATGTCTTTAGTGAACATGCCTGTTCTATATAAATACACACATATTACCATTTGTTTCATAAAAACGATTTTTCTAAAGTCATACCAGGAACTCTTCGAGTTTCAATGGGAAACGAAATGAAGACAATTAAAACTCTTTCCGGTACGTTTTCCCACCCAATTTACCTTCTCACCTGGTGCATGGGGGTTTCTGTTGATGTGCTGAAGATGAGAAATGAATGCAGATGGTCAGTTACAGAAATTTTTGGTTGATATCATCATCATCATCATCAGTTGATATAACCGTTTCTTTTATTAATTCATTGACTAACCTAATTTTGTTTATATATGAATAATTGATGATGTACAGAAGAAAAAATGCTCTTTCAGTGGTAGTTGTTATAGTACTACCATGCAACTTCCCGTTACAATTCAGACTTGTGGGAATGACCGATGAAGAAATGTGGAATGAGCTGTATGATGATTTACTTGGTGATGCAGAATCTTAAGCGTCAGATAACGGCAGTATGCTGAAGAAGTAATTGTATATGCGGCTTCATTTTAAAGAATAAACCCGAAGAGGAAACAAACATTGAAAATTCAGAAATAGATATTCTGGAAGAATATGATTCACAATCAGAAATAACATTTCCGGAACTTTTGAAAATAAAATCCTGAAATGACTCGAAAAAAATTAGTGAGAAAAATGAACCAAATCATTCCAGGCTGCTGGGAAGTGTGATAAACTGTAAACCGTTAAGGAAAGTGTCCCATTCGTTGAGCCCAAAGGAAAACCTGGTTTTCTTAGAAACTTGAATGACCGAACTCTCGGAAAATTTTTTGAACTCTTCATAACAACAGATGCAGTTGACCATAATGTATTTCAAACCAATTTGTACGCTCAACAAATACAACAAGGACTGGGTGACGCTCATTTTCAAACCAATTATAAGGAAATTAGGACCTTCCTCGGCATGAATATCCTGATGGAAAAGAAAGTGCTTCCTAGTTATAGACACAATTGGAGCAGTGCTCCAGATATGCACGATTGCTATATCAGTCAGCTCATGAATGTTAATCGTTTCAGTTGGTTATTGGAACTTGCATCTGAAGGGTAATGAAATTATGTCAAAAAGAGAGGAAACTGGTTTTGATGAACTTTTCATACTGAAACCTTTCAAGACGATCAGTTCAGCTGTCAGTTATAACCTCCAGAAGATCGTACAGAATGGTTGTGCACCGTGTGCAAAAACCTACCACTCTGACTTTCGAAAACCGAAAACTGTTTTTGTGACTACTTGTAGATTTATTCATGGTTGCATGGTGGTACATATGATGTAACACATCACAACTCATATTTTTTTGTGAAACAAATTTGCAAAAAGTTCTCAACAGTGTTTTTTCGTGCCTTCGAGCAGTTTCCAAAATGAAAAAATTGTGAAAAACATCTTTAATTTTTTGCGCGCCAAGGGAATATTTTTCCCCAGTTTCAGCATGCAACGAATTAAACTAGCGCAGGGCGAAAAGTGATATGTTTCTTGAACTATAATACAACAGCGAGGGGTACTTCATTTCGGGATACTAGATACCTTGGAAACACAGAAATCCAATGGTGTAAAAATCAGAAATTCATAAGGAATCCTTTGTGGATTACCATATTCGGAAATTTGGTGTAGAAATTTCAATGAGTGAAACATCACTCGTACAACATCGTAAATGCCAGGTCGGCCTTGATATTGAAAATTTTCGACTTACAAGTAAAAATAAATGTTAACCCCCCCTCTACATATAATGTTGATTATACTGGCAATAATCTACCATTATTTCATATTATTGCACTAACGGTTGAACCCTCGGTTATGCTTCAGTGGTAGCTTTACTAGAGAGTGCATGTCTAACTATTATAAATTACGAAGGAAATTATATTCCTTTAATTTTCTTGTAAGGCATTTCAAAGACGTAGTGTATGACGATACCAAGCAAGTTTCAGGTCTCTCGTCCACTGGGAGCGGGAAGCTTGACCTGTATCATTGCGAACAGATCCCGTTCTGCTGGGGTTTGATTGCGATCTAGTGCGAAAGAAGATATACAAATGAACTGTGATTTTGCTCGTTCAAGAAAGGAAGTGTCTACTATCACCTGGGTAACAACTAACTTTTTGCTTCAATGGGATTCACCCACATTTCCCGCCTTCGTCGATATCGCCTGTGCCTAATACGACGGTGAATGGTGTTAATTCCAAATCGAAAAGTTCATCAGAATAACCAAAAAATCCGTTCCGAAGATCCACCTCGATGGCAATGGACGATGTATATCGCACGATTTCGTGCGTTAGCAAGAATTCGTTGCTTCGCTGTTCGCAACTTTCTCTCCCAGTGAAAGAGAGGCCTTCTTACACTTCTGATTTCTGAATCAACTATGATGAATGAATTAATAATGCAATCTCAGATTCTGTTTGTCGAATAAAGCCACGACAAACTCCCCTTCCTGTCAGACACTCTGTTTGACGTCCCAATAGTGTAGCCGCTGAAAAGATAGAATGATCACGTGAACGGCACGCACTCTTTGAATGTTCCTCTCCCCAATGTTACAAGTCCGATTTATACCACTCAACAAAAACGTCGCCGCGTCGTTCTCCCATCAACTCTTGAGATCCTTTTTTATAAGTGTTCATTATTACACCTTTTTCCTCTACAATTAAATGTATTTTTTTGATCTTTTTCTTGGAGGTGAAAGAGTGTTTCCATCCATATTATTTAATTAACGTAACACACGTAAATACAAAGCACAAATGAGTACAGTACAGTGTAAACAGTTCTTCATTTATTTCAGTTTAGAAGGCGTGGCTATGCAGGCATTTACTGTTCACGCGTCCTTGAATTCTATCTTTTGAACAGCCCGACTATAATACCAATTGAACCGTAGGCAAATTACTCCTTGTTACCGGTAAACACAAGCATCAAAAATCCAAAGGAACAGGTCGTATGAAAAAAACATTTCTTTTCGTTATTTCTGCTCAACTTGTGAAATATTCTGACACTGATATCATCATTCCAACGAGAATTCGCAAAGCTGAAATTGAGGTCGAAATAGGTGTCATTTCCGTTCTTATACATCTAACGGGTCACGTTTTCGAAAGTGGTTCGGTATCACCGAATCTGCAGTGTGTGTTGTCTAGAGGGGATATAATAATACGTGATATCCTAAGAGGGAAGTGAGACACCGCCGCTGTTGGCGGTCTAGCCGCTATATCCGACTCTGATTCAAGGAGATTCACAATGAAGGTGGAGAAAGAAGGGGTATCATTTCGATGGGTTTCGAACAGAATGCGGATATTTAGCCAAAAGAAGAGAATACTGCGACAAGCATCAAATTGAAAATATCCTAATATGTACTTTTCTAATGACATCATCACTATATTCAATAAACATGGTACATTTTTTTATATGCAGATTCACACGAAAGGAAAGCCCCGTAATGTTCAAAGAACACCGCGTGAATGGAGGGACAGGAGATACGAATTGACATTCACGTTGAATTTTTGAAGTTTGTAAGCCTCAGGAAAAAACTTCTCTCAGCAAGGAGTTCCAAAGTTCTGCTGTTCCATTGAAAAAAGATCCCTGAGCAAGAGAGGTTCGTCAAGGTCTTCAAGCTCGCAACAAAGGGGTGAGAATTCTGTATTCGTCGGGTCATCCGTGTAGATATTACCAAGTGTAGAACGATTGATAACAATTCACGAGAGCCCCGACCGTGAAAATATCTATAGATGTGAGAACTCATCATCTTGAATACAAACATTGCTTATTGGCAGTTACTCGGGCAGTTAAGTAATCCTTGCGATACATAACTAAGACCTGTGAGATAGGTTTTATTGGTACGCCAAACACATTAATTAACAAGAATATTTTAACATCTACGTAGGTGAATGATATTTACAAATAATGACATTCCTTGAAAAAAATCATTAGGTGTACCTATTGCTGGTTGAAAAAAACATTCTCGTGAAATCTTCAAAAGATTTGAAATGCTGACCTGTATTCGAACTCGTACCGTTGTGTTCAAAAGTAGAGATATTTTTTTTGTTAACGAATTCCACAAATACAACGCACATTCATGAGTACCACTCTTCAAACGCAATATTTCCTATGAAGCCCCAGCTCGAATCGGCGCCAATATTTTCAACAACTCCCCCTCCTCCATCGAAAGCTTTAAACATGAACTTACTTTCAAGAAAACCTCCAAAAGGATAACTGGTTGAGGAATATCTAGATTCTTTAAATGAATACTTTCAACTTTTATTTCATGTGCATCCCTATTTCTATGTTAATCCATATTCCACAATGTAAGTACATGCATATTTATTATGTAAACATGTTTTTTTCGAGGAATAGCTCTTTCATCAGCATTCGGTCTCAGAAAGCAATATTTTTCTCCGATATATTTATTCGGAATTACCGCAAAATGAGTCAAAATTAGCAATTTTTTTGTTTTCCTAAATTATTAATTTACATCTTCATATAGACGACAAAAATATAAATGGGCTGGATAATATTAAAACTATTTTACAAAGTAAAATTCACAACACTGAATTGAGTCGTTCAAACGCGACCATTTAGCGCGCACTTTAGATGATGTCAAATGACGTTTCACAAGTATCTCTGAGTTTTGCATTAGCTATTCAGCAGTAGAGAAATCGATTTTTCACTAACCCTACCTAAATTACAACCATATCGAAATATAGATTTATAATATACATCTCTGCTGTGGGCTATCATGCATGCTAATCAATGTTATGAACTCGAAAACATCATATCAGATAATGTATACCTCGCAGCTTTCACTCATTTAATCTCTGCGAACGTAGCATCGAGATTTGATGCGAAAAATGCTGTCATCATTGATGTAACTATGTTCGGTGGATTGTCTGATTGTGCATGGATAAAACCAATTCCAGGCATCGTTCTAGATTCACTACAAATACAAATTCACCAGAAATCGCCAGCGAAATACAGGATCGAAATATTTTAGCACTAACACAGTATGCATATGAATCCACTGTTATGTCATCTGATGTCATATTTAGTTTACAGCAATGGTGACGGGTTTTGTAGGTTTTAATTTTCCTCCCTAATTCTCTAACGATATTTAATGTTTTTAAATAATTACTGAATGAAACGAACAGCTTTTGATTATAATGTGATGATAATGAAGAATCGAAAAAATATGATTGTGGTTAATTTAAATTTTATGCATATTTTCTATTATGTTCTTTTCAACCGGTTTATATCGCGAAACAGATATGCAAAATGAAACGCAAAACTGGCGGTATTCATCCGGTGCATTAGACAATACATGCCCTGTAATACTACGGAAGCGCCCTCCGTTGCCTTCCCCGACAACAAACAGCTGTCGGAAGTAAAATCTCGATCCGGGTTGTTAGCGAAAACGGAAGCCGCACGACGAATTAGAGACGTTGCCGCAATGGCACTCACTTTATAAATCGTTTTTACACTCGGCCAACTCTCGGATCGTGTTCAACTAACCGATTTGATTGCGACACAGTTCGCGAAGAAAGAAAAAAAAACGAAACGACATAGTGCAATGTCAGAAACAATGGAATTGCGTTTTATGGCCGGAGAGTTTCGTAATTGGGTAACGTTACGTTTTTACTTCCTGCTCGCATGCCCACCAGCTGATGGCAGAAAAAATATCGCACGACGAAATTTGTTCCGGTCGTTGAATTTCTAACGGATTCGTTGCTGACAGATAGGCCATTGGAATTAGACAAAAGAGCGAGGCGACTTTGCAATAATATGTTACATCCCAAAACGAACTATTAGCGCACCCAGGAGAAGGAGGGGGGGAAGCAAGCTGCATCTTTTCCCCAGTGCAGACAAAATTTTCATTGTTTTTTCACTACTATTCAACACGCTGTTCGGAGATTTCAGATGAAAACAGTTATATTCGATGATCGAACAAAAAACTGAAACTACCAATGAAAATCAAAGGATTTCGGTATTGTAGCGGTTAGCACGTCCTCCTGTTGTGCGGTAGACCAGGGTTCGATTCCCCGCCACGGAGGAACCGTGTTGTGATTCCCACGTTTGAATGTAGGGCCTCGTTGATCCTTCGCTAGAGATCTGTTGCACACACTGATATCAGTTACCTATACAAATATTCGAAGTTCACTTATGTTCAAATTCCAAAAAATCTTCATGAATCTTTGACTACAGGCAAAGACGAGAGACCTGCAATATTTGCAGTTATTCTGTGTTAACCTCAGTTCACTCAAATATTTGATAAATTATTTGCAAAAGTGAAAGTTGCATAGTCGGTTGCATATTGTTACAGAATCCGATAAACGCCGCCACTGAGCATAATAAACATAATTCAACGAACTGGGCCAATAGGCGCGAACCCGAAAGCGCTTTTCGCCTTCCGAGGCAACTTCTCGATGAAGCTAGTCGATCGAGTCGTTTTCGAGCGAAGATTGATTGAATAGAATATCTAGTCTGTTTGATCGGAGTATATAAGAATGTATTTCATCGGGTAGCGGCAGATTCTAGTGAAGAGTGTTGGATGTTTGAGTCAGTTGAGAAGTCAAAGTGTTTTGAAAGCGATTAAAAGTCAGTGAAGTTGCTGTATTTGTGAAATAAAGTTAATAAAAATGAGTCTGAATTACAAATTACACACTCCGCGAGATTCAATTTATTCCATCCTCTATTATCGTTCTGTACAACACAATTAACTCCAAACCATTGAACTCGCGCAATCGAGGAAACTACATAATAAGTTTCGAATAAAAAGAGCAATAACTGAAAGTAACAATTTATTTTCGAATTTCCTGCGTCATAATTCGTTCCCATTGGCTTCATATTTACGCAATGCAATAATAAACCGACGACTTAGTTATTTCTTACAACAAACATAAATTGATTGCCCTCGTTATAACCACATTCAATTTTATATCGTGATCTTATTCATCCCGGGAAAGAATAAATTCTTGCGTGGTTGTTAGAAAGATGAAACGATAAGAATGAACTTGCAGTAAGCGAATTCTGCAAGAATGTTCAAAATCAATAACTTATCAGACTATCATCAAGAAACGGAAATTGCTATAGAAATCCTTTTTTCAAGAGACTCGTGAGATTACAAAAATGAATGCGAAAAACATAAAATTCACAGTTGAACTTAATACATTTTCAGTTCATACCACTGCACTCGGCTGATAGTGAATACTGAAAAACGGTTATTGTTCAGTTTTTTGGAAGAGAGGCAGTTAATTTTAACACCAAAGTCATCGTTGATAATGCATCGATAGAGTTTTTGGAAATGGTTGTTGATTGTGGTATGAATTGTCAATCAATCAATCAATCATTCAACATAATTTCATGGGGACGTAGCTGCGATATAGATTGTCTACTTTTTGCATAGAAAAGAAAAATGTCAATCAATTGAAACGTGATGAGTCCCGCTATATTCGGATAGAAAAAAAATTGGGACAGTCCGTTGTCTGATATAATATGTCTATTCGTATTCATGTTATATATGTGGGGAAAAGACAAGTACTTAATCAAATTCTAAGTTTCATAGATAACCTACTAGAAACGGAGATCTTCTGAGGATCAAGAAACATCGAACAAAATATGGGATTGCATTTACTCATTTGTTTCCTTCTGGAATAAGGATAATTAAAACTTTTGAAATGTTCGAGAGAGAAGTGAATGCTCTCATAAGTGTATATTATTTTAACCATGTAAGATTTTTTTGCAAATAATAACTAATGTGATTGACATTTTATATTTTCGAATCACTCGGAGTGAAATTTGTATCATTATCAAGACTGGCGACCATATCATCAGTAAGATAAACCTTGCAAGAATAAATGACATATTGAGTGGAGTGGTTTTCGGTAAGGTTGTGGTCGAATCTTCCACCTGTCATGCGGGAGGCCTGGGTTCAATTTCCTGACACGAGACCGCCACGTTGGAATTCACACGTTAGTTATGGGGAAAACCCATTTGAACCCGCCCACTACATTCCACATAATGTAAGTTCCATTTTAAAAATTCGTCAAAACTAAAAAAAACATCGTCACTAAAGAGGACATGTTATATCGAAGAGATTTTCCCAAGTCTTACTTTGACGATTGTTATGAATGTATTAAATCTTTTCAATTCCATGTATCCGGAGGAGTTTTGACGCAGATATAATCTGGAGTAAGGATCGTATAAATTTGTCCGTTGTCTTGTAAAGACCAGTGTCATCACGATTGTCGTGATTTATTCTGAAATCATTTTACCAATCATACATGATGATTTGAAAACAGTATAGCGAGGGCGGTGTTAATGTTCCATGTAAAAAAAATAGCTATCAATACATCTCAATATCCTTTCGCGAAACCTGACTGCTTTATCAACATGTAACTTTTCTCAAGAACGATTCAATTGAGGCAGATTGGTGTTCCTAGTACGATCTCTCAGGTTTCTTATTTTTGAGCAGATGGTTCCTACTTTCGAACATAGTGTGTCGATCTATCGTATGTTGATTTTCATCTATTAATTTTTATCTATATCTAATTCTTTTTAGTCAATACATCTGTTCTCACTGAAAATCAAATGGGGATTTCATAATTAGAAGTTACGATTTGTTGGTCGAAATTGAACACTCCTGAATCCGTGGTAGTATACAAGATTTTCTGAATTATGATGTGGATATTGGAATCATCTGCAAAAATAACAGTTTGATTAGGTGTTACACATACGTCACTGATAAATACAATAGAAAAGAAAGGCCCGAATATCGACCCCTGAGGAACCCCTAATCCTATAGACTTCTTTCTGCATTGACACCTTTTAGAACTGTTGCCTACCTTGCTAAATAGGGACTCTCGTACACGCCAATACCCAAATAACTTCGAAGGAATAATGTTTCCACCACAAAAAATATAATATTAAACTATTTCCAACATCAATCGATATTAATAACCAACAGACGTATATTGTTGAATCTTTTCATCCCTTTCTCCGAAATTTATTAATCCCTCGCTTGAAACAGTGCGAAACGTTCCAATAAATACAGAAAGGGAGAAATGAAACACGGAAACAAATAAGACAGACCACGCCTTCTCTCATTTCCACCAAGATATTGAATCTCGCGCTGTTTCCTGCGTAACAGCATCTGACATTGGAAATCAGAAAACGTGCAGTTTCCGTCGATGATGGAAAAAAACGAACGCGAATATTTATTGGAAAAATTGGACGTTGTCAATGGCAAGAGAAGTTCATTGGATATTCTTTTCCATAATGATGAACCAATTTTATACGATTCTTTTTTTTTTCGTTTCGTGCTGAGAGAGGAATAAAATCTGCTGCATATCTTTCAAAAAAAACACTCGTCGATAATGATACACACACAAATGGACAGGTGGGTTACATTTCTGTATTGATAAAGATTGTCTCTCATTTTAATATAATACCCAAAAGGCGAAAAGTGTTTCATTTCCGTAAAATTTGTACACCAAATTAGGATTTTTACTTGATTTCAAGAGGGATTCCTGGATTTCAACACGGATTTCAAGAAGATTTCTAGTAGATTTTGAACACCTGATTTCCGAAGTGCAACTTCCCTCGCCAAAAGGACTATTTTCCAGGTACTGTTTGAAAGTAATTTTTTTGTGGTGGATGAATCTCCTCTTCGTAGTTTTCTGGGTTTCTAACAAATTGTCAATGACGAAATTTGTCAATACGAAATATTGTTACAAAACTTTATTAAACATTGCGCAATAAAAAAATGAAGGTGTGTCTTCCTAGACGACCAATTTACAATTCTTGATCCCAAATTTGATTCCGGTGAATGGAAGCGTAGGCTGCCAGTTTCCAAGGTTCGGAGGAAAAAAGCATAATTTACACTTATCGATTGCCTCATGTCATTTTATCGTAAATAACGAATTAAATTGAATACGTGTAGTCCGGACAGAGTGTTCGATGAACATGTCTATATTTAACAACCTACTTATGTAATTATTGAATAACACAACATTGCACCATAAACAGAAAGCGTTCAAAGTGAATGAGATTATTGTAATCTCTTAGAAGACATGATCCATCATCACATTCGAGCTCGTTACCACCCAGCGAGTAGAGAAATTGTTAAATTGGACTTTTGAATTATGGATTCTGAATAGCGGTGACTAGAATAATTGTCCCGTAGTTGAAAGAATTTATAGAAAAAGAATGAGAAAGTGAAAACTTTCAACACAAGCCATTACTCTGAAACAAAATTGAAATTATTCTCACTCGACTAGTGTATCGCACACAAAGTTATAGAAATCGATACCGAACTTACACCCAGAGTTGAAGATGTTTACAACAGGCTTGAGGAACAACTAAATGTGAAATTTCACCCCAGAGAGTAAGTCTTCCTAATTCCTCTGTAACTATTCCTACACTTTCGAATAAACCGGATAATCCATTGTCATTAACATTTTTCCAATCAGTCACAAATTACTCCCAGTTATCCTTTGAAATGCAAACCCAGAGCGTGCTGGGCAACACTGAATTTTTCTTTTGTTCCGATGTGGGAATAATGTTCCTTGAAACGAGTTTTCATGATAGGTTCACTATGACCAATTTCTGTTGCAGTCTTCACAACTGATTTGTGCTGTAAGAGATTTTCGACACTGGTCACCACAATTGGATTTTCGATCGGCTTTCCTGAGTCCTGATGAGTATAATGGAATTTTGGACAAGAATCACAACACAGCTTAATACAATAATGAATATGGAAGTGCAAGTAAGGGTTCACTCATTATTTTTATTGGATTTCGGGATTTCATTAAAGGATTTCAGGTTGAATTTCTGTAATACTTGTTTCAACTTCCAAAGATCAACGCGTAAAACAGAATATAATATAATATAATTTCAACATAATGGTTCAGTTGGTCGTTTTTTGTATCATGATAGTTCAGTGTGACACAATCACGACCTCACACGCTCATCGGTAAAAACAAAATATGAAAATAAAGATAGGAGAAACTAGGGTATGTCGACAGATATTATCGAAAAGTGAATAAAATTATTGAAATATAAACTAGATCGTCCAAAATATTTATTATTCGAATTGAAATGAAAAATGGGTCAAAACATATATTTACCATATTGTACACGATAAAATCGTGGAACAAACAAATTCCCGATAAGTCACCATGTAAAATGTATTCGAAAAAGCGAACGATAAAAAAGTCGGTTCGTCCCTTGTTGGTATTTTGGATTGCTATATGACTGTTGTTCCATTTTATCGTTCATGATATGCAAAGAGCTCTCGTGGGAGTGAAATTGGTTTACATACCTACTTTCTACCACATTGCGGTCGGTTAGCACCCAAGCTACTGAACTGCAAAATAATAATAATGTAACACCGAATAGGTAAAAAGTATCTGTCTAATACACTCAATGAGAATTAATTACATTTAATTGATAATGCATGTTAATCGTGAGTGGGTATAAGTAGTTACGTAAGTTGACGAGCTGCAAATCAAAACCGTGTACGGCTTTTTTTCGTGAAAATACGCTTTGTTTGTTTTGCTTCGACCTGTTGAAATGAATGGTAGGTGGTTTATTCGCAATACAAGGTCGCCAAGCGACAGGCTACCAAAACTATTGAATGAATTCAAATGAACTTGGAGTCTGACACGTTTTGCATTGGAGATAGAATTCACGCCAATTATGACCTTGAAACCACGAAATTAGGTGCTTTCTCTATTGAGATTTTAAGATAAGCGATACGCCCTCTGGTGAATAGTTTCAAATAATGTCAAAGTTTCGTCAAAGAGGTGCTTATTAGTTGAGGTGTTGGCCAAAATGGCGCTGCGATATTATTTTAGGATATGATTAAAATCATTACTCACGTTTATCAAGCACAATTCATGGTTAACGTTCACATAAAAAGTGAAAAACACTAAAAACTGTAATAGTTGCCGACAAAATTATACGGTTCAATAGTTGTCAAAGTGGTGATTATTAGTTGGGGTTTTCTTGAAGGTGGCGCTGCGATCTTAATTTGAAATCTCAATACCACTAGTAGAGTCAAAACGTTTAAATTGTTTTATCTGGTCGTTATGAAAAGAGGTTTGTTTTACATTCAAATGACCTAATAGAGCTAGGCTTCCTTATTCGTAACTTTGTGTAGCCAATACGGTCAAACAGTTTATGACGCTATTCATTAGAAGTTTTTCCATCAAAACAATTCAATAGCAATTAGTGAATTCTAGTGCTGTTCGAAATTGAGGTGGGAATACTCTCTGACCAGCATTCATGTTTCAAGAGTTGAAAAACAACAAACCTCCTTGACCAAAGGATATTGGAAGCACGACTATTTCAATTAGGAACGAAGTTTCGTCGAATAATTCTCTATGGCTTTTTCTTGTCCGAATTAAAGGAGGAAACAAAACGTTACATAAACATATAGTGACAAACTCTCTCTATCTATAGGTACGTGTATATCACGTTTCACAAAAAGGAAGACAAAGTCTACATAAAACCGCTACTTTCCTGTCTATATGGCGCGACAAGCGGCTAATCACACGGAAGTCAATTTTTCATCATACCAATGAAATAGATAGTATTCATAAAAAAATTTCCCTTGATGTGATGTGAGAATTTTTTTTAGTGGTCATACCTGCGAAGTCGATTCAATCCATCATCAGTAAATACTTGTAGTCATGTGTTGGAGTCAGGGTGAAGTGTAGGTGACCCACGGACCTCATCATATAAGGAATGGTTCAAGACAGAGTGTTATCTTTGTGGATCCTGCCATGTAGAAAATATACCGTTCTTTGTACATGGGATAACTTTCGGATATTGATCTCTTTACAGGCCTTGGAGGCTCGGACTTCGTGACACGATGAGCTTATGAAAACTCAGGGCTTTTAGACCCAGGTAGGTCCAATGTTTGCATAGATATCTTTTCACGTCGATATGCAATTTTAAAGGTTTTTCAACAACTACCAAGCACGAACAACCTTTTCGAAATTGCATTCCACGATAAATTATAGATGAAGCTGCTGGTGTGGTGGTCACAG
Source organism: Zygogramma bicolorata (assembly GCA_032362365.1). Lineage (NCBI taxonomy): Eukaryota > Metazoa > Arthropoda > Insecta > Coleoptera > Chrysomelidae > Zygogramma > Zygogramma bicolorata. Next base: position 6,778,191 of record JAVJAQ010001667.1, on the reverse strand, counting down.
AGCCAAGAAAATACTGCTCAAACTCCTGAAAGACAATCCAACCATAGCAAAAGACGCATGCAGTCTAGGTCTGTCATAAGTAAATCTTCCAAAAATAGTAGAAGTAATTTTCCTGCTCAACTCCATTCAACTTTTGGGAATTTCCTATTTTTCCCGAATTATACACAATAAAATTTCCCTTCAATTTTTTTTGTTTCAACATATTTTACAGTTTTTCTTTCGATTCATTCGAACCACTTCCTTTTTTCTGTTTGATTTCATAAATGAAGAATCCTTTCAGCTCATCATTCTCGTTTCTGCAATCATATTATTAGTTAGTAATTTCACTTCAATCAAAATGCCTCTATCCAGTATGAAGCATGAATCAATTATAAAGGTTTCTGGTTTCATTGTCATCATGAAAATATCGAATTTCCTACTCAGATGAATTTTTGTATGAACGAAATATAATGAAATTGAGGAGGTTTAAAGTTTATAAGGAATCCCGATATGAAAAAGTATTGTTGTAAAGTATTATATGTGTGAAATAATGAGAATTAAAACGTTATAATTAAAAATATCAAATTTCACCTTGACCATAGCAAATATTAATTAATCCTACTTCAAACCATACTTTTCTGTCCCACATAGATCCATTCGAGATGATAAAGACATAAAAGTACTGATTATATGAATCGGACGATTTCCAAGACGATGAATACCCATAAATTATTGGTTATTCTTGCTACTCCGTTGGCATACATTTTCAGGGTCACGAAAACTGGCCAAATCGAAAGCCCGAAATTAAAGAAACAGAAAAAAATAATCCGGTTATTAACATGTTTGGCTCGAGGCGATAAAACTAATATCCTCACATTTCTACTCGAGATATGTGGAACAATTTCAGTGAGAGTGAAATTAATACACGTTCTGCTCCTGGGTATTGTAATTTCTGGTATACAGTTGATTGGATCTGAAAGATTTTTATGCAAGACTATTGGATTGGATCTTTCTCAGATACTGGAGAAAGGCAATTTAAAAGTTAAAACGATTGAAGTTAGCATGGAATATGAAGCTGAAGGCTGTGAATCATTATTTAACTCAACTCTGAAAAATATGTAATTATAAATCGTTAGCAAGCTGAAGCACTTGTAAAACAATGATGTTATTGCAAGAAACTTGTTTTGCTCATCATTTACCAAATAAAAAAAATATTCAAAAGCCAACTCACTCATTATAGTTCGAAAATGTTCTGAACTGATAGTATGAAATTAAATGATTTACTTGGATTCAAGGTGAATTGAGGAGTTACGTGGCAGTCTTTGAAATCAGAAATGAAAGGACAAATTCATGAACATATTATAATCTAATTTGCGGTAGCGAATTCAGAAGTGTGCCTCTGTTTGTGATCTCTAGAAATGGTTCCTTCACTTGAATTTGTTGAAATTCAAGGATGGATATATAAAGAACCTTATTTTCAAATAGACAAGCCTAATATAAACATAATGTACATTATCTATACATACTACATAAAAATCAAAATCAATTAATATATTTCAACAGAGTAATAGAAAATATATACTGTGTACGATATAGTTTTGGTTATTAATATAGGTATTTTAAATACGAATTAGTTTTGAACTAATTTGTCGTTATAAATGCTTTCAACTTCCTTTTGAACAGACATAATAGAATTCATATATTTTATATTATTCGGCAGTTTATTAAAACTACTCAAACTCTTGAAAATTAATGAATTTATACCGCTTCGTGAGGTTGTCCTTGGGATGTGAACATTGATGCTCGATCTGGTATTATGATGATGTATTTCACTTATTATGATAGAGAGATTTTCAAAGTATGATGGTTGCAAATTATTTATTATTTCGAATATAAATATCATTGTTTGTTAGTAAAGTCGTTGAGAGACAGTAAGCCACCTGAAACTACAGAGAATATCTTGTACAGGTGTAATTCTATTGCAGCCTGAAATTTTTCGCACTCACGATTCTGTAATTTCTGTTATTGATTTGATTTGTTCTGAGATATGAGAGAGCCCGGCAGAAATCATATTGAGGTTTGATTATGCAATTAGAGCACGTTATTTTGTAATAAATTGATATTAAACATAACATTCTAGACAAACAAAAGTTGTTTCGATATTTCACCTATAACATAGTCTGCATGATCATTTAATGAAATTGTGTTATCTACATAAAACCCATGATATTTGATTTTACTAAGTGAACCTTTTGCGTTTTTTTTCATTTTGACTGTATTTCTCTCAATGTTACTTTGTTCATACTTTGTTGTTGTAATAATCATCGCCTTTATTTTGGTGATATTAAGTTTTAGTTCATTTTTTCAAGGTAAAGCTCAATATTTTTCAATGAATTAATTATTCACCTTTTCAACAGCGAATTGATTAATGTGTCATATGCAAATAAGTTATTCACGTGATCACAATCTACGTAATTGATATCATTTATATAAATAAAAAAGGCAGAGGTCCTAATATACTACCTTGTGGAACTCCAAGATCATTTACTGATTCTTGTGAGTAAAACCTATTAATTTTCGTTATTTGATACCTCAATCTCAAAACCACATCACCAACACCATAATATTTGAGCTTTTGAATTAATATATTTCTTGTCTATTGCCTTAAATGCTTTGAATAAATAATTCAAAAACAACGTATTAAATTTTTTTTCCTATTTGTCATTGTAAACTGTAAGGCAGACATAAATGTTTTTTCTCTCAAGTCTATCTGTTTATAAATCGAAAAATAGTCCTTGCGATTTCTAAGACAAAAGTCAACGGATCACGGTATTTATGCATCTTTGTTCACGTACAAGAATGGGAACCTTTGAGAAAAACACATTTGGTCGAGACGCAAAACGAGATGTATGTCAGTTCTTTGAAAACAAAATAAGATTAGTGGTTAAATTGTTAAAAACGTACATATTGTGTCTCGTAAAAACTCCCATTAGGGTTTTGCCCCACTTTTAAGCAGTTCATGTAGTTCTTTGCTAGGACGATGAGAGATTTCCTCGACTAATATGCCTATCGCATGAGTTTTCGCTCCATATGTTGAACACGAATCGAAATTACTTCGTTGATGGATAAAGTAATCATCAATGCGGATATAGAAGAAATTTGTTACCGAACAGATTACATGTTTTAGGGCATAGGTATGAGGAAACTAGAATAGAAAAGACATGGTGAAACTTTTATATTGTATAAAAGCAAGGACCTCGATTTGGGATGAAAATTTGATGCAATCTACGCCGAAGTTTGTTTTCATTTCGATTCACCTTGACAGGAACCAGAATCGTCGTAAATATATTCGAAACAAAGTTCAAACACCAAACAAACACATTTGACATAGAAAACGAATCATTAAAAATATTGTCATAAATCAACTAGAACTTCGACTCTTCCAATTGAGTTTCATATTTTTGAAGATCATAAATCATAGATAAGAACCAATATAAGCACTGGCGTTCGATGTTGAAAAAACTTGTCGCATATAATGAATAGGCAAATACCTACGCAATAGTAATAATTTGAATGATAATTCCGAATATACGAGTATTCATGAAGCTTATTCGCAAGCGGTACGTACTTTCGCTTTTGATCCACACTCATTATGAAAATGTGTTTTCTCACGTCCCCAAATCATGTTACATAACAGCAAAAAACAAAAAATATTCACCTATTCGTATTTACATGAAAAGTTGGACGTAGTACAGAATTCACAGTTCATAGTAGACAGACAGACAGACATTGAAAAGGTCGCGTTTTTCTGAGGACGATTGATTTTATGATGTATAAGGGGGAAGGTTAGCTTGAGTTCAAGTTTGTGGGGTCGCCACATTATTTGTTGAAAATTAAATTCCCATTACTTTCCATCGTAAAATTGAAAATAAAAAAGTATAAACGGAAATATTTGAAAATTTTCGAACGAATTGTTTTTTGGAGAATTTTTTTTTATCTCGTCATTTTACATAAAAATGACCTCAGAATTTTTTAATGGAGAGGGGTTTCAACGAATAATTTCCACAATGGATTTTTATAATCCCGTTCAATTATTAGAGTTCTCCCATCGCTCCGAAGTTGACATTCTCAAATACTCCTTAGGATACATATCGTTACGATTTATCCTTGGGTTCGTCGATTAAAACATCAAACAACACTGAACTTCCTTTATTATAACTCTCTATCACAATACAATACAACACAATCACTTAAATCGCTCCGATAACTTTCCAATGCTCGGTACTAAAACTCTCTGTACTAAAAATTTTGATATCGCAGTGAGCGGCTCCCGCTTGTATAGGCGCTCATACAGTGGAGAATCATCCAGACAAGTCTTGACAATCGAATATTCTGGGTGAGGCGCGATCACGCAGGTATAATCTTTCCTGGAACTGCCGCACCAATTCGCATCCATAATCAGCAGGGCCGGCGCCAGCACATTCCTTTCCAATATAAAAATGAATAATCAGGCTCAATCTTCTATTACCTTTTTATTTTTCATATGATTTATATCTTTTCTAACTTTGCTATTTCATTGTTATTTCATTATCGACCCTTTTTCACCATAAAATTTTGGTTTTATTTTATTGGTCTTTAAAATAATTTCAAATCAGATGAGACATTCACGAGAATCCTATGCAGGTTAACGGTTTAGGGATGAAAACGGCATTATCCGTTGCACTATCACTGTAATAATGGTAACATGCAATATGTACAGTAACCTCCGGAACAAATCGTGATCATTGTTCATTATCCACATCGTTTTTTGCGATCAAGCAAGGTCTTTACAACTTTTGCCATTACACTTCATATATTAATTTACCTTAGGAGTTTCTCAAAAATGAATCAATTACTCATGATTGAATATTATAATGTGTACGCTTGAAGAAGTTGAAAAACGTAACACAGAATCAAAAATCTTGCCTACAAAACCGTACCTGCCAGACTTAATTTTCACAATTACCTAAATACTTCTGCACGTGGCGAAAGACTTAGCACAACTGGAGAAATGATTATAGAAAAAAAAACTGCGCCTCCTAGCACCAATGATGATAATAATAATAATAGTAACAGGTAGATGTTTTTTTATCCTCAAACGATACCAGAGCCTTTCTTACCTGCACAGGATTTTCGTGAATATAAACACTTAATGAAATAAATCCAAGGTTTTATGGTGGGAAAAAAGAAATAACACAGCTGTGTTGAGAAATTACTGATGATATGGATGATGAAAAGGCAATAGAAATCCTAATTATTCATTTTTATATATATTCCGACGAGTATTTGACAGTACCATCAAATTCGGAGCGCAGTAAAACCCGAAAAACTGAACAGAATTATAAAACTTTATGGAGAGAATTATTCGTTGAACCCCCCCCCCCTACTTGGAGAAAAATTATTCCGCCGGAATAAAAAAAATGTTCCCAAATTCTCAACTATTTTCATTCATGATGGAGAGTAAGAGAATAAAAGTTGTAGAGAATCCAATTTGCAACAAAAAATGATGCTGTGAATTTGCTGAAGGATTAAAAATAGTTTTGCAGATTAAGCACGAAAACCATTTGCCCCCCTTTCTCCAAGATGGCGGCCGCGGGACAAGGGTGGCGACCCCATAAACTTGGATTGAAGCTCACCATAGTTCCCCCCACACATTAAAAAGATAAAATTACGTCCTTTTTGGAACGCCTTCTGAGTCCAAAAAATTAAACATTTCAATGGCCGAAGAAGAATTAGGTAAAATGATAGCGAAATGTCTCTGTTTTATATTTCCATAACTGACATATTATTAAAAAAGATGGATAGGTTTTTCCATCGAATACTTGACGTTCCTAGGTGGACGTCACCTCTAGAAATAGTTCAACAAGCCAGGAAATACAGTCATTTCTAACAAGTATGAAGTATGAAATGAAATTGAAGACATACAATGTACAGTTGAGATAGTTTTCTGTTAAAGCCGTGAAAAAAAAACATTTCATGTTGGACGTATGATGGGTTCGATGTAATCTTCGCCCCGAAAAAGCCGTGAAAAAGACTACGAGAAACGATCAATCACTTTCTGTTATTCGCCCGTACTATGACCTCATAAACCAAACAATGCAAGTAGAACACTTATTTTGCATAAAATGTTGATATCGCCATTATACCTCTCGACTATCGATCTACTATGTGCTTCCGTGACTGAAACTTGGCAAACATGGCAGCCTAGTAGTTATAAAAAAGCCATGAAAAGGCCACATCAACAACGAAAGGAAGCTGCACGGATATTTCTCGATTTTATAGCGCGTGGTATGATGATGGGAGGAGAAAAAATATTGAAAAGATATAAAAAACGTCTGATAAATGGCATTAGTGCATTACTGAGTTTTGAAATAAAAAAATACTATGATTCGAATGTAGCGCTGGACAAGTGAGAACCTCAAATATCGATTTAACGACCCGTCAGTCGATCAATTATTTCTCACACTTTCAATATATGTTAGACATGCTAGCAGCGGAGTTTTCGAATTTTCTTTTCACCTTCACTAAGGCTTTGACCATAATTGTAACTTCGTGTAATAGTTTCAGCAAATAAAACCAAACTAGTACAACATGATGAGTATGATCGATATATTTTGTACATGTTGGGTGAAAGCTTCGGTGGAATGATAATGGAACATGCAAGATAGACTATTTCCAAACTCTTAAATGAGTTCCGGATTACCGAGAAACCTCATCGACGAAATATTATAAAGTTGGTAATGGACCTCGAGATGCAAAATACTTCATCGTCGTGCATTCATATCAAAGAGCTACTTCTGATACTACATCTCTTTACGTGTACTTTCTTGAAGATTGGATACCAAAATATGGCGAATGTTGCGGGACAGATAGAAACTTGTGAACGATTGAAAAACCAACATCAATGAACCCTGCTATATGCACCTCCAATTTTTCAAAAGGAAAGTTAGTACATACAGTGCAGTACAGTGAAGTAAACTGATATCACTAGTTGCTGATGGGTTTTTCAGTCAATCTTTCAGTGGAATACAATGAAGTATCTATGAACCCAAATCGGAATATATCTGCCCATTTTGCCAAGATATTGTATATCAGTAGAAAGTATATTTTCATTACGCTGCTATCTCAAACTTTGTTCGTTCAGCTTTCTTTGTCCATGATGTTTCAACTATCTTGGTACATTTCAGTGACATCTCAATTTATCGAGGTTGCAGCGCCAGGATACCTCCTATTGGTAGTTTTCGAAAGGCCCACACAAAAATCTGATACCCAGGATAGGATGATTTGAAAATAATTTTTGGGTTAACAAACCGCAAAATATCGAACCGACTCTGAATCCTAACACAATACAGCGAAATTTCTTCTGTATTATAGCCATTCGAAACTGCCTATAGCTAAAATCACAAGTTACACTGAAAACCAATCATAACCACGGTTGAATAATTCCTACCGTAGCGTAGGCGTGAAACTCTTTACGAAGGTCAACTAACAAAACTATAATACCCGAACATAATATAATTACCGAGAGAAAGAAAGGCATTTTAATATATTGCATGCACGATCAGGGTCTTCCTTCCAATCTTATCAACTAATCCCATTAAAGTCTTTTCACATGACTGCAAAGTCAGACAGACAGGACAGCAGTGTAGTTTTATGACGTCTACGCGAAGGTAAACTACTGAAAAGGATTTTCCAGACAAAGCCAGCCGTACGAGACGTTTTCTCGCCACTTTATCCGCATTCTGTCTGTATTCGCCTGGTAAAGAGTTGTCTGACCCCACATTTTTGCGGCGATATCCTGTTTATGCAGATTACAATTCGGCGAAACGTAAAATAAAAGTGAATTGTAACGAGAAGTCGTAAAAAGAATGATGAATCTATCAGTATATATTCAAAATAATTTAACTATTACAGCTGACTAGAGCTTCCTTTTTTTCATTCATTATCAACTGGGATCAATGAACGAGAGGTGGGTGAAACTGGCGAAAATTAAATCTGATGTCTGGTTCTCTGGAGGTTTCAAATTAATTCTCGTCCCCCGATAGCAGTCTCTTCATGAACCGTTCCTCAGAGTCGCTTTATTTTTAGGTAAAGTTTGTGGTTAATTCGCTGAAATATATAGTCACATTACTAGAAAACACCAATTCAGATCGTGAGGTAGGTATATTGTTTACTATGTTTATCAATTTGTACGTGTATGTCGAGGCAGACGGTCAGAGTTTAGTTCAGTGGGACAGAACTGTTTATTGTTGGTGAGAGTAGGGAGATTCCAATTAAAAATACCGACTTATAATCAAATTACAATTGCTGATGTATCGGATCGAAAATTGAAATATTTTTTAATCAATTGGTTACAAGACCCTATTTTTCATTCGCAACAAAAAATAAACAGATACTGCTCTCTATTGACCACGAGTAACGTCAAACAAATATTTTACTGTAAAAAAGTACTGAAATTAGTATACCACTACGTCTTTTACAATCCCTCTATACAACACGTGTGAGTCTGAATGTATGGAAAAGATAAAAAAGAATCTACAGGCTTATACTGGAACACCTAGACAACACTTGCCCACCAGGACTTAATGAACCTCCTCTTTAGAATAATCTGCACCTGACCTCACGTGACTATGCTAAAAACTGAATTAATATTATTCCTTATAAGACTATATAAGTAGTAAATTTATTGAATGCAACTGATCTAGAAGACAGGTACCACGGTGACAATTATCACATTTTATGTAAAACGAATAAATTACTGAAATGATTATCATCAGCAGACATTTAGATTCGTTGGCGAAACCCACAGGGATACAACTTTTGATCACCTTCATTATTTAGCGAATAAGCTATCACTAAAGTTGGATGACTTTTTGATTGCCTGCGTCTTATGCGGGCCAAACACGATGCAATATATCGTAGAAGAAGTTGCACGACAAATTGCAGAGACAATTGGAACGACAAGTTGGAAACAGTTTTGTCCACACACGTGTAGATTAGTTGATGATCTGTAGTACAACACATTGGTGTTCAGTTCAGTTTTCGTGATGGCGCCTATGATATCAAAAAATAATATTTTGAAAAACTAAAAAAACACGCTTTTATAGCTAACCGAACTAAAAAATAGAAAATAATTTTAAATTACAAAGAGTTTATATTTCGGTAGTAGAAGGCTAAACAATCATTCATAGTCAGTCAGCTCAAAATAAAATTATAATAAAATTTTAGTAATTGACAGAATAAAGTAATTCAGAGTAAAATCGTGGGGTGCTTGATATATTATATATTACAATCATTCTATCGGTAATTATCTTTGAGAGGAGACTTATGAAATGTAGTGAAATGCACCCCACGCTTTTTACTCTGAATTACTTTATTCTGTTAATTACTTAAATTTTATTATAATTTTATTTTGAGCTGATTGACTATGAATGATTGTTTAGCCTTCTACTACCGTAATATAAACTCTTTGTAATTAAAAATTATTTTCTATTTTTTAGTTCGGTTAGCTATAAAAGCGTGTTTTTTTAGTTTTTCAAACTATTATTTATTTTTCATTTTTTAGTTCAATTCATCAATTACTTTCTAGTGGAAATGTGATATTTCTTACGAATCATTCCGCAATCTCATCATTTCATTTAAAGCTTCACTATTGCATGGGGTACTTCCTGTTAACTTAGAGCAATCAAGTTCATCAATCCGAAAATCGTCTAAAGATCTTACACGACTAAGTGCTACATAGGCTTGTCCAGCAGCAAACAATCGCGAGCCTAGATAAATTACTGCATGATCAACTGTACAACCTTGCATCTTGTGAACGGTCGAAGCCCAACTCAGGATTATTGGCAACATTCGTCTTTCAGCAGTTCCGTGGCTGTATTTCGCTGGGAACTATATTATATGCTACATAAATATCATATAAAGTAATTTGCATGTATCAGACTCATGTACACCTACGCACGTAAGATAAGGAATGAACATTGTGAGAACGTAACTACCCTGAAAACGTTTCTGCCTCCGTTGTGCTGTGCCGAGTGCCCGAACGAAAGAACGAAAGAGTAAGTCCGAAACTGCAGGCATGCGCAGAACGCGCGCTAGCTCTAACTTTTTTACTCCACTACAGAGGATCTATAAAAGAATTTATTAATCCTGGTGGTCCTTATAAGGATAATCAGACAAAGCTCTTTTAGTGAATATATCGAGTATGTATTTCTTGAAACCAATACGAGCAAATTTGTTATTTTTATTTCATTGTAGCTAGTTTTTTAAAGTGTTTAAAACAATGTTTTTTGTTTTTTTCTTATTTTCTTTTTGTATTCCGACGTCATTTTCAGTTATTGTATATTGTGTGTAATTTTCAACTAGAAGATTATTATTATTATTATTATTATGGAAAACTATGATCAAATTATTGCATTGTCATCGGTCCTTGATACGTATGCAAAGTTTCAAATTAATCAGACTTCTGGAAATTGGTGAAAATTATGCACAAAGATTCCGTTACATACATAGTTACAACCCAAGCTAATAAAAGCGTGTTAATTAAAAAGAAGATAGCAGCTTCACTTGTTATTCTACTGGATGTAAAAGCAAAGAAAAAGAAAAAAGAACCAAATGGTGCAAGGATTAGTTAATGAAACGATACTTGTTTTCACATATTAAATTAATAAAACACTTACGGGTTCATGAACCGGCAAACTTCCGAAATTACTTAAGAATGGACGACAATACGTTTAAATTACTTCTGAATGCTGTTCTCATATTATTAATTTTCTTTTTTAAAACTTCCACAGTTGCGTTTGTGTTACTTTGTTTAAATTTTTCCAAAAGGATCCCGTAAGCAGCATTTCGTTTATGTTTGTTAGCATAATCGTTTGATTTCACTTCCCACAAACAAGGATGTTCATGGTATATGTCAATAAATTCTTCCTAAAATATTTCGTTCTTTTCCATGATCGAAATCTTCAAACTGAAATCAAACATTCAATTGATGAATGCACCTACACGTTCAAACTTGTCGTACGCAGCACTCAGTTGTACAACAGATTTTTGTGCATGTCAAACTTCCGTACGATTCGACGCGGTCGTACTGCAGGTTGGACTACAACGCCACTAACGTTGCAATTATCGTTTAAACGGTCTCATCAACTAAAATTGTACAACTGGTTGTACGATAGATTGTATCGTGTATGGGCCGTCTAACGTTGCAGTTATCGTTTAAACGGTCTCATCAACTGAAATTGTAAAACTGGTTGTACGATGGATTGTATCGTGTCTTAGCAAAAGCGTATGCGTTATCATAACGAAGACTATCAAAAAACGAGCCCCAGGAAATCACTGCCGAGGTTGACCTTTGATCATAGCGCCTTTCTTTTTCTCTTCTGAGACCACTGGCAATGATATACAACTAAATAAAATGAGAGAAACGTGCTTTTTGACCCAAACTATCCGTATACTTCGAATGATCACTGTTCTAATTTCTTGAAAACTGTAGTCAAAAGGGAAATTTATGTATTCACCATTTCATATAATTATATTCATTCACAATATCATATAGCAACTGAAAAATGAGTTCACTTGAACTGGACATAAATCTGGTTTGTACTGGACTCAGTTTCGCAAAAAAACGCTCTCATGATCCTAGATGGAGCACAATATTACGCATTTGAAATGTTACCGTTTTCTAGTTCAAACAATAATAGTTAATGATCCTTTTACAAAATACGATTGAATTATAAACAAAACCTCGGTAATTTCATCAGTTTTACGACAAGGCAACGGTAAAAACGTTGGCTGGCAGCACCTGAATCGAATTTGTTTTTACGCGTCGTTTCCGTGATTGTGGCACAAAACAAAAACGAATCAAGACCATATTTTCCACGGACGGTTTCGTGGAAATTTCTCGGTGCTACCCAGTCGACCGATACCGTTGTCGTGGGTCACGCGGTTTACTGCTAGAATAATCGAATCGGGACGAACTAGTTGTGAATTTTTCACACGAAAGAGAACGAATCCAATTCAATGCGTGATTTGGAAATTGGGAACGGGCGGTGCTGATAATTTTAAGCATATCAGTATGTTGCCAGGTAACGAAAAAGTATCCACTCATAATATCACAAGAGCTTAAATTACTTCCGGAAATTTCCTGGAGGGCACGAATATATTGAAAAGGAAATATTCGTGCCCGAAAAAAAATTTCTTGGAATAATTTAAGCTTATGTGGTGCTCGAAAATTTCACACCATAATCACTAATCCAATCTGTCATTTGAAATTAATTTCTCGGATTGTCAATTTGGTCAGGGTATTGCTGTTTTTGACATATGTGGATTCGTTATTTTTGTAGAACCAGTTGTTAAAAATGTTAAAATTACAAGTTTAAACAAATCATAAAGGTATATCCACCATATTTAGTAAAATAAAAAAATACCAACCTTACTTAAACCAAATGCTAAAACTCAGATGGGTATCAGCCCAGTCTATCGCCCTTTGGTAATTTCAAATAACTAAAGGCGAAAGAAATATATTATATATTAATATATTATTATACAAGCAACATAAGCAATTTCGAAAAAAATCCTATGTGGGTATGTCTATTATATTTCGTTAAATGAAAAAAAATACCAACTTTAGTTACATCAAATGCTAAAACTTAGATGGTAACTAGTTCAGTCTATCGCCGTGTCATAATTTTAGGTCACTAAAGTTGTTAGAAATGTATTTTACATTATCCACAGGTATATCTACATTATTTAAGGTTTGTGTTCAATTTTTGAAATGGCAAAAAAATTCCACTTGAATATCGTGGCGCCTCGAAATTTTTTTTTTTAGTTGTCATGGTAACTAGTCGAAATTGAGGCATGTTATTGGTTGAAATGTAGAGGTTTGAGATTTTCGGATATATCGTTCACACCCGAAACCAAACATCTTCAATAAAAAATATAACCTGAAGAAGCTATTGTATAGGGAAACAAGTGTAACGGTTTTGTAAAATGTTCACATCAGCTTAGTTCCAGGTATGATACTCTGAAGAAGTTTGATTTTTAATTTCGGGAAGTGAATGACTTCGTGTTGATGATGGCAGTACCTTGTATTGACGAGAGGCCAAATAGCCCGAAACCTGTCTGCAAGTCTGTCCGTCCCAAGAATTGAAAATCAACTCCTTCATGTGTACCGCCAAAAGCATATGTGGGATTTTCTTCTGTGAAGAACTCCACACTGGTACCGGTCGGATATAATACAAAGCCATCGTAGTATTAGCCAGGAAAATAGTTGTTTTCTGACAGGTGTCCACCCAGAAATCTACCGTGTAAGAAGTTGAGATTGGCCTGAACGAATATTCGATATTATTAGCACTCAACGCGCCTTTTTTCTCCAGGAAAAAAAAATTATGAAGAACAGTTTGCAGTTAGGGTAACTGATATCTACAGAAAATCTCAACTTTTACACCAAAGGTTCCAATCTCATTGTTTATTATTTAGAAAACGAACCCTGAAATATCGTAACAATATTATCCATTTTTTCAACGTTCATCCAAAGAATTTTATTCGACTACATTTATTGTGAAACAGTAATAAATATTTGTTTTAGAAGCACAAATTTCGATTTACTGTCCCGAACCGAACACGATAACGAGACATGAATCGAAACCAAGACATATTAATTTTATATTTTCTCTTTTGTTATATTGAATGATCATAAATACCTTGGTTAGAGAATTCGTGATAGAGAGAATCATTTCCCCTAGATTTTCTTTCGTTGTGTTCACCTACCTGAAACAAAAAATGACAAGTATTAATATCATCGTTTTCGAGCCGATAACAATTAAAAATCGCTCTATAATTCATCGCGCACAATGAAACAATCAATTACAAAAATCTGAACACATATTCGACCACATCCAATTATCCAATAAAATAGCAAGCCGCCAGTAATTACTGCATGTTTTCCACTCCGACCGCACCGACGGACGATGACGTAAATCCGGCACATTGCGAATGTGGTACGATCAAAATGAACTGGGACTAATTGCCGCAGAACGCTAATTTCGAATCCTTATTGAGCAATCCTGCGAAATATAGGCCGAACGATTAGCTCATCACCGAGCTAAGTAAACCAATTACCGTGTGATGAAATTACCTACATAATGGACTAATTCAATCGAGACCTACGTCAGGTGTATCGCCGTTGCCCAACTCGAGTCGAACCAATGGGAGGGTTAAATTAACCAATTACTTGTATTTATATGTCCCAGACTCACCCAAGAACATGAAACAATTGAATTTTGTAATGTTTTCCAATGGGTCTAAGAAGTAGTCACATGCAAATAATACTAAAGAAGCTAGCAAGCCACATACGAATTTCGACTCGGGATGGGTTACCTAGTTTTTGGCTCATTTTAGGCTAATTTATTGCCATGTTCTCGAATTTTTTGCTCTACCCCTCCATAGAAGAATCCGTGGCTTTGCTAGCTTCGGCCGAATTCAGCAGAGTCATATTTCAAAATAAAACAAAAAATGTGATTTGATATGGCTACATTGTAGAGCCCATTTTAGGCTAATTTATGTTGTTATTGCAGAAATGGTTCTGCTGACTTCCACCGAAGCTAGCAAAGCCACAGGTTTGTTTCGAAATACGTTGATAAAAAAAAATCAATGTTGGCCATTCATCGATCATTCGAAAGTATTTATCGTTTCGACATGTCGAATTGTCAAATATTTATAGTTTGGATGAAAATCAATAAATCCTGTTTTTTCTAAAACGCAAGAAGCAATAAAATATGAAACTAGGGTAATTAGATAGCCCAAAAATATTCCTGAAAAATTACTATTTCAAATAGCTGAAAAAAGTTTTGTTCCAAAAGAGAGAGAGAAAAAAATTCGGGAATATGGCAATAAATTAGCCTAAAATGAGCCTGAAATTATGTAACCCATCCCGAGTCGAAATTCGTATGTGGCTTTGCTAGCTTCTTTAATATATGAAAATAACGTATAAGGTACTTGGAAGATTCACTTATAGTTTCAACCCTACTCTGAAGTACTATAAGGGGTATATCACTTACATGAAATTTGTACCCCAAATCAGAATTTCTAGTGGATTCCAGGATTTCCGGTGGATTTCGGGATATCTGCAAGGATTTCAAATGGGATTACTGGATTTCAACAAGATTTCTAATAGATTTTGTATACCGGATTTCCGAAGTGAAACACTCCTCGAGTACTACATTACCAGTTCAGGCTGGGGAATGGAGGCCTGAGATATACCTATGTAGATCCTACTTATAACGTATAAAGCGTATTGTTCATTTCTGTTTTCAAATCACCATTCTCTTCGATATCATTTCTTTGATATAACATCAAAATTGAGAAAATTAACTGATATTGAAACCGATACAGTTGTAGAAGGGCAGATTCTCCATCTAACCCCGAAAAGTTGCTGCATTAATTTAAAACAGTTCCTTTTAAATGAAATAAAAATACTAATACTAATAACATACATATATATGAAAAAAAAATACTTATTTCTGTTGACGTGTCAGAAACCACCGTTTATTATGTATTTGGAACTCGATTTGGAAACTTAAAAAACACAACAATGAACAAGTATCACTTAGGAAACTCATTTTTGATAATTAGGAACTAGGATATTTTTGTGGAGGGAATGAAGTTTGATAAATGATTCATCATGTTATATAGTTCTGCCAAATCACATATAAAATTATCGAACATTGGATGCAAAGTGAGTCTACAAAACTTGATGAAACCAATCTGATTCTCTTTCGAATTCGAGTATACGAGTATGCTAAAAAAAACCTTCGAAGCCTCAATTTTCTTATGTAAATTTCGTAGTAAATTTTTTCACGTGAGACATATATGCCAGAAGCAATACTATTTGCCCAAATTGCCTCGTTTATTTTTATAGTTAAAACGCCTCGAGCTCCGTTTTCGAGGTTCAATAATGAGTGAAGTGTTCAGTTCAACCCAGTAATTCAACGGGGGAGAGGCGAACAACTTTCTAGAGAAATTTCCGTAGATTATGATTTTATATGCGATAAATGTGAATGAGAAATTTGGTGTATGTCTTTTCATCGAGCTCTTTCACGAAATAGAGCTGGTGGGGCTTTTTTTTATCTTCTCGACATGAAACCAAGTATATCAATTATTCATAACATGCTGTGCAATCTGAAGTGCAATGGTGGTAATTTTTTTTATTATTGGAGATCCGATATAGGTCAAATTAGTAAATCAGTTGTATTTCTATTCTCTTCAAGATGTAAGAACAAAAATGAAAAAATGAGAATCGTTTCTTTGAGTTTTAAGTAAAATAACTTTTTTTCATTGACGAATCATGTATATATTTGTCACATGGATTTCCAGTAAAAGTTCTATGATTATTTTCATAAAGTGGAAAGTGAAGAAGTTATGCGAGGTGCACGAGAGATGAGCATCAATATGTGGAGTCAATGTATAAAAAAACAATTCAAAATTCCTTTCGAATATTTAGACAAGCTAAACGCGAATAGGGAACCATAAGCTATAAAGAGTGGTGACATTTATTTTTGATCATAGTTCATTCCAATGCAATAGAAAATAGGTATATACCCCTTTCTCAAATTTCATCCACACGTTATCGGAATCTATCAACAATGTTTTCTTAATAATATTTATATGTCTTTTGTACCGAAAATTACAGGATTCAATTCCTGGACTACACATTCCTCCCTCTATATAAAAATAATATTTTTATAACTACTTTCTCCCACTGAAAAAAAGTGTAGTGTTTTGGGAACATCACTATAACCTTGATATTTGTTAATCTTGATTTATGAAGATTATAAACGTTTCTTATGAAATTAACAGTTTTGCCTCAGGGTGCATGGGTTCAAAGATGAAAAACTGAACTATTAAACAACAAAAAGTTCATGGCGTCGGGGTTACTTAAGATCAAAACGAAAATCAATTTCATTTAGTGGGACATATTGACACTGAGAGTCTAGACTTTCAGAAAAAAAATTATCGTCACCTCGAATCAAACAAGTATTTTTTGTTGACGTGACAAATTCACTTTATACCGCATTTTTTCTTTTTCATCCTTCATCGCATAATAAACTAAGACTGGAAAAGCCCCGCGACATCGCCGAGAGCACGAGTAATCAAGTTGGCGACATTTCGATTTCAATCTGACATACAAAGACACGGTTATGGAAGTAATGAACGGATTTATTAATGGGTCACTCGTTGACTCTTCAGGTTGATTTCAAATAATTAGTTGATAGAATCATTTTCACGAGACGATCAAAAACCAAAATGGTTAACTCCCCCGAATGAACAAGAATCACACATTTCCTACTTGGTCCAAATAATTCTCAAGATATATATCATTTTTCTATTTCAGTCCTTGGAAGCTATCAAGCTCATTCCTTCGAGGCTCTCATCTACTAGTGAAAGGCAAATCTATTGAGGATGAAACGTGAAAGTTATGAATGTGGTCGAAGAATTGATTTTTTTACAATAAACCTTCCATGAATTTGTTTTCAAAGAAAGAAGCCCGGCGGAATGACTGCAAGTACAACAAAACGAGATCAAGTACTGCCGAAGAATGTCTCCAAAAAACTCGGTATTAGAGGTAGTTCTTGTTGAAAAATGTTTTGCAGTTATTTTTTCGGGCTTGAACCAACAATTATATCTTCCAACCCTCTGTTTGCGGGCATAGGTAGTGGCTTCTCAAATGTTCCTTTACAGGGGTTTGTTCGAACAAAATCCACCGCTGAAAGACTTGACCTGAGGCTAACAGCAAATCTATTCTTTTCGTGTATCAAAAATACAAAAACAGAGCACAAGCAACTATGTCCTCTGATGGATGATGCTTAGTGACAGTAAACAAGTTCAATATCCGTTGCTATTAGGAAGGAAAATTGTTGTTTTTTCATCAATTACTCACTCCCTGGGGCATACGATTAACGAATGGGAAACGTGATTTGAGGATATTCAAATATATATTTTCCCCATTCTTCCATTTGATAACATTATTTGTGCTTCGAATATTTTGGCCGAATATTAGGTGCACGAGTTGCAAAATATTAAATATCAATTAACTCTTATGTAAAGCAGGATGTAGAATAGTTTCCGAAACAACATAAAGATAGACCGAAAAGATTTGATATCAATACACCGTTATATTGTATTAGCTGTTGCGTGAATGTAAATATTTCAAAATATAAATATTAGCTTGATGTTTGGAATAGAACACGGAAAGCGTATTCAGTATAAAGAAATCAACCCACATACGCTTTCAATTTCTCCAAAAAAAATTGACAACAATGTGAAATTCACAATGTTATTTTCTGAAAATTAGGTATATGTGTAGAGGGTGAATCCCATGAATGATAACTAGGTGTATTATGATAAAAGTTGCATCTTATCACATTTATGGAATGAGATATAAATGTGGAATATTATAAAATATGAAGATGAAACAAATTTCTTGGAAAATCAGACTCAGAACTGCTGAATACAATAATTTAAGCATAGCATAGAACCAAAAACAATCAGTTTATTCAAGAAGGTCATACCATGAAAAAAAGAGGAGAGCATATTTGATGAAGATAAACATTTTCAACATCTGATTTAATTTATTTTCAGTGCGTCCAAAAAAATGACATATTTGTTTCAGTTTACAGTTTGAGAATTACTGTTTTGAATGAATTTGTATTTCAAGTTATCTGTTGTTTTTCTTCGCGCAATGAAAATAAACTCATTAGTTTGTGGGCGAAAAACGCATGTTAAATAAAAGAAAAATGAGAGGCAAGATTTTCTCAAAAAGGATTGAAAATTCCAAAAGAGCAGCAGGGTATCACTTCCCTCTTTGAATTGATTTAGCGCAAATATTGCACGGAAGTCACTGGCAATAAAAAAATATGTTATATAGCAGGAACTATCTCTTTAGCATAGAAGTTGGGTACTAACAACAATGTCTAGAGTCATAACAAAGATATCATAAAAAAAGACTGTTTTCTTAAAACTTCAGCACTTTGCGAAACACTTTCTAGGTAAGAACTTCAGGGCATATGTTAAAAAGCTTTTTTTCCCCAAATTAATCAAAAAATGATTTTTCTGTGTATATTCACACACATACCAGTTCTCTCGAGAATCCTCTAGTTGCTGCAGGATCCTCATCGGTTCTTGACCTTGTTGGCGTTTGTAGGAGTGACAATAAAAGAGCAGACAGATGGAATGAATCATTCTTGGAAAACAAGTAAGACAATAATTTTGGCATGCGACCTGAAGCCAGAGAACATTGAAACATAAAAAAAGTAATAGAGAATTGTGGCTAGGTTTTGATATTGGAAGCGGATTTTGTTTCCGAAACGGTAAGATAAGAATTTTTGATTGATATTAGTTCTTTTATTTTTTAATAGTCGACACTGAGTCAATCTAGAATGTTGCTGTTTGTTAGGACCGAGGTTAGGACATAGGTAGTTCCCATTCGAAAAGAACTGTTTCCATCAACGAAGCAACAATTCAGAGTAGATCAGAAGTAATTAGGAACTTGGATATCTTTTTGGAGAGAATGAGGTTTGAAGAATTATTTTTTGTCTCTCTTCAAAACATCAATTGCTTATTTTTTCAGATTGTGGTAGGTTATCGACTTTCCACGGAACATCAACCCAATGTATGCAATATATTGAATCCGGTTTTCTCTTTTGATTATATTCCAGTCTGTTTTTCGAAACATTATAATCCACGTAATGAAACAGGCAGCAAGAAGACAAAAACTGGTCGACAATTCCTATCTAATCCGAAACGTGCGATTCCAAAGTGAAATTTTAAATTATCACTCGCAAACATAGCGTATTAGGAGAAAAAAAAAGGTGAAAGTGAGATAAGCATCGACGTCACATGTACGAGTTCAACGTAACGAACCCGTCAAGCCAATTAAGTGCCGTTTCCATGTCCGACAGAAAAAAAAGCACGCTGCAACATCCGAGAGCGGCTAATTTTCTCACAATTTTATTGATAGAATTCCAGTGTCACGATGCGATTGTTACGACCGGAGGGTTTCGTGCTCTCTATAGATTAAATTGCTCTCGGATATCCAGCCGGCTATGGGAAAAATAAACTATTCGCCAGCGATAATAGACGGAAAGCGCCATTGTGTCTTTCGACGATTTTTCATTTCCGGGGTCGTGTATGCATACAACGCGCCAATTTGGAGTCGCCGATGATGAGCGATAGAGATGAGTTATGATCGTTCGAATTCATCAACAAGTCGACACTTACTACCATTTTCTATGGTACGTATTTTCCAACTTCGCGTTCGGTGATTGGCATTCAATTTTCAGAACACCGCCTGGATAATTGAAACAGCTTCGCAGACAGTCAAAAATGTTGGAAAACAAGAAAAAAAATCTGAGCTACCTATTTTTAAGTTGGAGGTTGAGGGAAAGTATCCATCTCGATTCTAATTGTCTTTTCCTAACGACTCGTCAAATCAGACGAATCATTTTCATTCATTCATTGCTGCCAATATCAAGTAGGGGTACCGGAATCTCGGACAGACCATTCTCTTTAATCTTCAGCCCGTGTTTTGAATTTTTGAGGGTTGTTTTTTGTAAAGGAACTAAAATGAGTTGAAAAAAAAATTCAAAGGAAGGAAATCTTCAGTTTGCTCACCTGTTCTGACCTACAAACAGCTCAGTATGAAGATAAATCAGACACTGCTCCTTTGTGGGAATCACCGTATAATATAAATTCGTTTGGGTACTTGATTCTCATTTTTCAGCTGTCGAAAATGCCCACTGAATATGGAAAAAATATCATTGAAATAGTTAATTTTTGCTTGTTATATCTTGTTTATTTCGATCAATTTTCAATGAAATAGTCGTCAAACCTTGGCAAAAGTTGGTATCTGGAGAAATCGTTCACACAGTTATATCAAGGCGTCTTTGATGCAAATGTAATATACTATATTCCAAGCAACCAACAAAGCAAGAATAATATTCAAATAGATGCTGCAATATCAAAGAATACATTAGTGTTTAGAAAAATAATTATTTTTGTGGAGAGAACGAATGTTGGGAAACTATGTTTGTATGAAATCGTAAACATTTTTCCTCAAAATTACACATGCTGAAAAACTCATAACGCAGAATTCGTGCCGCACAAAAATAACTTCCGAAAGTCAAGAACTTTTCGCGGCACAGGCTTCTCTCTGATAAGTTTTCCACATGAAAATAATCTTGAAGAGAGCTGTATAATAGTTGGATGTAACATCCCATGTTTGGATGTATAAAGTCAACTGTACCACGAAAAACTTACGGCATCCTTATGGAAAGTTATTGTTTTTTATTATAGCATCATTCTGAATATGATTCATGGAAAATGATTTGATACCCTGAAAATGTTTTATGGGCGTATGTACTCATCTGACTGGGAAAAAACGATAAAATAAAAAATAATGTACATCCCAACCTCCATTATAATGTTAATTTCAATATTGAAGTATTTCAATTTGTTAGGCATTGCAAACAATCTTTGAAAATGTCATAGTCAGGCATAGTATACAAAGGTGAGAACATGATGGTTGGGTTCATTTTCAAATAATAAAAACAAATGTAGAAGAGGTTATATTTTGAAGGAATGATGCTTCAACTGATTTTAGCAGTGTCCATCCGACTAATCCTCTTGATAATCAAACTCATTCCAATTCGTAGATCTGCAATATTATCTAGTGATAGTGATTGAAAAAACTCTCAACGATACTCAGCGATCTGAAGAGTATTTGCACTTGAGATAATGTGTTTTTAGCGTTGGTAATATACAGGGTGTTACAAAACTGATGAAATTTTGATGTTCTTCCTTCTGATAATTTATGGGAATTAATTGTCCAGTTGAGTATCTTTTTGTGGACCCAACTGAATATAGTGTTTTCGAAACGTGATTTAACTGACTCATACCGGTACTTCCCAACAAGACAACAAATACCAATCAAGAAATCCTCGAAATCGCATGGTAAACGATTAATGACGGAACGTTTTAGAACAGAGACCACGTTTCAATTGGATAATTACGGAACGTACGCATCGGACGATTATAGCGAAACATCAGCTGGATACTGGATCTAACGACATTGGCCAAGAACTGGAAAATGTTACCGTTACCGGTTCATACCGGCGACATACTAGACGGGCAGCGTAACGTTATTTTTCTCGACATCGATGAAGACGATTCGTCCTCATTAGTGTCAAGTACCCGGACGGACAGACGGACAGAAAGACAACTACGGAGGCGTCGGTAAAACGCGCCGCTTGTGAAATGTTACGCGAAACCTTGCAATAGCGGTAGAACGAAAAGAAGAAACAAGGCCACGATTTTGCATAATATCTACAGATTAGGAATGCTTATTGAGAAAATAACTTGCTCATTTCCATATTCTTTTAGCTGAATTAATATTTCACTTCTGTTAGGCAATATTCACTTTCCTTGAAAATCGAATAAAATTCGAATTCTTTATTAATGGAATTTCGTCTGCCCGATGTTTCTACAAAATATCTTCAATTGTTAAAAATTAAACAATTTAAATACTTCCTGGGTATATAACAGAGTCAAGTGTCAAAATGTAAAATCAAGACTCTGAGTACTTGGAATTTCCATAACATGCAACGTTATCGCTCGTTTGATTCGCAAAGATACTTTTCCATATAAAAATAAATAATAATCCACAAAAAACGTGGAAGTGGGTCCAAATGAACATTTTGGCATATTCATCCGATGCCGAGAATAGCCAGTTAGTAGACCTTATCTCACATTTTTGGATATCATTCGTCTAGAGGTGTCAGAAAAAAAAGAAGTGAGAATGGCATACCGCAGTTTGTAAGTTAATGAAGCACATTTCGAATTGAAGTTTTGAAATTATCAACAATCTATTGCATATAGTCGGAAAAAAATATATGACTTTTCAATGGGCTTTTCACAAAAGGCATAGTGTCGTTTCAAATTTCTAAGTTGAAAGTGACTGAAGGAAAGAGAAAGAAGAGTATATATGAATAGCCGACTATATATCTAGATTCATTTTTTTAACCACTATATACGCGAAGAGTATCAAAAATATCTGCTAGCTTCGATGAACATATACAGAAATGATAGCGATAAAAACGGAAATATAAGAAAATTTCCATACATATTCCTATGTGAATTGTTGATTGAAAAGCATATGTCAATGAGGAATTCACTCAGCTTTAACCTGAAACAGTTTTCATGGGGTGTTGATTCCTGCATTTCAGCCCATATAAAGAAGATAATTTTTTAACATAGGGTGGAATGATTCTGAGGTATCCATGTTTCGTAGGGTTCCGTTGCAAACTATTATGTCAAGGTCAAGCTCAACCCACACATATTCCCCGAAACTGAAATTGCTGTAGACATACAGAAAAACTACCAAGTCGTTACTGAAACGAACTAGCTTGTGAAATTGTATACGATACTCTGTATTCCAGAATAAGAAAGGAAGAAAAGACAATAAAAATAAAATTTGGATCCATTGAAGTTCGTCTACTGCGCATGTAAGTATCAAAGAATTCCCTTTGGAATATGATTCTGATTTGATGATGTTTTCTTGCGTTCACAAATATCATAGTTTTAACAATTATCGCAGTGTTCGACGAAATACTCTACCTAGCCGCTAATAAGGCATTAGAATGTGACAAGCGATATCAATTCAGATAGTTCAAACAAATTAACTGTAGATGAAACAATATTATATTCTTAAATCTTGTTCCATTGTCATTTTTTGAATCAAACAATGTACTTTGAAAAAATCAACAATGGATCATTATCGCTAGTCGAAGAAGTTCCTGACTACATTACTAGATCTAAGCTGAAAACTGAGTCCAATTTACCCGAGAATTTACCAGCGTTCTTTCCGAGAAGTCCTATTATTATCTCTGCATCACGAGTAAATTTTCATCTTCCTCCAAGTGAATAAAACGTGATCTCTGTGTTTTCTCAACGAATCGTATTATTCTTGCCACATTTAACATTCCACAACGAAAAATGTATGCAACATCCAGGAAAACATGGAATGAACGAATTATTTAACTTGCACAATTTTGTGGGCAAGCGTGTTTTCTTCTGATTCAAACGATTTTTTGAGAAAAAGAAATCTAGGTATACTTACACACAGTAAAAAATGAACATTTGTTGAATTTATTTTGAGTGAAATGATAAAAAATTTTGGAATATTTTTCTTTCCAATAATTTTTTAATAATATAGGTAGTTAATTCAACAAAAAGTTTTGCTAATCAGAAAATCCACCTGAAAGAAAGCATTGTGAATGAAAACTGGAAAACCTAAATTGTTCCAGGCCATATTCAATTTGTGAACCCACAACTTTCTGTGTTAGTCTAACAAAGAACTGGCTACCTATTTCCTATTTTCGACAAACTTGTTATAGTATTGCTTTGCTGATGTAAGCAAATACTGAATTCGGTCGATTACATTCGTCGTTATAATAGATAGACTACACTTCTTTTGCAATGTCAAGACCTCGGTCAAGACAGATAATTTCATAACAATTTCTTCGAGTCTCCATTTCCATCTTTTGAAAAACCGAAAGCAATGTGCTTTTGCAAATTATAGTAATCATTTGTGCTATCACCATTCAATTGAGTAGTTGTGAACGAATAATTTCCTTTCCAATGCCAAACATTACTCCGAGTTGATTGTGTTTTGTTGGCTTTCCACCTCAATGTCACAGAATGAATTTCATCATCTGTTGCTACGGAGATTTCGTATAGCTTGAAGTGAAAGTCAGCAAGTGATTCTAGTCAATGCCAATTTGGTCGAGTTTGACCCCCAGTCACAACAGATATTTATATGGCGAGATATATGCAATGAGCAGCAAAAACTGTTGACTGCTTAGATAGTCATCCTGGTAGGTGAGGTCTGTTGATCGAATACACCAACCGGACCGGTAGCATCGCAAGGTTTCCTGGGGGGTCTTTATGGTTGGAATAGCAACCGTATTGAAGGATATCAGTCGTCCCTGTCCCGCAGAAAGTCTAGATTCTGAGCGCATTCGTATAGTGTCTATTGAAGAGGAAAATATATGTGAAAAATCATATACACAGAACCCACTTGCTAGAATTGACATCTTGACAATCAATACTGCTTTGTGCCTATCGGGGTCAAAGATGGGCAGAAAAATGTCTGACTTTGCCCAGCCCAAACCGGAAGTGAGAACCGTGTAGAGTAATATCTCGATAGTCTTAGCTCGCCAAAGATACCAATCGAAATCAATCTTCAATGAATCGTGTAATTGTTCTTGAAAATTTTCCACTAACTCTTAAACCTAACATTGTAACGTTAATGTTTCCTAGTCTGGAGGAAAGGGTTCGTTGGCCAAAATGTTTACAATATTCTGATTGCTTTACCTCTCAAACATACGTCGAACCGTCGAGTAAAAAGTGAGATTCCTGTCGGCCATAACTTCGATCATCTCCTGATCTCGAAAACATAATTACCATCCGAAACTTATTGCCGAATGCGTCCAACCTCACTGGTTAGGCAAGCTGCAAGCTTATAAATGCCTAACTTCATACTGGAAGGAGGAAGGAACAACGGATTCCCGAATGTTGAGAAGAAGAGGTGGACAGCTGATTTATTAAATGTAAATAATAACCTAAATGTTGAAATACTCGAGATGTAAATAATAATTAGGAGATGAAATACGAATATGGCTAAACAATAGGACCGTAAAGGCACGATGGATTTATCCGATGCGAGTATGTTTGAGAGGTAAAGCAATCAGAATATTGTAAACATTTTGGCCAACGAACCCTTTCCTCCAGACTAGGAAACATTAACGTTAAAAATATTTTCATTGAACTGCTGCCGAAAAAAAAAATTAACGCACTTCGGATTTTTTCTTTTTTGGTATACGTTCGTTTATCGATTTCATTGAATAACTGATTCGGATTGAACCCACCTGTTACGAGATCGTAAACGTAGATGAGGGGTCGCGTCGTAGCGAACGTCATTTTCCAAGAACTGTTGATTGTCGTGGAGATTTCAATACAGATCATCAAGGCTTCTCTCGAAGATTCTCCATAGGTGTACGCAGGTATATAAGCAGCGGGACATCGCGGCGGAGACAGTTTTATCCAGAGCTAAGTGGCGAGAGTTATTGAGAGCTAAGTGGAACAGAGTTTATTCGCGAGGCAGTTTCTATCAGAGTGAGTTTATCAGAGCGTTTAGTAAAGAGCGTTGAGAAGTTAGCGGAGCGATTTAAGTGATTGTGTTGTATTGTATTGTGATAAAGAGTTGTAATAAAAGTAGTGAAGTGTTGTATGGAGTTTTAACCACCTAACCCCAATCGTGACAGTATCTATTTCACTACAAAAACACTTATCAGAGACAGTTAATTGCATATTGAAATTCAGAAGTTTAATACTTTGCAACAAGAAAAAGGAATTCCTGAAGGTGCTTTAATATTTTTGGTTTGCATTGAAAGTGGTATTTTTGGAGGAATGGTATAGTAGTCTAGATAGAAGTGAAAACTCTTTCCTGAGTCATTACTCAAAATTTTCATTTGTAATGCCACTAATTCTTGAATTATTTACAAACATTTTTTCGAGATCACGATAATTTTCGTGAAATATTCATGAGCAAGAAAAAATGGCTCTCAAGCATAATTCAAGTAAGCGTGGTATTCGGTAATGAAACTTCACACCCTACCTAGCTAGCGCTGTTTTGAGTTGCTTACGTTGGCAACAATGCCAATGCTAACGCCGCCTGTCACTAGGGCTTTGTTCCGTTTCCATTTTTGGTTAACCAGACTGGTAACTGGTGGTGATGATCACGGAACGGATAATGGTGTTCAAACATTTCAATACACATGAACGACAAAAAGAGATGGACATCAAAACAAACTACCAGTTATCAAATCCAATACCAATTACGAATTGGACACCTGGTAAATCTCTCAGTTCAGCAATGTGCAACTAAAATAATTAGGATAGTAATCCCGATTCCACATACAGTAAATATAAACACACATTTCCATTTATTTAAGGTTTGGCCGATTCGAGAAATAACAAATCATTTGCAAACATTCAGTAAAATAAGTAAGAAGGGAATATATCAACGCAATGGAATGTCAGTAATGCAATGAAACAAAGATGGCCTCACAAGATCCGTATTAGTAGCAACAAAGAACAATTTCTTTGAATAACACTAATGATAGTGGGAACGGAGGTGGGAACGGGCCAGCTCTTCAGGTTGACTGACTGTCATCCGATATCTGAAGCTAGGCAGAAAAATAGCATATCATAGCTCACAGGCAATATATCAATGAGCACCAAGTACATTGAGGATATGCCGTCCTTCGGAGGGGACGTAAAGCCGGCGGTCCCGAGTCCATGGATATTGGGCTAGTAAATGATCCCTACCTCTGGTTGGAATACAAGAGGGTTCGATGAAATTTCTGGAAATAGGCCGATGTTAAATAAAAGAATTTAGAAAAATAGTGATATTGAAGTGGCTCGTAAATAAAGATGTGGCTCAATTTGTATTCTCATTAGTCTACTGAATAGCTCTAGTGCCGAATTTGAAAATGACATTTTGTTTACTTCTGCTCAATGTGGGTGAAGTGTAATGTAGAACAAAATATTACTCTCTGCTTACGTCAAAGTATTTCCAGTATAATTCGCTCTAGGTTACCCACCCCTAAAAAAAAAATGTTTGCATTTTATTGGTTTGAAACTTTTGGTGTGAAATTTCAAGAAAAAACTGTATATTCCAAAGATCCATATAGATGACATAGATTACCGCGGACAACTGAAGTGGTGCACATTTTCAGTAATTTCCCCAGCAAAAACCAATTTCAAAGTCGAAATCAAATAACATTACTAGGCGAAGAAAGCTTCCGAACGGTGCGGACTTTGTGTGTATCACTGTAGACACATTTACGTGGGTAATCCGTGCCAAAAAATCCACACAATACCGGCTTTATTTTTAGCGGCGATCGATATTATGCACACTGCTGGCTTTATTCTTTATGGCCAAGGTTGTTAGTGGCTATTACCTCAATATCAAGCGAATAACATTATACCCCACTATAAATAGTTGATGAAGTGTGAATAATTAACATGGCGCATTCGGCACGTAGCTTCCTGAAATAGGTAAAAGACGACAAAAACTGATCACTCAGGAATATCATTAGCAAGTTTGTTGACAGTTCCAGCGTTTGAAAAATAAAAATGAATTACAAGAGTCTGATCAATGCCATTGGTGCTGGAAAAACGACAATTTACTGAACAAATTAATTAGTATCGGCAAAAACAATTTAAAAATGATTAAATATCGATTAGGTATATTTAGCTGAACACGTGTTACGTGCACAAAAAGAAGTAATAACAATCAATTGAATAACAAGTGTACACAAGTTTTTAACGTAAATGAAAAAACAAAATGGGATATTTGAGACGAGTAAATCGATGGATTCCGCATCGTATTTCGTAAATATTTCTTCTTCATTGTTTAGGGGATTGCATTAAACCTTCGTCTAGATTCCAGACAGATCAGAGTAACTGTATGAGTGTGACAAGCACAAAAAAAGATGGAATAGACGATTTTGACTTGATTCACCCTGCAGACAAGGGTATACTATTTTGCATGATGGTAAAAAGTATGACAGGCAAATAACTGAATATAGGCCGATACTTGATGAAAATCCTCGTGAAAATCCGTTATAACGTCATTACAAGAATACTTCATTGTGTGATTTTTCACTTGACTGTTTTTATTTTTTATAATCCACTGAAATCAATAATATTTCACGAAATCCTCCATTCACCTATTCCTAGATTGATGATCAAAATAATCTGATTTTGTTCAGATAGAATTATATGAACTAGATATTTTTTAAAGGATCTTGAATACACGGATCAAATAAATTGCATTTGTACGTTAATATGAGAATGAGTTAGCGAAGATGCTATAGGAATCACACGTGAAAATGTGTTGGATCGCACAAGTTTCGACAGCGTCAGTACGGAAAAACTTCTTGGTTCCCGGAAAATGTCAAGTATTTCGAAGGGATCAAAAATGTGTATATATACAAATCTATGTATTACTCTTATCGCCGAGTATTATCAGAATGATGTGAATATTGTTGAAGAAGTTCCTAGCGCAGGCCCTGTCGCTCATAAACGCAAATTAGTGTGACGGTTCGAAGAAATATCGTTCACGAGCGATGTCTCGTCAAGTGTGGAATGTTCGATGATCGGGATTTGTCTGGAGGATTCTCCATGGGTGTGAGCGGGTATAAATACGGGAGTCATTCTTCGCTACGGTAGAATTTCTCTTACAGAGAGTTTTAGCACCGAGCGTTGGAAAGTTAGCGGATCAATTTGAGTGATCGTATTGAATTGTGTTGTGATAAAGAGTTAAAATAAAAGTAGTTTACTGTTGTTTGGAGATCTAATCAACGAACCCAAGGATATATCGTTACAATATGAATGAAAAAATCATCACTCTCCAGCATCAATGACAGACATGTGCCAGAAAGTGGCAGGATTCTGCCTTCGAAGGAAGTGATATGCGATTGTCCAAAATGAAATATAAACCTCACTTATCTAGAACGAACTCCGTAATATTTATGCACGTGCATTCATTCTTCTCCCACTGGCCGCCTGCTGAAGAGAGGCATTTGTGGTATTGAAAAAAATTATTCGTAATTGCAGATTTCAGAAGTGCACTCCCAATATGAAAAAAAAACTATTCCCATTCACTTTTCCATACTTCGCTGGGAATCATAATTCCACGTTTGCATATTATATTAACACAAGTCATTAGCGATACTTTTCAGAAACTCTCTCATCCAATCAGAGCATAAAATTAAACTTTCTTGATTCACGATGGAATTTCATAATCGAGAGGTGCTCGCATGCAATAATCACTATTGCAATGAAATAGACTGCTGCATATCCTACAGATCTGGCGATAATGTTCGATGCGAATCGATACCGATGGAATTATAACACCACACGCCTCGATTTAAGAGCGAGAACTCGTACATATCAGGTTGGTTGTTTTTGGATCCCAAAGAGATATAAGTTATCGATGATGTCTTGGACAGTTGGTTGGAGTGTCGCTTTCTCGTTAAATTCGCTTCAGAAGAGATTTTTTTATGTATAGGTATCAAGTTAGCGAGACACTTTTCGAAATATGGAAAATTAATGATTCCATAATTTGGTGCTATTTTGTTGCTAATTAGTTGAGAAAGAAAAAAAATTTCCGCTTCTTTTTTTAAAAAAATACATGATATCTCGCTAACTTGCCGTCAAGTTAGCAATACAACTTTTTTATTATTGAGATTTTCATAATTTTAACTAGACCATTAAATTTCTCTAATTATTTGCTAATTAGTTGCGGAAGAAAAAAAATTTCCGCTCCTTTAAAAAAAAATACATGATGTCTCGCTAACTTGACGTCAAGTTAGCAATACAACTTTTTTATTCTCGAGTTTTTCATAATTTTGACCAAACCATTAGATTCCTCTAATTATTCGCTAATTGGTTGCGGAGGAAAATCTTTCATTTTATTTTCGTTAAAAAAAATATATTATGTCTCACTAACTTACACGTTAACTTAGCAATACAACTTCTATATTATTGAGTTTTTCCATAATTTTGACTATGTATATCATTAGATTTCTGCAATCACTCGCTCATCAGTTGAGGAGGAAACTAATTTATTTTCCTTTTTCTTTTCTAAAATATACATGGTATCTGAGAGTTCTATGAGCAGTTATTTTAATATTTCATTTTATATTTTATATATTCGAAAAAAACACCTACGTGGCTATACTACGCACAAGTAGCAATTGTTTTGAAATTGTTACTTAAGTGGTGCTACTGTTTATTGTTTATGTACATTCACTTTATACTGGATACGAGCGAAGTTGTGATGATTTCTGATGATGATAACAGCTATTTGTATAACAAGGGTGCAAAGTGCTACTTTTCCTCCCGAGGATGAAGTTTACTGCCCGACGCGTAGCACTTTACACCCATGTTATACATATTATTTTTCCGCCTCCCTCGAATAACAAGTATTTTTAAAAAAAGTCTATGAAACTTACAAATAAAATTATTAAAGAACCAAAACTGGAAAGTAGGTAAAGTATAACGTTCTTGGAATTCCCAAGATTAGAAAAACCTACAAAACGAAGAGTTAAAAATAAAGGGTTCTCGACCCCGGATTCAAACCAATACCTAAAGGGAGATGAAGACTATCGTCCGTTCCATTAACACTGCGCTACGGAGGCACACAGGAAATTGTAGCGAAATTATGGATTTGAAGTATAACTTTCATTTTCTCAACATACTTAATAACTTCTTGAAAATATCTTACCTTCTTTACTGATCTTATTGGTTGAAATTCATGCCGCTATCATATTATGAGGTATTCTACTTGTATTTTCAGAATTTTAATTTTCAATATTTGATGCTTGAAAACCTTTTCATTTCTTTTGGCGACAACTCGGGCGACAATAATATACTTCCATTTTGCAATCAGAAAAATTGGGACGATATATCCGGGCCATTCTCGGACACCCACAAAATAGATCAATGGGCTAACAACTATCAGAAAGTAACTTCTTTCCTGGCAAATAACAGGGAAGGAATTGAATTATGTATTCAATTATTATTATTCAATTATTGGGGTGGACAGATCGGTTTCGAACTCTAATTTTATTTTTGTCTAAAAATATATGATGTCTCGCTAACTTGACGTCAAATCAGCAATACAACTTTCTTATTATCGAGTTTTTCATAATTTTGACTCAGTATATCAATAGATTTCTGCAATTATTGATTTTCTTCTTTTCTTTTCTAAAATATACATGGTATCTGGGAGTTCTATGAGGAGTGATTTTAATATTTCATTTTATATTTTCATTCCATATTTCACATATTCGAAAGAAACATCTATATGGTTATACCACGCACAAGTAGCGAATGTTTGAAACTATTACTTCGGTGGTACAATTGTTTATGTACATTCATTTTATATTGGATACGAGCGGAGTTGTGATGATTTTTGATAGAAATAATAGCTATTTGTATAACAAGGGTGCAAAGTGCTACTTTTCCTTCCGAGGATGAAATTTACTGGCCGACGCGTAGCGGAGGACAGTCAAGGGAGGAAAGGGCACTCTTGCCTTTTCCTTCCTTGAATGATTACTGTACAAATTCGCTCGTATCCAGTCTGAAGTGAATATACATAAACAGTAACACCACTGAAGTAACAATTTCAAAACAATTGCTACTTGTGCGTGGTATAGCCACGCAGGTATTTCTTTCGAATATACAAAATATGAAATGGAAATATAAAGTGAAATATTAAAATTACTCCTCATAGAACTCTTAGACACCATGGAAAAAGAAAATAAATTATTTTCCTCATCTAATTAGAGAATAACTGCAGAAATCTAATGATATACCTAGTCAAAATTATGAAAAACTCAATAATATAGAAGTTGTATGCTAAGTTGACGTGTAAGTTAGCGAGACATTATGTATTTTTTTAAACGAAAATAAAATGAAAGACTTTCCTCCGCAAATAATTAGCGAATAATTAGAGGAATCTAATGGTCTAGTCAAAATTATGAAAAACTGGAGAATAAAAAAGTTGTATCGCTAACTTGACGTCAAGTTAGCGAAACATCATGTATTTTTTAAAAAAAGGAGCGGAAATTTTTTTTCTTCCGTAACTGATTAGCGAATAATTAGAGGAATTCAATGGTCTAGTTAAAATTATGAAACTCTTAATAATAAAAAAGTTGTATTGCTAACTTGACGTCAAGTTAGCGAGACATCATGTATTTAAAAAAAAAAAGGAGCGGAAAATTTTTTTCTTCCGCAACTAATTAGCGAATAATTAGAGGAATCTAATGGTCTAGTTAAAATTATGAAACTCTCAATAATAAAAAAGTTGTATTGCTAACTTGACGTCAAGTTAGCGAGACATCATGTATTTTTTTAAAAAAAAGAGCGGAAAAATGTTTTCTTCCGCATTTAATTAGCAAATAATTAGAGGAATCTAATGGTCTAGTTAAAATTATGAAACTCTTAATAATAAAAAAGTTGTATTGCTAACTTGACGTCAAGTTAGCGAGACATCATGTATTTTTTTAAAAAAAGGAGCGGAAAAGTTTTTTCTTCCGCAACTAATTAGCAACAAAATAGCACCAAATTATGGAATTATTAGCTTTCCATATTCCGAAAAGTGTCTCGCTAACTTGATATATATGATTGTTTTACCGAGGCATCTGATAAGTATGAATATTAGGGATCACAAACGTATTGTTACGATATTTCCTGGGGAATTATTCACCGCTGTCGAATACTTCCTTGATTCAACTATAATAATTATTATATTGTTTTGCTACAAATAGGTTTTCAAAATTTCATCGTGTGAACCACCAAATATTTTTAATCCCATCTCAATCATATTCGTGACCTCCAATTGACGTCTTATTTAGTACGTCAAAATCACGACATTTTCGGGTCATGTGAGGTCAATGACTCTAAATGTCCATAAATGACGTCAGCTTGTTACCTGGGTACTGAATTAGATTTTGAATCCAAAAAAATTTGACTCAAATCTGTCAACAGTATTCCATGAAATATTTGTAATAGTGTGCCTAAAAATGTGTGTTTTATTGAAACAAATTTTCCAACGATAAAACTTCAGAAAATTTCAGTCGTGGATAAAGTATAGTATTCACTAGCGTATAATGGCCACTATTCTCTCGGTGATTAGGTAGGAAACTTCTCCTCGTGAATAATAGCCATCATTATACGCTCGTTGAATAATAAACTATTATTAGCAACACTACGAAATAA
The DNA here is from genome assembly GCA_032362365.1 of Zygogramma bicolorata. Taxonomy (NCBI): domain Eukaryota; kingdom Metazoa; phylum Arthropoda; class Insecta; order Coleoptera; family Chrysomelidae; genus Zygogramma; species Zygogramma bicolorata. The sequence continues at coordinate 6,744,264 of JAVJAQ010001667.1, read as the reverse complement.
AACTACCGCACTGGCTTATAAATCGCTTGCAAATACTTAGCTGACTTGAACAACCAACACTCTTTTAGTAAGCTACAACTTTGACTTCTCTGCACTCAGCAATTCTCAGTACCAAAAACTCCCTTTACTAGAAAGTACCGTTGCGATGAATTTCCTCCCTATTTATACTCTCCGTACTACTATAGAGATTCTTCCGGACTTAGGCTGGATTCAGACAGATCCGAAATCCGATCGTACGACGATCCGATACCTTTCTGATTGGTCTAAATTCAAATTTAGACCAATCAGAAAGCTATCGGATCGTCGTACGATCGGATTGCGGATCTGTCTGAACCCAGCCTTATCCGTTTATGACTTGATGACGAAACTTCCACGCGATTCAGGACTCGATCACTGGTAACATTCTTTCTTCGACCCCTCATATTAATTTTCATTTTACAACCGACAGTGGCGGCGCTAGGAGATTTCCCAACAGTATTTTTCAGGTTGTTGAAAAATGATATATTTCATTCAGCTGAATTTGAATCTACATATATGAATACAATTTTGAAGAAGTGAAAATTTTCAAGAAAGTATTCGAACTGTCAGCTCCCAACCAAATTTCACCAAGAAATTTAGGTATTATCGCAAAACCAAACGCACGAATGGAAGAACCCATTCTTTTCTCAGAAAATTCCCAGGTAGTTCAGCCACTACCTGCAAATATTTTTGGTCCGATATGGACTTTGTGTGTCACAACTGACTACTGAAAAGCTGGCTAAAGGGGATAGGCCCTTCGTCACAATCCATGCTATTTTATAGATTTTGCTATTTCCAGACTCCAACATGCATCGAGTATCCTTGTGTCATGCACATGTTTCCACACAATCTAAAGGAATATGCAGAATTATTGTTTTCCTCATCAAGTTATTGAGAAACAAATCCTATAAAAAATACTGGATTACCCGAGATTTAGTCGTTCAGGTAACAAGAGAAAAATATATTTCTGCTAGCTAACATTCCTATTTTGCTTACAATTATTGGTTCCCCCCAAAAATACCGGTCAAATCTCGGGTAACACTAAAAACCGCCACAGAAGTTTTCAATTTTAGATGCGATGCAATCAAATTCAGAGCATTGTCTTGAAATCTTCTGATAATCGTATCAAGAACACAAGAGAGAACATTCGAATATCACGAAAACCACTGTTGCTATGAATACTCAACGAACATGCATAAATATATCGATAAAAATAAACAAATGAGTGAATAAATTTCACGTAATGATTCACCAGTTGAACGAGACTAAGAAATTCTCAAGATCAACCAAACGAGAAATCAAGCAGAACCTTCACAGAAGCAACTATCTCCTTTCCAGAGAGACGTTACGTAAAAAATAAACATAATACAAGAGAGCAAACATTGACGACGGTTGAACGCGAGTATACATGAGGTAAATGTTACGAAAAAGCAACATCAGAATGATAAGGATTCCCAGTAACAATTCTTATCGTCCCATTTCTACCGACACTCGGTTTTCAAACTTCCTTGCAATTGATAAATATGTTTATTGGGACTCGCTCGTATTCAGGTCAATTCTATACGGCAGATACAGAACTGTGAAATAAGGTGATCAAAATATCATCTGAGAATCCTCGGAGGATTGGAAACTTTTGAATAGTATATTGTTATTAGGAGAAAAAAAAATGTTTCATGTTGGTGGCGTGAATAACACAGAACACGGTAATACTTCGGTCGCTATGAGCACCTTTTTTTTGAATTTTTTTTGTGGAACTTACGTAATTCGGTCTCCTCTACAAAAAACCTAAATGAAATTATCGGCGGTCTCTTATATTTTCGGAGATACAGGGCCTTTTTGATGTAAAACTTCACAGTTTTCCACATCAAATTTCTGTTGTTTGATTTCACAAAATTCCTCCTTCTTCTGATCAAACGTTAGTCACTCTCTTATTCACTCGTTTTCAACGTTTTTAAGCAGGAAAAAAATATTATTTTTTCAAAAAATCCAACTTTCTCCAAAAGTCAACATTAGGTTTGTTCTAGCAACACATTTGACCGTTTGGAAATTGGTCTGAAGCAGTTAGAGGAATGCGCAATGAATATTGGAGAGCGAAATTCATTTTGCGCATGCCTCTGACCAATATCGGATAGGTCGGATGTGTTGCTTGAACAAACCTATTAATGCATTCAGTTCTCAACAATAACAATGAGAGCGGCAACACTGCAAATACATTACTTTCGACTGTCATTGCACTATGACATCACAACAAATTGGTTATGGTTTGAAAATAATTGCATTTCTTGGGAAACTAATGGTTTTTTCTGCTTGAAAATGTTAAAAACGAGTAAATAAGAGAGTGTGTGGTGTTTGATCGGAAGAAGGAGGAATTTTGTGAAATCAAACAACAGAAATTTGATGTGAAAAATTTTACACCAAAAAGGCCCTGTATCTCCGATAATATAATAGACCGCCGATAATTTCATTTAGGTTTTTTGTAGAGGAGACCGAATTACGTAAGTTCCACAAAAAAAAATCAAAAAAAGGTGTTCATAGCGACCGAAGTATTACCCAGAACACTTTTTCTCCGAGTACCGGTTATTTCTTCTTATAATCCGAAAAATGCAAATTTATGGAATATAAATCAAATATGGAATTGGTATTTTCTACTACCTATACAGCAAAAGTTTTCACTTTTGGTGGCGCTGACAGTGAAAACATAACCAACCATGGGGGATATGATTCAAAGTCGATAAGGAAATAGGCCAACTTTGATGTAGAAACTCATGTTGATCTTTTCCTCGTTTTTATCCTCACGAACACTGATACTTTTTTGACTTTTGCGTAAAAATACTTCTATTCCTCAAATGAGTCATTAGATTTTCATCTTCCCTCCTTGTGATCAAATGAGTCATTAGATTTTCATCTTCCCTCCTTGTGACGAAATATAGAGAAAACCTTGCATTGGAAAAAAAATTGAATAAGTGATCAGAACCTCACTCCTAAAATATTTTTTCGAAAGTATAATTTTTGCTTATTTCGATTGAATGATTAGAGAGGTTTCAAGTTTCAACATTATCATACATTTGCTGGGATTGGACCTCGGATTAGTCTATAGAGATTATCTCTACTACCGAATTATATTGTGGAATTGGCATTTGGATCAAAACTCCAGAGATTCGTCATCAAAGCTGATGCCGTATTATGTAGAATGGCGAGTAAAAAGTACTAAGTGCTCTAAAAGGAATATTGGAGAAAATGTCAACTGAATTATGTAGGATGATGGTCGAATAATGGAAAAAGTATCTTAGAAAGTGGCTCTGATACCAAAAAATGAGGTCGTTAACATAAGGAAAATGGATGTTATTGAGTCATCAAAACTTTATAGAGTTTGAGGAGTAGATGAGTGCAGGGCATGTATCATATCGTATAGAGAACAGATGATCAAGTAATGATAAAGTAACAGGCGTGAAATATACAATATGAAGTATTGAAAAGTCATGAAAAAAAAGAGAAATGAAACTTCCTCTTTTTATATCACTTCCATGCGTACGAAAAGAAGTGGTATGAAAACATGGAACTATTAGTTCTCATTTTCTATGATGATCTTCTACCATATAGTAACGCCTACATCCATCAATTCAGAGGATAATTCTTTATGAATTGAAACTGGTGTCATCAATTTCAGTTTCAACGAAAACCATATCTACTTAGATAGACATTCTTATGGTAGATAGATTTTCATATGCAGCAGTTTTGAGTAAAAAGCTTCAAGTAATAAAAGATGGAAATATCCCCACTTTTTTTGAGGTTTTCAACCTACCACAATCTGAATACATGAGAATTAATATAATATTGAATCTATACAAGTGAACATAAAAATGAAACTAGAAGAGAATATTTGTGAAAGTTTTGAAAACGGAAGCGGATTTCCGGAACGTCAACGATAAGTAAGTATTTTGATAAATATTAGTTCCCGTATTTTTTTCATAGTCAAATTGGGGGTATACGAAAAGCTGGCTGACTTATTGAAAGTTTTCCATTCAGAAGGAACAATTTTTGAATTATCGCAGCAACTAATCGAGGTAGATTGAAAATCTGCCCTTCAACACTTGTATAGATTCCAATATTACTTCTTATTTTTCCAGATTGTAGAAGGATGAGAATCCCAGAAAACTAGAAGAAAGAATCTATCCACCACAAAATAATTATATTCAAACTGTGCATAAAGGTTATTACTTATAACTTTGAGATGCTGTATAAATCCGGTGGATGACCCGTTATTTGATTAGAGGCATAATAAAATCATCCTCAAAATAGACAAGAGAAAAATTTCATGCAAGTTACCATAACTCATAAAATAGTTGGTTTCTTCGTTATCAGGATCATTATATAGGAAAGAAGATCATAATTGAAAGTATAAACCTGCTGAACCATTATACCAATTTTTCAGGCAACTTCAAAAACCACACCTCAAAAACAGTGTACTAAGCAAGTTTACACTCCAGACAGGTGAACAAATGCATTTTATATGAGAAACGGCTTCTACCCACCATTTAGGACGTTTATTCATTGACAAAGATTAGTTACAAAGAATTATCTTTATTTCATAATTGTAATTGAAATCAAACAACAGTTTTACAAAAACATTCATTTTATCTATCTTTTTGTTCTTTGGGATTTGTTATATCAACATCCTGTGAAAAAATATTTCAATTTTGTTGTTCTAAGGACATGCAATATGTGATTTTTATTTTTTTCTCTAAAACAGAGCAAGATACACGAAAGAAGATAGAGATGAAGAAGTTAAAGTTTCAGTAGCTCAATGAGAAAAAAAAACAAAAATTGCAAAAAAAACAGTGGCGTACATTTTTCGGACAAAAAAATTGGTTGAGGTACCTTACGGGACGCCACTGGACATAATCCAGTAAGGGGCAAATCATCCCCTCAATACTCTAAATACCACCGTCAAATTTCCAAGACAATCGGCTGAGAGGATTATGGAGATATTCGTATTTTTTTTTTAATTTTGACACCCTTTATCATGAAAACGATGCAATACCGGACCTACGTTTATATGACTTTTGTCATAGAATCGCTCAAAAACAACACCTTTGAGTTTGGCCACGTGATTAAATAACACCCTGTATATTATTTCTAACAAGCCACGAATTCGTCATCAGCTTATCTGAAATCCCCTGAATAAATAGTATATATTTACCGAATCAAATTGAAAATGCATGCATGGTTGGGATACCGTATGGATGGAAGTTCACTTCATCAAACATTGGCTTCGTTCAGCAGTGCACAACCGTTGAGAATAATCACTAAATGTGTTGAGCCGCTGCTCAACGGTTGAGAGTGATCAATGGTGCAGCGGTCCGTTCAGCCGAACAAGTTGACACATCACTCAACTGTTGAGCACGGCTGAACGAACCCATTTTTAGATACTTAGGGCCCGTTTATCAATGCCAGGATAAATCAAATATCTGATAGATACAGACAGAAAGTGAAATGATGCGCTTGGCTACTTTTTAGTAGTGACAAGGATAAAACTGTCAGTTAATTTTATCACTGCATCGACGAACGGGCCCTTACTCGAGTATTTATCATCAGTTGAAAAAAAATAAAATTTTGCTAGGCTACCTGTCTACGGAAAATATAAGGGGTATCTAGGGGTCGGCGTTATAGTAGGAGAGCCCACGATGCTAAAACGGGATTTACTCGAGCGTCATAGAGACCTATTGGGTTGCGAAGCTTAGACGATAAAAAGAGAAAAATAATTTATAATGTATACCGTTTCATCGGTGGAGGAAGCGGCTATAGATTTTCAAAAATGCAAAAAAAAACAATTGCAGATATTGATATCATCTATGTCATACATATTTTTGAAAATGTACGTATATTAATATGATTGTTTCCATGATGGGGGTGGTGGTACGTAAGGGTCGAAAATGAAAAAAAAATTACTCGAGCGCGACAGATTTTCTGAGGGAAGGATAAGTGAATCTGAAAAAAGCTCTTAAATAATCTGACGTTTTGGATGTGACGCAGACTCGCGGTCGTTATTGGAATGTGAAAAAAAAATCGTCATTTTGAAATACACAAACGCATCAGATTGAGATATATATGGTTCATCTTTACGCCCTAGACATTGCAGTCTCATAATCCGAGGATTATATTGAAGGATTCGCCTATTCTACCAATTTGATTTTTTTTCTTTTAAATCATTGAACTTAATTAATTGAAAAGCTCAGGAAAAAACATGCAAATGAAAAAGTGTATAATTTTTTTTAGTAGAAAACTTATATTAATAAGAAAATTATTATAAGCAAAAACATTTTTAAAATTTTAAAAACGTTGGATATTCGTTGTAAACAATATCATGCTATCAACGAGTCTGTGTGATCAACTGTCATGGCCGAGGTCATGGCATCATGGCAACAGAAACCAGAGTGGGGACGGAGTGAGAGAGCAATAGGTATAGAAAGAGTGAGAGAGAAACGTGGAGAGGGAAATATAGGCATCACGTAGCTGCACGCATTAAACTTTATCGATGAATTTTTATTATTTCGGCTTGTGGAAATTGTCAGATTATATATTTTTTGCAATTCTTGAATTATTCCCTTCGGAATAAAAATAAAATTTGCCACGTTAGAGAATGTCAAGATGACTTTTTTTTTACAATTTTGTAGCCCTCCTCCTTCTTTAGGTCACTCTAGAATTGTCAGATTAGTGGAATATACACGTATACCTATATACTCACCCTACCTCAATTTGACGCGATGGAAAATTTCAGATAATCATTTTTTTTTACTAATCTGTTCCTTTATCTTTGAAGGATTCGCCTATTCTACCAATTTGATTTTTTTTCTTTTAAATCATTGAACTTAATTAATTGAAAAGCTCAGGAAAAAACATGCAAATGAAAAAGTGTATAATTTTTTTTAGTAGAAAACTTATATTAATAAGAAAATTATTATAAGCAAAAACATTTTTAAAATTTTAAAAACGTTGGATATTCGTTGTAAACAATATCATGCTATCAACGAGTCTGTGTGATCAACTGTCATGGCCGAGGTCATGGCATCATGGCAACAGAAACCAGAGTGGGGACGGAGTGAGAGAGCAATAGGTATAGAAAGAGTGAGAGAGAAACGTGGAGAGGGAAATATAGGCATCACGTAGCTGCACGCATTAAACTTTATCGATGAATTTTTATTATTTCGGCTTGTGGAAATTGTCAGATTATATATTTTTTGCAATTCTTGAATTATTCCCTTCGGAATAAAAATAAAATTTGCCACGTTAGAGAATGTCAAGATGACTTTTTTTTTACAATTTTGTAGCCCTCCTCCTTCTTTAGGTCACTCTAGAATTGTCAGATTAGTGGAATATACACGTATACCTATATACTCACCCTACCTCAATTTGACGCGATGGAAAATTTCAGATAATCATTTTTTTTTACTAATCTGTTCCTTTATCTTTGAAGGGCGACCATATATATATATATATATATATATATATATATATATATATATATATATATATATATATATATATATATATATATATATAGCTCATACATGGTGGAAGTACTTAACCGGGTACGAGTATCCCCCTGTATATTAATCTGCCGCGCTTTAGTAAATCCCGAAAAACCCGCTTGGGCTCCCCTATTATAAGAAGATGAGCATCACCAGCACGCATCGAGGATCCTGGAAGGACGATGAATCAACCAAATTGCGCCAAAATGAACCAATTTTCAATTACTCGCTAGTGACGTCGAAACAGCGTACGTGTCTTTGAGAAAAACCATGACGACGATACGTCTCGATTAGAGATTCGACATCATACGATGCTTAGGTCAAACAAACAAACGATTAAGTGAATAATAAAATTCACCAGAATCGAAAAACCGTCGTCCTGTTATGTTTTGGATTTGTTAACGTTGTAGTTTTATCGTTAATTTTCTGTTTGTGATAACAATACGCTGAAGTGACATAGGTCGAGCCGGGGTTAACGTATTGTTTGTTCATCAGAATGTGTATTATAAGTATGCGAACGCAAATTGAATCGCTAGATAGAATTTTCGACTATTAAGTAGCAAGTCTACATTCAAGCAATAGCAATCAATTCCCCAGGGATCAACGTCAGCATTCTTCCTATTTTCAACTCGATCAATCGATATTTATTTGATTCCTCAGTCCTTCAACAGACAAGTTTTGTGAAAAATAAATTATAAATGAATGGAATATAAAAAATGTGAAGTCACTGAATATTATTTTCCGTCCTCGGCTAAATAAATTTTGTCGATTCAACACTATTTTCGGATTAATAAGTTCGAACAAAACTGTTCAGTCTCACTATCGACTTCCTTCCTTCAAAATATCCTTCTGTTGAGAAAGTATTACAATTTATGAGACACTTCCCAAGAAATAATCGAATTACGACAGCGTGATAGATAACATTTGAAAAAACTTCCAGTTCCTGGAACCGGTTTGAATCGCGAAATCTGCTCATTCCTTACGTTGAAAACACAAACACCACTGATTTGTAGGATTCATAAATTACAATCCTGTTTATTTCGTATGATAATGACCGACCGACATTTCAAGAACAACCATTCCAAAAACTACTTGTCAAATAAATCACAAAGTATAACTAACGGAAGGAAAAAAGAAACATTAATTGAGGTGATGAGAGACAAGGAACAGTTCTGGTACACAAAAGAAAAAACATGTTACACACTTGGAGGCGCTGTTATTTGGCAAGAAAAACCAAATTTCATTTTTCAAGAGTATATTTGGTGTCAATATGCATTTGTGGTCATTACATTTCGTAGGCGAAACTGAAACATAGACACCGATAATTTCATAGAAAGCATCATTCTGAATAACTTGAAATGATGGTCACTAGGATCGGATCTTCAACAGTGGAACGAATCTCCATAAGGAATCTTTTTTTTCATTCTTATATTCATCAGAGGATTCATACATTTTATTTTGTGAAATTCGATAATAGCTCATTATTATCAGAAAATGTGAGTGGAGAAAGCTCGGATCAATTGCTCAAATTTACAATTGACTTTCAAGGTTACCCGTTTTCCTATTAGGGGAATGAAATTACTGAAATAATGGAGCTGACCTTTTGAGTGAATCATTCATGGCGAAACGGATACAGGTACGATTTGATTGAAATGAAAATTTGCTTCAAACGGAATATCCGTGTAGTAATTGAATCATCTTTCGAACAATCTGTTCACTGCCCACTGACTATGTCAAGTGTTTTTAGTAATTGAAATTGAGTTTTTCTTGAAATGAATCAATTCCCACAAATATACTGAAGATTATATTCAGACATAGTAGCGAAGGAGGTGAGGATAAGAGTTTCAGTCGCAATAGAAATTATAGATGGATGATATTTTTTTTCAAGAGTGTTTTAGGTTATAGTGAGTTTTTAGGCCTCTAAGAAAATTGTCCGATGTCATGTTTTGCTGCTTCGTTTTCTACCCTTGTATTATAGCACTTCGAAGCGATCAATTAAATTCGTGATTCTTCCTTGTGAACCAAATTTCAGCAATACTATTGTTCACGTGATGTTATCAATAGTGAAATTCATATCAAAAATAATGATAATATTTCAAATATTGGAGGTGAAATCCATAAAAAAAATAATGATAATATTTCATTATAATTATAATATTGGAGAACAGAGCAATAAGATCGTCGGCGTAGATGTCAGCTGGTCCATTTCAGTTAAACCTTTCAGACGAAAAAACGGGATTTTCATTGAGGAGGGTCCTATTGATACTATTTTTCCAAATTTTCCCAAAGCGTAGACCTTATTGAAAAATGATTGAAAGTTTTGTAGATTAAATAGATCATTGATTCAAAATAGAAACAACTGTGATTCGATTAAAAAGAAACCTCCCCATTCACAGTACTATCGAATTCAAGGATTTCATCAGCGTCTGAAATTGTACGAGAATTTGCAAGATTTCAAGTCGATGCATTATGCACCGAATTCTCCAATGAAACACATCTCGAATCCCTTACGAAAATGATATTTCCGAATATGATGATACAGTTTTCGGCATTTGTAACCCTTCATCGATCGACACTTGGCTTGAATTAACGAGAAATTTGGTTTATATACATGATGAAGACTATTGGCCACAGTACCGATCCTTGGGGAACACCATGTGAAACGTTCAAGACTTCTCGAAAACGTGACAAGAGATTCTGGTAACAGTTCTATACGGTTCTAGCCGCAGAAAACGGAACGCATCCTCACCTAATCCTTGCTTATTGACAGGCTGCGGGCCGAGTTTCGATATCCACCTGAGAAACCTACAGGCGCTCGTAGAGGAAGGGCGACAGCCCTGCGCGTTCTGAAGGACAGCCAGACCGTCAGATCCCGGCAAAGGCCGGTACCGACTGTAGGGCGACATTCAACTCTTCCGTCGCCCCCAAAATCACATCACACACCGTAACTCCTGGGGGAGCGAAAAAAAAATCTTAACAACACTGAAGAAATAAATATCGTGGACACCTCCGGGTTATTCACTGTGAGTCGCGCGGATCACCACCGACAGCACAGCACAGCTGGCTTTTCGGGAATTCCCTTTCGGACGGGTGCTATCTTTCTGTCGACTTTTTCGGCTCAATGACACATGTCACCTGTTGCGCGGCGTTCCGTCGAGCGCTTGTTTCCTAGCCGCCCGGAGCAGATATATCGGACTGACTGCTGCTTCGGTGCCGTGTGCCAGTGGTCGGATTAGCGGTACCTTGATCCGTTCTCTCTACCACGCGAGTTGGCTAGCGGTGATGCCGCTTCCACAGCGGATTCCCCGGGATAGGGAAAACGATTGAACGCTGAAGAAACGAGAATGATGCTCAGTTCATGGACAACACTTTATCCTTTACTTCGAGAAGATGAAGTTAAGCATGAAAAAAATGTTGAAAGTAAAAGTGTCGTGTATGAACGCTTCCATTGATTAGCATTGTGAGAACTTCCTTGACGTTTTTTTAATATGCAGATACACACGAAAGGGAAGCCCTGTAATGCTCAAAGAACACCGCGTGAACTAGGGACAGGAGATACGAATTAACATTCACTTTGAATTTTTGAAGTTTGTTAGCCTCAGGAAAACCTCTCTCGGCAAGGAGTTCCAGAGTTTGACTGTTCTATTGAAAAAAGATCCCCTAGCAAGAGAGGTTCGACATGTCTCCAAATTCACAACAAAGGGGTGGGAATTCGGTATTCGTCGAGTCATTCCTATAGATATTGCCAAGGGTGGAACGATTGATCACAATTCAGGAGACCACCGACCGTGAAAATATCTATAGAAGAGAGTCAAGTCTCCGACCCTTCTACGATTTTCCAATGAAGTGAGTGAGTCTGTGAGCGAAGATAAATTTGAAGTAAAAGTTTTGTCTATGAATCAAGCATGAGATGTCTAAAATCCGTGGTGCATTAGCATTTAGCATTGTTCATAGATGTATATTTGAAGCGTTTTACGCCATCTACACTATAATATCGATGTTTCCGTTCACTTGACAATGCACGACAGAATTAAAAAATGGGTGCAGATTTCTGTGTCATTTAGACTGAAATATTGAAAGAAAGTCAATGAAGCGTCAAAATAGAGTTTACAATAGAAGGAATGAAAGTTTGGGCATCGAAATTATGTTAAAAATACGAATGATCTACCAAATTGAAAAAAAAGCCACTTCTCTTACGGAATTGTAGGCATTTTTTGACATTAGGTGTAAGCATTGTTCATAGAGATATAAGGCGTTTTCTGGCGCTCTTGTATTCAAAACGTATTCGACTCTCCATCTCTTTCTCACTATTCGGCTGCATGGCCGTAAGTGAAAGAGGAGACATGCAAAATGAATATTTCCGGGACAAGTTAGAGAGTACGAGTACCGAAAACTAGTAGTAGTACACGAAAATTTGCGGTCAACCGCAATTTTTGAGGTTTATTAAAAAATTAATATGACACTGAAAACAGGTAGGTGGTGGATAGCAGTTCTATGCTAGCATCATTTGCCAATTCTGTGATATTGGAGGTGTGCAATTGATTTCGTTGCAAGAAGAATCACTATCAACATCCATTCCTCGGTCCCATTTTTCAGTCAATCAGTGAATATCATGAATATTCTGCAACAAGATTCGAAGTTATGATCAATACTTATTTATTGAACCAATGAATTTTATTTCAAATTTTCGTGATATCGAATTCTTTTCGGCGTGGCCAACCTTACGTTAACGGTATATTAATGTATAAATATATCGAGTTGAATTCAAAAATACAACATTCTGGGCAACTTCTGGGCAAGAGTAAATATTTCCACAACGGTTGAATTGTTAATTCATATTTTGTACTAGGTTTAATGTTTCATATTCTGGTTTAATAACCATGGCAACCAATCAATAACCTGAAGTAGCATATAGAATAAGCGGATATAGAATGGTCATATTCAGGCGGTTGAAAAAAGTGTTTTCAATAATGATGTCCTTGGCGTATTTGCCTCAAATGGAATTCTCAATGAAAATCCACGTCTTCATTCAGAAGAATTTTGTCTCCTCAGAGTAAAAGAAGCACAGAAAATTTAATTAATATTCCATATGTTAGACGTATTACATACACCTTTCCCAACATCCGAAAACAATAGATATTTTGAAAACCAGGATCGACCAATATAGAAATATATGCCGATGGTGATTGATTCCAGAGTCGGACAGAATTCGAGGAGAAATATTATGAATACCAGTATCTTGGGCGAACAGAAAATTTTAAGTCATTGCCTTGTCTTGCTTGGTTATTTCGTAAGGGTAGCAACTGGCACGACGGTATGGACAGTTCTTGATAATGACTTCAAAATCGAAGCCGGAACGTCGAACAAAATGAGAAGAAACCGAATGGATAAAAATTCTGTAAAGGCCATATTCATTGTTTCGATTTCGCTGAGCCACCCTGTATATTTAGTTACAACCGATTTGAATCCACTCATCATTTACTAGTTTTAGGAATGGAAAAATCGCATATATTTTAATCAATGATTGCACTGTAATACGCTTAGCGCAAAAAAACATTAGGAATGTTCCCTCAAATCATCATCAACATGTCAGCAATAGTCGTTTTCCAACTTTTTATGTTTTCTTGTCTCGGCGGATAGAGATCGGATACCTTTGCCCTGGAATGACAGCAACAAATGCGAAGAATGCACCATATTGAGACAGAAGTTTCTTGATCTGCACAGTTAAAACGAATCAGAAACGGCAACGCCGCCTTCGAATAATAGCGCAAGCGTCTACGTAAGCGTAATAGCGAAACCTATTCGCTATTTCGTGCGCTGCACTTTCGTACATGGTTGCCAGATGGGTGGACAAATTCACATTGTTGCGGATGTTTTATGCCCATCACACAATTTCTATGCAGTTTTTATTGAATTAGGAATTGTGTAGAAAACTTGAGAACTTTGAAGAGGTCTCTTCTGTTCCTAAACCAATGAAGAGTTAATTAATGGTTCAAAATTTTGATGAATTAAATTTTTTTTTCGTTATTGAGACTGTATTTGGATAGAAATTCAATTTTATCTAGAAGAATCATCTACTCAAGCCATACAGAATGCTCATCAATATAATTTTGAGGTGAGAAAAATCGGAGTATTTCTCTTCTTCTCAATCCATATCGCCATTTCAGAACAAGAAAAATATCCTCAAGGAAATTACGAGTATAGAGTGTTCGAAAATATATAAAATGCAAATTAATGTAAATTAAATGTGCGAGATATTTCATCAATTCACAATTTTAGATAAGCACAAGCAGGTTAGTTCAAAGTGGGCTCGCTCCATTTATTTCTATTGACCCTTCGAAAAATTCTCACCATCGTTCACTATCATTTATGTATTGGAAATGATATCTTTCAGTATTTCATGCTATTTTACTCTTTACGTATTCTGAATAATCAGTTGAAAATGTATTTTATGGAAATGTAGTTTTATGAGGGAAGATGTATGTTGTATCCTGATCATTTGTTTTCAAGTTGAATGAATTTTTGAAATTCGGAATATTCAAAATGCCGCCATTTGAAACATCATAGTGGCCGATCAACCTCTCATCTGAACCAACGTTGCCATTGGCTTTACTGAAATATCATAACAAGGAGTTGATTTTCTACTTCAATAATTGAGAAATCTACACCAGAAGGATAAAATGGCAAAAACTAGTAAATATGAAATATACAGATATCTCAGAATTTGCAAAATTAGGAAAATATAAGTAGCGGCGGGATCATTTGCAGGATTAATAAAACTTGTAACGATAAAAACTCATGCCATTGAAAGCACATTGATATTTTGTTGGTCCTGCGTCCAAATACACTAACAGCCGATGGCACCCACTTTTTGTTATAGGAGCATTGAGCTAATGGGCCTTTAAAGGTCATTCAACGCACTGCAGCGATTGCACCATAGTTTCAGAGTTTATTAAACACCCATTAATGAACCCTCACCTAACTTAAAGAGTCCCTTTGTTAATGGTCTCATAAGACAAATTCGGTGCAATCGGCATCAAATGTTCAAAGAGGAATCTACATTTTTCATTATTTCTCCAGTTAGATTGCATCTTATCTATTCTAATGATATGATATATGGATTCATGAGTATGTAGGTCGATAAATCAAGAAACTCGAAAAGTGGCGTTCTCTTCATAATGTAGCCTATTATTGTGAAAAATAAGTGATGGTATTTGTAAATAGCAATCCTATTTATCAAGGTCGGATATGGGCGTTACAGCCGATTGCACCGACTTTTTATTGTGGGACCATTAACAAGATCTTTACGATAGATAAGCGTTCATTAATGGGTGTTTAATAATCTCTTGAACTATGGTACAACTGCTGCAGTGCTTTGAATGACCTTTAATGACCTATTTGCTTATTACTCCCTATGAGAAAAAGTCGGTGCAATCGGCTGTTAGTTAGCTTACTGAGAAGCCAACTTTTCTTCTCAGATTGAAAGCTTCAAACATATTCATTGAATTAAAGTTCACTTGAACTACGGCGTAATGGAGTTTGTACAATCCAAGTGTCCTCGTAGGGCAATGGTACGTTAGAGTGCCAGCCAGTTTCATAATTCCGAAGATTGTGGATTCAAGCCCGAATCGAGCAGTATGGAAGATGAGCAGTAGTGGAGCTGTCACCTGTGGAGTACCACAGGGGACAGTTCTGGTACCGGTACTTTTTATCGTATACTTGAACGACTTACTTACAATGAACTCCTCTGGAACCATTATTTCCTTCGCTGACGACACTGTTGTGCTATATGTAGGTGACACCTGGAACATGGTAAGGAAAACTGCTTCCAGCGATTTGAAAAATATTACTAACTGGTTTACCATAAACCAACTATCGATTGACCACACAAAAACAAAAATTATTCCGTTCACTTCCTATGAAAAACACTTGCCCGAGTACAAAAATATAACGTTAAATGATCACTCAATACCAGTTACACTGTCGGCGAAATATCTTGGAATCACGGTGGACTCATTCTTGAGGTGGGATGTTCACGTTCAAACGGTAGTCAACAAACTGCGCCGGCTGTTATTCAAATTCAAGCAGATAAAATGTTTCTTCAGGGTTAATCATTCAAAAATAATTTATTATTCCTTAATAGAGTCTATCATACAATATGGCATGATAGGCTGGGGAGTATTGAGGAAAACCAAACTAAAGCCTCTGGAAATTGTCCAGAAGCGGATCTTGAGAATTATATTCAACAAACCACCCAAATACAATTCCGATCTCCTATTCAATGAAATCCAGATAATGGATCCACGACAGCTCTTTTGTAAATCGGTGTTAACATTCACTTAGAGGAAAAAAGTCCCATCCATTCTGGAGCACCCCTACCGCACAAGAGGAAAAACTTCAGCAAACGAGTTATTACCACGTGCCCTCAAATCAATAGGCCAACGATCCTTTACTTATGTTGCCCCAAGGTTGAGGAATATGGTACCAGGCTCAATAAAATCAACAAATTCCTTGAATCTGTTCAAAAAAAAGGTGAAGGCTTGGATCTTGTCTATTGATAGGATTACTTTACACAATCTTGTTGACTCTTGACGAAACAACGTCTTATCATCATAGTAATTCCTACAAACTTTATATTTTATTTATTTTGTTGTACATTATTACGCCATTAACATAGAGTCTTATGACAACGTTTTATATATATATTCAACATTTTTTTTTCTTAACTTATGACCAACTATAGTCTTAAGCAAAATTATTTGATGTATTTTAACGATGTTTCAGCTGTTCTGTTCTGATGTACCTACTTAGATTTAATTTGTATTATTGTTTTTTAAATCCCATTCTGAAAAATCCTTCAGAATTTTCAAAACTCTTTAATTTTAATGATTTTTACCCCCCTTTTACTCTTATGCTCATGTATACACACCCTCATTATCACTCACCGGAATTTCTGATTAATAAAATATGTACACGGTTGATTCAACCCATCCTTGTCTAAAATGTAGAGATTGCCCATAGACAAGCTCCTTGAAGCTTTTTTGGGACAATCCCTTCATTTACCATATAACAAAAATCTGTGTATTTGCTGCTATTTTATATAATTGTAATTTTGATGGTGAATAAATCTATATATCTATCTATCTATCTATCTATACCCGGTAAAAAAGGCCATGGCCCAAATCTTCCAATAAATCCATCATCAGTACGATGGAACATCCTACATGTTTCATAGTTTTTTTCAGTAAGATTGCATCTCATCTATCTTAATACCCAGGAACAAAAAGTCTTGACCCGAATCTTTCATTAAATCCATCATCAGTACGATGGAAGGACCTTCATGTTTCAGTTTTTTTTCAGTAAGATTGCATCTTATCTATTCTAATGAAATACAAACTTAATAACTGTTTGAGTACTAGGTTATGAGTTTCTTGCCATCTACGTTGACATTTAACGCTGATGCTGACGCTTACAAGGTCCAATATATCGAATTATATTGGACTCTTTCCTAGTAGGGACTCTCATGCTGGAGTCTTCATTAAGAACTCAAATACATATCTTCATCAATACAGCTAATCTACCCCCTACGAATAGAAAACTACAATATCAACTTCGACACTGGGCCCTGCGTTTGAATAACTGGTGTTCAAATAACAATATTCCTCTCACAATTCGGTCCAACTTTTGAAAAATAAATTACGATTTCATCGGTCAAACTTGTTCATCGTCAGCTGAATTGCAGCTGGCAACCTCGCAGTATTGTATTTACTGCGTGTCAATATTTTCGTGCTGGTGGTTATTTTGGCCGCCGCCACCGCCGTGAGAGACGGCATTATTGAAATATGCCCTTTTCTCCTCTGCATCGGGACGGCAAAGGTTACGGGAGGTTACGTACCTAGCAAATTGCGCACTTCTCTTCGACAATGAACGTTCATGTTCAACCTTCACTTTACACCAAAAAATTCTCTCTCGGTGTAAATTCAATTCCTTACATCGCTTTAGAAGAATATTTTTTTCGAATCTAGCGCTGTGGTTCTGTGTCCGGTTCATGATCGAGAGGTCTTGGATTTGATCCATCAACGGGTCGAAAAGTTTTTCTTGAGAATTTATCTCTGTCTCATTGGGGAATAACTCTGCCACGTTTCATGGTTACTCCTGAGGTATGGCGTAGGACATCGAAGTCGATGTCGTAATCGTCTATTATGCAACGATCGTGTAATAACCATCACATGGGAGTTGCATACGCTATTTTATCTACACCCAATGAATAATGAAGAACTAAAAATATTATATTATTTGGTATTTATATCGAACACAATAATAGTAGGTAATCAGGCGTATTCCTTTGAAAAATTCTACAAAATTATAATTAGTGGTATAACCACGGAAAATACAACAATGAGAAATGAAAAGAAGGAAAAAATGAAAAAGAAATTCTGCCGAGGTAAGAAATTGAACCCGGACGTAACTGACCACTGCCGGCGCCATTGACCACTCGGTCATATAATTGAAAATAAAAACATATGTGTTGCATTTGTCAAATGAAAAATATAATCCTTTCGATTGTATTTTTTTCTTGTCCAAGACATCTGTGGAGGGTCGCCGGTAATTCTTCTATATCACTGCTACAAGACATTTTCATACGATTATCGAAAATTGACTAAATTCTTCAAAAATTCAATACCTACTGATTTTGACTTGACAAACGTCAAAATGCAAAGCTTGCACATCATGCTTGATTGAAAAATAATGGGTTTCTATCGGTTGAAAATCTGTATCGTAATGGATTTCATTATAAAACTGGCTGTGGGCCTATAAGTGTATTATCAGAGTACGGGTGTAGATAAAAGTCTATTACGTAACAAGGAGGATGAGCAGCCGAAAAATTGTGAGTGTACGTAATCGACCTTATTCTCGAGTTTAGTGCTGTACTTCACAATGCTTGTGCCCTTATTTATTCCAGTGGTGCAGCACAAACTTCTCCATTATCACTCATTTCCAATGATCGACAAGACACTGAATGACAGCAAGTGGGTAAAACAATTGCTTGTCGATTCATGGATATAACTAGATTCGGTAGCAATATACAAACTGTTCAACAATCACTTAACCTAAAAATATCCCATCATTTTTTTCAATTCGGAAGCGGACCAAAAAGTAGTTCATACTTACGTCAATGATACTTTTATAGAATACAGAATTAACTATTTACTGCTGATGATTCAATTCTAGCGAATCATAGAAAAGATATTTGCTGAGTTTCGCTAATTATCATCGGACCATAAAGCAATCCATCAGTGACTTTGGCACCTCTGATTTTCTTACCGAAAAATCTAAATTCTAGCACTAGCAGGGACCGAAACCAAATTGAATGACAAATTAAACAGGAAATGGAATGAACAGTAATATTGGAAGTCAATTCCAAATATTGTCTCTCTCAACTACCCTCCCCCAAAAAAAATTTTGACTTTTTCAATTATTTGTCTGGAATACTTGTTTCACGACAGTACCGTATTCACCCTCGAACAATCCGAGAATTATGAACGAAAGTTCCGTATAGCTGAAAGTACATCTCTTGTCGCACATTGAGGGGTATATTTTGTATGATTATCCGTAATTCATTATCAAAAAAATAAATAGTCGTTCAGTTTTATTGGAATCACTGAAGAAAAACGATCCAATTATTCTGTCGCCACACCATACAATAACTTTATGAAAGTAATATTCGTAACAGTTTTATAACCCAGAGAAGATTTTCAGTAGATCAGTATCTGCAATTCTGAGCAGATACTATTCCATCGGTAGTGAACGTAGCCTCATTAGTGAACAAAATTTTTCTTAGAAAATTTCTATAATTTGAAAATTTCTTCGAGCACAATAGCAGTAATCTAATGCCGGGTCTACAGCAAACCAACAGAAGAAAAGCAAAACAGCAACTAAATGTTTCCCAACAATTGTCCATCAATAACCATCAATTCGGAGGAATATGTTAAGATACCAACTAAACGTTCCAAAACTATTATGGTTTCTGTCACAACCGCATGCGCTGGAACTGGCAACTTCGCCAAATTCACGATAAACTCCAAATCCAGAAAACTACCTATTGAATGAAAGAACTGTCGAAACTTACTTATTTGATTTTGGAATCTATTCTATTTTCTTACAGGTAAAGTTTCTTTAGCAGGTTCCGCCAAAGGGTAATATTATAGAATCAATAGGGAATGGAAGTTCAAACCAGAACCATTCAACAAGATAAATCATCAACCAGGCACTGAAACAATTATTTTATTATATTCACGACTAATACATAATGTGATTATTATACTATATAATAATGGCAGGGATTAACAGTAATAGTCTTTATCTACACCCGTACTCTAATAATACACTAATATGCCCACAACCCGTTTTATAATGAAATCCATTACGATACAGATTTTCATTACGACACAGATTTTCAAACGATAGAAACCCATTATATTTCAATCAAGCATGATGTGCAAGCTTTGCATTTTGACTTTTGTCAAGTCAAAATCAGTAGATATTGAATTTTTGAGGAATTTAGTCAATTTTCGATAACCGAGTAAAAATGTCTTTTAGCAGTGATATAGAAGAATTACCAGCGACTCCTCCACAGATGTCTTAGACAAGAAAAAAATACAATCGATAGGATTATATTTTTCATTTGACATATACAACACATATGTTTTATTTTAGACCAAATCAAAAGCGCTATCATGGCCGAGTGGTCAATGGCAAGGACAGTGGTCAGAAACGTCCGGGTTCAAATCCTGACCTCGGCAGAGATTTTTTTTCATTTCTCATTTTTGTATTTTCCGTGATTATACCATTAATTATAATTTTGTAGGATTTTTCAAAGAAATACTTTTATTGTGTTCAATTCAAATACCTGATAATATAATATTTTTAGTTCTTATTCATTGGGTGTAGATAAAATAGCGTATGCAACCCTCATGTAATGGTTATTAATACACTCGCATAAACCATTCGGCTCGTTTCGTATCCCGATTTATGCTCATGTATTAATAACCATCATTACACGATCGTTACATAATATACTATTATTCTCTCTTGTAGTGATATCACAAAATTTTTCGAATTGAATATCACCATGGAAACGATATAACCGAAACCCAAAGTGTCGGTGCAAAACGCGTAGAAAGTGTTTGTATATTTGTATTGAGATAAATGAAATTGAAGAATCATTCATTTATGATAAATAAATTAGTCTTGAATAAAGTGGAGTATACTTCGCAGTAATGACTATTATTTTCTCCTCCTCGAGAATAATATCTATCATTATTGTCTCGTGGTATAATCTACTATTATCAGGTGATCTACAAGTCAGTTAGTCTCTACCATAGTTACGATTTTTTAAACAAAATTCCAAATTTTCTATCCAGCACTAGTCAATATAGTTGTTGTTAACCGTAAATCTCATACTCACGAATGAAATAACGAAACATTCACTGCAAACTCTGGGGAAAATAACTACGAACAAAACAGTAAATTGTACCAGGAAATACATCAAACTATGTGTCTTCATTATCCACACCTGCCGTTGAAGTCTTCTGCAATGGATCCTTTCCGCATAAAAGAGAACAGTTAGATAAATCAAGCCTATTCGTTGCATTATATTCCTCACTGATTTATAAGATGTCGACCTCAAGTATATGATTGTCATCGTTTAAAAACTGAGGTTCGATTCGAACGGAGGTTCCAAGCTGCACTGTCTGGTTCAGGTTGGAAAACACTCAATTATATGCTATTACTCATAATGACGTCAGGAAATGTTCGCGGAGTTAATTTATTCGAAACAAAAGGTAACCATTGAAATATCTAGCTCCGTCTCACCACTGGAGAAAGTAAACAGGATCAAGCTTCTTTGGCCAGAGTAAGGAGCAACTGGATCATGGTTTCGCTCGAGGTCATCAGTGACGTCAAATTCACTACTGAAGCTTCCGAATGTCCTTATATCCATCGAAAATCGAATATTCACAAATTACAGATTACCGAAATCCGAAAATCGATTTTCATTGAATCTTTTTACTTGAATACGTTGAGAAAGAAACGAGAAACAAATATAAGGCGGGATAACCACCAATAAAACAAAACTAAGGTTATACAACAATATCAGCATATTATACAAACAGAATTGTGCGGGAGTTCAATATGGATACTGAACAGAGAACCAACACCATATGTCGAATTTGATGAGGAAATTACTTATCATACCTACCGGATGACTCGGAACCAATTTAACCCCCTGTATCTTCGTTGTTATTTTATAGTTACATTTCAAATTTGGTAATTCAATTTGATGTCATAAATTTACAATTTAGCGAGTAACAAACCATATATGACACTTCCGGTTTGACCGGAAGCGCATCCAATTTTCATATTTCAATTGGAAAGTTCCCTTTTTTTTGGAAAATACAATTCGGTATAGAATGCTCGATAGAATGATATGATATAACACAGTCACCTTCTCAATTGACAATCTTTTGATGAAGTTGATATCTTATGAATATTACTTTTTGTGTACCCCTCGTAACGGAACATATTCATGAAAGTATGTTATTGAAAATTGAATAAAACCATGTAAGTAACAATAATTCATGTCCAAACTTTTCACAAAATAACCATCATGCGAATTAGATATTTTCGAAAGCAATTTTTTTTTATTTCTCAACATCAAGTCTATCATTTCTTAAATACTATTTTTAAATTTGGTGAGAAACTCTAATTCATATTGAAATACAAAATTTGCATTGTATAGGAGTTCATAACCAACTTTAAAAATTTCTACGTTAGCATTCGAGAAGAAGACTTGACGTTGAAATACGAAAAAATAATTAAAAAAACTAATCCACATAAAAAACATTGTGTGAAAAGTTTGGCCCTGAATTGGTGTTACTCACATGATATTGTTCAATATCCCATAGCATACTTTCATGAAAACGTTTCGTTACGAGAGGAATACAAAAAGTACTTTTTCATGAAATCTCAATTATTATACCAGCACATTGTGAATTGGAACTATGATTATGATATATCCGATATATCATTGAAAAGGTAACTCTTTACCGAATCGTAACTTCCAAAAAGAACATGGATTCCATTTTTAACATGAAAATTGGATGCGCTAACGATAAACCGAAAGTGTCATATATAGTTTGATGAAAAAAAATATGAGCATCTCTTTCCATAACCCTTCTATTTGATTGACAGACTCTCAAGTACTTATTATGATTTCAATGAAAAAAAAACTATAAACCAATCATACTACTATAATAATTGCAGAAGGTACTGAAGTACCGATAGAATATTCAAAAACTGCACTTGAATCAGAGTCATCTTTTTTCTTGGACTACTCAGCTATTAAAAAGTTGCAGAAACAATTGAGTTTTCGAAAAATGAAGTGTTTGATTGGCAATATATTTATAAATAACTCATTGAAGTAATCCATATAGCCTTTAACCCAAAATACTATCGTCTGATCTTTTCAAAGCTTTGAAATTTCATTGAGCTGAGGTTTACTAAGTCGGTCTCATATTGGAAAGAACGAACAAAGATGTGATTTTGGTGTGCCCCAAGGGTGAACAATTTACTTTTTTGAGTCATCTCCAAAAGACGATTGCGGAGTACACTCAAGTTGAAAGTGAGTTTCAACAATTGTTCATATTGTTCTATATTTCTATTTGTTCTTTACATTTCACTCTTTCACACTGGATATTTTCATTGTAATATTATTTTTTGATCAGTGGAACTTTTTCAAATTTCATTCTTTGACAAAAATTGATTTAGTAGTTTTAACTTAAATCTTTTTTAATCATTATTTTAATCTAATTATTGCTTTTCGCTTAACTTTTATCCTGTACTTAATTGAACACAATTATTCTCAATAATTAACTTAAATTCAGATTCCTTTGATTTTATAAGTTTTTCCAACAGGGTTAAATAGAGGTAATTACATAAACAATGAATTTTTTTAACAATACCACTCAGCAAGGAACATTGTCAACAACATACGAGCAAACTCACTTTTCAATCTCTATCCTAACATAATCAGTATACAGATGATGACCTTTCAGTGAATCACGACAGGAAAGCATCTACTTTCAATTGAGGCCACAAGCAAGCTTGTGAATTGTTACTCTTATCAATTCACAATTGGTTTGGCTAATTTCTTAACGATACATCAATCGGTTTCCTTGCCAGAGCTCAAACTGTTTTTTTTTGCCAACTGAGTTCTTCACCTCTTCATGAAAGAATGAAAAAAATATATCTTCATTGAATTTTCAGCTTTTTTTTTCTCAAAACAAAGGGTTTGATAAAAAATTTGTCGTCTTCCTCAAATACTTATTTCCCAAATATCATCATTTTCTTTTTAGAGAGGAATGATGACATCTATGGAAAATCAATAATATTCTCTTGGCGTTTATAGAAAAAACTACACAAGACTTTTTGACAATCTGTCTTGTGGTTGATACTTCACTCACGGGGTCAACTACTGTGTAATTTAGGAAGTCGGCGAGTAATCCCTTTTCTATCACAAATTTTATTATCATTGATATTGACGAGGATATTTCACATCCCACAGAAGATCATTATCCACCACAAACTGATAATATTTTCCCTGAAAGTAAATCCTGTATTTTAAGTATTAATTGGAATCTTCCGGGAGTTTTTGTTTTAACAGTAGCTTCAATACTGCATTATTAACTACATATAGGTACTGCAAGTCCATCGTGGAAAAGAAAAAGCTTTTAACAGAGGTTTATAGTACGTGCGTCAAGTAAGTTCATTTCGAATGAATTGAATTGATAATTCTGTCCAACTTTACTGAAAACACCTTCACAATAACTGTGAAATATATGCTCAGTACTTTATGGTCGATTTCGTTATCCTTTCGAACATATGAACATTTCCACAAACCAGTAAAACTATCGATCCTTCAATTCTATTATATTCCCGATGCCTCAATAAAGCTCACCGCCCTGTAACTAATCGTACATTCACACGCCATCGACAAGTTCTCATGAATTCTCAAATTCTTCGCAACAGATGCTCCAGGATCAACAGCGCCATTTCTAAATACCCATTACACAGATTGTGCCCTTTCAGATACAATCCAAGATTCTTTCTGTTTCCTGGAAAGGACACTCGCTCGAAGGGCTCTCGAGCGAAGATGCGAGACGTCAAAGGTCGGCTTTGACGTACACAGGCAGGCAGACAGGCACATCCACCTTCGCAAGAATTAACCACCTGAACGTTGACCCCAATGTGGCGCTACCTGCACGTTGCAGCGAATAAATGACGCAGGGTGATGGTAAATTCGACGTGATCGTTTTGTTACTCCGATATACACACCAGGGTTGCCGTTTTACACGTAATTATCTGTTTTGCAGATTTTCAAAAAATATTGCGGGGATTTTTTTTTTAACTTTTTTTTTTTTCTCAACCTACCAAAATCTGGAAGAATAAGAATTAATATTGGAATCTATACAAGTATAGAAGGACAGTTTATTAATCTACAGCGATAAGTTACTGCGAATATTTCCCTCATATATAAAATGTCCCATAAGAGTAATGCAATTATCGAAAACTTACAGCGGTAATTGTATTGTATCAAGTCACCATAACAACACATTTGAAACCGTATCGCTAGACGTCAGTAAACAAAATAATGTCAGATAGACTTCAAAAATAGAAAAACATTTCGCGTTTAGGTGAGTACTCCATACAATCTATAGAGGAAAGTGTAAATGAACAAAAAATAACATTTCCTTGAGAATTTCTTTATTCGTGAAATATTCCAATGAATCACATTCGTGCATAGAAATGACCAGATAATTTTGCATTCAAGCGTGATATCTTATACAAATCGCATTCGGTTATTTTCATATTTTGTAAAAGAGCCCCCGTCCCTCTTGCAATTTTTAGCTTTCTTGCAAAATTATCGTTAATTTTTATGCACTCGAGCAATTATAACCGATTATTTCCCTCAATGCGAATAAACGATGAAACAGTTGAAGGCTAGACTACTTTTACAGAGTTTTACAGCGATTAAATGCACTAGACCTTTTAACCGATTAAAATGTTCGAAATAAACCGGGCGTTTGGATCACTTTTCAGGTACTATCTCTGGTACTATATTGTTCCTGTGTTCGATTTTGATGTTTCCTGAGTTTACATGTTTTCTGGAAATGATCTAAGCATATATCCCTCCTTCACCAAATTCAATCGACCAAAATGCGTGCATTTCCATGATTTTCAAAATTTTGCTTTCAAGCAAATGCTTTCGTGTATAATAATTTGAAATAAAATCCCTCGACCTGCGGTCTCAGAGTTTAACAGCGGTTAAATGCACTAGACCTTTTAACCGATTAAAATGTTCGAAATAAACCGGGCGTTTGGATCACTTTTCAGGTACTATCTCTGGTACTATATTGTTCCTGTGTTCGACTTTGATGTTTCCTGAGTTTACATGTTTTCTGGAAAACATATATCCCTCCTTCACCAAGTTCAATCGACCAAAATGCGTGCATTTCCATGATTTTCAAAATTTTGCTTTCAAGCAAATGCTTTCGTGTATAATAATTTAAAACAAAATCCCTCGACCTGCGGTCTCGGGATTTTATCAAATTATCATACATTCAAGTCATTTGCTAAGCAAAATTTCAAGAATCATGGAATTGCAGCACACATTTTAACCGATTAAACTTGGTGCACTCGGGATATAACCCCCGATAATTACTAGCGTCGAGTAGTCAGCAACTTCTCGTATGACCCCGCCTATCAAAAAAATACTAATATTTATCAAAATATTTATCATTGACGTTTCGGAAACCAAATCTGCTTCTGTTTTCGAAACTTTCACAAATATTCTCGCTTCTAGTTCAGTTTTATGTTCGCTTTTTGTAAATGTCAGAAATTTTAATTTTGACATATGTCTTTCAAAAGTGGAAGCCAGGTGCGATCCATATTAACCGAAGTGTTTGAGATGCACGCAAACGCAGACATTATGATAAAAGCTGATTCCAACACATCTCGTCTCTTGCTTTGGTTGAGTATCATTCAATGCAACTGCTTGTATGATCTCCATCGGCAATGAGAATGTGTTCTGTTAATTCAGAACCACCAATCTGTCTGTTTTTGATGTACATCCTGTGTTCACTTTTTCGCACTTCTAGAGATATAGACGTTCCACCGATATAATTTTGACAGTACAAACAGGGGAATGAAAATCTGCCCTATACACTAGTATAGATTTCACTATCAATTTTCATTTTTATTTTCAGATTGTGGTACGTTAAGAACCCAACAAAAACTAGAAGAAAGAATCCATTCACCACAAACTAATCACATTCAAACAGTACTAAGTTGCGGGAAAGTTTCTATCACTCTCCGAATCCGGGTAACCCGCGAAAAATTTGACGGTTTGAAAAGTCTGCACTGCAGAAAAGATATTACTCTTCAAGAAGAGGACAGTGATGATACAGAACACCCATGAAGAATGCTTTGCCCCCGTTTTTTTTTTTTTAAAGTACTTTATTCATATATAAGGCGATCTTAACAAGAATGAATATACAATTTAGAGTCTTTGGTAGTTTGCACTACATTGAATAATTAATTTCCAAAGCAGCAAAAGTGCTGGTCTCGGAAAAGTGTCTACAAAAACATACACAATTCATCTACATTTTTCATCTTGGAGAACATATCTGAATACAAAATAATATACCTCTAATAATTCTAATCTCTAATTGAAAAGGATGTACAAAATAAATTCACCTATATACATATATATTAGCTATTCTTTGAGTTCATATTAAGTGATGTTGTGCGGATGGCTTATACTGAAATATCGATTCAAGTAGGTATAGAAATGTTTTTTTTTGGTTATATATTTCTAATATTTCTTTTAAATAATCTTATATTTGCACTTTCCGCTATGTTCTTTGGTAAGGAATTATAGGCTTCTATGCTCTGCATTATAGGGTTTTTGAGACCTATGTTTGTTCTCACTGGCTCTAAGAAGATGTTTGCTTGCGTGCGTGTATTATAGTTGTGTTGCTGATTCACAAAATTGAGAGGTGTATTGCATTTAAGATTTTCTTTGTTACATTGTATATAAATTTACTTTGTTCGATTTGTAGTATTTTCGAAATTGGTAAAATGTTAGTTTGATCATATATTATTTGTGTAGGGGTACGATAATGAAATTTGAATAGAATCTTCACAACCTTATTTTGCAATCTTTCGATTTTTTTGAACATTGTTATTCCGCATGTTCCCCATAATGGAATTAGGTACCTGAATATGGACAGAAAATATGCATTATAGATCAGATACAAGCTTGATAATCTTGTGTAATCTCTACATCGATAAATGGCACCAATAAAGGGAGATATTTTGTTTTCTATGTGTTTGATGTGTTCACTCCAGTTCAGATTTTCGTCCAATACAAGTCCTAGGTATTTTATCTTCAAAACTCTGTCAATTACCTCTCCTCCTATCTTTATTGTGATGTTTTGTAATCTTTTATTTTTTTGTGTGAAAATCATATATGTTGTTTTACTTATATTAAGTTGCAGCCTATTATTTATTAACCATGCATGGTATTGTTCTAAGTCTTTATTCACTATTATTTGTAACTGGGATATGTCTCTGTCTTTATAGACCAATACAGTGTCATCAGCAAATTTGAAATATCTACCTTGAAGCTCAGCAGTTCTTAATGATAGTACATGTAAAATATATAGGATTGGTCCCAGTACTGAACCCTGAGGAACTCCCGATTTCGTGATATCAGTTTGGCTAGAAGTCCCATTTAACACAGTGAATTGTTGCCTATTGATGAGGTATGATTTTATAAGCGAATGAACTCTCCCTCTTATTCCCATTTTTTCCAGTTTGTTGAGTAATATAGTATGATCCACTACATCAAAAGCTTTCCGTAGATCAACGAAAACTGCTAAAACATAATAATTATTGTCAAGTGCAGAGGAGATGTAATTAACAAAGTCCATTGTGGCACTCAGAGTATTGCTATGTTCCTGAAATCCATACTGATAATCATCAAATCCCACAGAATTAGTAATGTAATTGACCATTCGCTTTTTTATAATTATTTCAATAATTTTCAAAAATAATAAAAAAAATTTAAAAAAATTTTTTTAAAAATTTTAAAAAGAATTAATAATTTTTCATAAACACATTCACCCATTCAAAATAAAATATTTTCCATTTGACGTAAATTGTGTGTCCAACATGAAGTTTCCCGCAGCGGGTAGTATTTTTAGAAGATCACGATTGGTTGAGCTTTGAGTACGAGTAATTTCTGTTTCAAGCAGATACGAAATTTGATAAAAAATCTGCCGCTGTCGCCCGGACTACTATAAGAGACGAAATATTGCCATCCTCATATAACCTACAAAACAGCTAGAAAATTGGATCAATGATAATTATGATTTATAATTCATCTCATGATGTCACTACCACTATGGTGTTTAATATCTAGTGAATTCAACTGGTGGTTAGATTGTGAATCTTTCTCGTTAGCTCTCAATATATGGTCAAATATGTATAATAGTTGAAGGTAACTGGGCCTAACAGGAACCTAGGATACCGGCCCCACGAGTTTGACCAATTCATCACAAACTCGTTCGATAAATCCTTTCATTTTTCACATTTTCGTTTTCGAGTACATAAAATATAATCATAGTAACATAATGAAAATGAAGATAAATCCTCAATTATCACTAGAATCATTGTTGACACTGTCCAAACGATTTTTACTTTCGTTTCGTTATTTCCATTTCAACTCCGATGTTCTTGAAAAGTGATATCGACAGCGATACTTCATCAACGTAGCTACATCATTTTAATTATAAACAAACAATAAACAAAAGTCGAACAAATTAATTGCAATTGCATGTCCGTCACAGAAAACAGAAATATATAAATATCCACCACCAGAGTTGGTTTGAACATCTCAATACACTACAATGTCAGGCAATTTGATGAAACATGTATGTGCAAGTGTTATAGACCAGGAGGTAGTGACAGGTGACGTTCTCCCATTTTACACTGCATACCTTTTTGAGGATTGATAATTAACCCCGAAAATATGAAAAATAGACAGATTCCTGGCAGCCGCCCGTGTGCACTTCTTAAGGAAAAACGCTTTTTTTTTGTGGGGAATTTTCGTGTTTTTGATTTGCATGCTGTTTTGGATTTCTTTGATATATATCATTTTAAGTTATTGACGTGAATGGCATGCATGTAGCTACAGCCCAATATACAGAAACTTTTAAAAAATTGAATGAAAATAACTTTTTTAAATACAAGCAAACATTTGAAAAATTCCGTGACTTTTTCTTGCACGCTGCTTCATATTGTATTAATGAATATTATTTTAAGCTTAAATAATAAATGGAAAACACGAAAATTCCCCACATAAAGAAAAGCGTTTTTCCTTATAAAGTGTCAGGAACCTGACTATTTTTTATATTTTAGGGTTAATTATCAAGCCTCAAATAGACATGCAGTGTAAAATGGGAGAACGTCACCTGTCACCACCTCCTGGGGCCTGTTTCACGAAATTACAAGTCTTGTAGCTACAAGAAAGAGACAATGCAGGTACAGGTGAAAAACGAGTAAAAAACAATTATTTGTTTTTAAGACTTGTACATTCTTGAAACATGCCCCTGGTCTATTAGTAACTACTTCATCGAGTGGTCAGCGTTGAAGTGACCCTGGAAAAGCTTTGAATAAAAAGCAGTGAAACTGAGATACGATTATTTACGATTGAACTATATCAATTATTTATTTCACATGACCCTGGTTGAAACAGCAGAGTATGGAGTTGACGATAAAGTTAGTCTCGATAATGCCGTCTTATACAAGCATTATTTTTTCTGAATCTGAATCTAATCAGTGCACTCACCCAAACGCTATCCTATCAAGAGGGAAACTTCTTGTTGCCAAAAACCATATTCAATATGATGAATTTGGATCAAGTCGAGGGGTGTCTCACTTCCGTAACAATTGTACATCAAATCAGGATTTCTAATGGATTTCAGGATTTCTTCAAGGACTTTAGGTGGGATTTCTGGATTTCAACATTGATTTCAACAAGATTTCTACTGAATGTTGTACACCGGATTTTCGCCCTCTGATCGCGTAGAAAATATTGAAGGAAAAGTAGCAAGACTCTCGGCGCGTGTCGTTTCCTATCGTCAGTCGCTTGTTACATATCTTATTGAGATCGACTTTCAAGGACCACGAACATCCCGTGTAGGGTTGATGACAACACCCCAATAAATAACATCAGAAACTCTATACGGTGGAAAAAATCTCAGGTTCTCCAGGCAGCTATTTCAGTACATAAGTCTTTGATTTTGCAGGTCCGTTCCCAGTTTCATCAAAGAACGAGTTAACGAAAGAAACAACCGTTCTAGTTCGTGCTTTCAAAAACGAACTTGTTGATCATCTAATTTCTCCTGTCATGAATTCTGCACCGAAACCTTCGTGGTTTCAGCCAAGGGAGTAGTTGTTTTCTGTCAGGTGTTGGTCCATTAAGCCACTATGTATTTTATTTATTTGATTCCAGTATGCTTGCCGACTGTTAGTGAATTACTTTCATTTGTTTGAAATACAATTCTGTATTCCAATGAATTAATATACACATTTGCTCTAATCCGAGCTCTAATCGGTGATATACACGTTTCTGGGGATTAGTAACTAGGCAAATGGTATTGCTGTCGATCGGTTGGCATCCAGAAAAAAGGTGTACTCAGCCGCCTAAAAACATTTTGATGTTTGTTTACATCCGAAAATAAAAAGTATTGTTTATTTTTTTTATTTTATGTTATGAAAAATTATCACCAAAATGCTTAGAAAGCAGACTATTTCAACATGAATATTTCGTTAATATGGCAAATTCCTTAGAGAGTCGATGTTTCCCAGCTGGAGTGTAGACGTGGTTGCTTATAAAGAAGATAATATTGTGCCTTAGTTAGTTCCTTATTGTGATTTATGTTTTATACTCAGCATCGAAACTTCACATTAGACGAATAGATGAATGATTAGATTGTCCGCCAATTGCGTTCCAAGAGAAAAACGAGTAACGAATATTATTAATTAGAAAAATAAAATGTTGCAAGTGTCAAAAATTGACAGAATTTGAGTCTTGCACCAAAATTTGTAATGAGTTGGATAAATCTGAATAATCAGATCTAGAGTGTTGATAAAACAATATCGAATCGATATTTTTTTAAGAATAGAATCCCTTGATATCTTCAATTCAGGAGAAATTGATGATGAATGGAATGAATACTGAAAAACAGTAGTAAGCAAAACACCTCAAGAATTTTAGTACTTGCAAAGTTCTCAAAATAGGTTATGTTCGCGATGTAGACTATTTGTTCTACGACCACCTATATTATTAAACAATATGTTAATATCAGATCGTTTACATGTAATATACGCTACAATATGAATTCCCCTTAACAGCAATCTGACAGCTGACAGTCCCTAGAGGGGTACTTGCAATTGACTATTGATGAATATAGATTTTATGGCGTCGGCCAGAATCGTTGCTTCAGTGTAATGATTTTTGTAATAAATAATTTATAATATAACTGTTGAAAGGACATTATTGTTGTGTGAACTGTGACAAAGTATGCAATATCTTTCAAACTGACACTACTTGATGTTTTGAACAAGTTATCGACAAATAATTTTATAATTTCGAAGTACTCCTAGCAAAACTATCAAGAATATCGAACATCACGATAGGATAGAAACGTCAGAACACACCAGCAATGTCATGTCGCACTACATGAAATATAACTCGTTAAACACCGAACATACTTCAGTATCTACTTCGAAACCTAGGACGGTCCTGATTATTGCCCTATGAACTTCAAGATAGAACGGATATTTCCATCAAGGTTTTACTTCTCCCGCACCGACCGTAGATGTAGAGAGCAAGCGCTGATTCATACAAGAAACAAAGGAACTTTGCTCATTAATGCGTGAGAGGAGAGGAAAGGAAACCGCAAGCGTTTACGGGCTGTGGATTTCGTGCCCGAATACTTCTCGACACAATCGCACATTTTTTGTAATTCAGTTTTCGGTTCGACGGAAGAGATCTGCTGTTTGAAGGATTTCAGGAATATATTTCACAAGGAGCTATGCATATAATATATGTGCTGTGATATGTAAGCCAAAAAAAAATTATTACTTGTTCACCATTAAAGTTGTTCATCAATATCTACAGTGCTTTTCTTTGATGACCCCCACTTTTTTTTTGAACGGGTTCACTCAAAAAATTGAAACTTGGGATAATGATATTGATGCATGAATACGATATTTGGAGTGAAAATGACAGATGAAAATTTCCAAAATGGCGACTGGGCGCACTGGAAAAAAAATTAAAAAAGGGGTCTTGTGACACATAATTTTGAGTTCGACGTGAAATATCGGATAGGCTCTTTTATGTCAACACGTTTAAGGCAACCATTTCGAGCATCTTCTGAACTGAACTCAGCTTATTTCCTCGAAGTATGAAGTTAAACGTCGATTTTTCCAAGTAATTATTATATGGTCCGCCATTTTTTAGTAGGTGAAGATATTGACCTCATATTCCAGAGTTGTAAAGTATTCAAGAGCTTCAAAATGAATATCACAAGACCCCCCTTTCCATTTTTTCCAGGTGGCGCCCAGTCGCCATCTTGAAATTATCATCTGTCAATTTCATTCCAACATATAGTATTTATGCATCAATTTCATTATCCCAAGTTTCAATTTTTTGAGTTAACCTCTTATAGTTTTTTGGTGGATGTCAGTAGAGATGATTTCAAACACAATGTTAGTTAGCCATTAAAATTAGAAAGGGAATATTGGAATATTATTTTCACTCGTCTTTTCAAAAGGATTCAAAATAAATGTAATGATAAACCATGCTCTTGATATTTGGAATTTAGATTGTCTCTAATGCAAATATCTGCTTGACGGAAAAATCATCCTAGGGTAGAAAGTTACATGGAACATTCACTACAAAAAATGAACACACCTAGCACCCATAATTATTTCCCAAAAAAATCAAAGATGTCAAATTTCACCAACTGCTAACACTAAATGCAGTAAAAGAAAAATATTCTCGCGAATGATTAGCAACAAAATAACTAACCCCAGGAACCTGTAGACTAAACATCTAAGCTACCCCCTTCCTCGACAAAAAAAAGGGAATATTATTGTTTTATGAGTCAAAGTAGTCCACAGAAAATTTTAGATACATCTCTGAATTTCTCGAAGCAGTATAAATTTATTCAACAAATATTTTCGGAATGACAGCTTCGAAATGTAAAAACTAATGTCAGGCCATAAAAAAGATCCTTCGAGCCGGATTTGAACCAGCGACCTATGGATGTCTACGATTTTGTTCCACTACAGTCCACCGCTCTACCAACTGAGCTATCGAAGGCTTATAACATTTGGGGGTTTATAAATCGACCAGGTACTTTCACCAGTCGAAATCAACAAAAGCCATCACGAAACGAGAGTGGATATGATAGCCATTAATAGCAGGAGGACAAACGCTGTGAGACCATTCTACTCGAGTTGTGACTTAACTCTCACTTCGACCATAGTTATTTGATATTTCACTTGGAAGGTGTTGTATTTTCCACTCGGAAAATCTTCATTAAACTTTTATTTTTTTCAATGTACCTCGATACCATGCATGTTAGTACATTATTGTTCTTAAAAATGTACATGTAATGTTCAATCTTAAACATTTGAAGTTTTATATAAGTATGTAAATTCTGAACAAAAATCACTAATATTGTTGCTATTTTCAAGGGGGGTATCGTTCGTCAAAAATAATTATATAAATAATATAAATAATTATAAATATTATTATAAATAATTAAATAATGCTATAGGATTTTGGCTGCTTATTCGAAAATTACTTCTGCCTTAGTTTATAATTCATAGCATTTACTCAGTGACAACAAAAATCAATATTAATTACAGTTCTGTTCATAGACGATTTTCGAAAAATCTCAATTTTGTAGAAATTTCATTTTAAAATCAGATCACAAGTGAGACGTCTCAATGTGGTTTCCTCTGATAACCAAAGTAGGTAGGTTTTTCGTTTCTAGTGTTTAATTGAGTTTGATTGAGTTAGTATCCAACTTTTTTGAATATGAAATAAATTCAGGGGAATGGAATAGACGATCTATCATTCGTGAGACAATGTGAAGAATAAGTCATTTTCTTATGAGAGGATACAAAAATATTTTTAGAAAACATTTCTACTCGATGAAAATTTTGATCTGGTATTTCTAATTTCCGCAAGAGTTTACGGGCTTTGGATTTCGCGCCCAAATACTCCTCAACACAATAGCACAGTTTTTATAATTCACTATTCACATATTTCATAAAAAAGGTATGATCACAATATAATATATAAAAAATTATTGATTGTCCACCATTAAATTTTCTTATTAATATCTACAGTGTTTTTCTTTAATTTGAACTTGGGATAATTAAATTGATGCTTAAATACTATATTTTGGAGTAAAATTGACAGATGAAAGTTTCCAGATGGCGACTGAGCGCACTGGAAAACAAAATAAACGAAAAAGGGTGTCTTGTGATACATAATACTGAGTTCGACGTAAAATATCGGATAGGTTGTTCTTATGTCAATACGTTTACGGCAACCATTTCGAGAATCTTCTGAAATGAACTCAGCTTATTTCCTCAAAGTAAGGAGTTAAACGTCGATTTTTTTCAAGTAATTATTGAATGGCCCGCCATTTTGTAGTAGGTGAAGATATTGACTTCATATTCCAGGGTTGTAAAGTATTCGTCAGGAGCTTCAGAATATGTATCACAAGACCCCTTTTCCATTTTTTCACAGGTGGCGCCCAGTCGCCATCTTGAGATTTCAATCTGTAAATTTCAGACAAAATTATAGTATTTATGCATCAATTTCATTATCCCAAGTTTCAGTTTTCAGTAGAATTGATTTCAAATACAATGTTAGTTAGCCGAAAGAGAATATTATTTTCACCTGTCTTTTCAAAAAGATTCCTGAATGTCATGAAATACCACGCTCTTGATATCTGGAATTTAGATTTTCTCTAATGGAAATATCTGCTTGACGGAAAAATCATCCTGGGGTAGAAAGTTACATGGAACATTCACAAAAAAAATGAACTCACCCAACACCCATAATTATTTCCCAAAAAAATCACCAACTGCTAACATTATATGCAGTGAAAAAAAGATATTCTCGCGAATGATTAACAACAAAATAGCTAACCCCAAGAACCTGTAGACTAAACATCTAAACTACCCCTTTCCTTGCCAAAAAAAAGGAATATTATTGTTTTATCTCTCGAAGTAGTCCACACAAAATTTTCAAAACATCAACTGGGTTTCTCGAAGCAGTATGAATTTATTCACCAACTATTTTTGAAATGACATCTTCAGAATGTGAAAACTGATGTCAGACTATAAAAAAGATCCTTCGAGCCGGATTTGAACCAGCGACCTATGGATTTCTACAATTTTGTTCCACTACAGTCCACCGCTCTACCAACTGAGCTATCGAAGGTTATGATCATGATCTTTGGGGGATTAGTAATCGACGAGGTACTTTCACAAGTCGGAATCGCAGGCAGGGTTGCCAGGTTGGCGATTTATCGCCGATTGGGCTACTCAGCGGGCTATTTTGGCGACGTGGAAATCCAGTAGGAGCCTGGAGCCCAAATGGGCTGCCTGAAATTCTGTCGCCACCATTTTGGGCTCTTATGTACTGCCCTTTGGTCATGTACAATTACCGACAGATTTTTTTTTCCAGCATCTCTTCAATTCAAGTCATTGAGGAAAGGACGACCATGTTGGCGGACTATCCCAAATATACAAAACGAAGGGATTAGCACTTCATCATTATGAAATTTAATTTGATGTTTTCCGGTAAATTATCAAGTATATGTCAATTTTGATTAAAAAAATGGTAATGACATGAAAAATTGTTATCATTTCACTAAAAAAAAATATAGAACCACAAAATATATACACAAATAAAGAAAAATATCCCACCGACATTTGCCATATTGAAGGATATATGATTGTATGAATAATTATTGGGATTAAATGAATAATTATTCTATCAATATGGAAAAATAAAAAAAAAAATTTTTAAAAATAAATACTATTTTGTAAAATTTCAAGTTATAAAATGTGCCGCCCCTAAGACAGATATAATATAACACGATATATGGGTCTATCATATTCACGAATCTAGCCATTGTTAAACGCCTACTATCATTAGGAAATTACTTAGTTCTTCCACCAATTACAAGAAAAACATCCTCCACCATAGACATTACAACTAATGGACTGGCCATCATGTCAGTTTTTCACATAGCATGATGCGGAAAACATTGGAGAAAGGATAGGCACATTGGAAAGATATTGTGAAGGACATAATGACAATTTCATACTCAAATTACTCAATCCTTCATAACCTCTTTCTCTGCAACATTGAGGTTATACCATTCATGCTATTTTTACATTTTGCTATTTCATGAATGGTGACAAGAGACCTATTGTTGAGAAAGTAATCAGAATAATCAATAATAACAGATGACGGACCAACAAACTTTGCATTTGGTGACTGCACTAGTTCATTATCGAGAAATTATTAGCATAACTAGCAGTAACAAACAAAGTTCATATCGGACCGGAAACTTTGGGTATATGAAAAACCAACCCTAGCTTCAGATTCAGAATCAATTTTCTTCTCATGAAGATGATAGATAGATAGATAGATAAATTTATTTCTTTGTTTAACATATACAAAGTATAAGAGTATTACACATTGCCATGTAACAAAGGAAACGTCACAAAAAACAGAACAGAAAATTACATAAATTATTCACTATAATATAATATAAATTCCAAATATATCTATAATATATATAAGACAAACATGTGTATATAGAACACAACAACGAATATGTGATGAAATAGCACTAGTTGTCAGCGAGCGAATCACTTAGTGATTCACTAAACTCATTTATCTTGTAGGGAGCCATGTTGATAAGATTTTTTCTAATTTTCTTCTTGAAAGATTCTCGTGGTAGTTCCCTCGTTTCACGAGAGAGCAAATTGAAAAGGGGAATACCTATAGATTTACTTTTTTCCAGTCTCTTCCTACTAGGCACGATGTTATGTCTGTTGCGGGTGTGGAAGTTGTGAACATTAGAGTGTGTCGTAAAGGTAAGTATATTTTTCTTAACATGCATCAAATTTTCATAGATGATTTGAGCAAACAGTGTCATAATGCCGAAATTTTGAAAGAGTGGTTTGCAATGTTCATCATAGTTAACCCTTGCAATGCTACGTACAGCAGCTTTTTGTAACATGAAAACTCTCTGTAAATTTGTGAAACTTGCCTTTCCCCAACTCAGTAATCCATAGCTCATTACCGAGTGGAACATCGCATAGTATGATGTTAGGGCTGCTTCCTGACCAACAGTTAATGCTATGCGCCGAATGGCATATACAGATCTTGCCAACCTTCCACACACGTGACTAATATGTGTGTTCCAAGAAAGGGATGGATCAAGATGTATTCCTAGAAATTTAACTGATTTCGTTTTGAAACAAGTATGGTGATTCGAAAATAAACATATCTCTGTTTTAGCCGCATTCAAAAATAGTTCATTATCATTGAACCATGCTTTGGCATGAGCAGTAGTATGTGCTGAAAGTTCATCAATATCAGTACTTTTTTCAACTTGAAGAGAAAAGGACGTGTCATCGGCATATAAGATCGTCATTAAGTTACTTTTGATTGACATATGTGAAGGTAAATCATTTGCATAAATTAGGAATAGGAAAGGACCCAGTATGGATCCTTGTGGTACCTCTCTCTTGATTGGGCGTTCATGGCTTATGTTATTATTATTATAAACCCTCTGTGTTCTATTTTTGAGGTATGATTCAATAATGTTTCTAGAGACACCTCGTAATCCATACCATTCTAACTTCTCCAGGAGTTTCTCATGACATACACAATCAAAAGCCTTTGATAGATCAGTGAAGATGGTTAAACACATTTTTTTGTTTTCAAAAGCGTCAAGAATGTTATTAGCTAACCTATTAACAGCATCTATTGTGCTTTTCCCACTTCTGAATCCGCATTGATGAACATCAAATAAATTTAATTTCTCCATATAGTTACTGAACTGTATGAGGATTGCTTTCCCTATTACTTTAGATATTGTAGGTAGGATGTGTATTTGTCTATAGTTTTCTGGCATCTCCTCATCATCTTTTTTGTGAATGGCAAGAACTTTGGCCGGCTTGAACACGGAAGGAAATATTCCGTCAGAGAGACACGTATTGACGACCTGAGTCAAAGGTTTGATAATATATGATAAACACTCTTTCAACAATTTGGTACTGATGCCATATATGTCTTGGGTTGGTTTGGTCCTCAGACTATTAACAATTGAACGAATTTCCTCTTCGCTGAGGTATCGCATGAAAAAGGAATTTGGGGATTTATTGATATTATGCTGAATTGGAAGATTTCCATGTGTAGAAATATCCTTAATGATGTTATCTGCATGGTTAGTGAAGTATTCGTTAAAAATATCTACGTCAATTTCAGGTTGAGCTCTTGGGTTGACATTACCTCTTTCAATATT
Organism: Zygogramma bicolorata; assembly: GCA_032362365.1. Classification (NCBI taxonomy): domain Eukaryota; kingdom Metazoa; phylum Arthropoda; class Insecta; order Coleoptera; family Chrysomelidae; genus Zygogramma; species Zygogramma bicolorata. Next base: position 6,704,954 of record JAVJAQ010001667.1, on the reverse strand, counting down.
TATGATTTTCCAAACTGTTTTATTTTTGTTGTCGGATAGTGAAATTTGAGTTGAGTAATATGTTTTTTTTGCTTCTGTCAAAGCTTGGTTATATTTTTTTTTATCAAGTCATATTGCACTTTATTGAAGTCACTTGGATTTTTTTTAAGCAGTTCGTATGTAAATTGAACATTTTGTTTGAGTATTTCAATTTCAGGTGTTCTCCAGTAGCTAATCTGGTTTGTCTTTTTGAAAGGTTTCGTTTTAATTGTAGGGAAACAGTGTCCAAAGTGGTTCATGAATGTCTCATGGAATGAAAGTGCTTTTTTTTCGGAAGATATTTGATTGTACATGTCACTCCATGATTCCTCTTTTAGGAAAGATTTGAACTTATGTTGATTATGATTCGAAAAGTTTAATTTATTATTGAAAGGCAGTTGATTTTTCTTTGAACTTTTTTTTACATATTTCAATATTTGAGGGTCATGGTCCGATAGTGGTGCACTGAGGACTTCTGCATATGAGTGCTCAATGTTTGTAAATATATTATCTGGGCTGGTTTTGCTAACCTTGTTAACGAAACGCGCGTCGAGTGCAAAAATATCAGTTTGGTGTTAGGGTAATTTATTTCTAGGGAAAGTTCCAACTTTTGAACTAAGATGTAAAATCTCATCGTTTACACGACAGTGTTATGTCAAGCCATGATGATTTCCGCTTTCACGGCTTATTTCCACTTATTAGTCTGGTGGTTATCTATAGGTACTAATCGGCGATAAAAAATATTTTTTACATCGGAAAAATTCTATTAGCATCTACATGAAAAAATCTAGAACGCAAAATTGGAGTCCGATCCACTTATATGGAACAATGTGAGCTAACGGTTTTTTTTTATTTTTTTAAATCGAATGATATATGTGAGATATAAATTTTGATATGACAGAACTGTTTCTCGGACCTACTCTTGGTAATGAAGAGTATTTCAATATAACGGATAAATTGCCAATAAAAAGCTGAACAAAATGACCTTCTTCGCCATATGGGATCATAAAAATCATTAGTGAAGAATAGTTAATAACATCAGAGGCGTCTGAAGTCTCCACGAGGAATAGACAAAAACAATTCTGCTTTCTTGGTAATTCAACATAATTTCGTGCATTATTTGAAAAACAAATGAAAAATGTTAACCAAATTAGAATATTTCCGAAAATTTTAAGTTACCTATAACCAAATGCCGTTCATACCATACCATATGTTATAGAAGTAAACGATGAGATTGGAGCTTTTTAGAGTAGAAGTTGAAACCTTTTGTAGAGATCCAGTTACCTGACACAAGACTGATATTACTTCAAGTGCAAATAATATTGTGAATTGTTAGGTTAATTTATCTCTACAAAAAGTTTTATGTTAGAAGGTAAATCACAATACTTTGTGATAATTCAATGAAATACCTGTCTCTGCATTAAACTCATTTTCGAAAGAAATATACAGGGTGACTCTCCGATAACTGAGTCGATATATAATGCCATGTATGAGTTGGAGAATTTTGAAAATCTGGCAGTATGGGCACGTTGGGCACAACGACCAGTACGGATTGATTGAATAGAACACCTTGTCTTTTATCGCAGATTCAAATACTTAATCAAAAGCTGAATACATTTCATATCAGACACTTCTTATCTATCTCGATTGGTTTACCAATTATTTGATACTTTTCATAAAAAATGACATACGCAGGACATTATTTAATTCACTACATTTCTCAGAACTATTCAATTCTGCGAAATATTATTACAAAAACCGTCAAGAGAAAAATTAGTCTGGATGAGCCATAGTTCGATTCCGTCGAATTTACATATAGGATGTCCAAGAAAAACAACTGATAGGTGATGTCGAAAAATTGGGAAGATGGATGGATTTGCTAAACGAACATATTCGAAAAAATTATAACCTACTATATCACAGCATCGAGGGAGTTGTCTTGCAAAAAAACATGTAGTTCAAGAAATGTTAAACACACCGCAGAGTGAATTCAATTAAACAAATTCATGTATTGCCTTGAGGGGTAGAATGAAATTAAACTATTCAGATGCTGTCTAAAGTAACGTCTATCTAATTCGAGACATGAGTTGCTGCTCTTATGGAATCAAGCCGCAAAATTCGGATAATACATATTTTACACTCAAGTAACCTTATATTTATTCGAATTTCGAATAAAGAGTAAACAATTCATTTATAGGAAAACTATGCTGTGTAGTAATGGAAAATGTTATCGAAAGTTACTATTATTTTGTAAGGTGCTTGCGATGCATTATTAAAAAAACTTGGTTTCCATTGAGAAAAATGATTAATGGCCTTTTATTGAATGAAAACTTTAGACAGTTTTTGTGGTCATTCTGTAAGAAAAATTGATTATTTAGGGCGTTGCTTCTTCAATATAGACCTCTTCCTAAAAGTTCCAACACAGAAAGTGGAAACTTTTCGAAAATGAAGAGAAAAATATTCAGATGAAATGTCCCCGCAAATGCCTTTTTTTGTTAAATGTGAAATATTTCGGAAAGGTAAAAAGAGTAAAATTTAAAACAGATTTATAATTTGATGTAGAATATGAATGAGCAATAAAAACAGTGTGTTGTTTCGTTTGAAAAAACAAAGTTAGAACCCACTTCGGGTATAATCGGAAGGGTTCGGAAATTGGAACTCATACTTTTGAAAATATCTATCGACACAGTTCCTGGAAAGTCACCCTTGTATATTACTCGAAAGATATTTATAATAATTATTTTTTTGTCCATTTGAGGTAGGTTTATATTTTCTTCTTTTTAGTTTTTCTCTTATTTCTCAACAACATATTCTGCCTTCTTTAGGTCACGTTAAACCATCAATATCAATTTAATTATGGTGAAACTTGTAATTGAAATGAATTTGTAGGCAAAGAATGAAATTTGACAAAATTTAGTATGTGAAAAATATAAAATATTGAGTGTTGAAATAGTAAACTGAAACAAAATGAAGAAATATCAAAATATTATTGAAATCAAGTTTCAAGTTGAGTGTACTCGACGACGACGTTTCGATTACTGGTATCGACAATCCTCTTCAGGTGATGACTGATATGATTTTAATTTTTGTTCATTGACCTAAATTATCAATTTTTGCTCATTTGAATTTCTGATTACATGGATTCCCTGAATCTTATTGTTAGGCCAAAGGCCAAATATCCAGATTAATTCTCTTGTTTGGACTTTAGTGACTTATTTTGCAGTTGTTTGACTCAATTATTCAACACTTTTTTTTTGTTATCATTGCTTTTTGATTAAATATTGGAACTCATATATTTGATTTTTTTACTGTATATTTCAATTCCTTATTTCTATTTTATTGTTTCACTTTTATTCTTTCGATCTTTCAAGTTTTTTGCGAGGTTTCAGTGGAGTAAATTATATAGACAATGGAAAATCAAACCCATACCCTTGATACCAATCTATTATTTTCTATTCATATTTTGTATAATTCATTTCTTCACACTTTTATATAGCTTATAGTGTTTAACAGTTTTTTACATATATTTATGTCATTTTATATGCTATATTTTCAATATAACAAGAGTACCAGGATGTATACTGATCTTGGTTTGATATAAATAACTGAAAGAAATTCCTGCAATGAATCACAATATTCTAATATGTTCTTCACAATGATTATTCTTGTATTTTCAATTTTCTTGATTTTGCTACACTCGCATGCTAAAAGACTTGAATACACAATTATTTTTGTGTGGTGATTGGAGATTGGGACTTTTTACATTAATTCGACGAAAAAACGTTCCTCTAACTATAAAGCTATTATTTTATCAAATAGAGTTCGTAGCTGAACGTTTTTTCTCTGAAAAAATTGGGGAATTACCAAAAACTTTTTTTTTTCGAGAAATTTGCAAGTTATTCTGTAATTATACACGGTGTTTATTGACCATGCGACAAACATTTAAGAGACTATTCTAAGGATATTTTGTCTTCTGATGATTTTTGATAGAGCGCTTTGTTTCGAAGATACGGAGCGAGAAGTATTTCAACAATAAAAATTTATTACCAAAAATTACACGTATGTTTTCTAATCTACAAGAACTGTTTGAAAATGACTACCCCCTTTCGTATGCAAGAATCCAATCTTCTCATCACCATGATGGTTTCTGATTGCGTAACACCCAGTAATTATCCGAGTTCTCAAATCTTCCACATCTTCCACTGGAGTAGTAATTGTTAGAGTTCGTATCACTTGGTAGGTCTAGTGTACTACGCTATACTTTTATTCCGGCTTCGTTAATAATTTCAAAATTACCAAAATTGTTATTGTCGAAATTCTTTTTAGCCCCGTATCTTCGAAACGAAGCGCCCTATCAAAAATCATCAAAGGGCAGAATATCCTCAAAATAGTCCAAGGAATAGTCCCTAAATTTTTTGACGCATGTTTGATAATCACCCTGTATATCACAAACTCCAGTTTGTTTCTTCATACAATGGGATTGTTCAGCCGAAATCGCTTCCCACACCTGAGATTTGATGCAATAATTTTCTAACGACTGTCAGTTTCGTCTTTCTTCGAAACCGATCGCACTTTTTGGCTTGCGACAGAGACTCGACCGTAAACAAAAAAGCGTCTATGACAGATGCTAGAAAAATCCAACGCCACTGCGATTTGCTTCGACCTGAAGTGAACGATCGAACGAACGGTGAAAAATGTCGCGACGATGCCCCTAATGGGGATCGTTACGGGCTGAAAACTTCCCATAAAGCTTTACGTATTTCAGGAAACGCGTCGCAAAAAGTGCAAACCGGTAGAGACACGGCCGCAGTTAATTCGCCGCATGTAACGGCTCTCGATGTACACGCGCGGCTCGAATTGACGGAATATATCTTCGTTGAAGGAACGATAATGACGGCCACATAATGGATCGGTTCTATTCGAGGAATTGACAGCCGTTAACCTACCACAATCTAAAAAAATGAATTTATATTATCATTCAACAGAGATTCAGAATTAGTTGCAGTTGAAAATATATTTGAACACTGCTAATGGAGATGAGTGTCAAAAACAGCGAAGGGGGCACGGCCCAGCTCTTCAGGTTGACTCACAGTCATTCGATATCTGAACTGAAGTCAAGCAACGCCGAGCGCGGTTAGTACTTGGATAAGTGACATCATGGCGGAACAGAGCGCGTCGAAAGCCCATACAAATGCAGCAAAATAGCATATCATAGCTCGCAGGCAATATATCAATGAGCACAATATATATTGAGGATATGCCGTCCTTCGGAGGGGACGTAAAGCCGGCGGTCCCGAATCCATGGATGTTGATCTCGTAAAAGCTCCCTACGTACCAGAGGGTTCGGCAAAATTTCCGGTTGGGGGAAGTGTGCTCACCGGCGTCGGTGATTGGTCTTGGTAGCGGAAATGGGCCGACGTTAAATAAAAAATTAAAGAAGAAGTAGGAGCTAAGTGCTAGAGGAATGCACTCGATTCCTATTACGTAGATGGATAACTTTACATGACACAAGAAATGCGCAAAGTACATCTCCATGATGTTTGTTTGGTTTTCGTAAAATAGGTGTGTTCCTCAGAAATGGGACTAACCTCCAAATAAAAAATGCAGTTGTTTTATGTTAAAATTCCTTTCGTCATGACCATCAACTAATTGCAAGGGGAGTAATTTATTATGCTGTTGTTTTACAACAAAAACATGCAAGAGATGCTACAGGAGTGTCTCTCACGTGTGTTTCAGTGCATATCTAGGTATCAAATATGAGAGTAATTATTGTTATAGAGCAGAAGGTGGTAATTTAATTGATAATTAACACTAAAATATGAAAAATATTCAAGTTCCTGGCAGCCGAGCGTATGCACTTCTAAAGGAAAAATGCTTTTCTGTTTGTGGAGAATTTTCATGTTTTTCCATTTATTATGTTAGCTTAAAATAATGTTAAGAATCTCCTAGCGCCGGCCCAGTGGCTTATAAATGCAAATTAGTGTGACGGTTCGACGGAATTTCTATTACGAGAGATGTCGCGTCAACTATGGAATGTTCGACCATCGGGATTTATCTGGAGGATTCTCCACTGTGTGAGCGAGTATATATACGGGAGACACTTCATCAAGGAGCAGAGTTAGTTATTTAGAGAGAGAGTTTAGACAGTTATTCAGCAGAGCTATTCAGAACTAAGTGGAGAAAGCTTTGTGCAGAAGTCGAAGTGAAGAATTTCTATGACAGAGAGTTTATCAGAGTGTTCAGTACAGAGCGTTGGATAGTTTGCAGAGCAATTCGAGTGATTGTGTCGTATTATACTGTGATAAAGAATTGTAATAAAAGTGGTTTAGTGTGGTCTATTTTTCATATTTCATGGTTAATTATCAAGCATCAAAAAGACATGCAGTGTAAAATGGGAGAACGTCACCTGTCACCACCTCCTGGTCTATTGGTATAAAATAAGAATGTACACAACAGGATTCAATAGAGAATTATATAAAGAATGGAGGTCCGAACCAATACTGAATGCTCTTGATATTTCAATCTGAGAGAAGAATGCACTAAAAATCACATTTCCGATGAGTTCTGGACATATGTTTATGAGAATTGCATAGATATACAAGGAATCGCCTTCCGAAATCAATTATAAGTACCAGGATGAACGAAAAATGTATTTGGGAATTTTTAGGTAAGTTGGCCACTCTGACCGCCCAAAATTTTTCAATCCACAGAAAATCAAACTTTGCCAAAAAACTCCAGATAGCTTAGATGAGATAAATAAGAAACATCTTGTGTTACAACGATAAGCAAAATAATTTCGAACCCTATCAATAAGCACATACTCTGACCGATTAAACATAACGCACGAGGGATGTAACCAACCCTCCATTATCGCCCATAACATCTTGCAGCTTGCAGCCCGTCGACGAAGCAGATCCCAAAACATCAAACAAAACATCTCCGAAGGGCGAACGGCTCGTGTTCGTCTGACCTTTGGGGCAATTCAATCTCGTATCGAGTAGATGCAGAATTCGCCTTTGCTTCCAATAGAGTGTAGATATATCAACGGATCCACAGTACTTAACCTTAATTTGTTGCAGCAGCAGTCGACGTTAATTATTAATGTCGGTTTATTGATTCGTTCGCCCACTCGACCAATTGAGCGAATCTTTCATCTAAAATAAGATCCATAATGCATATAATAATAATTTTATTCACGACCGTAAAACATATATATATATATAGATTGAAAATGAATGTGGCGAATGGTTAATTTATGATGAGCAGCACTAATAGGAAACAACACATTAAGGAAAGTTCGCCAGTTAACACTAATTCATGAATAGATCGTCTATTCACATTTCACGTTGGAGATAGAGTGCGCGAAAACATTGGATTTAGCGTGATCAGCACGTGGACAGGTAGTCCTCGCGTTTCGATTTTTTGGCTGTGATTTCGAAGAACGCACAGTTTCATTAGGCTGTCAGAGTCTAGTAAGGAATAGTATTGATACTTATCGTTAGCAGTGTATATGTTACTTTAGTGAATATGTCCAGTACAGATATGGATAAAATTGATGTCGTATCGAATGCTAATAGTCTTTTAAAAAGAATAAAGATGAAGCATTCGAGTAGTATCTAGAAAAATATGATTGATCTCAACGGTTATAAAAATGAAGTGCATGAAAATGCCGAATTGTCAACCACTTTCAAGCAAAATGCCGAAAGTTTGGTTTAGTTCTTAAGAAAGTAACTAGTCATACAGACGTATGTAAAGCCAGTGTATATTATAGTATTGTTAGTGACTTTCTCCAACCCAAAAAGCGAAGAAGTCGATCTAAAATTGCGGATTTTGTCGATGAATTCAATGAAAACGCGAAATACATCTTTTCAGTAGTCCTACCCTGATCGACTCGACCCATCAGATTTATTTGTATACCAGCGCTCTATTTTTAACGTGATTGCACTATACAGTGCGTCCCAAAAGTCCCTTCCCCTCTCTTATCAAAACCTTGGACAAGTACAAAAACTTCGAATTAGGGAGACTAGCAAAAACGTCAGCTTATTTAACAACTATCAAAATGAGGTGCTTGAATTTTGAATGTTAGTATTAACTGTTTTATTTCATCACAGCTTTTCGTTATTCAAAAACGAGTTGCCAACACTGACATTAACAAAAACAAAATTAGTAGTATAATTGAACAGGTTTTTCCGATACCTTTTAAAAGAGGTGTCGGTTGGCGTAGGGTTCCATTTAAAATTATTGGTCACAATGGTCTTGTGACGTCATCTTTGCCGATTTCGTCATCTCTCATCACTAGTAGGGAAGTTTACAACCTTTAATGTTCCTTTTCGAAATTTCACTTTTTTATGTATAATCGTTTCAAAGTTAAGAGGGTGGGAGGGGACTTTTGAGAAACACTGTAGATACTCTTTAACAATATGATGTTCGGGCAAACTTACGAATTGATCATTTGAAGAGTCATTGGATTTCCAGTTATAAATGGTACTTTAGCACTAGATAATAATCATCTATCTACTATACCTACTCAGCACACTGTACAGACTAATACACCCAGAATCGTGTATCAGCTTGCAGCGGTTTCTATCACATAAAACCTTGTATTTACCCGGAGAGAAGTTCTTTTTTGGCAACTGTTTTCATATTAATCTAAACCTGTGAGATGTGGTTCAAAATTTTCTTTCGTATAATCGTAATAACGCAACCTTGACCTAACGGTAAGCGGAGCAAGTAGAAATGTGTTCATTTGTGTGGTCAATTGATCCATACATCAATATTTTTCCTCGACTTTCAAAGTGGAATTTAAAAAATGTTCCATTTCACACATATTGAATGAAATAAAGTCTAAGTACGAAAACAACGGAGGGATTCAGATTAAAACTATTCCCACTGAATAATTCACAATAATCGAAATGACATTCCCATTCCACAGAAATAGAATCTTAAATGAATATCCGAAAATTACAATGATTGACAAGCGGAAATTTCAATTCCAGAGTATAAAGCCTTACAAACAATACCACCCACCGAGTACATGCTATCATTTATAATTTCTGAAAGTAAATCAGTAGGAGTTAACATATATGTGACTATATAATATCTTCATGTTCAAAATAGTAAATTTTTCACTCCTAAGAATTCAGGTTTGAATCTAACTCATGCGCATTTGAACATTTTTAGAGTTGGCCCTACAATACCGATATTCTCTATCCATAAGAACTCGATTCAGAAGTAAGTAGTTAATTTTCAAATATTGAAAAACGAATGTTATCGAGAGATAATGACTTCAAAGAGAGCCTTATTTCCCAAATATCCAACGCACGTGGGCGTTGCCAGTGGATTTTCAAAATCTGGACTTGGAAGTGGGGAAATTACATTTCAAAATTCGAAAGACCATTAAATCAATGAGAATTAATATAACTGAATTCATTCACCTGCGTAATATCATCTGAGAAACTCCAAACTTCACGTTGTAAGTAAAGAGAATAAGATCAATTGAAACAGTGAATTACGAGTAAAGGAATCCAATAACATGTTGAAGTAATCGGATAAACAACTCTCAAAACTTTGAAAATGAAAGAGCAGAAAATCAGTTACAAGGATATAAAATCCCGTCAGAAAAAGAATAAGAATTGAAAGTTCACTTGATCGAAAATCAAATATCTATTGTGACAAAAATGTCATTTTTAAATATCAATTAGTCAAATAAAAAAAATAATAATGAAGAAATATGAATAACACAAATATTCATGGGTATTTGAAGACTGGCTTTAAATCAAATATTCTAAAAATGAACAATTTGTTCAGGCCAGCCTCAACTCACCTACACTGTAGGTTGACGGACTAACACCCATTAGAAAACAACTACTCCCCTTGCTAATACCACGAAGAGCATTGGATTACATCCAACAGGTGTGGAATTTCTTCTGTGAAGAATCCCGCACTAACACCTTCGTGGTATTAGCCAGGGGAGTAGTTGAAGCTGGCCTGAACAAATTGTTCATTTTTAGAATATTTGAAATATGAATAAATATAGAAAATGTTGTGAATTCCATAGCATGTTGAGATTTTTCATCTGTCATAATTATGAGATTTCTGATCACAGGAATTGGTTTCATTATTGTCTCCACCATCAAATTTCTACGAATTAATTCATCTTTAGTAGATTTGTGAAAGTAGGAATGGAAACCAATCACGTCAACAATCAATATTTCTTTCACTCTCCGGTGCTTAATCTTTTCTCCAATGTAAACATCAATAAATTGGTTCACGTTGATAGGTGACTTCCATTTGCGATAATAGCGCCATAGCACAGCCTTCATCATTTCTTGTTTGAATCACGGATTTGGGTCAATGATGCTGAGGCGGGCGGAGACAATTTCACAAAAGAATGAGGCAATAGAACAGTATATAAGTGTTTACATCGGATATCAGAAATTTTCGAATTCGGTATTCGCGTCCAGTCCCGGAGTCAAAGTGGTTGCACTTAATGAACTGTAGATACCCCCAGCCCGAGGGGTTGACCACATGGGAATTCCGGTGTACAATTGATAGGAATTCCGGGGAATTCCGGGGTATTCCGAGGAATTCCGAAGGAATTCCTGGGGAATTCCGAAAGCTTTATAAAGGAACTATAGGGATTATTATCCAAAATTTCAATATTTATATAAAATCATAATTCAAAAACAAAACACCTGTGTGAAGTAATCCACTTCCACTGGACGAAGAAAGTTAGGACCTTTGTTTTGAAAGAGTTTGTGGCGAATTTCCAATTTGAAATACAATTTGTTAGCGACAAATAAGCCTGATGACAACAAACTTCATGATCTGATAGACATCTGATATATGCCTGGAGGGGTGTGTTGGGGAAGTTTTTGCAAATGAGTCAATAACTTCTTTCAGTGAAATAGTACCTCATTCTGATTCGAATATATAAATAAGGCATATGAAACAACCCAAAAAACTTTGTTTTATAGTTTGTGCGGCCTCGAGAGGGGTGTGGTTGGGGGTAGTTTTTTCAAATAATCCGATAACTTCTTTCAATGGAATAGAACCTCATTCTGATTCGAATATATATGAATCGGGCATGTGAAACAGCTCAAAAAAAACTTTTTGTCGTAGTTGGTGTGTTTGTTTTTGGGGTCAACCTCTGCGACTGCCATTATTTTCCTCAATATTTCAAAAAATGACGAGTCTTGAAATTTCACTCTACAAGACGAAGGGACGCCCGTGATTGTGGAAGAGAGACTAGATCATAATTGGCAGACAAAACACAGGTTGTCTACATTGTTTCCAGCGGTTACCGAAATTGAAAAAAGACGGTTATAGCTCGCGTTATACGATCTGAGTTATATAGTCAATAATTTGTATGATTTCTGGAGTTTCTTTGCAGCTCCATCATGTTATTTGGACGGTTTTATATAATTTATCGGTTTGTAATAAAAAGATGATCGGATATATTGTTATTCAGTGTCAACTGTTCTCATTTGAGTTTATACAGGGTGAACACACCGGTGAAAAATATTTTTTTATTTTCCTAGTAGGTAATGTTGAAGGATTATCAATAATTTTCGATAATTTTTGATATTATGGAATATACGTTTTGGGGAAACAGTTTATTTTCGCTATATAAGCGATGACAAAAACGTATAAAAAGGATTTATTTTCTCCACAGATTGAGTATCCCGTAATCATTTAGCGGTTGAAAATAATAGAACTTAATAGACCATAAAATACCGTTTTTTTTTTTCAATGACAAATTGTATTTTTTCGATACTTATTTATTCTAACGGATTCAGAACTTGATTCTATAAGGAAAAATCTCAGCAAAAATGATGCTAATAAAACAAACCTGAGTGGAATCAGACGATCCGTTTCCTTCATTTTACGATTGTGACTTGCATTATATAGATGATTTATTTTGTTTCCGATATAATAAATACCAGCCTCAATGAAAATGTGAAAAGTTTTGTTATGTAAAATCCGATATTATTCAGATTGGGTCATAATCATGACATGGTCTACTTAAAAGTCTAAGGTTTATGTTCCACTCAGAAATCTCAAAAAAAAACTTTTGTGCGATAGTTCCGAAATATATCTTTCATATTTCGTCGGGTTTCCTCGGAATTCCCCGGAATTCCCAGTATTTCCGTCATTTAGTTTTAAAATTTTATCGATGTTTCTTCAAATTTACATATTTTTTTTGTAGGAATTCCGGGGAATTTAGAGGAATTCCGGGGAATTCCTGTTTACGGGAATTTCAGTGTACACATTTTTTCCCAGTGGTCAACCCCTCGGGGTAACCCTTGCTCGCACAAGCTCTGGAACGAACTTCTGATGGTATTCCTAGAAACCTCGGATATTCGTTAAGAAGAAATTCTCCAAATTTTTTTTACTATTCAGCTCATACAATTCAAAAACTGTTCCACAATAATAATCAGAGGCGTGGCACACCGCAGCTGACCTGCCAACAATACAAAGCAGTATTCCCTAATAAGTTATAATAATGCTAATAATTATAATTTACGGTCGTGTTAAAGACGTGGACATAAAGGAAATGTACTAAAATGGTTTAAGGACTACTTGAGTGATAGAAAACAAATCACTAAAGTGGATAATTGTTATTCGAATCCTATTGTCACAAAATATGGTGTACCTCAGGGTAGCGTGTTAGGCCCTTTGCTATTTTTAATTTACATTAATAATATCGGTTTATGTCACAGCTGTGATTTTATAAATTTATTTGCTGACGATACACTGTTGTCTGTATCTCATAAGAATTTGGATGTAGCTCTAACAAAAATGAATGCTTGTTTAGAAAAAATTAACAATTACTTGAACATCAATAAATTGAAGTTGAATGCATCCAAAACAAAAGCCATGATTCTAACTACACCATACAAATATAAACAACTGGATATAAATTCCTGCGTATTGGAAATCAATAACGAAAAAATTGAACTGGTGACAGAGTTTAAGTATCTGGGTTTTGTGTTGGACAATAGTTTATCTTTCGATGCACATCACACATATGTAACAAAAAAAATAGCAAAGAAACTGTATTTTTTCACAAGAATTTCCACTCACTTATCAACTGCTACCAAGATCACGGTATATAACACTATAATACAACCGCATTTTGACTATTGCAGTACCCTGTTATATGGTTTTGATCAAAACAAAATCAGGTCATTACAAAAATTACAAAATCGAGGCATGAGAGTAATTTTGAAATGAAGTCGGTATACTAGTATGGCATTTATGCTAAATACACTACAGTGGTTCTCAGTACAAGACAGACTGTACAAAGCAGCAATGATATTTGTATTTAAAACTATAAATAATATGCTGCCATCATATTTTAATGAATTCATTATATACCGAAATATTACTCATAATTATGTTACAAGACAAATCAATGATCTTCATCTGCCAAGATGCAGTTTATCTAACTCAATGAAAGTGTTATTTTATAAAGGGTTAAATCAATTCAATAAGTTACCTCAGGATATTAAAGACAGCAAAAGTTTATATATATTTAAAGCCAAACTTAATGATTATATAAAATTGAATAATATAATATTGCAATGATTACTCTGTATTCATATATTTATATAGTTATTTATCATGTATCAATGCTAGTTTTCCAAAATGTTAGTAAATAAGTAGTTTTTTACTGTATAATATTTATGTATTACTTGATTTCATGTGTATTGATGTATTGTTTGTATATTAGGATTACCTTCCTATTCAATAAACAATATTCATTCATTCATAAAGAGAACATATTATGTGGTAATTAAATGACATTTTCTTTCATAAAATATTTTTTTAGAGCACCATTAAAGGAGTGAGAAAAAATATATATATGTACTAAGTTGCTAATGGAGTTGTATGTCTTTGCGCATCTGTGGAGAGGTGACTTTAGAAAATATTTGGTGTGAGAATCTTCCATGTGAAACAAAGAAAAAACTATATTGATACATGGTGAGTTAAGGAGAGCAAGGAAACATAGTCGATATGATTATTGCATAGTTCATGAATGTATCTCAAATCGGCCATGTGATGTCTATTTTCTAGGGATATGAGATTGAGCATGAATACAGTTTTTAGTCTTCTTTGATAAGGTTTGTAGAAATAAATAAAGTTTATATTATTTGTTTGATAATGTACGTCTAGGACGAAACTGCAGTATCGTTAGTTACAAAAATAAGTGGTGAAAAAGTTTTACTTTTCATATTTCATGACGTTCTCCTGAATCTGAATGGAAGTGGCCGTAACTTGATGAAAACCATATTAGACGAATCATATACATATCTTATTTGTTTTCGAATTAGTGAAAAATTCAAATATATCATCAAAAATAGTGTTAATGAATATTTCCGATAGAAAATATCAATACAACATTTCTAACACAAGAACTTTAAGAATCAACGAATCCAAACTCTGAAAAACACCTGAAAAACGAACTATTCCAACACCTACACAGCCGATAGGTTGATTACATTATTTTTTCACTTGCAACAAAATCTGCTGAGCTAAACTGACATAGGAATATCCACGGATAATTTTAAAATATCTTTCCTCGAAACAAAAAATCAAAATTCTCTAAGAATCTCACTATTCTGATGGACAGATTTCTAAAATTCATGTAAATATTCTAAGACGTACGTATATTTATCCTCCTGTGAAAATATACACTTCATTTCACTATACAATAGTTTTCCTTTCAAGTCTATTATAGTATTACAATGAATCAGACCCTGTGCCTCTATATATACATATCTTGAAAACTATCAATTACCCTTTTCTCTGTAGTTTTCTGGGTTTCTAAAGAATAATAATTAATATTGAAATCTATACATGTGTAGAAGAGTAGATTGGATGAACGTGTTCTATCCAAAAAGGAACTGTTTTTTAACTAACGTATAAACTTGTCGGGGTAGATAGAAGTCCACCCTTCTACACTTCCGTGAATTCCAATTTCAATCCTTATTTTTTCAGATTGTGGTAGGTCATGAACATGGGAAACTACGAACAAAAGATGTATCCACCACAAAAAAAGACGGTATCAACAACCACTTCCTGAAAAAACTCATTGCACTGAAACTGCCTGAGTCCACCTGCTAAATTGATCCTTATTACCGATTTCGTCAAAAAAAAATACTCAAGTTGAGGAAGGGAGAACTATTCAGATCCATTTGGTCATTCAGCGACTTCTTGACTCTATCGATTTCGAAGGATTGCAAATTAAATTAAATTCTGGACCTTTCTTCTTCAAATGCAATGCTCCATAGTCAGGATTAAAGTCATGTCTTTCTCACAGCAGTGTTGAATTGGTCTCCTCATTCAATGAATTTTGTCTCTTTTGGTGAATGATCTTCACGTTCGACCAATATAAAGTTCAGGACAAGAACAACACGTCAACTTGTATACTCCTGATATTTACGAGACTAAATTATGATATTTATAATTTTTGAAGAATTTTCTCAAATTGTTATCAGTTCTTTAGGCTATATCTAATTCCGTTTTCTTTAAAAAAAAACCGAGATATATGATTGGTGGGTTCGTCGACGTAGGTCAATATCTTATGGCCTTTTGTTATGATTGGATAGACGTCGGGATAGACCTTAATAATTATGGCTTGTTCCTGTGATTTCTGACACAAAATGGAGTCCAAAATGTTGACACCGTTACCGATGTTGACCGCAATCTGCTTAACAAATTTCAGTTCTTTTTGAAAATTGTGGAATATTCAATAATCTGTGAAGGATATACTATTGAGGGACGGACAGGAGATACTAATTAACATTTACTTTGAATTTTTGAAGTTTGTAAGCCCAAGAAAAAACCTCTCCCGACAAGGAGTTCCAAATTTCAGTTGTTCTTTCGGAAAGAGATTCCTGAGTAAGAGACGTTCGACATGCCACCAAGCTCACAACAAAGGGGTGAGAATTCTGCAATCGTCCGGCCATCCGTGTACGTACTGCCAAGGGTGGAACGATTGCGACATCGTGTATATTATTTATTTTATGTCGGTGATGGTCACGTCTGAGAAGTTCATAGAGTTATTCGACTCCTCGCTAGTGAACGAATTCGAAATTAGGGCAAAAAAAGGGTGACGCACTTGCGTGCAAGACGCTACCCATTCGGGTCGCCGCGATTTCGTGTGTGACTAATTTTTCGGAATTACCCACATTCGACTAACTGTGTTTACCGTTGAGTTGTTGCGATTAAAATCGTATTAGCGGATTTCGGTCGCGTCACCGACAGACACATTTCAAAGTAGAATCGTAACAATTCCCATTCTGATCGAAAACGTCGCGTCTATCACTCGTACATAACAATGAAAACCTACCTGAAAACAGTTATGTTTTCCCACAGCAGCGGCGGTTTAAGAATGGCATAAATTATTAGGTCATCGGAATTCATCTCGAAACGATTCGAGTTTCGCTATAACGTGATGTAAAATAGTTTTATGTTATATGGGTATGGTTCGAGAATGACGTATGATTTAACAAAACTATCGTCCTGCCGCAATCGAAGAAAGTTGCAATTTGCAAAGAAATTATAAACCATGAATGAACACAAATCGTTCTTTACAGCTATACCACAAAACTTTATGTCTTCAATTTCATTTCATTTATCATGCTTCTGAAATTCTGAAAATGAGGAGAACCTATAAAACAAAGAAAAAAGAATTTGAAAAAAGGAAAAAGGCTGTCGTCGCCGGAAATCTAACCAAAACCTACAATGCCTATCCCAAATAGTGAGCGGTGCACAAACTCGTTGCACTATCGGGACTCGCAGGCAATTTTTGTGGAATCATGAACACAGCTTATTGCTGTAACTCGATTATAATATTAGCCGATTAACTTTTATTTTCTTGATATATTTACTTCTTCAAATCATCTCACATTCTTACTGATTTCTACTATTTTTCAAAAAACAGGGTGTTCTATAAATAAACGTTAAAATTCATACTTATATTACAGAATTATAGTTCAAGTCGACAATGCCGTATAAGCTATTTCATTGGTGACGTACCATAACGTCACTTTTAATTTTCCTCCCTAGGGACTTTGCCTCCTACAATGAGGCCAGGAAATGTATACTTCGGATATAGATAGGCAGAAAAATATTTTTACTACTTGGAGATGATAGTTGGTATGAATCCAAAATCATTTTCACTCTGAACATATCGTTTAATGAAAAAACTATAGAAACAATTTCTGTCCAATATTGTTGTTAATTCTACTTGGGAGGTTCTTAGATCTGAATATATAGTGCGATCCGTCGATTTCTTCTGGAATGGCTAGTTTGAAACAACCACGATATTTACTTTTTTCCATACTTAGCATTTTGAAGGAAGATATTACATTCACGAATTCTGACTGAATATTCCGCTTTACTGTTTAAAATTCTTGAGAAAATTTCACCTCTTCCTATTGCGTATGAGCTATAGGAACTTTTCGATCAGCATTTGCAATCAATCATTGTTCTCAAGTTGTTCGTAAATATTGTTTCGAATCTCCTAGCACTCTCCTAGCGCCTGCCCTGGCGAGATCGTAAACGCAGATGAGGGATCGCGTCGTAGCGAACGTCATTTTCCAGGAACCCGTAAATCGCGTGCGAAGAATCTTCATAGGCGTACGCAGGTATATATACGGGAGAGACTTCGTCGCAGGCAGAGTTAGTTATTCGGAAGTTCGTATTCAGAGCATAGTTATTCAGAGCTAAGTGGAGCGAGTTTAGTGGAGCTTAGTGGAGAGAGCTTTGTTATTGCTAAGTGCAGGAGTTAAAGTGTAGAATTTGTATAACAGAGAATTTGAATTAGAGAGAGTTTATCAGAATGTTCAGTACAGAGCGTTGGATAGTGAGCGGAGCAGTTTAAGTTATTGTTAAAGTTGTAATGAGAGTAGTTTAGTGTTGATTGGTGTTTTAATCATCGAACCCAAGGATATATCGTAGCAGTGGTGTCAGAAGTGGAATTTTGCAAGGAAATATCGTAACAATATTCAAATTCACTGCTTATTTTGACATCATATATGTTATTTTCGCAAATCTGACTTATGACGGAATCTCAGACAGAATTTTGGTGCTTTTTTGCTGCTTCAAATTTCAAATTATTCCTGCAAATACTCAGCAAAACTTTCTTCAATGGCGGATTTCAATATTTGCATTTTATATATATTATATTTTTGTGTATAATTTCTCCAAACGAAAACTCGTTATGAATGCGAACAGATGGCAGAGACTCGTGCGGCAAGGGATAATGTTCTTGAGTACCGCTAAGAGGCGTCCTAATGATTTTTCAGTTGCGCTTTTGCTATTTCAACCATAGATGATGTTATGAAAACCTCCGAAAAAACCTTAAAACGTAGGGATGGCGTCAAATCAAGAAAAGTCAAGTCGGCGTAATAAATAAAAAGGAAATTTCGAAGGATATACCTTCATTCACAAATTCAAGAAATGAGGATATTTTAACAAGTATTTCACAAATTTTCACTAATAGGGTCAAGAATGCTCAGGTGGTTGGTCAAGCATCCTCAGGAGAGGGGATAATAATTGATCCAACTGACAACTTTCAGAACACATATTACTGTTCTTACTCCTGAATATGATAAACATTGAGAGGGTGAACATAATAATTATATTCCAAAATTATAATATTCACCAAGAGATATACAAGAATAAAAAACTGAACTTCTCCTGGGCTACTATGCGAATTAGGCGGGTCAAATACGTACTTGATTGTCGACGTTACTACTTTTTTATTCGCGGGTGGCGGTATTATCCGTAATACGTACACTTTTATTGTTGCACGACGAAACAGTTCTCACGAACTCTTCCGAACCGCTACGCTCACAGAGGAATAAGGATATCAATTATTCATCCGAGTAGTTTATCGTGTTTTCTATCGCTGGACGTTCAACCCGCGATCGGCTCTTCAATATCTCACGATTGTTCGTTGAAATACTCGTTTATTGAGTGTTTTTCTTTCCGAAACGATTTCAGAAATCATCATTATTTATTAATCAATCGGATAAATGTGCCATTTCTAACCTGCTTTTAGGTGGGGAAGTGACCAATCGTTAATAGAGAGGAGAAGGTCGGAAAAGTAAACTGCCGACCTTTTATTGGCGCTTTCACGAACTTTTTCCTTTATTTTGATTTTGTACGTTCTTCTTCTGATCGAAATTCAGGAACTGCTAACGTGTACACACCAACGTAGTTAGTTATACACAACAAGTTAACACTGATATGATATTTTTACGAAATCTCCTAGCGCCGGCCCTGTCGCTCGTAAACGCAAAATAATATGAGGGTTCGAAGAGGGAACGTCATTTTTCCAGGAACTCTTGATTCGCGTGGAGAATTCGATACACATCGTCGATACCTCTCTCGAAGATTCTCCATAGGCGTACGCAAATATAAAAAGGGAAACACTTGACCGCGACAGCAGAGATAGTTATTCAGACATAGTTGAAACACTTGACCGCGACAGCAGAGATAGTTATTCAGAGATAGTTATCAGAGTTTCCAGCTTAGTGGAAAGGCGGAGAGTTTTACAGAGTTTTTATCGGAGAGAGCTTTGATATTGCTAAGTGCAGAAGACGAAGTAGAGAATTTCTAGTACCGAAAGTTTTAGTTCAGAGTGTTGGATAGTTGTCGAAGCAATTTGAGTAATTGTATTGTATTGTGATAAAGAGTTGTAATAAAAGTAGTGAAGTGTCGTTTGGAGTTTTGATCAACGAACCCAAGGATAAATAGTAACAATATCATACACAATCTTAGTACCAAACGGGCAAAAAGTTGTCCAGTTTCTCCTTATCGTCCAACCTTTTTGATAACCACGACATCACACCAGTTTCCAAAAATAAAACGCTACCGGTTCATCAATCATTTTGTGAAAGACAGCATCTGCCTATTTTTTTTTGACCGCGGTCTCTCTCATTCACAGCCAGTCCAATTTTCGATGTATATAGTACAATCTTACTCGTCATTAGTAAGTAGGTATATTTCTTTCACTTTACTGTCGGAAATACTGTTGATATTTCGATACTCGGACAGTGCTTATTTGTAGCAATGCACAAGAAATATAACCGAGAGTTTCATGGGATATAACAAAAATGAAACAGAGGGGCCCGCCCCCCCCTCCCCCCCAAAGCAGCTCGTGTCTCTCAAAGGAAAAAAACGAAAATCTCCGTCCATCCACTCTGAATTGATGCTTAATGAAATCTACTGATAATTAATTGATATATGATCTTTTTTTCTCAGTACACGTATGTATATGTATGTATGAATATATAATTTGATGAGAAACCCATTGGTTGGGACCTTTAGTCATATTTGCGGCGGATACATGACCAGTGGAAAAGCATATTATTGGTCGTATTTTCATCTCAACATGTTTGTAATCGGTAATAGGTAATCGGTGATAATGTCACGTAGCTGCTGATGAACCACGAATCGTGTAAAAGCACTTTGTTTTTTGAGTTTGTTTCCCACAATAAAGATTTTATACAGATATTTGCGACTCTACCAGTATCAACGGCAACAGCGGAAAGAAGCTTTTCAACTATTAAGCGTCTGAAAACCCATTTGAGGTCAACCATGGCAGAAGAGCGTTTGAATGGTTTGACTTTACTGAACATTCATGAAGAAGTTGATATTGATATCGAAAATGTAATATATAGATTTGCTGCAAGTAAACCTAGACAAATGAACCTCAAAGATTGGTCAGGGTCAGATGATTGACTGAAAAACATTAAAAAGACTAGTCAATCTGTTGTTTCGCTTAATTTTTCGTTTTTTTTTTTTTCATTTTGACGAGGTGAACCACGAACACAATTTTTGGCAATATTTTTCATTTATGCTTCGGCCCCCCCCCAAAACAGAATTCTAAACACGTCACTGACTGGCCCTTACCATTTCCAAGATATCAAGAGTGATATCAGCTAAAAAAGAACTCTATATAATATTCACGTCTCGTGTTTATGATAACATTTTGTGAATTACCTACTTTAGATATGGCTTGAAATCGAGCAGCATACCTACATGACAGGTCAAAAAAATATTGAATTCGTTCACGATTAAAGTACTTACTTCTGTTTCCAGAAATACAGCAAAATGACATTGGAAAGGTTGTATAGAGTCGAACACTATAATAGAATTCAAAACTAAAACTATTGCCAATAATCATGGAAAAAATAAATGTGAGCTCTAAAAACCTACAGTTTGCCAATTTGATTCGATAATAAACATATTATCAGTAGGTAAGTTATCAGTTGAACGTTGTTGAAACAAACATAAAGTTGATAGATACCTTAAAGAATGTAAACCCAAGTATATGTATATATGTGTTGAATCAGGATATTGAAAAAATATTCAAAAAAGAAAATAAAAATTTTCAAGAAAAAAATTCAAATAAGAGACCACCAAATAAGAGGGAGACCATGACTTGAAATTTGAGAAAAGCTTCAAATCCTAAACAACTTTACAAAACATTTCGTGTATTTCTCAATTCGAAGGTTCTGCACTGTTCAGCGAATTCAATATATTTTGGTCCGCCCTGTATGATGTTTGAAGCTACTCATAGTGCATCCTCAAATGCATCATATATGGATATCGTATTAACTTTCGGCTGTATTCCATTTTCTTGCCACTAACAAGAAAAAAAAACATTTTTTTGCACACTCAATGGGCCACACTGTATAAATGATTTCATGAAAACAAATCGGACTTACCTTCTGAATTTAGCGGGGTAATGGTGGTGGTTGAAGTGGGAGCCAGTGCAAAAAAATTGGGGCACAACAAGCCCCATCCAACGATTGAAGGCCTAGAAGTACCTTGAAGGTCCTGAAACACATATAGGCTTGGGTGAGTAAAGATCAAATTGACCAAGAAAAAATTACTTCTGGGTGGTTCAGTGCCCGCCCCGCTATATAGGCAGGGAAGTAGCTGTTTTGACTGTTTCTACCTTTTCCTGAATGAATCATACACCTATAAATGACATACAAAAGAGACTGTTTGTTATTTATTTTTGAGGTTACTTGTTTAATTGAAGTTTCAGATTCATATTTTGTTATAGGAAAAGGAACAGTCAAAAAATAGTTCCTCGAAAGGAACGAGTATTCAGGTTATACTCTTACAGCTCAATGTTCTTCTTCCTGTTGAATAATTGATTTAATTTTTCAACGGTTGTGAAGGAACACTGAGTTTTTACGAATATTATCTATGAAACCAAATCGCAAATCGCCTGTAATGGAGTAGAAGCCTGTAATTTTTGAAATAGAACTTCCAACTTGTAGTACATAATTAGCCTATACTGCCTATTCTGTTAATTCGCTAATGAAAACAATGATCACGACGCAGCCCAAAAGAAAATTTTGAAATTAACGCTGTAATACTCGAACAGCAAGGTAATCTTGGAGCCTGACGCAATTTTGAATCATCGGGAAGTAGACTGAAATAAAATAACCTCTTTACATACTGTCACAGGGGGATTAGTACGAAGATGAAGAACCTGTCATTTGAGCACTAGAGCACTGGCCTTGGGAAAATAATTTAGTTGAACATCTATCTATATATGGAAAAATTGGAAAGGTTTGCTGCCCCCTGCGATTTGCTGCTTCAAGCGTCTGCTCAACGCTTAACTGAAACTGGGTAGAACACTCGGTATAATATATGTAAAATATGTAAATAAATGTAAATTAGAGAGATCAAATAGTCTAACACCAATCTAACATTTCGAGCCGAGTTTCGAGCAGTGGCCGAGCGTTTCGCTAACAAGCTTAGCATCTTCAGAAGCAAATTGATACAAAATTGAAATACTAGAGTCAGTAATTAATGATATCTTACTATTTGAGGTACACAGAGCTACTACTCATCTCTATTCTTTTAAGCTATCGGTATGACAAGGACGCTGTTTTTCAATTGTCTCTATAACAGATTGAATAGCGGGTTCGATGGGAAAAACCCTCCATCGCTATTCATATCATTACTGAATTTTGGTAGTTCCAGACTTTTGGGTACATCGACAGGCCTCCTATCATGTACATCCTGGATCAGTCTTCATTAGCTTTCACTAATTTGATGGTTATTATCCAGAGCATGCTAGGCGACACTGGACTTTCCCGTCCTACCGTGAGCACATAATGTTCCTCGAAGCTAGTTTTTATAGCTTGTCGACTTTGGCCAATCTACAAAAAGTTTCCACCAAGGTTTCTACTTTCAGTTTAGGATATGCAGATGTGGAAGATAATCACATAGTTATAAGGATGTTTTTCCAGAAGGATGAACAGCTTCTCTGTGAATATTAGGAGCCCAGACTATGAAAATGAAAACCGTTTATACCTATCAGGTTTAGTTTACGAAATATGACATAAATGCACTTGAGCAGAAAAAAACTTACCACAAAAATTAATATAATTTCCAAAAGTAGCTGAAAATGATCTTTTCAATGATTTTCGTGAATGATACACTTGAGTAGGTCTCTTTTCAAACTCCAGCATTAGTCTGTCATCATATGTGTACTAAAAACTAAAGCTAATAGATAAAAACCGCGAAAAACGGCCGATAGATTTGAAATTACTGTGCCAAAATCTACAGGATGAGTGAGAAAAAATCCTTGGAAAATTTGAGAAGGTAAAATTTTGTAATTATTTGAATCATCAGTTCATGCAGATTCAATGCAATGGGAACAGTCCAACAGACCAATATCACAGAATAATTAAGCTACTATACAGAAGCGAATCGGTAAAATTCACTGTGACTACTTAAAATCCATGAGAATTGAGAATGCACCTTTTTTCCATCTGTTTTTTTGAAATTCAAGATGTTTTTTTGTGGTCAAATATGAATTATATTTCACACGAAACCGAACCCAATTCGAAAAAATAGGTATCTATTATAATTATTAGGTCAGTCTTGAGGAACCAAACGAGGCCTGCTTCTTAAGGGGCGCTCCTCGGGGCGCTCTCTAGAGGAAAACCGAGCCAAACTCGCATCTCTCGAGTTTCATTCGGAACTTCAGTGTTTGTCAAGAGTCATAAGACAATTTCAATTTTTTTAATTGATCGTCCTGTGTATCCAAAACAGCACATTTCTGGACACACATGTCCTACCGAGGGGTGTTTCACTTCCCTAAAATTTGTTCACCAAATTTTCATTTGAGGGATTTCAACTGGATTTCAGAAATTTCGAACGGATTTCTGGATTTCATACGGATTTCAAGATTTCATTGGGATTTCATACGGACTTCAAGATTTCATTGGGATTTCAAGATTTCATTTGGATTTCAGGATTTCATTCGGATTTCAAGATTTCTTGTAGGATTTCTGGATTTCATTAGGGATGTCAGGATTTAATTAGGATTTCAAAGATTTCATTCTGATTTCAAGATTTCTTGTAGGATTTTTAAATTTTACCTGAGCTTTCTTGATTTCATAAGGGATTTCAGGCCCATCGAAATTTCGTTGCTTCCAGGGAATTTCAGCGCAATTCTTCATTCGTTGACAATCAAATGTAACAGAGAGGGTATTATTTGTTTCTCACAGTATCACTTGCGATTTTTTCAGGTATCAAGTGGATATATCGGTGGATACATCGAATTTGTATACCAAATCGGAATTTCTAGTGGACTACAGGATTTCATCAAGGATTTCAGGGGGGATTTCTGTAATTCAACATTGATTTCCAAGATTTTTAGCAAATTTTCTAGACCGGATTTCTGAAGTGTAACACCCCTCGGGATATACACCTTATTATTTTTCTAACAATCAAATAGCTCGGCGAATAGATAAACGTAGATAAACGTCGAAACATTTTAATATTTGGTGTTGTTCTTTCAGGATATAATTCATCATACCTTTGTTGTGCTTTGAACTAATTCCTGTCTAATTTCATGTACACTTCGTACATTTCTCTCATTTCTGCATTTGTGTATCTTACCAGATAAATATATACCTGATTTGTAACGTTCAAAAATGAACGTTAATTTTGCTTGAAAAAAAATTATGCAAAGTTGTATAGTATGGGTCTACCGTTTATTTGATTCAATATTTTATTATATTCAATAGATGTATACAGTTTTGAATTTGCTATGAATGTGGCTCTTGTCTGTTATAGTTTCCTTTCGTCATATGTGAAATTACGGAATGGTTAATTTATTGAATACTAGTAGATTTAATTACTATACATTGAGACAGTTCGTATTTTCCTGTATATGAAAATATTTTCGTACGCCTCTGACATCGACCAACTGCATCAGTATATCATTGAACCTGAAAAACGAAATGTCGATAAATTAGAAAACAGCAAATTCAACCGATGGTTAAAATGGAATCACTCACCTTGCACCATAGAAAACTATTTGAAGCAATCGCCAAATATCTTCTATCCATGTTATTGTTTATATTCTGGTAACTAGGTGGCGAATGTATGTAGTGGCTCGTTATGAAAATATTTTTGATGAGTATTTGTAAATAGGTACCTTGTGTATGTGTAGTAATATTTAGAATTAGATATGGTCTACTTAATCGTTCGAATAATGATTACCAGATCCAGGAGACCCATTATAGAACACTAGTCCAGGCGCCATCTATTAAAAGGTCCTTTGACAAAAGTCAATCAGAGGTTCATATTTCTCATTCAAATTTACCGAGGGCTCTTTTCAACTCTGAAGGTGACACGATAAAGTTGACCACTTGTTGAATGCAAAAATTTGTGATTTTACATCACCCTTAGTTGGGATCATTTTTGTTTTTCACATATATGAGGTTCTGAGTGACTGGTTGAAAGTAGATATTTTGAGGTGCAATTCAGAATCTCACTCTTACGAGGATTTGTTAGTGAGTTTTTTTTTCTGTCACCGGAACGTTGGTTGGAGTCCAAATAAGAGCAGAAAGGTGCAGAGGAGGCCAATTACCATCCTGTATATAGACTTTTGCACCGGAAAATTCCTGCTGTTTGAGAAATATAACTAGCAATAAAAAATATAAAACCCCGTGGCCTGGGGTTTTATTAACGGGTTTACAAAAAAAAAACCCATAGCCTGATGCACCAATAAGCAGACTGGTTGGACCTATATACTGTTTCCCCCCCACATCTTGGTTTATAGTGCCGACTTACCACTCATCTACTGGTCGGACTACTTGAACACGTGCTATACCGGTTGTCCCATTATACTTCATGGTGAATGGTGTTGAGGTACTTCACTCAACCGCAGTCTACTAGCTGCCTTCGTCCACCGCTGGAGACACGCAAGTCTTTTTTTTGCTTTTGCTAATTGCTTTCGCTTATTGATTTTTTTTTGCTTGTACTTCGTTATATATTGTGAAGCGGAAATTGAATGCGGTTACAAATTCTATTTTGCTGATTTTATTACCCTATCGTGCGCATACGCTTGAGCTCTCGCGACGCCACCCTCATTATAATCCTTGCTAGACCTGCATTTCGATTTCTGCGCTTGATTAGATATATGGACTAGAGTGCCTATCCATAGGGAAGTATTTTTGCGATATGAACTACGTTTTTTTTTTCACTTTCGACTTCCTGGTAAATTGTAGTGTTCATACCAGTGCTATTGGTGTTGGTTTTAAATATTAGTGTACGATTATTAGTGGGTTTGAAATGATATAATATTTGTGCTTACGTTCATCTGCATTAGTATAAGTATTTTTCTTGCTTCTGTTGTGCATACGTGCTCATGATTGGCTGTAGGAAAATTAAGGGATTTAACGCTATTATCTATTGGTTTATTATTAATTTTTTTGAAACTTTCTTCTGCTATTGAGACATTTGAGATTTCAGATTCAATGTGTGTGAACTAGGTCTGGGAAATAGATTCAAGTTTTAACGTTGTTGCTAATTTTGTGATTATTTAAATAAACTGTCATTCAGGTATTTTTGTCTTATTACATATCCTTTGGTAAGTTAGGGATAGTGATACGAAGTTTATGGTATTTGTTGGGTAATTTACCTGGCGCCCATTAACATCATTTTATAAATTTTGAAATCAACGAACCTCCCCATCTTCACTGAGTGAAGCCGCAAATACCCATTCAACATTTGATGTGATCGGTTGAGTGATTGTGCCTTTAGTTGATTTGAAGGTCACAAGTTATCGGGCTCCACCTTGAAAATAAAAAATTTTTGGTGGAACTTACGTATTTTGGCCCCCTGAAAAAAAAACTCAAATAAAATTTATGGCGCTCCCAACTAGTTTCGGAGATATGGCCCCCCAAAGACAAGGAAAGTGGGGTTGACGCATAAATATAGTTCTTTTTCAGCTAATTCCGCTCGAAATTCCCCCTTCTTTCTATCAACACAATATACACAACTGATTCCACCTTCCTCATCACTTTTCAACCGATGGGATGCACGTTCTACTGTTTTGCTAACCTCGAATTTTTATGACGATTTATATTTTAGAGTCTTGTAGGGAAAAATCAAAAATGCTTATAAATTGGTTAAGAAGTGATGATAAAGGTGGAATCAGTTGTCTATATTGTGTTGATAGAAAGAAGGAGGCATTTCGGGTGGAATTAGCTGAAAAAGAAACATGCGTCAATCCCGGTTTTCTTGTCTTTGGGGGGCCATATCTCTGAAACTAGTTGAGAGCGCCAAAAATTTCATTTGATGAGGGCAAAATACGTAAGTTCCACCCAAAAATTTTTAATTTTCAAGGTGGAGCCTGATAACTTTTACCATATCGAATAAGTTAAATCGAAATAAAATAGGAAAGTATTGAATGAAGAGTTCTTGTGACACAATAATGAACGAAGTGATAAATAATATGTATGACATTTCTTGTTATGTTCTTTTTTATCCATGGCCTACCACTTGAAAATAATACATTAAAAAAACCTAGAGTTGAATGTATGTAAGAAAAAAGTCTATCAACGATATCAATATTCTGACATAAAATCAAATGAACCCAGAAAAAATCGAGAACAGTGACCAGTAAATACTTTTCTGTGTGATTTCGATTTAACTTATCCGACATGGTAAAGGGTAAATATATAGTTATCGGGCTCCATCTTGAAAATGAAAAAAATCTAATGAAACTTACGTATTTTGGCCTCCTGAATAAAAAAAATCGAATGAAATTTTTGGCGCTCCCAACTAGTTTCGAGGATATGGCCCCCCGAAGACAAGAAAATCGGGGTCGACGCATTTCTTTTTCAGCTAATTCCGCTCGAAATTCCTTTTTGTTTCTATCAGCACAATGTACACAACTGATCTACCTTCTTCATCAATTTTTAACCTCGTTTTTAACCGAATTAATAGCATTTTTGATTTTTCACCACAAGACTCTTAAAATATAAATCGTCATAGGAATTCGAGGTTCACAAAACAGTAGAAAGCGCATCGCGATATAATAAAAATTTATCATATACACAAATACAAGATTAGAGAGATACAAGTCCACTTAAAGAACAGAATACTTACACAATTAAACTAGATTGAAAAAAGTGCGATTCCTTTTGGAATATAAAAAGAGTTTCATAAATTCCAAGTTAGGTCCGTCACACATTTATTGGACAACTTTCGAGTCGATAACTATTTTTGGGATATACATCACTTTGCGCTCTACAATTTTTTGTCCTGAGAGGTAGACCCTCAATTATTCTCACTAAAGAGAGTCCTAAGAGTTGAAATTCGAAACGTGGTCCCGCTTCTGAATATGCGATTCCTAGCAAGTCAGCTGATATACTCGCTGATATATTTAACCACCATAGGGTTCGGAATTCGGGCAACTTTCAGCAAACATTGAAACAATCACTCCAGAATTGGATAACCCCACAAACCCATTCGGAACAGAGAAATGAAAATGCGCAGTTGCCGGCTATAGCATCAACCTATTGTCTAAGCATTCAGAAGCATAATCACGAGCATAATCATCAACACTTCCACCGATCCGTCCAGATTGAAGACTAAAATCAAATACAGTGAATAAATAGCTCGGTGATTGGCGAATTGCGACTATTGATTCCCCATTACGATATTTTAAGCATTCAAGACAAGTTACTGATATATTTTTTAACTGAGACCGCGGATGCGAGCCCTACTCTATTCAACAAATCGAATATTTTTGTGGTACATTTTACGGAAAAACTATCACATATTTAGGTTCGGCTTTGAATAATAATTTGAATTTATGTCTATATATGATGTGTTTTGTATTATTGAAATATGATGTTATAAACATTAAGGATTCTAGACATTTCTGAATTTATCATTGAAATATGTAGAAAATTAACGAGCTTCTGTAAAATCATCGAATTCTAGCTTCGAGAACCTTCCAGAGATTTCGCAAATCATGCTTCGAGAAATTTTCACAGATTTCGAGAAGCGTCTGAAAATGTCGAGAGGCTTTCATAAGCTTCGTGAAATTTAAGGAACCCTCCAGAAAAAAATTCCTGAAGCATCTGGAACATCCTCGAGAATTTTGATAGGTTGATATAATTGAGAATTGTCAATTTCATCATCGTTATTCCTACGAGTAGTCATTCTGCTTTTGGTTTTTCTATAAACATGCCAAAATTCCGTGCGAAATTCTCTATAGGCGATCGTTTTGAAATACAGAAAAGCTTTATCTATCCCTTTCCCTCCTCTCCAACTTTCATTCCTCGCCCTATCCAGCCCCCTCGATTCCAACTTCATCCTCTCTATCTCACATTTTAACATCTATCTTTCTCTTCCAATCACCTTATTTTACAGATCCTTTCAGTCACCATTTCTCACTCTTTCTCTCTCACACTCAGTTCCTCTCTCCCTCTTTTTCTCTTTCTAGCACGACGAGCATTCTATGGAGAACTTGCCGAAGGAATTGTTTTCCTAAAAATAAGTAATTCAAAGCAAATACAAATTTCAATATATATCCGCTTGGTTCACACGACTTTCTATGAGTTGTTTATCTTTGATTTGAATCGAATTGTGAATTTCGAGTTGTAAAAGTATTGATTAATTTAGGATCTGAAATAGTTTCTAGAATTGTTTCAAAATGTCCGTATAGATAGATATTTACAAACTTCCTTTCCTCACCAAATGAATTGGAAATAATCAATTAGTCATGTTTATAAATATATCATTCTGAAAAGTACATCTGTGTCGCATAATATTCAGTTGAATTGTAGCACGAATTTTCGTTACCTATCCTAACAAATGAGAAAGATTCGAATTTTATTTTATACCACTCGATATTTTTCTTTTGGAGTTTAATATTACATAGTTTATAACTATATTCTCACTCCTGTTGCCTCAGCAAGCATATTCAATACTCGATTCAATTATACAATAAATTTTTCACAGAAAATTTTTCTGCGTCAGTTTTCACTCTTCAATAATCAGTTGGGGATTTACGCGGGAATCCACGAGTTTTTGCAAAATTTCATTTGAGATTCTCATATTTCATTAGGAATTTCATTAAGTATTTCATCAAGGATTTCAGGATTTACACTTGGATTTCAAAATTTCATAAGGATTTCAGGATTTCATAAGGATTTCAAGATTTCATTTGGATTTCAAGATTTCATTTGAATTTCATTCGGATTTCAGGATTTCATAAGGATTTCAAGATTTCATTTGGATTTCATTCGGATTTCAAGATTTCTTGTAGGATTTCTGGATTTCATGAGGATTTCACAAGGATTTCAAGGATTTCAGGTCATTTTGTACACCGGATTTCCGAAGTGACACACCCCTCGTGCCCTACCTCATTCTTCATTAATTCATAAACATAAGAGTGTAATTTGTACGTCGAATTTCGGAATACCGTTTATAAAAAAAAATATTACCGAAATAACTCAACTCAACTGTGTATATGAAATTGTTAAGCTAGCGCTTAGTTTCGATTCATTTACTTATAATAAAAAATGTTCATCTAAGGTGATGACATTTTGTCGATGACGGGAATAATTTAGCATCCACAGAGCGTCTAAAAACTCATAAGAAATTCTTTCCAACGAGAAATATCTAATGCTAATGGGAGTCGGGAGAATGGTATAGATTGAAATGAAAAAGTATTCGTCTGAGAATACTGACAGTAACTCCAAATTGAAGCCAGTCCTTATTAAACGGCATTTTCCACATTCGATCGTTCAAGATTCCTTAGGGCAGGTAAAAATCTCGATAAAAATATTTATAAATTTCTTTATATATTTTTCCTTGTTGAACACGTTCATAAGTTCGCCCAGTGGATACAGCCTTATGTGGGAAGAGGTGGCTAAGGTTCTTCATTTCCGTATCACTTCAGAAACGCAGTGGCCAAGAAAATATTTTGGGGGTGTATTAAACTAAATCTTTTGGATTGAGGTAAGAGTGAGACGAGGAGTGAGCAATCTCTTAATGTTTGGTTACTAGCAATAATATTTCAAACCCCCTTGAACCTCGCTGACATTCTTTCGCTGCGAAGCAATTTACTGATTTATTTTATACATTTTTCTACTGTAGAAACCTACCGAGTCAGTTGATTTATCCAATGTACAGAACTTGATTATGGTTGTTATCTCGGTTGTTATTGTAGCTATGGTTTCTGGGCTACGAACATTACATATACCTATGCTGAGGAACGTGCCATGCGCATCATCCATTTCACAAAGCCACTCTGAAAATGACCATGGCCATACCAACCGACACCACAGAATAATTAACTACAATAAAGAAGCGAATCCAATGACATATTCGGTAAAAGCCACGCCTTCCCGAATTGTGCCAATGAGAATGTAAATTGTTCTCTATCAATGTTTCAAAATATTCTATTGCTTTTGCCTCGGCTTTTGCTTCAGTTAGTCAGATGAAGGCAGATAATTTATTTGACACACGTCACTTAAATTTTCTCAGTGTAGTTTCCTATTGTTGGTAAGTTTCCAAGTAGGTTTCACTTCGGAAATCCGTGTACAAAAATCACTAGAAATCTTGATGAAATCCAGAAATTCCACCTGGAATCCTTGAAGAAACCCTGAAATCCACTAGAAATCCTGATTTGGTGTACACATTTTACAGAAGTGAAACACCCCTCGCAGATTTCTCAGTGTCGATGAAAATGCGATAAGTGCCAAAGTTCGATTGAGGTCAAATAGTTTTGTGACAATTGTGTTAGGTTACCGTTTCGCTCCTGTGAATGGTTGATTAAAATCAACAGTCCCGACTGAACATTGGCTACAGGCACAGGCAAAAGTAAACAGTCCATGGTTGGACTTCACAGTATCTACTGATCAACGCCGTTATAAAATCATCAGAATTATCTGAATTCCAACGAAATCATTATCATGACTCCAAGAATCTTGAGTTAGTAAGGCATTAGACATCAACGTGTCCGGTATCGTCAGCTTATCCACGGCTTTTTTCATTGAATAGACAATGGCAATATATTTTAATTTGAACCAAATTATCTAGATCCGAAATTGGTCAGATTGATAGCCTAAAATTATCTTCTCCGATGCCAGTTCTCATTGATCATGTTAGATTTCCAAGTGAAACTGCATGTTATGACTCAAATGGAATGACATTTTTATGCTCGCTATGTGGTATATGATTAGGTAGGTACATTTTTGTAAAACGATTTCTGTCCTAGTTTTCAACTGCCTGGTGAGGGTAAAACAAAACAACAAGTTGGGAATGCTGATTGAACAAATAAACTCCACTGTCTGTAGTTGCCGTTATGGAATGCTCCAGGCATAAAGATGACAGACATGAAATATTTTCTTTTGTGTGTACTGAATACTTACGAAATGTTGTGCCAGTAATGTTCTTCAGAAATCATACATCTTCTGCTTAAAGTTTGTGAACAAAACACTCAAAAACGCGAAAATTCAGACGATGTTTGTTGTAAGCAAAAAAACAACAAAAAACCGAACCACACTGAGTCACAATTGGAAATTTCAGTTTCCTGGCCTATTTCCAACAGCAGCAATAAGTCAAAATACACTTGATTTCATTTTTTCGATGTATTTTGCTTCTATTTGGAACAATAAACAAAATTTGTATTCACAAATATCGACTGAAAAATGATACTAGCACCCCATATGGAGTTTTGGCGAACTAAAACATTTCAATTTCTTAATGAAGTTTCGTTTCTTGCAGATGTCGCCACAATACAGTTACAGTACAAAAAGGATCGAAAGCCCGAAAGGTGCATTCGAACATTCGATGCTACGCCCGTCAGAGAGCAGTGCACACTTACACATCCGGGCAGGTGTACACTGGTGCCAAGTTTTATTTGAAAAAACTAGCTTATGTGATACTGTAGGTTTCATGGATTTTCCTGAAACCAGTAATTCGCATCCAAGCACTACAACCAAGAATTTATGCGTATCTTGCCAGCAAAAGTGAACAAGGCGGTGTGCCTTGGTCTGACTGGCAGCTTTCTGATTGGTCTAAATTAAAATTTAGACCAATTAGAAACTTAATCCAGCCTGAATGTGAAAACATGAAGAGTGAAAATAGATGATACCACTGAACTATATACATATGACATATATACTTGGTGTTGAAGGGCTCATTTTGTATTCTGTTTGTTCTCGTGATGTTCATTGGATCGAGATCAGCTTATAAGATTTTTGTTTATTTTATTACCAAAACCAAACCGTTTCAACTAAAGTGGCTATATAGACATCAACCAAGTCAGTAGCAAGGAGAGAGTGAATTCAAATTCAAAGGAGTTAAAGTACATTCACTCTCATTCTGCACCGGTGTTACAAATGGAAAGCACGTCAAGCACGTTAACCTCAAAAAATTGTGAAGTAGTTGTTTTTGTTTATTTTTTAAAATATCTGTGTTTCATATACCATTATTAAATTAGGAAATAACACAAGTTATTAAAACTTTTTATTATATTTTATGGGTGTCTAGTGGCTTCTCATATCCTAGTCGTCGGTAAAATTTGGTAATAATCAGGTAGATGTGAATTTATTTTCGAGCTCTGTTAAGATCACTGAAATTGTTCTGTTCACTAAAGTTTTATTTCAGATATGGAGAATTTCCTCAACAAGTCTGACTCTGACGCTGGACTTGAACATATGAAGTATGAAATGAATTGTAGTACAAATTCAGAAGATGATCGAATGGATGAAGATGATGATGATTCGAGGGATGCTAGCCTTCCAGTAGAGGACAGGGTTTTCAAAGAAGAACCAGATCTAGATCAATCTGATGTTCAGATCAAATCTGAACCTGTTGAAATAACACGAGAAGATATTTTAGATCTTGATTCAGATATCATTTTGCCCCAAGCTTCCCAAAGTCAGAGTGATGCTATCCTAAAACAGAAAAAAGAATTGAAATCTAGAAGAGAAATGGAAGAAGAAGAAAGAGAGAAAATGCAGTATGTTCATGCCACCTTTTTTATGTGTGGCTGGTTCATGCAACAATATTATATTATCATCAAGGAAAGTAGAAAACTGTTAAGATAGTGGAAGCTCATTATATCTCTCAATCACACTTCGTGAAATTTTGCAAATGCACATGTGCAGTACGATGGTATGGAACATGTGTGTGATTGAAAATTGATGTTGTTTATTGAAAACAACCAAATTCCAATATGTTTTGAACTCAGATAATGCCTCGGCCTCAAATTTTACAAAAAAGATGCTTATATCGAAAGTGTCAAGTTTTCACTAACGTCAATAGTAGGCAATATGCACATGCTAATCCATAATTCATAGTCTTGATGAAAATGTAATATTGATGTCATTTTAAAGGTTATTGCATGAACCCACAATCAGAAACACATTTACTAATACTAGTTCAATATGCTTGATACCATTCATGTTGATGGTTTCCTTGTTTCAGAGTATTAGTTTCAAATTTTACTGAAGATCAACTAGACAGATATGAAATGTATCGAAGAGCAGCTTTTCCTAAGGCAGCCATTAAGCGACTGATGCAAACTATAACAGGGTGTTCTGTATCTCAAAATGTAGTGATTGCCATGGCTGGTATTGCTAAAGTGTTTGTTGGGGAGGTAGTTGAAGAAGGTATGTAGAGTTTTGTTTCAAATCAGGGTTGTAATCAAACAATCATTGTTCACTACAAGTAGAAATAGAGAGAATAATCATTTGATTTCATTCATATATAAACAATGAGACTGGAACCTTTGGTGTAAAACGAGGGTTCAACAACTCTTTCAGTGGGCACCACATCTTCAAATTTTCAGTATTCCAGTAGAGTCATATCAAGATTCAGTACTTGTTTCAATCAATCAATCAATCAAAATATGCTTTATTGTCTAAGATACACTCTCATTGACAAAGCTTGTATAAAGATAAAAGTAATTATATATATTTAAATGTACAATAGCATATATAATATGTCGTAAAAGTAAACAACTAATTTGAGATATTGGAAAAACAAATATATAGACAGACAGAAATATTGAAATATAATAAAATTCATAATAAAATATCAACATGTTAAAAATATAGATGTATATAGATCTGACTATCTTTCATTTACCACATTATATCATTCCAATATTTTGGTATCTGTTTCTGTATTTCAGTTCGTGTTTAGGTCTTTCACTACTCCCTTATCAATTCAGTACTTGATAATTCAGTATTGCGTACAAATTTTACAAGAGTTGTTCACCCCTCGGTGTGAAAGTTGAAACTTTTTAAAGAGATCAATTATCCCAACACCAAACTGATATTTTTGCATTGGACGTTTGTTTCGCTAATAAGGTTAAGAGAAGAAAACTGATACTAAATCTAAAGACAGTACAAAAAAGGGGGGTTTTTTGTCATCATTCAGATTATTTTACATCCTACTATTTCTAGACTCTCGAAAGCATCAAGTAGCCTTGTGTCATGCACATTCTCAATCAGTTTCAGGTTGCTTTCACCAATTGTGAATAGATTTAGTATCAGTTTTCTTCTCTGAAGATGCTACCTTGTGAGCGAAACGCGCGTTAAACTTAGTTTAAATAATATCAGTTTGGTACTAGGGTAACAGATCTCTACAAAAAGTTTCAAATATTACACCATGGGTTCCAATATCGTTTATAAGTGAATATCTCTATTAATCCATTGATCGCACAAGTTTTGACGAGGGTTGAAGTTTGTCAGCTGGTTAGCGTAACGAAAAATTTGAGAACAAAATTTGAATATTTTTGTATTCACCACTGAATAAAGGACTCAAATTATTTGCTGATGATTTGAAGATTAATTTTTAGCTTTCTTCTCTGAAGGAAAAAATGGATATTCAAACTTCTATTTGCTGATGACACAAAAATAATTAATTTTTCAGAAACATATGAAAAGATTCTGAAAAATATAAAGGATTATTTGAATAATATCAACGTTTGGCTTCAACAACACAAATTGACATTAAATTTTAACAAATCATCCAAAATAACTAATGACTTTCTCAAACTTTTGGGTTTATGCATCGATCAAAAATTATCATGGGTCAGACAGAAAATATTGGGAGAAAATCCCAATGCTGTATTCTCTCCAGAGTCGGGAATATCATATTAGTTATATTTTTGATGTGGGGAACAGCAAACTGTGATATTCAAATACCTCGAAAATGTCTACAAAATATAGCAATAAATGAATATATTAGGTATATAATAAATTCCCCTCTTAGAGCAGACACAAACTCTTTAGAAATCAAACGATGAATTTGACATGAATTCTCTTTATAAACAAAAATTCGCTATTCGCTGTTCCAATAACTGAGTCTTAAAGCCGCTGCACAAAATTTGACAGTTTTCCATGGTGAAATGTCAAGGTTTGTGAAGCGGCTTTAAGCGTTGTAAGCTGTTAGACGCAGCCATTCACTCTGTGAGAAATAAAAACAAGGTGTTCTGCCCTGATTCTATTTCACGAATTCGATAATCGAATTGTTGAGAATATACGTATATTTTCGGTACGGCGCATGCTACAGTCACAGTCTGAGCTACTCGACAATCGAATTCGTGAAATAGAATCGGGGGACCTGACAGGCGCTCATTCATTTGCACCGCTTGATTTTTCTTATTTTCTAGTTTCCCCCTCTTCTATTAACTGAAGTATTAGGCATTCCAGATACCTTTTAAATGAATTAATGCAACCCAGAAAAATTCTTTTGCTTTTTCGAAAGACTTCAATGATAAAACTGGTGTACATTCAGTGCTTTTCTATCTTTTATTAAGCATTTGAATAATAGTAGATGGAGGTACACGAATTTTACACTGGTATGATCGTAGCCTGTTTGGACGATGCAATTTATCGCTGCAACTCCAGAAAATTGCATGTATTCATGCAAGTGTGAGTTGCATGAATATTTTTTGGTGCGATAAGTTGCAGCGACTTGGTTAGTTCTGTGGTAAATTTTTTACCGCAAACCAGAAATATGTGGTGGTATCTTGTGAATAATGTTAATTTTGAAACAAAAGAAATCAAGTTGAGTAATAAGGTGATTTTATCACAATATCAATTATAAGAAATGATTGGGTGTTACACCGTTTCGACGATACAATATGTCGCTCCTATTTCTCGCCGCTACGAGAAATGTCATCTGTCTGTCAGTTTGCGTTGCTAATATAAAAAAATAGCACTGAATGTTACCAAGATAAACGCCTACATTATCACAACTGATAACATTCAGTGATATTTTTTGCAACTCGAAAAACTTGAATCCATGCAATTTTCTGGAGTTGCAGCGACAAATTGCATCGTCGAAACAGGGTGTAACGGATCGGTTTGTTTGTTTGCCGCCCAAATATTACTTATTATTGAATCTATATTTTCTTTAGTCTATAGACGTAATACGTTCAGAAGATCACTGTACAAAACTTGGGGTAATAAATGTACTACTACCTACTCAACACAAATTTTATAGGCTCTCCATCATCAAACTCGAGAGTAATTACACAAGTGCTTCAAAATTACCGATAATTTTCCATGAAAGCATGTTGTCTAAAAACTGCATGAGTTTTATTTTCATATTCTGTCGAAAGAGCCCGACTCCGAAGGAGGAGGGCTCTTTTAGCAAAATATGAAAATAATCGAATGCAGTTTTTTACTGACAACATGCTTGAATGGAAAATTATCAGGTTTATTTTGATGCACGAGTGTAATTCGGTAGAATATTTCCGGAGTTAAAACAACGACGGTTAAAATTCAGTATTTATGCCTGTCAAGATGACAAATGTACATTTTAACAATCGTTACTATAGATACAAGGACCGAGCGGGTATTTTTCGATACCTACCGGGTATTTACCAGCCCGAAAATATCCCGTCGGGAATTTATCGCTGTAATTGATCGAAAATGTCCTGCTTCATATGAGATTTTAAACATAAGATGGAAATATTCGCTGTAATTGATCGAAAATGTCCCGCTTCATATGGGAATTTTAACATACGATGGAAATATTCACGTTAATTTCCACTTCAATGTTTTTATTTACCAATGATGTATTCATGCATCAATCGGAAGTCGGAACTCGCAAATCATAAATCTTGATAACTGTCTAATCGTAAGAAAAGTTTTCTCGATTGGTCGATTTTTTTCGTTTATGTCAATCTCCCACGAATACACGACATTTAAGAATCTAATTCAAACTGGATAACGCATGCGCAGTTCGAAAAATCGGAACTCGTAACCATTAATGAAGGGACTCTTCCATATAGGTGAGGGTTAATAATTAATGGGTGCAATCGCTGCAGTGCGTTAAATGACCATTAATGGCCATTTAGCTTAATGCTCACATGAGAAAAAGT
The DNA here is from genome assembly GCA_032362365.1 of Zygogramma bicolorata. Taxonomy (NCBI): domain Eukaryota; kingdom Metazoa; phylum Arthropoda; class Insecta; order Coleoptera; family Chrysomelidae; genus Zygogramma; species Zygogramma bicolorata. The sequence goes on along the minus strand of JAVJAQ010001667.1, from coordinate 6,666,226 downwards.
CGGTGCAATCGGATGTTTGAGTTTCATTGTCATTCGTTATATAATTGGCGCATGCGCACAAGCAAATTATACTGTCTTCCTGGTCACCGTCTAGAATACGTGAATAGGTGCTCCAAAATACACAATGGACTGAAGGTAGTTGAGAATTCAAAAACATTCCGTATAGTCGATGGGCATACTTGGAGACTGGCGGTAAATCAAATCATATTTTGAACCAGTTGTCCAGGCCAGTCTCAAAGTACCTACACACTAGTTTTTGGCTGGCACCTGGTATTAGCCAGGGAAGTAGTTGTTTTTTGACAGGTGCCAGCGAAAACTTACTGTATAGGTAGTTTTGAGACTGGCCTGAACGAATTGTTCAATGGATGATCTTAATTACCGCCAGTCTCCAAGTAGGTCCATCGACGTCGAATGTTTTTGCATTTTCTTCGGAAAAAGAATACTTGTCCATAGGTAGGTGTGTTTGTATTTAATTATGGGAAGTCATCGACTTTATGTTGATGATGCAACGCCCTTCGTGGTATTAGACAGGGGAGTAGTTGTTTTCTGACAGGTGCCAGCCAAAACGTACTGTGTAGGTAGTTTGAGACTGGCCTGAACGAGTTTTTCCCAAGATGATAATGCCCATTGACTATGTCGAATGTTTTTACATTTTCCACGCAGGAGGAATGGGCGAATTCGGTTCGTTTTTGGAATACCTCGTCCATGGGGAGATGGCGCAATGACTTCGTTTTGTTCGCATCAGCTATGGTCGAGGCTTGATACAATGAAAGGTTTTTGATTTTTAATTATGGGAAGACATCGAATTTATGTTGATGATGGCACTACCTTGTTCTGACGAAGGACCAAATAGCCCGAAACCGATCTGCAGTGTGCCTGTCCCGACAATTGAAAATCAATTGCGTCATTTGTATCGCCAAGAGCTAATTCAGGTTTTTTTTTTGGAAAAAACCTGCTCTGGTACCGGTGGGATACAAAGCAACGCCCTATGAGGTATTAGCCAGGGGAGTAGTTGTTTTCCAACAGGTGCCCGCCAAAACCTACTGTGTAAGTAGTTTGAGACTGGCCTGAACGAATTGTTCGAAGGATGATTTGAGTTAAGAATGTTTTGAATCGAAGAGAATCGTTTACCGTATAATACTGCAGATAACTCAGCTGCATCACGGTAAAGAATGTTATATGATATTTGTGACATATTTCAGGAATTTACTGAAATAAGACACCACATTTCACTGATTATTTATTGAATGCCGAATACACTCTGACAGGTTTCACATTCACGCATGCCGAAGCTAATCATCATCTACATCTACAGGGTGATACATTACAGATACCCTCCTCCATAAGAAAAAAAAAATGTATATGTCACATTTTTGTATAAACGAGTCTTTCCACCGGTTTCACTACACGTTTCGGTCGAACACGCTCTAATTCGTTACTTATATTTTCACAATTATCAAGATTTCTCTGGGGAGAAATTGTCAAATCCACTGTATTTTCATTTGTCTCACAACTTGGTGTTACTTCATTTTTTTCTATGATTGCCGATTCCATAAAATGAAATTTTTTTATCTGATTGATATGTCTCTTCCAGGTTACATTATTTAAAGTTGGAATTTTTATCAAATAAGTGGATTTGCCAATTTTCTTTGAAATAATTCCTTTTATCCACGTAGGATTCTGTACATCACTATAATTTCTGACAGTCACAGTTTCACCAATATCAAAATCTAATGATCTCTTACCCTTATGAAAGAATTTTTGTTTGTTCTGTTGTTTTAGAACGTGATTTTTGAAATCTGATTTATCAACTGAACTTTCAGTAGGAGGTAACAAAATATCGAAACGAGTCTGTAACTTTCTCTGAAACATAATTTGAGCAGGACTCACCCCGGTGGTACAGTGGGGTGTGTTACGAAAATCGAATAAAAAGTTAGATAACATTTTATTTAAATCTAAAACATGGTGTTTATCAAAATTATTTTTCATTGCATTTTTGACAGTTTTAACCGCATTCTCCGCCGCACCATTCGAAGAGGGATGATAGGGTGGAGAAGTTTTGTGTTTTATATTATTCTGTTTTAAAAACAGCTGAAACTCATTTGAACAGAACGTTTTTGCATTGTCTGTAACAATGACATTTGGTAAACCAAATCTCGCGAACAAAGATCTCAAAATTTCTATAGTTGCCTTAGAAGTGATTGAACTCATCGGAAAAACTTCCAACCACTTGGAGTAAGCATCTATCACTACCAAAAATTGTCGGTTCATGAACGGACCCATGAAATCTAAATGTAATCTAGACCAAACTTTTTCTGGTAATGGCCATGGATTCAAAATAGCTCTGTCTGGAGTTTTTTTGTGAATCAAACAATTTGCACAAGTGTTACAAATAATCTCAATATCATTGTCGAGTCGAGGCCACCAAAAATATGATCTGGCCAAACTCTTCATTTTGACTATACCCATATGAGATTCGTGTAACATCTCCAATATTTTTTTTCTAAGAATAGTTGGAATGATAATTCGATTATTCCACAACAAACAATCAGCTTCAATACTGAGTTCATTTCTTATCCTCAGAAATGGTTTTAAAGAATCTTCTACATTTTTGGGCCATTTGGTATTTACAAAATGTTTAACCGTTTGCATAAGATGGTCCTCAAGAGTGGCTTCTCGAACTTCTTCGAAATTGATAGGAAAATTTTCATTTTCTGAAAAATAGGTAATGAAATTAATATCTACGTCTTCCCAAAAATCTTCGCTTTTACTCTCGGCTTTTTCTACCGGTAAACGAGATAAACAATCCGCATAGTTGTTTTCTGATTTAACATATTCAATAGAATACTGATAGTTAGACAGAATAAGTGCCCATCTCCTAAGCCTGTTGGCTGAAAACTGTGGGATACTTTTTTCGGGATGGAAAATAGTAGTTAATGCCTTATGATCTGTTAATAACGAAAAATGTCTAGCATAAAGATATTGATTAAATTTACATAAACCAAATATTATAGATAAACCCTCCTTCTCTATTTGACTGAATTTTTGTTCAGATACTGAAAGCGTACGCGATGCATAGGCTATCGGCTTTTCACAGCCATCGGGCATAATATGCGTTATTACGGCTCCGATCCCATATTGGCTTGCATCCGTACTGAGTCTGAGAGGTAAACTTGGATCATAATGAACCAATATTGGAGCTGACGTTAACATTTTTTTTATTTTTTTGAAAGCAGTATCACATTCTGGTGACCATTCCCACTTAATGTCCGACTTCAGTAGGTTATATAATGGATGGAGTATCGTTGATAATTTTGGTACAAATTGACCATAGTAATTGATCATGCCAATGAAAGACTTCAATTGTGTTACATTCTCCGGTTGTGGTGCATCATTAATGGCAGCTATTTTATTTTCAGCCGCGTGTAAACCATTTTTATCAATGATAAAACCCAAGTATGAAATCTTAGACTTAAAAAAACTACATTTTTCAAAACATATTTTCAGACCTGAATCTTGCAAAATCTGTAACACTCTATCTAACCTTGACATGTGTTCTGTGTAATCCTTTCCAGTTATGAGAATATCGTCAATGAAAACCACTACACCCTCAACACCTTGTAATAATGATTCCATTATTCTCTGAAACTTAGAAGGAATACTTGCAATCCCGAACGGGGCCCGATTGTATCTAAAAAGACCTTTGTGGGTCGAAATAGTCACCAAACATTTAGAATTGTCGTCTAAACAAATCTGTTGGTAGGCATTGGATAAATCGAGCTTAGTAAAATGCACTCCCCCCTGTAATTTTACAAATAACTCATTGATACGGGGTAATGGATACTGATCGATTTCAATAAACGGGTTCAAAGTGACCTTAAAATCCCCGCATATCCTCACCGAACCATCTTTTTTTAAGACCGGTACTATAGGTGTACCCCAAGGGCTATAGTCCACCGGTTCAATCACTCCAAGTTCCTGTAAACGTACTAATTCTTTTTCTACTTTTTCTTTGAGAGCAAATGGCAAAGGTCTAGGCCGAAAAAATTTTGGAGAAACATTTTCCGATTTTAATTTGATCAAAATTTTACCCTTATTGAAAGTACCCATGCCTGGTGAGAACACGGTATCATATTTATCAACAAGAGAGTTTAAAAAGTCATCCTGCGATAACTCCATGGAATTCAAATTAGAAATGCTCAAATCAAAAAGATTAAAAAAATCTCGTCCCAACAAAGGAGGTCCAGATGCATTTCCAATAATATAAATATTCAAATTACGATTCATATTTCTAAAAGAAACAACGCAAGTAATATAACCCAAAGGTACAATTTTCTGTCCATTGTACAAATTGAAAACTTTTTCAGTTGTTTGAACTGGTTTGTAATGGAAATGTTTGAAATAAAAGGTATCAGAAATTACGGTGCAACTCGAACCAGTATCCAGATAAAATGTAAAATCATTATTTTCTATTTTCAAATCGAAAGGAATCAAATTCGTATTTGTATCTATACTGAACAATGAGAATTCTTCACATTCCAAATAATTTTGTGTGTTTACATTCGATGAGAATTTATTTTTCCTTGCAAGTTTTTCTGGGCATACTGGTGCGAGGTGACCCTTTTTTTCACACAAATGGCAAAAACATTCTCTGAATGAACACTTAGCTGTCTGGTGATTTCGCCTGCCACAAACAGCACAAGCGGGGGGCTTGGAAGAATGGCTCGTAGATGAAGTGGGGGTTCTGCTGCCAGCAGGATTGGTGATTTTGCGTGAAGATCTTGCAGAAAAGGATCCCGCTGATGACGTCCTGCCTTGCGTTTGCGCATTACCTCGAGCACTTGATCTTGAGTTTGCGTAAAAGAATTCCGGCTCCTGCTTCACAAATCTTGGAGAGGAAATACAATATGGCTGCGATGCTGATTTTGCAGCGGCAATATCAATAGCTTTCTGGAATGTGATTGATTTTTGTTCTTCCATCAACCGATCCTGGATGGGACCTTTATCGTAGGCAATGATAAAATGATCTCTGAGAACTAATTCCAACTGAGCACTTTCAAAATCACAAACGGATGCTAAGTTTCTCAATTTGGCTGCCCACTCCCTTGAGGTCTCACTGGGTGTTTTTCGCGCGTTATAAAATTTATATCGCGCAGCAAACACTGATAAACTTGGTTTAAAATGGTCTGTTATTGATTTTATCAGTTCATCATAACTTTTTGTTTCCGGTTCACTTGGTAAACACAAATCACGTACTAGTTTATACGCATCTTCATTGAGAACATTGAGCAAAATAGCTCTTTTTCTACCTGCATCTGTTATGGAATTTGCCTCAAAGTAATTTTCAATACGTCGTTTATAAATTGTCCAGTCCGAATTTACCGGGTCGAATTCACGAAGATGTCCAACGTTTTCTGTTGCCATTTTATTGCTTGACAAAATAGATAAAGGGAAAAAAATTCAACACTGAATAAGTGAATTTTTCCGCTAGTTCAGTTTATTATGAAACTGCCGTCACGATTATCCTCGTCGCCACTGTGACATATTTCAGGAATTTACTGAAATAAGACACCACATTTCACTGATTATTTATTGAATGCCGAATACACTCTGACAGGTTTCACATTCACGCATGCCGAAGCTAATCATCATCTACATCTACAGGGTGATACATTACAATATTTCATATACGTCAGTCCATTATTTAATTATAATTACCTGTGATTTAACAGCGAACTACGCTGTACGTAAGTACAGAATGGATTAAGCTACCCAGTATTGATATAAAATGTATGTCACGGCTGTGTTGACTATATAATATATACTCCCAACTGCTGGCATGACAATAATGTTTTTGTTAAAAAAAAAAATCCTCTTGCCGTGACCAGGATTCGAACCTGGGTTACCACGGCCACAACGTGGGGTCCTAACCACTAGACGATCACGGCTACGGAGGATATGTAATAACTTGCTCACAGTCCGTAAATGGCTGGCTTCGTCAACTTTATAAAAGATTTCGTTTTACGAGTGGTAATAGAAAGTTTAATAAGTGTATCATTTTTCCGAATCAACTGTTATAGTGGATGATAACGAGTATGTTGTCATCATTTGTGACAAGGTAGCAGAATTTGTAAAAATGCTATGCATGGGATCGTGTTTTTTTCAAGTGGTCACAAGCTGTCATAAACGGGAAGTAAAAAATGTTGGGAACCGCATGTTAAAGGGTTATGCGCGCTATAAATAACTCGCCAAAAATTCCATAAAGATAGTTAAGAGACCAAATGAAATGTAAAAAAATAGATTTTGATCACCCATTTGGTAAAAAATCTATAATATTGTTTTTTCGTGTAAAAACATTTGAGTAATATTTTGTTTGAATAATTAAAAAAATCAAAAAAACAATTCAAAATAATAAAAAAATAGTATTTTTTTTTTAATTTGTATATTTCTTGGCGAATGAAATGACACGAAAAAGGTTTTTTCTAAACAAAATTATTAATATTTGATTTACTAATCGTGTTTAAATTATTTTGAAACAATTGATTCTGGTACTTATTATTCGTTGTATTTGCCAAGGGAGTAGTTGCTATCTGACAGGTGTCAGCTAGCCCATCAACCTACTGTGCAGGCAGTGTGAGACTGGTTTCAACGGTACTCCATAACGGTTAACATCCATATTCAACTGAAAATACTACAGTTTCTTGTACGATTCGCACTCACAATGGGTTCACAAAACCGCGACACATGCTCATTGTCACATGGATCATGTCCGATGTTTTATAAGGGTCAAACGGAAAAATTATTCAACACACGTATTAAACAAAAAAAAGCTATAATTCCGAAACTAACACCAATTATGCATCCCACCTTTTTACGGAAGGTCAGGAGTTCAACCATGATTTCAAATTACAACATTTCTAGGAAATAGTTTTGAATATCATCCTGTTTGAGAGTTTGGAAATCAATAGAAGTTAAAATACATATAAATTGAATGACAAGATTAAGTTAAATAACTCACCGTTGGTGAATATGTTCCCGTTACCAGTAATTTGGGTTTCAACATTACTGGCTCCCAAGAATTGAAAGTTGAATGACGGACTATATATACTATAGTTTGAATGTCGTATTGTAGAATAGTGATTCATTTATCCTGTTCGAGGAATCATTTCTGTTAACATTTCGGAAACTGTTGTCTTTTTTAAAACTTTGTTCAAAACAGAATACAGGAATCTTTTGTCATAAAGATCTGTCGAGATCTGAGATTTCAAATGACATTCTGAAATGATATGTCAGATGTCTAGCTGTAACTAAGATGTCTAGAAGAATTTTATGGCGACACTTTTCTGTCATTAGTGTCATTTTTACGTATCGTGCTGTGTTTCTCAATTTCATCGCTAGTTGACGCTAATTGGAAGTCAACCGATCGATCGACAAACTATATTCTTTGATTCGAGCAGTCAACAAAATGAGCAAAATCTAATGTCTAATGTCATACTCATAAAAAACATAATCGAATGAAAGGAACACAATTATAGGGAATTTGGCCAGTATTCTAAACGAATAATATAGGTTGTTGATCAGTCAGCGTCCAAAAGTAAAAGTATACCCAGCTGTCAGGTCAGCCGTTTATACATTTCCTAGGAAATTTGTTACTCTTTTCGTTGCAAACGCCATCTGAACTGATTTGATGTCGAAAAGTCATGATGCCTTATTATCATAGTAGGCATGTGTCGCCAAGTATACCCCAAACATGCCCAGGTATAACTCAGTACACCATCCTTCTAGACATCTTAGCTGTAAACTAGCTGAACCACTATTTTATTTTCTACCATCTCGTGAAGTAGTTCTTTATTTTCAGGTCTTGATGTTATGGAAGAGTCGGGAGATACTGGACCAATCCAGCCTAAACATCTTCGAGAAGCTGTGCGAAGAATGAGGAAAGAAGGCGGCATTCCTAGTGGAAGGGATTACAGGACACATTATAGGCTATAAATTGTCAAAACGTAATTATTGAACGATATATGTTTAAATTTAATTTTACCACAGTCTCCTCTGTAAATTGTGATATGAGTGTTTCAATTTTATACACTTTGAAAATGACTTGGTGTTGCCAATTCCTCCTCATACATATTTTATATATGTATGGTTATGAAGTGATAAAGTGACAAGCAGCACCGCAAACTCTCCTCAATAATGAAGTTCTAATTGTTTGGAAATCATACTTGGATGAGGACGTTATCGATTATAATTGCACGAGTGCATAAAAATTAACCATAATTTTGCAAGAAAGCGTATATTTAAAAATTGCAAGAGTTTATTTTCATATCTTGGTGAAAGTGCCCGAGTCCGAAGGACGTCGTGGGCTCTTTTACAAAATATGGAAATAACCGAATGCAATTTGTATAAGATATCACGCTTGAATGCAAAATTATCTGGTCATTTTTATGCACGAATGTAATTCATTGGAATATTTCACGAATAAATAAATTCTCAGGGAAATGTTATTTTTTGTTCATTTATACTTTCCTCTATAGATTGTATGGAATACTCACCTAAACGCGAAATGTTTTTGTATTTTTGAAGTCTATCTGACATTTATTTGTGTTGTTTACTGACGTCTAGCGATACTGTTTCAAATGTGTTGTTATGGTGACTTGATACAATGCAATTACCGCTGTAAGTTTTCGATACAATGCAATTACCGCTGTAAGTTTTCGATAATTGCATTGCTCTTATGAGGGAAATATTTATAGTAACTGTACAGAAATAGGTTGTTTATTTTCAATGGTACTATAGTGAACCCTCTGTCAACAATCACAGATAGCCATCAGCTTTCAATCTATAATTATTCAACGTGCTTTCGGTGTATACACAATCCTTAAAAACCATCAGAATTAATATCAGTTGACCCTTCCGCAGTTTTGGTAGATTCCTAGATGAATATACTTCATCAGGTGGTACTCTCATTCCATTTTGGTGGTATCTTAAATGATTCAAATACTTGGCATACGCCTTCTCAAAAGTTTCTGGCATATTTTTTTGACATCTTAGGGCGGGTACTTTACCACCTGATCAACAACCGGTTAAGATGATCGGTGCTTAGGCTAATCCTTTACTCTCACAATTGAGACTTTACTCTCAGCATCGATTATTTTAACGGACTGTTAATAAGGTCGTAATTTAAGTACCCGCCCTAAAATGATTTAAATACTTGATTATATACCTCACAAAATTTTCTAGGTATATATATTTTCAATCATTGACTTTGGCACAGATTTTTTGGTTAGATAAATTAAAATTGGAATTAGATACATCTATCTGAAGTAGTAATAATGTGTTTATAAGTAACACATCTCAAAACCAAAAAGTCAAATTTCTAGAAATTTTAGATGGCGACATCTATCCTTCACCTCAATTATTATAAATCACGCGATGTCGACCATTAAATCCTAAATAAGTGCTCAACCAAAAATAAGTGCATATGTTTGAACAATTTTATTTTTTTATAGAGATTTTAGCTAGTCAACCATATGGAAATATCATTTGAAGGGATGGATACTACAGGTAGATGGCACTAGTGATTTCGTTTCGAAGTCATGTCTTTTCTTTCGTTTCTCACCGAAAGATGGCATTCAGTTTAGAAACTTGAAGATCATTTTATTGCCATACTTTCATTTCCTCCATACTCCATTTTAAAGCTTCATTATCTTTCTCTCAACATTTCAGTCAAAATGACACAGAACTTGTACAGCTTACCCAATCCATTCTCGCACAAACTCAGCTACTTTTTCAGTTGCACGTAAGTGCAGACCATGACGAAAGAAAAAACACCGACTAGGAATGAATTTCAACACTGAACACATATAATTGGTGTTTTTTCATCTAACTACACCTCACAGAGATTGCTGGGCATATATGTCTTTAGTTCTGTGCCAGGAATGCCAGGATGGATTGCATCAGGGATAATAGAGTATACGCTTGGATAAGCTGTAACATTGTTTAAAGACTACTCTTTAAACAATGGCTGTAGGCTGTACCTAGTTCCGAATCCTTTTCACACAGGCATTGAATAATTAGGGATTATAGGAGTTACTGGATTTATTCATACGTTTAAGCGAAGTGAGCCGCTGTTGTAAGCTGTTAGACGCAGCCAATGACTGCGTCTAACAGAATACACCGGTTTAAAGCAGCTTCACAAAATTTGACATTTCACCATGGAAAACTGTAAAATTTTGTGCAGAGGCTTTAACCGCTGTAAGCTGTTAGACGCGCCCAATGACATCTGATGTTTGAGGTTATGGTTGTAATGAAGAATGAAGATAAAGCTGGGTAAAAATGAATGACGGTTATTAATTATTGTACAAAAATGATGTAGTGTAGTTTAGTATGTAAAAGTACATTTAATCACATCTCAAGAGGTGAGAAAGGTACTTTCTCAATGAGCAATAATATGTGTAATTTCAAAATTACTGTAAAGTTGGGCTCATAGAGTTCAAACATTGCTTGACTTCATGATATCCTTCAAGAAACAATTATAACCGTCAGATTATCAGAGAAGTACATAACGAAATGTTTCAGGTTTGCGGAAGATACTCTCTCAATAAGCACAAGAATGACAGACAAAGTTGATATCACACAGAGAATTTTAGAAACAAGAAAGCAAACTGAAGAATTGAAAGCACAGTTACAAAGTTTAATAGATACAGGAAAAAATGCGGATTCTAGATTCCATTCAGGTATAGTTAACTCAATAGATGGAACCAGTGGAGGAAAGGAGAATTTGAAATCATCTCCAAACAAGATTCAGATAATCAGGTCTTTCGATGTGCAACATTCCAATCACACCAATAAGGCTCAATCTTCGAAAAATATTCCCAAAGTCCAAGCTGGTATTGAAAGTAATATAAATAAAAAAGGTTCACCAAGGAAAATAAGAAATTATGATGTTGAAGAAGCTCGACAATACATTAAAAAACAACGTGAGAAACGTTTGGAACAGTTGAAAGCTCAAAATGAAGAAAAATGCAGGTTAGAAAATCAAAAAAAAAAACTGCAGGAACTCCATAAAAAATCTTTAGAATTGGTTACTAAAAATGTACAAGCCAAAAGAGAAAGATCAAAATCCAGAGACAAAAATATTTATGTTCGCCCTCAAGAAAATCAGAAAACCAATAATACTAATGCAAGACAGATAAGATCTCGTTCCGTTTCTCGAGAAAGGAGACCCCAGAATACAGCAGCCAGATTATCCCAGAATAATAGAAGCAGATCTAATACAAGAGTTAGTGGTGTTGGAAAAAAAGCATCAGAATGTATTGAAAAAAATCAGAACCAGCCAAGAAATCCTAATTTGTTATACCCACCATTACCTGATTATATGCAGAGAAAAAATACTGAGGAAAAAGAAAAGACTGAAAATGATGAACTGGAAATGAAAGTGAAAACTCATAGTAATAATTTAGATTTGGGGGGAAATAATTTATCATCTGGACAGAGAATTGTTTCCACAGAATTAGAGACCTCAAACAAAGCCATCTTGCCTATAAATCTATTCAAGTCACCAAATGGTAATGATGAAAAAAGTCAGCCAAAGGAAACTGGTGATATTTCAAAACAAACGTTACCAGCAAAAGAAAATGGGCTAGTTGAACAGGAGATAGATGATGCTCTACTTGGGATCAAAAAGAGTCAAATCAATCTGATCTCGAATATAACAATACGATCTGCATTTATGAATGACCAAAATGAAAATCCACATAAAGATATTGATGATAAGCATGAGAGTATCACAAAAAAAGCAAATGATCGTTCATTTAATAATCCAATGAATGTAAGTAAACGTAACTCAGAACAGTTCACCAAGGAAACTCAAACCCAAGAAGTGAAGAACGAATTCCCTAAATGGCTGGAAGAACAGCCAGCTCAAGCTTATCCTTTCAACTTCATCAATACTGTGAAAAGAAAATTGCAATATACCATAAATTCCCCGAAACCATCAATAGATATAGGAGTTCAGAGTTCTCTAATGACAAGCACATCTCCAAACGCCAATGTAGAACAATTGAAAACAAGAGAACAATTACGAGAACTCATACAAGAAAGTACAAAGTCAGGCAAACATTCTGACATAAAATCATTTTTATCTCATAAACATCTGAACTTGGACCCAAAATCGATTGATCATTTAGAATTGATTCCAAGCGCGGAAAGTAACAACAAATATTCAAGAATTCGTGATATAGACAGTAGAACTGTTATTAAATCAACAGATACAGGTAGTGAATCAGATACCTCCAAAAACATTCCAGAAATATCCAGTGAGAGTGGGACATCTCTGAAAAAAAATGCAGAATCAGTCAGAAAACACTCAAGATCTGAAGTAAAACTCTCTATAAACACTGATAAACTTGATAGTATGAAACTTATACCTCAAAGAATCAACTCCAATGTATCTAAGCTCATTGTAACTGATGATGGAACAGAAAACATAAAATCAAAAATGAATGAAAACACCAAATCAAAACCAGGTCAGATTATATCTCTAGATAAAGAACTCGAAATATTTGATAAAATACCTACATTCTCTGTTGAAACTGAATATACATCTGATTTTCATTCTGGCAGCGAGTTAGATTTGAGTAATGATGACTCGGCAAAAAGAAGGGAGTCGATAATATCTTTCAATAGTCCTACATATAATAAGCAGCTTGTATTGTTGAGCCCAGAATATTTGAAAATAGATCCTTCTATAAAGAGTAGTTCTAATGTTAGTTCAGAGAACGATAAAAATATAAAGATCTCATCATCCGAAGCATCTACTACTTCGAATAAATCGAAACATTCCAAAAACATTCCACTAACTGTAAGCACAACTTCAAACTTAGATGTTGTTCCTGAAAATGCACATTCCAGCAAAGAGGATCAAAACATTAAAGAGGAGTTGACAACTATCTCTTCCAGTAGTGATCCAAAAGTAACTAGTGAAAACTCTGCATCTTCGAAAAAGTTCACTTCACTCCACTCTAACTTCCACCCATCTCAGAGTATCAATGATCAGTTATCCAAATCTGATAGTAGTCTACAGTTTGTCAATACACGTAGAGGAACAGGTAATATTTCAAGACGTAAGAAACCTGAAATTCTTCCTTTGAAGGCACCTTCTGTATTCTTGCTAGAACCTACGATAGCACAAACCTCTCAGGAAGACAATGACAGTAGAAACAAACTGACCAAAAATGTATGCTTGCGATCAAATAAAAGTGGACCAGCTGTAGATACGGTAAGGAGTTTTTTACAATATTATAGTGCAGATGGTTATTGAGCTTCTTTCATTTTTATGTTTCTCACCTAATTTTGATCCATAATTCAATTATGGCCTCTATAATACACTTGAAAATTATTGCTTCGAGAGTTGACAATACATAAGCAAAACCTCCAAATAAGGGGCTACCTCTATGGGTAAGATGTGTTTAATGTAGTGCTGATTTACACAATTTAATTCAATTTACGGAATTATAGAAAAATATTAATTTTGTGGCTTCAGTTACAAACAACATTTCCCTGTGAAAGTTTTCAATATTTCAAGAAATGAATGTGTACAAAAAAAATATGGAGTTTGAATATTTCGGTTTGGGTAATAGGTAGCGTACATATTTTGATGATGGATATACTTTTCCGAAAAATCAATAATGAAAACGTTTTCCAATGCAAACTTTTTGACGGCCACTGTGAATGAAGTCGTTTTTCATCAACATTCTTCTATTGCCTATTATTCCTTTCAATTGGCACCTGAGAGAGGCTTGAAACCTTTCTTACATTAGTTGAGCATCTCAGAAATGGCGTAAATGAGCTGATGATCACCGGAATACTGACGGCCACTGTGAAATATATAATCAGGGAAAAAACATTCGTTATTTTCTACTATTTTTATAATGTTCACTCTAATTTATGTACATAGTGGCCTGAAATTTTGTGATACATGGTCCATAGATAATAATAACGTGCAGCTTCAGAACAGAGCACCTTCTGTGGAGTATACTTGAAACATGCTCCCAAAGCTGTGTAATAAGTAGTCAATTGTTCTTAGATGTTTCGAAAAACCACCACTGTTCTTTGCAGATTCATAATAAACAAGAAGCATTATTTTTGTAGAGTGAGCTCCGTTTTGAGTAATTTTTTTTGCTTTTTAAACGAGTTAAATATAGGAGGAATACAAAACTGCGATGAAAGAAGTACCGTGAGAAAATTGAGATACTGCAAATCGTTATTTCATTTAGCGCTTCCTTCAAGTTGAATTTATCAAAATGCCTATAAACTTGTACTTATATAATCCGCATAGCATTATATTCTAGATTATAATAGTTTCATATTAATATACGAAAAATCCTGCTATGGAAACTTGAAGAACCCACACAAATTAATGTTAATGTAGCTTTCAGTTCTAGAATCGCGCCATCTATGAAACAATTGAAGATTGCTCGGTTCTCGTAAAATGACTATACCGAGTGACCCGGAACCAATTTACCCCCTGTATCTTTATTGTTATTTTGTATAGATGTTTCAGATTTGGTACTTCAATTTGATGTCATGAATGTACCTACAATTTAGCAAGTATCAAACCATAATATGACACTTCCTGTTTGACTGGAAGCATCCAATTTTCATGTTTCAAATGGATGGATATTTTTTGAAATTACGATCAGGTATAGAATCACCTTTTCAATGATATATCACGATCATACGTCCAAATCGAAATCTGCTGATACCATCGGGATTTTATGAAAAATTACTTTTTGTAATCCCCTCGTAACGAAAGTTTTCAAAATTGGGCAAAAACTGCAATACATATATTTTTTGTGTTCAAAGTTCCTTGATGAAAAATGAAGAAAAATTAAATTGTACGAATACTTAGTCTGCAATAAAAATATTGTTTAGGAAGTTTGGCCTTAAATTATTGTTACTTAAATGATTTTGTTCAATTTTTCTTCTTCCACGAAATTGTTCCGTTACGGGGGGAATACAAAAAGTAATTTTTCATAAAATGTCAATTGTATCGGCAGATTTTGAATTGGAAGAACATATATGATACATCATTGGAAAATAATTCTGTGCCAAATAGCAATTTTTTTTTTTTTAAAGTAGACTTTCCATTTCAAATATTTTGAAAAAAGGATGTGCTTCCGGTCAAACCGGAATTGTCGTATATGGTTTTTATACTTGCTGAACTGTACATTCATGAAATCATGCAAAACAACAACTAAGATACAGAGATACAGGGAAGTAAACTGGTTCCGGATCACTCGGTATATTCGAAACCGAAACTTTTTTGTGATATAATTCTTTAAGTTTTGGATCGATGTCTTTTCTACAGTTAGATTAATTAGCTTCCAAGTTATGTTTTTTCAACTCAATAATCCTCAATTTCGAGCCTGATGACCTAAGGAAAAATATAGTTTTCTAACAATGTCGATAATGAACTTTATAAAACAGAAGAACAGTCTCATGAGATTATTATGGCGTTGTTAAGTAGATGTTATACAATATGGATCGTGAAGAACAAAATCATATGCTGGACAACATAGCTGGGAACAAAACTATAAACAAATAACTTGAATTGAACAAATTGCCTTGACTGTTTCGCGTCTTTGCTATTAAATTATTTAGTGAACTAGTGAGCTTAAACTACATATTTTGTCTTCTTGCCACAATTAATTTGACAGATGTCGTTTGATCAAATACAATAAATTTGATTGAGTGATGATTACTGAATAAACGATATTTCTAAATTAACAAATGTATAGTACTGTTTTTCGTATTGGGTGAGTTTGATGAAAGTTGTTTCCTCATTAGTTACTCAGACCAAAGGCACCCTCAAGAAATCTGTTCAAATAAATTATTCCACAACCGATTTAGTGGAATGTTATGTTCTGACTGTAGAAAATACTAGCCGCCTTTTACTGTATTAACCAAAAATTATGCGGTGAACCTCTGAGCTAGAACGAAATAGTTGAGTCGGAATTATAAAAAACTTTTCTTTACAGAGCTCAATTACCACAACACCAAACTAAAAACAGACTTTCATATCCTCAACACCAATCTAAAAGCACACTTTTTCGCGTTTCGCCAATGGAGTTGGCATCTTAAGGAAGAGTATAATTATTAACTTGAGTGTCTTGTCAGTGATATTTATGCACGAATGAAGTTTGAAATGCAGATATGCTGGGAAAATTTCAAATTTCACCAATAATTCGAAAGTCAGTGGTTATTCAGTATTGTCTACATAATGCATATGGTTTCTTTACAGAATACTACCAATGAAATTCATTTGAAATTTGAAGCAGAGATTCATCTTCTAAATGACTTCAACGAGTCCTTGCGCCAGTTCTCTGCAGTAGAAAAGGTAAAAAATTGATTTAGCCGAATGGATCGCATATTAAAGAATAGATTTTTCAGGTCTTCGAAACTCTGAAAACAAAAAACGAACAAACATCCTCAAAGATTCTTCAAAACCAAGATACTCAAACTTCAGTCATGACGAAACCATCTACAAAAAGTACTAAAAGTATTGCTAGTGGTGGTGATACCGATAAATCGTTCATTAGTGGGATATCTACCATCAATTATTCGAGAGGATCTTTCGTTGACTCTTCTATGGATGATGAATTCAAAATTTTCGAAAATTCAGCTTTGAAACCGGAAAGCAATAGTTTGATGTCGACCAAAAGGGATACTCTGCATGCCAATGTTACCAACAACTCATCTTTCGTCAGGAGCGAAAATTTGTCGAACTTTGAAAATGTGCACTCGAGTAATTTTGCGGGGTTGTCACTCAATATGGTAAGTTTCCCGAAAACTTTTATAGCAACTATAGAGTTTTTAACAATCTTTCCAATGCGGCAGTTTATTGTTTATCTACTATTTAGAGGTCTAACGAGGTTTCTGTTTATCAGAGTTGAGAGTGTGCTTCTGCGCTTGGACATTTCTGACCACATTTTTCTGTAGCATGAATTGCTTTTTGAAAGATGGTGGAATTGGTTCCAACAGGTTTCGGAAACTAGAATTTTGACTCTGTAACTTTAATCCCTTTATCCATTTGAACCATTAGTAAACTATAGTACCATTGCATTCTCAACCAACTGAGACTCACTTGGTGCCTATATTTGATGACCATATCTAAACAATTCATACTGCTTACCAAAGTCGTAATTCTGTGGCTTCAATATATTCAATTGCATCTTCAAAATCATGTACCTCGAATATTAAGATATTTCAGGAAAATGTCTTTCAGAATGAACAATTTGGAGTATCTGTTTTGAAAATACAACTTTTCATGTATCTGACTGTTATGAAAATGTATTTTCTATTATTTTCAATTGTTTCAGTTTGAACAACTCATCAAGGATGAGGATGCTCGGTTAGAAAATTTAAAAACTATTTTGAAAATCAGGGAGCAAGTTTTGCTGGACCGAACGAAAGGAGAGCTGGCGTGGCTAGAGATTCAGAGAAAGTAAGTGAGAATCATTGAATTGTCGAAATTCGAGTAAAACGTAATTATTTGCAGGCATTTCAAAGAAACTGGGCAACTTCATGAAGCGTCTGTGATAAAGAAGAAACAAAGGGGAATACTCGTAAATCATCAAAAAGAAAAACATGAGATGCAAAGGTAATTTTACTCCCAACATATGAATAATGGCTTGAACTAACTTTCCATTTTTTTCGACCCTTGTGGAAGTTATCCAAGTATACGGAAAGCACTTCGGTCCTTTCAACTTACAGTAAAAAATTGGATAGCGTACACAGAGATAGTACCAAATTTCTAGATGTCCATAAAGATTCAAATTTATCTTGGTATATACAATTGGTATATTCATATTAAAAAAAACAACACTCAGCTGTTGTTTTATTTGGCAGTTAAGATCAAAAGTTAGCCCGAAAATATTGGCGAGGGAGTTGGCGCTGTGGTTCCGCGTCCGCCTGTCGACCTAGAGGTCCCGAGTTCGCTTCCCCAACGGGGCAGAGATTTTGCTTTACACGAATTTCTCTGTCGTGTTGGCAAATGACTCCTGCCACGTTTCATGGTTGACGGGTTCGCGAATAACCATGCTGCTTCTGAGTAAGGCGTAGAAAGTTAGTAACAAGCCTGATACAACACACACATACTTATACACACCAGGGTTTTGCGAAAAAGGGCCCACAGGCCTAGTCGCTGACGCTTGCGTCCCCCACCCATTACCGTTAGCCTGAAAATATCAATATCATATTATTTATATTATTGTATATTATATATACTTATTTCTCCGATCATTTAGAACTGACAAAATGGTTGAGGCTTTCGCGGCCGAGGTTATTAGTATAACTACTTTTCTTCGGACTTGAAGGCCGTCGTTCTTTGGAATTTCTTCCTGGCGTTTCGCTAGCGCGAGTGGCCAGCTTCTTCAGAGGCTTACTCATTTCCTATGACTAAACGTTTCATTTCTTAAGGCGTATTTATATTGATGGAGTGGAGTGTTAATTACTTCTGTCGGGTTCGGAGAATAATCATCATTATTAGTTGCCGCACTACCTGCCGTGATTTCATTAGTTATTCTTGATTTCCTCAGAATAGGATTCCAAATT
This sequence comes from Zygogramma bicolorata, assembly GCA_032362365.1. Lineage (NCBI taxonomy): Eukaryota > Metazoa > Arthropoda > Insecta > Coleoptera > Chrysomelidae > Zygogramma > Zygogramma bicolorata. The sequence goes on along the minus strand of JAVJAQ010001667.1, from coordinate 6,647,611 downwards.
CTGTTTAGACTCAACGCTTCTTCCTTTCTCGCGTACCAGTCGGCTATGGTAACCCTGGTTGGGGGCAATCAGTTTTGCATTTTCGAACAGAATCCTGTGGTCACCCTCACTCAGTGCGTGTTCCGCCACCGCCGATTTGTCGGTTTGCCTCAGCCTGCAGTTCCTTTGATGCTCTTTGAGCCTTGTACCCATGGATCTTTTCGTGGTACCGATGTAAACCTTCCCACAGGTGCACGGTATGCGGTAAACTCCTGCCGCTGACAGTGGGTCTCTTTTGTCTTTGGCCGACCTGAGGCTGTCAGTGACCCTCGGGATATATGGCAGATATGCATTCGCAACTACCTGAGAGTCCTCCCTGTTATGAACCGTGGTACTCTTCAGTTTCATGGCCCTGTTGATCTCAGATACACTGTATCCATTTGACCTCAAGGTCACTTGAAAATGTTCCAGTTCCTGCTTTAGATGTTCTGGTTCACAAATACTTCGAGCACGTTCAGTTAGGGTAGATATGACTTCCCTCTTTTGACTGGGATAGTGGTTCGATAGTGCGTGCAGGTACCTATCCGTGTGCGTGGGTTTTCGGTATACTTTATGGGTTAGTCTAGCACCACATCGTTCAATCAGAACATCTTAGAATGCTATCTGCTGGTTCTGTTCGGTTTCCATGGTAAATTTGATGCTGGGGTGTTGAGCGTTCAGGTGGTCCAGAAAAAGGTTCAGAGCGTCCCTTCCATGTTTCCAGACGACGAAGGTGTCATCCACGTAACGTAGCCACAATGTCGGCTTCAAATCAAAGGCGTCGATTGCCTCTCTTCAAAACGTTCTATGAAGAAGTTGGCATTTAGAACTGTTCTAACATATCAACAAAACGATTGAGATTGTCTCAAAAACATTGATTTCTAAGTATTTGCTTAAATTTTATTCATATGACCCAAAATCCTTCCTATTTTCAATATAAATATTTTTGTATAAACAATGCCATATCATAACAGAGGGATAATATATTATTGCAATAAATCGACATACACCCGTTCATTTTCGGGGAAAGCTAATTTTTTTATGTGGGTCATTTTCCAACAGCATCTGTCCTCTGGACACAACTCAAATTCTAAAAGATTATCTTATCTATTATTCAGTTCAATAAAAATGTTATCAGCGCGAAAATATCATGTAAAATAAACAGTCAATTTCAACAATAGATGTTGTATTGTGTACACTGCTTATAGTTTTCAAGCATCCGTTATACTAAAAATCAAATCAAACAATGGCTAACCGACTATTTATGTGTCATTCGTTTGGAATTGTTATGAGCGAACTGAAAAATAAATCTCGGTACATCAATGAGTAGTTGGTAATCTGCATTCCTTACGATTACATCAGGTCGTAATTAAACGTTCTATCCGAAAATGTCAGCTAGGTACAGTTTTCTCTGAATGCTGAATTTACAACAGACATTTGAATATTTTCGAATTGCAGACTGAAACAAATGCAAAAGGCAGCTTCCCTCGAAAGAAAAATTGTCCTGAAGGAGCAGAGGAATTTGATAAGGCAACAACTGTCCACGGATAATATGCTCAAGAAAATGAAAGTCAGCACTCCTAGGGATCGCAGGCTATCCGGCCCGTTGAAAGTAAGAGAGCATACATGGTGTTCGACAGGGATAATTTTTTGTTTATGAACATGTTTTTTAGGTGATTCAAAACCACACCGAATCTATCAGATCCGAAACGTCGATATCAAAACGAAGTTCCACCGATAGGGAAAAGGAAGTTTTGAGTATAACTTCTCACCATTCTGTTGTGAGCAAGGTCTCCGAAATCTCAGAGGTTGAGGTATCTTCGAGAGACGCTCTATCGGAAGCAGAATCGATAGAACAGCAAAAGATTATGAAAAGGTTCGTGTTATATGATTTTCATTTGTTATATCATATCAGGGTAACTCAGGGAAAGATAGGACTCTGCCAGAAAACAGGGACATGACATATTTCTTTAGATGTACGATAAGTATGTGAACAGTCAATCGCCGTTTCGTCAAAGATCAAGGCTTATGTTGGTTAATTACATCAATGATTTATGTGTTGTTTTGCATCATTAAAATGTTCAAATAACATGATTGAAACCTTGTCAAACACTTGGTTCACTGTAAAGAAACAAATTGAAAAATGATAAAACAGAAAGTATAACAATTACATGCAACATTGAGAGTTTTTTTTCTTCAATTGATATTTAGAAACTTGGGTATTTTCGTGAAGAAAATGAAGGGGAACAACTTTTTGGCTTTTTCTTCCTCCGAATGAAAAGAGGAAATACAAAACTTCTATTGAAGAGGTAAAACAAAAAAACGTTACTTCCACTCTCTGTTCATATATGAGTGATAGAGGTTTGGATTTTAAATGGGTTTTCTGTTAACAAGCTGACGCCTTACCTTTTAACGTGTGAAGCATTGGAATTAGAGGTAACGCTCATAAATGGTTTGAAAATTATTTATGCAATAGAAAACAGTTTGTGTATATAGGAGATAGAGTGAGCACGGAAAAATAAATAATTTCTGGAGTACCACAAGGTTCAGTCATCGGACCAGTCCTTTTTCTTATATATATCAACTCCATATCTAGTCTGAATCTAAATGGTGAAATTGAATTATATGCAGATCCTCGCCGGGCCACCGTGCTGGGTAATCGCATGTTAAAAGGTAAGGCCTCGTTGATCCATTGCTCGCACAAGTTTCGATTTCTGAGGGTTGACGTTCGTCAGCTGGTTAACGAAAACGAACAATTTTAGAACAATTTTTTTAGATGATACTACTCTTGTATATTTTTCAAAAAATATCGATGAAATTAAATCAAAAGTTGAAGATGACCTTAAATAAAAATGCTCATTCATGTTTATTGACGAAAGATTGATATTAACTGAGCAACTAACAAAAATAATGTTTGGAAATAATATAATAAATTATGTTAAATCTATCAATTTCTTGGGGTTAAGTATTGATCCAGTTCTCTCATGGGCCACTCACATAACACAGTTGAGGAAACAAATTTCACCAATCATTGGAATTCTATATAGGATACGGAACCATGTACCCAGAAAATATCTTAGAATCATTTACTTTAGTTTAATATTTTTAAAATTGCAATATTTAATTTCCGTGTGGGGGACAGCAATCAATTCTCTGTTGAGACCTCTGAAAACACTACAAAACAGATCAATAAAATGTATTTTCAGGTTAGAGTATTCAGAACCCACTATAAATTTATACAAGTCGAGAAACTTATTGAATTTGGATTGCATTCATCAGTTAAAAATTTGCACGTTTATACATTTTGCCTCTACAAACAATAGACACTCTGTATTGAATTTTATTCAAAATTCTAGTATTCATGATCTTAGGACAAGACAATCACAATATTTTGATAAAGTGAAGATAAAAAGTAACTTCGGCAAAAAATCAATTCTTCATAATGGAATACATATTTACAATAATTTACCAGAAAACTTGAAAAATTCAAAAAATTTGTTGAAATTTAAACGTGACTTGAAACAATATTTTATGAACAAATGAATAATTCCCATTTTTTTTTGTTTTTGTTTTGTTATCTCGGTTGTAATTTCGATCTATCTGTTATTCATCCCTGTATCTGTTCCTTTTTATATATTTTGTATTCTTTTACTCACATCCCTTTATAAGCACACGTGTTCCTTGGGATTTAAATAACATAACATAACCCCAGCACGGTGGCTCCGTGGAGAATCAAATATTAGCCGTGTTCCGTTTCCAAATATTCTTACCATTAGCTGTCCCGTTGTACTAGTCACCACCGTGACCGCCTGAAATGTGCTTGATTACTGTACATGGTTCCTGATAAGTTTTTTACTTATCTGTCACCAGGTGAGTAACAGTTACAGTTTTCTTTTTAGTGGTTCACGTCCATTTTTGTTCATTCGTTGTGGATCGAGATTATCTGAAGAATCGAGTAATAATTCTCTAACAGAGGGATTCTCCATGTCACAAGACAAAAATGACCGACAATTCCAAACTTTTCACTACTACTACTTGAGGGAACGTGTTCTAGGTCGACTATCCCGTTGATAATATTTCTGAAAATGCAATTTGCCATTTCGGAACCCTCGTTTTATGTTGAATTTGTACTCTAGGTTTACACTGTTACCACAACATGACAGTCAACTGACAGGCGGTACGTATATCACCGAATTTTCAGAAGTACCGCTCACCCGAGTATTTACCACCAAGCCATCTTGTGTTAACCTAACTAGACAGGGTAACGGACACGACTGTTATTGTACATATTAACAGAGAGTGCTTGTAAAAAACAATGTTTTACTTCCATAGAAGTTTTGTATTCCCTTTTTTTATTTGGTATAGAAAAAGTTCCTAGGACCAATTGATTTCCTCTGATCAGCATAAGATCGGCAACATCTGTGTTCTGATTGCTTTTAATTTTTCAATCTATCATTGAACTATTTCTCTACTTTACACTATATTATTCAACTGGACTATATGTTTTGTGATTCAAATCTGTAAATATGTTGATTTCTATTAATGGTGGATAAACAGTAGATCCCGAAGTAAACACCTTCTTTCCGATGTTGACCTTTCTCAAGGTCTAACGCTGAAATTGTCCCCTGCTCAGCTGTTAAAAAAAACTGATTTCCTGAGGAGATTTTCAAACATACCGCGTATGAAATATTTGGGATTTGAATTTCTTACATTTTTATAAACGGAAATAATACATGGAATCCAAAAAGCTTTGGATTATTATATCATCAGTTTTTATGGCAAATGGTATATTTACTCCCATAGGTAATTGCAATATTATGAAAAATCAAAGATGACTGACTTTTTTGTCAATTATGTATCATAGTCTGTATGAATTGAGAGATTAAATCACAAAAATATATCATAACATCACTTTCATGTCAGTATCTTTCTGTGAAATCTCATCCAAAAATTCCATTTCCAAAACATTTCTATAGCTTCTTATTTCGAATCATTAATTGAAAATCGAACGTGAATATGAAAATTTAAAAAAAATTCTAATCTCGAATTTTGGATTGAAATTCGGTTTGCAGGGTCAGAATTAATTTCTGAACAACTTTTTCAAATAGCTTATTCGGGTATCTCTAACGCGAAGTTTAATATCTGTAATTTGACCTTTTGGCGGGATCGCAGTAGGTTGGCTTTGAGGCTGTCACTTGGACTAAGTGTTGCGAAAAGTGCGGCCCGTGGTTTTTGGTTCGCCTGTACCAAAACGCAAATCTCTGCTTCCAAAAATGACTGAAATACAGGGGTGTCTTCACCTCATCAGTGCCACACCGTATATAATACTCAAAAAATGTATATACATTTCCAGTTTATACAAGATTGGGTAATTATTCATAAGTAGTGTATGTGTACTATAAGGAAATATATGAATGGCTGTATTTTTCAGACTGAAAAAAACGCGGTAACTCTATTATTATTGTAAGATAGTGTATAATTTATCTAATTTTGATCTGACTTAAAAATAAATTAATAAATAACTTTTTCAGGAACTTTCATAATTCTGGTAAATTCTGGAAAACATATACATTATATAACCGAACCCTCAAGGAGCACGTAGAAAGCTATACTGGGTACAGTTATTTTGAAAAGCGAAATTTTCACAAAAATGTTGAATTTTTAATTCTCTTTTTTTCAACATTGAGATAAAAATCTGATGCAGATAGAAAAATTCACATTTTCCTGATCGATTTTCAAAATATACTTTTCAGAGAGTCTATATCATTTTCACATCAGAAGAGGCCAAATTCATCTACAAACGATTTGATCTCCCTATATATCAATTTCTGTTGAATCATTATCATAAATTGTTAAGCTATAATTTTGACAATCGTATTTACTATTTATTACTGTCTGTGTGGAATATCTGAGAATGTCATGCCTGAAACATTGAAATTTCTTTTTATTTCTACTATATTCAATGGAAACTGTATATAGTAAAACGAAGTCAATAACTACATCTTTTTCGTGAACACCATAATTATTCATAAATCAATCAAATCCCATAATTGAAATCAATAATTTCCCAAAGTTTAGTTCAATGCTTGATGAGATGTTTTTTCATCAAGTATGTGGTCACAATTGCATGACCAATTCAACATCATATCATCTCATTCATCTGTCAAGTATCATTAGTTCTTAATGTTGATGAAGTATTTATTAACTCAATGAGTATTAATTGCATGAAACATAATTATATCATCCCGTTTTTCTTCGTGCGCGCTGTCTTGTCCGCTTCATAAGAAGAGTAGTAAACGTTATATTTAGCCCAAAAAGTTTGTCAACAAAGGCGGTTTTAAAAATAACTCCTTAATTATGGTTGTTAAGGTTGTTATTATGAGAATTAGAAATGATTAAAAACAAACTACCTAATATTAGATATCCTGTTGGAACGGATCCAAAAGTCTGTTTTGTGTTAGGAAGTTTCCTATACAGAGGAAATACATGTTTCAAAATTAATCAGCACTTCATTCAGTGGGAGACTGTTATTAGTTGTATGACAAATACATTTGTTACTTTATGTGAACACATGAATTATTGCAAATTCTATGTTGTTGTTGAATTCAGTTTGTATCAACCATCAGAGATACGCATTTGAAAGTTCGTGTTATATAATTTGTATGTTTTAGGACATTGTTGATGCGAGAAGAAACTCTTAAAAAACGCAAAAAGGCGGCCGAAGAACTAATGCAATGGCACAAAAAATTATTAGAAGAAGAAAAGAGGATAGCCGAATTGGAGTCTACCGCAAATGCTATGATATCTCAAACGCCTACCGCTTCCAAGCAACTTGAGAAATACAAGTTCAAGGGAAAACAACTGAATCAACTTTGGTATAACTTAACAGGCTGTGAAAAGAAAAAATTCATTGAAGATAAAATCTACCCCATGTCCCAAATGGCCCTGGAGCGGTTTTGTAAAAGTGCCAGAGAATATTCCACCAAAACGAAAAAACTACTCAGAAGGAATAGTGATAGTGAAGCTAAAATAGATAGTAGTGTTAGTGAAAGCATTCCAGAACATAAGGATTCGCAAACTATTAGTGTTAAAGAAGCATCTGATTCCTCAATGTTACCGAAAACTGTTCCTACAAATGATTATGTATCTGATTTTGATGTTGAATCACTCGAAGATATTGTTAACAACGAAGATATAGATGTGGTTGATCAAAGTATCAACTTGTTGATTGACAACTTCAGCAAAATCAAAGAGGATATTTCAGCTCGGGGAAGCAATCACTCCAAACATTCTGATGAAGATATAGAAATTACAGAAGAGTTTAGCAAAGATTCCAAGTTTGAAAAGAGCGAGTCTGAAGCAGAAGTATCTGTTATTGAGACTAATAAAGCATCTAAAGAAAGTGAGTTGAAATCTTCCTCTCGTGATGATAAATTAGAAGAAACAAATGATGTAGCAGGGTCAGAAATAATCACTCAAAAAAGTAGTCGCTCTCTTGAGGTAGCTGAGGAATCTGATCTGAGTGAAAATAATGAAACAGGTAAACAGATTTCCAGCAAAGAAATTTTAGTTTCAGATTCGAAAGTTTCTACAGAAATAGACGAAAAAATAGAGGCCGAACAAGATGTTGAAGAGTCTATACAACTGACTGAAAAAGATTCAGCTGATCTAGATTCACCCAAGTCTGTGAAGAGCAAACTCCTCACTGAAACTTCTGAAACCATCACTCAACCTTCGGCAATTTCGAGTGAGGTAAAGGATACTCTTGATGAATCCAAAGAAATTCTTCTGATGTTAGGTGGTATTGAAATGAATAATTTTGTTGATCTTTCTGATGAGGGCAAAATAACTGATAGTTTGAGTGCTAGTGCGGATATTCTATCAAAATTAAGTCAGGTAATAACAGACCCTTCGCAAGAAAAAAAATCGGATATTGAAACGAATTCTGATCTACAAGATTCGAAGCATGATGAATTTGTGAAGATGTCAAGGGATCTTGAATCCAAAAATGTGTCGGAAGAGACATTGTCCGTAGATAAAATTGGAGACGTTTCTAGTGAATCATTGGAGTTATTGATGAAAATCAGTGAATCGAAGGAGAAAATACAGTCAGAAGAAGGAAGTGCCAGTCTGTTGCATACTACTTCTAATGATGTTCTGCTAGATATATCCGTTTCTGAGGATGTGAATGGGGAAAGTGATAAATCAGTTGATAAAATCTCGGAGAATGAATCTGTTCCGGGAGAAGTTATCGATGAAAATTCTGCTGGGAGTTCCAAAGCAGTTACTCCAGAACTGAAACAGTCATCACTTCACTCTGAGAAACCACTTGAAACAACTGACATCCATGATGAAGCTGATGAAAATGCAGTTACAGCTGACGTCGTAAGTGGATTAGATGTGTCTAACCATGAAATCACTAAAATCAGTGATGAAGATATTTTGACGAACAAGACCAGTGAAGTCCCCAATCTCAACATTCCAGTTAATGAAGTTGTGTCACCATCCACAGATGTAGATAGTCCTACAGAAGCAAAATCAGTAATTGAAGAAATTCAGACTTCTCCATCGAATAGTGAAGGTACATCTGATAAGTCAATATCAAATTTGAGTTACGGTATTATAGAAGCAGCTAGAAGCAGTGAAGCTGATAATGTCGATAAAAGTGTTGATGAAAAAGAGTCAGAACCGGTTACCACCAAGGAAGACATCAACTCGTTTGAGGAAAAGGAGTTAGATTCGTTATCCTCTTCGACTAACAGCGGATCTCCAATTGAAAAAGTAGATTCCGATGAGAAGTCTACTATTTCCTCTGAAGAAGGGGAGCCCCCTGCATTCAAAACAAAAGATGTCAGAAAAAGGGTCTCTGAAATTATGGCAGAGGCGAATCAGACATCTAAAGGAGACAAAAGTCCTAGGATGCAAGATATTTATGTTACTACATATGATTTGATATCTCCTGCAAGTTCTCCTGAATCTTGTAAGTACTCTGATTCCTTTTTTTGTTATTGTTTTTATTGAGATAATATAACTGTTTGGATTATTTTTAAATGATCATCGCTAAAACTCGAGCTGAATGAGATCTAAAAAAGAAACTAAAATGTTGTGTGATTATGCTTTTCGGATACGTTTCGTTCCAGTGAAGTTTGACAAATAATATTTATATATTTTCGAATGTTGAACTGCACTGTTTTCTAATTCTATCAAATCAACAAGGATTATTTTCTTTCACACCTTTTGAGGGGTGAGCGGTTAAATAATTTCACACTCTACCAGTCATAGATTACAGAAACTAGTTTAGATAGGCGACAGCATACTTACATAAACCAAAATCTATCGTTCCAAATTCATGTAGCAGTTTTTGAGCTCAGCTTTACAACAAAATTGAATGTATCACAGAAAACTGTACAGAATAAAAATGTAGAAAAGTCAGAGCAGCTTCTGCATACTTGGAACTACAGATAGAAACCAACAATTAAAAAATCATCACCACTCAACTTACAACACATCTTATGTGCAGGAAGCATTTCCTTCGGAAAATATAGCTTTTCATACCCTTAGACGACTTATGTAATATGGTGTAGTAAAAAAGAATTGACCATTTTCTTTGACTTACCCAGAATTTTAAGCGAAATGAGAGCGTTATTTCGGTATTTGACATTGAAAAATTCAAAAAAAATACCCGTTGCGACAAAATCTGGTTTTGAAATTTGTTACGAGAGCGATTTTTATAGTTTAGTCGTTTGATTCACTCGATCTCCTAGTATGGAAATTCACTTGGTTATTCTTGGAAAAACGATTACTTTTCCGCGCATATTTTGTGGAAACATCTGGTCTCACAGAGAAATAAATTCAAATATGCTTCACACCATTCAAAATCGCATTACATGTCAGATAGACGTCAAAGTCAATTGACGCCATCGTAGAAGTTTGCGATTCAGTATCTTCACTCCCAACAGGAACAAAATAACCGCCATCAGCGCCTTCGGTGGTCGTTGACCCTAAGCTTCCAAGTTTTACGCGGGAAGGCCGGCTGTTACGTTTCTAAATTTATTTGTGTGTTCTGTGCGGTACTAGTCTTTCACGCCTGTGTATAATAACCCAAGCATTTCAATAGTATCATATTAATTGTATACATATATTTATAATCTTTACATCTAAGAAAGTAAAAAAGTAATGATTGGAGAACATGTAGTTCTGTAATCAATAATTGTTTTTTCTTTTCATGGTTGCAAAGAATCCCAAGAATTTGTTTCCAGAAAGTATATCTTTGCTAATTTCTTAAACTTTACAGTGTCTCCCATATCAAAAGAAACTAGTTACCTGCCTTCAACAAGCATATTCGGTAGTGAGGCTGAAGAACTTTTGAAGAAACAATTGGCCATAGAACAGGAGGTAAGTTTGATATTATAAGTATTCACTATCAAACGAAAAAATTGTTCCGTCATCCTGAAATGTTATAAATTTCTTTTCAAGTTCTTATTTCATAGTCTAATGAATCGAAAACTAGTAATTTTTGTTGAAATAAACTGGTTTGAACCAGCTTATAAAAATATATTCCTCCTTCATGAGTCGACGGTGAATATAGAGTTTAATAATGAGCAGATGTAGTAATAAATGTTGGTAAAACCATTATTCACTCGAACTCTATTCACATGCCCCATTTACTCCATTGTGATGAATGAGGAATGAGTAACAGGAAATTTTAGCTCAAATATTCTGTGAAAACCTTTATATCTTGTCATGGTGTCACAGACGACCACATTTATAAACCATATATTTGAAGGAAAAAATCTATAGAATAATTTCCTCAAATACAGGGTGAACTTCAGTTGATGAAATATTTGTTTTCCAGATAAAAGCAATAACAGATCAACAGAAAAAGGAACAACAAATTCCTCTTTTATTTGTTAGAGAGATTCCAAATAAGCCGCCTCCCCCTTACACCCCACCATCGTCATTACCAACTGGCAACGCTGTAACTATCATTCCAACACCCGGCGAAATTGAAGAAATAGCCAAATACTCCGCCAAGATTTTATACAAAGCTCATATGTTGAAGAATCTAGAGAACATTTGTATTTCTGAAAATACTCTGAGTTTGATTTCAAAGGATATCACCAAGGAGTGTTACAAGTTTGTGTTCGATTTGTGCAAAGAAATTGCAAAAGAACACTACCAGCAGTTTGAAGAGGAAAAAGAGCCTGCATGGTTATGCTCCAATAAAAAGAATAAGTTGGCTGTTGTTAAACCATTGGACGTAAATGGTTTGGAGTCATATATGATCAAAAAACTGAGGGAGCTTTTTGTTTACGAGAAGCCAATTCGAAGAGAAAACACCATAATCAAATGGAGCAGAAAGAAACGAGATCATGTGGATGAAATATTAGTTATGGAATCTCAAGCTGAAGAAGCAAAGTGGACCAACTACGATAAAGATGAACTTCTTGTCATCAGTCGAGTAACTGATGAGATTATGAATAGTTTACTCGAAGAGACTGGCAAAGTTTTAAATGATATTTTTCTGAGACATACTTGATATTGTTTCTTTGTTTTATATTTACTATTTTACTATTACCTGTATTATTGTTAGTATTATTTTCGACTGCCATAGTGTTTTTTATTGTAAATAAATTCAATTTTTGCAGATTTTTTTAATCACAAGTTTTGAATTTGGACCATATATTATTGCTGTCAGATTGGCCAACTCCATGAACAGTGTCTAGATAGCTGAAAGTGGTTGGTTACTGGGCTCTGTTGAGATTATGAACGAATTCTTAAAAAAAAAGACGGGACAGATTTCAGTATTAAAGTATGGTAAATTGGCCAAATTAATGCGGATAAAGTAACTAAAATCTTTTGCCTCAAGTTTTATATGGTCGTTGTACCTACACTCACATTTCGATTCACCTACATTATGTTATCCCTTCATTTTGATACAGCCACAGTATCCGAAACATACCCGAATGATGCTCTGTGCCAAAGCACTTTTTTCCCATGAACCCGGCAACGCCGGCTTTACGTATCCTTCGAAGGACTGCATATCCTCAATATATCTTGTGCTCATTGATATATAATGCCTGTGAGCTATGATATGCTATCTTGCTACAGGTGTATGGGCTTTCGACGCGGCCTTTTCCTGCATGAGGTCACCCCCTCCAAGGACTAACCCCTTGAAAAAACTGGAAATATTTAAATAGCCACTGAGTGCGAGGCGCCGAAAGATAATTGACGAGCTTACCTGTGAAGTTCAATCATAATTATATAAGGCGCTTCGTCTGTAGATATCACAGGAAAGTAACAATCCAATGATCTCCTCGGGCCCTATTCTTGAATATATCGCAGTTCTGCGTTAACCCAATCTAACTTAACCTAAAAAAAGGATGAATTTGGCAACAGCGCATCAGTCGGGTATGTTCGGTGAGCATAAGGGGCCGTTCATAAAATACGTCACACTAAAATCAGCTTTTTTTGACCCCCCCCCCCATTGTCACGCTGTGTCACACTTTTTGTGACCCCCCCCCCCCTAGAAATATTTCGTCACAAAAAGTAAGACCCCCCCCCTCTGCTGAGTATGATAAATTCTAAATGATAGTACACACATTCTGAAAATTAAAAATATTTATTTATGTTTGGCCACAAATAATATACATATTTTACATAATCAGAAGATTCAATGCTCAATAACACAATGAAACAGTAAAAAATCGCTTTATTTTTTTTCATTTGTATAGTGAAATACAGTGTATTGTAACAAGATTAATTCGCATTCTCAATTGAAAATTCATTCACAAATATTCTAAAGAAATCTTCAGTAGTTTTCTACCATAATCTACTCAAGATTTCTCTCATACCAAAATTTTTCAATTTTTGTCAGAAATCTACTAAAAAAGTAGATTTCCACCAAAAGTGGTCACGCTGGCTTCTAGCGCTCAGGGCAAAAAATAATAAACGGCGAATGTCACGTTGCGCGTATACCCCCCGTCCCCCCTTGTCACATCTTGTCATACTCAGCTAGACCCCTTCCCCCCCCTTGTGTGCGAACGTATTTTATGAACGGCCCCTAATGGAATTTGGGTGTTATGCACTGTGGGTGTTACGAAATGTGGTTAGAACGAGATGCTCCCGCCCAAACTCCCCGCTTGGAAAGCTGTAACCCGAACGATATTTCTGCATTGATATTAACATCGTCTAGGAGTCTAGGCAATGATACTACCAAGATCACGGGTTATGATGTCAAGTTTCGCCCAGAGTTTTCAAACGCCCGTGCGCGCGAATTGTAGTTTTTATAAGCGAATCGTTCGAGCGTGTCATGTGTGCTACGCATGTTCTATTCAAATCAAATATAACTAGCAGGGAAATAGCTTTTCATAATGGTATGCCCCTTTGTGCATTATCGACTTTTTCTGATCGTGATAACGATGAAAGATAAGGACCAGGAAATTCTCATTTGTTAATACCATGTTCGATATGAAGAATTATAAGCCATATAATCTCCTCTATTATCTTCAATATATTTGCATTCCTTGATGATCATATACCATAATATTTATATTCTGCGTAAAAGAAGTACATAACTAGTATTGAAACAAAATGATAATTTTGGACAAAATCAAAATAAAACCTGACCTATGTAGAACGTAATACACCACGCTAGATATCGTTTATAAATGCATAGTGTACTTTGTACTTTGGGTGACTATGAAAATCGATGCTCTGGCGTTCGCTTCGATTAGCCGGTTAACTCAACAAGAAGAAGAAGAAGGTTAGATTTGTGGTTAAGAAGACTCAACCGTCATGAAATAAGGTTAGGACTTAGACGCAAAAATTTGTCTCCGTAAAAAGGACAAAAAGGTTAACGCCTCAATCAAACTACTGCAGGTACTACTGAAAGTTGAATATGGGTAAAAATAAAAAAGACAAGAAGAAAGGAAAGGGTGCCGAAAAGACTTTGGCTAAAACAGAAAAAAAAGTATCAAATAAAATGAAGAAAGAATTGCAAGCCATGGGAGAGGTAACGATTTGTTTCTTATCACGAAAAATTGTTCGACTGTTATATTCTCATTTCAGGATGATATAGAAAACATAGTTGCACAAATTGAAAAAGAAGAAAAAAAGCGGTTGCAAGTTACAGAGACTGTGGTTGAACCTCCATCTCGAAGATTGAATTTTACCTTTGTTGCCCACCCAGACAAGGATCAGCTCATATTATATGGAGGAGAATATTTCAACGGACAAAGAGTAATATTTATCTGCTATCATTATTCATTATTAAACTATTTTGCTTCTCAATTTTCAGACATTTGTATACAGTGATTTATTTTTCTACAACATTCCCAATAACACTTGGATTTCGGTAAAAGCCCCTGCTGGTCCTCCTCCAAGATGTGGTCATCAGATGGTTGTGACATCAGCAAATAAGGGCCAGCTTTGGGTGTTCGGTGGAGAATTTGCTTCTCCCACACAGTCACAATTCTACCACTACAGGGATCTCTGGTTATTTCACATAGCTGCTAAACAATGGGAAAAAATCATAGCTCCCAATGGTCCAAGTGCAAGAAGTGGCCACAGGATGGTGCTTGTGAAGAAACAATTGTTTGTTTTTGGTGGTTATCATGATAATCTTAGAGATTACAAATACTTCAATGACATATATGCTTTTAATACTGAGACTTATAAGTGGACAAAATTAGAGCCTAGTGGCACAGCCCCAGCTCCAAGATCAGGATGCTGCATGGTTGCCTTGAGTGATGGCCGAATACTTATTCATGGCGGATACAGTAAAGAAAAATTGAAGAAAGATGTTGATAAGGGTCATGTGTTTTCTGATGCTTTCATCTTGACCCCAGAGAGTAAGAAATTTTCAGATGAGATTCTCTACAACTTTTTTCCTTGCTCTAAGCTCTATGAGATAATTTGTTTTTTCAGAAAACGATACCAGTGGTCTGAAGTTCAAATGGGTGCAGTTGAAATTAGGAGGGCTCCATATATCACCTAGGTGTAGTATGCCTATAGTAGCTGCTCCCAATAATTCATCTGCCTATTGTTATGGAGGAGTTTTTGATACTGAAGATGACGAAGAAAATATTGCTGGCAATTTCTTCAATGATCTTTATCAGCTGGATTTGGAAAAATTAACTTGGAAGAGTGTGAATCTTGTAGGGAAGAAAGATAAAGATAAATCTAGGCGAAGAAAAAATAAAGAAGGCGAAGCAGAAGATGGTAGGTTTTACTAGTGTACTATATTCACTTTTTTCCAAAAGGTGATTCAGATTGTTCATTTCATCCAAGTTTGAAAATATTGTGAAAAATGATTATAACATGAGTTTTGTCTTGAATTTTATAGGTGAGGAGATTGAAAGCAAAGAAATGGAAGTTGACAAACTTCAGGAAGAAATTGAGTCCACTACAATATCTGATGATGGTATATTCAAAGTTACTGTTGGTCCAGTACCTGCATCTTCAGGAAGCACAGAAACTTTCAGTAATGACCATATCAGTAAACTTTTTCAACCATCACCTAGAATGAACTGTGGACTAGCCATAAAACATGGACTTTTATACTTATATGGAGGAATGTATGAAGATGGTGATAGGCAAATAACATTCAGTGATTTCCATTATTTGGACCTGAAAAAACTGGAAGAATGGAAAACAATAATTGCAGACGATACATCCTCTTTGGAGTGGTTGGGTTCTGATTCTGAGAGTGACGATGGACATGAAGAGAGTGGGAGTGAAGAGTCTGATTCATCAGAAGAAATGGACACTGAATAGTATTTTTTCAATGAGAAAAATCAAAATAAATGTGGATTTCAGTGAATCACTTGCATATTTTTCATTGGAATAGAGAAAAATATTTGTAAATATTGTAATATATAAAACTGATTGCTAGTTTCTTCTTGTTTTTCTCTAAAAAGTTGTAAAGAAATGACAATATTGTCAAATTCACAAAATGCCAGTCCTTTCATGGTATACTAGGAGAGAGATTAACACTGAAACTATTAAATTACAATAATTGAGATAAGTATTTTGAGGTCAAACGTATTTGTTTGATTGGTAAAAGTATTCTAATCCAGAATTATGCAAAACTAAGTATCCATGAGAAGTATTCAAGACATTTCTCAGCAAAAATTATTTTGGAAGCGTTTTCCAAGACAAAGTTCGCACAATCCTTCCGTCAGTAATAATCATAAATTTATGGCACCAAAATACATACTGAGAAAGTCAACAGAACAAACAAACATGCCAAGGAATGCACCTTATATAACATATTTATATATAAATTCTTCACTATGGCTATACCTAATTGACTGCAATCTCAAGGTAATATTCAGTAATAATATTACTTGTCGTAAAAATGAATTATAGGTAAAGGTGAGTCCTGAAAGTGATCAATTGTTGATAATGAAGGAAATCAATTTGTAATGCATTAAAATGACAACTATGTGATTCTTTCCGGACTAGTGCAGAAAAATGTTTCTTGAAGAAAAAGCGTGGGTACTTCTCAGATGGTTGCCCAATAACACAATTATATCAAAATTCATGAGACTTGAAATGAGATACTATGAAAATTTATCAAACACTAAATTGGATCAGGCCCTATGGATTGTTTCGAGTGAAAATTATCCTATAAAAAAATATGCCTAATTAGCTAGTCGTAATTGACAAACCTAAGAAACAAATCATTTGGTCGACTATACATTTTTCAGGAGGCATTTATTGACAAGTACCTCTGATCTAATCTATCGAGTACCCACTAATGTGTTTCTCTGGGAATCTCATCTAAATATAACAAGCTTTGATCTAGAAATCAGATTCTTGTGTAAATAAAAAGCTGGGTGATTAAAATACTCATTTATTCAGAACTACAACTATGTTTTTTCTTAACATGTTTATTCAGAGCTCCTTTAGTATTAAACCTCATATCACAGTTTTCACAATCAAATTCTTTCAAGTTACTGTGTGCCCTGAGATGATCTTCGAACCCACTACCCATGGTCTTGCCACATATATTGCAAGTGCTTTTCTTTATTGTTCCTTCATGGTATTTCAAGTGAGCATCTAAATTTTTCTGGGATGCAAATTTTTTATCACAAACTGTACAGGTGTAATTTTTGACACCATTATGATTATTAACATGTGCCTCTAGATATTCCTTTCTCATGAAACCTTTTTTGCAAATAAGACATGAAAACGGCATACTTCTGTTATGAACTTTCATATGAAAATTAAGGTTGCTAAGAGTTTTATAACTCTTATTGCATATTGAACACGAATGCTTTTTATCTGTGCTGTGTGTAATCATATGACTCTTGTAGTCTGAAACTTTGACAAATCCAATGTTACAAATGGAACAAATAGCAATGAACTTTTTTTCATGTTTCAATTTGACATGATTCTTGAGTTTATTAGCCGAGGCAAATTTTTTAGTGCAGTAATGGTATTTACAACTAAATGGCAAAGTTCCCAAACAATAATTTTCATGTTCTTTTAGATTCGACTTTGTTCTATGTGTCTTTTCACAATTAGAGCATTTGAAAGAGTCTATTTTGATGCTTTTGTTATGCAGTTTCAAATGTAATGCAAATTTTTTTTTAGTGTTTGAAACTATTCCACAAAAATCACAAAGAAACCTATTGCTTTTATGTCTTTTTATATGATATTGGAAATAACTTTTCAAACAGAATATCTTTTTACATGTTCTGCATCTAAATTTTAGGAACTTCCAACTTCTTTTAATTGGCTTCACACTTTTCTCTGGAATTCCCTTTTTATCAGGTATATCATTATCTATACAAGTTTTCTCAAACTTTGTGTTTAATTCACTTCTGAAACCCTCTAGCTTGAACTGCAGGTGGTCTATTGTATTGATTAGGCCTAAACATTCGCTGCACAAGTAGTTTCTTGTGGTAGAAAGTGCCCCCACTATTTCAATAATTTTATCAACTACTGGTCTTTGACTTGACATAGTAAGAGGGCTTTCAGCAGTCAAATAGTAAAATTGAGTCCCCAAAGGAGTGTTATTCACATTACAAACAAGGCATCTATTTCTTTGGTAATACTGGCGCTTATCCTGGTCTTCACTGAAATCTGTTACCTCTTCATCGGTTTCTTCAACAATAATATCACTATCGTCATTAGAATCTTCAGTTTGTTGGTCAATGGGTTTTATTATTGGCGTAAAAGGAATATTTGAAGATGTGTTGTGGTCACTATGAGGAATTGGCTGGTAGTACAAATTATTATCACAATATTCATAAGAATTATAATCTATAGCAAATTGGCTTGAGGATTTATACCCATTTTTATTTGGATAGTCGAAATTTTCTGGGATAGTATTATCAATGTTATAACTACAATTTTTCATCAAGAAATCAAAACTTTTTTGGGTGCTGCAATATTTAGGAGACTTCTCTATATGTTTGGACATCTGTGCACAAGAAGGCAAATCATAACTCCTTTGAATACAATTATTTTGATTGTACCACTGATTATCATACCTAGTAAAATAATTCAACCCTTTTTCTGGGTTTTTACAGCTCTCAAGCTCTACATTACTAAAAAAATTCACAGGACTCAGATTACTAGACAGTTCGACCATTTCTATTTTTTCTGATATTTTCATAACTTTCAGAGATTCAGAATTCACTCTGTTTTCCCAACACAGTTGGTCTGTGGACAAGCCATTCCCAGTATAGTAATTTTGTTGATTCTGTATGGAGTCATTACTATACATGTCTGCATAGTTTGTTGAAGATGAAAAATCATTATTCAAATGAGCTGCGGAATAAGAGCCTTGCATCTTTGTTTCAGTTTTTTTGTAAACTGAATCACGAATGTTACGTTTCCGCTTCACAACTTTCACAACATCACCATCATCATCATCTTGCACAGCAATCACAGATCACGAAACGTATATTAGAATCGAAATGTGACGTCAAAATGACGTATAATTCGACATCTCGGCAATATAAGTATAGGCACAGAACACCATAGGGTGTTCTGTGGTATAGGACCGAGATGTCGAATTTGACGTCACATTTCGATTCTAATATACGTTTCTATTTATCCGAGTCCCCGTGCACAGCATATAACATATTACTAAAAATAAAACTAAGAAAATGGACACAGAGCACCGAAGAAAGAAATATCAAAGAGGAGGGTTCGTAGAACAAATTATCTTTGGAAATATGTCAAGATTCTAGATCACGTGGTGATTGGGGGAAAACAATAAACAAACCGATTGGCGGATTATGTGAGAAATTTTTGACAAAATTCGTGTATCTTCATCCTCTTAGAGTGTTGAAAAAAGGGGAAAATACACTTAATCTGCACGAGTTCTTCCATAGAAATCGCTAACAGTTTTTTTAATTGTTTTATGACATTTCATCGACAAAACCACTGCAAAATTCACATATCTTCATCTTCCATTATCAAAATGATTTGTAACGGTTAGTAAAACACTGAGGTCGCACCACATTTAACATGGGGGACAGATGCCGCCAAATGATTCATTTGACAAGTGTTTCAGCTCAAATTAACGTATTTTTCAACAACTTTATTGTCGCTTTATTTCAGAAAAACTGACATCTGTCTTCCAAATTAACAATTGACAACTACTAAATATCAATAAAAAAAATGATTTTCAATTATTTGGAATAGTCCAAATGGGACTGGAACATCCTCCCCCCATTAAGAAATTTCTTTCTTCATCCATTTACTTCCAGTCTGCACAGCTTAGTAACGGGCCGACGATAAGTATTTTGTGCCGTTTTCATCTCTGCTACTCTTACTTTACCGTCGTTTCCTGGGAATACTCCCGTGACTTCACCCAATATCCAGGAGCGTCTAGGAAGGTTTTCATCCACTACGACAACAATATCTCCCAATTTCAGTGATTGATTATTGTCTGTCCATTTATTTCTTCGAGAAAGTGTTGGAAGGTATTCTCTAACCCATCTTTTCCAAAAGCTGTTAACTAGCATTTGTGATTTACGCCACTCCTTCCTCAGATGAAGTCCTGAATCAAAATTACCCAGTGGTCCATCCATATTTTGATACCCTGTGAGGAAGTGGTTGGGGGTTAGTGCCTCCGGGTCATCGGGGTTCATTGAAACATAAGTGAGCGGTCTTGAGTTGACTATGTTCTCGGCCTCTGCAAATAAGGTCAGGAGTGTCTCATCACGAATACTTTGATCGTGAATGACAGTTCCCAAAGCAGTTTTTGTTGACCTCACCAGACGTTCCCAAGCCCCTGCCATATGTGGAGCTGCTGGAGGAATACAGCTGAATTCAATTCCTTTTGTTGTCATGGAATCTATGATTGCATTTTCATCTAGCTCTCGCAGGGCACAACGAAGTTCTTCAGCTGCTCCTCTTAAGTTAGTCCCATTATCGGAGAAGATCTTCTGGGGTTGTCCACGTCTTGCGATCATTCTTCTGATGGCCATGATTGCTGAGCCGGTGGTGAGAGAATGAGCCACTTCTAGATGTATTGCTCGCACAGCAAGGCAAGTGAAGATTACACCCCATCTCTTTTCGCGATGTCTACCAACAGTCACCAAGATGGGACCAAAGTAGTCCATTCCAGTGTTGCTAAATGGACGAACTCCTGGTGTTACCCTCACTGGCGGCAACTGTCCCATTGTTGGAGGTTTTGGATGTGCATTTTCATTTCTGCACTTTTGACAAGAGTACCTAATCGCTTTCACGGCTGCTCTAGCATCTATCACCCAATATATTCTACGAATTTCATTCAAAATTGTTTCATTACCATTGTGTCCAAATTTTTCATGAAAATGTTGTAGTAGTAGTCTTGTAAATGGATGTTTTGGGTGAAAAATGAATGGTTTTCTTGCGCGTTCTTCCATCACTGTGGCAAACTTGAGACGACTTCCAAGAACCAATAGTTCATTTTCAAAGACGGGACAAAGCTGTTTCAACTTGCTTGTTTTTCCAACTGATTTTCCTTGTTGTAACATTGTGATGTCTTCCATGAAGCTTTGGAGCTGCGATGTTCTTATCCAATACCTTTCAGCCTCTTCAACTTCTTCAATACTCAATGTTCTATGTCTTGTAACTTCTCCGCCATTTTCAATCTTTCTTCTCGTCATTCTTATAAACCGCAACACCCAAGCTGTTGTCCGGATAAGTCTGTGCCATTTTGAGAACCTCTTCAAATCTATAACCTCTTCATAAGTCATTTCGGTTATTTTTCCAACGAATTCAGTCTTCATTTCAACTTCATCCTCGCTGGATTTGATATCTAATATATAATGGCTTCATGGGGGCTACTTTCGCTTTTGCAGTAACAAGAGAAACTGTTATTTCTTCGTCAGTTACAACTCGCAAGTATGCTACCGAGCAGAAAGCTTTTTCGCTAGCATCACAAAAAATGTGGAGTTCCATTCTTCTAGCACAAGGAACTTTCGGTGAATAGCATCTTGGGACTCGAACATCAGAAATATGTCGCAGATCGGAAAGCCATTTCTTCCAAATTTCATGCAAGTTTTTGGGTAAGGTTTCATCCCATCCAATTCCTGTTCACCATATATCTTGTAAAAGGATTCTGGATCGGATCGTGAAACATGTCAGGAGTCCAAGAGGATCGAACACTGTCATGACGAATTTGAGGATTTTTCGTTTTGTGAGGTTCGTAAAATTTGATTCATTCAGCTTCAGTTTGAATTTGAATTCGTCTGTCTCAGGATCCCAAAGAATCCCCAATATTCTTTGTGCTGATGAATCGGTATCGAAATTCTTCATTGGTGCCAAATTTTCGTGAATTTGTTTTCTTATCATTTCGGAATTCGACATCCAATTAACGATCTCGAAACCTCCTTTCTGCATCACTTCTTTGACGTTCTTTATCATCTCGAGGGCCTCTTCTTCAGTATTCTTCGAGTCGCAGTAATCATCCACATAAAACCGTTTGGTTATTGCAACTTGAACATCTTCAGATTTTGCATTCTCTTGGGCATTGATATTTTTGATATACTGAGCGCAAGAAGGAGAACAAGTCGCTCCGAACGTCATTACTTGCATCTCATATATACATGGTTCCTTGCCTGATTCGAAGTCTCTCCATAACATTCTCTGGGAGCATTGATCCTCTCTTCTTATTCGAACTTGATGGAACATTTCTCGTACATCTCCGCAGAATGCTATTATTCCTTGTCTGAATCTACACAAAACTGCGAACAGAGGTTGGAGAAGGTCCGGTCCGGATAACAGATTATCATTTAAACTAGTTCCATTCATTTTGGCTGCAGCGTCGAAAACTAATCTAATTTTCCCGGGCTTGTTTGGGTTCGTAGTGGCAAAGTGCGGTAAATACCAGGTACGAGGTGTGTGAATTTTGGCTTCTGGGGGAGAAAATTTTCTTAGGTATCCCTTTTCCAGGTAGTATTTGATTTTCTCGGAATAGGCTTTTGAAAAAACTTCGTCTCTTCGACATTTCCTTTCAATGCATTGAAGTCTTTGCAGGGCCATACTCTTACTTTCTGGAAGATGGATATCTTTATCTCTCCACAACAATCCAATTTCGTATCTGTTTTCACTTTTCAACCTCTTGGCCGTTTTTTGCATGATTTCAACTGCATCCCTTTCCTCCTTGTTGATTCTCCTTGTAGTTGGTAACACTCCAAAAGAATCCGTGGAAAAGTATTGCTTGACCAATTTGTGAAGATCATCGTCGTTTCTAGATTGATTACAAATATGGAACGTGGATTCCTCTAGCATTGTTGACTTCCGTAATACAGGGACCATGGAGAGACCATCTTAACTTGCATTTGGTTGCAACTGGTAGCATATCGTGAGAATTTTGACTTGAATACATTTTAACAGGTGCTATTAGGTTGATGTTGTCTTGGCCTATGAGAATCGACGGCTTCTGTTTGAAAAAACTTTTTATAGGTATATTTCGTAAATGTTCGTGTTTTCTCCATGAAGCCATGTCAATTGTTTGGGTCGGTAACGATAAATTTTGGACAGTATGCACGCCTTTCATAGAAAAAACCTTGGAATTTTCTGTAGCAGCTGAAATTCTCAGATTTATGCGTTTGGAGTCCTCTTGTCTTGATACAATATCGTTTGTCCATTGTATACAGAGAGTTTCTGATGGCCCGGTCAATCCCAACTGCGAGGCGATTTCAGCTTCTATCAAAGTAACTGTTGAACCTTCATCACAGAGTGCTATTATCTCTATTGTGCCGTTGGGACCATGAATGTTTACGGGAATGACTCGTAACAAAACATTCATTTCTTCCTGTTGGACGGTACAGACGCTTTGAACTGGAGAAGAATGAGTTGTTTCCGTATTATTGTTAATGTTTGTGGTATTTATCGTCTTGTGGAGAAGAGGGTTATGTCGAAACTTGCATCCATTCACACCACATTCTTTCCTGGATTTGCATTTGAATCTGGAATGTCCTTTCTTCAGACAGGAAAAGCACAGTTTTTTACTCGTAATTGTGGACCATCTAGTTTCAATATCATCAGCCTTCAATTTGTCACATGTATTAACAAAATGGGATATTTTGTCACAGTAGGTACAGATACGCTCAATTTCACCTACTTTCAACGATTTTTCAGATCGAGTTGCATTTAGAACTACGTCCGCTTTTCGTCCTTGGTATTTTTTGCATGGTGTTGACACGTAATTGGCTGCATCTGCTATGTCACTGATCCAAAGGGAAAACTTTTCCATATCGACTCTCCCATGGTTGAGTAACACCGTTTCACCCCATTTGAGCTTCAAACTATCGGGTAACTTGTTAACGAATTCCTTCAGAAGTTGAGGATTATAGTAATGTCCATAATCATCAAGTGACTTCATTGTTGCTACAAGATTGCTCACTTCATTCGAAAAGAATATCAGTCTGTCAATATTGAGTTCTTTCATATGAGGAATTGCACTTATTTTCGATATGATTACATCTATTATCAGTTCCGGTCTACCAAATCGCATCCGTAGAGTTTTCATGATGAGCTCGAGGTTTTTACTTGTCATCATCATGGCAGCAACAGAGGATTTTGCTTCTCCTCTCAGAGACTTTCTCAACTTGACCATAATTTCATCTTCGCTGTACTGGCACATTGTAGAGATTCTCTGAAATTGTTGATAAAACAGAGACCAATTGTGGTGCCACCGTCAACAAAGGAAATAAATTCACAAAAAATACTAGATTCCATAAAGTCTTCATTCAAGGAAAAGCTTTCTAATTAAGTTTTGTTTCAAAATCCGTTCATGTTGAACCTTCAAATTAAACTATGTATTCACTCAAGTGAAACAAAAAGGAAAACTTTGTTTATATTTTCAAAATCATAGTAAAGTATTAACACTTTTGAAGAAATCCAGAAACGCTTGCATAATTAATTCTAAATCAAAATTTCAACAATTGGCAGAAATATTCAATGAAGTCTGTATTATAGAATTATACAGAATATTAAAATTTTCGATCCTTACCTTCAGATCAACGCACGAGAAATGGACCGAACAAAAGCTTACCACTCTCGAGTTGATAGTGGGGGAGGTAATTAATACGTGTGACCTCAATACCGAAACTCGTGGCAAATAATGTCGCAATTTCTACGAGTTATTTATGCGATGTTTTGAAAACCATAAAAAGTAATGGGGAGCTAGGCAATTAATGTCGCAATTTTTACGACTTATTTATGCATTGTTTTGAAACCCATAAAATCTAATGAGGCAGCTGTTCAAGCCACTTCCTAAAGTTTGCGAAATTCGCAACTCAAAGGAATCTTTCTTTGTTCGATGGGGGATATAAAAACATTTGCGAATTTCAAATTCATCAGTAGAGTAGAATCAAGTCAGTCAGTCAGTAAAGTTCAGTTCAGTCAAGATCAGTACAGTAGTCATGAGTCTAGTGGCGCGTATCAAAATTCTATTGTTCAAGTGAGTGATGTAATTTATACCTGAAAGTACAGTAAAGATGGTAACCAAACAACTCAGTGCAGTAATAAATCAGTCGCTAGAAGTGCTGAAGTTAAACTGAAGTGTACTAGATTCGCTCCTCAAAATGTGTAAGTCTAGCCGTTAAAGTCGAAGCGATGATCTGATTATTTATGTACCATGTCTGTACGAGAGTAATGAACGAAATTATGTGAGTTCTATTGACTTGTCGACGTATCTTGTATTACGGAATCATCGTTGTTGGCCTATTATGTATTCCCCGCTTTATTTGATGAAAAACTGAATGTTCGAAATGCCGCTTATCCTAAACAAATTAAAAACTGTTGAAAATTCCGCCAATTGTTATTATTTCCACCAAGAATTCACGAACTAAAAATAATCATGTGCGACTGGGTATTTAACATCTCAAGGACCGCTCGCCTTTTTGCCAACCAACTATACCCGGTCGTCACATTTGGTGTCAGGTGTGGGGTGAATTCTTTGGTTAATTCATAGGTAACCCCTATGAATATACGGAAATAATTAACACGTAAACATTTGGCGAGAAAAAAAAAATATTTGACAAAAGAAAATTTATAATGGCAAACGAACCGGTTCAGGAGGAAAAGAAAGAGATAATTTTCCCAGTTACATTCAACATTGATTCTATTCCAAATTTTGATGGTAAAACAAATATAAATGAGTTCATACAAATCATTGACGAAACTGCCAATATCGCAAACTGGACAGAGAATCAGAAAGTCGCAATAGTCCGATTGAAATTACGTGGGCTAGCAAAACAATTTTTGGAATCAGAACCCA
This sequence comes from Zygogramma bicolorata, assembly GCA_032362365.1. Lineage (NCBI taxonomy): Eukaryota > Metazoa > Arthropoda > Insecta > Coleoptera > Chrysomelidae > Zygogramma > Zygogramma bicolorata. Next base: position 6,621,855 of record JAVJAQ010001667.1, on the reverse strand, counting down.
GCCTGAAAACCACTAAATCTTGGGAAGAATTAAAAAAGGGTTTGAAAACACATTTTGGCGTTGTACAATATCCAGGACAGGCCCTAAAACAATTTTTAGAATGTCGCCAACGACATGGAGAGACATGCCGACAATTTCTAGCAAGATTGAAAATAGTAGCTCTTAAAACCCTCAAAGTCACAGAAGATCCAGCCGTAAACATCATTTTGAAACAACAATGGGAGCAAAGCCTTGTTACCCAATTTGTCATGGGTTTATTGAACCCGATAAGAAAAACTGTTTTATCATCACAACCCGATACAGTGGAAGAAGCCATTGAAACAGCTGAGCGGGAAGAAATCATCGAAGAGATGACCAAACCCCAAGGGAGAGAATGTCGTGGCGTCTTTGCTAGTACGAGTAGGGAACAACGCGTGGAAAATACATCAATAAAATGTTTTAAATGCGATAAAAATGGTCATATTGCTAGAAATTGTCCTACATATGAAAATGACAGGAATAAAAATTTATGCTATAAATGTCATAAACCAGGTCACAGAATCCGAGATTGTGCAAAAGGCAAACCATGGGAACTCAGAGCATACAGACCAGAGAGAGACGAGCGAAATTATTTTAATCAACCCAGAAATTTTGAAAACAGGAGACCAGGACAATACAGGGATACATATACGGCCACGAGAGATTTTCGCCAAAGAAATGGACCACCACCGAGGAATTTAAACCACGAAGCGGCTGCATTTCAACCCCGCAATGTAGCTGCCCCCTCTCAGAACGATGCTTAGATACTGGATTGGCAAGGATACTTAGTTGCACTCAGGAAGACGAAAAACCCCGAAATATTGCGCAGATATGGATTCAAGGCGAATTATATACTGCTATGATTGATTCTGGGGCACAAGTATCCTTAATAAAGCCAGACGTCGTCAAGGGGTTTAGAATAGATAGGACAACCGCATTTAATATAATTGATATACAGGGTAGAAAAATACCAGATAAGGGAATCGTGAAGATGCCTATCACGTTAAGTCGAGAAAAAGTGATTGAACACGATTTCATTATAATTGAATCAGGAAATTTCGATGCAGATTTATTACTAGGATTGGATTTTCTGCAGAAATTCGAAGTGAAAATTGATTGGGGAAATGGATGCATGTATTTGTTAGAGGAAAGAGTTGAGTTGATGGTAGAAAAGAGATTAGTAAGGAATACAGAAAAATTTTATGACAATAGGATACGAGAAATGGAAAAAGAATTGAACGAGATGAAAAATGAAATGATGAAAATGCAAAGATTAGTAAGTGAAAAATTCAAGAGCGACGCGAGTTCGAGGTCACCGTCAATGACTGAAGGCCTAGCGACGCAGGGGTGTGACGACCCCTCAGAAATCGACAACAACAGACTTCGTATGAATCTTTCACCTATACTACAAACAAGGAACTTGGCCAGTTCCAGCAGTTCATCAGAAGTTTCTAGAAAAAAATCAATCACCAGTGGAAATAAAATTAATAGGAAAAAGGAAACTGGAAATGAAGTAAATAAGAAAAAGAGAACAAGAGATAAAGTGAATAAGGAAACAAGAAAAAGAGAGTACAGAGACATAGAAAATGAAGAGGAAATTGAGGAAATTGAGACAAAAGATGAAGAGAAAAATAAGAGAATACAAGGAAATCCAAGAGAGTCAGAAATGAAAGGAAGCGATACTTCAGTCGATCTCAAGAACGACAACGACGGACAGACAGAAACTGCTTCAAGAAGCTATTCTGAAACCGAAAAAGTCGTTACTGATGGGGTAGGAATTTATTTGTCCAAGGATTTAATTATTCCTGCTCGGAGTGTGACTATTTGTTTCGCTAAATTGCAGAAAGGTCCTGCACTGACTTCGGAAAATGTAATAATAGAAGGAGGAGAAACTCAACAAGGAATTATGGTGGCAAGATCTGTTTGTAAATTACAGGATGACATCCCCATACAAGTTATGAATATTTTAGAGACTGAACTATTAATTCAGCGGAATTATGTTATTGCCAGGGCATACGAAACTGATACCGAGGAAGAAAAATTATACGAGGATGCCAAAATAATACGAACAGTTAGTAATGTGGAAGAACACACAATTCTACAACAACTGCAATTAGATCAGCCTAGAGAAGAAAAGGATCGAAAGCTATGTGAGCTGGTAAAAGAATATATCGATGTTTTCAAGGCCCCAAATCAAAAACTGACGTGTACTAGTCAGGTGAAACACAGAATTATCACGGAAGATGTACCACCTATAGCTAAAAGACCATATAGAATTCCATATCACAGACAAAGTATTATGAAAAAGGAAATACAGGACTTGTTAGATAATGATATTATAACAGAGTCACAATCGCCTTGGTCATTTCCTGCCATTTTGGTCGAAAAGAAATTACATCCTGGAGAGGAACCTCAATTTCGACTATGCATTGACTATAGAAGTCTGAATGCTATTACTAAGGCTGATTTCTTTCCTTTGCCTCACTTACAGGATACAATTGATCAACTTTCAGGGAATACCCTTTTCAGCGTATTGGATTTGGCAAGTGGGTACCACCAAATAGAGTTGGATGAAAGAGACCGAGAAAAAAGTGCTTTTTCTACTCCTGATGGGCACTACGAGTTCAAGAGATTACCGTTTGGGTTGTGCAATGCTCCTAGCTCTTGGATGAGATTTATTTACGCCGTTCTGTCAAAATTGACAGGTATAGAGTGCCTAGTTTACCTGGACGATATCATAGTTTTCAGCGGAGACAATCTTGAGGAGCATCTCAACCGATTACGAAACGTATTCGAAAGATTACGAACCGCCAACCTCAAATTGAAACCCACGAAGTGTCATTTCTTGCAAAAAGAAACCAAATATTTAGGGCACATCATATCTGGAGAAGGCTGTCGCACAGATCCAGAGAAAACTGAAACAATAAAAAACTATCCAGTACCAACGACGGTAAAAGAAATACGTGCATTCTTGGGCCTTTGTGGATTTTACAGAAAATTTGTACCCAAGTTTTCCGAAGTCGCCCAACCATTGACACATTTGACAAAGAAAGAAGTAAAGTTCTATTGGGGAGAGTCACAGGAACAAGCTTTTCAACAACTGAAAAACGCACTCATAACTCCGCCGATCCTGAAGTACCCTAACTTTCAGAAACCGTTTATTGTCACTACGGACGCTAGTGGAACAGCTATTTCTGGTATTCTAAGTCAAGAATATGACGGCCACGAACTACCGATCTGTTACAGCAGTAGAACATTAAATCAAGCAGAACGGAGATATTCAACCATCGAAAGAGAGTGTCTTGCTGTGGTTTATGCAATTAAAAAATACCGCTGTTATCTAGTAGCAAACCATTTCATAGTTTACACAGATCATAGGCCTCTGGTCTACTTACTAACTATAAGAGATCCAAGTTCAAGGTTAGCTAAATGGGCAATGTCACTCATGGAGTACAGTTTCAGTATCAAATATAGGCCAGGGAAAAGCAATACTAATGCCGACGCTTTAACAAGACTGAGAACTTCCGATCAACCACAACAATCTCAAGAAAGTACAGTAGCTTACGTGGAAACTCGAAAAGAGGAACTAGAAAGCCAGCCCATGACAACCGTGATATGGACAGCCGAAGAACTCAAAATAATGCAAGAAAACGACCTAGTTTTAGGCCAAATTATAGCACAACTCACAGACAACGACGAACGTTATTATATCAGCAACGAGGGTGTTCTTTATTTAAAAAGAAAAGACAATGAAAGGCATGACAAAGTATGTGCGCCCAAGGTAATAATAAAAGATATCTTGAGAATATATCACGATGCTCCTACTTCTTCGCATATTGGACAAAGAAAATTAATGGATTCAGTCGCAAGAGATTTTTATTGGAGAGGCATGAAACAAGACATGATTAATTACTGTAATGCCTGTCATTCGTGTAATTTAAGGAAAACTCATTATCAACCACCCGCCGAGTTGCAGAAATTGCCAGTACCATACTCAGTTTTTGGACGTATTTCAATGGATATAGTTGGTCCATTAAATCGCACCCGAAATGGTAACAAATATATATTGACAGTGATGGATTATCTCACGCGATATCCTGAATGCATTGCTATACCTGATATTACTGCAACTACTGTCGCTAAAGCCTTTGTCACACAAATAATAACGAGACATGGCGCACCAAAGCAGTTACTTACTGATATGGGGAGCCAATTCACTTCCAAACTATTCAAAGAAATTTGCAAAATACTTCATGTTCAAAAACTACAGACAACACCTTATCATCCGGCTTGCAATGGGATGATTGAAAGGATGCACAAAGACATGAAAACCATGCTGTCTCACTACGTAAATGAAGATAACGACTCATGGGACGAATGGTTATGTTTCGTCATGATGGCTTACCGAAATTCAATTCACGGATCAACAAAAGAAACGCCATTTTACCTCCTGTTTGCAAGAGATATGAACCTACCTCACCATCTAACTATACGAGAAAACCGAGTTAAATACGACCTGGACGAAAATTACGCCACCGAAATGACTCAGCGAATACAAATAGCTCATGAAAATGCTCGCAACATGTTAGAGAAAACCGCGGAAAAACAGAGGCTGAAATTCAATGTTAAAGCCAAAAATAAGGAATTTAAAATTGGGGACAGAGTGTACCTGAACGACCCAGCGAAGAAAGGTAACAAAATAGCAAGCAAATTTTATCCCAAATGGACCGGACCTTACCGAATCATTAAACAAATAAGCCCGGTGAATTATATTATAAAAATTATAGGAGGAACACAAGAACAAACAGTTCATTCCAATCGACTTAAACTTTATAAGGGCGCCTACGAAGACGAGTTAAGTAGCGCCTCCGAAAACACCGACAGCGAAGAACAAATTCTGGATGACCCAGTATATGCGAATGACGAATATCAAATTTCGCCCGAACCTGCAGATATCGAAAAAAGCCAACATGCCTTTAGCGAGTGCTCGGAGAATGAATCCAACAGCGATGCCGATACAAATATTTCCGAGGAGATTAGCGAACAAATTAACGACGCCGACTCTGAGAATGTAGACTCTGATTCAGAATCTATTATTGAAACTGAACCAACGCCGTCCATTAGTCATTCTCATCATACAAGATCAAAAGGGCCAGTACCAGAACATGACTGGGTCCTGAAAAAACGTTTCTAGTTAAAGCGAAACGTAATGAGGAAGAAATGATTCCACAAGCCGACAACACCGTTTTACCGAGATGCATATTGCGGGATACAGCACCACTAGTGTCAAAAGGAGGCACCGAGTATTGATTTTCAGACAAGGATTCCCCGATCGTCTCTGTCTTAGACTTGAGAGTGGCACGCGCGCGCCGATATGATTTAAAAATGAAACCAAGAAATGATGGGACAAATAAACAAATTCAAACGACAACGGCAACGGATAATAAAATATATCATTCTCCTGAAAGGCCGCTAGCAGAGCTTGGAAATGCATCAATAATACCCAAAGATGAATCTGTAATTACATTTTCGGAATTACGTGAGGAATTACAAAACATAGGAAACCCATTTAGAAGCACTTGGCAGTTTGAAAAGTAATGTTTATACTACGGAGAATGGTAGCTTGATAATTGTTTATTTGAGATACATAAGGCCTCAAATACTTTTACTCCAGCGCATCGTTATCGTAAATATTAAAAACGCTAAATCGGCAGAATGGACATCAGAGACAAAGTGCGGTCGTCGAAATGAGGATAACAAAATAATATTTATAAAAAAAAATACGCTTAACAAACACAGTTCTAGACGCGTTCCATCAGAAAGATAAACAATCTCAAGTGAAGTTTCATACTCGGCTAAAGAAAAAATGTTATTGCTAGGAAGAAAAATCTATATAAATGGGACTTTCAATGCGCGAGGGGACAGTAGAAGTTCACGTCGCGAGTGTTGAGTTCCTAACTTTAAATCAAATGGATCAGTTAATTGAGTTAGTAAGGTCTATGCCGAATACGGAAGAAAAATACGCGTTACTGATGGTAATCGTAACCCAACTAGTGCGGGAGAGACCTTATCTGTCCGAACCAGCAGTTTATTCATCCTATCAGTTGGGTTACAACCTATTATATAGCATGGTTTTTCATGCCGAGTTATTTCGCGTGTCCGTATGCCTGGGGAAGCACGGTTGTACTTGTTTATGGTGTGAATTAGCCGGTAGCCCACCATGCCCGTGCGAGAGGTGTACGCAGATTCCAGAAACCCCTGTCCCAGAAGTAACAGAAGAAGGAAGTGACAACCCACAACGACTTTCCCCAACTTCACTCCTAGACGAAGGATGCCGTTGCGTACTATGCAACCCACCGCCTCCGCCTCGAGTTTTTGAGGGGCGATTCCAAGACGGGCCCAATCAAGCATTTTATGCCCGGCAGTATGGAACATCCCCGCTTCAATCTCCAAGGGCTGACGCAGGGATAATAGCAGCCAACCCCTCTCCTGACCCGTCCAATGGACAGTTGGCCAACGACAGGGTTCTCATCCAGCGGGAACCCCGGAGTCCGACGCCTCCGGAGCGGAACGCGGTAGTCCACGACATGCCACCCACCCCTAGCTCCGGTTTCAGCGAGGAAAGAGCGGCGCCTTTCGATGAGGTCGAATGAACAATAATTGTGTACGTGTAAGTGAATATTTGAGAAAAACTGATAATGACATTTGTTTTATACATTTCTTTTTATAACCTTTAACTACTTTAAGATTTTTTGCATATAGCCATTTTTATGTTTTCTATATAACAATTTTTATTACTTTGAGTTTTTTTGCATATAGACATCTTGAATATTTTTTTTTTTCTTCTATATATTACTTCAAGGGTTTTTACGTATAGCCATTTTTACTATTTCTTCTGTATAACCATTTTACTACCTTAAGATTTTTGGATGTATTCATTAGTAACATTGTATTTAGATTACATAGTAGGCTCACCTTATGGACTTATCATTGGAGGACGATGGAGGCGAAATGTAGTTGGCAGCACCATCGAATGGATGCAGACGTTTATTAAGGTTGAAAATCGCTTGTTTTCGTTACACCCGACAGACTGGATTGTAACAGGACCGGCATCGGCTATTTCGTAGCTTTACCGTACCTTTCACTTGGATTATATTCATATATTTGTTGTGTTTAATATCATTATTGTTCACAATTTACGAATAGTTGATATTTATATGAAGTTTATTCACTTGGTTTTATTTATCAGAGAGCTACAGTATTGATTGACACCAATTTTCGGGTGTAGCTAAATTGCAGGTCAGCAAATGATCCCCGAGTTATTTTTGAATTACACAGAGGTGAAACTCGAACAAAAACCTGCTTCAGTGGAGAAAAAAAATCAACCCTTCACCCCCTTCTTTCGAAAATGAGAAAAAAAACTTTCGATGGCGAATCAACCTTATTGTAGGTTGTATTATACAGAGGTGAAACTCCACAAAATCTATTTTTATTTCAAATATCCGAGAGAACGGGGGTGATTGGTTTGATTTTTGTAACAAAAAATTAATACATAAGGTCTAGTTTCTGTAAGAATATTTGCCGACTGCAAGTTTGTTGTTTGAATTCCGAGAGAACAACGTTAATTCTTCATTAAAAGCTTCCGTCCATGGTAATATTACCAATAAATGCCTATACTTCAAACAATAAAAAACTGAACATAAACTTCTTTGACATCCCAACCCCCTGGAATGGTAATCTACCAAAGAGTAGAAAAATCACCTCCATTTGCTCATATCATTACTTTGAGTAAACGAAATTATTTTCCGGACCTTTTGAAGGCGGTACTAGAATTATTCAGGTTCAATTAGCATCTGAACAGTTGAAAATTTTGTGAAACATACAAATAGTGTGCTTACCAATTGCGGAATCCAAGTTTGTGTGAAAACTCCAACTCAACTGATGAAGAATTTCACAAAAATCTGCATGAAAGAGTTTAGCGATAATATCGAACAATGCATATAACTAAGAAGGTGGTCAAGGGTTTAGAAAAAATAACAAAAAAAAAATTGGAAAAGCGACTTCCCAATTGGTGGCACATCAATGAAACCTGTAGAGAACATAGATAGTATATACTGAAATTATTATTAAGAACAGTAATTTATAAGTATTGTAAGACTGTTTCGGAATCAATGAGAACTCGAATAGGTACTAACAATGTAAAATTATCAATCTTACAGCATAGTTGAATTTCTATTAATTTTTTTTATTATAAATGGATGTCTTTAAACCCTCCTCTATATGCACGCTTCGGTCACCTATGCTTTCGCTCCGAGCACTCTATCTCTTCGATTCATTATAAACGACAGCTTGGGGCCAAGTTAGCGCTCAGAGCTCACAATAAATGACCTCAGGTAGAATTGTTCGATACACCTCAGGTCACGTGATCAAAAATCCTGATCCGAGATGTGATTGAAAAACTGAACTACAACATTTGTGTTCGGTATGTACTGATCTGTCAGGACTTCTGTTCGCTTACACCATAACGTGTTTGACAACTGTTGTTTATGACACTTTAAGGTGAAACACGATCAATTTTAATTTGACTAAACAGTGTTCATAGTACATTCGCTTAAAAAAGATACAGTGTATCGAAACATGTCGCGAAGACATTACATTATGTGGAAATTTAATCGTGTTTCACCTTATAGTCTCACAACTATGGTTTCCTCCAAGTAACCGCCACCTCAATAAAAAATAAAACTGTTTTTTATGCATTACTTACATTCCAATATTCAACTACATACAATATGGATCTATTTACTCTAAATTATATTACTTAAATGGCCGACTTGGTGAAAATACATAAAAATTTAATTGAAAATCGATTGTGTGATTTCCACCAGAAAGTTTGCCAAACCGCTTCACGTGTTTCACTATAGAATAGCTTCTGTAGGCCTGAAAACGCTATTGTGTAGTAAAGCACGTGTAGCGGTTTGGTAAACTGTCTAGTGGAAATCGCACAATAAAGTGTTTTTTTGATAACGTCAATTATATTATTAGTTTTGTCTAAATCACTGAATTATTCAGGTCAGATATTTTTCATACGTATTTGTAGAAATATTCATGAATTAACACTCCACTTCAATGTTACGAATATGATTACACTATTTCAAGCGAAGAGTACTCATAGTTTATCAGTCAACTTTTTTGAATTAATTTGCTTCCAATTTTTTCAATACGGGCCTGTCTCGACTCCACGTGCCGGTCAAAAAGATCGCTGTAGCGATGATATTTCTATCCAACGGTAAATACATTAGCGTTAGCCTACTAGGTAGTCTATATACAATGTTAGTAATAAGCATTTTTCGGACTATGAAATGGATCATATAACAATTTTCTGAACTGACTTGGCTGTTCTATGGATGAAGGCCAGTAGAATATTTTTTTGCTTATTATCTTTCTTATATATGTATAGATATAATATGTGTATATATTCCTGGGACATTATTGGAATCCAACGATGGGTAACTTTTGAGTTCTTTTGAAACAAAGAGTCTCTGGGAGCATTTCTATTTAACGATAAAACGATAAAAATTCTGTTTACTGTTTAACAAGTCATGAGAGTTGAAAATATTATCTTTTGAATCAAAAATGGTTTTCAAGATTAGGCAAACCATTTTTTTTTGGGGTATTGGAGGTAATGTGGTGCCACCGTCAACAAAGGAAATAAATTCACAAAAAATACTAGATTCCATAAAGTCTTCATTCAAGGAAAAGCTTTCTAATTAAGTTTTGTTTCAAAATCCGTTCATGTTGAACCTTCAAATTAAACTATGTATTCACTCAAGTGAAACAAAAAGGAAAACTTTGTTTATATTTTCAAAATCATAGTAAAGTATTAACACTTTTGAAGAAATCCAGAAACGCTTGCATAATTAATTCTAAATCAAAATTTCAACAATTGGCAGAAATATTCAATGAAGTCTGTATTATAGAATTATACAGAATATTAAAATTTTCGATCCTTACCTTCAGATCAACGCACGAGAAATGGACCGAACAAAAGCTTACCACTCTCGAGTTGATAGTGGGGGAGGTAATTAATACGTGTGACCTCAATACCGAAACTCGTGGCAAATAATGTCGCAATTTCTACGAGTTATTTATGCGATGTTTTGAAAACCATAAAAAGTAATGGGGAGCTAGGCAATTAATGTCGCAATTTTTACGACTTATTTATGCATTGTTTTGAAACCCATAAAATCTAATGAGGCAGCTGTTCAAGCCACTTCCTAAAGTTTGCGAAATTCGCAACTCAAAGGAATCTTTCTTTGTTCGATGGGGGATATAAAAACATTTGCGAATTTCAAATTCATCAGTAGAGTAGAATCAAGTCAGTCAGTCAGTAAAGTTCAGTTCAGTCAAGATCAGTACAGTAGTCATGAGTCTAGTGGCTCGTATCAAAATTCTATTGTTCAAGTGAGTGATGTAATTTATACCTGAAAGTACAGTAAAGATGGTAACCAAACAACTCAGTGCAGTAATAAATCAGTCGCTAGAAGTGCTGAAGTTAAACTGAAGTGTACTAGATTCGCTCCTCAAAATGTGTAAGTCTAGCCGTTAAAGTCGAAGCGATGATCTGATTATTTATGTACCATGTCTGTACGAGAGTAATGAACGAAATTATGTGAGTTCTATTGACTTGTCGACGTATCTTGTATTACGGAATCATCGTTGTTGGCCTATTATGTATTCCCCGCTTTATTTGATGAAAAACTGAATGTTCGAAATGCCGCTTATCCTAAACAAATTAAAAACTGTTGAAAATTCCGCCAATTGTTATTATTTCCACCAAGAATTCACGAACTAAAAATAATCATGTGCGACTGGGTATTTAACATCTCAAGGACCGCTCGCCTTTTTGCCAACCAACTATACCCGGTCGTCACACAATCTTCTGGATTGCCATCGAATATCGGAAAGTCTTTATCCAGAGTTTGTCTGGCGAGAATTTTCTCTGGTGTCACTGGATTCACTGATTTCATAGCTTCTGAAATCGTTTGGCACAACAGTTTCATCTCATTAGACGCTTGGACATTCGAGAAATCAGTTGACTTCGGGTGTGATTTTGCGTGAAAATCTGAAGTTTCGTTATTTGAAGTTTCCTTAGCGTTGACACTTCTGACTGAAATCCTGTCAGCAGATCTGAATGATTTATGAAATTTTTCACTTCTCTGGAGATCGTCGTCACATATTTCTTCTATTTCCACTGGTGACAATTTGTTCTCAGGTCACAATTTGTTTATTTATGCCTGCGTTTTTTCTGATGGGTTTAGAGGATGTATTTTCCATTTCTTGGTTCAAAATATATCAATCTCGTTCGAAGGACCAATGTTTCAGCTCAAATTAAAGTATTTTTCAACAACTTTATTGTCGCTTACTTTCAGAAAAACTGACATCTGTCTTCCAAATTAACAATTGACAACTACTAAATATCAATAAAAAAAATGATTTTCAATTATTTGGAATAGTCCAAATGGGACTGGAACAGACAAGTATCTGGAATGTCTGATGAAATATGAAAGAAATAGCGAATAGTAGACCACCACTATCAGGGAATAGTTATTTGTTTTACTAGGCGGCAAAGTACCACAGGAGTGACTGCCGCGGGTGCGTTGCGTTCTACCCACATTTCGTTCTGCCCACAGTCTCCGAATATACCCGAATGATGCATTTCGTAAAATTCACCGAATATTCTGCAATTTTTTATTAACCCAATCTAACCAAACCTAACTAAGCTGACCCAACCTAACACATTCATCGCCGGCCTATCGACAAGAAGGATGAATTTCGCAAGTTCGGAGACTGTGGGCAGAACGAAAAGTGGGTAGAACAGTAGAACGAGATACCCCCAGTGGGGGTATCTCGTTCGGATATGACAGCCGAGGCAGTGGGGGTCCCCCACTGCCTCGGCTGTCATATCCGAGCAGCGTTGCCAGACGTACCTATATAAAGGTATTTGTACCATTTTTCAGAGACATTGTACCTTTACATTTTTCCTTAACAAAAATACCATTATCTAAAGATTTGTGTCATTTTATACCGTTTTTTACCATGCAGCAGTTTGAGCCAGAAAAAAATGGTTATCTAGTTATCTCTTTCCCCTGTGTCTCCTGTACTGGAATGGCAACTGGAAACGTTGTAAGTAACCAACACAACGGCTGAAGCTAGGTGGTTCGTCCTGTCATTCTGGTCTGTGATTTTCCAGCAAATGCCAAGAAATCATAGAGAGAGAGAGAGAGAACTTTCTGTGCCGCGCTGTCATTGCCATGACGTTTAACTTAACGCACTGTGCCACATCTTTTGTCAATATGTACAGTATCAGTACGTCTTCTGTCGTCCTCCAATCCCCATCGAAAATCTCGGTCGTCCCTATCGTTAAGTTCCGGTTACACGTCGGCTCGGAATTCGGATTTATGAGTTAATATTCATTCAGAAACGTTGCATGGCGGTGGATAAATAAAATAATACCTATTTATTTATATGTTGTATTGTAGTAAATATATTGATTGTAGTCTCGTGTACCCGTTTAATGAAAAATTTTGAAGTTGATAGTGCTATAAGACAGTGACAAAAAGAAATGAGTAATAATAATAATCAGGTAGATTTATCCGGTTTGAAGACGAATATGATTATGATACAATAAATGTGTACTCTGTGTATGTAGAGATAAAAGTTTTGTGATTTGTTTTATTTATGAGAAATTTAATTTTTGTTTGAGAATAAAAACAATAAATCTGTACTCTGTGTATGTAGAGATAAAAGTTTTGTGATTTGTTTTATTTATGAGAAATTTAGTTTTTGGTTATTTGTTTAAAAAAAAAACAAAAAAGCTGTAATCTCTGTGTGCAGAGGTGAACATTTTGTGATTTCATTTATTTATGAGAAATTAAATTTTTTTTTGAGAATAAAAATAGTCTTCTACCTCAAATATTCGTTTTATTCACTGAACCTTTAAAATACCCATATAATCACAAAAATTTCGTGTCTTTGGTGTACCTTCATTTTGTTCTGGATACCTTGAAATCTAGGGTCCCTATACCTTGTTCAACTCCTCGCCATCTGGCAACACTGTATCCGAGAATCCGAGCGTAGCGAGGCTAGGAACTCAGCCAAGGCAGTCACTGCAGTCAGCAGTGTTGTTTTTTAGGGCACAATTGTGCCAAAAGGGGCTTCTTTTCACTGTGTGGGCACTATGGCACGCACTTTGAGAAATTGATCGAAAACGGGCACAATTTCAATTTGCCCCATGACATTTTATGATTCCGTATTTTCGTGGTCATTTTCACTTGTCAAAATTCTCAATTTTCATTTCATTTTCCTCAACAATCCTGTTTCCTGTTAGTATGAAATTTTAAAATTATGATTTATATGCAATATATTCATGATTTCTCAACGTTCAGATTGATAACCATTGAAAAATGGAGCTTCATGTATTATTTGAAATGCAATTGATGGAATTCCGCAGGTTTCTGGGGCCAAAAATGTAATTTCATTGCCTTCTTTGGGGCTTTGGACAAACCGTCTACTTTTTGCGACGACAAACGGTAACTCGAATGTGAATCAAGTGGCAATTTTTCATATTTATTTTATATTATTGAATATATTTATATTTTGTTTGTAATTCAAGACTGAGCCACTCGTCTTGGTGTTGAAACACCAAGAATAAGGCTGGATTCAGACAGATCCGAAATCCGATCGTACGACGATCAGATAGATCGCTTTCTGATTGGTCTGAATTTGAATTTAGACCAATCAGAAAGCTATCTAATCGTCGTACGATCGACACAGACACAGACACAGAACACCCTATCTACACAGAAGCGCAACTGAAGCGTTCCGACCGAATCGAAAGCTTGGCTTGTATATTGTCAACCTCACATTTGTGCTGTTAGGGTGTTATAAAATTTTCGAACAATTATCATTGTCCTTGGGTTATTACTACTGATAAATTTTATTAATATTCGATGAAAGCAAGATCAGAGTAGTTTTAAACGTTCGTTCCTGCAAAATTCAGTTGATCATTCTAAAACTATTTGAACATCAAATAGCTGCCTACACCACTTTCATATCTCCTTTTTTTTAAAGGTGCAAAAAACAGTAAGCCTATTTACTGAAATTATTTTGGTAATTATCCAAATTCTCCGATTATATTTGTTGAGAATAAGGGAATGTAGATTGCTGATCAACGAAGCATTTAGACGAATTTGATAGGGGAAATGTAAGTTCTGAATTATTAAGACCTTCCTAGGGTCGTATCTTCAAATGAAATTAAAACTGCCCCAATTTCAGTTCAGAAGCAGAAATGCTCAGTCTAGAAAGTTTACAAAGGTGTATCACTTGAACTGTATATCAATCGACAGTTTGAATTTACCGCCAAGAAATGACATTATACAAGCCAAGCTTTAAATCAAGGTTACGAAAAATTGACCCAAAAGATCAAAGGGACCGCCTTTAAGTTGCGCTTCTGTGTAGATAGGGTGTTCTGTGACTGTGATAATCCAGTACAGAACGGCTGTACTACATCTAGTGGAACAAGCCGCTTCATATAAGTACGTTTGACCTACACAGGTAAGTTCATTTTATGCGATAAGGGTCAATTGCACCGCTCTATTCAATGAAGGTTCAAACTAAGCTAGGAGCTAGGCTTGATCATCGAGGAACAAGAGATCTGATTGAAAAATCTGTAGCAACAAAACCTAGTTAAGATAAACCACAATTGAAGCCAAGTGGTGCAATTGGCCTTAAATGCGGTTGAAGAGATTTCGAGCAGATATACTAAACCGTTCTTCAGTAGATCAAGTGCTCAATAAATGCTAGGTGAAACAACATATGCAGCAGTTGTACTAATGAAAAATCTTATGACCCTTCAGGAATTTGTCAAGTTTAGCCTACCTAATGAAATGGCTGCTTCCCCTGAAAAAAGCTGAAATATGAAGAAGAACTGTCACATTCACCAGTCCACAGGTCGTGGTCTGTGGTAAAACTGTCAGAAAGAAAGAGGTTATTATTTTTACATACTTTTTTAGAGAGATTTTCCAGAATGAAATTCGATAATGTTAATAGATTTCTAAAATGATGGTGAGATGCATTGATAGTAAATTAGTGAGATGTAGCATTATACCTTTTTTCTAGGAGCAAGATATTGATTTAGAAGATCTGGAGTGTAGACTCTACAGTCAAGTTTACCATTCCAATGATAGAAATGAGGAACATTTGCCTATTTGTGGAAATATCATCACTCAAGTACCTGCTATTTCAGGAAGCCAGAAAAAAAATATTCGATATTTTCAGAAAATAGATCCACAGTCTAATCCACCATCTGGGTCACAAACTTATATTTCACTTGGTAATAATGGAGACGAAGGTCGTCCTCAAGAGCCATGCACTGAAATTCGAAATGATATCACATTAGATTCAAACTCATCGACCGTTGTCACTAATTGTGATACTAGTCACTTCCATAATAATGTAACAGTTAATCAATTTACTGTACCAGTCATAATACATCCTCATCCAGCATTGCCTTCACAACAACAGCCATATTTCAAGCCCTGGTCAAAATTAACTCAATATTTATTGCATCCCTCCAAAAGGGAGAAGAAAAAACGGAGTAGAAATAGAGATAAACCTAAAACAGAAAAAATGAGTAGATGGGCTTCATGTCTAAGAAGAAAACAGTTGAATGAAGTGACAATTTTTTTATCTGATGATTCTAATGATGATTGTGTAATAGTAGACAATAATGTGAGTAATAACAAACTGGGTGAGATAAATACTGGATTTCCAAAAAAATATAATGAATCTGATGGAGGAAAAAAGCCAGAATCAGATGATGATATTGTTTATATTCCACCACCACCAATTGAGGTGATTGACATTGAAGAAAATGACATAAGATCATCTTCTGTTATTACAATTGAAGATAAGTCCAGTTCTTCAGAAGATTTGAGGGATATGAACTCAGAAAATTTGTTGAAAATCTCTAAGAACCTAAAAGGAAATGAAGATTTGTTGGAAACTCCAGAGTCACCTGCATCAAATGATTTCTTAGAAAACCCACCAGTAGAAAATATCACTACCAATTTCAATTTCGGTTTACATGGCTCTGATTTCAGTAGTACTCAGGGAGACTTTGTTCGGCCTTCAACAAAGCAGCCTGTGGAATATTGTGAAACTGAAAGTAGTTGCAGTACCAATGAACTCAATAGAGATTTTAGCAATACTGTTAAGACAATTGTTTTTGATGAAGTTGAGTTTCCTAAAGAAGATATATTTTCTGACAAAAATCTGGAAAATTTTAGTTCCTTTATCACTCCTAAGAGAAACTCTAGATCTTCTAAAGAGATATCATTTAGCAGAAGCCCCAAAGTTAATAATGAAAAAGTTCAAGATCATAATACTTCATCAGATGATACTAGCTCTGAAAGTGATTATGATCAATTAAGGAAAAGTGATAGTTCAAGAAATACTGAGAACTTTTCAAGATATAAAAATTTACCGGATCTATCACTAATGGTACCTGTTAATGAGACTCCGAGAAAAAGTTCAGCAAACAAAAAAAATGCGAAACATTTTCTACAATGTGACTTGAGACGAAAGTCAGAAATCAAAGATGGAACAGAGTCATCTAAAAAGCAAACAAAGAGGAAGAAAAACATGTCTCAAAGTGTAAATGTAGACTCTGTGGATGATCGCAGTCATCATTCATCAGAGGATTGTGAGGGAAAAAAAGGGGAAAGGACAGAAGCAAATTCTGCCTGTGTCTCAGCACTAAGTGATCCTGATGAAGAGTCTGTTATACCAGAGAAAAGGAAAAAAGGGAGAAAATTAATTATACAAGAACATCCCCATAGCAAATCGGATACAGAAGTTTCATATGTTTTGGCCAAAATAAAGAAGAAAAAGGTGAAATATACTTCAATTGCAGATGAATCCCTAGTAAATGAAAAAGACAACACCAAAAACTCTGAATCAATTGAAAAAGTAAACTCTGCTGGTGAAGGTGCATTTGAAGTCAAGATTTCTACTTCTACAAAAGAAGGAGAGGAACCATGCCAAAACATTGATATAACAGATGTGGGAGATACTAATGTTTGTAGAGAAAATATGTCTGAAGTGGTGGTGGCGTCTGAGAGATTGAAAAAGAAAAAAAGAAAATCCGTTGATGTGCCAGATGCTTTGGGAAATGAAATAGATTATGTACTGGAGAAGTCAAAGAAGAAAAAGAAGCAAGATTCTGCTTCAGAAAATCTGTTGTCAATTGATATAGAACAAACAAATAATGAAGAAGAAGCAAGATCAACAATACTGGCTGAAAATTCTATTGATAAATCAAATGAATCATCATCAGTGGTGCAAGCTATCACTGAAACAAATAAAAGTTGTGAAATCACTGAGGATTTTTCGAAAGTTGAGAGTATTGAAATTGAAATCAGTAGTGACGAAGAAATAACGACTGATTCTGATTATGACTTCCTGATTTTAGATGAGACTGGGGTTGACATAGAATTGGCTAACTGTGTCAGTCCTACTCAAATTGTGGATACAGAAAAACCTGCCTTGGTCAAAAATAATTGTAGCCATGAAAGTTCACACATGACACCTACCTTTGCAGAATTTGATGTTGATAGCATTCAGAGCAAACAATCAGGTAACTAAGCATGAATTCGCATACTTGTTATGTAATTATTTTTCAAAATATTCTTACAGAGATAATAATGATGAAAAAATCTTTATTGCTAGTCAGTGGTGCTACAATGTTATTGTATACACAACAGAAAGTCAATAATGTCACAGTATTAATCAATAAATCAATCATTTATTCAGCATCTGAAACTATTGTACATAATAATAATAATAATAAATAAATAAATAAATTTATTCATGAAATTACAAGAAGCCGAATAGCTAAGGAAAGTGTGAATACATGAATAAATAAAAAACCCACAGAAGATCAAGTCTGTGCGTGGGTGAGTTACAGGACAATTTTTCACATTTCTTGAAATTTTTCATATGTGTGACACTTAAATCTAGAAAGTAACTAAGCTAAAATGAGTGTATAAATAAAATAAATATTCAAGAAGGTAACTAACATGAATCAAGCGTATATATAAAATGAATATTCACGGAATGTACTACCATAATCATTCGAGAGTATATTTTAATGGAGCATAGCATATGTAAAATGTGTTATCGGCAAAAGGAGAAATATCCATTACATAATGTTGCCGAGGGAAATAATAAAGAAATCGTTCATGTTACAAAATATAATGCATACAAAAGCTCATTGGACTAGTCAAAAAAATCACATAAGGTTTGAAGTCCTTACACTATTCAATCTAAAATTAGACTCATACATAAATATATACATACATATGAATCATTATAGGGTAAAATATTACATCACAGAATACACTCACAGGTTTAAAAATTCCTCGGTAGAGTAAAACACCATTCTTAATAGATATTCACCTGAGCTTCTTTTTAATTTTGATTTATTTTCTATATTTCCAAAGAGATCCAAAAATGTATTATAAAATTTTACCTGTTGGTAGGTTTGTCAATTCTGTCCTACTCCAAGTCAGGAAAAGGACTGTTGGAGCTTACTACCTCTATTGTACCTAATGGTTATGAATGTCACTTCTCTTAATTCTGGTTGAGTTATCACGAATCAAATTGACAATAGGGAGATATATGTAAGATGTCTAGAAGGATGGTGTACTGAGTTATACCTGGGCATGTTGGGGGTATACTTGGTGACACATGCCTACTATGATAATAAGCATCATGGCTTTTCGACATCAAATCAGTTCAGATGGCGTTTGCAACGAAAAGAGTTACAAATTTCCTAGGAAATATATAAACGGCCGACCTGACGGCTGGTTATACTTTTACTTTTGGACGCTGACTGATGAACAACCTATATTATTTGTTTAGAATTCTGGCCCAATTCCGTATAATTGTGTTCCATTCATTTTGTTTTTTCTGAGTATGACATAAGATTTTGCTCATTCTGTTGACTGCTCGAATCAAAGAATATAGTTTGTCGATCGATAGGTTGACTATGCACTTCTAATTAGCGTCAACTAGCGATGAAATTGAGAAACACACCACGATACGTAAAAATGACACTAATGACAGAAAAGTGTCGCCATAAAATTCTAAACAATATCGCATCGGTCCCAGCACCATCCTTCTAGACATCTTAGATATATGTAAAGAGATGACAATATGTCATTATTTCCAACTGAATGAAGATGTTTCTACATGATTCCTGATTCCGCATCCCCATCATGCATTTAACAATTATCTTTTGCATAGTGCTGTAGTAGTTTGCATAAGAGCGTAAGACATATGGAATATGTCTATAATATTACATTTCTAAAGAATCAGCTGTCGAAATCATACAGTGCTTTCTGGAAGGGTTTTTGAGTATTCATCGTTTTTATATTATCTAGTAAGCATTTTTCTCTGTTAAAGTTAGTCGATATTTGGGATGAAAATAGTTTGAAGATCAAGTGTTGCAGTTATCTATAAGATTACAGTGTTGAATGAATGTTTATTGTTGAATGAAAAAAAAACACTTTTGGATATATATATATATATATATATATATATATATATATATATATATATATATATATATATATATATATAGGGAAAGCGGAATGTTATGTGAGGATGCGGTCAAAAGGCTGGGCTGTTGTACAAGCAAACTCTTTGTTATTTGGTCGAGCTTTCGAGAATGTTTATTCTCTTTTTCAAGACATTGACGTGAGGTTATATCGATATCGATGTAACGTCCTTATTCACCCAGATACCCATCAGTGAGGCACTAGAAGTAAGTAATCAAAAAGAAATATAAACCAAAAGAGCATATCGATCAACGATACAGACAAATTGAGGGGGCACCAATGGGCTCACCACTGTCACCCATTATTGCTAATCTCTTCATGGAAGATATCGAAACCAAAGCAATAGCAATGTCAGACTCTGGCTGAGATGTGTTGATGACATTTTCGTGATTTGGTCACACGGACATCAGGAACTCGAAAGGTTTTTCAATCACTTGAATGAAATCTCCCCACAGATCAAATTCACCAAAGAAATTGAAGAAGATAACCAGCACGCATTTCTCGATGTTTTAATCATAAAAAGCCCCACGGCCACACGGTATATCGCAAAGCAACAGATACCTGAACGCAAATTCACATCATCATCCAAAACAGATTCACGCTGTGGCAAAAACACTAATTATACGTTCAATCAGGTTGGCAGACAACGAACATCAAAAACAAGAGCGGAACACGATCGAGGAAACTCTACGAATGAATAACTACTCAGGGAGAATTATAAAAACGGCTTACAAGAACAAACCGAAACAGCAGAAAACCCCAGAAACACCGGTCATAAAAACCAGACTACCATACATAAAAGGAACCACAGATAAAATCAGCAGAATTCTCCGCAAACACGACGTGGCTACTTCATTCGTACCAGAATGTACAATAAGATCGATACTCTGTTAACGGATCAACGTACGCAAGGATGAACATGAGCTATCAGTGAAAGGAAAAGTCACCACATCTTCCATCTTCCAACGCGTAGTGGAGACAGGACATAACATCAATTTCGAAAACACCCGAAAACACAAAAACACTAGCGAGCGATGAAAACTTCTACTCTCGAACAATCAGAGAGGCTATCGAAATTGAGAAACGACCGAGTAGTATGAACAAGAGAGATGACACCCAAAGAATACCAAGAACGTGGAAATCCATCCTATATCCCACTTGCCAGAATTGCCAGCAGTCAGAAAGCTGAATCGGATATTAAAAGGCTCCTTGGATCGCTCGTCCACCACTGACAATTATATTGGTGATAATAATTATAAAATTCTATTTTTTTACTCGAGTAGTGTGGAGACAAGTTTTGATACATTTTATAAATAATTATCAGTGTATGGTTATGAGCATCCATTTAAATACTCCAAGCATATTAACTATTGTTTATTCTCTTTACAGTCCCAAAATTGTTCTGTTTTGTTGGTTCTGAAGCTGGTCCAACTAGTTCTTAGGATGGGTGAAGTTGTCATTAAAAGGCTAGAATTAGTAGTTAAAGTTCTCATTAGAAGGTTAACATTTTTTGTTACAGTTTTATCTGTTTCAAATATGTTCTCTAAATTTTAGCTCTTGGTCAGTCAACACTTCCAATTGTTTCACCGTACTTATGTTTTCAATTTCGTTGTTAGCAATTTTTGTAACATGAACTACTTTGTAGGAGCGATAAATAGGCTATAAACATATGCACAAAAAAATGTAATTAATATTATATCTCTGAAATTTTTTAGTATACTGAGTTATATCATGTTTGTTTACAGATAATCCTGACAAATGGCTTATATCTCATAGAGATCGAGCAACCTATTTGAATATGGATGGCAACAGGGGACCAAGATGTAACAGATGCAGGCATTTTGGGCATACAGCATTGAAATGTACAGAAAAACCAGAACCTCCAAGTTGTTACCTGTGTGGACAGCAAAATCACCTGGAACCAAGATGTCCTAATAAAAGATGTACACAGGTAAACTGACAAACGAATTTTTTTTAATACCTTGTTTCATTGTTATTTCTTTCCATCCTTGTGCTCATATTTTATTGAATATCATGAGGTGGAATACAAAAACATTTCTAAAATTTGTATGATGATAAAAATAATAACATTCATCCATCCCAAGAAACATTTACAGTTTGTAAGTACGGATATTTACTTAACGTAAAGAGATCTATTGGATTATTGGGAGTTTGGTAGTAATTGATTCGAATTAATTGGAAAAGTAGAAGAGTACTCTTCATATTTGCATTTTTAGATCTGTTATGCACCTTAATGCTTGTTTATCTGACTATATCCACATAATTACAATAATACCCATAGAGCATTACCAGTCATATTGAACACTGCTCTTACTCAACCAGGACAAAGGTTTTCAAAAATGATTTCAAGTGCTTCACATTTCAAGATTTATCAACTATATCTTAAATATTTTGTTTATTGAAAATATTTGAAATTTTGTTTTTTTCACAAAATTCTATTTACCTCGATTTTTATCCTGAATAAAAACTTGTCTAATTTTTGTTCAAGTTTCTGTTGTCAGAACAATTTAAATATGATAAAATTTTCAATTTCTCTCTGAATTTTAATTTGATTTAATTTACTGGCTACTAGCTATCAATATATTTGGTAGAGAACAAGACTGATGTTTTATATTTTTTTCAGTGTGGAAATTTCGGAGAGTATTCAACAACCTATTGTTGGAAATGTTTTAAATTCCGCCATATCAAGTGTAGGATATGCAAAATGAAGGGACACCTTGAAAGTGTGTGTCCTGATTTGTGGAGAAGATATCATTCAACTGTAAGTTTAATTGTCTATAATATATATCCATTTTCAATTTCAACAGTCTCATTTTGAACTATCTGTTGTACTCCTCTTTCTTCTTTAAATAGCAACTATTTTTTGGAAGGTAAAATGTCATTTAATCTATTATTATCATTAAATGTATTGAAAACACTTTTTTTTGTATAATAATAATATTAATAAAGTTTATTCGGAATTCATAAAAAAGTGCATATACGTCAATTTGTAAAAAGGTGAATAAACAGTTCAATTATACCCGCGAGAGATACGAATTACATTTATGTATAATATATTTGATAAATTTGTAGAATTCAACAGAATAATATTGAAAAATTAACTAATTTTCTTAACTGAAGTGAGAGATTTCATGAAATGAATTTCGACGTGATTTTCGAATCCATTTTTCAATCTGTAGTTTGAAAGATACTAATGACTTGATCATTTTTATATGATTTGGACTCAAATCATAGTAGAATGGCAATGAATATTTAAAAAATTTCTCAGAGATTGTTGTTTTAACTCTATTTTTCAATGTGATATTATTTTTATTCCTTGTATTATAAATATGATTATTGAAATTTATATTCAATTCGTTTTCATGGATATAAATCATGATGTTATATCCGAATAATTGTCTTATGTCCATTTTATGTGTTTCTATGTACATATTTTTACTTGGATACAAATAAGAATTATTATATATTATTTTCAAAAACCGTATTAATGAAAAATAAAGAATGTTAAGGGTTTTTACGCTCATAAATGTTTTGAGATACTTGATGGTGTAACTAAGATCAGCAGCGAGGGGTGTTTCACTTCCGAAAAATTTGTACACGAAATCAGGATTTCTAGTGGTTTCAGGATTTCTTCAATTATTTCAGAAGGGATTTATGGATTTCGAGAAGATTTCTAGTGAATTTTGTACATGAAACGAAGTGA
Source organism: Zygogramma bicolorata (assembly GCA_032362365.1). Taxonomy (NCBI): domain Eukaryota; kingdom Metazoa; phylum Arthropoda; class Insecta; order Coleoptera; family Chrysomelidae; genus Zygogramma; species Zygogramma bicolorata. The sequence goes on along the minus strand of JAVJAQ010001667.1, from coordinate 6,598,434 downwards.
TACACTCCTGGGTCTTTTTTGTATTATTTCTGATGAAAAATAACTAACATTTTAATTGCAAAACAACCTATTATAATATTATTATTTCTTCAAAATACAGAGCACATATATCAAACACATTTAAACATAAATTTGATCGACTGCATTCTTTAAATATTTTCTACAGTGATAAATGAAGTTCAGCGATACAAGTTGCTTTGCTATTCTTCTACTTCACCTTACCGATAATAATTTTTTCAGATCGATGAAGGTCCGATTGTTGTTTCAAGAAACCAAGTGAAACCAAGGAATAAACAATGGTGTTCTGGGTGTGCTAGACAAGGACACTTGGAACACGAGTGTAATTATAACAGGGAGTATCCTCCAACGACCCCGTACGTCATAAATTATGAAGACAATTTGGCTCAAGGAAAGGACAGGTTACCACGCTTTCTTGTCGAAAACCAGGAATCACCAGAGTCTACTTCGACCATGTCTTCGTGTCAGCCACTCGTAATTCCCAACCATTCAATAGGTATCAATCAGCTACCTGAACCGAATCAATTCCCGATTCCCAATCAGTTGTCATTGCTGAATCAGTTACCGGCTCCCAATCAAATAGCAAATCTCAATCATATCCTATCTCCTATTCAAATGCAAATTTTCAGCAAGTTACCTGTGCTCAATCAGTTGCAAACTTTGGCATTGGTCCAGAACCAAAATGTAGTTTTGAATCCCTGTGCCGTTTCCAATAGTGTAAGTTCTTCATCTACCGTTGATCTTTCCAATAATGAGCATCAGAGCCATGCTGACAAATACAAGGTTATCGGCGCAAAAGAAATCAAACGGATAATACTCACCATGCCTGCTGCTAACGTGAACGATTTTTTGAGAAAAGAAATGCGCGATCTGGAAAATAGTGATATCCAACCTAAAGTATTGAAAAGTAAACTGTTCAAGTATGATAAAACGACGAAACCGATAACGCCGAAACTGCAGCGAGAGAAAGCCTACTGGTTTAGGCTTCTCAATATGTTCATATTTGGTAGGCACAAAATCGGTCACGGTCGACTACACGTGAATTATTTGAGAAAGCATCTGGCAGATTCCTCATCGAAACAACTAGATGATCCCAAACGAAGATCGTTGCTGAATTCTTACATGTATATTTTCGCTGACGAAAAACACAAAAATGTGAATTATTATAAGTGGATCAACATCTTGATACAGAAGGGTAATAATGAAAGAGTAAATAAGTACATATTATGAAAGGCAATTGAAAAAAAAGTATATATTATGAACATTTTGAAGGTTTGTTATGGTCAATACCTAGAGGAAATGTTGAATTTGACTATATGTCTTGAGAATTAATAATATTTATGAGGTCACTGACATATTCAGGTGTAGCAGGACATAAGGAATAGTTTTGATGAAGATGTTATTTCCATACTGGTGTTTTCAATAAATTGTTATTTTTATGGTTCCGTCCCTTCTTTCAATTATTTTTTCCCAAAAATTCAATTGTTTTTCCCCAAAAATTAAATTGTTTTCCATTCAAGCAAATGTAAGAAGAGATCCTCTCTCTTTAGCGCATAGGTAGTAAAAGTCTCATATTATAGTTTTGATTTAAAATTCTGATGCTTTGCATTATTTTCGGCATTTGGCTATAAATTATAGGATATTTCATTTTAATAACAGAGCTTTATAATAATAATAAAGTTTATTCAAAATTCATAAAAAAGAGCATATACATCAATTTGTAAAAAGGTGAACAAACAGTTTAATTATACCCGCGAAGTTAAAAACTTGTTGCGAGAGATACGAATTACATTTATGTATAATATATTTGATAAATTTGTAGAATTCAACAAAATAATATTGAAAAATTAACAAATTTTCTTAATTGAAGTGAGAGATTTCATGAAATAAATTTTGACGTGATTCTTGAATCCATGTTTTAATCTGTAGTTTGAAAGATACTAATGACTTGATCATTTTTATATCATTTAGAATCAAATGATAGTAGAATGGTAATGAATATTTAAAATTTTTCTGAGACATTGTTGTTTTAAGTCTGGTTTTCAATGTGATATTATTTTTATTCCTTGTATTATAAATATGATTATTGAAATTTATATTCAATTTGTGTTTATGGATATAAATCATGATGTTATATCCGAATAATTGTCTTATGTCCACTTTATGTGTTTCTATGTGTACATATTTTCACTTGGATACAAATAATAAGACTATATATTATATTATTTTCAAAAACCGTTTTTGAAGAACTCAACGCTCGCCGCACAAAGATTCACTTTTATACTACAATATATCTTACCGCTCAGTAAAACACATGGAAAAAGCGGCAATAATTGCAACTTTAATTCAATGACGGATGTAACAATTTTTTTCTGTGATACATCGGATATATTGCAAGTGAAACGTGGTTATTTTTCTATAAAATAACGTAAAAAGTGTTTGTTGCCAGATAAAATAATAATTGTGAAGATATGATAGAGTCATTGAAGAGTTTGAATTTACATTCGAAGTGTCCCCAATCTCAATATGAATCGATAGAAAAACAAATGCTATCAAATGTAGTGCAGGAGCAAGGTGAAGAAGAAGATATTCAACGCAATTCTGAACAAAGAAACAAGCATAATGAAGGTTCTTGGAACAATTTTATCATAATGAAAATTAAATAAATTATTCGAAAAATCATACATTTTATTCTATTTTATCCAAAGGATTGGAAGAAATTTGTGAAACAATTTAGTTGAATCATATGTCAAAGCTTTATTCGATATTAGATCAAATATAGATATGATGAATGAAGACCTGGTGAAGAAAGATGGCCAAGATGAGAACTTATCCATCAGAAGTCTGGGGGGAATCACAAAGCATATGTTCAGATCAAATCACCTTATGGTTCTCCCTCTGTTTTGAATAAGAAAAATGCGCAACATTCAGGTTTTGTATCGACTATAGAAAAATCAATGATGAGACATTGTGCCATTTCCAATAGTGCGAGTTCTTCATCTACCGTTGGTCTTTCCAATAACGATCATCAGAGCCACGCTGACAAATACAAGGTTATATGCGCAAAAGAAATCAAACAGATAATACTCACCATGCCTGCCGCTAACGTAAACGATTTTTTGAGAAAAGAAATGCGCGATCTTGAAAATAGCGATATCCAACCTAAAGTATTGAAGAATAAACTATTCAAATATGATAAAACGACGAAACCAATAACGCCGAAACTGCAGCGGGAGAAAGCCTACTGGTTTAGGCTTCTCAACATGTTCATATTTGGTAGGCACAAAATCGGCCACGGTCGACTACACGTGATTTATTTGAGAAAGCATCTGGCAGATTCCTCATCGAAACAACTAGATGATCCCAAACGAAGATCGTTGCTGAATTCTTACATGTATATTTTCGCTGACGAAAATCACAAAAATGTTAATTATTATAAGTGGATCAACATCTTGATACAGAAGGGTAATAATGAAAGAGTAAATAAGTATATATTATGAAAGGCCATTGAAAAAAAAAAGTATATATTATGAACATTTTGAAGGTTTGTTATGGTCAATACCTAGAGGAAATGTTGAATTTGACTATATGTCTTGAGAATTAATAATATTTATGAGGTCACTGACATATTCAGGTGTAGCAGGACATAAGGAATAGTTTTAATGAAGATGTTATTTCCATACTGGTGTTTTCAATAAATTGTTATTTTTATGGTTCCGTCCCTTCTTTCAATTATTTTTTCCCAAAAATTCAATTGTTTTTCCCCAAAAATTAAATTGTTTTCCATTCAAGCAAATGTAAGAAGAGATCCTCTCTCTTTAGCGCATAGGTAGTAAAAGTCTCATATTATAGTTTTGATTTAAAATTCTGATGCTTTGCATTTTTTTCGGCATTTGGCTATAAATTATAGGATATTTCATTTTAATAACAGAGCTTTATAATAATAATAAAGTTTATTCAAAATTCTTAAAAAAGAGCATATACATCAATTTGTAAAAAGGTGAAAAAACAGTTCAATTATACCCGCGAAGTTAAAAACTTGTTGCGAGAAATACGAATTACATTTATGTATAATATATTTGATAAATTTGTAGAATTCAACAAAATAATATTGAAAAATTAACTAATTTTCTTTGTTGAAGTGAGAGATTTCATGAAATAAATTTCGACGTGATTCTTGAATCCATTTTTTAATCTGTAGTTTGAAAGATACTAGTGACTTGATCATTTTCATATGATTTGGAATCAAATCATAGTAGAATGGCAATAAATATTTAAAATTTTTCTGAGACATTGTCGTTTCAACTCTATTTTTCAATGTGTTATTATTTTTATTCCTTGTATTATAAATATGATTATCGAAATTTATATTCAATTTGTGTTCATGGATATAAGTCATGATGTTATATCCGAATAATTGTCTTATGTCCATTTTATGTGTTTCTATGTACAGATTTTCACTTGGATACAAATAAGACTTATATTATATATTATTTTCAAAAACCGTTTTTGAAGAACTCCACGCTCGCCGCACAAAGATTCACTTTTACACTACAATATATCTTACCGCTTAGTAAAACACCTGGAAAAAGTGGTAATAATTGCAACTTTAATTCAATGATAGATCTTACAGTTTTTTCTCTGATAGATCGGATATATTTCAAGTGAAACGTGGTTATTTTTCTATAAAATAACATAAAGAGTGTTAGTTGCCAGATAAAATAATAATTGTGAAGATATGATAGAGTCATTGAAGAGTTTGAATTTACATTCGAGGTGTCCCCAATCTCAATATGAAACGAAAGAAAAACAAATGCTATCAAATGTAGTGCAGGAGCAAGGTGAAGAAGAAGATATTCAACGCAATTCTGAACAAAGAAACAAGCATAATGAAAGTTCTTGGAACAATTTTATCAAAATGAAAATTAAATAAATTATTCAACATATACTACTTATTCTATTTTACCCAAAGGATTGGAAGAAAGTTGTGAAACAATTCAGTTGAATCATATGTCAAAGCTTTATTCGATACTAGATCAAATATATATATATATGATGATTGAAGACCTGGTGAAGAAAGATGGCCAAGATGAGAACTTATCCATCAGAAGTCTGCGGGGAATCACAAAGCATATGTTCAGATCAAATAACCTTATGGTTCTCCCTCTGTTTTGAATAAGAAAAATGCGCAACATTCAGATTTTGTATCGACTATAGAAAAAACAATGATGAGATATTGTGCCATTTCCAATAGTGCGAGTTCTTCATCTACCGTTGATCTTTCCAATAATGATCATCAGAGCCATGCTGACAAATACAAGGTTATCGGCGCAAAAGAAATCAAACAGATAATACTCGCCATGCCTGCTGCTAACGTGAACGATTTTTTGAGAAAAGAAATGCGCGATCTGGAAAATAGTGATATCCAACCTGAAGTATTGAAAAATAAACTATTCAAGTATGATAAAACGACGAAACCGATTACGCCGAAACTGCAGCGGGAGAAAGCCTACTGGTTTAGGCTTCTCAACATGTTCATATTTGGTAGGCACAAAATCGGCCACGGTCGACTACACGTGATTTATTTGAGAAAGCATCTGGCAGATTCCTCATCGAAACAACTAGATGATCCCAAACGAAGATCGTTGCTGAATTCTTACATGTATATTTTCGCTGACGAAAATCACAAAAATGTTAATTATTATAAGTGGATCAACATCTTGATACAGAAGGGTAATAATGAAAGAGTAAATAAGTATATATTATGAAAGGCCATTGAAAAAAAAAAGTATATATTATGAACATTTTGAAGGTTTGTTATGGTCAATACCTAGAGGAAATGTTGAATTTGACTATATGTCTTGAGAATTAATAATATTTATGAGGTCACTGACATATTCAGGTGTAGCAGGACATAAGGAATAGTTTTAATGAAGATGTTATTTCCATACTGGTGTTTTCAATAAATTGTTATTTTTATGGTTCCGTCCCTTCTTTCAATTATTTTTTCCCAAAAATTCAATTGTTTTTCCCCAAAAATTAAATTGTTTTCCATTCAAGCAAATGTAAGAAGAGATCCTCTCTCTTTAGCGCATAGGTAGTAAAAGTCTCATATTATAGTTTTGATTTAAAATTCTGATGCTTTGCATTTTTTTCGGCATTTGGCTATAAATTATAGGATATTTCATTTTAATAACAGAGCTTTATAATAATAATAAAGTTTATTCAAAATTCTTAAAAAAGAGCATATACATCAATTTGTAAAAAGGTGAAAAAACAGTTCAATTATACCCGCGAAGTTAAAAACTTGTTGCAAGAAATACGAATTACATTTATGTATAATATATTTGATAAATTTGTAGAATTCAACAAAATAATATTGAAAAATTAACTAATTTTCTTTGTTGAAGTGAGAGATTTCATGAAATAAATTTCGACGTGATTCTTGAATCCATTTTTTAATCTGTAGTTTGAAAGATACTAGTGACTTGATCATTTTCATATGATTTGGAATCAAATCATAGTAGAATGGCAATAAATATTTAAAATTTTTCTGAGACATTGTCGTTTCAACTCTATTTTTCAATGTGTTATTATTTTTATTCCTTGTATTATAAATATGATTATCGAAATTTATATTCAATTTGTGTTCATGGATATAAGTCATGATGTTATATCCGAATAATTGTCTTATGTCCATTTTATGTGTTTCTATGTACAGATTTTCACTTGGATACAAATAAGACTTATATTATATATTATTTTCAAAAACCGTTTTTGAAGAACTCCACGCTCGCCGCACAAAGATTCACTTTTACACTACAATATATCTTACCGCTTAGTAAAACACCTGGAAAAAGTGGTAATAATTGCAACTTTAATTCAATGATAGATCTTACAGTTTTTTCTCTGATAGATCGGATATATTTCAAGTGAAACGTGGTTATTTTTCTATAAAATAACATAAAGAGTGTTAGTTGCCAGATAAAATAATAATTGTGAAGATATGATAGAGTCATTGAAGAGTTTGAATTTACATTCGAGGTGTCCCCAATCTCAATATGAAACGAAAGAAAAACAAATGCTATCAAATGTAGTGCAGGAGCAAGGTGAAGAAGAAGATATTCAACGCAATTCTGAACAAAGAAACAAGCATAATGAAAGTTCTTGGAACAATTTTATCAAAATGAAAATTAAATAAATTATTCAACATATACTACTTATTCTATTTTACCCAAAGGATTGGAAGAAAGTTGTGAAACAATTCAGTTGAATCATATGTCAAAGCTTTATTCGATACTAGATCAAATATATATATATATGATGATTGAAGACCTGGTGAAGAAAGATGGCCAAGATGAGAACTTATCCATCAGAAGTCTGCGGGGAATCACAAAGCATATGTTCAGATCAAATAACCTTATGGTTCTCCCTCTGTTTTGAATAAGAAAAATGCGCAACATTCAGATTTTGTATCGACTATAGAAAAAACAATGATGAGATATTGTGCCATTTCCAATAGTGCGAGTTCTTCATCTACCGTTGATCTTTCCAATAATGATCATCAGAGCCATGCTGACAAATACAAGGTTATCGGCGCAAAAGAAATCAAACAGATAATACTCGCCATGCCTGCTGCTAACGTGAACGATTTTTTGAGAAAAGAAATGCGCGATCTGGAAAATAGTGATATCCAACCTGAAGTATTGAAAAATAAACTATTCAAGTATGATAAAACGACGAAACCGATTACGCCGAAACTGCAGCGGGAGAAAGCCTACTGGTTTAGGCTTCTCAACATGTTCATATTCGGTAGGCACAAAATCGGTCACGGGCGACTGACTACACGTGAATTATTTTAGAAAGCATCTGGCGGATTCCTCATCGAAACAACTAGAGGATCCCAAACGAAGATCGTTGCTGAATTCTTACATGTATATTTTCGCCGACGAAAAACACAAAAATGTTAATTATTATAAGTGGATCAACATCTTGATACAGAAGGGTAATAATGAAAGAGTAAATAAGTATATATTATGAAAGGCCATTGAAAAAAAAAAGGTATATATTATGAACATTTTGAAGGTTTGTTATGGTCAATACCTAGAGGAAATGTTGAATTTGGCTATATGTCTTGGGAATTAATAATATTTATGAGGTCACTTGACATATTCAGGTGTAGCAGGACATAAGGAATAGTTTTGATGAAGATGTTATTTCCATACTGGGGTTTTCAATAAATTGTTATTTTTATGGTTCCGTCCCTTCTTTCAATTACTTTTCCCCAAAAATTTAATTATTTTTCCCCAAAAATTAAATTGTTTTCCATTCAAGCAAATGTAAGAAGAGATCCTCTCTCTTTAGCGCATAGGTAGTAAAAGTCTCATATTATAGTTTCGATTTAAAATTCTGATGCTTTGCATTATTTTCGGCATTTGGCTATAAATTATAGGATATTTCATTTTAATAATAGAGCTTTATAATAATAATAAAGTTTATTCAAAATTCATAAAAAAGAGCATATACATCAATTTGTAAAAAGGTGAACAAACAGTTCAATTATACCCGCGAAGTTGAAAACTTGTTGCGAGAGATACGAATTACATTTATGTATAATATATTTGATAAATTTGTAGAATTCAACAAGATAATATTCAAAAATTAACTTAATTGAAGTGAGAGATTTCATGAAATAAATTTCGACGTGATTCTTGAATCCATTTTTTAATCTGTAGTTTGATCATTTTCAAGTCAACGTGAAATTGTGTTGAAGAAAATTTAATTTTTGGAAAGAGATATAGAAGAAAATGAAAACGAAACGACTGAAAAGGTATATTCAGAGGCCCTCTTGCCTCAAAGCATTGGAATGTTTCACTGGTTTGACCAACTCTAATATTTCATTAGGAACTATAGAAAGATTGTTCATCCATAAATGAATAAAAATGCCAGATCGAACCTCTCATTTGGACACATGACTGTGAAAGGGCCTTCAAAACTTTAAAGGATCTGATAATATTCTTCGTATATACCAGAACAAAGATTAAAATAGCTATTATCTTCCTCTTATTATTGCTGTGGAGCAATATTATATCAAACTGCCGAACCAAAAAACCGACAGGTACGAGTTTTCAGTTAATACATATACATTCCCTAAAAGTGAAGTCAATTATTTCGTTACAGAAAAAAAATGTCTGGCAGTTGTGAAAGCAGTTCAATATTCCAGAACATATTTAGAGGAAAATAAATTCGAAATTCATACAGATCATAGTGCTCTAACATTTGAAAGATAGTGGCTAGATGGCAAATCTTTTTGACGACCTTCGATATGAAAATAAATCATAAATCTGGTAAAGAATTGGGAGACGCTGATGCTATTTCGAGATTATGAATGGACGTTCCTAAAGATGTACCGGATTATATGTACTGTTTGAACGTCATTATTTTGTGGTGGATCGATATTTGTTTCGCAGTTTTCTGGGTTTTTAACCTACCACAATCTGTGTACAAGTGCAAGTGTAGAAGGGCAGATTTTCAATCTACCCCGAAAAGTTGCTGCAAAAATTGTTATCATTTTGATTGATGAGGCATGGTAAAGCTTCGAAACAAAGTGGCAGCCCTGAAAATTATTCCATGAACATGCCTTTCAAAAACAAAGTGAAAACTACTGTTCAAACTGTGGTTCATAAATCACTTCTGATGCTCTTCGTGAATGGGCTCAAGCTTAAGGAATCAACCTGATTCATACGACCACTTATCATCCTGGTGGGAATGGTCTAGCAGAGAGAACTCTACAGGTTACAGAAATATTTATAAAATGTTATTCGAAATATAGAGGTGGTGGGGAGCTGCAATTCGTCATCATGACTACAATCACAAATAATTATTGGGCTGTTCACCCAACTATAAACTTCTAGGTGAAGGAATAGAGTCACAAGTTTATTGGATACTGAGATAGAAGGTAGAGATATTTGTGACTCAAGATTCGAAAATTTCATCACAGAAGTGATTATTTTTTGAGATGGGAGATTTGTAATATATAGAAGTATTGTATAGCCCTATGTAACATTTACTCTGAAATTGATTGTTGGGGGATAAAATCTCTCAATATTTCATTACAAGATGGTAGCTGTTTTCAAAGCATTTGATTCAGTTGATCATACCATATTTCCCCAGAACATTCAGCTCATGAAGGGAATGATAGGCATTGTAAATTATCTTTTGAGATATTATATAGTTAACAGAACAATAAAGTACATGTACAAATGATGTTGAAACTGAATTATTATTAATCATCAAGGGCGGGGCTTTAGACCCAATTTCGTAATAACTGTAAATACAAAATATTTCTCAAATCAATTTATCTTGTTATTACGCCATATATGTCGACGAATCAGTACCTACTGTATGCCGATAAAAAACCTCAAGCTCTAGAAAATACTAGAAATGAAGACTTTTAGAATTTAAGACTGGCGTTACGCCAATCTCCTTTCTGTTAAACTTGAAAAGAACATATATTGAATAAAAAAAAGTTTCTTCACCAAAATAATCTTAGATTGAATATCTTGTAAATATATGGGAATCATGTTCAAAGAGCAACTTCCAATAAATATCTGCTTTAAATAGAAAAGCTTTGAAAGTAATATATCGTCTTCCATATGATACTTCAACAAATCAATTATATTCAATAAAGGGTACCTACATTTTCTTTGGAGGAACATATCTCAATATGAATATTTTGAAACTTTCTCGATGAACTTATTAATGAAGAATATAATAGCCAGGAATTCATAATTGTCATATTAGAGGCAACATATACTTGTTTCATCTTGATTCTGCTTGCTCTGTGAATGGACAAAAATGATTTATAAAATATTAGAAATATCACTCAAATTTCGAGTAGGAAAAATCTTGATTGAATTAATCTTCATAAATTTGGCAATTTATTTGCTTGGCCTTTTTCCCATGAAATAATTTTGTATAAATATTTTAACTCTATTGAAACCTTTTGCTAAGAAAAAATAAAGAAAAAAATCATGAAATTACAAATCGATCATGAAGCAATCAGATCCAAACAAATAAGGTTGAAATGGAATTTTTATGGACGAACAATAAAATAAAAGGTATGATTGATCAAAGGAAATGATGTTCTGACAAAAAAAGTAGATATTGAATATGATGTCAGACATCACCCGAAGACGATTGCGGATATACCAGTGATCGAAACGTCGTAGGTACACTCAACTTGAAACTTGGTCTCAAAATTTGTGTGCATTACTTAATATTGGTATACTTTCCAAAAATGTTTTGAAACTGCTATATATCATATCCCATGTCCACGTATATTTATTTGTCACGTAGATTTTTAGATGTTGTGACCGAAACTATTAACATAACCGCCAATCTATGAAAAAAGTGATAGGCAAGTTTTTATTCTTGGGATGTAGCGCCAAGAGCGATATCTTCGCTTTTCTCAACTATCATCTCTGTAAGGAAAAGTCTCTCTGACGTCATTCAAAGATGAGATCCACCCCTAGAGCTAAAGGTTATTACTTTCCGTTTTTCTCGATTACTTTTTCGGTTTGGTAATGACCTTAATCGCTTGAGACAAATTCATTTGAATAAGACGGGTAGTTTCTGCAATTCCACAACTCTCCTGTTTTGGACATGCTGCCCTCCGAGTTATAAGTTGAATCTTCTGGTTAAACCTCACAACAGGGTATTTGTTTACTATAGTCTTATAACTAGCGACTTTCCGATAACATTCATGTTAATTCTAATCGATGCTGATATGGCGTCTAACCGGTTTTAATAGTTAAGGGAACTTTCTGTGAATCTGTCGATGCAACCTTCCTGGAAATTCTCACAGAATACCTGACATGATATTTCCGAAAAAAATAGCACGGAATTTTCAAATCACACCCTCTAGTTTTCGAATTATTAGCGAGTATCTAAGTAAAGTGACACCACCAATAATGATTTTCAATTTTTCGGGCTTTTCGTCCAATTGGAAAATTCTGTACCATTTTTTTTTTCAAAAATATCATGTCATTTCACGTTTTCTGTGAGAATTTCTACATGGCACCCTCTCTAGTTTCCGAGCGAATGTCAATTAAAATAACACCATCAAAAATATGATTTTCAATTTTTCCAGGCTTTGAAAATTATGTACTATTTTTTTCAGAAATATCATGTCATTTTACGTATTTTGTGAGAATGTCCTGGTGACACCCTCTTTAGTTTCTGACTTATGAGCGAATATCCGAATGAACCCAGTCAACACACGGACATTCTATGGATATCCAGTGGACATTCATTTGGGATATCGAAGATATCCAGAGGACATCCAGTTGATATCCGGTGGATATTTTATGGACGTCCGATGGATTTGCCCGAGTGGAACAAGCTGGATTTCCATATGATATCCTTCCGGGATATCCATAAGATATCGTTCAGGGATATCCATGAGATATTGTTCACAGATATCCAGAGGACGTCCAGTTGATATCCGGTGGATATTTTATGGACGTCTGATGGATTGCCCGAGTGGAACAAGCTGGACTTCCACAATATATCCTTCCGGGATATCCATAAGATATCGTTCAGGGATATCTATGAGATATTGTACACAGATATCCAGAGGACATTCAGTTGGTATCCGGTGGGTATCTTATAGATGTCCCGAGCGCAAGAAGCTGGACTTCCATAAGATATCCTTCCGGATATCCATAAGATATCGTTCAAGGATATCCATGAGTTATTGTTCACGGATATCTATAAGGTTTTTGGATATCGAAGATATCCAGAGGACATCTATTTGGTATCCGGTGGATATTTATGGACGTCCGTAAATATAATTGGGATATATCCATGGGATAGTATTCAGGGATATATCCATTCATTTATGAATATTCGCATAAGTTAATCTCAATATTGAACAACACAGATTTATAGTTTGATTCACAATAGACAGGGTAACTACTGTACATACCCCATATAAACTCTGTTGTGGTTTCAAAATAACCTTTGACTAGCTGATTATAATTCATTATTATTAATATAATGTTAGTGATACATAGATACTCCACTTTCAAACATCACCTCACTTATCATGCAGGATAAGTTTGAAGTAGGCCATTCAAAATTGAGAATATTCAACAATATTGACATACAGTTTTGGATATCATATGGGGTATCCTGAATAGCTCCTCTGAAGATTATCCAGTTAATGTATATCTTATGGATGACCACTTTGGGATATCATGAGAATATTTACTTCAAGATATCTTATGATATTCAGTTCAGGATATCTTTAGGATATTCAGTATTGGATATCTGATGGATGTCCAGATAAGGTCTTCTATATAAGGATTATTCAGTTATTTGATATTTCATGGATATCCACTTTGGGATATCATGAGAATATTCATTCCAGTATATCTTATGGAAATTAAATTCAGGATATCTTTAGGATATTCAGTATTGGATATTTTATGGATGTCCAGAATAAGCCCAGAGGTAGATATTCGGTGGATGGATATCTTATGGATTTTCATTTCCGGATATCTTTTGGACATCCTGCTTTTGATATCTCATGGATGTCCAGAATAGGTACAGGGATATTCCGACGTGAATTGGACATAAAGTGGATATCCATAAGATATCTGGTGTTGACTGGGAAGTGACACCTTCAACAAAAATTTTCGATTTTTACTGGCTTTCCCTCTGATCTGAGAACTCATCAGTCATCATTGCTAATAATTACGATTACTACTGAGAAAAACTTGGATTTTGATCAATACGTATATATTTCATTGCCTGTAATCCGCCTTATGGAATTGTGGCTGCTAACAAATTTTACAGAAACGTTGCTAAATCTCATTGATAACTTTCACACACACAACACTAATTTTTATCATACCCGTTGTATTGTAAATGAGTCGTAACGTTACATTTGTCAGGATAATGAGAGTAAAAAATGTACAATACGCGACTCGGGGGATAAGGCCAATATGTACACTCGCGAATTACCGCACTCTGCTAACGCCTCGTGCTCACAATTTTTCCTCCCTCGTTGCGTTAGGTATACTATTAATGCTCTACTATTAACGAAGAGAGCATGTTAGTCACCTCCAGTTTTTAAAATCATCGATGCAACGAATAGAAACAATGTATGTTTTGATTGGACCAATAAATGAATACATCGAACTTTCATCGATAACTTGTAAAACTCTACCTCTGATGAGAAATAGCCATATTCGAATGGCAACATTGTCAAGTTGACATTTCTGATGAAATTCCTATTATTGACATTGACAGAATGTCAAGAAGTATTGTCAAGTGCTTGAGTGTCAACATTAAACATTTGTTTATCAATTTGATTATTCTTTAGTTTAGTATATAATAGTTTAGAAATACAATTGAATACACAATGACTATCAACGATCCAAACCAAGAAGGTTGTCAAGAAATATCTCCAGATGAGACTGAGAAAACACAACTAACCTCATACATTGAGGAAATTCTAGAAAAGTTTAATTTCAAAAAAGAGTTGAGAACTATAAATCAGAATGCTCCAAATTCACGCCCAAACGATTCATATTTCACTAAATTGGATTCAAGTTTGAAAAAAAATACTGCTTTTGTAAAAAAAATTAAAAATTTTTCTTCTATCCATCTAGATAGTTATATCAAAGATATGTCTGGTTTGAATCTGTCTAAATATATATCAGAGATAGCTGCTGCAATAGTTGAGGCCAAACTCAAAATGAATGATGTCCCTGCTGCAGTTAAACTATGTAGTATTCTACACCAGACTTACGTAGAATTTTCACAGCACCTGTTTGAGAATTGGCAGAAAGTATTGACAATTAAAGTGGGGGAAAAAATTCAGAATCCAAGTAAGTTACGAGTTGATTTAAGGTTTTATGCAGACCTTTTACAAGCAGGGATTTTCTCAAATAAAAATGCTTTAACATTACTGGGCTCCGTGCTCATGAATCTAATCAATATGGACAAAGAAGATCATTTCAATGCTGCTATCATATTGAGTTTCTGTAAACATTGTGGAGATGATTATGCAGGTATAGTTAGTAGACATTTTGTAGCCATAGATTTTCATCTGTTTTTATTTCAAGGCCTTATTCCTAGACGTATGCGTGAACTATCTGTGAAGTATGCGATAGAAATTCCTCGGAGTGACTTTTTACCTTCAGAAAAAAAACAGAACGTTAGAAGCCTCTTGAAAGATTATTATGTTTCCCTCAGTAAACATTTGGTAAAAGACCACTTAGAAATGCAGAATTTTGAAAAACAGAACATGAGGATTCTGCAAACTAAAGGTGAATTAAGTCAAGAGAGAAAAGAAAAACTCGAATATCTTCAGTCATCCTATGACAAACTTTTAACAAATACCCAAAACTTTTCGGATATTTTGGATGAAGATATGCCAATATTGAAAGCACAGTCCTTGCCGAAAAATGAGGAGGTAGTGAAACCACACATTTTAGAAATATTCATTAAATTACTTTTTTTTAGAGCATGATTGTGACAGGTTCAGGAACAGATATGGATGAGGTAACAGCAAATTTAGAAAATATCTGGTGTGATGTAGAAACACAAAAATTTTACTGTGACCTCCCTGAACTAACAGTGTTTCTTCCCACAGCCTTTTTGAACAAAGGGCAAACTCCACCTCCTACAGATACTGTAACAGAAGAAGTCCTTGATTCTGATCTGCCTGTTGAGGAATTGGAAGAAGACAGTAAGTTATTGTTATAGGAAAATAATCTGTCTAGCTTTCAGATTTTTTTCAGGAATATGAAATATGAAACATGAGTACAATTTATATCTCTTATACTTACTAATACTCTAACACTTCAATCTCACATATCAGTACCACAACATTATTTGAAATGCTAGGATAAATACATGATTTTTTCATTCAAGATGAAATATTCATTAATAATAATATTAATTTCTTTCTTTGGTTGAGAAGTACATTTAAAAAAATTTAATGCACAATAAACAAAGAAAATGTCAGGTCCAAAAGTAAAAATAAAATAACTCTCCACATATTATCTTGAGCAGATCTTTTATTTTTTGCCCACTTATAGAGAGAAAACTGATCAATTCATCAGTTTTTGCGATTTCATCATTGTAAAATGTTATTTATGGTATTTATTACCTCACGAAATGATATTTTGACTAGTTTGTGATAAAATAAATATGATTCCTCAGAATATACTGTTTTGGGATGTTTTCTCCTTGCTATGTAAGTCGTCACGAATTTTTATCTGCTTGATTCAATTTACCATCTCTCTGAACCTCAATTCGTGAATTTTTTTATGCAGAAATTGATGATAAAATGAGTGTGGCTCTGACTCAAAAATAGCATTTGTTGATGTTGATACACTACATGCATATCCAATTTATATTCTTGAAATATTGTCTTCATTATTGCACTTTTATCCACTCATAATATTTTATATTTTTCAATAATAGAAAGTGTATGTACTGTGGTGTAACTTCTACTGATTGGATGTATTCATCTTGTTATTCATTCTATGAGATTTTCGAAAATTTTCGGATAAAAACTTTCTCCCTCTCTCGTGTATTGGCCTTGGCATCCTCCAAGGCCAGACAAAACCTCTTTTTGAAAATGTTAAAATTTGACAGATTCATATTCGCTCCTGACAACCAAATTGAGGCTCGCTTCTACTCAATTCTTAAAATAAAATAGAGTTTATTTATGCTAGACAAAGTCTTTACATACGTCACTGAGTTTACAAAAAAAAATAAAAAAACAATCGGCTATAAACTATGGCTATCATTCATGATCACTCAAGATAGATAAGGACACATTAAAAACTAAAATCTGACCTATCAATATTGTAGTTCAAGAATTCATCAATGGAGTAGAAAGCCCTGTTCAATAAATATTTCTTTATGATATTTTTATAGTTTTTATTTGGCAACTCTCTGATACCACCAGGTAGTTTATTATAAAAAGCGGGTGCAAAGTGTAAGGTAGCATTCCAAGACTTTCCCAATCTGAGAAATCTGACACGGAGATCATTTTGCGATCTTGTGGCATAGCCATGCTGTTCTTGCACTGTACCATACTTATCTAGGTTTTTGTATGCGTAAATCAGTGCCTCATAAATATAGTGACATGGTAGTGTCAGAATTTTCAGTGTCCTGAAGTCTGATCTGGCATCGTCCCGATATCCAATCCCAGCAAGGATCCTGATGGCTCTTCTCTGCAGACAACACTCGGGTGGCATGGTGCGAATGTCCCCAGGCCAGTAACCCATACGCACATATTGAATGTACAAGTGCATGATATGCAATAAGGCATACACCATGATCAGCATTTTTCGACAGGTTTCGAAGAACATGAATACCTGAAGCAATTCTCTTACAGACATTGTTGACATGCGTGTCAAAAGTAAGTTTAGGGTCTAAAGTAATTCCGAGAAACTTTACTTGTTCTGCATTATTGACAGTATTATGTGGTCTCAACGAGAAGACAATCTGTTCCGTTTTTGAAATATTCAGACTTAGTCGATTGGCTGTGAACCAGTCACCTACACTGTCAATGTGTCCCTTAACATGCTCGTCAAGGACATCATAATCTTTAGCTCTTAGTAAAAAGGTAGTATCGTCTGCGTACAGTGTAACGTCACTTTGCTGCAGTAATGATGTCAAATCGTTTACATATATTAGAAACAGCAAGGGTCCCAGGATAGAGCCCTGGGGAACTCCGTGATGTATTACTCTTTCATCTGATACTGTACCCTGAAAGGAGGTAACCTGTCGTCTGGCTGCAAGATAACTCCGAATCAACTGGCAACTTGAAGGCTCCATTCCATAAAATTTTAATTTTTCAATTAAAACGTCATGTGAGACACAGTCGAAGGCCTTGAAGAGGTCGCAAAAGGCCGCACCTACAAAGTCGCCCTCTTCAAAGCCCCAACA
Source organism: Zygogramma bicolorata (assembly GCA_032362365.1). Classification (NCBI taxonomy): domain Eukaryota; kingdom Metazoa; phylum Arthropoda; class Insecta; order Coleoptera; family Chrysomelidae; genus Zygogramma; species Zygogramma bicolorata. The sequence goes on along the minus strand of JAVJAQ010001667.1, from coordinate 6,580,440 downwards.
ATGCCATCACATAACCTATTTATGGCCATCCCAGTGGCCCTTCCACATCTAAAACCAAACTGTTCATCAATAAGTATACCATTCGATTCAAAGAAATTACACAGTTAAGTAAGCACTTTCGACACAATTGGTATTAGTGAAATCGGCCTTTAGCCATCTGGTGAATCTGGATCTCCATTTAAAAAAATAGTAATTGTTTTACTTATTTTGAAGGCATTTGGATAGACAGTTTCTTCAATACATCTATTATATAATTTAGTCAAAGGAAGAATCAGAGCGTTTTTAAGTTGTTTAAACATTACTATATTAAAGTCATAATAGTCTTTGCTATGCTTACTCTTAATACCATCTATGGCAGTCCTGACATCATTGAATGAAACTGTGTTAAATGAAAAGCCTCCCTGAGGAATGTCCCTACTTATACCTTCCAAGTAGAATTGAAAAGGAAAGTTAGATTTTGGTAAAGTCGAAACAAGTGTATCTGCCACTTCAGCAAAAAAGTTATTCAGATCACTGGATTGTAATTTTGTACTCACTTTGGAAGCAGATCTCTTTCTGTTATTGTTTATTACTTCCCAAGAAGCCTTACTAGGGTTATCTGAACGCCTAATGTACTCAGAATTCGCCTTTTTTCTTTATTCCGCTATGGCATGCCTGTACTCTTTCTGACTTCCTCCTTCAGGAAGGTACACTCAGACTCCTGATTCATGATTTCTAGTGTACGAATTTCGTCACGCAGGGCTTCCAGTTCAGGAGTAAACCATTCAATATTGGGTGCATTCCGTTCTCTGATTTTTTTGTGGCGCACTGGGAAAGCGATGTTCCGTATACCTATTAGCCTTTCTATAAAGCAATTATATACCTCATCAACTAGGATGTTAGAGTCAAAGAGTTGCCAATTTTCTTGCTCAAGTAGGTTGTACATCGTAAATTCTCCAGCAAAAACCAACTGCAAACTCAATTTTCAATATCTACGCTAAATATAACTTTCATTTTCACCTTTCAAATATTTATCATTATTTTAATAGAATATCGAGATCTATTTTTCATGAAAACATGCTTATAAAATTCAATTGTTACTTTCAAAACCAGACCGAAGTGAAAAATAAAATTTATGACATCTCTGTCTACTTTTACCAAAGCTTCTGTTAAGTCTTTTCTCCTGTAGTTACTAGTCGGTTTATTTCTTAATCTTAATATGTATTTCACATCTTCATTTTTATTAATATTATGTTTGTCTTATTAATTTACATTTTTTTAAAAGATTTTCCCTGTAAGATTATTTTTATTATTAAGAATAATTTATAAGACTTTGTCTATAAGTTTTTTTTACTTCTGACAATAAAGTATATTTGATTGATTGATTCCATTACAGCACCAAGATAATTGCGAATTAAGCCTATATGGGAATGCAGAAAATGCAACTTTATATTCATGCTTCAACCCAGATTATGAATATTATTAGGCATACTATTGTTATTGTAACAAATACTGTTAGCACAGAAATTCACAAGATTGATTTTTTAAATATTTTCTTCATTCAACTTGAAAACTATTTATTCTAAAGAGGAAAATGATCGAAAGCCTATGTTGAAAAAATACTTTATTATGCTTGCTTTAATGCTATCCTTGCATATAGGTAACACTCGTTTTCTGCTTCTTTAGTATTATATTTGTTCTCGCTGCCTACATCCCCCTTTTTTCAAAGGTAAAACAGAAGAGCTCCCAGCACCAGAAGAAGAGGTCGAAGATCCGGCAGCAACAACTGCTAGCAATAAAATCGTTCTGGAAGCATTCTTGAACAATTTACCGAATTGTGTTAACAGGGAAATGATCGATAATGCAGCGATAGATTTTCTAGTAACCCTTAACAGCAAACACAACCGCAAAAAGCTTGTTCGCAGTTTGTTCGGCGTGAATCGTACCAGATTAGATTTACTGCCGTTCTATGCTCGATTTGTTGCCATACTCCAACCCGCCTTGCCCGAAGTGGGAAACGAGTTGTGCCAAATGCTGAGACAAGACTTCAAATATCACGTCAGGAAGAAAGATCAAATAAACATCGAATCGAAAATTAAGGTTGTCAGGTTCATAGGAGAATTGGTGAAGTTCAAATTGTATTCGAAAATAGAAGCGCTTTATTGCCTCAAGGTGTTACTGCACGATTTTTCGCACCACCACATCGAAATGGCCTGCAATTTGCTAGAAGTTTGTGGAAGATTTCTATATTGTAGTCCCGATTCCCATCAAAGGACCAAGGTCTACTTGGAGCAGATGATGAGGAAGAAGTCTGTGATGGCTCTCGATTCCAGATACGTTACGCAAATCGAAAATGCGTATTACTATGTAAACCCGCCGGAAGCTGTGACAATTGCGAAGAAAGAAAGGCCGGTTATGCACCAGTTCATCAGAAAATTGTTGTATCAGGACCTGCAAAAAAATAACACGGACAAGATTATGAGGCTGGTGAGGAAACTGGATTGGTCTAATAGGGAAATATCTACTTATGCCATCAAGTGTTTGTCTGGGGCACATAATCTCAAATATTTCAACATCAGGTGAGTAATTACATGGAAATGGACACTATTTTGTGGTGGATCAATCATTTCTTTTTAGCTTTTTGTTTATGTTTTTTTTACTTTGATCAATGATTTTATGTGTAACAAATGTTAAGCAGTCTGTAAAAAGGCTTCCATCTAAAAATTTGTTGAACTTAACGAACTCGAATTATGGGTTTAACATGAAGTACCATGCAGCGCGTAAAATTTTTGGCGGATTAAGATTTGTTTTATCTTCAATCAAAATCAATCAAAATCTGTCACTGCCGCCCGGTCTAAGATGTATTTGATGACTTTCACATATACCTTGGCGAAAATGAATTCACTTGTTGGAGCACTCACGTGTTCCATCTCACTAACAAGTGAAAACTTGCAAGACATTTCATGTGCTTACTTTGCTAATTGTTGGTAATCATTTGAAAATTATATATTATAAAATTCCCTTTTTCGCAAATAAACACTATTCTATTCTAGATGTTTGGCGAATCTTTTGGCTGGTCTTGTGGCTTATCAAGAAGAAGTTGGAACAAAAGTTGTGGATAGCGTCTTGGAAGATATACGATTGGGCATGGAAGTAAACCTACCAAAATTCAACCAGAGAAGAGTTGCACAGATTAAGTATCTGGGAGAATTGTATAATTACCGAATGGTGGAAAGTTCGGATGTTTTCAAGGTGAGAAGTTTTCAAGGACTGTATGAGCTTTTAATACCAACAGTAAATGATGTTGTATGATAACCTCATAAAAATAACTGTAATTACTTTTCATTGTCAAAGTCAGGATCGCAGAATATAGAAATCAATTTAAAAGTATGTAACAGCCGACTTCCCGTACAGAATTTGGAATCTTAAGGTCAACAACCACCGAAGTCACTGTTTGTTGAAGAGAAATATTTGTTTGAAAAGTTTCTGAAATCATTATGAAATTTTTAATGAATTGAAGATAATGTGAATTTTATTGATGCATATAATATTTCAATCATGTTTGTGATGAAATGTTGACAATTATTTTCACAGATCCTTTATTCAGTAATATCTTTTGGAGTATCAATGGATCCTGCAGAAATTTCACCTTTGGACCCACCCAACCAGTTGTTCCGAATACGTTTGGCTTGTGTTTTACTGGAAACGTGCGGTAATTATATTCTTTATTGTGTGTTGATTTTTATCATAATCTCGTTTCATCAAAATCTCCTCCATAACACATTACAGAAAGGCTGCTATTTATATTTCGAGAACTAGCAATCCCAGTGTTCCCATGTACAGATTTGATTTAGCGCGAAACGACTTTTTATCCTAACTCATCAACAATGAAATGTTTTGGCAAACATTTTCAATCAGGGAAGAAGTCATTGACTCGTTGGAAATTTCCTTTTTTGGAGGTATTTCAAACAAGCACATGCAGAGGGGTATTTGTAGGCATGACATGAAGCTTTACCACCATAACACCTAACTGAAAATGCTGGCACTAAGTGTGAGGTAGCTTCTTCAGATTGGTATTGTTTTCTTATTCTGAAGATGCAAACTTTTTTTAGCAAAATGCCCTTCGATGGGAGTGTTTTCAGTTTAGTGTTAAAGTAATTCTACTAATAGACTCTGTGTTGTAATATATGTCAGCTATTAAGCTGATTGAAATTAATGGATGTTAAGATAATTTTCAACTTTTCTACAGGCACTTATTTCAGTAGTGGAAGCAGCAAGAAAAAACTCGACTACTACTTGGTCTTTTTACAAGCCTACTACTGGTTCAAAAAAAAATTATGGCAAGAAGCTTTTCCCCCAATGCTGGAGCATATTTTCAAAGAGACTCTGACAGCTCTCAGACCTAAGTTGAAATTATTCAAAAATTATGAAGAAGCTTTGGAAGAGGTGAATAATATTCGTACCACTCTTGGTATAGAAAAACTCTTGGAGGTAGACAATACTATCACGGACGAAGATGGATTGGATACCATAGCTGAGACAGATAACGAAGAAGGTGGGGATGACGAAACATCTGAAGGTGTCACTGGACCTATTACGGATGATACTGCCACAGAAGATGAGACTGTTGATAATACTCAAGGATCAGATGAAGAAGGTATGATTATTGTTGTGACGGTTTTGTATGTGTGATATATCACTCGAATACATACTTTTTTGCAAACTGTTCCAGGTGAACCAATAACGAGTGAGGCAGAGCAAGAGCCAGTTTCGGAATCCTTAGCTATACCAAAGGGGCCAAAAAAAGTAGATTGTCCAGAGGATGATGAATTTTTGAGTGCACTGGACAAAATGGTTTCTGAAAATATCCAAGAGCGAATGAAAGAGCCAGTTAAGGCTGGAAATGTGGACATTTCAGTTCCCGTTGTTATGAAATCTAATGCCAAGAAAACATATGAACAGCTTCAGGTAGGATTTAAAGTCCCAGTAGTAGTAGATGGTTTAAGTTTATTTTATGAGAATGTAGACAAACATTCTGTCTACCAGTTCTCTTTGAAAATCAGTAGAAAACTCAATAAATGCCTTCTTGTCAAGTAATAATAATAATAGATTTTAGTGTAGGAAAAATTTAGAAACGACTTTATCTTCTATATGTGTTTTTTTTAATATTCTGATTTCTGTGGAGGGTTACAGCTTGATATGCAAGTAGACAGACCGCAGTTCTTGTACTTGGTGTAGTAGGAGTTTGAATCTTTGGTTTAACAGCAGATGGCGTTTTGCCTCAATTATGAATAGGGTCACTGGATCTAGTCAGCTTCGCTTACTCGGGTACGGACAATGGGCGAGGCCCCGGCGAAAATTGTTGTAAATTTGCCAATCCCAGAAGATACCCAAAAATCGGCCAATCGCACTGTAGGATAATTTGTTTATACGAATTCGGAGAATATGAGAAGAAGTGTTTGAGTTCAGGCGAGTTCTGAAATTCAACAGTAAATTCCATCAGTTCTGTCACTGATGCCTCTCTTTCTCTGTTTGTGACGAACGACAAACAGAGAGAGAGGCATCGGTGAGAGAACTGACAGAAGTTACTGTTGAATTTCAGAACTCGCCTTTACTTTCGTGTTCGTGTATGCTTGTTGAGCAAAAATAATTAACGTGGTCTGTGTTGTTCAGGTAGAGGCTATTTTAAATTCCCGACCTGTAACTCCATTATCCAACGATCCTTGTGATCTCATCCCATTAACCCCATCCCATTTCCTTATCGGAGACGTACTCACTTCCATATCACAGTTGGATATTCAAGATGTAATTTCAAATCGACTATCTCACTTTCAACAAAAGATACAGCATTTTTGGAAGCGTTGGGGCAACGAATATTTGTTAACGCTACAGCAACGATCCAAGTGGAAAACCGATCGAAGTCTTGATCTGAAAGTTGGTGATATGGTCCTACTAAAAGGTGAAAATACTCCTCCAATGAATTGGCTTCAGGACGGATTTTGAAACTTCATCTCGGCGCAGACCAGTTGGTGCATCTATCAAGACTCAAAGTGGTGAAGTGAAACGCGCGATAAATAACTATGCAAGCTGCCTATCAATGTTAAAGCATCATGAACAATTTATTTATTTTCTTCTTGAAACGCTCAGCCTTTCAACGGGGGCGGCAATGTTGAAACAGAGTACGTTGTTACAGTCCATTTGTTGAATATATGTGTTTATGAAAAGTGAATTGAAGTTTAAATTTGAAAACAAGTAAGCCAAATAATCCATTACATTGTGAAGTCCATCTCTACATTTCATCGCCAAATATTATTGTTTGAAAAAGTAGGTACTTCACTGCTTAAATTTTCAATACAGGTTTATCATTTTCTTGAAAATTCCAGGAAAATCTTCAGAATTTACTCGAATTTAATGTCTAACGACCTAAAATATGAACTGTACTAAAGTACTCGTGGTATTGTTTCAACATTCCTCTAGTCACGTTACAAATATTACTTGGAATTCAACTCGAAAAGCTAAAAGGAAATTAAAATAGTCAAATATCCATAGGAAACACCCAAAATTTTAGTCAAAAACCCTTGTGATTGTTTACATTTTGCATCGAGCATCAAAATGTCAATGTCACGTCAATTTGAAAAATGACAGTTTGTCTTTTTCTTTTCTGAATTGTTTAAACAAATTAAAGTGCAATGCCATTGGTCAATTTTTGGGTAATCGTTCCGATTAGCTCCACCCAATGTCCGTACCCGTGTAAGCGGAGCTTACTAGATCCAGTGACCCTAATTATGAATCACTATATTATTCTGTTCTAAAATTGTTCGTTTCCGTTAACCAGCTGACGAACGTCAACCCTCAGAAGTCGAAACTTGTGCGAGCAATGGATCAACGAGGCCTTACCTTTTAACGTGCGATTACCCAGCACGGTGGCCCGGCGAGGATTCGAACCCCGGCCTTCCGCTTGATAGGCAGATATGCTAACCACTACACTACCGAGACCACTTCCTTTAACATATTGTTTTACTTTCATGTATACCTTTTTTTCATTTGGTTCTTATTTGTATTCAGTTTCGTAAGAATATTAGAAACTGCTCTTGACTTATCCTTGCCTTGATGTATGAATTCCTGTATTCATTTGTAGGAGTCAACTAGTGAAGCTGAACAAGGAAAAATTGGTTTTGTTTTGATGGTTCGTAAAGGTAATAAGCAGCAATATAAGCAATTTGAGGCTGAGATCGATTCAGAGTTGGCCCAAAATCTCAGAGACCAAGAACAAGTTCAGAAGGAAGAAAAGGAAAAAGTGAAACGTCTGACGCTGAACATTACTGAAAGATTCGAAGAAGAAGATTACCAAGAGATGATTCAACAACAAAATAGACCCGTTACCCAAAATCTGAACAGAGAACGCAAAAAATATCAACATCCTAAGGGAGCGCCAGACGCAGATTTGATATTTGGTCCAAAGAAAGTTCGGTAGAACATCCTATAACGAGAACTGGTTTTGAACATATAACCATTAGGCATTGGGTTGGATAATGCGACTTTGGCAGAATAGAAGATTTGACTTAACTATGATGAAGTTGCCATACGCATTTCTGTGGGGTACTGTGTGCGAAGATTCGTTGAAAGAAATAATAAATGTAGATATTTCAAAAGATTACATGATTTTGAAAAATTGATATTGGTTTCTGATTTTTTTATTGTGGTACATAATTTCTATACATTAGGTACAACACTTCTAACCTACTTATCTTTGAAAGCAACAATTACAAAAGTACAAAAGTAAGACTAATTCTAATCAGCATCTTGAAATTCCTCTTCCTCATGTCCATTTCGCATATTGACCTGAATGTCTGGGAAATTGTCCCTAATTCTTCTTGTAATATCTTCCACATCTGTAACAAGTATTTCTCAGTTTTTTTGTTTTGTTTAATCAAGTGGAATCACATGACATATTCTGAGTTCTTGCCACAAAAAATCTGTATGTACGATAAACAATTGAGTATGGATTAAATTACAATAAATCTTCATTGGCTTCAAAGACCTAAAAGGTATAATGCAAGTCAAAACGATTCATAATCAAGAGAGATTCTTTCCTCAACAGCTAACGTTTCACAGTAAAATTTGAACTAGTTTTTTGATCTCTGCGCAAAAATCATGAGAGTTTTTATTTTCGTTTCATCAAGTTAAAAGACATGAAATATTCCAAGCTCTTGTTCACACAAAATCTTTATGTATGATAAAAAATTTAGTATGGATTAAATAATAATAAATCTTTATTGGCTTCAAGATAGATAGATAGATCCTTTATTAGTTCTTTTGGAAATACCCTTTCAGGTGTAGAACATGTCAATATAAAAACAAAATAAAAAAATACACTCTTTGTACATGGATGCACACACATACACACAGTCATGTAAAATTAGATGATAGATATAGCCACTAGATAAAACAATAAGTATTACAATTTACAAGATAAAAGAAATAATTGTTATCAAACTAATGTATCTGCGAAATACTCGTCAAGTGCATAGTACGCTTTTTTAATGAGCAAGTTTTTCAAATTAATTTTCAGCTTCCTACTGGGCTGCGTTCTTAGTGATTCAGGTAATTTGTTGTATATGTTGATTACTGAGAAGGGAATATTTTTTTGTATATATGTGAAGGTGGGCCTAATATTCAGAAGATTGTTTTTATTTCGAGTATTATACCTGTGGTTTCTGTCATAATATGCATAGAGGGCCATATTTTCGCTTATAAATATGACTGCTTCATATATCAATATGCTAGTCAAAGTAAGAATATTTTTATCCATGAATATAGACTTACAACTGACTCTTTGTGGAATATTGAAAATCTTTCTTAGACATCTCTTTTGTAGTGTGAAAATCTTCTTAACATCTGCAGATGTTCCCCAGAAAATGATACCATATCTAATGGCTTTGTATATAGGCATAATATGCTAGCAGGGCTGCATCTGAGGATATGTTCTGTGAGATGACTTTTAGGGCATAGCAATCAATATCTCGATAGATTTTTTGACAGTTCACTTATATGGCTTTTCCAATCTAATTTCGAATCAAGCGTGATACCGAGAAATGAAAGTTTATGTACTGCATTTACGGAGTTTTCGCCAAGGTTGAAGCTGTCCATATTGATGTTCTGAGAGAAAGGAATAATTTGAGTTTTATTGGTATTTAATTTCAGATTATGCATTGTAAAGTATTCCTCCAATGTATTTAAAGTGTTGGTGATATTATATCGTATTGTTACTTGTTCATCAGAACTGAATATTATCGAGCAGTCATCAGCATATTGAACCATATATTCTTTAACAACTTCCGGAGCATTATTGGTATATATTATATAGAGTAGGGGACCTAGCACCGATCCTTGAGGGACACCTCGAGTAATCAGTAGCTTGTCAGATATAAAGTGAATATCTGAGTTCAATTCGGTCACACATTGATATCTGTGTTTTAGATACAAGGTGAGTAGATTTAGTGGCAATCCTCTAATGCCATAAAGAGACAGTTTTTTGGCCAACAGGAAGTGGTCGACACTATCAAATGCCTTTGACAGATCGAGATTGACAGCAGTGGTTATATGTTTCTCATTCCGAGATTCGATTACCCTACATAATGCCTGATAGGTTGCTCGTATAGTTGATTTGTTCTTTCTGAAGCCATTTTGTCTATCACATAGAAGGTTGTTAGATTCCAGAAAATTGGTCAATCTTGCACATATTATTTTTTCAAATATCTTACTGATATTTGACAAAATTGCAATAGGCCTGTAATTATTAATGACATTCTTATCACCTTTTTTAAATATAGCTCTCACAAAAGCTGTTTTTAATCTATCAGGAAAAATTCCTGTTGAGAGTGAAATGTTAATTAGATATGTCAGAGGCTCGCATAACTCATAGGCTGCATATTTCAGGAGTTTTACTGGAATTTCATCCTCACCAACTGATTTTGTGTTTTTTAAGTTGATAATTGTATCGTAAACTTCCTGTGGATTTGTTGGCAGAAAAAATATACTCTTTCCAAGAGGGTTGGGCATAAAACAAGCATTTTCTATGTAATTGCCATATCTCAGATCAGGACAACTGTTTATGAAAAAACTATTTACTTTATTTAGAACTATCGTTTTATCCTTTGCATTGGGGTCAATATTTTTAATTGGAGTCCTTCAGACCTTTGGTGTAGCCATTATAAGTTTTTACAAGATTCCAAACTGCCTTGGACTTATTTTTCGATTCTTTCAAAGACCTAAAAGATATAGGTAAAACAAGTGGAAAGAAACATGTACTTTTAAATAACCAAGTGAGATTGTTTCCTCAACAGCTGTTCCAGAGTAAAATATGAGCTCATATTTATGTATGATTTTGAATTGGCTAATCTCTGCACAAAAAATATGAGAGTATTATTGGAAAATTATTTACCAGCATCACCACCACCCCTCTCCATACTATGATATTCATCATCCATTTCAGCCTCTGCATCCTCATAGAGGTTGTCATCTTCATTAGTACTATCATCATCCACATCAATGGGATCAGGATTCAATTCCTACATGGTGAATGTGTTAATAGCTCTTATATAAGTAATTGAATGCTAGACTACCTGACAAATCCTTATGGCCTCATAAAGTTCTGTTACAACTCCATTATCAATACTTGGCGAAGCTGGCACTAATAGTAATTCAGATACTTCTGCATTTGATTCAGCATCACTATCTTCACTGTCAGCTACATCTGGCTCCGGCGAGGCGCCTGGGAATTTGATGAAAGCGAATAGAAACTAGAATTTCGAAATGGAGTAATAAACTAAACTACCTGGCATAGTTATGCGTCCATCGATCATTATATATAAGCATTCTCCAGGATAAACAGCAGTATCTTTAGAGATAGCATGTAATGATATACTGGGATATTCTATCGTCAGTCCAACATCATCTCTCTGTTGCCAACACAGAGTACTAGAAAACATTACTTTTGTGAATTGAATTAAAAACAATTTGGAGAAACTTACTGCTCACTCACATAAACTGTACCTATTCCAAGGTCTTTTTTGTCTAATACGGCGCGAACATCGCCTTTCTGGTATCTAATATCCGATTCCGGATATCTGAATGAATTTATTATAACCATTTTCTTGACTTTTTCGAATGAGGAAATTCAAAATACAAAGTAGTAAAGTAGAAGGGAAACAATTACTGTGTGAAGTTGGCTGCGAGGAGACCTCAAAAAAATCCGTAAAAGCCTCCAAAAAAATCCGTACAATTCCGTAAATTCAGAGGCGGACGAATTTCTTAGTGCATTTAGGTTATTAGTTCAGTGTGTTTTCGATGTTCATACTGAAGCCGCAGAATTTGAAATGGGGGAGGTCGGCTGCCAAAATCCTCTTTTGGTCGAACATGCTTTTTTCGAATATGGTCGTCGTGAATTAGAACTTTTTGTGTTGGATGTCTTTGGACTATGTAATTTTGTAGTGATATTTCAGGGTCTCGTCTTTTATATCCCTAGATTTAGTTTAGAGCACTGAACAAATAATTTTTATTTCACCCTTATACCGGAGGCGTAGCCACGTCCAAGGTTAAGGCTGGATTCAGAAATATCCGAAATCCGATAGTACGTCGGTCAGATAGCTTTCTGATTGGTCTAAATTTGAATTTAGACATAGCCCGGAGGTATAGCCACTTTCCTACCCACGCATCGTTTATCTGTTGTTATTGCTTTCTGTGCAATGGCGACTATGAATTGAATTTTCAACTACTACCCACTTTTCAATCTTCATTTTCAGGTAGAAAAAAAAAAGAATCGCAAATATTATCTTGTTATTGATATTCTGGTACTGAAACTTGAAATAACCTTGATTGTTAGGCTGGATTCAGAGATTCAGACAGATCCGAAATCCGATCGTACGACGATCTGATAGCTTTCTGATTGGTCTAAATTCAAATTTAGACCAATCAGGAAGCTTTCGGATCTTCGTACGATCAGATTTCGGATCTGTCTGAATCCACCCTAAATCTCTCAGTCGCAATGCGGTACGTTCGGCGATAGATATGATCAATGGAACGGTCTCCTAGAGGATCTATCAGCCAAATTCTTCTTCGAAAATGCGAAATTGAAATGTATGAGGATCCGCCTTTGGACCTGCTGCATGGCACGGTGAAAAATATAATTTTTCTATGCAAAGAGACCTGGAGCCCTATTCTTGAATCACACATTCACTGAACGCATACGTTGTTGCAAGGTAGAGACCAATCAGATTTCAGATTTGTCGTAGCTTATCAACAGTGTATACGCAGAACTGCGAGTGATTCAAGAATAGGGCTGGTTATATCAAAAGTGACATGTGAAGGTTTGAAAAATTATGAAGAAGAAAGGAAAAAAACAAGAAATAGAACGCGAGATTAATCTGACGTCTGATGAAAACAAACACGACCTACCTCAATGTTTACTTAATTTGAGGTTATGGTTGTTCGTTAGTTGTTGATTTAATAGACGAGTTCCTCACAAGTTGCCAACTTACAAAATTCGTCGAAAAGGTCTGCCTCTCCAATTTTCATTATTTTAAGATAGTTGTGTAGAGAATCAAAAATTATATACGGTGGATTGTTTACTTTGAGTCAGAAAGCCTTTATTAAGTTTTTATATCACTTATGTCAATCATAGATTTTTTGTCTAAAAATAGGAACTGTTGGTAACGCAATTCCATGACAAAACATTTTCATTTTCCGTAACTGGCGATTGATTCAAAATAAATTCGAGATTGAACTAGAAAGTGAGGTTATTTATTATTGTTATGGGGTAGAAATTTTTTCCACGTGAAATTCATACTGACGATCAAGACTAGTCAATAATGTCAATCACAATCATCTTGGTGTAAAAACCGAATGAAACCACAATAAAACCTAAGTAGATGGAGGCTTAAAGATCAATCATAATAATGAGTCGTCTTATTTCAGGAATTATGAACTATAAAATGGGGGTTCAGACCTCAAGAGTGTTAGATATGTATCGATGAAAATAGAGATTGGAAATAAGCTATTTTTCATGTTTGTGTCTCAACAAAGTTCTTCTCGGAAGACATTGTTGAAAATATAAGCTATGGCTATTGATCTTTAGGATGCTGAATAAGAGTGATCTACTGAATTACAAATTTTTCCAATTATGTTATCGGATATCTTCAAATGCCTGGACCACACAAAAAATTATATATATACTATATACCTACCTATACTCAGTGACAAAAAATTTGACAAAGGTTTTGGAAACAGACAATAAAAAATCAGATATCAGAAGATGAGCCATTTACATCATCAGCACTTTTACCTAATTTGAAATGAATTTATCAAAAAACAATTATTATCTTGTAACGTGTAGACAAAAAATACCCTTAACAAGACTTTTGAAATGAAGGAGGTGAAAAATCTTCAAAGTGAAAAGTTGCCAGATATATAAAAATTCATAACATATGTAATATACTCGATAAAGCTCTACAAACCCAGGGTTAGCCAAGCCTCAAGTATACGTTTGTCTTCAATAACCCTTACGATAGCAAGAAAATTTGATAACTGCAGTTTATAAATATTGACGATTATTAATAGTCACTACATTATCATTTTGGATTGTATGCTATTAGTACATTGAACAGAATAGGTACCTCATTTGGCTGAGCTTTTTTTGTATTCTGAATGAAGAATGTTACCTTTTTTTTTTTCAAATTATCATGCTTACTATTGCTTTTTGATTGATATCTGCCCAGAAGTTTAATTATTATTTTATGTTTAGTATACTTAAGACATCATCTTGGAAAAGAAAAAAAAAATCACTCATATTAAATCCAAAAGTGTCCTGTACATGAATTTTTTATTTCTGTATTCAGATATTTATTCTTGCTAATTCATGTCCTTTGACAGAAAACAATCATATATAAATGAATATAAATTAAATAATATTTTTCTATTAATTTTTGCCAATGAACCTGCTAGTATAAAAACATGTTTTTTTATATATTATATTTAGAACCCTGCTTTTTCTCTCTAACGCAGACCCTTGGTGTGCAGTACGCAGATCTCCCAGTGGTCATGGTTATTTCTGTGTACTGTAGTCTTATAATACAAATCTCACACATCTTAATTATTAAGATGAATGTGAATACACTTTGTCTTAATTAAATAGTTGGCATAGTAACTTCATAATCTTCTTTCGCCTATATCTTGAGGTGAAATTTTCTTTCTGCCTTTCTAAGAGTATGTACCACTCCAACAATCTTTGCATCATAAAAATTTTGAATTGTTGCAGATAAACTTCCCCTGCTTGTCATTTCGAACACCTTAATTTAAGGCCATTAAAAATTGGTATTAGGTAGGGATATGTTTACTGTCTGCAGTCCCAGTCGACTTCCATGCTGAACACTGAATGGTGATACATTAATGGTGAAAATCTCTGCTTCATTTTCCCTTTTCAAAAAGACAAGCATATCTCATTCTCTCATTTCACCTTTTCCACAACCATTAATCATACATTTTTGATCGCTCCAAGAATAAAATGTAGAGCCTGTTCAATCATCTTTTCTGTAGCATTGTATAAACCCGGATTCCTTTCGAACAGTTTCATAGTTTTTCTTCTCGTCCCACAGGAATCACGTTCATTATACAAAAGGATTTTTTTCAAGTGGTTATTACATGAACAGCATCCATCAAACTTTCTCTAGCTCTTGCACAAGTAGGTACAACAAACAATGCAGTGTATTAATTCCAAAGATTTAGCAATGTTGATATGTTCTTTATTGGTGAAAGGAATGCCTTGTCGTGTCTGAATGTTAAAATACTCATATCTTAAAACAACCTCGTCTCATACCTAAAAACACATTAGGTATTGTAAAGAAAACAATAATTCAATCTACCTACCTACATTCTCATTCAACAAGAGCATCATATAAACAATATGCATGACGAATGTGGATAATCAGGGAAAATTCATAAACATTCAAGCACAAATTACTTAATATTGCAAAAAATATAAACACAAAAATATCAGGTTGTTACAAGTTACAAGAAGCACCATCACCATCAATGTTTTTGTCATGGAATTGCGTTACCAACAGTTCCTATTTTTAGACAAAAATCTATGATTGACATAAGTGATATAAAAACTTCATAAAGGCTTTCTGACTCAAAGTAAATGAACCAGCGTATATAATTTTTGATCCTCTACACAACTATCTTAAAATAATCAAAATTGGAGAGGCAGACCTTTTCGACGAATTTTATAAGTTGGCAACTTGTGAGGAACTCGTCTATTCCTGTGATTTGCCTTGTTTTTCGGAATTTTCCTGTTGTTTTTCCCAATTATAACATAAGTAACAATGGTTGTTAAGTGTTTAGTGAAAGGATGAAAAAACAATAATGTTAAATCATGGAATAAAGGTTTTTTAGTCAACAAATATTCCAATTGAGACAACGGTTTTGACTGATGGATTCTAATGGTTTATTTATTTTTTATTTAATTTATTGTTTCCAAAAACATCACAGTTTCCATAACAAGTAGTTTGAGTTTGCTACATTGAAAAAATATTTAAACTCAGAAGTAGTGCTTTGTTTTCCTTCATTTTCTTCAGTCTAGAAAAGTCAAGATCTTTCACTCGTCCTGGTTCTCCAGGAACATCTTTAGGTGGCATCCAATAAGCTTTCACCCCTGTTCTAGTAACATCTTCTTGCTTTCGCATTGCATTGTCAATCGAAAACAAAACAGCTGCGACATGTGTACATACTTCACCAAAGCCTGCAATGCAATTACAAAGAGCACTTTCGACTGTGCCATCCTTATCAGTTATGATCCATGGGGTAAGTAATTTTGCATTCAGTCTTTGAGAATGCATAACCTGAAAAACATTGAAGTGTTACATATCAACTAGAATATTTGTATAACTTGTTGATAATTGATCTGGTGAATTTCAAAATGCTGATGATTATTTTTTTCGAGGAAAATGAGATTACAAAGTTCTTGAATATTTATGAATGTAGATAGGGCATTTTCAAGTTATTTTCACTTTTCTTACAAATATTCATTCAAATATAGATAAAATAGAGTAACTGACTTACTTGTCCTAAAACCAAGATGGGCTTTTCAAAATGCTTGACAAATATTTTCCGAACCCATCCACAAGCTGCCTGATTGTAAGCCTCCAAACCTTAATAAGCTTTCATTTCACTGAGTGTATATGCACTTTTAGTGTGAATTAGCTAATTGACAATATCTGGATACATGATATGTGGAACCATGGAGAGCTCGGTAGAAAACTCTTCGAAATCAACATGAGGATCAATACCCAAAACTGATATTTTAGATGAATATCTTTTACGATGAGTTTCGTCGAGAGTCGAATGATATTCAGATAGATCGCTCATCTTAAGGATCTGAATACAGGAAGCACAGAAAAGTAATGAGCTTGGAAGGGTATGGTCACCTCATTTTATAGCAGATTCCATAATTACTGAAACAAATCAATTAAGAATCCAGGTAGAGATCAAGATGTTATCATGTATCATTTCAGTGAATTGAATAAAAAATGATAATTACTATGGTCTTCATAACTACTTCATTTACCTGGGTAAAATGCAGATTTTATTCCATGATTTTAAATTGTAGTTTTTTCATCCTTTCACTCAGCACTTAACAACCATTATCTTTATGCTGGAACATGGAAAAACATTTTTTAACAGGGAAATTCTGAAAAACAATCAGCAAATCACAAAAATCATAACCTCAAACCAAGTAAACATTGAGGTAGGTCGTGTTTGTTTTCATCAGACGTCAGATTAATCTCGCGTTCTCTCTCGAGAGGTTAGAAAAACCGAAGACAATAAAGTACTGAATACTGAACTAACGAGTGTTAACTGTTCACTGTTTGTTTTCTAAAGACCGAAATGAAATGGAGCCACCAAAGGTCAGTTTTTACACGGAAATATCATTAATGATGTTTGGATTCGGAGACAGTCATACACCAAACCAAGATACTGTTCTTCTTGTAGAAAGTATTGTTCTTAAACAATTACGAACATTGGTACAGGAAGCTCTCAAATATTCAGATGGAAAAAATTTAAAAGGGGAAGAATTGGTGTTCTTGATGCGCCACAATAAACACAAAATGAGAAGCTTTGTAAAGTATCTGCTCAACAAGCAAACTAAGTCAGCAATTCAACAAATGCAGATGAATGTGGTTGAAATTGATAATATCCAGAAACCTAAAGGAGAACTGATGGAATTCATTGAAAGAATTGACGAAACAGGTGAATATACTGATATGAGTGAGGTAGATGAAATTAAATATCAGCGTCAATTACGTGCTGATAGAATTTCCTTGGCACTAGATGAGAAAAAATATCTTGAATTCTGCAAGGCTCGATGTGCTTCATTTTATAGTCGAGATACCACACATAGAAATTTGGACAAACTAAGATATTGGGTCGACCCAAAGAAAAAGATTAATTTCAAGCCTGAAGCCTTGGATGTATTAGCATATTACGCTTACCAAACTGTTGCAGAAATAACTGATTATGCTCTTCTTGTGAGAATGGATTCAAAATGTGGAACTGATCCTCTGAAACATTTGCCTGGATCATATTATACTGCCACAATGTTTAATGGCAAACATCGATTTGAAGAACCTAATCCAGACTACAGTAAAGTTCACAGTAGTCAGCCTGCAATAAGTGTCAATGAAATAAAAGAAGTGATGAGAAGGGTAACTTCTCCACAAGCTGGAAGGCTGAATTTTGGTGGAAAGCTGCCTGAAACACATTACTTGTTTGCTCTTTGATTGATATACCCATTATATTATTAATTGAGTTTCAATATTTACATGTTTGTGTATATACCAACCCTATTATATTGTCTGGAGTAAGTATCCTTGTCATATTCATCAACCTTCTTTGTCATTCCACATTATCCTTACCACCAGAAAATGAAGATGAAACTACAGAAATCGAAGTTGACAGATAAACTTCAATTCTAAGTATGCTTGATGTCCTAATTTTGCAGGCATTATATGAACACAATAGTAGGAGTGAAAAATAACATTTCTCTGTACGAGGCAACTTTTTTTTGCCAAAGTCAGGAAGCTTCATCAGCTTCAACACTAATCTGGCAACATTGTACAGTAATTATATATTTTTTAACTGCGACAATTGGCAAAAAAGAACTGAAGTTTTCTGATGAAAATCACATGATCTGTTTCTATCTCAGATTCGGTTGTCAAGATTGTAAAAACCCTGTATATGAAAAAGAGCATACCTGGCCAACTTTGAGTTTTCAGTAAATCATTAAAAGCGTTCGAATATGTATAGGAAAGTCAAATATTTATGCAGAAAAATCACTTGTACAGTTACCCTGTAGGATTTTTCACTGTATAATGTGGTTTACAAAACCGCGATATGTTTCTCTAGGTAGTATAGTGTCTTCAAGCAGAAGTTTTTCGAATACCCTTTTGGAATAGATTTTTCGTGAAATGAAATATAAATTAGAGTTCAGAAAATCCAATGGATTCCATCATATTTTCTGAACTATTACAAGGTTCACAGGAAATCTCAGAAAAGCAATATGCGTTTATTAAGTACTGTCAATAATATCAGAGGAAGATTCAATTGATTGCAATAAATCATAAAGAAAAAGTCAGAGTGAAAATTAACATTTTTTGTAGATATCTCGGACACTATTGAAAATAGTGAAGTGTTTTACCACATAATGTTGATAATTCCATAAATATTTTTCAATACGAAGCAATTGATGTTGGAATGGGGGGTGACGGAACATAAACCCAAATAACATTGTATTCATTATGTGCTGTGCATATGCCGTAGACATACGTCTAGGTATATACTTTTTCGAATATCCCCAGCATAACCAAAGAATATCACTTGAACATTCAGCAAGGAATGTGGTTAGCATATACGTCGAAGAATATTGAAAAGAATAATAACTGCTCAACATATATTTCTGAAGAAAAACACCTCGTGTGGCTGAAAAAGCTTAATTTCAGATATATCCATTTTTTGGGTTTTCTCCCATCTAGGAATGAAAAAGAAAAAGCTTCAAATTCGATAGTAATTGCAATGTTATGAAGAAGCAAAAATGACTGACTTCTCAGTACTTATCGATTTTTTTATGAATTTATAGATTGAATAAAAAATTAATGAAAATGCACGTACGTCCCCTTGACGATGTCTCGGAAGGTAGTCTGCCTCCTTTTTCAAGCTTTTTCGAGTATTTGTAATGAGATTTGAATTTTTGGTACGTAGTGTCAATATGTGACACTAATTCATCAATAGCCATATGAATTGTTGACTTTGACATAACCTACTTCGAATTTAATCTTTCCAGTTCAACTTCCCTCAGAACAGGCATCCAACATTTATCTATACTCAATGAACAAGTAGTTGTTATCTCTTAATTTCCGTTTTACAAAAATCCCAATCTTATTACAAATTTTCAAGAAGGCTTGGAAAAGGAGGCAGACTAATATATTTTTTCATTCAATCGTTAAATTCATAAAAAATAAGATACGTTACTGACAAAATAGTCTTATCAATTTCGCTCCTTTATAAATAATGAAGATAGGTATATACCAATTTGCCCTAAAAACAGATAATTATAAGAATTAAAAGCTCTTTGTTTTTCATTTCCAGGGAAGAGAGACCCCAAAAATGGATATCAGGACAATTATACTTTATCAAAAAAAAAATCTGAATACTTCATATCCGAGAATTTTCAACCCTGATAGTCGTGAAAGCCTTTTTGCCATTATGGGAATTGATTAAAATATAAATTACTGAATGTGGAATTTCTGATCTGACCGTCCATGCACGTGCGTAGTTCGTTCTATTCAAGTTTCTAACACATATGCATAGCACTTGCTAGTTTTGAAAAACCATTTGCTAAGAAATATATTTGTATATGAAAGGTGGTACTGTTGCTTTTCAGTGAGAGTGGCCGTTTCCAAGAAAACTTGATGACTAATCCAATTATATGCACATAATTAGTGTAAAATTGACATTCCAGAATTTATTTGATGATATATATATACGACGAAACTGCAGTAACGTTAGATCCGAAAAATGTAAGTGATTTGAAAATATATGAAGTTTTATTTCTCAATTTTTATGATGATCTCCTACCATAGTTACGGCTACTTCTATCAATTCTCACAATCAGTAGATCTCAAAATTCCAAATATCAGATAACAATTCGGTGGATATGGAGAGGAGTAGAAGATGAAAACTTCCACTGCTCTTGATATTTTATTCAATTTGTAGATATATGTACATTTTCATTCCGACTTGCATCACCTCGTGTCTTCGAAAGCAAGTAGTTTTGAAGGTATTAAACAAGTTTCTCTCGAAATGTCATATCATACGAAAGCGCTGAACGGACATGCAGGAAAAAATATTACAACTGCCAGTGTTAACTGACAATTATATATAATTGCCAGTTTGAACTGACAATTAGGTATAATTGCCAGTTTAAACTAACTATTATGTTAAATTGTCAGTTTGAACTGAGAATTATATATCATTGTCAGTTTGTACTGGCAATTATACAAAATTGACAGTTTGAACTGGCAATCATGTATAATCGTCAGTTTGAACAGGTAATTAGGTATAATTGTCAGTTAAAACTGGCAATTATAATAGTTTTTCTTGGATGTCCGTTCAGCGCTTTCGTTATATATCATATCTCTTGCTCAGAGATCTTTTTTCAATTGAACAGCTGAACTTTGGTACTCATGCCGAGGAAGTTTTTTCTGAGGCTTACAAAACGAAAAAATTTAAACTTAATGTTAATGTCACTTATTTGTATCTTTTGTCCCTTGATTCACGAGGTTGAACATTACAGGGCCTCTCTTTCATGTGAATCTGATTATATATGTGAAAAAAATTAAAGCAGATCTCGGTTAGCAGTAAGTGCTATACTTCAAAAATTAAAGAAAGGGTTGTAAAAACGAACCTAGCTCCTTGATTTGTCGAGAAATAGAGAGTTCTAATAGAATTTATTGATAACAAAATGTGCCCCTCTTTCCAGCATATTTCATAGTCAGAAGAGAAAGTTTCTACGAGAAATCACCATTTTCGATGCTACTGCGAATTACGATAAATAGTACAGCTTGTCCAATCCATCTTGGCACAGAACTGAGAACGTATATGCCCAGCAATCTCTGTGAAGTATACTAAGATAAAAAAACACCTATTATATGTGTTCACTGTGTTGAAATTTATACCTAGAAGGCGCTATTTGTTTCTTCATCTTCTACAGTACCAGTCTGCAAGTGGAAAAATATCTGAGTTTATGCCAAGATGGATCGGATGAGCTGTACTATCACACTGGAAAATAGATGCATGAGATCGATATATAGCAAAAAGTGCATCTGAGAAGCTTGGTTCTCTTTGTCAGTTTCTTCTTGCTTGACCAAATGAGTGCAATATTTCCACCCTTTAGTTATGATGAGCTTAGGCACCTACCGAACTTTTCTTCCTCGTGGTCTCTTTCTCAACGGAGAGGCCTAACTATTTGAATGCAAATTTGCAACCTCTTTCAATCTGTGCTCCGATGTGCTTTGAGCATCATAGGATTTTCTTTCCGTGTGAACCTGCAGATGAAATATAAATTTCGAAATGAAAAAATAAGGTACGTCTGGAGGACTTATGGAAACGTGATACAGAACACGTGAGAGCATATAATGAGGATATCGCTCGGAGTAGTACTATTGAAAGTGGAGAAAGAAAAATTATTCATAGCGAATTATTTTGAAATGTCGTTAAAATGTTTTTTTGAGAGAAAGGCTGACATAAAATCGAAAGTATGGGTATGGGCTCTGAAAAAACATGTTTCTTCTTTCATTAGTACACATTACTGAAAGTACTGAAATATTTGAAAACATACGCAGAGCATGCGTAGAATCAGGTAAATATTATCTGAATCTATATCTGCAGAGCAAGGCGATAAATTCCTCCAAGTTGGTGTTATTGAATTTCACTCATACACAACTCATATACATATTTGATTGCATACCAATTTTCGAGATTGTCTTTGAAACAACCACGAAATCAAACGGAATAGGCTCTTTCAATGGATATAAGGTTATTTCCATGAAACTTTTATATAGGGTGCTTACCGTAAGAGTATAAAGCTTTCAAAACCATCCCAATGGATTTCAGAAATCTCTGTATGCTGCATGGCCAGTAACTTACATTCAAAGGTACTTTCATCTTGAGGCTATAATACTGACAGTAACATACTACCATGAATGATGCAATTTCTATGTATTACTCATACTACTACAATTTCTACAATTTCCAGCAGATACAGATTAGTTTGATTGTGTCAAGGATGTTATTTTTCAGATTCCAATCTTGAATTTTATTCTTTACATAATGTCTCTGAACTGCTGTGTGTTTCACGAAGGATTTCGATTAGTAGTATAACTCCTTTTCTTCACTGGGCCTTCAAGCCCGAAGAAAAGTAGTTACACTAATAACCTCGGCCGCGAAAGCCTTAATGATTTTGATTAGGCTGTATTTTGTAGCAGGTGTTGTGTTTATGCTATGCAAATAGTTCATTTGTATACTTTTAATTGTTAATGAATCTTATGACAGTTTGTATACTACGGATTCAACTTCGAGAGTTCACTTTCCTGAAATAAAAGTTCTGACGAAAACCTTATTTTTGAACTTCATAACTTTGTAGTCAATCGAATGGAAGATATACCACCGTCTCTGAATACTATGGCAAAACACCAGTTTTTTGAAAGATTGTGAAGTGCTCCAGCACAATTATTATTTAAATTGTGTCAATAACATTATACATCGCCCTGCAAATATTCAACAATGTCATCTCCTGGACACAATTTCAATAAATAATTCTCAGTTATTCTCTGAAAAAAAAAACAATAACCAATAGCTGTACTCTATACAACCAAAGTTTTGGTGAAATCACTTTTGCACTTACGGATTATAGCACCAAGATTCTCAGGAGAGACCCCTTCAAATAAAAGTTACGATCTAGCAATGCCTAATTTTTTCATCTGAGCCAATGAAATATCTTCTTTGATCTTTGCATTCAGTACCTGTTACTGTGGCACACAAATTGTAAGTTAACTTAGTGATACTTACCAAGACTTTTTGACGAGGTTTCTATACTATTTCATTTACAATAGTTCGAAATGATTTCATGAAGTGAACAAGAATTGATTATTTGCAAGATAAATTTGAATACATATTGTTTCAAGTAAATATTGCACATAAACAAATTTCATGACGCTTCCACAGATGTAAATATCGTCATTAGGTAAATATAATTTGCTTACGTAGAGGTTGACATGTTTCACAATTTGCTTCTCTTCAGTTTCAATAGATGAGTTGGGCATGCTTATCATATCTAATAAATTTCCGTTATATTTCACGAGGATTCTCGCAAATTTGCATTACGTTCTGAAATATTATAAGGGTATATTCAACAATGACTGGCCTTGATTGACGAAAGCGCTGAATTCTGAATCAAGTGTGTTAGTTATTGAAGAGGTTTGAAATTTTGAGGAAGAAACTGAGTTCCTTAACAGTTTCTGTCCGTTTTGTACCGAGATATAATGTGTAATAACTGTAATATCATGTCTGGGAGATCTCTTTTTGTGTAACTGCGTTGGTGTGAACACACGTTAGGGGGGATCTAAGCACTTCATGAATTTTCATGGGCAGAATGACATTTCGAAAAAAAGAAGATGGAAACCGGAAAAAACTGAAAGGTCTGCAAAGTGTTTTGACACCTTTTTCTTCTTCAAGATATTACCCCACCTTTGAGAGTTCAATAGAACATCCAATATATTTACTCATTTTTCGATTTTCTGGGTTATTTCTATTTTTACATACGATTATCCATTTCGTGGATTCTGTTTATTCCGTAGTTTTCTGGGTATTGTAACCTACCACAAATATGAAAAAATAAGAATTAATATTTGAATCTATACAAGTGTAGAAGGGCAGATTGTATAGATTAAAGATATTAATTCAAATTTTTCAGATCGTGATAGGTTACAAACCCAGAAAACTACGGAACAAATATTGATCCACCTCAAAATAATGACGTTCAAACATTGATTTTGTTCTTCATGATATCAGAAATTTTTTTTATTTAACAGAATCAATATGATAATTATCAATGTGTGGTTTATCGAAATATTGTCTCGAATTGATTCAATTCAGAGTAAATATTTTTCGTTGATCATAGGCTTCTAGTTGTTTATTTTGGAGTAAGAGGCAGCATTTTTGGCAATATCGAATATTCGCACAGTGTGACCTCAAAAAGTCCCTCCTCTTGAATGGAACAAAATGTCAATGTCGGACAGAGTTTACCTCAAGTGACATCATTACGTGAATACAATATTTGTATGACATCACTCGTCTCCCAAAGGGTGTTATAAATTTTTTATGAGAAGGGGGGTTCTCATCCTTCATTTGACAGGACATTCAATTGTCTATACAACACTGGTTCACCTTTGAAAATCGAACAAGCAGTTTTTGTGTTATTAGTATGGGTAGCCAAATTTATCTAATTTGATAATGGTTTCCATATTGACTCGACTTTCCAACTCTGGGAGATTGAATTTTATTGGAACACTGATATTCCTTGAGTTTGAAGATTATAATATAATTGATAGGTACGCATGAACAGACAAAAAGTCATGAGGTTAGCCTAAATCGGTTTACACCTGGTATGCATATTCAATCAGTGTCCATAACAAATATTAAATCGAAACTCCGAGGTGTTAAAGTCCATAATGAACATATTGTTGAAGTTTGAGCGACCATGTAGCGTTCTCGACATCCAAGAAAATGGATTATCTGGTGGTGTATTCGAAGAATCCCCATGCCACGTATAATGTTAAATGTGATCAACTATATTCCATTTCAAATGCCATTGACTTCAATCGATGAATCCTTCAGCAATCAGGCCTTGTTACTAACTTCCTACGCCATTTCTCAAAAGCAGCATGGTTATAAAGCGGACTCATCAACCATGAAACGTTGCAGTCATTCCCAATGAATATATGCTTTCATTGGCGGAACAAGCTCAGGTAGTAAAATGATATATAATGATGTGAATCGTCGAAAAACAGATAGAGCTCATGCTTAGATCCCTAAGAAAAAATAACCTCACGACACTCAGTATCAATTTTTTTCTCTTGAAGATGCTAAGCTCGTTAGCGAAACCGGCATCGAATAGTAGTGATATCATTTTGATGTTGTGGTAAATATAAAAAGTTTTTACCTTTAGATCGAAGATTTCAATCTCACCGATTACACTCTCGACATGGAGGAATAAAAACTTTTTGTAGACAAATCAGATTGGTGTTGAGGTAATTGATCTCTACAAAAAGTTTTAACTTTTACACCACAGGTTTCAATCTCATCGTTTATAGGGGGAATTATCAAAAAAAATTATATGTGCTCCACTGGGAAATCGAATCGATATTATAAGCGATTCCATTTTTTTGTTTGTTTGGTTAGTATTGTGATATTTGGAATGAGAGAACATCACATCACTTACGGAACTGCGTATTTCTTCATACGATTTGATAGAACATGAATTAGTTTTTGCATCCATCCATATAACCCGAGCGGCCATTACCATTCAAAAACATGCTGAATACGTTGTGCGTTTCATTTTATGATTTCATAACAAGTTAATGAATTACTGTTTCAAAGTCTTTATTTTGTGTTGGATAAACGTTTTATCTTTAGTTTTTCTGGGTTTGGGTTTGGAATTTCATAGCTGAAACATTTTTTTTACACTGGAACAGAAAAATAATCGTTCAGTATAATGAGCATTTTTCAAAAGGAAATTGTACATACTTATATATAATTTTGAAATTGAAGTTCATAATGGATTACCACGGTGGTATGTTGGACTGTTGAAATAGTTGAAGGAGTTGCTAGGACTCAAATTACCTTCTCCAGCAACCCCCTGCTCTCACCAGGTCTCAGGGAGTTTTGACATTGTTTTCAACGTTCATGCAAAAAGCAAAGTTTAATTGGGAGAAGGTTCGTTTGTCGTACCGCAAAACTTGGGAACAATTATTTTTTACTGCAACTATTTCAAACCGTTTATTACGTAGTAATGACTCATTTGGAAGTGTATTTTAAATTAATGGCGTCCGCTTCCGGAATTGCTTTCTTATAATAATGGGATATGTAACATTTAATCTCATAAATTTGATCTCATGACCACATTCAATTGTCCAATAGCGAAATTCACTTTTTTCCAAATTCTCTGTGGAATTGAATCGAAAATAATATTTTTATCAAATTTATTGGCCATCAGTTTGTGGATTGCTACTGAATCTAGTGATATCCATGAATCGACAGGCAATTGTTTAACATAGCTGCTGTCATGACTTGCTGTCTCATCGATCATTGAAAATGGGCGATAATGAAGAAATTTGTGCTACATTACCAGAAATTACTCACAAGCAAAGTAGTAGGAGAGCCCACGATGCTAAATCGGGATTTACTCGAGCGTCATAGAGACCTATTGGGTTGCGAAGCTTAGATGAAAAAAAAAAAGAAAAAAATGTTATATAATGTATACTTTTTTATCGGTGGAGGGAGCGGCTACAGACTTTCAAAAATGTGAAATAAAACTGTTGCACGGACATACTCGAGCGCGTCAGATATTGATAACATCTATGTCCTACATATTTTTAAAAATCTACGTATGTTAATTTGATTGTTTCCATGATGGGGGTGGTCGTACGCAAGGGTAGAAATGAAAAAAAAAAATTCTCGAGCGCGTTAGATTTTCTGAGTGAACTTAAAAAAAAGCTGTTATATAATAATCCGACGGTTTGGATGTGACGCAGACTCGCGGCCGTTATTGAAATGTGAAAAAAAAATCGTCATTTTGAAATACACGAGAGCGTCAGATTAGGATATATATGGTTCATCTTTACGCCCTAGACCTTGCAGTCTCATAATTTAACGATTATCTGGAGGGATTCGCCTATTCTACCAATTTGATTTTTTTTCAATTTTTTTCAATCATTGAACTTTATTAATTGAAAAGCTCAAGAGAAAGCATGCAAATGAAAAAATGTATAATTTGCTTAGTAGAATACTTGTTTTCATAAGAAAATAATTATAAGCAATTGAATTTTCGAAATTTTAAAACGGATATTCGTTGTAAACAATATCATGCCACCAACGAGTGTGATCAACTGTCATGGCATCATGGCAACAGAAACCAGAGCGGGGACGGAGTGAGAGAGCAAAAGATAGAGAGAGAGTGGGAGAGAAATAGAAACGTGGGGAGGGGAATATGGGCATTAAATAGCTGCACGCATTGAACTTTATCGATGAATTTTTATTATTTTGGCTTGTGGAAATCGTCAGATTATGTATTTTTTGCAATTCTTGAGTTATTCCCTTCAAAATAAAAATAAAATTAGCCACGCTCGAGAATGTCGAGTTGAGTTTTTTTACAACTTTGTAGCCCTCCTTCTTTAGGTCTCTCTCGAATTGTCAGATTAGTGGAATATACACGTTTCAGGATGTAACCAACTCACCCTACCTTAATCTGACGCGCTCGAGAATTTCAGATAATCAAGTTTTTTTTACTAATCTGATCTTTCATCCTTGAAGGGCGGCCATATATATAGGGCTCATATATGGTGGAAGTACTAAACCGGGTAGAAGGTATCCCTCTGTATATTAATCTGCCGCGCTTTAGTAAATCCCGAAATCCCCGCTTGGGTTCCCCTATTATAAGGGGAGTAGAAAAAGTACGGTACGCAACTCGAGGATAAGGCCAATTACGCGAACTCACTAATTTCCGCACTCGGAAAAAAAAAATATACACGTGTCGAATCGTCAGATACCATCTAAAACTCATTCTACTTTAATGATAAATAGTTATAATTCGAAGAAATGTGTTGAAGAAACAGGAATTTGGCCATTATTTGAGAACCGAAACAAAGATACGGCTGTCTTTGAAATTGATAGAAAATGATTTGGCAAGACAACCTTTGATTGTGAATAACAAAAATGTTCAGATTTTATCTTCACTATTCCTGTTTGTAGTTCCATTTCAAACGTGAATCAAGTTGAACAACTTATATAGTTTTCTGCAAGGATTCTGAAAATTGCACTCATCATTTATTTGCACTTATTACATAAATAACTACTATTCGTTTCAGAAATGTCCAAGAGGAAATATTTTATTTAAATGCACTGTAGATGATAGTCTGTGTGCTATTTTTGTATCAGTGAATAGTCAAGTTTCATTCGAGTTAGCCCGAATATAGGTCAGTACAGTGTACAACATAATTAGCAATCACTACTTTATATGTCTTTGTACCTGCAAACTTTTTGCCGCGCTAAAGCGAAACGATACTTCTTTCAGTTAAGACAGTTGTCAAAAAGTAATTGGATTGTATAATAGTATATTATGCAACGATCGTGTAATGATGGTTATTAATACATGAGCATAAACCGGGATACGAAACGAGCCGAAGGTGAGTTTCGTATGGTTTATGCGAGTGTATTAATAACCATTACATGAGAGTTGCATACGGTATTTTATCTACACCCAATAAATAATAAAGAACTAAAATTATTATATTGATACGTATTTATATTGAACACAATAATAGTAGGTAATCGATCGTATTTCTTTGAAAAATTCTACAAAATTATAATTAATAGTATAACCACGGAAAATACAACAATGAGAAATGAAAAGAAGAAAAAAAAAGGAAAAAAAATTCTGCCGACGTCGGGAATTGAACCTGGACGTAATTATTCACTACCGGCGCCATTGACCATTCGGACATCAGAGCTCATATAATTAAGTTGGAAATAAAAACATATGCCTGCATTTGTCAAATGAAAAATATAATCCTTTCGATTGTATTTTTTTCTTGTCTAAGACATCTGTGGAGGGTCGCTGGTAATTCTTCTATATCCCTGCTATAAGACATTTTCATACTATTATCGAAAATTGACTAAATTCTTCAAGAATTCAATACCTACTGATTTTGACTTGACAAACGTCAAAATGCAAAGCTTGCACATCATGCTTGATTGAAAAATAATGGGTTTCTATTGGTTGAAATTCTGTATCGTAATGAAAATCTGTATCGTAATGGATTTCATTATAAAACGGGTTGTGGGCATATAAGTGTATTATTAGAGTACGGGTGTAGATAAAATAGTCATTTATGATATAAGTGCTAAAAGTGATATGTTATTTTGTGTGAAGGCGGAGTGTTCCATCCCTTCAAACCAAATAAAATCACTTTTAGCAGGTATATCATACACTATTTTTTCTCCGAACACCATAAAAGTCCAAATTAACGCATTCCTAATTTACATTAATTAATTGATGAAATAATAGCCTCGAGATTATCTAATCTATTCATGAAACAAGTTGCCAAGGTAATCAAAAACATAATTTGTTGATTTGTCTTTGTTGACAACTAACGTCAATAAATCACGAATAATTCTTTCTCGTTTGTTCGTTCCTCGATGGAAAGTGATCCAGAAAATGAATTTTTCGGCAACTATTCGTACGTACTTCCCGGACTAGGCCGGGAAAATGCTACCTTCCCAAAGAAAAAGCGTCAGGGAAGTGGGTCGGTTGCCGAAAAAATAGTGTACGCAACACGACCGAAAATAGTTTTTTTGGACTCGCAGACTTCCAGGACTCGCTACGCTCGTCCTAGAATTTTGTCCACTCGTCCAAAAAAACAGTATTTTCCGGACTTGTTACGTAAATTACTATTCTACCGCCGGAAATTGGTGAAGCTGCCAATGAAGCTGCTTCTGAATTATTGCCTAGTAAGTCAAAGCGACAGTACGAGTTTTCATACGATCGTTTCTTGAGAATTTCAGTGAAAAGGAGGCCAGTGAAAAAGTGCTTCTTGCATACTTTGAAGAAAAGTCCAAAATATGGAAATCGTCATTGCTTTGGTCGAATTACTTTATGTTGAAGTCTATGATGAACATAAATAATCATGACATAAGCAGATAATACAAGCTTGTAGTTTTTTTGAAGCGGCCATGGAGTTTCTTATAATTGCAGTTTCACTAATTGTTCGTTTAATTGAATGAACACTTCATTTTGAATTATGTTTTTATATTTTCTCTACAAATAAATCACTTTTAACACTAGTGCTAAAAATGATTTACTTTTAACACCAGTGTCATAAAATGGAATTTTAGAAACTGACAGCATGCGTCAAGAATTAGAGCCCTTTTATGCAAGCGTTTTGTATCGCTGAACGTACGACGGTAAAATACCGTCCAGTTTCTAACACCATTGAAGCAAATATCTCTATTTATGCACTGTCGTCGCGTTTTTCTGTCGCGACGTTTTGTAGGTATAACATGCCGTCGTGATCTAGAGAACGCGGCGTTCGATTGGTCGCTAGGATGCATTGAAATACATTGTACCTAATGAGAGCATTTATGCAAACGTCAGTTACCTGCTGTCAGTTGACCATTGTAGTAGGTACAGGTATTTTGGATATTTTTAATTTGTGTAAAATGGAAGAAAGCGTGGGCACTGAAATGTTGATTGATGCAGTGAAGGAAAGACCAGCGCTTTGGGATACATCCTCAGAGGAATATAAGGATAAAAATGTAAAAAAATGGCTGTGGATGGAAATATGTCAAATGCTGTATCCAAATTCTTCTCCATCTTCTCTTCTTTCTTTTTGTTACACTTTTTTTATGCAAATAGAACATAATTATTGGATCCATTTCTCGAGCAAATTATTTCTGTTGACGTATGGGCACCATTGTCTTTTGATCAAACACAACTGAATTCTCGAAAACTTTGTCGGAAACGTCTGCATAAACACGAACTAAAAAACGCGACGTTATTTTACCGTCGTACGTCCAGCGATACAAAACGCCTGCATAAAAGGGCTCTATACTTTTACTGACGTTTGTAGAAAAAAGCCATTTCAATGATCTTCAGTTCAAATCGATAACTAATTAGCTAAAATAACCTGCATTAGGATATTTCTCATGATTTATTCAGGACAGTTATATCTTTGTATATAGACTATAGTCTATATACAAAGGTTATATCGTTATTTGATCTAGATCTAGAGTCTAGAGTGATAATCCATTCCTCAACAAAAACTGCACTAGTTGTAAATTGCTTCGCCCAGTTGCGAGGTTCACAGGTAGGTGCCGCCATCGACCAACAATCGAAAATCGCCGCGCAATCGCTACGTTCACCAATTTATTCACAGTTCTGCGCGTGCCGTAGTTGTGGTTAGTTGACTCTTGTTCCGAGTTTCGAAGTGTTTGTTTGAAAATGGCGTTCAATGGAGATGGTCCTCACTCGAAAAGACAACGGACAGAAACAGATTCTACCAATAATAGAGTAAGTCCTGCAAGTTCTTGCGATTTCTAGTCAATGTTATAGGTGCATGCAATTTTTGCTTGATAGGTTATGAAATGTTCTTTCAATCGTCAACAAATACTGTCATTATTCTGTTGGAAACCCAAATATCCAATGAAAATGTCAACAAAATTTAGGAATGAGTGCAGTTTCTGTCATTGCTGATGTAGAATAATATAATAAATCAATACAATAACAGAAAATTAATTGTTTACCTTTGGATTGACAATTGAATAACAGTACCAGACCAGTTATTTTTTTGGAAGCCAACTTACCTATCAAAATAATTATAGTTATTGAATTACGAAAATTAATTGTTTAGTGCTTAAAACTTAAAGAATACATCACTAGTGATCAGAAGTAGTTTCCCAATATGAAAGACCCCTCAGACTAATCCAGATCTTCACTGAATTGGGGTGATTTTCATTCTGATTTTAAAAGCTCATAAAGATCAATTGTTAATCTCCATGTGTTCATATTGCATCCTATATAATATAATAAAAGTCGAACTATAAAAGAATCGAAAATAAAGGTCTCAATAAGTTTTTCTATTGAAATGTCAATTACTATAGAATTGACATGTGCAAATCATTAGTCATGAATTAGAAGTAATTATGCCTGTGAGTTGAGAAGAACCACCATAATCAAATCACAAACACTGAAATTTCAGTATTTCTCTTCCATTTCCACAACAAGAAAACAAAAAAATTCTCAATAGGCAATAGATTTTCCTTACAGTTAGGAAACTTGAATTTTTTCAAAGGAATTTTGTCTGGAATGTAAAAATTTTCTAATGATTTGCGAAAAAATAACTACCTACACTGAGTAGGAAGGCAACCATCATCACAACAACAATACCAATAAATAAATAAATTGAAAGATATATACTTATCCCAGTACTTATATATCCAAGCCAGTCTCTCCTATGAGTAGTTTGATGAGCTAACACCTGTCAGGAAACAACTCCCCTTGCTAATGCCATGCAGGACGTTGAATAATCCCAAGTTGTATGAGGGTAGTACCCAGCCTGCATTGAAAATTACAACTAACATCAAAGTAAGAGTGTTCCCTATTTTTGGAAACCCACATTTGGTGAATAACGTTCATGTTCGATTAGTTAACCTATTGAAAGCATATTCAGTTTAATAGTAATAATTGGATTTTGTTCAATTCGCTACAGACAAGGCGAATCCGAGGGAAACGAAATGTTTTAGTAATTGCCAGATATAAAAATCTTTTTTTTTTCAAGCTTTCCCAAAATATTTGATTTCAGCTAAGTTATCATCAGAAATCTTTCGAAAACAGAATTTTATGAATTGACATGAATAAAATCCATCACAGTTGGAATGTTTGTCACTATACTATATTTGTGAATTTTTTTGCTCATTTTTTAATAATAAAAATTTCCCATTGAAATTTTTCACACATACTACAAGTAAATTGTCGAAATATGGAAAAACCCGCAGATCAGAGGTATCGTGCTCGGTTTTGCATAAGTAACTCAAGTTACATTAAACCCCTGTTATTATTGTCAAGCATGTACTTACTTATTATTATTCTTTTCGTATCCCATATGTTTGAATCATCGAAAGTATGGCAAGTATATTCGTATTAAAATTTTATCTACCAATTTATATATTTTTTATTGATTTTTATTTATATACTTATATTTGCTATTGTTATATTCTTTATTTACGACTAATACATCGAAGGGGAAACAACTAGCTAAAATCTGTACAAGATTTAAAATCTTTCAAAGACTCAAAGACTTAAACGCATGACTTAAAGACTTAAAGGCATGACTTAAAGACCTAAACGCATGACTTGAAGACTCAAAACGATGACTTAAATGACTTAAAATTTTTAGGTGTATAAGTATACTTATGGTTTCTGCAGTAAAATGCCTTATATGATTCCCTTGGGGAATAATGGCGAAGGAATAATAGAAATAGTCTCGGAAATAAATAGTCTTTATTGTCTCTACTATATCACAAAATATCTCGAATTGAATATTACCATGGAAACGATATAATCAAACTCCAAATTGTCAGTGTCATACGCGTAGGTAGTGTTTATGTATTTGTATTGAGATGATTGGAACTGAAGAATCATTTATTTATGATAAATAAATTGTTCGTAAATAAAGCATAGTATACTACTCGCAATTATGACTATTATTCTTTCGGAATATAACTCCCTCGCCGCTGACGCGGCTCGGTTCGTAAAAATTCCTTGAGAATAATAGCTATCATTATTGTCTCGTGGTACAATCTACTATTGACTCAAATGATGAACTCATAATTCATTTATTTTATTGTTACTAGCATTGCAGATACCTCATTCATTATTTATTTACTAGCTCAAGCTTCTTTGTCGTATTCTTCCAATTGAAATTCCGAGCAAAATTCACTCAAGAAGTAGGTACATGGATTCCAGTTTAAATTGCATTTGAGATTTCATTTGTTTATGGCGGAACAACATTCAATTCCATCTACACATATTCAATAATCTTATCAAGGATTGATATTATTCAAAAACCATAGCCGCTGAGAGTGCCCTTCTATTGTCGAGCAAAAAAAAGCCTCTGCAAAAGCCTGATAGACCTGGATGATTTTTCTGTATCACATGGATTTTTTTTGCACTTGAAAGATCTTGAGATTTCGAAAAATGCTGAAAGGCTGGATTCTAAGATACCACAAGATTGATTTACATCGTTACTTATACTTCCATCTAGATTTCCATTAGTGCACCAAGGGGGTTTTCGTAAAATTAATATTTTTTGAGTTATTCGAGGTTGAAAGTAACAGTTTTTTGACGAAAAAATCGACTTTTTCAAATGTTTTTTTCTGCAAATAACTCTAAAACTATGCATTTTATCAAAAACAATGTAGAGAGGCACATTGTAGCTTTTGAAAAAACAATGCTCTCTTCATAATTTTCTTTCGACACATACAAACTGAGATACAACAAATTAATGCTTAGCTTTTTTCGTCAAATGTATAAATTGGAAGATTTAAAGCGAAATAACGAGACAAATTTGCATTTTTCGAAGAAGGTTCATAGAATCTTTTAGCATGAAAATTGACCGACTTATCATCAAAATAAGATCGGTGCCCGCTTTTTTCTACGAAAAAAATCTGTGAGAACAACCTCCAAAGTACCCCCTAACTCAAATTGATCGCCACCCTTCTGTGATTTTCTTTATATATGTACTACCAATAATACATCCACGAAGTTTAACCCATTTAAAATGCCTAATTTTAGAAAAATTGAAGTTTAAAGAGAAAACGATTTTTTTCAATTTTGTGTTTTTAACCCTTAAGTATAAATATCTCTCAAAATACTAAAGATACGAAAAAAACGACGCAGTACTAAATTGAAGCTTTTTCAATGACAAAATTTTTCCTGTGTATAGATTTTTTTGTAAAGTGAATATTCGGCGGGATATAGCCGTTTAACACCTACATTTACGATCGAACATCACCTTAGTCAAGAGCTTTGAACTCTCCCCATTTAAAAATTTGAATAATTTTATTCATATAGTCTTATAGCTCTTGAAAAGCTGTACAAAATCGTTCCTGGACAAAATTTTCTATCGCCTTAAATGAAGGAGCTATGCTTAAAAATACGATCAATTTTTTATTTGAAAAATTTGAATTAGGTACTCTCTTCGGAGCGTAGTAATCTTCATAACCGGTATACTCGGCCGTTATGTATGTATGTACCACTTTTTCCATTCATATTGGAAGACAGAGAAGAAGAAAAATCTGCTCGCGTGCGTGAGTGTTATTTCGTTGATTTCTCACCAGATGATTCTAAAGTTCGAAGACATACTTATTATAAAAATTTCAATGTTTTCAAGGGTAGTTTGTAACAAGGGTAGGTTGAAAGATTCTGAAATTGTATCATAAAGCATGAAACAATCATCATAATCATCAACAAAAAGCGTACAACGGCACAATATAGAAAACGAACTAGATGGTGTAATAAGCCTAATCCTAAATTTTTGTATAAGTCGGTGCTGGACGAAAAAATTGCGAGGTTTTACCATTTTTTTAGCTTCATTTTCTGAACTATTTCCCAAACATACTATTGCGAATGAGTTACCAAAGATATCAGCAGGTAGGTATACTGACTGACCCGATTATGTAAATGTCACAATAACATCATAACATCTACAGGTGACATTCATGAAGAATCGACAATAAATCTCTACCAGTCATCACTTGTACTTTTATGGTGCTTGATATCGAATAACATAAACAAACGTAACACCTGATGGTACAAATACTGACTGTTTATGTTCGTTAAACATAAACAGTGCGAACCCCAATTATTATACCGGGATAAGAAGAGCAAACAATTTATAACGAGATTTATAATGAGATACCGCAGTATCTCGAGGGATGCGTGCATGCTTCCGTTATACGGGGTGTTACAAAACTATATGTAAACAAAAAATGTATGTAAAAAAAGTCCGAATGCCAGAATAGCATGAGAATAGCATGAGACAAGAAAAATTGTTCAATTTCCACTTTTCGACAATTGCAATGTCAAATTTCAATGGATTCTGATGGAACATCCTGTCTACATGTAATATTGAACTTTACTGTTTTATTGATATTGACTGAACGTTCCTTTTTTTGCAGACAAATACCGGGTTCAGTGCATCAGCAGATGAACCACGAAGAAAGAGAGCAGATGATTCAAAACCCAATCACATACTACTCTTCACCATTATAAATCCCATGTATCCAATCACTGTGGTAAGTAGAACTCGATATTCCAGGAACTGGGTTGGAGAGAGCATTGCAATTCAATGAAAATATATTACGTCAGGAGGGGGGCGAATTACACAATATCCTGAGTGGAATCGGTTCTAACTATTGTCCTTTAATGAACTATCTGAACCTGTTGCAAAGAAAACATTAGAAATTCGAATAAAAAAAAGCAATCGAATCCAAAATGGATTTTTTGGTCAAAAATAAAAGTTAAATGTTTAATTGATCATAAAATAATATTGCCGTAAAAATTAAGATATTCAATCGGAAATAGCAGAATAATATGCCCTCTATGATCCAGAAGAGATATGATGCTTACGCAGTGAATATGATAATGCTTGCCGACGATACCAAGAGATGGCGTCACAACTCTCATTGTACAAGGTTGATAATTGAAAATCTCTTCTGAAATCATTCGTTATGTCGTTGTATCAAAATCTTCATACAACGGTTTCTTCTCATACAACAAAAAATGAATTGTATTTAATAAAAACTAATTGTACGCCATCTTCATTTGAGTTAAGGAAACCTTAAATATTTGAATCGGTCGTTCGCTATATCTGTCATAAAGTTGGGGTTATTAGCTATTTACGTGTTTGAGTGTTCATTGAAATGTGTTATGTTATTATTATGCTGAAAAAGTGAAAAGTGAATGACTATTAAGGTAACTCTTCATTCATGATAATTTATATAAATATGAGCCAGTTCAATAGAATCGACGCGGTAAACCGTATAGTTTTGACAGTTCAAAGGTAAACAACGTTTTATCGAAAGGACCAGGCAGTTATAATACCCAATGATTGGCTAGAATAACCAGAGAATAGCCCGCTACTATTGGTTGAAATGCCAAATACGTCACATTTTGACAAGTGAAAAAAATAATCGATATAATGTTTCGAATATCGAAAGACAATATGTCAATATGTATCTAAGAATATCGATTCGTATCGCCCATCCCCAACCGACCATACCTCGAAATGTCACTGTTGTCAGTCATCACCCGAAGACAATGGCGAATATCAGCGATCGAAACGTCGCATCGTAAGTAAACTCAACTTGAAACTTGGTTTCAACATTTGTTCGTATAAATTTATATTTTTTTATTTGAATTTGTTGATTTTGCTATTTCTTTTTGAATATCTATTTTTTTAAATTATTATTCTTTGACCGAAAAATCCATTTCAACCACTTTGTTTGGATTTGATTGCCTTATTTGATTTGAATTTCTCCTAAACAGGTTTCATTATGAATCGAAGTGGAAATCTGTATCGTAATAAAAAATCCCTATCATAAAATATCTCGAATTGAATATTACCATGGAAACGATATAACCGAACGCCAAATTGTCAGTGTCAAACGCGTAGGTAGTGTTTATGTATTTGTATTGAGATGATTGGAACTGAAGAATAATTTATTTATAATAAATAAATTGTTCGTAAATAAAGTATAGTATACTACTAGCAATTATGACTATTATTCTTTCGGAATATAACTCATAATGAGTTCGTTATGATACAGATTTTTCATTACGATATAAATTTTTGATAAATTGGAAATCCTTTTCAGTGACGGAAAGCTACATTGAAAATTCGGTTCAGAATGAAATCATCACATCAAAACACAATTGAGACTAGCAGTGATGAAATAAATGTTAATATTGCTTCCAGATCAGTGGAACACACAATTCAAAAATTATATCCATAGTTCTTCATCATTTATTGAGTGTAAAAAAATAGCATTCTCTCATGTTAATTCTCGTGTATTAATATAACCATCATGACATGATCATTGCATAATATACTATTATATAGACATTATAGACCATAGATTATAGGAGTCCGAACCAATACCCCTCAGAAAGGAACATTGTCAACCATTTTCAAGCAAACTCACAAAATACTATTGTTTCACATACAGGATGTTTTCTAATCCCAGCAAAAATCACTATACGATTTATCCATGGGTTATGGTTTATTGAAACACCAAACAATACTTCACTACTTTTATTACAACTTTCTGTCACAACACAATACAATACAATCACTTAAACTGCCCCGCTAACTATCCAACGCTATGTACTAAACATTCTGATAAACTCTCTCTAATACAAACTCTCTGTTATACAAATTCTTCACCTTCGCACTTACAAATAAAATCTCTCTCCACTCAGCTCTGAATGAAACTTGTCACTTAACTAACTCTTCTCTGAATAAAAACTTGTCTCCTCCGCGATGTCCCGCTGCTTATATATCTGCGTACCTATGGAGAATCTTCGAGAGAAGCCCCGATGACGTGTCTCGAATTCTCCAGGCGGCAATCAACAGTTCCTGGAAAATTACTGACCAAATATTTATTTTGGTTTCATTTTTCGAATTATAGGTGCATGTGAAATTTTGCAATTATGTTCCACTAGAAACGGTCTCTTTATGTTGGTAACTAAATCCAATGTTATCTGGGATTACAAAGCTGCTGTAAAAGTTTCTCTGGAACGGACAATTCTGATCCCATTAGGGTTTTTGTTCCATTATGCATAATGATGAAGCGCAAAAAAAAGGAATAATAATGCTTATGGCAATTTTTGCATAAGGGTCACAACAGGTATATTGTGCGAATATATCCGGCTACTGTCAAATGAATAGAATGGCCCTGAACCATCCACTTCTTTGCTAAGGCTTCTTCAGAATTATTATATTTTACAAAATGAAAACGTCGGATCTGAACTTCTGAAAATTATGAATATAGTGAATAAATAATCAGATTCATAAGGAAATTCAATGTATATATGCATCACTTTCGTAACTAGTAAAAAAAATGCGATTTTGAATGTTCCGATCCATTTTTTTTTTGAGTTGATTGACATACAAACGTAATGGCCTTGACCAATGAAAACATTGCTTTCTTCAATACGTTCTTCTTTGGAATAAAATACTCTTTAGTACTATTAGAGGAAGACCTTCATTGAAAATAAAGTTTTGGTAGGTTTGGTGATCCAGAATTAAATTCTTCAATGGTGGTATAGGTGGAATGGAATTGGGATATATTTGATTAGAGAAAAACTATCGTTTCTTTGCCAACGTTTCGAATTTTAATAAATTCATCATCAGGGCTCAAAAATCAGTTTTACCGAGTAAAAGTATTAAAATTATGTATAAAACAGACATTTTAGATACACACTCTAGGTACAAACAATTCCACATTGAGCACGAGACGAACGAATACTGCATTCGAATACTGTATTCGTTCGTCTCGTGCTCAATGTGGAATTGCTCGTACCTAGAGTTTGTATCTAAAATGTCTGTTTTATACATAATTCAAATAGTTTTACTCGGTAAAATTGATTTTTGAGCCCTGATGATGAATTTATTAAAATTCGAAACGTTGACAAAAAAACAATAGTTTTTCTCTAATCAAATTGATCCCAGTCCCACCAATACCACCATTGAAGGATTGAAAATGAAGTATATAGGTTTTTATCACATGATATGGAATGACCTCCGTGATGTATGCCAGGAAAGTAATTTTTTTCCGCCATATGTCTGCATGTTAACCTACTGCGTGTCGTGGTTACAAAATTTCCTTTCGTTTTACCATCCTCTCACAGACTACAGAAACAAGTTTAAATGGGCGACAGCATTCCTCTTAAACCCAAAAAGTATTGCTCCACATTCCTGTGATGGTTATTGAGCCCAACTAATTACATCACATCTCACAAAAGTACCCTAACACGACTTAAATTATATGACAAGATTTTATGTTACTTTTTGAAGAGAAATGAGAGCATTATTCAAATGGCACCGTGAATTCCGAAGAAAACAATAATTTGAACACAAAATATGGGTTGAAAATTTATTTCCGAAGACTTTTCCGCGTATTCTTCAGAAAAAAAATTCTCATTTACCATTGAACAAAAACAACAGAACACTATTTGTTTGAAATAAATTAAAACGTTATGCTTTGGAGTATTCAAAATTTTAAAAACCCATTACATGTCAAATATACGTCAGGGTCAATTGACACCATCATCAGAAGTCAGCGATCCAGTATCTTCACTCCCAGCTGGTACAAAATAACCGTTATCAACGATCAACGCCTTCGGTGGTTGTTGACTCTGAGCTTCCAAATTTTACGCGATAAGGCGGCTGTTACATTTCTAAATTATTTCTGTGTTCTGTGCATTCACTCAAAAATAGAGGAAGATAGCTACATGAAATATCATGTATAAGCTACATGGAAGATTCAGTCCTTGGAAGAATCCATCACGATACGACCTGTCATGGAATACAATTCTCATGTGTGGAGTTCGGCACCAAAACATTCATTGAGGCTTCTCGATTCTATTCAGAGAAAGGCAATTCATCTTGTTGCGATTCTTCGCTCACAGACTCGCTCACTTCATTGGAACATCGTAGAAGGGTCGGAGACTTGTCTCTCTTCTATAGATATAGTATTTTTCACAGCAAATGGTATTGGCTTATTAACTGCAATACACTACCCGATTTAATCCCATTGTGTAGAAAATCATCTGGTAAAAAATGCAAATGTGCTACAGGGTCGAACTTAAGAAATTTGAATTTTGCATAATGTAGGAGATAAACAAGTAATTTATTTAAATGTTACAATTCTATTCTATATTTAGTTCAGTGTCGCTATCGCTATCCTCATATAAATTAATTATAATTGGCGCAATTGATTTTACAGAAAGGTACGAGTTTTCAACATTTATAACATGACTAACAGAACTTTTCCAACTCTCGGTAGGAATGTCATTCATACAGTTCCTAATTAATTCTACCACACAAAGTCGGAGAAGTATTTTTTTCGCACACGCTCGATTTAAGTTGGTGCCACATGAGATCTATGGGATTGAACACGCAGTAGTAGGGAGCGAGGGGGAAACATCTTCTTTCAATCTCGTACACATACAAATTTTAAGTCATTTAAGTCATCGTTTTAAGTCTTTAAGTCATGCGTTTATGTCTTCAAGTCATGCCTTTTAGTCTTCAAATCATGCGTTTAAGTCTTTGAGTCTTTCAAAGATTTTAAATCTTGTACAGATTTTAGCTAGTTGTTTCCCCCTCGGTAGGGAGGTAGTCGTAACACTGTATGTCCCAATTCTTCTGCAATTGTATCACAAACATACGTTTTTTTTAAGAAAATGACTGCAGCATTTGTAAAAGTTCTTTTTTTGTATAATTTTCCTCAAAATATATGTCACTCGATATGTCATTTGCAGCCATGAAGTTTTGAATCTCCAATTTCGTATTCTTTGAGCCAGAAACAAAATTACCTGAATCCGGTCCTTTTACATTTATGATGTGCGTCTCGGATTTTACAGCTTAAGGGTCTAATTGGTTTTATTATAATCCTTCAGTCAATACCATTTATTGTGAAAACTACTATACTTTCACGGTCGATGCTCTTCCGAATTGTTATCAATCATTCCATCCTTGGCAATATCGACACGGATGACTCGACGAGTACAGAATTCCCACCCCTTTGTTGTGAATTTGGAAACCTGTCGAACCTCTCTTGATGAGGGATCTTTTTTGAATAGAACAACTGAGATTTGGAAGTCCTTGCCAAAAAAGGTTTTTCTTGAGGCTAACAAACTTCAGAAATTCAAAGTGAATGTTAATTCGTATCTCCTGTCCCTTGATTCACGCGGTGTTCTTTGGACATTACAGGGCTTCCCTTTCGTGTGAATCTGCACTTAAAAAAAATATGGAATCGACATTATAATATTGAATCAACACTCTACCAGTTCACACTAGGGGATTGAAGTCGTGAGGGGCAAATTTAGCGTATTTTTCTAATGAAATTTTTCATAAGTTTTGAATTATATTTGTGGCCAATCTGAATAAAAACTTTTTTCCGATTTTGATTCAGAATACCAGTAGCCCCTTACCACGGAGAAAAATCTGAAGAACTAGTTGAACGAGGGATAATTATATTTGAATGAAAAACAATTCCGTTCCATTATGCTAGATGATTTCGTATCTATAGAGAACCTTCAAATTGAATTGCTGGCTGAAAAGCTAATGTATCGTTGATGGGACCACCAACATTCCAATCAGAGTGTCACCTTCCAATAGAACACAAAAAATTCATGAAATTGTTGCAAACGCGTTATTGTTTTCTGCTGGTTGTATTGCGAGAAACAATTGAATGATTCGCCAGACTTTGCCCCCTTTGATTTTTCTTGGAGCTGATAACAATAGCATCAACCAGTCAAGATGAAAGGCAGAATTCCGGTAGAAATATACGAGGGGTTAACAACTCATTCAGTAGGTTACATCTTCAAATTACCAGTATTTCAGCACAGTCATATTCAGATTCAGTACTTGTTTTATTATTTCAATCCAGTAATTCAGTACCTGTTCCTGTATGTCAATGCTCGTTTCAGTTCGTGTTCATGTCTTTGATTACTCCTTTATATATCTCAGGACTTGATATTTCAGTATGGTGTAAGAATTTCACAAGAATTGTTAATCAATCCCTCGTAAATATGTCATGTCCGTATCAATTCGAACATATAAGTTGGTATTCTTCGAACTTGTTTGAATTTAGTGGCTATTCTTAATTTCTGAAAAAATATTCATGTATTGAATCCTCACCTCACGAAAGCACTGAACATTTATTCATCATTCAATGCTGAAATTGATATGGGGTGATGTCCTGGAGCACGCACTTCGTTCCAAATAATCAGATTTATCCGCTGATAACCAATTATTGTTTATCGAATTTTGAGAAACCTATCAGATTCACGAAGCGATAGAGATATGTTTATTTACAAATCTGGAGGTGATATCATTAATTGAGGTCAATGTACAACTGAATTGGAATCGTATGAGAAATTTACCAATAATGATAAATACTAGGTGAGAGATTTAATTTTACTAAATATTCCCGGGACCCTCGAAACTTTCCAGGTATAAGAATCAAATATTGATTTGCTGAGCCAGGAACAGACTCCCTTATTCGAATTTTTGGAATGTTCTCATTCTGAAGTCTGGAATAAAATTAATCAAAGTTAATGCTTAAAATAAATGTAATATTGAGTGTCATGAGTTCCGTGCCCCAGTGGCGATAGCATCTCAGTAAGAGTGAACGGTTTTGG
Organism: Zygogramma bicolorata; assembly: GCA_032362365.1. Classification (NCBI taxonomy): domain Eukaryota; kingdom Metazoa; phylum Arthropoda; class Insecta; order Coleoptera; family Chrysomelidae; genus Zygogramma; species Zygogramma bicolorata. Next base: position 6,537,092 of record JAVJAQ010001667.1, on the reverse strand, counting down.
ATTCGGTCCCCTCCAACAGCTATTTCGTTTCAATTCAAGAAGATGTGGAAATTTCTAAAAATTGCTCGTGAATAGTAATTGTGTGCAGATGGAAATATTTCAGAAAATGATCTCTACGAATACTATTCAACCTCAACATTTTATCAGTTTCATCAACTTCTCGAACTCATAATTTGTTATTTTCACAGCATTCCGCAATAGATAAAACGTTAAGGACTCATCGGTTTTTCACTCTGGATGCGATCATCAACTTATTACTAGTGATACCACCAGCGTTTGAATTATTCCCGGAATTTTTTTCCAGGTCACGAATATTTTCAAAAGTATGCTTTGTTTCGAAATAAGTTTCGCGAGGAAGGAAACTATTACAAAAATAATTCAGTGATTTCAAAATATACGTTTCAGCCTTTCAAAGTAGGTCAACATAGGTTTTGGATGACATAAGACATTTAACAATGGCAGCGATGTCAGATTTTACTCCCGTCAGGCGGCGCTAGTGAAATGTGGGGTCAAATCTCAGAACTCTGTCAGAATTTATAAAGCAATACAAACTGTAGTTACTCTTCCTTTTGTCGGATACACAGTTAATCACTTCCCTATCAAATCAGTTGGAAGATTTTTCCAAATCACGCCTGACGTGCTTTCCAGAATACATACATTCGATTGAAGTTGCCGTGTTCTGTGGTGTATTATTGTGTAAGCCTGAACGAAATTACTCGATTCGGTCAAGCGCTCGGTCAAGAGACATAGAAGTTATCCGTATTGCTTTTACATATTGTCGTGTGTGTACCTTAATACGCAGTTTTGGTTCGACCTTTTTTTTCTGTTCACATGAATCCGTTATTTGACTGTGATAGCAAAAGGAAATTTGGCTAGATGTTAAGTTAAACAAACACACACTGTTGGTTCATATTGCGTCAATTGGTAGACCATTTTTTATAGAAAAGTGGGTAAGTGATGTGTAATGTCGAAATATTGGCTGCATCTAACGGCTTACAGCGCTTGAAGCCGCTTCACAAAATTTGACACTTCACCATGAAAAGCTGTCAAATTTTGTAGAGCGGCTTTAGGCTCTGTAAGCTGTTAGAAGCAGCCAGTATTTTCGACTTACATCGAAGAAATTCCACTATAATTTGGTCTAGGACTACTCGGTGAAAAAGTTGCATATAAATCGCATTGCCATGGTAACGCGACAAAAAATACACATTTCGTTGGTCGAAACTATTGGTGTGAAATTTTCACTAATTATTTCCGGAATTTTTTTCTTCCACTTCACTTTTCTCTCGCATAAAAGTCTGATGATGTTTATTGAGCTTCCTACTTGTATTTGAAAATAGAGTCTGAATCGAAAACGTCGAATGCTAATTTTCCGAACGGACTGTTAACACTCGCAAATTAGTACATACCAGAGTGAATTTTTTCCTTCAAATAAAATTGACTCGTTATTTTTAACGATGTGCTCCTATATCGGCTTATCGTTGCTTTTTAATTTCCATCCTCGACTCGTAAATCACGTCGAACGATAGATATATCACATAATATACATTTATTTTCGAGTACCTATGTGTACGTACTCACACATCAATTTCGTAAAGTTTTTCTAAATTTAGACTGGGCGTCGTCGTTGAATAATTCACGTCGGAGGCTCTGACGCAGAATTGATGGAATAAACCGGAAGAGTTGGTGGTGGCTTTTCATAGTGGCACGCCCACTCGCCGATCGTGCCTGAAGGGCGACGCAATGAAAAGAGAAGAATCCGTATTCGAATTGTGGGCGATTGTTGATTTTCTTGGAGCTTGCGACAAAAAGTGCCAGAGCTTTGTCAATGGTTGGAGTTTCAATGTGATGTACCACTATTCAGGGTGATATGATCTCATCTGTAATATAAAGAAACCCAAAAACGGTTCGTTAAACTCCGAACTAATGAACAATATCAATATGTGTGGTGAAACTGTAGAATACGGTGGGGTAGTTAGATTTTTAGGAATAACCTTCGATCAAAAGCTGACATAAAGGCACATATCGACAGGCTATGTCTAAAAGTTTGGCAATGCAAACTATACACCGACTCGACAGAAGTTATAAAACTCATGTATTATGGACTGGTACAATCAAGGTTACAGTGTGGATTGATTTTCTGGGACAACTCTGCATATACTGACCGAATTTTCAAGGTTCCGAAAACAGTCATTCGCTGCATGGACAAGGCTCGCCCACTGGATTCTTGTCAACCATTATTTGAAAAATACAACATCTTACCATTACCATGTCTCTACATATTACAGCTAGTTCTATGTAGCTATGATGATAAACAACAATTTCCTAAAAATTCAGATATTCCTTAATATGCTACACGAGCTGAAGATACTTTATACCACCCCTACTCTCGCTTGAGTGTTAGTCAGAATTTTCCATAATATTTGGGTATTAAATGCTTCAATGAAATGAAATCGTTGATAGGGATCAATCAAACTAGATCTGTATTAAAAAATGAAGTATATAGGATCCGTTAAATAGTTGATTCTACAGTATGAATGAATTTCTTTCTTCCAGTGCGTAGAATCGTTTTTAAACTTTTTTGTTCTTTGACTAGTCCAATAAGTTTTCTCGTGTGTTCAATTTTATAATTGTGAATGTGTGAAGATTTCAGTGATGAATAAGCACAAGGATAACTTCAACAGAAAGGAAGAGGGACTAAATTTGAGCAAAATTTGGTATCTAGTTCTAAGAACAGCTAAGACGAAGCCAGATAGAACCAGGGAATCCGACAACCAACAGAACGCTGTCGGACCAAAAGATAAAAACGAGTCAATTCCAGATTTGCAATCAGTCGTAGTAAACTCACATAGAGGAGTTCAACTAAGACCACGCCGTTGAAGATGGCTGCCGTAGATGTAGCCGAAAGCTCCGGAAGTCAAAATTTCAGCACACGGCTCTCAAACTCGAAAAACCGAAGATGTGGAATAAGTTATCTACCTATCTATCATTGGAAAGGGAAGGGGAAGTCAAGGAATTATCAATCATTCGAAAAAGTATTCATTTCTAACATACTTTCTGGTTGGAAAGTGACACTTTCCGCCCTTCTTTCATTCGAAACGTCATTCTGATCATAAGAAGTGTTTCGATCTTCGAGACGTCATTCTGATCATAAGAAGTGTCTCGATCCCCGCTAACGTGTACACACACACAAATGTAGTTACACAAAACCAGCTGACGATTTACCAAATACCATCTCAGTATCGAAACTCACAGAAAATATAAATTACCTCTATAATTTCTCCTTCAAAACCTTAATCTTCTTTAACCGTCCACTGGTGGCGTCGATTATTTGTTTCTGTGATGGCGCCGACTAGGGAAGGGGTAGAGTATGGGTGAAATTTTCTTCCAAAAAACGGTAACATTTTTCAATGAATAATTATTCAAAAATATTGCTTGAATAAAAGAATCATTTAAAATTTTCAGGTATTTTTTTCTCCATTTTATTCGTTTTCATTTTCAATATGTTAGGAAATAACCTGAATTCGCAAACTGAAAAAATTATAAAAAATCTCTTTGAAAAAATCTTACACTAAAAAAATGATTCTTTTTAGTAAGAACTTAATTTTACCTCTTTCTATAAACTTCGGTGTTTATTGACAGAAATATATGAAAGTTAAACAAATTACATTGAAATCCAAAATCAATAAATAAAAGTAGTTTCTCTTAGTGGTGGCGTAGGTCTCTGACGTAGAAAATGAACATAACTCGATAGTGCATTGTTTACCAGGTTAGGAAAAGCCCCATTCCTGGTCTACTGTGAAGATTGCTAAGTTGAGGCGTAAGAGATATAGCGTTAGAAATAGCAAATAAACCATTAGGAAAACAAATGTGACGCAAAGACACGTTATCATTCAGGGTGTACAGGAGTCAGCAAAGTAGAACCTGGCGGCGGTGCACTTTGAATGATGTTCAGTTCGAGGATCAAGTATTATAATAAAAGTGTGTCGTAACATTTTTTAATGTTCTAAACTGAACCCTACTGTTAAATGGCGAATACGCTAGCGAAAAATTGGTAAAACGCCTCCAAAACATACCGTCCCTTGCTCGCACAAGGCTCTGTCTTCTGGGCTTACTCGTAAGGTTGTAGACAAGGAAAAAATAAAGAAAAATGTTCTGAAACAGTTGTTTTTGACTTTCTCCAAATCCATCAGCAAACGCCCTTCGTTAATATAAGTATATCATTCATAAAAGTTCAACTCATTCACAAGAAGAAAAACTCTGTCTGAAACAACTAATCCTTTGCCTATATGCTGCGACGGGCCCTGAATCACATGAAAGTATTTTTTCGTTCAATTTGTATAGCAAGACACGAAACTTGAAACACGAATAGAGGGTAGCCTCTGATAAAATTCCATTTCTCAGAAAAACATTTCATTCTCGAACCCAAACAAGCTTGTTACTCTCAGAGAGAACGATCCCTTGAGCTCATCAGTGGTTTGGTCCGTGGCCGATTAAGAGAGCATCTATGTGTATTAATCGAATCGATTAACTGACATAAGTATCGCTATCGGTGAATCCCTATTTTCCTAGATGAACATTCTACCCTGTAAACTGGACCAATCCATCGAACTTTTCGTTCATTCGAGTTCGGTGCAGCCGCAGTCGGTAGTTTGGTCGAGTAGTTCGGTAATTTAGCAACTTGACCCATTTGTTTTGGTGGAGCTCACGGGCAGTCGAGTACGCGGTTGAGTTAAGTAAATAGAACCAACTCTATTTTCTCCATTAGTGCGTAGAGTGGCGAAAACGTCGGACAAGTAGTAGCCGCTTCGAGTTCAGTTGAATTTATCCTTTTGGGTCTTCTGAAGCCAGTTCTTTAGAGAAACATAATATGCTCCTTGGTCATTTCTTCTGAGAATCCAAGTTTGAGCTTTTGTATATTCTTGAACATTTCTTGTTTCATGAATAACCAGTTTTCAAATTGAATGAAAAAGGATGTTTTTTTTTCATTTGCTCTTTCGATTCATAGCACTATTTTCACTAGTAGTACCACAAGAGGTCAAAAAAATTCAGGAAAAAGTATAACCTCGAGCGGTATTCCGAAAGGAAATTCCACACCAGATTGCACTCAATCAGAATAATTTCAACATTTTTTGCTTCCATTTGCGCCTCGACCAAATACCAGCAAAACATAGACGGCTTTAATTGAAATCATAAAATGTCCTCGGATTGCAAGCGTTCCGGCGAATTCTAGTCTATTTCTTGATTTTCACCAATTGTAGTTACACCAAAATACCATTTTACTACTAAGTTCAGAACATTTCTTCATATCACATTAAGTTTGAGTTACTACAATTGGTGAAAATTATAGTTTTTTTTTTCATATTCATTTGGTGCATTTTAGGGAATTTTAATCTATTAATTCTTGATTTCCACACCTTGCAGTTACATCAAAATACTGTTTTAGTACTTGACACAGTATATTCTTTCATATGCAATTGAGTTTATGTTACTACAAGTGGTGAAAAATGTGTGTTTTCCGTATGATGATTTGATTTGGTGCATTCCACGGAAATCTAACTTATATATTCTTGATTTCCATAAATTGTAGTTAAACCAGGATATCCTACTGAAATAGTACTGTGGTGTAACTACAGTTTATGGAAATGAAGGATATATAAGTTAGATTAGAAGTCGAAGTGTAAAATTTCTATTACAGAGAGTTTTAAGTACTGAGCGTTGGAAAAGTAGCGGAGAATTCCAGTGCTGGTATTGTAGTGTGTTGCGATGAAGAGTTGTAATAAAAGTAGTTTAGTGTTGTTCGGAGCTTTAATCAACGAAGCCAAGGAAAGATCGTAACAATCCCAACAAAACATAGACGGATTTGACCGACTTCAACGTCAGAAAAATTCCACTTCAATTTCATCCTGGTAACCTTTCTGCTAGGGTAGGAAAATCCATAAATAAGCTCGTTGCCATGGTAACAGTGTCAAGAAACAACGTTTTGATAGGTCAAAAAGTACTGATATGGAAATTTCAATAGAGAATACACAATGTTTACCTGTTTCGAGGTTAATTTTCACTCGTGACCATCGACTAAGTACTAATAATGGCTTTATGTAGACGCGTTTTTTTTAAAATAAACTATACCAATTTACTCCCGTGAACGGAAGACACACTCGACTATACTTAGTTTAGTGAACTACTGGCTGCTTCTGACCCGGCCTTCAGATAGCGCCTTTGCTCTTCCCCATTTGTTTGACGACTTCCCCGTATACCGAAGGTATTTATGGCACTAGCGACCGTTGACAAATGTGCCACCTTCATCGGCGGCTTATGTTTAGACGGAAACGTCATGTACCGAGTCCCACTTCATTCGTTTTACGTGTCAGCGGTTTACTCATATCTCGGACACCTGTTCGAAAATGTCTATGCATCGAGTAGAAATATTCATATACGAAAAATGCCATCTGATTATTCCGTACTGTCCGTTGATGTGTTCGGTGTTGGCCTAGTCACTTCAATAGGATGGTGCGTGAGTTTTCGCTTGTTTGAATCTGTAGGATGATGTTCCCTGTTGAGTTGTAATAGCTTAAATTTTCATTTCCTCCTTAATTTCCTTTCAAAATTTCCTTTCAACGAATATCTGAAGTTTCTAGAAAACCCCTCAGAAGCTCATTCAAAAGCTTGTGCGAGCAATGGATACCCGGGAACCACAGTTTATTAAGTTCTATCCGAATCACTTTGTCTCCGTGACTTCGTTAACCGAAACCCTTCCAAAATAAAAAAAAAATGTTTCGAAATAACATAGTAGAACTTGGAAAAATGAAAATAAGCAAATTGGAAACAGTCAAACGAAAAATGGAAAAGAAAGTACAAAAAAAACTGCCCAGTGTAAAAGGAAAAATCAGTGAGAAATGTGACAAAACACATCTGTTTGGTTTGTTTTCATTTTAGCTTGTACCGTGTCGCCATCTGGTAGGGGTAGGCAACTAATATTCCACGTCGTCTGGTTTTTTGCATTTGCGAAGTATTTCGAGGTCTTTTATGAACTGCTGTCGAGATTATTTTTCGTCTCTAGAGACGTGAGAGAATTTTAATGCGTCATATTTGCTAAATTCTTCGAAGTTTTCTCGCTTGCTTTTTAAATTAAATTCGGTTCTAATTTACCTTACTGTGGTGCTTAGGGACAAGATTCACCGTCGAGTCCCATACCTGTAATTATTTCAGGTGGGTAATGGTTTTTTATTAATAAATGAAGTGACACGTAGGTGAAGTTTTTATAAACTACTTTTATTAATTTTAATTGATAAACTTTGTAATTATTTCAGAACTCATACAAGAAAACGAGATTCTCTGTCTCCCCCCGAATTGGAAATAGACTTTTGCACCATATCCTGTCTCTCATTGAATCAACAGCAACCTATTTCAAAAAACTCTGAGATTGAACCTTTACAGAAAAAAATCCATAATTTCAAAAATTTCTATGAAAATCCAGAAAATAAAAACAATCAATTTGAGAACGCAAAAAAGAAAGTACTAGTAAATTGAGAATGCTGAATGGAAAGGTTATACCTAAGAGAATTTCTCTCAGAAATTCACAGGAAAAAATCGAAGAGGGATGAAAAAATCAATTTTTCATTCATATCGGAATTGATATGAAAATTTAAATCGAAATTTGAATTAATTGATACGATAATATTCGAAATGAAACGTGAAAGGAAATGAAGTTTCTGTCGCTTCTTTCTTTCGAATGGAGTTTTGTGAAAGGAAAAATGGAACCAGTTTCAATTTATGCCGAAGCCCGATGTTTTAATTTTTACAGATAAGTTACTAGAAGATATCGAAATCTGAAGTGATTTTTGAATTAAATTTTCATGACGATTATGATCTCTCGTTGGTCTGGTATATTACTGAAAATAATATAGACCTGGTAATGACAAGGAGAACGGCTAGTCTTATTCTTGAAAATAATTGAGTGAGAGATAGAGAATTCAAAGATCTATCAAAAGAAGTACCAATACTCCCTTTATATTTGAGGAAATAGTTGATAATCCCGTCTCGGCAGCGAGTGTAGTCACACTTCATTTTTTTTTTTCTATCAAAACGTACTGAAAATTATATCTTTTTTTAGTGAGGAGTACGGGGGATTTTTATGTCCGCACTGTATAATAAGTAGTATACACGAAAGCGTTTGCTCAATAGAGCAGGAGCACTCTGAAAATAGGTAATTCCGGGTAATAATGGAAACAAATTTGATATTTCGAAAAATTTTATGTGATTTCATATATGCATTGAATGAAATGAATATTGGCTGTTGAAATGTCTAGCGACTTGGTAGGACGCATGGTATGAGCACGGTGACATATATCAGCGAATATGATGATCTTTCAAGTATTATGTGTTAATCTTATCATTCAGAAAGCTTGGATTAACGAAATACTCGAGTATCAAAAGCAATATATTGAAAAAAAGAATGTACAAAATGTGCCACATATTCCCCACTCCTTTGGAGCTTCCTTTTAAACGAAACTAGTGTTGATTGAAATGAATATGTATTTTTGATAATCTGAAATATCGATGCATTTTGATATTTTTCTGAAATCCAGTGTGTCATATATATTGTTACGAAATCTCCTAGCGCCGGCCCTGTCGCTCGTAAACGCAGAATAATATGAGAACGTCATTTTCCAGGAACTCTTGATTGTGGAGAATTCGATACACATCATCGAGACCTCTCTCCAGTATACTCCATGGGCCTACGCAAGTATAAAAGGAGACACTTTATCGCGGAGGAGTTAGTTATTCAGATAGTAATCAGAGTTTCTAGCTTAGTAATGCTAAGTGCAGAAGTCGAAGTAGAGAATTTCTATTACAGAGAGTTTTAGTACAGAGCGTTGGATATAGTTAGCGGAGCAATTTGAATGATTGTATTGTATTTTGAGTTGTTTTAAAAGTAGTGGTGTTGTGTGGAGTTTTACTAAACGACACAAGGAAAGATCGTAACAATATCTATAACTAAATTTGGCTCATTTGAAAATGATGCGATTAGATTGAGGTTTAAGCATTCAGCAGTTTTTGTTTTAATATACAGATTCACACGAAAGGTAAGTCCTGCATGTTTCAAAGAACATCGCGTGATTCAAGGAAAAGGAGATACGAATTAACTTTAAATTTTTCAAGTTTTCAAGCCTCAGGAAGAACCTCTCGGCAAAGAGTTCCAAATTTCAGCAGTTCTATTGACAAGGGATCCCTGAGCAAGAGAGGTTCGACAGGTCTCCAAACTCAACAACAAAGGGGTGGGAGTTCTGAACTCGTCGTGTCATCTGTGTTGATACTGTCAAGGGAATTGAAAATAGTATTAGGAATTGAAATATGAAACTTGAGTAATCGTGGTACTGACTAATGTTAATCGAATCTCTCATTAGACATTATTCTCAAGAAAAACCCAACTCTTCAAACTAGACCATGTTTATTTTTGGCGTTCGATAGGATGATGGTTTATGTCAAATTCTATTCGATACCTAATAGTACTTGATTAATCACTCTGCTTCCACTAAGCTCGGTTATAATTAGCAACAACGGTCTTGGCATTTCATCAACGCCTAAGTCACGTGTCGAATAATTAGCTCATGAACACGACGATTTCCGTAAATAAGTCCACTCATTGTAGTACGAAAATTTGTTTGGCACGGAATGTGTAGGCTCATTGGTTAATAATTCACAAAATTTTATACACGAATTCGAGTGTTGCTAGAAATCGTCAACACTAGTAGTTTGAGTCTCTGGTCAGCCAGCAGATGGCGTTTTCCCTTAATGATAACCACCATTATCTGTACTAGAAATCAGATTGTTGCTACATTGGAGATAGCGTTTTCGCTACTCAACGAAATCCCAGCTCCCCTAACATATTCCTTTTTAGATTCTTTTATAACTCAGGTGGATCTGACTGCAGGAACAGACTTTTTTGATCAATTATTTTATTGTATGCATTCAGTGAGGAAAATCTCGAAATTTGAGGAGATTGTAATATTCAATGAAGTATAAACGTTGCGCAGGAATTCCAGGTAAATGCCAAATCAATAACCAGAATTTTTCTTTGTGAAACTGAGATGGCTAGAATTCATGGTTTTGCCACTTTCAATCTGAGAATTGACTTTTTTTTCAAAGTGAATTGTAGCCAGGCAATTTAATTCACAATTCTGTCTAATTCTGGTTCCAAAAAAGCCAAGAAGTTTATCATTTCTGGAAAACTATTGCTTGAACACTTTTTTGCCAATTCTCTTTACATCGAGTTCATTTTCTATAATCTCAATTAAAAGCAAAACCCATTTAACGACTTCTTGTCCTGAATTCTTCAGAGCCCCTAAATCCTTCTTGTCTGTATCCAAAAATTTTCTGAGTTATGAGGCAGACTTTTTCATAATTGGGGGATAATCGAAAAATTAATCAATGTGACTCAATGCAGTAGTGAGCCTTTTGTTCTCATAATGTTCCTTGAGTGAAGTCCAAGCCCCACTGTATTTTTTTTTGAAATTTCTAATGAGCTTATGACTTTGGCTGCATAACTTTGAATTAATTTTTTAAACTATTGAAACGTTCAATGTCGGAATGTTTCGAAATAGTATGAATGAGATTATTGAATATGTAAAATTCTAACCACTCCTCTGAAGATCCATGAGAAGTTGGAATTTCCATCGTAGATAACTTGACGTTATGGTTTGTATGATGATAATGTGGCCGTCATTTGAATGAATCCATTTTCAGTGAAATCAATCAATTGGCTTCAATTCACTTTGGAAAAAAGTGTCAATTGACAGATTGAAAGTTGCAATTGCCAGAATAAATCTGTCAATTGACACATTCGATCTGTCAATTCCCAAATTAAATATGTCGATTGACAGATCAAAAGTAGCAATTGCGAGATATTTCATTTTTACAATGGCACTAAAACGTCATCGTAAAAGTTACCAAATTGATGCCAAATTTCCTAGGAAGTGTATATATAGTTAGTTGGCCAACTATATATACTACTTTCATTTGCTGGACGCTGATCGATCGCCAGCCTTTATGATTTGTTTAGAATGCTGGCCGAATTTTTGTGTTTCTACAATTGGATATTGTTATTCATAAATGGGAAATAAGATTTGCTTATTCTGTTGACTGCTCAAAGCAAAACGTACGGTTGGTCCATCAGTTATAGACTCCAATTTCGTATCTGAAACGTGAAATATTTGCAAAGAAAATAGATCGATGAAGGTGAAATAAAGTGCAAAGGTGACGAGTATCGTATGGTTTTGTACTACAAAAAAGGTGGAATATACCCCTCTTCTCTAAAAAAAAAATTCCAAATCGACTGTAAGGAGATTTCCATTATGTTTTATAATCATCCATATGTTTATTCATTAATTTAGATCCCATGACTTCGGTACTGCATAGTTGGATGGTGATATCAGCGGTCTTACTCGAAATACCAAAAGCTGGCATATCGCACAAAAGTGTTATTATCTTACAATATTCAATCAACAACCATAAGTACCATAGAATGAACGACGTAAAAAATAAATAACGATACTATTCCAAACCACATTGAACAATAAGATAATTCAAATTTCATTATAAAATTGAATGAGTATCAAATCATATGACGTTGTTAATAATAAGAACAATGATTTGTAAAAAAGTCGCCAAAAAATTTAATTTTTTTCGCAAAATATTCATGCAAGTCTTCTTGTATCAATTAAAAGTACACTGATGTAAATCGTTGTGAACATGAATTTTACTGTCTATAAGGATTTCTTTTATCTTTAAGTATTTCCTCTTCAAAAGGCAGGCTATAAAAAATTGGTCATTAAAACTGTTACTGCCACCCGGTCTCTGGTGTTTTAGCCGGTTATGTTTTCGGAGTCATTTTTTACTATCATTCACGATCTCTCTCTCGAGACATATCCGAAGTTTTTTCAATTCTGATCATTTGTGGCTCTGTGATATTTACAACATGATATTGGCCTTTTTTGGTTCGTCACAAAATATGCTAAACATCATACCAGGAGTTGAATTCGTATACGAAATCAATGCTGTGTCGCATTTCAACACATTGAACTCGAATGAGTGTAAATCTGCATGATTGAAGCATTAGACCCCTTTACCCAATAATATAATGTTCAAATTTGCAAAAAGAAATATCTAAAAAAAGTTTTATTTTTGGATATTTCCGAAGTGATTCCACTTTTTGCGTGGGTTCGTAGATAAATACGGAAATGTTCTAAAACGTTTTGCATTGAAATAATTCTGGATCGTACTGAAAATAAAAAATATGAAATTACGAAAGGTTATCAGAGTAAAAAATAAATAACTTCTGGTCACTCGATATCTTATTCCAAATTCAACACCAATATATAGGACACCCAACATTATTATTTTTGATCTACTGAAATTTTGAAAGGATAAGCATGAATCGAGAAGGTACCGTCAAGCGCTAATTTCTGGTATTAACCGAACCTGTTTCAGAAAGATTTGTCTTCTCATATCTGAAAGCCCAGTATGCGACGGCAAAAATTCGGTGATTTAAGTTTCTGTGACGTTTATTTTTTTTTGGAAAATTTTTGATTTTTGAGACCAAACCTTGAAACAATTGAAAGTATGAATTGTTAAAATTGGAGAAATTCGTGTCTTTTCTAGGTTTCTAATTTTTCAGTGGTATATTATTGAATGTTTCAGAAGATACTATCAGAGACCAATTTATCCTCAATTTTTATCTCCATTTTGGATATTTTCATCTTGGAATAACATTCAATCATTATACTTGGTACTAGAATTCTTCAAGGGGGATATTTTGAACGAAATGATGTTTTGAATTTCCTAAATTGTATGTCGGTATGGTATGGTAAGGTATGTGAATGGAGATAGGATTATCCTGTAGTAAGAAACTCTGATGATTTTATATTCTTACTAGAATCCATCTTGGGTGTTTCCACGCATCTCAAAAATTTTTTTTTTCATTTCATCATTCCTTCAAATGATACTTTTATCGTGGCAAATAGTTTGAGAGCATGCGTTATTACTCCCATTACTTTGTCCCAAATTGATCGGTTCAGACCAAAATGGATAGAAATCTTGATTCATTCACTCTTTTTTGAAACAGACATACATTTCATATAGCTGAGATGTGGGGTTGATTTGAGAGTAAAAATGTTTACTCCCTTCTATGCGTTCTAGCCTGAAACAGTTATTCCTGATCCTTCTGAGTTTACCTTTGTCAATAGATGGAACACGAATCATAATCGGTGGTGTCCAATAATAATGAAAATGGTGCTTCTCAGTGACACTACTGTATTCTTCTTTGATGCCGAATTGATGATGGGAAAAAAGAGCACGATTCAAGTTATTTTGTCACATATATTTCAGGAAGCTTGTGCGAGTAAAGGAAACCCAGGAGCATATTGGCATTCTCCACTATTTAAAGAAAACCTATGTCGAAAATATACTCGATATTTCCATACGGACAGCACGTGCTGAATATTGAAGCGTCTCAACGCAGGAAATCTAGTGTCCGAGTCAAGTTTATGTATTTCCTGGAATATTATGCCTTCTTGGAATCTCACGCGTGTAATTAAAGTCAGTGTTGTATGTGAAATATTCCAATCTAGCATGTTTGTTATTGCAAAATAGCGTTAACGCTGATGCCAACAAATGATAGATATTGAAGTTCATAATCTCCTGTATTAGGACGCTTCATTATTTAGAACGTGCTGTCCTAATGCGAAAGAGAATGTCTAGCACATTTTTGCAAAATGTTGGGGCAGTCTTCGTGATTTGACATAGGTAGGGTTTTTTTGAAGGTGCCGTCTTTTCTTAGGAATGCCTATACGGTACCCATTTTATGAAGTTGAATCCGACCCATTTTGGCTCCGTAACTGGATAACAAATTTCCTTTTCAGCTTGTATTATTGAAAGCTCGTAGCAGTTGACGCTAGGTCATTCGGCTAATTTTTCATTGATTTAATACGAGAATGATTAATTCTGCATTCTTTATTATTTCAATTACTAATGCTTCGACGGTTCAGCCACCATTTTTCCATAATTTTCTCCAAATTTGTTTGACCATAGAACTCACTGAGTTCTGCAGTGTGACCTCAAATTTTACTGGTGTCCTGTGACGGTAGTGACACCGGACTATGTTGCTTACTGCATAGTATAAGCAGTGCAATAATTGATAGTGATTGAATTGACCGCTGTGACGTAATACTACAACGGCACTCAAAGTATACAGTGAAAATCTATAAGTTTCGAATATTTCAAAGGTGGTTAGAACTTCCACCAGATGACAAGAATTTTTTTATGTGGGACGAGCCCATTCTCTCGAATTTTGTCTGCCCGTATTTTTCTAAAAATAAGTCGCACGACGTCGACCTTCGTAACGAGATTGTATTCATTAAGTGTGTCATTGGTGCGTCGTCTGTCGAAGCCTCATTTCGAAGCGACCGACAGTTTAAGATGTTATCCGAAATTGAAAAATTGGACCGTTTATATCACTCTCTCGAATGAAGCGACTCGGATTCTCGACTTCGTTTGTTGCCATTGTCTGCTGTTCTGATTTCGGTCAGTGTGAATGTTTCCCAGACGATTTTGTCGAATTCAATTCGTTTGAATTGAACATTGGGTGTGGACGTGAAACCTTTATTTACTGAGTCGATAGAATTGAAAGCAGTCCAATTTAATGCAAGAAACAACTTTTTCTATAATAGTAGAAGATCCGAACCTAAATCGACCTTCACCGAGCTGATAATAGAATTAAACATATGTTATTATGATTTTAGTATATTAGAAAATGTATTAAAAATGGGTTTGCTAAAAAAATCCTGGACAGACTATTTTGAATTATTTTTCGAAAAATGATTTCTAATAAAATTCTGCAACATCATGATAATAAGAAAATTTTATCCTGACATAAAGTATAGAACGTATAGAATGTGCAGCCGTTGGGTTGTCTATTATTCACCTGTCCGAACTACTGGGTTGTCAGGTATAAACAGGTATGTCGATGCCAGTTACTTTCACTTGATTTGATAATAGAAAAAAAAATATATCACCATAAGGGCTGTTTTATTGTGAACACGTTGATATAAGGTTGTCTGCAAAAAAATCGGTCCCACTAGGGACTAAAGATTTGCGAATTTTAAAGATTTCAATTTGAACACGCTCGGAAATGTATGACTGCGATGTTGGGTCCTTTATTATTATAAGGTATACTTACCCTCGGATCTCTCTGTCATACATTTCCGAGCGCGTTCAAATTGAAATCTTTAAAATTCGCAAACCCCTAGCGGGACCGATTTTTTTGCAGACAACCTTATATCAACGTGTTCACAACAAAACAGCGCTTATGGTGATATGAAATTTTTTCTATTACCAAATCATGTGAAAGTAACTGGCATCGACATACCTGTTTATACCTGACAACCCAGTAGTTCGGACAGGTAAATAATAGACAACCCAACGGCTGCACATTCTATACGTTCTATACTTTATGTCAGGATAAAATTTTCTTATTATTATGATGTTGCAGAATTTTATTAAAAATCATTTTTCGAAAAATAATTCAAAATAGTCTGTCCAGGATTTTTTCAGCAAACCCATGTTACGTGTTCAAATTTTTATAGTTCAAATGAAATTATTACTTATTATTATTACCTTAATCATTGCTATTATAGGAAGAGAGCCTTAAAAAATATCGATACCGCTTGTTAAATACATACTTGTCATATGGGTTATCTACTCTAAGGGACTATTCATGAATAAATAAAGTAAACTGAAGTCGAATTTTATTCATGACCGTGCGCTGAGGTTTTTGCGATGTGAACATATTTTTCACGGTTTTTTGTAACTGTCGAGCATTATTTACTGCCAGAAATATTTTTGTTGCGTAAGTTCTTGCCATTACGGGTTTTCTGAGTCGATATCAATCCTTATATTGATGAATTCAGCCATTATTTCGAGGTCTTATTTACCTTTGTTGAACTACGCCTTTGGAACTTCCATTTCAAAAAAAAAAACATCCTTCTCGATTCATGGGAAATATCAGTTCTGCCGATGTCGTCTCGAGTTTAACTTTGTGTTGTTGAAAATTTCTCCAAGTTGAGGATTAAATCTCAAGACCTGAATTCAGTGCTGAGGAAGTTCTTTGTGGTTGATTTACATTTCTTGTTGAAATCATCCTGTTTAGTTCGGTATTACTCCTCTAGCTATCGACTTAGTCGGATATTGTTTTTTGTGTTTACCGGCATTTTGCTCCCCTGTCCTTGCAATAGGACAGCTACGTTTCAAGCCACCCTCCATCCACGTAAGTTGAATATTCTTATATTTCTACCTCTTGTTTTTCGAAAATCTATGGGTTGATTTTTTTTAAATGGTTGTTTTCCTCTAGGGCTTGTTCTTCCACCCCTAGATCGTTTGGGGCTTTCTACACTTTAGTC
The DNA here is from genome assembly GCA_032362365.1 of Zygogramma bicolorata. NCBI lineage: Eukaryota > Metazoa > Arthropoda > Insecta > Coleoptera > Chrysomelidae > Zygogramma > Zygogramma bicolorata. The sequence goes on along the minus strand of JAVJAQ010001667.1, from coordinate 6,520,641 downwards.
CAGTCCCCTTTGACACCGGGATTGAGGCTCGATAGGCTGGTGTTATCCTGCGCTCTCGTCGATCATCCCTGATTAGATCGTTCCAGTCCAGGGAAACTGAATATTGGTCCCGACTTACCACCTTGTTGCTGAAAGGGAAATCAGATCCATCCCTCTTCGCGACGGACAGAGCCAGATAAGTTTAGCCAATAAGGAAGTTTATTGAATATCCTTTTATTTTATAAACCCATAAAAATATATGTATGCGGTCGCATTACGAAAGAGTTGAAGTATTTATATGCTTATGTCATTGATTATTTTATTGTGAGGCGCAAGTGAGATCTCCCTTGAGTACTAACACGAATTTTCATGTATATAAATAATTATTTCTACTTTGTTCATCACGGTTTATAAGCTACCCTTCATTGTTTTGCGATATTTTGATGATCCAGAGGCAATAATAAATAAGGCGAATTCATATTCTGGTTTCGTTTATTTTACTGAAACTTTTTCAAAATTTCAGAACCTGCTATACAGAGAACCTACTCCCAAGCTAGGCAAAAACTCGTGTTTTAGTTTTTCAGGAATAAAGTTGATAAGGGGAGTCACTAGTAGAGCACGTAAAATATTTTTCTTATTATTCGTCTCAGGTAAGAACGAACCCCTGATAATAAGAACGTTCCGATAACTCTAAATGTGTTAGTTATCGTTATTAGATATTCTCCCCGGAAGGTAATACCCATTTTTAATATATTTTCTAATATACTAAAATCATTATAAAATAAGTTTTATTCTATTTTCAGCTCGGAGAAGGTCGATTTAGGTTCGGATCTTAGACTATAATGTATTCAGCTCCATAAGGTACCAAACTATGAATATTTATTGCCCCAAAAACTGTTGAGGTGCTGAATGAAAACTACACAAGAACGAATTATCTTTGCACGTGACACTTATATTGTTCTGATGGCAAAGGAACAAATCATACGCCGTCAACGGAGTGGCTATTATTCCTAACATAGTTCACTTATAATCCGAGAGGTGTTTCACTTCGGAAATCTGGTGTACAGATTTCACTAGATATTTTATTGAAATCCATGTTGCAATCTAGGAATCCAACCTGGAATCCTTGAGGTAATCCTGAAATCCACTTGGAATCTTGTACACATTGGAAGTGAATTACCCCTCATTATAACCAACTGTTTGATGATACTTGAGGAACCGAATGCAATATTGTGAAAAAACGTTAGTTAGAAAGTTCATAACGTGAGATGCACAAAATGAAATTTTCAATCGTATGTTAAACAAATTTCGATGTCAGCTTGACGTTTTCTATTTTATTTGCCTAGGTCAACTCGTGATTTTCGAGTTCGAAAGTATGACCTAGCCTCGAATTACCGAATGATCATAAAACATTGCTTTGAAAATAACATTTCAGAATCAGCTATGAATGATCGACTGTCAACATCAGTGGTACATTTAGCTAATTCCAGACTTCAAAATGCATCAACAAGACTATTGCCACGTACACAATTTCGAATTGCTCCCACACTGATTGACTTCCTTGATTTTAACAAAGAGTTACGACCTCATGAACGAGAAATTGCAATATCAATGGTGAGAGCTGCCCAGACTGACCCGAATATTATGCTATCTTCTCGGTATATACGTATCAAATTTAATTAATTTTCAATTCAATATCATCGCCCAACACTAGACAATGACCACAAAATTGGTGGAAGCAATCTGAAACTGATTAAGGATATCCATGATAAAAGCCTACTCAATGCATGTGAGGGTCTAGAAATGCTAAAACGTAAAACCAGCATGAATGGTGACAAGGGATCTGTCTCCTTCCGACTACTTTTCAATCTACTCTTGAGGATTTAATCAGAATAATCACTAGTTCATTATTGACAATTTAACTCGTACATAAAGTATCCCATAAGCCGCCGTGATTTTGTCATTATGACAGAGAAAAAACTTCGCCCTAAGTTTTTCATCGACAAAACGGAACCTAACTCTTTGAAAGCATGGCAACCAGAATTGTAAACAAATCTTTGACGGCATCTTTGTCAATTTTTCACTTGCGTTGTCAAAAATGTATATCTGATCTGTGAAAATGAAATATAAGAATTGTGTTTTTAACAATTATACTTTACCGTTGAATTGAATAAACTAAACTGTATTCATTAAAATGTCATACCGAATTACACTCGAGCTTTTTTTTTGTCGAAGAAAACTTGATTGACATTTATGATTCGAGTTTAGTTGCCTTTCGGCAAGCGGCAAGTTATGAGTCCTACGGACTCATAATTTTTTCAGAGGCAGTTTTTTTCGTTGAGTTGCCAGGCAACAAAATTCTCATCGATATGTCAAGTTTACTTCGACAAAAAAAAGCTCTAGTGTAATTATAAGTGATGAATTAATTAGAATAATCAGCAGTAACAAAGTAAATATCAGACCAAAAAACTTTTTGTTCATAAACAGCTTACCCTTTTCTTCTCCTTAAGATGCTAACCTTGTTAGCGAAATGCGCGCCGAGTGCAAAATAAAAAGAAACGTTTTTTCCTGAATATCTCAATAATCCTTCTGTCAATTTTCGTGAAATCTGGCATTGGTATTCGGGGTATTGGGGGTCTGATTTGGCAATAACTAGATTGAAATCATTATGTCCAGTGGCGTCCCGGAAGGTACTGCAACCGATAATCTTGACCAAAAAAATATGCGCCAATGATTTTTTGCAATTCTTCTACCATTTTTTCGCATTGAGCTACTCAAACTACAACTTTTTACCTTCATCTTGAGAAAAAAAAACACTTTATTACATGTCCTTGGAAGAACAAAATTAAAATTGTTTTTCACAGGATATTGATATAAAAAATCCTGATGAACAAGAAGAGGGAATGAAATGGAATGATTTTTTGAATAATGGCTTGTCCTTTCATGGCACCCTAACTTCCAAAAAACTGCAGTAGGAAATAACGATGTGTCTCATCGAAAACAGTTGATCTGAAAATTCGAAATATAATTTTCGTTTTATTTTATTTGTTCAATCATAATTAAAAATCTTGTTATTGCATGTTCATGCAAGTACACCCCGGTTGTTGATGGTTTTGCTAGTTTTATTTTGTTGTTCCAAGGACAGGCAATAAACTGATTTTATTTTTTCTCAAGAACAGAGCAAGTTGAAAGAAAAGAGTTGTAGTTTCAGTAGCTCAATGCGAAAAAAATTACTAGAATTACAAAAAATCAGTGGCGCACATTTTTTTTGTCGAAAATATTGGTTAAGGTACCTTCCAGGACTCCACTGGACATAATGATTTCAATTTCGTTATAGCCATATCACCCTCAATATCCTAAATACCATCGTCAAATTTGAGGAAGATCGGCTGAAGGATTATTGAGATATTCAGGAAAAATATTTTTTATTTTAACACCTTTCATCTTAAAAACGAAGCATTGCCGGATCTATTTTCGTATGAACTTCTTGTCTAAGAAACTACTCTGAGGTATACTGAAACCTACATAGTTCCGATTCGCTGAACAACTTCAAAATCTTCAGGTAATCTCAGCCTCCATATTCATGCATATATCTTGGAAGGCAAACAAACAAAATTGTTCGTTGTTAATTCACACTATTTGTTTATGTAAAGAGCGGGCACAGACTTCACGTGCTATCCTTGGGAGTGGGTTTATTGATTTACTCTGCTCTCCACAGACTCACGGGTTCTTTACATTACAATTGGAAAAAATAATGATATGCAGCTATTTCGGTTGTCGAATTATTCGAACGTTTGCCGTATCTGCTGCAAAGATGGGTTCAAAGTACGTTTTCCGTTATCCTGCAGACGATACGATACGACCGTCAACCTTTCAAACTAAAAAGTTGTGCGCACAAAGATAAACGAGGTCTTACCTTTTCACTTGTGATATCTGGTATGGGCGAGGATTACAAGTGAATGATTGTCCAGATCATATCATCGCCACGATAAAAGTTGCTTGACCTCAGGTACTCGACAGGAATCGGCTGATCTTACTTAAAAAAAAAATCAGAAAGTTCGATAATCGCCGAAAGATTATCTAAATTACAGAAACAGATAAGTTTATTGATAGTGACTTCCTTTTTTGTTGCAGGATGTTCTACATACGATATGCCAGTCCAGTGGTCAAGTGCTAAGAATAGTGATTTTCAAGAAGAACGGCGTCCAAGCTATGGTGGAATATCCTTTCGAAACAATTTCACTTATATATTCGAAGAAGAACCAAATATTGTCTTTTCCCAATCTTTTGATATGAATCTCATTCCATTCAGATGCTTCTCCAAAACTCTCGAAGGGTGTGGTTCGAAAATCACCAAATTCTTTGTTAAGCGGTCAAAACTTGTTGCTGCTGTCACATTCTTGAAAAAGTGGTGACAATTTCGAGAACGGTTTCCTGAAAAATGGTTAACCAAACGTCAAATGATGTGTTTTCAGAAACCCGCTCTCAAAAATTTCCGGTGAGTAACCGGTTTGCAATTGGTTACGTGATAAATTCCAAATTCAACTTCATTAATCCATCTGAACCCATTTATAGTTTTTTGATGATTATTGAAATGTAGTTCGATTGTCATATTATAAGTAATTGAAATTAACATCGCATTGATAACGAACACCAGGAAAGAAGTCGAGGTATGTTTTAATAATAATAATAATAATAATAATAATAAATCGTCTTTATTCATCTTGCAAAAAAAAAAAATATAGGTTCATACGTTTATATATTCTGTGACATAGATGAATGGGCGAAGTGTCAGCTAATGCTGTTTTACAACTTAACCCTTGAAAAAGAGGGACAAAGAAAGAATGTTAACAATATATAGAAAGGAACATTAAATACCACTTTCATCACTATCTCATAGCTATACACGAGAGAAATAATCAATCAATTGAACATGCACAATCAGTATCGAAGGAAGCATTTCAGCCATGCATTAGTTCCTTCAGTTTCTTTTTGAAGTTCATTATATTATAGTTCCGAAAATTAATAGGTAAAGAATTGTAGTACTTGGGAGCTATGTATGAGAAACTTCGCTTGTACAAACTGGTTTTGAATTTGGGTATGACCATGGTGTTTTTGTTTCGTGTTCTTGAAGTGTTATAATTACGGAAGGTGATTAATTTGGCAGCTAGGTATGTTGGCATAGAAGTTGTTACTACTTTGTGAGTTAATGTTAGCAAATGAAGTTTCCTCAGTTCCTCCAACCTCAGCCATCCAGATTCCCTGAACTTTGCACTGATGTGCACTGATGTGTTTCACGATTCTGTCCTATCAGCTGCGTTCGTTAAAATATCTGTGGTTAATTTTTTAAACATGATAAACGTTCAATGTTTTTTGGACAACTAGGTTATAGAATGCCCTGAATGTGGGCTGAAGGCACGATTGAATAAGTATAAAACTCTAAACAGAGGTCAACTATCGAATATGCTCGCTATAAAAGTGTTTTCGTTTATTGACGTTTTCCTCATTTTTGAGTCTTCCAGAAATAACATCTTTTCTCACCTTCTCGTCTCGATTTTTAATAGTACACCCTGTACCCAATTTATTTTCGTAATCATCATGATAACTATGATTCCTTTTTATATCTAGAGAGCCATGACTTTGAGATTATTCAGGAACTTCAACAATGCTTCAAATATTCAAGCTATATGGAAATTGTATGAACGATGAGATAGATTGAAACCTTTGGTGTAAATGTTGAATCTTTTTGTAGAGTTCAATTACCCTAACACGAAACTGATATTATTTGCAGTCGACGCCCGTTTCGCTAACAAATTTAGCGTCTTCAGAAGAAAACTGGAAAATACATAAAAAAATTACGAAAGATCGACTTATGTGGGAAACTAAGAAGCAAGGTGGAGTTTTCAATCATAACTTAATTTTTCAAGGGTTATCATAATGGTAGTGAATCACTACTTGATATTACAATGAGGAATTCTCATAGCATTGTTTATATTTCTTCAACCATAATGATAATTGAAGAATTTCCAAAATGGCTCAGGTTGATGGTCTGCTAGGTCACGTATTTCAACTCCACTGGAGTTGTTTCTTTGGGGATTTTTCAAAAAACTACTGCAACGATACGCCAAAATTTGGAGGTATGGGTAAGACAAGACATTCAAAATGGTTTTGTGGTTTTATCCTTCCCTTGCCTGCAGAAGTTCTGTTGATTGGGCAGAATATAATATTTGAAATGTAAATTTCTGTCGATCATTTCCATGTAGCTTGAATTTTTGTAGCGTTGTGAATATTGTCGTGAAAAGCACAATGGACTAAATGTAGTAGGGCTATGCTAAACCTCCGAAATTTTTTAGATCGAGAGGAATAACGTAAATGGTTACAAATGAAATTTCAATTTCAATTGAGAGGGTTTCAAACACAATTATTTACAGAGTTTTTGATTGGAAAATCGAATTTTATTCCAATTTTCGAAAATACCGGATGTGGGATAAAATTGTCAATGTGCTGAAATATGTCCCAAAATTAACATATTCGATGATCCAAGTTTGCCAGAAACTCTGTTGGAATAAGCAATCAAATATTCCCATTAGTAGTTGACAGCCGGTGTGATAAAATCGAATATCTACATTATGTACACCTACATGAACAAATAATGTTGACGGAATAACGAATGACCGAATTATTATTTACGTTTCAAAGATATTCAATGGACGGTGGTACCTGTTTATTTTTCACGTTGAATCGACATTACATAATGATACTCCTTACTCGAACGAGTGACGGTTATAGCTCGATTTTCATCGTTATTGATGAAGCGTTTCTCTCTAATAGGTTAACGATCCATCAATGAAAATGCACGTCAATAAAAATCTATTAGATACGGAAGAGTTGATTGTTTGCGGACAAGAAATTAATTAAACCGGGACGCTTGGGCCCTCTTTTTTTTCGTTTCTCGAGTCCTAACGAGCTGCTACTTTCAGGACTATTTGTTGATTAATCTTCCTACGCCCTAACTAACAATTTATTCTTGTAACCTCGCTCCTACATGGAGGATTACTTTCGTTTCCTTGTACATGAGAGTCTGACGATATTTCAACGTGAAATTGTTCGGAAATGTTTTATCGTTATTTTCTCATGAAAAGTACAGGAGACGGCACAAGGAAAGAAGGGGAACGAGTTTTGAATTATCGTGTATTCAGCTTCGTGGTTTATTCACTTGATATATTACCTAGTTTGTGAATCCGATTATAATGCGGAATATTTGTTGTTTTGATATGGTTTCCAGCTTAGGTAGATTGAAATGAAAGAATGAGGAGATTCTGCTTCAGAACCTGAGACAATTTTCCGAATGAACTCTCAAATGGGTCAAGAATGTGAAGCTTGTTCATGTTTTTGAAAAATGAGTTTAAATTGCCCAAAATTTATTCTAGTAAACTTTGACATTCCAGGCAAATTTTTTCCAAGAAGAAGTTCAAGATTTCATTACTGTAAGGAAATGATATTTTCAGGAATGTTAGGCTTTTCCTACCTGGCAAGCAATATATTCTTCTTCAGATTAGATATTTTGGTAATACTTCGGTCGCTATGAGCACCTTTTTTTGATTTTTTTTGTGGAACTTACGTGATTCGGTCTCCTCTACAGAAAATCTAAAATAAATTCTCTTATCTCTTATTTACTCGTTTTTAACATTTTCAAGCAGAAAAAACCATTAGTTCTCCAAGAAATGTATTCATTTTCAAACCGTAACCAATTTGTTGTAATGTCATAGTGCAATGACAGTCGAAAGTCATGTATTTGCAGTGTTGCCGCTCTCATTGTTATTGTTGAGAACTGAATGCATTAATGTTGACTTTTGAAAAAATTTCGATTTTTTAAAAAACTAATGTTTTTTTCTGCTTGAAAATGTTGAAAACGAGTGAATAAGAGAGTGTGTAGTGTTTGATCAGAAGAAGGACGAATTTTGTGTGTTAACACCAGAAATTTGATGTGGAAAATTGTGAAATTTTACACCAAAAAGGCCCTGTATCTCCGAAAATATAAGAGACCGCCAATAATTTCATTTAGATTTTCTGTAGAGGAGTCCGAATTACGTGAGTTCTACAAAAAAAAAAACAAAAAAAAGGTGTTCATAGCGACCTAAGTATTACCGATATTTTAGGTAACCATAAATATTAACATTTTTCAATTAGGCATTCCAGATCAGGTTATGTCTGGGCGGCAAATACCAGTTTTAACCAATCACACACTTATAAAAAAAGAAAACAAACGAAAGTTCCTGGGGGGCAGATGCCGCCGATTGGTTCATTTCGATTTATTTGACATTTTTGACAAGTATCTGGAATGCCTAATTTTGCTGTGGAGGTTAGTATACCTTGATTTCCAATGTCACTATTGACAGAATATAGAACTTTGGAACATAAACCAACAATCATTAAAAAATCTAGAAACAAGCACTTTTTAGATTGTTTGTGACTAAAATACATTATCTACCTGGTCACTGAGTATACACCCGAAAAGCCGTCAATTTCTAGTAATTCAATATTAGTTATCGATGTGGGGCTATGGAGCTGTTTCATCTACGTCCAATGCGTCATATAACACGACACATATTGAAAGATGGGTTCATATTTCAGCACAGACTATAAATATAAAAATATCCCTGTTGATAAATCTCGCGACTTCATTCATGACTGAAATGTGATCTCGTCACATCAGATGCTGACAAGTACATTTTCCTTATTCTGATGTCGCCTACGTTCTATAAATATTTATTCTCGAGAAGCTCACGTGCCACAATGACCACTGACATCAAAAGTTCACATCGATATTTTGATAGAATATTGAGTATTAATGAATCGAAAATATTGTCTGTTATCGATGGTGTACAGAATGATTCCATTGGAATTATCGTGGATGGTGTTATCTGGATATAAAATATTAGAGGTGAACTCGATATTAATTAAAATATTGCGTGTAGGGACTCGTGGATAAAATGTGTCTGTCCTAAGTAGTCACTTGCAATGCATATAGTCACCGCAAGCTTCGTTCTCATCTCCTGGCTGAGTCGATTCATCGACTCGATCGAGGTACCGGGTACTTTGATCAAGCTGTTTGGTACCTCTGTACACAACATGAAAGCTGAAAGGATCCAGTTTTTTCATCTGAATAAACGTCTAATCTTGGGAGAACTCTTGAAAGCTATATACAGCTACACAAAGGCTCACCAGAATGAATATTGACCTCATTAAAAAACAAAATTGTTTTTATCCACAATAATTCAAAAATGTTGCCGTTTCTAACCTACTTCCAGGTTGGAAATGCTTCACTTAGAAGAAGACCAGTTGAGAAATAACTTCTCCCACCTGTTTTGAAACTTTCCAACCTCATCGTGTTGTATTTGAATCTTCATTCGTAGAAATTTACGAAGTGTTCACATCTCCGTTAACATATACACAAAAACCCAGTTATGCAAAACTGGCTAACCCTGACACAATATTATAGCTACCACCCATTATCTCAGTAGGGAACTCACCAAATAGATATAGGTTGTCACCTTCTCCTTCGAAACCCAAATCATTTTCAATAACTGGGGCCTAACTCAGTTATCAAGAACAAAACTTCAATATTTCATAAACCATTTTTTGAAGTATGGCACACTCGCTAATCAGGGCCCGTCCATTTTCATTCTTCAAAATGTCGCCAATATTCGAACAATCCTAACATTGCCTATTTGCAGCAAGCTCCGTGACAACTGATATTTTTGAAATATTATTGGTATTCTGAACGTATTATTTCAACCGAAACCAAAAATTATATCGACGCATGCTATCCGAAAGGAACGTTTTCAATTAACGTAACAACTTTTCGTGGTATATCAGAAGCCTGCCATCCTACACTTGTATAGATTCCAATATCATTTCCTAATTCTCTCAGATTGTGGTCGGCTGAAAACCCAAAATTAAGTCATTTATCAATAATGGCAATAGTGACATTTGCTGGGAGGTGAAGTCAACGTCTACTTGAAACACAAAATGTATTGACATTAATTTTGCGAAGTAATTATTATCATGACAAAAGCAAGTTTCACAGGAATAAATGGTTGTTCCGTTTCTGGAAGACATTTATATATTCTTGATATGAATATTTCCTCACATTCAGCTGATGCTGTGAGAATCTCAATTCAGACTGTCCGTGGTCGAAGCCAGTAGCCAGTTCCGAATTCATTCAAATCCCTCAAAATTAGACGGTTTCAATCCAACCTCTACTTATTCTGTTGAATTGGAAGCAATATAGACCCAATTTTAACTATCACGGACTGGCCCAGCCTACCGACCAATCTTACAGACAGACCTGTGAAGCTATGTAGAGTTGTCTCACATATAAATTGATGATTTTCCTTAATTCATAATACGTTCGAGAGCGTGGAATCAGCAGTAAGAGCCAAGGAATCCTTGAATGGAGCCGACATATATTCGGGATGCTGTACGTTGAAGATCGACTTCGCCAAGGTGAGTTCATTATGAAATTGTATTGTCTTTGTGTGTATCGTTTTTGACTTTTGTCCAAAAAAGTTTTGAAAAATTGTTGGAAGTAGACTGCTCAGTGCTATCAGTATGTGATTTGTATTCTCCGTAGTTTTGTTGGTTTAAGAGCGTAGATGATTCATAATTAGCTGACATCGGAAGATAACACAATGTTTTATGAAATGATGTTTGGGTTAGCTAAAGGCGGATTCATGCAACGATCAGTATAAGTCCATTATCATTACATTTTCACGTAAGAAAATGTTGCCGTTCATGCAACAATCATTACATTATAAATTTGTTGAAATCTTTATGTTTTATTATTATAAAGAAGTTCATATTGACAAACTAATTCTATTAAGGCACCTTCATCCATAATATTGCTGAATGTTGGTGATATTACCACAAAAGTACATAAACATAACCTAAAACCGTAAAACGACAGGTCACTGCACACGCGCATTTGCTGTTTTCACTAAGAATCGTAATGTAAGAAAATGAAGTTAAAAATTGCTTCTTGGTGCGATTAATGTAAATGTGATGCACTTATGTGTTGCATGAACGCTTCCACTAAAAAACGGACTTTCAACTTTTTTAATGATAATGAATCAATAGAAAATTGAGTTATTGCGAATATTTCCAGTTCGGAAAACTGTATACTGTTTTGTGAAATAGTGTTTGATTGAATTCGAAAATTTCGGAAATGGGCAAAATGCTGAAACCCGGTTCATCTTCGATAGAAACAAAAGTTGAGTTTTCTCACTCACTGTTACAATCTGCTACCTGGATAAAACTGTCTATGAATTTAGTATCATCTGCCCTGACAGGTTCATATGGTACCTCGTATTTCAAATCGTCATCGGGTGTTTTGATGTCAAGAACTTATTCGTTTCAAAACTAGACTCATATTTTTTTTGCTCGGATATATTTATGTGCAGTTTGAAATTTAATTGTTAACGATTCCCCAGATCGTCAAATGGTATTTGAAGATCATTATTGTCGTAGTAAAACTGATTTATTTATGAGCTTCGAAATAACAAGTCGAAGGTATTAAATGTGTATCATAAAATATAAATACAAATCGGACGGAATTTGGGAGTGCTCTCAGACAAATCATCTTGAAATGAATATGAGTAGATAATTTTTCATATGTATACAGAGTACAATATAAATATTACCACACTTGAATATAGATCACCTAATCAGATTATCATCTCAAACGAAAATGAAAAACAAATGGAATTTGAGAGTGCTCTCGGATAAATCATTTTGAGAGTAAGAAGTGCTTGTTGCAATATAAATTAATTATCAAATATTCGGGTACTGACCGATGAGTTTTTGATCATCATGAAAAAATGCACAATTCAGTCGAGACCGTAGGAAAAATGCAGATTCATCCCCAACTGAATGAACACTTTGTACATGTCTGGTGAAATCTAAATTGGAATAATGCTCAATACTGTCTGAAACCAATAACAGACACCTAAAAATATTGACAATATATAGAATAAAGGAACATTATGAAAATTGGATCATTTAATTTCATTTATATACAAACATTTTTCTAAACTGGCTGACTGAATACAATTGTTGGAAAACCAGTGTTTTTGCGCATTCGGCCTCTCGCAGTATCAAATCAAATGTTAGTCTTTTTTTGTTCCGCAGTTTTCTGGGTTTGTAACCTACCACAATCTGAAAAAAATTAGAATCAAACCACCACACAAGTGCCGAGAAAGGTATAGTAAAATGCCTTATGATAGAACAAAAATTGTATGTAACTCACAAGAAAAAATCAACACATTCTTACTGCCGATGGAGATCACACAGTGGAATGGAACGACACTAAAATTATGACGAAAGAAGAGAGCAAAAGCAGGAAACGAAAATTAAAGGAATCTGCTCTCATGCTGTCTGGTGAAGAATGCACATCTATGAGTTCGCTTGATATGGATCGCGGATGGCGATCTCTCCTGAAGGACAAAACGTTATGTCAAATTGGAAATATTTGACAAATGTCAATTACCAAGATTGTCTACGAGAGATATTAGGATTTGTACAGGAATTCGCGTATCAGTTTTAAGAACAAGTATTTTCATATAATATACAGTGTGTCCAAGATAAGGATCCTAAGCATGGGAATCTCAGTACCTGTTGGAGATACAGCTTGGGTTAAATTAGGAGAAAGTTGTGTTCTTTAAAGCTCATTTACATGCCGTTTAGAAACTTGAAGAATTTTCATGGCCTGCTGAGATATTTCGGAAAAACGAGAATTTGAAAATATCGATTTTATTTTTTTCTGACTTTATTTGAAAAGATATCAAAAAACGAATAACACTTTTTCATTGGCACTTTTAAGGTACTACACGATGGTATTTTTAGTTTTTATATCCGACTTTTCGTTTTCAAAAAACCATCATCGACTTTATTTTTTTAAATAGCCCAAAAAAAAGTATACTCTGTATCTGATTCCATTTCTTATTACAAATTCATCGATGTATCACATGCCATTGTTTTCTTTTTAGTTTAAGGGAAAATTGCATTTTTTCTATTTTTAAAATGTATTTTTAAGTAGGTTAATGATTTTTTAAAGTAATGAAAACAACAAAGAAATCAACGCATTTTTTATTTAATTCAAAAGAGGTGTTCAAACAGGTTTCCGTTATTTTCCAAACATAAGTATGATCATCTAACTGTAGAACTTAAAAAATCACGTAACATCTCTGGTGTAATACTGTTAAATGCGGCAGTTATACATTCTCGTAACTGCTGTTCAGTTTCAAAAGAATGTTGGTAAACCCGGTTTTTAACAAAACCCCATATGAAGAAGTCCAGAGGAGTTAAGTCAGGGGATCGCGCTGGCCAAGACACTTCACTAGAGGTTCCAATCCACCTTCCAGGAAATCGCTGCGAAAGATACTCTCGAACTTGTCTAGAATTATGTGCAGGAGCACCGTCTTGTTGAAACCAACAGTTATTGACCTGTGCCAGAGGTAAATTATCTAAACAGTCTTCTAAATAGTTTTGCAATAAATGATGGTATCGTTCGGCGGTCAAAGAATTATGTTAAAAAAACGGACCTAGTATTTTAGTTCCTAAGATTGCAGACCACATAATAAACCCAAAACGTTCTTGATGTCTCGATATTTTCTTAACACGCGGATTTTGCTGAGCCCATTAATGCGTATTGCGGCGGTTGAAGATACCATTATTAGTGATCATACTTTCGTCGGACCATATTATTTTTGAAGGGAAATTTGAATCTTCTTCACACGCACGTGTATACCATTCGCAAAAATTTCGGCGCTTTCGAAATCCCCTGATTTAAGTCCTTGGCAAATCCTAAATTTATAGGGGTGATATCTATTTTTACGCAAAATAAATTGAGCTGTGGATTTGGCTACTCCTACATTATTTTCGATTTGCCTAGTTGATATTTCAGGGTTCTCAACAACTGCTTGTAAAACATTATTTTGGGCTTCTTCTGAAGATTCCTTTTTTCGAGATAAAACAGGCTTTTTAAATGAACCATATTCTTTTAAATTTCGAGCCAGCTGGAAATGGACTTACATGGCTGCTTTCTTTCTGGATATGTATTAAGATAAATTGCTGCTGCATTTACAGTATTTTTGTGGCACAAAATGTAACACGTTAGCATGTCCAACTTTTCTTCGTGGCTATAATGCTCACCCGGCATATTCGACGATAATAACACAATATTATCTATTCAACAATAAACAATAACAACGACAACAGTAACAATGACTCTAAAAACAACAACTCGACAAACAGGCTAAGAACAACGACAATTACTATTTTATCGTGTAATTAAATAATATTTGACAGGCTCGGTGACAGGTATTTACGTCAAAGCATTTGTTTGCAACGCCTACTTGAAGATTTTTTTTAAAAATAGAAAAAATGCAATTTTCCTTTAAACTAAAAAAAACAATGGCATGTTATACATCGTTGAATTCGTAATAAAAAATGGAATCAGATACAGGGTTTACTTTTTTTCGGGCCATATAAAAAATAAAGTTGATGATGGTTTCTTGAAAACGAAACGAAACGTCGGATATAAAATCTGAAAATACCATCGTGTAGTACCTTGAAAGTGCCAATATAAAGTGTTATTCGTTTTTTGATATCTTTTCAAATAAAGTCAGAAAAAAATAAAATCGATATTTTCAAATTCTCGTTTTTTCCAAATATCTCAGCAGGCCATGAAAATTCTTCAAGTTTCTAAACGGGATGTAAATAAGCTTTAAAGAACACAACTTTTTCCTGATTAAACCTATGCTGTATCTCCAACAGGTACTGAGATTCCTATGCTTAGGATCCTTATCTTGGACACTCTTTATATATATATATATATATATATATATATATATATATATATATATATATATATATATATATATATATATATATATATATATATATATATATATATATATATATATATATATATATATATATATATATATATATATATATATATACATATATATATACAACTTTTATATACAACTTTTCGGGGTAGATTAAAAATCTTCCCTTGTACATTTGTATAGATTCAAATAATAATTCTTATATTTTTCAGATTGTGGTAGGTTACAAACCCAGAAAACTACGGAACAAATATCGAGCCACCACGAAATAATGACTTTCAAACAGTAAATGTTCGTCATTTTATTCAATTATGTATTCATCAACGTAATTTTCTTTGAGCTTTCAAAACAATTTATCCAGCATGCTTTCGGTATACAAAGGAATTATTAAGGATGATGGATTGTTTGAATAGGCCGGACAAAGATATTTGTTCATGTCACGTTGAATACTAACGATTACATGATTGAAACTTTGCCCGCTCTATCCTATTACCAGTTCATCGCGACCCAACACTTTTAATGTGAAACGTCACGTTCGCTCATGAACGTTGTCAATGGCAGAAAAATGACTTATTTTTTTCCACCGATTTGTCGTCTTACCAAGAAAACAGAACTGAAAGAAATGACTCTTCCTTCAACTTGTCCGACAAATTGGTGAATTTAGAGAAATTTAATCCTTAACTTCTCTGGAAGAAGAACTTCCAAAGTTTGTAGTAATTCCATATTAATCGTAGATTTGAAGGGATTCTGGAAAAATTGAACGTGGAGGAAGATTATTTGAGTTTCTGTACTTTGCAATTCGCTTTCGATAGGCAACTGACAAAACGTGAAATCCAAGAAGTTTGAAATTCACCAGTGAATAGTTTTGATGTAGGTAGGGTTCAGAAAAAAAATTAGGGAGTAGAGGCAGAATTTTATATAAGGAAAATAACATGAACATCCAACTTTATTGAACTTCTAAAGAGCAAATAACGATCTTTCGATATTATTGTATATGACAAACTTCTGATTGCTCAAGCGAAATTGGAAATAGCCAAGGGTTACAAAAATAAGACAGGGGATATTGATCGATTCTTCAGAGCTCTTGGGTATCATTTGGGTACTTTTCTCTGAAAGGCAGTTTCAAGGATATGATGAATAAAACGTATGCCAAATTGAACTGACTGTAATCTTGAGCTAGCTATTCCTTTGACCATTTCATACGAGATCTGAGTCTACTCAAGAACATAACAGGATATTCTTCGGATTTTCATTTGGTTTTTGGATGAGGATAATCGGCAACAGGGAATTCACACCGAACTATTGACAAGACTATCCGACAAGCTAATAAAATGTTAGGATTCATTTACAGAAATTCTGGGAGCTTCAGGAATATTGGTACTCTGAAATTACTTTTCAACTCGTACGTTCGCTCCAGGCTAGAGTATGGTACTTCAATTTGGAATCCTATCTACGATTATCAAATCAAAGATATCGAATCGATACAAAGGAAATTTTTGAAGTACTTGAGCTTCAAAACAGATGGTATTTATCCAAACAGAGGGATTGACCAAAGTACTCTACTTAACAAATTCAATGTCACTTCCCTAGACAAAAGAAGAATGATACTACATACTGAGTTTCTATTCAATTTAATACACAACAATATAGATTGCAGCTCTCTTCTTAGTGCATTGAATTTCCGAGTGCCAAGATCAGAAAGTAGAAATCATAATGTTTTTTATTTGGATACACCCCGTACAAGTATTGGTTTGAAATCACCAATATTCATTATGTGTAACAATTTTAACAAAATTAGCCATGTTTGTGATATTCATAATGATTCTATGCAAAAAATTATAGTTTGTATCATTAACAATATTTAATGTCGCCGTAATATTGTGATCATTATAAGGATAACACTAGTACATGCATCGAGATGGTGGACACACTTCGCTCGTAGTAGTATTTGAGTGTTTTTTGTTTTTTAGTTGAAAAATTGTAGATTATAGATGAGATGTAAGCATTTCCTGTAATTGGGTACGTCCTGTTGGAAATAAATTCCTTTATTTTTTTTTTTATATTTTCATACCTGAAATTTCCCTTTAACATATTAATTTTTTCGAAAAATTCTTCAGTTTTTGACTAATATCAGTGTACGCAAGATATTAAGTGTTTGTTAATTAACAACTTGATGAAATCATAGCGGCATTCACAGAAATTAAAGTTCATGAAAAATACTTCCTCGGGAGGAAGTTGAACCCTCAATATTATGTACACCCTTCCCTTGGGTTACCGAAGACACCATGTTGCCCGTCGTAGATTATTTTTCTTGAATTCTATGTTGTCTCAATACCGGTATCATTTCATTAGAATTCAGCATATATTTTCTACTTTTGTACCTTCAGAAATGAAAATCTTCTCGGTTGTCGTATGTGTTTCATGTTAGTCATATATGCAAAATAGATCATTAATACTAATCGAGTATATAATTACGATCTTTGCTGAATGATTTAATTTTCGACGTTTTGTTCGTCTATGGTAATTCCATGATATAAATAGAAACTGTTATTTCAATCATTCATGCACTCATTGGTGTCACTTCCGAACAATAATTATTCGTGATAATCGATCGTAATGCGATATATAATATTCTGGTCGCATTGAAATAGATGAAATGGTTCGGACTTCCATTGAATATGTTATATAGACCACATTCAAGAAAACATATAGATACTGTTTCGCTAGTTCGAGGCTAGTTTGAGTACTTGAAACACCTTACTGGGTATTCACATACAAAATCGTACTTTATGTAAGATCCTAGTGTTCAGTTATATAGTTGGGATATCAGTACTTCAAGAAATTTGTGGTCGCTTGAAGTAAGTGAGAGGACGGGGAGATTTTTCAGCTCCACCGTACTTAGACCTAAGAGGCCCATTGTGATTTGTCCGGTCGCTTGATTTGACGGCGAATAATTTCTACCCTGGTGAAGATCTTCAAATGATTTATATTTCTGAAAACATGTTCACTTGCCAATCGTTCCTCAGCCAGGTTGGCACATTCAGGAGAAGTGATAATCAACTAGGTAGCCCTAGAAACCGTGATATGACTTGAATTGCCTGATCGCTAACTAATATTGTGTATTCAGATTATTTATCTCAAGGTTGAATATTTTTCAGTAGCTATATATTTGAGGTATATCAACCCATTCATAGAAATTAACTTCAACTAGTACGAGTACCTTATCAGATACTATTTGAATGTTGATTAGGTAATAAAAACTATGCTAGCGTCCGGTACAACAAATTGGCTACATGAAAAACAATTGGTCACATAACACCTACCTACTCACTATTAAGCATATTCACACGACTGTGTACATATTTCATTCCCTTATCACCATATCACAAAAGATATTCTATTATTCTCTTCCTAGCTGGTGTTGTTATTCGTGTCAAGTTCAAATCTGAGGTGGTAGGTCAGTTCACAGTGCACAGATGAACATATAAATACGTTTATGTAGTGAAACGGGGAAGCGTGTGTATGTTTATGATTTACGAGCATCAAGAAATAAACAGTGAAATCAGAATAAGCAGTATAAATTATTTCCCGTCGTCTTGAATGAATTATGACGGAATTAATTGATTCTGACCCATCTTAACTGCTGTGTAAATTCACTGTTATTCATAAATTAATGAAATCACTGTTGGATGATAATGATATTGTGGAGTGCATTAATCTTTCAGCTTTATGCACAATTACTGTATATTTGAAATGTGTGTTCCTGGTTCGCTCGAATGATTATTATTAGTCATCAGAAGTGGTGAAACATTTAATTCTTGTTTTTTTAGTATATCATCTTATTCCAGTTTGGTGAAAATTCCAACTCTTTTATCAAGTCTCCGATTCATCAGTCATTTTCTCATGAATATGGCAACTTACTTGTAGCAATTGTTTTCTGATGGGTGTTTGGGTAATTGAACTGATGGAAACTTTTTTAACTACTATAATTTGGGTGTGATGGCTTCATTAATGTAAGAAACTCTGAACGAACTTACTTATTCAATACTATTAGGCTTCGACTAATTTTAAATTATAGGAATCAATCAGGGTTTAGTTTTCGAAATTCCTTGTTTGTTTGGACTCAGGGAATCGAAACAAATTTGAAGGATTTCATGTTTTCAAAATGGAATGGAACACTTCAATTAATGAAGTTCGTGCAATTAACTTTTACCCTTCGTTCACGTCCTGTTGAATTGTCGTGGATTAGTTTGCGCGCATTTCACCTAATTGCCAGCTTTCATATGATGAGCATATCCGGCACCATCTCAATTTCGAAAACTCTTTACAAAACTCATAATACCTCGCGCCCCTATTTTCCTTACCCCGACGTAAGAATTACTTTCGTGTTTCTATTCCGCTTTCAAAATTCGTCATTCATTTCAATGATAAAATGGTTGAGACTTTCGCGGCCGAGGTTATTAGTATAACTACTTCTCTTCGATGACTAGTCATCGGAGATGAATAAGCCTCTGAAGAAGCTGGCCACTCGCGCCAGCGAAACGTCAGGAAGAAATTCCGAAGAACGACGGCCTTCAAGCCCGAAGAGAAGTAGTTATACTAATTCATTTCAATGTTCGAAAAAAGGGCATATCCAGCCTTCTTTGCATATAAAACTATAGGCCAACACATGTTTTTGTTTGTCAGATGTCATTTACAAATAATTTCACCTTCTTTAACCGAATTATAAGATTTTTTCAATAATGATTACACGAGAGTTTTTTTGACGAAGTAAGCTTGACATTTCGATGAGAATTTCGTTGCCTGGTAACTCAACCAAAAAAACTGCCTCTGAAAGAATTTCGAGTCCGTAGGACTTTCTGGCAGTTTTTTGAGTTTATTTGCCAGAAGGCAACTAAACTCGAATCATAAATGTCAAGTTTTCTTCGACAAACTATTCTGGTTGCCATGCTTTCAAGAGTTAGGTTCCGTTTTGTCGCTGTCGTAATGACGAAATCACCGCGGCCTATGGGATATTTTATACTCGAGTTAAATTGTCACTACGAAAAAAAAAAAACAATGCGTTTTCGAGGCTAACAAAATAATTTCTAATCGCGATGCGCGTTCGGTAAAATTTTATTAGTCCGCCGCCAAGCGTTAGAAATCTAAATGCATTTTTCGGCGGTCTCAACTAGTTTCGGAGATATGGCCCCCCCATAGACAGAAAAAACGGGGTTGATACATCTGTTCTTTTTCATCCAATATACGGAAATAATTCCACCTTCTTCATCACGTGTGCCATGCGCGTCGAAAATTTGTTGGAAATTTTTTGTTCAGTAGATCGAAATACATAAGTTCCAAAATGAAACTTTTCAACGGTTGGCGCCGGACTAATAGAATTTACCGGCATCGGCAGCTCAAAATAATAGAGGTAGTAAGTCTTGGTGCGTCGAATTCTTCTTACGGCGAATGCTGCTTACGGCAAATTTTTCACTCCGGGGTATGTGATATAATAATTATAATATATACAAAAATAGTCAACCTCTCTCACATTACACAAACAAGTGAATTGCATCGTGTAAATGAATACAATGCAACGATCAAATAATAACCATTACATGAGAGTTGCATACGCTATTTCATCTACATCCGATAAATAGTGAAGAGCTACAAATATATTTATATTTGTATTGCACACAATAATACTAATTAAACGCGTTTCTTTGAAAAATTTGACAAAATTGTAATTAATGGTATTACCTCGAGAAACAAAACGATGAGAAATGAAGAGAAGATCAGAAATTGAAAAAAAAAAAAAAATTACTCGAGGCCGGTATCGAACCCATGTCTCTTCCAACTAGCTGAGGTAATCTCAGCGCCTTAGACCGCTCGCCTACGAAGAGCTCAAATAATTTGATTGAAAAAATAAAGAAATAAATCATGCATTTGTCAAATGAAAAATTTAATCATTCTAACTGTGAAGGTGTGGAAGGTGATTTTCCCATATCGCTAGTATCAGACATTTTGTTATTATTATCGAAGTTTGGCAGTATTCTTCAAAAATTCAATACCTATACCGATTTTGACTTGACAAACGTCAAATGCAGAGCAAGCACATCATGCTTGATTGAAAAATAATGGGTTCCTAATGGTTGAAAATATGTATCGTAATGGATTTCATTATGAAACGGGTTGTGGACAAATGAGTGTATTATTAGAGCACAGGTGTAGATAAATGTAATAAAATTTGAACATATTCGCTTGTTATTTTCTATTGTTCAGTTGTAATCGGTCTTGATAAGAAGCATGGATTTCCTTTCGGAAATTGTACAGTACATTACATTCGGGTATGAATTCAAATAAAGAGGAGTAAACTCTCAACCTTTGCCTTTTACTTCTCGTGCATTTTATTTGATTGCCAGCTTTCATACGTTAGGTATGTCTCAAGGCATCTCAATTCCAAACCTCATCAAATCTCTCAGTTTCCATATCCCGACGTAAGAGTTGCCTTTGTCTTATTCTTCCGCTTGCGAAATCCATCCTGGTTTCGGCGTAAATCCTTCATTCTGATTATGTATACATGAGACGACTTCGAATGTGATTCGGAAGTCGTTGGTGGTGTGATGTTTCTGGTAGATACGCTAGGAGGCGTTTTAAATCGCGAGAATGACGGTTATGTGAAATCCAGGGCAAATTTGATGTGTAGATTTTATATGTTCCTTCAGTTGCGATATACGTTTTGTTGAGAATCGTTGCCCATATAGGTTATAGTATGAAGTGTTCGTAACACGTGAGATAATGATTGTTTGGGCTGTACGCTTTGACTTTTGTTGAAACTTCTCACCAACATAGCTTCTGCATCAAGTATTTTCATGAGTATTTCAGTGAGAATGTGTCTATGAATATGGGGCTTTTCGAATTCGTATATCCGCATGGAGATCTCGCAAACTGCAAGATATTGAGAGTCAGTTCTGTAAAGTTAGAGGTTGAAAGTACTGTCAAACTAGTTTCAACAAATGAAATGTTGCCAGTTTCATTTCACTGACCACACCCAACGCTTACTGTTTTGTGGTCTCTCTTAGAAGTAGGTAACGAAAAAGCTAATGGGGATGATGATCATTGATACCATATTCTAAACTCGAATGGGTGTTACGGGGATCCAAAAAGATGCTACGGAATAACGTAGATCACGGGGATTGAAAAGCGTCGAAGAAAAACACTTAGGTCTGGTCTAAATTCTAAGAAAAGCTCTTCTTTAAAATGCAAGCGGCATTTTAGGTAACAATTGAGTAAACGACGAATTCCCCCTATTTTGACCCCGAGGAATCCGAAAATGCCGTTTGCTAATTCGTCCCTCCTACCGGAAGTGAGATATTCAAGATGGCGCCGAAAATACCGATAATTTGACTTATTTCCTATTTTCTGCTTACTTTCTGTTACTTACTCGATCGAGATGTCCACACGTACGTTTTCGGGGGTGCCGAACACGTTGAGACACTTGAAAAATCAATTTTAGTCCATTTTAAATCCGTTTATGTTCCATTTTTTAGTCAAAATGGACCAAAAATCCAGAACTTTTGCCGGAACATGATATACATGCTTACATATGTTTTTCAGGGTGCCCGATACATTTATGCACTCAAAAAATATTTTTGACAATTTTTTTAACCTCAAATTTAATACCGGGCATAGTCAATATTCTGGTTTAACTATATTCAGAAGAATCTAATACGGTTTTTACCTACAGCTTTTCTCAGATATATTCTTGTTTAATTGAATACTACAACAATCCGATTTTTTATTTACAAAACGAACACCCACATATATTTTGTATACATTTTATCTACTTGAGTAATAAAAATAATTGCAAATAATATTTTGAGGTTGAGTTAAATAGTTTCTTAACAAAGCGAATAAGTTACACCAACGCGTTCGTGAGACTTGACAGTGAGACCGTTGTTGTATCTGTGAGAGACAGTGATGTTATCTTGTTGTTCATCCACCACTATCAGCAGATGAAATGCAAGAAATGATGGATAATGTGCGTGATAGAAAATACATTCCTATTCACGCACTATGCCAGCAGCTCAAACCTGAACAGATAAAAAATTTACTAGTTTTCCATGCTATCACCGGGTGTGATACTACTTCCAAACTGGCTTCAGTGACAAAAGCTACTGGATGGAAAAATTATGTAGAAGAGAAGTGGAAACTCCTCAGAGGCCTAGCGGAGTCTTCTGATGTGACCAGCGCCGTGCTCGATGATACTGAGCAATTTGTCGTGCAAGCGTTGTACAAGGTTCGTTGTATGCCTAGACGCCTTTGTAAAAAAAATTAATCGTGATAATTAAATAATGTATGTGACATCTCTATTTTAGGTTGGACCAGAAATCATTAAGGCAGATGCAGCACGTGTGGCCCTTTTTGGAACAGTGAAAATGTTGGAATTTTTACCCCCCTACCTCTGATGCACTTAGACTTCACCTTATGCGGTGCCATTTTCAGGTATGATGAAAACATTCACCAAAGCGGGCAGGCAGGCAGAATATTGTAATAATTTGTATCCTGTTTTCAGGTTTATGTTTGGAAAAATGCCCACATTGCATCTGCCTCTCTACCGGACCCAAAAGACTGCGGCTGGAATGTTGGTGAATGGTGTGGGAGAGGAAGAAGATGAGGACGATTGTTTGTAATAACAATGTGAAAGCTGTTTTAAATGTGAGGAAGGCATGGAAGAAATGGTGAATGTATTATTAAATATGGGTATTGACTATGCCCGGTATTGAATTTGAGGTTAAAAAAATTGTCCAAAATATTTTTTGAGTGCATAAATGTATCGGGCACCCTGAAAAACATATGTAAGCATGTATATCATGTTCCGGCAAAAGTTCTGGATTTTTGGTCCATTTTGACTAAAAATGGAACATAAACGGATTTGAAATGGACCATAATTGATTTTTTAAGTGTCTTAACGTGTTCGGCACCCCCGAAAACGTACGTGTGGACATCTCGATCGAGTAAGTAACAGAAAGGATAGGAAATAAGTCAAATTATCGGTATTTTCGGCGCCATCTTGAATATCTCACTTCCGGTAGGAGGGACGAATTAGCAAACGGCATTTTCGGATTCCTCAGGGTCGAAATAGGGGGAAACCGCCGTTTACTCAATTGTTACCTAAAATGCCGCTTGCATTTGGCTTTTTTGAAAACAAGACCGGACTAACTGTTCCTAAGCAACAGTTATCAACTGGACATAAGCGATCCAAAGGACGCGGAGACCTTAGTTGTTTTCTTTGCAACTAAGGTTTGAAGACAACTCCCCATTTGTATTGCGATTCTGAGGCTTTGGATGCGAATGAACATGAAATTTCTTGTTGCCTCAAATTATTTTATTGACGAACTCAATGCAAACATTATTCCACGTCGGAACAAAATTGAAACATTTTGTTTTCAAGGATTAATGTATTCTCGGTTGGGATAAACTTTCCCAAGGGACTGTGTTGGAAAACAAATTGAAACATTGTTTACGAATTTCCTTTCTGAAAGAAGAAACATGGATGCGGATAGATAGCACGCAGATGATTTGAATTTCTTTCACTTCAACATTCACAACTGATATTTGTGAGATATTTGCGTATATATTGCATATGTATATGGTTGCGCTATTTTGGTCATAGGTGATGCATTCAGAACCATTTTAATTTATGCAGGACTGAAAAGGTTTTTATCTTGATGAAATATTTGGAATTCCTGGGAATTATATATATATATATATATATATATATATATATATATATATATATATAAATGTCTACAGACACATCACCTGTGTAAAGTCATTAAACGTAGCCTTCATCTCCGAAATGTTCAATTGAAAATTCGACTCGAAATTTATTTCAAACTCAATTTGAAGTACCTAATGGATGTTGTGGGTGTATATACACCCAGCTTTCGAAAACATCCACTCGTGACCGGCGTTAAAGGTGAAACGATAATAAAGAAAGGTCATTCGGCAATTGAAACTGGATTGCTAGTGATTCAGGAGAACGATTATTCGAATGTAGAACACAAATGACCACACGATGTAGTAACCGGTCGTGGTCTAGAGGTTAGGAGATCATTCGTTGAAAGTGTATCAAACTGCTATTCTTGTCGGTTGGGAAGGTGTGTTGACTTCGAAATGTATTTGAACATTATTCCGTTCAGGAAATTCCATTTTTTTAACAATCACATTTTCATTTTATGGTTCGGCGTAGTCGTACCAATCATAGAGGTCGTCAACTTCTATACATACTAGAAAATAATAAAACCTGTCTTGATGTTATTTCTGTCAAGATCAAATAGTCTGAACATTTTTTCATTGTCTATCCGGAAAAAAAATGAATTGGGTTACTGATTATAAAATTTACAAAGCATGTATTTGTGGAGTTTTCTAAACGTGAAGAAGTCCATAAATGAAAAATATGCTTGAAAACAAAGATACCACAGTTTCCTGTATTATTCTCTAGAAAATGAGTTATGAATCCGCGATAATTTTTCGTCTAAACTGCTTGAGGAACCTATTGTATAACGAAAGACGTGTCGCGGTTTTGTGACAATAGTACAGCAAGCTGTAATAATTCTTCGAATGTATGAAGAATATATGGTGGCATATTTTGTACCCCGACTGCATAATGAATTCCCTTTGGTATATTTATTTGAAATGAAACGTCCAGGATAATGTAACGGTATTAAATGACTCAATGTTCAGTGTCCCACATTTCATGAATCTATCATGCACTTGTTGAAAATACGATTTCGATCGAATTTGGAGATTTGATCATGTAGGAATAATAATAATAATAGGTCTTTATTTCCCAAAATAAGAAGTAACAACATAAGTTCAAGTACATACTAACATATTCACGGGAAAACGCCGAGGATCAGGTGGTCATGCATCATGTATGAAGTACACAAAGCACAACCTCTGATATTATTTTTTAGCCAACATCAAAGCATTGGCTTTTCATTGGCGTTTTGTGGAAGATATTGTGATCCATCTCGGTTAAAAAAGTACGGTTAGATAAATAGATTGATATTTTTTATATCACGTTCTATACGTGTTTATTACATATAAAAAGTGTCATATTTCTCAAAATGTTTTTTTTTCAGAAATGTTCGAACTCAACTTTGAATTTGAAATCGTTTGTTCTTATTATGCTTTTTCATCATCATTACTCGAAGATAATTCATGAACGAAATCGGGGAATGAACTTTTCCGAAAATAATTTGGAATTTATGAAAATTTTGGTACGTAATCAACAGGAATATCGAAAATAAACTTATTCAATGTATTGAAGTGCCCAGAAGTCAAATTAGGAACGATACTATGGTACTATGGTACGTAAGATTTCACTCTCAGAATCACAGTATCTCACGAAATTTTTTTTTTATTCACTCAACTTTCACGTGAAAGAAGAAAGATGTGTTATTTACTGAGATTATTCATTGAACTTGAATAATAAAAATTTTAAATATTCAGTTTTAATTATTTCCACTAGTAATACCAGAAGAGGTTGAAAAATTTCCAGTTTTTCCAGAAAATGAAGTGATAGAAGACTATAAGCAACATGTTCAAATGTCAAATATTCAAAAAGTATTTTTTTATAGAATAAAGACCTATATTTGTTGAACTTTGTAGTTATTCACTAAGTACTTGCCTACAGAAATATAAAGGTTACCATAAAGCATATCTTTATATTCGCTTTAACAAACATTTCAATTTCATCCTGGTTACCTATCCTAGCGGAAAAAAGTTCTGTTCATTACAGTATTGAAAAACCAGGTTTTGATTGGTTTAAAAGAACTGGTATGGAATTTTCAATATTATTTCAATAATTCCGCACGAGTTCTTGA
The DNA here is from genome assembly GCA_032362365.1 of Zygogramma bicolorata. Lineage (NCBI taxonomy): Eukaryota > Metazoa > Arthropoda > Insecta > Coleoptera > Chrysomelidae > Zygogramma > Zygogramma bicolorata. Next base: position 6,493,877 of record JAVJAQ010001667.1, on the reverse strand, counting down.
CCTACGATTACTTTTTCGAAAAAACGTAGTTTCATTATTATTCAATATGCGTTTTATTCTGTTTTACGGTAGTCGGAACATGATTCAGTACCGGTAAATGCTAAATACTGTTTGAAAGCCATTATATTGTGATGGATACATCTTTTCATGCTAGTTCCAATAGTAATACTTATTTTTTTCAGATTGTGGTAGGTTAGAAACCTAGTAAATGCTATTTATGGTATTTTCATATCAAACGTAATATAATTCTTTCGAAGTACTTCAGCAAATAGGCCTAACTAACTCCCTGCGCAATACCCTAGGAGCCTTATAATTATTCGCAGATATATCAACCATGAAACGTAGCAGAGTAATTCCCAATGCGACAGAGAATATTGTTAAAACAGTCTCTGTCTACTGAGACAGAACCACATTGCCAATTCCTTTGCAGACTACCATTCATTTTAGATAATTTTTCATCATATATTGATATATATAAAAATTAAATTCATCCACAAAATATTTGTTCAGCAGACATTTGAGTTCATAAAATTTTTGAGAGTCACTTCGCTACCAAAGGAATTTGCCATCTCAGCGCTTTACGATCTACGGTTTCGGCGTTTTCATTCGTCAGCCCCAGGAAAAACGAAAGCCGTTTCTCTATTTTCCTCAGTCTCGCCAGATGAAAAATGCAACGGACGCAATCAAGGAAGGATCCTTCGCCGCTTTTTCATCCGGCAAAATTTCCATTCGCACAATAATTTATACGCCGTGTAAGACGGAAGATTTCTCTCTTTTCTGCAAGAAATTGCATATAAAAAATTCAGCGAACCCTCCTCGCAGAATTAATCAAAAGGCCGTCGGTAGAGCTTTCTGAATGTCTGCGTATCAATTCCAGTGTATTGTTTCTCATGCAAATGCGATGGTTAGTAGGAGCATAGACATTTCCATTGGTGCACTTTAGCTTTGGTTGGATCCGTATGTTGATGTCGATTCGCTCGTGCATGGGAAAATTTCGTAGCGGGAACTACGGGGAAGTGTTGTCGTAGACTGTAAAAAATCTTTGCCGATTCTCGTATGAAATATAGAACAGGGATCTTTTTCTGGGGACAGACAATGTCAAGACTGTGGATCGCCGCATAGAGTGCCTTAAGGGCTAGTTTCGGATCTGATGCTGTTCCTTCTTTCAGTCAATTCGAATTTAGTTGTTTTTTTGACGCCCAGAAGTATCTTGAGCACCTTTCTGCTTTTGCAGTAAAATTTTTTGTAATTGAAAATGGTTCCACTCCAGATTATTTCAAATTCGTACTCAAACGTCATAAAGACAGTTCACTTTTGAAAATTGTCAGTTTGCGACAAGAATGAAGAATTAATCTTATCAAACTAATGAAATAAAACAATTAGAGGTAACTCTCTTATCTTCTTGAATAGTGAATTGTTCAAGAAGCGTGGATATGGTGGCCATATCGCACATCGTCCGAGGGAGATGTGGCCTATATCCATTCGAGTTATACAGTTAATTTTGCCTTCGACTAGGTAAAAACTCCTCAACTCTCTTTCAAGTTTCATATTGATATTAGTATATTATTCAACGAGCTAATGATGATGGCTATTACTCACGAGGTGAAGTTTACTGCCACGAGCCGAAGGCGACTAGCCTAAATCACCGAGAGAATAATATCCATTACCCATACGCGAGTAAAATACTATACTTTATCCACGACTAATGAAAACGCATCTTGAAGTTTTTCTGTTGGAAAATTTTGTTATTTTACATACATATTTTCAGAAGCAATACTTTTTTATTCTAACAAATATTTCATACAATACTGTTGACAGGTTTGAGTCTAATTTGTTTGGATTCGAAAGCAATTTAGATATGACACGCATATTCAGAGTCGCTGATAGCTCATAGCAGATGCTGTTTTTTTATATAAAGCTAAAGAACTGAATTGAAAATATTTGGTGGTTTACCCAATACAATTCTCAAAACCGATTGTTCGTAGCAAAACAATATTATATAGTTCAATTGAGGAAGTGTTCGACAGCAGTGAATAAGGTCTTATTATTCACTAGTGAAAAATGGGTATTATTAAGTTCGAGAAAACAGACGTATAATGGGTACATTATACAATAGTCGTGGATAAAATCAATTTTAGATATTTTAGTATTTTTTCAATATGTATGAAAAATTAAAAAGGAAAGAAACTTTATCAAATTCAGTATTGAACGATAAGTTATGATATTCCAATCGTTGAAAAATATAAAAAAATCGGTTTCGGTGAGACTCGAACATCTGCTGCATCTAGAACATCCAGTATAAAACAGTATTCTGATGTTCTTTAATGTCAAAGACTTGCTCGTGGTATGATATGCTATTTTCATGGATACTTTCAAAAATTTGGCATTGACAAATTCATTTCATGTGAAATGGCTTTTGCAGTCTTTGAACTTTTCTGTAATTGAATATGGTTTATTTCCAAACTCTTTCAAATTTGTCCTCGAACATCATAATGACAGTTCATTCCAGAAAATTGTCAAATAAGTATATTGCCATATATTTTGCAACAAGAGTTGTGAATTGATAACTTCTTCCAGATACCTTATCAGGGTAATGATTTGAGACAAATAGTAATGACTCATTTTTTAGAAGTCTTGGTAACTCTGATCGTTTGCTTCAGTTTTGGAAGCGAAATTTCGGAGGCTTCAATTCCTTCATTAATGGAAATATCAATATATAAACTGTTTAAAACCCACCCTGCACGTTGAACACCCACTGAACTCATAAAAAAACGTGATAATCTGATTACCTCAAATGGCCAATACTCGCTTGTGGAATAATATAAAAGCTTCCAACACTTTGTCACTGAACTCGAATTTCTGAAAAAATTACTATCACAAGTTTTCTGCTCTACTGGATCATCAAAAACATTTTCACGAGCTTACAGCTATCATCCTTTTAGGCCACGCTTTTGGATCAGCCTATATAAGATTTTTTTTGATAAGTCATGTAAACAGTTCATAGAAGACACACGGGGTTTGCTGAAAAAAATAAAATTTTAATGTCTTCCTGGACTATTGGGATTTCAAATTGAGATTGCAAATACAAAAACCATGAGTATTTGGTAATTATTTTTGTGTTTTCGATAACTTTCAATTCTGGTTTTGATATTGTTTGAAAAAGTTAGTTATGAATTCTACTCCGAAAGCATTTCAGTTATAACCAGTGTGAAGGTGGCCATGTGTTTTCATCCATGTGTTTGGTGAAAGGGAGGCGAGCGCGCTATTCCGCCATAGGTCGTTTCACCACAATTATTCACATGGCTAGCCATGTAAATTTTTTAATTGATAGACTCAATGCTGGAAACGAACTCATGTGATTGGAAATGATTCATATGATGATGAAAATCCTTTTCTTCTTTTATGAAATGAACCGCTTTTTATTGAAATTGTACAAACAACTGATGATAATGGAAGCAGAAAAATAATTTTAAAAGGAAATTCGTTGCAAGTAAATTTTTTCTGCCAATTGATTAAATACACCCCCGACTACCCTTAATTCAATTTCCATTAAAAAAATCATAAGTCCTTGCAGAAACACATTGCTGGGACTATTTTTTCATGAAACCATCGAATTTCGCAAGCTTATTAACCCCAGAGGGATCGCTGATTTTGTCTCGCGAAAGAACACCCCCGACTACCCTTAATTCAATTTCCATTAAAAAAAATCATAAGTCCTTGCAAAGACACATTGCTGGGAGTATTTTTTCATGAAACCATCGAATTTAGCAAGCTCATTAACCCCAGAGGGGTCACTGATTTTGTCTCACGAAAATACACCCCCTTCTACCCTCAATTCAATTTTCATTAAAAAAAATCATAAGTCCTTGCGAAGACACATTGCTGGGAGTATTTTTTCATGAAACCATCGAATTTAGCAAGCTTATTAACCCCAGAGGGGTCGCTGATTTTGTCTCGCGAAAGAACACCCCCCGACTACCCTTAATTCAATTCTCTTTAAAAAAAATCATAAGTCCTTGCAAAGACACATTGCTGGGAGTATGTTTTCATGAAACCATCGAATTCAGCAAGCTTATTAACCCCAGAGGGAACGCTGATTTTGTCTCGCGAAAGAACACCCCCGACTACCCTTAATTCAATTTCCATTAAAAAAAATCATAAGTCCTTGCAAAGACACATTGCTGGGAGTATTTTTTCATGAAACCATCGGATTTAGCAAGCTCATTAACCCCAGAGGGATCGCTGATTTTGTCTCGCGAAAAAGTCCTTGCAAAGACACATTGCTGGAAGTATTTTTTCATGAAACCATCGAATTTAGCAAGCTTATTAACCCCAGAGGGGTCACTGATTTTGTCTCACGAAAATACACCCCCTTCTACCCTCAATTCAATTTTCATTAAAAAAAATCATAAGTCCTTGCGAAGACACATTGCTGGGAGTATTTTTTCATGAAACCATCGAATTTAGCAAGCTTATTAATCCCAGAGGGGTCGCTGATTTTGTCTCGCGAAAGAACACCCCCGACTACCCTTAATTCAATTCTCTTTAAAAAAAATCATAAGTCCTTGCAAAGACACATTGCTGGGAGTATGTTTTCATGAAACCATCGAATTTAGCAAGCTTATTAACCCCAGAGGGATCGCTGATTTTGTCTCGCGAAAGAACACCCCCGACTACCCTTAATTCAATTTCCATTAAAAAAAATCATAAGTCCTTGCAAAGACACATTGCTGGGAGTATTTTTTCATGAAACCATCGGATTTAGCAAGCTCATTAACCCCAGAGGGATCGCTGATTTTGTCTCGCGAAAGAACACCCCCGACTACCCTTAATTCAATTTCCATTAAAAAAAATCATAAGTCCTTGCAAAGACACATTGTTGGGAGTATTTTTTCATGAAACCATCGAATTTAGCGAGCTTATTAACCCCAGAGGGGTCGCTGATTTTGTCTCGCGAAAGAACACCCCCGACTACCCTTAATTCAATTTTCTTTAAAAAATCATAAGTCCTTGGAAAAACACATTGCTGGGAGTATTTTTTCATGAAACCATCGGATTTAGCAAGCTTATTAACCCTAGAGGGGTCGCTGATTTTGTCTCGCGAAAGAACACCCCCGACTACCCTTAATTCAATTTTCTTTAAAAAAATCATAAGTCCTTGGAAAAACACATTGCTGGGAGTATTTTTTCATGAAACCATCGAATTTAGCAAGCTTATTAACACCAGAAGGGTTGCTGATTTTGTCTCGCGAAAGAACACCCCCGACTACCCTTAATTCAATTCTCTTTGAAAAAAATCATAAGTCCTTGGAAAAACACATTGCTGGGAGTATTTTTTCATGAAACCATCGAATTTAGCAAGCTTATTAACACCAGAAGGGTCGCTGATTTTGTCTCGCGAAAGAACACCCCCGACTACCCTTGATTCAATTTTCTTTAAAAAAATCATAAGTCCTTGGAAAAACACATTGCTGGGAGTATTTTTTCATGAAACCATAGAATTTAGCAAGCTTATTAACACCAGAAGGGTCGCTGATTTTGTCTCGCGAAAGAACACCCCCGACTACCCTTAATTCAATTTTCTTTAAAAAATCATAAGTCCTTGCAAAGACACATTGCTGGGAGTATGTTTCCATGAAACCATCGGATTTAGCAAGCTTATTAACACCAGAAGGGTCGCTGATTTTGTCTCGCAAAAGAACACCCCCGACTACCCTTAATTCAATTTTCTTTAAAAAATCATAAGTCCTTGCAAAGACACATTGCTGGGAGTATGTTTTCATGAAACCATCGGATTTAGCAAGCTCATTAACCCCAGAGGGGTCGCTGATTTTGTCTCGCGAAAGAACACCCCCGACTACCCTTAATTCAATTCTCTTTAAAAAAAATCATAAGTCCTTGCAAAGACACATTGCTGGGAGTATTTTTTCATGAAACCATCGAATTTAGCAAGCTTATTAACCCCAGAGGGGTCACTGATTTTGTCTCACGAAAATACACCCCCTTCTACCCTCAATTCAATTTTCATTAAAAAAAATCATAAGTCCTTGCGAAGACACATTGCTGGGAGTATTTTTTCATGAAACCATCGAATTTAGCAAGCTTATTAACCCCAGAGGGGTCGCTGATTTTGTCTCGCGAAAGAACACCCCCGACTACCCTTAATTCAATTCTCTTTAAAAAAAATCATAAGTCCTTGCAAAGACACATTGCTGGGAGTATGTTTTCATGAAACCATCGAATTTAGCAAGCTTATTAACCCCAGAGGGATCGCTGATTTTGTCTCGCGAAAGAACACCCCCGACTACCCTTAATTCAATTTCCATTAAAAAAAATCATAAGTCCTTGCAAAGACACATTGCTGGGAGTATTTTTTCATGAAACCATCGGATTTAGCAAGCTCATTAACCCCAGAGGGATCGCTGATTTTGTCTCGCGAAAGAACACCCCCGACTACCCTTAATTCAATTTCCATTAAAAAAAATCATAAGTCCTTGCAAAGACACATTGTTGGGAGTATTTTTTCATGAAACCATCGAATTTAGCGAGCTTATTAACCCCAGAGGGGTCGCTGATTTTGTCTCGCGAAAGAACACCCCCGACTACCCTTAATTCAATTTTCTTTAAAAAATCATAAGTCCTTGGAAAAACACATTGCTGGGAGTATTTTTTCATGAAACCATCGGATTTAGCAAGCTTATTAACCCTAGAGGGGTCGCTGATTTTGTCTCGCGAAAGAACACCCCCGACTACCCTTAATTCAATTTTCTTTAAAAAAATCATAAGTCCTTGGAAAAACACATTGCTGGGAGTATTTTTTCATGAAACCATCGAATTTAGCAAGCTTATTAACACCAGAAGGGTTGCTGATTTTGTCTCGCGAAAGAACACCCCCGACTACCCTTAATTCAATTCTCTTTGAAAAAAATCATAAGTCCTTGGAAAAACACATTGCTGGGAGTATTTTTTCATGAAACCATCGAATTTAGCAAGCTTATTAACACCAGAAGGGTCGCTGATTTTGTCTCGCGAAAGAACACCCCCGACTACCCTTAATTCAATTTTCTTTAAAAAAATCATAAGTCCTTGGAAAAACACATTGCTGGGAGTATTTTTTCATGAAACCATAGAATTTAGCAAGCTTATTAACACCAGAAGGGTCGCTGATTTTGTCTCGCGAAAGAACACCCCCGACTACCCTTAATTCAATTTTCTTTAAAAAATCATAAGTCCTTGCAAAGACACATTGCTGGGAGTATGTTTCCATGAAACCATCGGATTTAGCAAGCTTATTAACACCAGAAGGGTCGCTGATTTTGTCTCGCAAAAGAACACCCCCGACTACCCTTAATTCAATTTTCTTTAAAAAATCATAAGTCCTTGCAAAGACACATTGCTGGGAGTATGTTTTCATGAAACCATCGGATTTAGCAAGCTCATTAACCCCAGAGGGGTCGCTGATTTTGTCTCGCGAAAGAACACCCCCGACTACCCTTAATTCAATTCTCTTTAAAAAAAATCATAAGTCCTTGCAAAGACACATTGCTGGGAGTATTTTTTCATGAAACCATCGAATTTAGCAAGCTTATTAACTCCAGAGGGGTCACTGATTTTGTCTTACGAAAATACACCCCCTTCTACCCTCAATTCAATTTTCATTAAAAAAAATCATAAGTCCTTGCGAAGACACATTGCTGGGAGTATTTTTTCATGAAACCATCGAATTTAGCAAGCTTATTAACCCCAGAGGGGTCGCTGATTTTGTCTCGCGAAAGAACACCCCCGACTACCCTTAATTCAATTCTCTTTAAAAAAAATCATAAGTCCTTGCAAAGACACATTGCTGGGAGTATGTTTTCATGAAACCATCGAATTTAGCAAGCTTATTAACCCCAGAGGGATCGCTGATTTTGTCTCGCGAAAGAACACCCCCGACTACCCTTAATTCAATTTCCATTAAAAAAAATCATAAGTCCTTGCAAAGACACATTGCTGGGAGTATTTTTTCATGAAACCATCGGATTTAGCAAGCTCATTAACCCCAGAGGGATCGCTGATTTTGTCTCGCGAAAGAACACCCCCGACTACCCTTAATTCAATTTCCATTAAAAAAAATCATAAGTCCTTGCAAAGACACATTGTTGGGAGTATTTTTTCATGAAACCATCGAATTTAGCGAGCTTATTAACCCCAGAGGGGTCGCTGATTTTGTCTCGCGAAAGAACACCCCCGACTACCCTTAATTCAATTTTCTTTAAAAAATCATAAGTCCTTGGAAAAACACATTGCTGGGAGTATTTTTTCATGAAACCATCGAATTTAGCAAGCTTATTAACACCAGAAGGGTCGCTGATTTTGTCTCGCGAAAGAACACCCCCGACTACCCTTAATTCAATTTTCTTTAAAAAAATCATAAGTCCTTGGAAAAACACATTGCTGGGAGTATTTTTTCATGAAACCATAGAATTTAGCAAGCTTATTAACACCAGAAGGGTCGCTGATTTTGTCTCGCGAAAGAACACCCCCGACTACCCTTAATTCAATTTTCTTTAAAAAATCATAAGTCCTTGGAAAAACACATTGCTGGGAGTATTTTTTCATGAAACCATCGAATTTAGCAAGCTTATTAACACCAGAAGGGTCACTGATTTTGTCTCACGAAAATACACCTCCGCCTACCGTTAAATCTCATATATATATATATATATATATATATATATATATATATATTAACATAAATTACATAAATATATATAAAGGTATCTTTTATATTTGGGTATTGTAGTCAATTGGAGGGCTTCAGTAAATGAGAACTATTTTCTGATTATCCGAGCTTTCGGAAAATTTATTTCCTTTTTCAAGAATATCTACGAAGTAAATGGGTTTAAAAGTGATACAATATATGATAGTAGAACTCACCAGAGTAAGATTTTCATGAAACTACGTGACTATAATTCAAGACAGCATCCAAATTCAAATAATTCCATCTCATCTGATATCATCATTTCCCCATTTAACAACTTGTCCTTACCGAATAATCATATTGAATCCTTACATTACTATTCCATACAATATATTCCCAATTTAACACCCAAACTAACGAATACTTTTCGAGATATCAGAAATATCAAAATTTCTTTTAAAACTCCTCTCAGTTCCAAAGAATAATCTCATGTTATTTATAGTATTCCGTGCACTTCTTGCAATTCATTTTATATAGGCGAAACATCTCGAAACTTTTCTGGAAGAATCACTTCACCTAAAAGTGACTGCAGGCTGAACAAATCTTCTTGTGGACTAGCAGACCATGTTATTTCAAAAGATCACATAATGGATTATGAAAATACAAAAATTTTAACTGTTGAACAAAACAAAATTAAGAGATTATTTCTCGAAATGGTACATATAAGTAAATGTCCAAACAATTTAAATGAAAAATCAGAGATTCAAAATTTAAGCAAAATTCACAATTACATTTTAACTTCTGATCAATGATTTGTGTTTTGAAGACGTAATTCAGTCGATATTCTTTACAACACAACTGTTCTTTACACACTGTACATGTCCGAATATTCATTTTATATCTTTAACAAGTAGTCTGACAAATGTCAATATTTTACTGACAATTTTACAACTTCTTTTCACAATGTTCTTATGTATTATTTTACTTTGCCAGTTTATTTTATAATCTTTCTCTGGTGAGTTCTATTATCATATATTGTATCACTTTTAAACCCATTTACTTTGTATATATTCTCGAAAAAGGAAATAAATTTTCCGAAAGCTCGGATAATCAGAAAATAGTTTTCATTTATTGAAGCCCTCCAATTGACTACAATACCCAAATATAAAAGATACCTTTATCCTGATCAATATACTCAAATAAAATACTACGTTCCTATAGATATATATATATATATATATATATATATATATATATATATATATATATATATATATATATATATATATATATATATATATATATATATATATATATATACATACATATATTGATAAAGGGTACCTTGTCACCTCAAAAACGGAAACTCAAACAGCGTTGTCACCTCATATATAACGTTGTCACCTCCGATTTCGGAGGTGACAACGTTTCTGCTTGTTTTTTGGCCAGATAGGTTCTACAGGTTCCAAGGATCATCATATCAAAAATTTGTCCGGAGGTCACTAGGACCCCTTTTTACCCACTCAAAAAGTTTTTAGTTCAACCGTATATCACTGGCGCTAGCGTCGCATACATTTAAGGTTACATATTTGACGCTGTTACCTCCGTCAATCAGCGGGTATGCTGTTACCTTCGAAAATGGCAACTTTGCATTTTCTTGGTTCCAGGTTGAAAGTTCTCTCGCGAGAATATTTTCAATGCAGGAAACATCAACACCGTTTTACCATAAATAGAGATGACAGCACCAAAATACGGATGAGTAAATTTCACGACCATAAGGCTTTCTTGACTTGCTTTTTTTTGACGTATTTCTCGGTTCATCGGTTTCTCTCTCTACCTACCTGTTACCTGGGAAATATCGCAAGTAACATTTGACCCACTTTTAGTTTTCCTATTGACTTCAAGTGTTCATAATTCTGGTGTCAATTCATTACGCCATATTTCTCCAAAAGTATCCTCTGATATTTAATCACCATATTTTTATTACATAAAATTAATGGAGTGGAATTTTGTGATCGATTTTAAACTTCCCGATGAGATAGATACTAGAAATTTGGCCAATAGCTCAGAAGTGGCTGACAATGCATAACGAAATTTGTATCTGGGTAAAAAGAAATTGTTACTCTATGATAGCGACCAGTTTTCGTGAATATGGTTCGATTCTATTCAAAATTTGTGTGTGGGGGCTTTCGGGGTCGGGGACTACGAATGTTTTGTTTTAATTCATGAATTCAAGACGGCTGACAAATTTTGTGATTATTGTTCGATGTTCGATTCCATTCGAAATTGGTATGTGGGAATTTTTGGGGTAAGCTCTAATCATTGCAAGATTTCGTAGACCCGACACAAGACTGAAAAGCAGAAAATAATTATCATTTACTAGATATTTTTCAATATACCATATTTTTAAGACGGACTGAAAAGTATTAATGACTTTTTTCAATTCCCATACAGATTCCTTCAACAAAAAACGTGGGGTGCCTGCAATGTATAATACAACAAGCGCATGCACCCTCACGTTTTTCATTTAAGGAATCTTTATACAGATATAAATCTTTATGGGGATAGGGAAAATATTTTATTTTCTTCAGTCCGTTTTTCAAATGGTGAACGTATGAAAAATATTTATCATTCAAAAATCATTTTAAAAGAAGTTTCATGAATTGTATCATGAATGTTTTTTTGAGTAATGATAGTGATCAATATGGTTGCCAAGCTATATGATGAGGGTCCGATTTTATTTCGGTTTCCAGAGCCGGTGATTATATTAATGACTTTATTTCTTCATATTCATTGCAACGCATGCCTTTCCGTTCCGTTCCAATTTTGAATCGAATCGAACCATAATTACGGAACTCGTTCGCCATCTTGGATCTGCCATCTTGATGAAAATGGCTCGGAGTACTTCAAAAATCCTCAAAATCTGTCGAAGATATTCCGTAAACATTTGACTGGTTTAGTGATCTAATAATCATTTTCGTGAGAGGTCGGTTGGGTAATAAGATCAATTTTTATAAAAAAAATCAATTGTTTCCTTGCTGACGTTTCGAGTTCAATGAGTTTTATCTAGGCTCTGTAACAATGAATTTCTATAAATATACCTCCCACAATTAAAGTTTCAATTTAACGAAGGAATGATGAATTCTCAATCAAAATACTCACCGAAAAAGTTTTTTTTTTTCGTTTTAACCTCATAAACATTTCAAAAACAAACGGACATATCACTCATATACAAAATTGAGAATAAAAAAAATCAACAATTTTTTTTAGAGACAAACAACCAACAAAAACGACATGAAACAAATGAATGGCTTCATCTATCCGATAACGCTGAATTATTCATTCATAGAAAATTCATCTGAAAAACTTGGAATGCTACTCAGTAACGATCAAATGAAGGTGGCTTACCCAAATGAAAATACAGTTGGAAAGAACTTTTTCTCAAAATGAAAAAATTAAACACCAAACAGGACAGTTTCTTGAAATACGAATTTCAGAACACATGAGACACTCTAAGAAAATAAATATGAAAAACCGCACAGCCCTCATAGAATATAAGGGCAGCATAGACACATGATTGATTCTGATCATCCAACTATTCTAGATGTTCAACCATATTTATTTCATCCAAATGACTTCTTAGCGAAATGATGCATATCCTCGAACTCTCAAACACGATAGTGTCAACACTAGAAGGGATGTCGATGGCCTGAATACGCACATTTCAACTTGATCAGTAAAATACCTAAATAATTCCCTCCATTTTTAGGTCCCATTCTTTCTGTCATTGATAAAAACAAACATCACGTTATAGAAATCATACATGAAGTTATTCGTTTGTTTCATGTCGGTTGTGTTGGTTGTTTGTCTATAAAATTTTGTTGTTGCAATGTTTTTTTTATTATGTGTCTAATATGTCTAATGGTTTTTAATATAGTTATAAGTTGAACAAAAAAAAATTCTTTTTCTGTGAGTAATTTGATTAGGATTTCATCTTTTCTCGTAAAATAGAAATAATGATAATCATAAAAGTTTTGTGGGAGGTATATTCTTCATTGTTACAGAACCCCAAAGGATAATTTAATCAAATTCTAAACGCCCGCAAGAAAACAATTGTTAAAAAAAATCCTGCCACCCAACCAACCTTTCTCGAAAATATTCCATAAATTCAGACAATCGAATTCGGCAGTTTTCGAGTCTATTAGAGACATACAAACAAATAAAACAAACAAACATATTCATTTTAATAAACAAAAAGTTACTGGTCAGTTGGGAATACTCCAGTCAACAATGAGATTCCATACGTTTCATTTTTTCTGCTTTAGTCTTAAATATTTGATAGCAGTTTTTGTAAATTCAGAAAAGAATAATATTCCAATGTATCTTCTTGTGATAGCTGAGAGCATTTCATTAAAGATATACTGACGGAAGGAAATTACGAAAGAGTCACTGGGACATTTAGTATTCATTATTAATTTTATGACAGTTTACATGATGCATCCGACAAAAACTAGTTCTACCATAGTTTTCTCATCAAAAGAATGCATAGCTGAGGTAGATAGAGAAACTTGTGTCGAATCAGTATAGAAATAATTTGATATCTGTAGGGTTTGGAACCGAAGTATTTTTGATGAATATATTTTTTCAAGAGCTAGTGGTTGAAATATATTGTTTTCTGCGAAATCTCATATGAAGTTTTCAGAATCTTATACGTGTATTCCAGAGGATACAACGTTTCGATAAAATTCGTTTCAACTTCAATAACTTGCATATCTGAATAAAATAAAGATATATAACTGACTTATGAGGCAATGTCACCTTCAGAAATTGAAAAAACAAATATCAGAGCGAAATTTTTCACACATTACATTCGGTTAAAAATATTCCAGGATATAGACGCTATTAGAAATTCGCTCATTATATTATCACAGGAAGGATTCGTCACCAATAACACCCAATTCTTTATTTTTGATTGATCCTGTGATCAACCATATTCTAAAAAGAACAGTGTAGTATTTATATCATTGCATTAACCATTTTGATGTATTTTATGAACAGAAACGTCGGAACATTCCAAAGACAATTAGAAGGGGGTGTATTTTCGTGAGACAAAATCAGTGACCCCTCTGGGGTTAATGAGCTTGCTAAATTCGATGGTTTCATGAAAAAATACTCCCAGCAATGAGTTTTTCCAAGGACTTATGATTTTTTTTTATGAAAATTGAATTAAGGGTAGTCGGGGGTGTTCTTTCGCGAGACAAAATCAGCGACCCCTCTGGGGTTAATAAGCTTGCTAAATTCGATAGTTTCATGAAAAAATACTCCCAGCAATGTGTCTTTGCAAGGACTTATGATTTTTTTTAATGAAAATTGAATTAAGGGTAGTCGGGGGTGTTCTTTCGCGAGACAAAATCAGCGATCCCTCTGAGGTTAATAAGCTTGCTAAATTCGATGGTTTCATGAGAAAATACTCCCAGCAATGTGTCTTTGCATGGACTTATGATTTTTTTAAAAGAGAATTGAATTAAGGGTAGTCGGGGGTGTTCTTTCGCGAGACAAAATCAGCGATCCCTCTGGGGTCAATGAGCTTGCTAAATTCGATGGTTTCATAAAAAAATACTCCCAGCAATGAGTTTTTCCAAGGACTTATGATTTTTTTTAATGAAAATTGAATTAAGGGTAGTCGGGGGTGTTCTTTCGCGAGACAAAATCAGCGACCCCTCTGGGGTTAATAAGCTTGCTGAATTCGATAGTTTCATGAAAAAATACTCCCAGCAATGTGTCTTTGCAAGGACTTATGATTTTTTTTAATGAAAATTGAATTAAGGGTAGTCGGGGGTGTTCTTTCGCGAGACAAAATCAGCGACCCCTCTGGGGTTAATAAGCTTGCTAAATTCGATGGTTTCATGAAAAAATACTCCCAGCAATGTGTCTTTGCAAGGACTTATGATTTTTTTTAATGAAAATTGAATTGAGGGTAGAAGGGGGTGTATTTTCGTGAGACAAAATCAGTGACCCCTCTGGGGTTAATAAGCTTGCTGAATTCGATGGTTTCATAAAAAAATACTCCCAGCAATGTGTTTTTCCAAGGACTTATGATTTTTTTTAAAGGAAATTGAATTAAGGGTAGTCGGGGGTGTTTTTCGCGAGACAAAATCAGCGACCCCTCTGGGGTTAATAAGCTTGCTAAATTCGATGGTTTCATGAAAAAATACTCCCAGCAATGTGTCTTTGCAAGGACTTATGATTTTTTTTAATGAAAATTGAATTAAGGGTAGTCGGGGGTGTTCTTTCGCGAGACAAAATCAGCGACCCCTCTGGGGTTAATAAGCTTGCTAAATTCGATGGTTTCATGAAAAAATACTCCCAGCAATGTGTCTTCGCAAGGACTTATGATTTTTTTTGATGAAAATTGAATTGAGGGTAGAAGGGGGTGTATTTTCGTGAGACAAAATCAGTGACCCCTCTGGGGTTAATAAGCTTGCTAAATTCGATGGTTTCATAAAAAAATACTCCAAGCAATGTGTTTTTCCAAGGACTTATGATTTTTTTTAATGAAAATTGAATTAAGGGTAGTCGGGGGTGTTCTTTCGCGAGACAAAATCAGCGACCCCTCTGGGGTTAATAAGCTTGCTAAATTCGATGGTTTCATGAAAAAATACTCCCAGCAATGTGTTTTTCCAAGGACTTATGATTTTTTTAAAGAAAATTGAATTAAGGGTAGTCGGGGGTGTTCTTTCGCGAGACAAAATCAGCGACCCCTCTGGGGTTAATAAGCTTGCTAAATTCGATAGTTTCATGAAAAAATACTCCCAGCAATGTGTCTTTGCAAGGACTTATGATTTTTTTTAATGAAAATTGAATTAAGGGTAGTCGGGGGTGTTCTTTCGCGAGACAAAATCAGCGACCCCTCTGGGGTTAATAAGCTTGCTAAATTCGATAGTTTCATGAAAAAATACTCCCAGCAATGTGTCTTTGCAAGGACTTATGATTTTTTTTAATGAAAATTGAATTAAGGGTAGTCGGGGGTGTTCTTTCGCGAGACAAAATCAGCGACCCCTCTGGGGTTAATAAGCTTGCTAAATTCGATGGTTTCATGAAAAAATACTCCCAGCAATGTGTCTTTGCAAGGACTTATGATTTTTTTTAATGAAAATTGAATTGAGGGTAGAAGGGGGTGTATTTTCGTGAGACAAAATCAGTGACCCCTCTGGGGTTAATAAGCTTGCTGAATTCGATGGTTTCATAAAAAAATACTCCCAGCAATGTGTTTTTCCAAGGACTTATGATTTTTTTTAAAGGAAATTGAATTAAGGGTAGTCGGGGGTGTTCTTTCGCGAGACAAAATCAGCGACCCCTCTGGGGTTAATAAGCTTGCTAAATTCGATGGTTTCATGAAAAAATACTCCCAGCAATGTGTCTTTGCAAGGACTTATGATTTTTTTTAATGAAAATTGAATTAAGGGTAGTCGGGGGTGTTCTTTCGCGAGACAAAATCAGCGACCCCTCTGGGGTTAATAAGCTTGCTAAATTCGATGGTTTCATGAAAAAATACTCCCAGCAATGTGTCTTCGCAAGGACTTATGATTTTTTTTGATGAAAATTGAATTGAGGGTAGAAGGGGGTGTATTTTCGTGAGACAAAATCAGTGACCCCTCTGGGGTTAATAAGCTTGCTAAATTCGATGGTTTCATAAAAAAATACTCCAAGCAATGTGTTTTTCCAAGGACTTATGATTTTTTTTAATGAAAATTGAATTAAGGGTAGTCGGGGGTGTTCTTTCGCGAGACAAAATCAGCGACCCCTCTGGGGTTAATAAGCTTGCTAAATTCGATGGTTTCATGAAAAAATACTCCCAGCAATGTGTTTTTCCAAGGACTTATGATTTTTTTAAAGAAAATTGAATTAAGGGTAGTCGGGGGTGTTCTTTCGCGAGACAAAATCAGCGACCCCTCTGGGGTTAATAAGCTTGCTAAATTCGATGGTTTCATGAAAAAATACTCCCAGCAATGTGTCTTTGCAAGGACTTATGATTTTTTTTAATGAAAATTGAATTGAGGGTAGAAGGGGGTGTATTTTCGTGAGACAAAATCAGTGACCCCTCTGGGGTTAATAAGCTTGCTAAATTCGATGGTTTTATAAAAAAATACTCCAAGCAATGTGTTTTTCCAAGGACTTATGATTTTTTTTAATGAAAATTGAATTAAGGGTAGTCGGGGGGTGTTCTTTCGCGAGACAAAATCAGCGACCCCTCTGGGGTTAATAAGCTTGCTGAATTCGATAGTTTCATGAAAAAATACTCCCAGCAATGTGTCTTTGCAAGGACTTATGATTTTTTTTAATGAAAATTGAATTAAGGGTAGTCGGGGGTGTTCTTTCGCGAGACAAAATCAGCGACCCCTCTGGGGTTAATAAGCTTGCGAAATTCGATGGTTTCATGAAGAAATAGTCCCAGCAATGTGTTTCTGCAAGGACTTATGATTTTTTTAATGGAAATTGAATTAAGGGTAGTCAGGGGTGTAATTAATTAATTGGCAGAAAAAATTTCCTTGAACGAATTTCCTTTTAAAATTATTTTTCTGCTTCCATTATCATCAGTTGTTTGTACAATTTCAATAAAAAGCGGTTCATTTCATAAAAGAAGAAAAGGATTTTCATCATCATATGAATCATTTCCAATCACATGAGTTCGTTTCCAGCATTGAGTCTATCAATTAAAAAATTTACATGGCTAGCCATGTGAATAATTGTGGTGAAACGACCTATGGCGGAATAGCGCGCTCGCCTCTCTTTCACCAAACACATGGATGAAAACACATGGCCACCTTCACACTGGTTCAGTTATAAATGTAGTCGTAGAGTTGACAATTTCGAATGGCGGCGATGTCCGATATAGTTCGCGCCAGGCTACACTGTGTGATTTGGGATAAAACCGCAGAATTCTGTGAGTTCTATCAGTCCTGTGGATCAAACAAACTCAATGAACCAAAATAAACTGTGCATGGCATTTGTTACTCTACATTTTCTTAGATCTGGAATAGAAATCATGGAAAAAGATGATGGCTAACGGACAAAGAATCAATAAGTGAATCGAAAAATACAGAGTTGAACACTTCTGTATCGAATCAATCAAAAAAAATTTGGCAAGATGATGTCTAACCTCCATTCCATCAAGCGCCATTTGCTTCCAGCTTTCCAAAGTATATGCCATTGCACAAAGATCAACGAAAACGATTTTCATTGACCTCACACTAAATATCACGTTCTGTGTTCCTTTTTCCATCCAATCTTCAATCTAGATATGCCCTAATCTCCAGCGCAGCATTAGATTCCGTCTATCTCCGGTTGATCGACACGCGTTTATTTGGAGACTCCGATAAACGCCGCATTAAATATAGTTTGCCTATTTGAAATACCATCGAAATGCCGGTTAGTTTATTTGGACCGGAACACGTGGTTGCGTCACAGTAGAATTTTTGCCGGCCCGATAGCTCGCCGATAAATTCCCGGTGAAAATACCGCCATCAACGTTGGCGGCGGCGGCTTCGTGGAGTCCCGATGCTCTGTTGTCGAAACAAAAAATTGGCCTTTATTTATAGCGCGCTCTCTGCTAATACCGTTGCTGTGTAGGTATTAGATCTAGGGCTTATTTGCAGCGTTTTTAACTTATAACAATTGTTTCTATAGAACAGCTACGTTCGTATACACGGCGACCCCATTGGCGAAAAAGAGGTTTAATATCTTTCAGCCGTTGTTCCTCTACGAACAACAATTATAAGGATCAACGGAGTTTTGTGCGATCCTAGCACGGGCAGTGGATGAACTTACTGCCTATCACATTGATATCTATGCCATCCTCAGTAAACACTTGCCTTGACCGGGAAATACATCTAATAGCGAGTATACAAATGACAGGAAGCCCTTGCTCAAATTTCTGCTTGTTGAACCACTTTTTCCATTACCGAGAGCCGTTTGATCTCTCGATCTCAACTCAAATCACCAGAGAAAACTTTAAGGCATATTTTATATTCCTCCATTTCAACAATTCTTTTGTTGAATTTTCGATGTATTTCTTCTTATTCTTCTCTAATCATTGTAGATGAGACATAAGCCACTACCGTCTCACAGAAACCTTAAATCTCCAGAGTACAAGGTAGTACCATCATCAACATGACTCGACCATAGGTAGATGGCGCAATGACTTCGCATCAGCTTTGGTGGAGGCTTGATACTATGAAACTTTTTCATTATGGGAATTCATCTACTTTATGTTGATGATGGCACTACCTTGTACCGACCAGTGGCCAAAGCCCGAAAACGGTCTCCAAGTGTGTCCATCCCAATAACTGAAAATCAATTCCTTCATTTGTATTGCCAAAAGCAAACGCAAGATTTTCTTATGTGAAGAAACCTGCTCTGGCCGGATATAATACAATGCTTTTCGTGGTATTAGCTAGAGGAGTAGTTGTTTTCTGATAGGTGCCAGCCGGAGCCTTCTGTGTATGTAGTTTGAGACTGGCCTGAAAGAATTGTTGAAAAGATGATTCGATTTAACGCCAGTCTTCAAGTATGCCTATCAACTATGTCGAATGTTTTTACATTTAATTCATTATTGCTCGTCTCGCATTGTTGTATTGGAAATGCTGATTTTATTCTGGAACGAATTTTCAATGAAGCCTTCTGCAGCTGGATTGGATCTCCAAATGATTAAACTTCTGTCATTATAATGACATCTGAATTATAATGAACTCATCAAGATACAGATTTTCAATCCGCTTTATAATGGACCTCATCATGAAACAGATCATGGGCAAATAAATGTATTATTATAGAACGGGTGTAGAAGAAAGGAGTTTTTCTCAACAACAATTTCAAAAAGGTAATTGGTTTTTGCTTGGGACAGCCGAGATATCGCAGATATTGAACCGCTTCTCTCCTCCTAATAGTCACGAGATGGTTATTTTTGTATTAAGTGCATGAAATTGAAAGTATTTCAATGACACATGGGAATGTAAATTTTTGACCAAGACCGATGATAGATAGGTCTAGGTAAAAAATTAATTCTAATGTGCCATCAAACACGAAATTTTACGCATGAAATACAAAAAAAGTCTTTATTACAACTGTTTTTATTATAAATTTCAAAATATAACTTCAGTGATATTTTGTGATGAAAATTCCGACTAATTCAACCTCTTTATAATTTCTCTTTCATTTCATTCACAATAGTTATTATTTCAGTTAAGATGATATCTTGCGAATGGCGACAGCGATAGTAAAGGAATAAAAGATGCAGCGAACTCCGCATTGGCAAATCTTTTGTCAAGTCAAATCAAGTCAAATCGAAGCTTGTGTACGAAAAAGTGTACACTCAGTTCAAAGAATGGTGTCGTACAAATAATGTAAAAAACCGAAACATAAAATTCTCTGTTATGTTACTTGGAAGATAAATCCAAGGTGTTTGAGCCGCCTATATTGTGGAGGCATTATTCCATGCTCAAAAGCACTTTAAATAAGAAAACATCGATTTTCGGCGATATTTTTTTAGCAGTGAAGAAAAAACATGTTTCATGTTGAAAAAAATATTTTTTCATCGTAAAAAAGGTGTTTTATGCATCCATAACAACAACAAAGAGTCAACTGATTTCCTAACATTTCAGCTCAAAATTAATTCAACCAAAATTGAAATTAGAATATATCTTAGTCTTGCAGCCTCAACATATAATATTTTTGTTTTCCAGTTGTTCATTTTTATAATTGTTTCCGAATATCTTCAAACCATTCAGAGAATTGGCTTTTTTGACAAACCACTCATCTGAATAAATTTTCAGTTTCAATACTTCAACAAAGGCAGTTTCGCACGTATAAAAATATCTCTCGTTGAATATTTTCAGTCTTACTAATAACTGTCTAGAGTGTGCCAACTAGGAAATACTGGCTCTCCGGACAAAATAAACAACTGTGTGACGGCCGAGTAATATAAGATTTGGTTTTCGATGGATTTCTTATTGAAGTCTCGGCTAACCGGACGCTGACAAAATAATACTACTTTTCGTTCGCCCTGTATCTGTAAAGGCAGGAAGGAAAAACTAACCACCACACATGGACCTAATTTTTTTTATCGTTAATAGTCATTCTTTCAGACGGTGGTGGAAGAATGACCATGTAAACAACCACCCGCTCAAGCTATTGTTACTCCCTAGCGCCGGCCCTGACCATATCGCAAACGCGAGGCGAAGGACCGCGCCGTAGCGTCGTCATTTCCAAGAAACCGTAATGCCGCCTAGAGAATTCGAGACGCGTCATCGGGGCTTCTCTCGACGATTCTCGATTGGCACGCAGATATATATACGGCAGGCTTTGCCGCGAGGAGAATTGGTATGACAGAGAATTTGTATTCAGAGCTAAGTGACGAGATTTGTTGAGATCTAAGTGGAGCAGAGCTTTGTGCGAAAGTAGAATTGTTAGTACAGAGAGTTTTAGTAGCGAGCGAGCATTGGAAGGTTATCAGAGCGATTTAAGTGATTGTGTTGTATTGTATTGTGATAGCGAGTTATAATAAAAGAAGTTTAGTGTTGTTTGGTGTTTTAATCGACGAACCCAAGGATATATCGTAACAGTGGTGTCGGAAGTGGAATTTTTGCTGTAAATAAAAACAATTTATGGTTAACACGAGAAGTACATCTTACGATACGATGGAGGATATGTTGAAATTTATGCAAAACCAATTTGCGGATTGGGAAAGACAACGACAGGAAGATGATAAGCGACGGCAGGAGGAAAAGAAAGAACGAGAAGAAGGACTCCAGAAAATTCTCGAAAACCAGAGAAAAGAGCGAGAAGCTGAAAAGAAAGAACGAGAAGAAGGACTCCAGAAAATTCTCGAAGAACAGAGAAAAGAGCGAGAAGACGTAATCCAGAAAATTCTCGAAGAACAGAGGAAAGAACGAGAACGTGAAAAAATAGAACGAGAGGAAGCAATCCAGAAAATTCTAGAAGAACAGAAGAAGGTGAGAGAAGAACAAAAGAATGAATTAGTTCTAATAGAAAAACAATGGAAAGCAGACTTCCAGAACGTTCGAGAACATCAAGACAAGTTATTCGAGCATGTTTTACATGAAACAAAAGTACAAATGGAAGAACTAAAGGGAGACGTCAAGAAAATCGACGATGACGTCAATAAGAAAGTGGAAACAGTGCGAGAGGAGATGAAAGGACTGGAAAAGAGAGTCGAAAAGCAGATAGCCCTTCTCAGGAACCAAGATCGCCAAGACAGGGTTGCCACATCAGGGATTTCTGTAAAACCGCCGACTTTTGATGGACAGTCGTCTTGGTCCATGTATCGTCGACAATTTGAGGCTGCGGCAGAAACTAATGGATGGGGCGACGAAGAAAAAGCTACGGCATTAATAGTAGCTTTGAGGGGGCCAGCTTTGGGTATATTACAAACGATACCCATAGAACAGCAGAAGCAATATGACGACCTGATTTCTGCACTAGAGTTGAGGTATGGCGATCAACACCGAGAACAGCTGTACCGGGCCCAAATGAAGACTCGCACACAAAAATCAGGTGAGAGTCTGCAGGAATTTGAGGCAGATGTTCGACGCCTAATCCAGCTGGCTTACCCAGATGCGCCCGGAGATTTCAAGGAGCAGTTGGCTGTGCAGATATTTATTGACGGACTTAGAGACCCAGAAATCCAAAGGACTCTGCGACTCACGAGTTTCAAGAGAAGTAGCGATGCTTTGGTACGTTCGCTAGAAGTGGAGGCGGCCTTCAACATCTCAAGGCCGAAAGTGCGAGCGGTAACAATTGACGATCCTGAACATAGATCTGGCGCAACGAGTGGTTCATTTGAGAAATTTCTGGAGGAGATCAAATCGTTGATAAGTGGAATGAGCACCCAGAAGAAGAGAACGTGCTACCGATGTGGAAAACTGGGACACCTTATCAAAGACTGTTGGGTGAAGATGCCGCAGAGGATTTGCTATAGATGTAGGAGGCCGGGGCATTCCATAAAAGACTGCAGGGAGAGAATGCCACAGAGAAAATGTTACAGATGTGGAAGATCAGGGCATTTCAAGAAAGATTGCAAGGTGAGAATGCCACCAAAATACAACTCACCTGCCAGGACGCCGCCAAATTCGCAATCAACTGCGAGGTCAAAGTCACCGAGGGTCATCTGTATTAACAGGCTGAAAAGAACATCTGAGAGCCTCACCATTCCAGGAAAATTGAATAAAATGAATGTAATATGCACCATAGACACCGGTGCTGCAGTTTCCTTGGTACGCAGCGACATCCTTCGGCCTGGAAACGTAAAGCCTATTTCATCCAACGTCGTGATTCGGACAGTCACTGGTGAAAACGCACCTATTCGAGGAGAGGCTGAAATTACGTTGATTCTTGGGCGACTCACTATCACAGGTACAGTTTACGTCGCAGATATAGAAGATGAAGTCATACTCGGAATGGACTTGATCAGTGACCATGAAATTTCATTCGACAATGAGCAAAAGATCATAAGGTTCGGAGAAGAAGAATTTGCCCTTACAACTCCAACGGAAAGGACGAAACCTGTCAAACTGCGATTATTGAAAACTGCGAGAATCTCTGCACTGTCGAAGGAAGAAACTCGTGTCATAGAGAATAATGTCCCTGAATGCAGCGTCCAGCCATCGGATTCCGGACAAGTCCGGGTGAAGACAGAAAAAGCCGTCCTTGTGAGAGCCGCCAGGTGTCGCGTTGGAGGTACAAGTGTAATCTCCGAGAGGAAAACAACTGGAAGGGCTGACTTGGTCAAACAAGAAGTCAACAGTGACCAAGTGCACTTGATTCAACAACCATCAAGAAGAGTTCCATTCCCTAAGAAACAAGAGATGCTAGAGTGCATTGATAGGAGGAAGGCGCGGCACTATCGGAAGGCAAATACTGGCGGATTTCAAGAAGAATATCGAGTGTGGCTGTATAACCCCCGTCGTAGGATGAATGATGTGGTGTACAGTGTTCAACGCAAGCCTGGAACAAAAATGAAAGTCGTACACCTGAAGAGACTAAAATGTTACTATGGGAATGAAGAGATATTGTTTGATCGGGACGATCAAAATTGAGAGGGGGATAATGTTGCGCCCTAGCGCCGGCCCTGACCATATCGCAAACGCGAGGCGAAGGACCGCGCCGTAGCGTCGTCATTTCCAAGAAACCGTAATGCCGCCTAGAGAATTCGAGACGCGTCATCGGGGCTTCTCTCGACGATTCTCGATTGGCACGCAGATATATATATATATATATATATACGGCAGGCTTTGCCGCGAGGAGGAGAATTGGTATGACAGAGAATTTGTATTCAGAGCTAAGTGACGAGATTTGTTGAGATCTAAGTTGAGCAGAGCTTTGTGCGAAAGTAGAATTGTTAGTACAGATAGTTTTAGTAGCGAGCGAGCATTGGAAAGTTATCAGAGCGATTTAAGTGATTGTGTTGTATTGTATTGTGATAGCGAGTTATAATAAAAGAAGTTTAGTGTTGTTTGGTGTTTTAATCGACGAACCCAAGGATATATCGTAACACTATGTTTTCGACGGTAGCCATCAGTTGAGACTATCCTCGTTGGTTTGTCATTGGCCACCCTTTCACGTTCAACCTGTGGAGTGTTCAGATTTTTTCGTTTCGTCAGTTATTGTAGAAAATGAATAGCTGTTACTTTTTGGTGTATCAAAATGTGAAATATTATCTATTTCAAGTACTTCACTATTGTTATGATATTCCTCTGGGTTCGTCGATTAAAACCAAACAACACTAAACTTCTTTTATTAAAACTCTCTATCACAATACAATACAACACAATCTCTAAAATCGCTTCGATAACTTTCCAATGATCGCTACTATAACTCTCTGTACTAATAATTCTCCTTCCGCACAAAGCTCTGCTCCACTTAGATCTCAACTCTCGTCACTCAGCTCTGAATAAAACTGCCGAATCACTAACTTTCTGTGATACCAATTCTCTTGCTAACTAACTCTCCGAATAAAAACTCTAACTCTGCCGCGACATCCAGTTTGCTTATATACTTGCGTCTCTATCGAGAATCCTCCAGAGGAGCCCCGATGACGTGTCTCGAATTCTCCAGGCGGCTGTACGGGTTCTGGGAAAATGACGTTTGCTACGACGCGATCCTTCGCCTTGCGTTTACGATATGGTCAGGGCCGGCGCTAGGAGGTAACATATATTACATCGAAATACTGGTTCCTAAAAAACCCGCTAGCATTTTTACCAACGACCACTTTTGAAGCAAACTCTATCCGCCTTAGCAAATTGACCAATATTGTTCTCATCAACTTGCTTATTATCCGCATTATTATGACAGTTCGTATTCTGTATCATTGCGTCTCTTTCCATCTTAGCTGTTATGTAGACCAGGAGGTGGTGACAGGTTAGGTTTACCCTAAAATTTGAAAAATACACAGGTTTCTGGCAACCGAGCGTGGGCACTTCCTAAGGAAAAACGCTTTTCTTTTTATGGGGAATTTTTGTGTTTCTACATTAAAAATTTCTTAAAATAATATTCACTAATACAATAGAAAGCAACGTGAAGAAACAGTCACGGAATTTTTCAAATGTTTGCTTGAATTCAAAAAGCTAGGTTCATTCATTTTTTTCACGATTTTTGTATGTTGGGCTGTAGCTACATGCATGCCATTTACGTCAATAACTTGAATTGATATATTAATGAAATCCAAAACGGTATGCAAATCAAAAACACGAAAATTCCCTACAAAAAAGAAAAGCGTATTTCACGCTCGGCTGCCAGGAACCTGTATATTTTTCATATTTTAGGGTTAATTGTTGAGCCCTAAAAAGGCATGCAGAAAATGCGAGAACGTCACCTGTCACCACCTGGTTTATACGTTCGTCAGTCATCAATCATAATTATTGATTCCACTGGTTATTATAACATATAAGAGTCTTTATACAAAACCATACTTTTTGAAAGTCATCATATTGTGGTGGATAAATCTTCTCTTCGTAGTTTTCTGGGTTCCTGACCTACCACAATCTGAAAAAATAGTGATTTATTAATATTGGAATCTATACTTCTATCTACCGCAAGTTGCTGCGTAAATTGAAAAAGAGTTCCTTTTGCATAAGAACAAGTTCAATTGGGAGTTGCTGACAAATAGAACTATCCAGTAGGAACTGTTTTTCAATTTACGCAGCAACTTGTTGTATATAGAAGTACACCCTTCTGCACTTGTATAGATTCCAATGTCAATACCTATTTTTTCAGATTGTTGTAGGTTGGAAACCCAGAAAACTACGAAGAGATGCTTTCAGTGTTTTATATTACCGGCGATGGGAGCAGATTAATGCTTACGCAATCGTAAAACATCTATATTGATCGTTTCATTATATTCTGAAATAGTTTATGGAAGTTTTGCCCCTTTCAAATGTCATCGCAAAATTTAACGTTCTTTGTTCTATTATTCCCCTTGCAGCAGAAAACTCGATGTGAGCCACAGCGTTATAAAATGGAATTTGTTTTGATTTTCCTCTGGTTTGTTTATTTTAACCCGGTTATATATTTAACATGGAGCTCAACAAAGGATGATATACAAACTGCACACTTGACATTTAGCAAATCAGTATTTCTGTGAATTGAATGAAATTATGTGATATTTTTTCCTCCAACTAATCCATGAAATAGACCAAACCTATACGATCAACAAAATCGAATTCTATTACCTAGACAATATATCTCCTTGCTTAACAACCAATCAGTCTATTTAAAATTTTGAAATTCAGCCAATAGAATCCGAATTACAGTGAAAATATAGCTTGTCGCTGTATTTTCACGGTGATAAACCTGCTTAGTTTTTGTTTTACTAGCTGTCAAGTGAAAATAATGATTTAAATTATAAACGTCAAATCTATGTGTTTTGATTAGTTATATTTCTTAATCAATATGAGCGATCGTTGGGGACAAATGGCGATTGGTATCATAGATGAAGCAGTGGAAAAGAGTATTCCCTTGAATACGGCCAGAAATAAAGAATCAATTACCAGGCAATTCAACAATTTTTGCTCAAACAGGGGTTATATTGTCGTCCTAAATATAATTCGTGGTATGATTAATAACCTATAATTTTTTGGAATATCAATTCATTGGCAATCCCAATGCAAGAAAATACAACTCGTCCTGCGGAAAATTATCGGTAATAATCATACCACTTATTATATTACCCCTGATAACACATTTATTCGCAAGCCCTCAGCTTAAGAGAAAATGGCAAAAAAATCTCAACTAATTGCAAAACGGTTAAAAGTTATATTATTCATTACTAGTAATTGAAAAAATAACTCTTCAGCTTTCTTACAAAAACATCAGCTGAAAAATATTCATAGACAAGATCACTACTTCAACTTATTTTCAATAGCTTATTCTAGACATTACAGCATTATTTCCGAAATAATATCATTATGGTTTCGACCCGAACTTGTTTATCAACACAAAAGATAAACTACTCAATCCCAATTTATATTGAAATGGAAATTTCTACAAAGACCAGAGTTACGTTTCCGATAGAATATTATTGAATTGAAAAGTCAATGGATCTCCACTTAATTTCACTTTAGATAATGGATCCCAACTCCGAATAATACTTAATTAGAGCATGAATACGAGTAGATGTTTGAATTAAATCTAATTTTTATTTGAAAGAGAAGTGATCGAAAGAGTTTCTCATCATTTGAAATAGATATGGACTTCAAAACTCGCTTACATAATTATGGATGTAATTAAAATCTATGAATCATACTTCACTCTTCATTTCACCTTTAGATTTAGATAGATTTAGTATCAAATTCAGGGTTAGAAATGACTGTGCCCGAAATTTAATTTCTTCCATCCGAACATTCAAATGGGTAATGTTAAATCACCTGTATTTTTTTGTCACTGTTGAGTGTTGAGCCACAGAGATACCTAAAATTTATTTGCTTATTTGCCACCAAACATATGACAGAGATTGTTCAACCTGATTTCAACAATTTATTGTAAGGTTTTTTTGTCACTATTTTGATGATATTATTTTTGGAATGAGATTTATCGAAAAATGTTTCCTGTGAAAAATGTGCACCGTAATGAAGTCTACAAAATAATTTTCATGCAAAAATCACGTGGAATTATTATTTTGGTGGTAAATCACTGTTGAACAACAATTTTTCGAAAACTTTATTATTGTATTTACGTGGTTCATATATAAAGTACTGTTCTGAAACTCATTCACCACCAGGGGCCTGTTTCAAGAACGTACAAGTCTTGTAGCTACAAGAGAAACACAAAGAAAGACGATGATAAATAATCGTTTTTCGCTCGTTTTTTACCCGTACCTGCATTGTCCTTCTCTTGTAGCTACAAGACTTGTAATTTTATGAAACAGGCCCCTGAAAAAACTGTCCTGAACAGATATCGGTAAGTTTTATACAGCTATGTTACATAGTTTAGCAATAATTTTCGATTTTCGTATATCCGGCCTATCGATATAGCACTTGTTCGACGAAGCCGAGAAGATAAAAAAAATCAGGGTGAATCTTTTAAGCTTGTATATTCAAGATTTAACTAAATTGTTCGTTTTTGTTAACCAGCTGACGAACGTCAACCCTCAGAAGTCGAAACTTGTGCGAGCAATGGATCAACGAGGCCTTACCTTTTAACATGCCATTACCCAGCACGGTGGCCCGGCGAGGATTCGAACCCCGGCCTTCCGCTTGATAGGCAGATATGCTAACCACTACACTACCGAGACCACACTGAAAAGAATACTTTGAAAAAATTGGCGATATTGGGAATTGGGAAGTTGTCCAAATGCATGTACATTCCGAATGGATTATGCCTAATCAGTTAACTTGTGGTGGGGCCGATATGCATTTTGATGATCACTGATGAGGTTTAAGAGGTCGGAGCCGAACAATTAGCTGGAATGACAAAAGCTAGTATTTGATTTTGATAGTACTGCGGTGGGATTTTGTGTGCAATGAAAAGTATCCTTATTTCTGTCGGAGAAGTGTGCAGGATTGAATGGAATGTATGCTAGATTAATAAGGATAAAAGACTAGAAGCTCGAGTAGAAGTCTATAAGCGACAGTTTACGGGTTGACATTGCTGGTGTACAGGAATCTTAGTGAGCTGTCGGACATGTCACGATTGAGGAATTATTAAATTGAAAAAGACTGAAAGTCTTACTGCATGTTTTCAATCGCAAATAAAGCTATTACAGGCCTGTGTAATAGGTATGAGAAAATAATGCGCGACTCAGAGAGAATTTAAAAAAAATCCTGTTAGAGCTTTCAAAATGAGTTGCACCTTATTATTTTTTTATGCATGTTGCGGCCCTTCCCTAACCTAACACACAGCTGAGTAGCATAACTGTCTTTTTTTTATGCAATAAACCTGCAGTGAGTCTTTCATACTTAAAAAGGATTTTAAAAAGGATTTTTTTCTTGCAGAAAATTATTTATTGAATTTCCAGCAGAGCACTTTCTACTAAAAAGTCATCGTCAGTGCTTACTTTTTAGTAATTAATGTTTAAATTTTTTTAAAAATTGTGGGTAAACAGAAATTTCATTTGAAGAAGTATTCAATGGAAATCGAGGTTGAATACTTTTTTGGACGAAGTACAAAAGTCCTTCTTTTTCCAAGTATGTTGGTACGTGCACAGAGCTTGACAATTTTCACGTGAGTGTTTCATTTCAGCCTCGGGAAATTCGTTGCATTTACTCTAATCGAGTCATTTTCGACAGCTCACTGGAGCAAGTATTTCGTCTTTTCGTGAAATGCTAATGTCACTCGTAAACGGATCCAATGAGTGTAATTCAAGTACGGCACCACAAATGACCTTGTGAATAAATACTGGTTGCCTTAAACGCCCGTGAACATTATTCATTTCTTGTCGGCGATTCGAGCGTGCAGAGCGCTAGTCGACGATTTTTTCCAGTTTTCGTTTCACAACAAGACAAGGTCAAGGACGTTCTCGCTATAGTTGTCTTGGTCAAGAATGAGGTAGGTACTCGCTGTGCTGTACTAGATTTGACGGAGTTGCCGTTTACTGACTGTTCGTATGGAAACAAATCTCCACTGTATTCACGTATGGATACATAAAGGCGTTACTCTGAACCAAAAACTCAATCAAAGCATCTTAGAACGCTTCTTCGAGGCCAATCTTAACTATCTCATCCTACGATTGATTAGTTAACACCTCTCAGGAAACAACTGCTCCACTGGCTAATATCACGAAGGGCGTTGAATGTGCCAGTGAAGGGTTTTGCACTGAAAAAAGTTTCGCATCTGATTTTAGTAATACCTGTGCCGGAATTAATTTTCAATTACTGGAACTTGCACACTTGTAAACCGGTTTCGGGCATCTCGTCAGAGCAAGGTAGATTCCACCAACAACTCGAAAGCCGTTGGTTTCCCATGATGAAAACTGTTTTCCTCTGTAATCATATCTCCAGAAAGTTTGAGGGCCGCTTTACAGTTCGCAAGTCTTGATAGTATTGCAACAATTTTTCTTGCGCACATGCGCTGTAGGAACTCTTCGATTAGCTGTTGCAATAATTATTGCAGTTGCAGAATTTGGGTCCGGACCTATAATATATTGCCGCAATACTTATTGCCAACTCCGTTAAATGCTACTAGATAGTCACAAAACCAATAGTTTCAGAAAAAAAATAAGGTCGTCCCATAATGCCTTTAGTTGGTTAGCCAGGGTGTTATTCCTCTCACGGATCAGTAATTATTCAATATCAATTAAGCTATTTTACTTATATTATTCGCAGATGTACATGCTACATACAATTTCAAATGATTATTTTCTGTTAGCCTGAGAAATTGGTAGGCCTGGTTGATGACAGAACGTTGTTGAAAAAAAAAAGGTTTATATTCCCAGTTGTAAAGCAGACCTGCAATGATAATTGCCGGCAATGATACTTGCCGGAATAAGTATTGCGAAGTGTAGGTCTGAAACTGACAATGATCAAAATGAGCATTCTTCGCGCCATCTGTCCACAGGCGAGGCAACCAAAGACAAACCCCAGTGCACTCGTTCTTCGGTACAAGAGAAGGTAAAAACATCAGTCAGTGAGCGTACTTGAAGTCTTCACAACGCTCACTGATTGTATCGTGATAATCTTCTTTCCATTTTGCTGTTTGACGGATTAATTTGACAATAAAAAAAACTTTTATATGCACATTCACACGAAAGGGAAGTCCTGTAATGTTCGAAGTCGAAGGAATCAAGGGACAGGAGATACGATTCAACATTCACTTTGAATCGAGCCTCTTTCGGCAAGGATTTACAAAGCTCAGCTGTTCTATTCAAAAAAGTTCCCTGAGCAAGAGAGTTCTCCAAATTCACAACAAAGGGGTGGGAATTCTGTATTCGTCGTGTCATCCGTGTAGATATTGCCAAGGGTGGAACGATTCATAACTATCCAGAAGAGCACCGACCTTGAAAAGATATATAGAAGAGAGACAAGTCTATGATCCTTCTTCGATGTTCCAATGAAGTGAGCGAGTCTGTGAGCGAAGAATAACCAACAAGACGGATTGACTTTCTCTGTCGTCAATGTCAAGCCCTTGTTACAATGATGATGTGCCCGCCTTAATAACTGCTGAACCAGCTGAACTAGCTGATACCGTACTGTGTTATCAGATCACTTCCACCACCAATCTTTTTAGCACAATTGTCAAGGAAATTGTTCGATTTTTTTTACATATTCTTGTTATAAAGCTAGAACTTCCGATTGAAATTGGTGTCTTTCAAGGGACATTGATGTTACATTTTTTATTGCTGAATTTGAATCACAAATATAATGTATGATGTGGCCTTCACCGTCAACCAACTGATGACTTCCTATGAACGTCAACTCTCAATAGCCGAAACTTGTGCGAGCAATGTATGAACGAGAATGAGGCCTCACCTTTTAACGTGTGAATCCCAGCACGGTGGTTCCGTGATGAGAAATCGAATCCGTCTCGATAGGCCGACGTGCTCACTACACTACCGAGAAGTCATAACTCTTTATTTTGAAAAACTTCTTTTACTTTGTTTCCCTACCTTTGGAAACAAGTACCTCGACAAAACACACTCTGAAAAAGAAGGCACCTTTGAAGACATGGATCAATAATGAATAAGAAACACATGTTGCGGTACAAATTTTCGACTTCAATAAGCTTTTCCCAACAAACGGTGGTTCCTAATATTTCCAATTCGTCATTTGTTTTATAATTTCTAAAACTAGGCCCAACTTCTGGATCCAGCTAGAACTTTTGTTCCGGTTTGAATTCTTATTCCACGGCCATAAGCTTGCCGATTCTGGCAAGGGAGAGATCTTGAGCACGAGATTTGTAGTGTTGACATTTTTCCAAAGATGCCATTAATGCCATCTTCAGGTTCATGAACTGAGAAAATGATGTTAGATTGAATATGATACCAGAGTGTTAAAATCGCTTCTATATATTGGCCAGGAGAGACACTTGTATATAAACAACGAAATCCGCTTCAAGAAAGCATTAGATGTGTTTGTGTATATTTGTAGGCGCTCCTAACTATATAAAAGAAGATGAAAAATAAGACGATTGTTGCAATCAATTATGCCAGTAGTATATCATTGTATTCGAAATAGGACAGGAAATGAATGGCAATGATGCCAACTGACAGAATAATTCAAAATTTCGAAGGACAAAATCTAGAACCTCATGCTCAGAATAGCTGTACGAATAGTTGAAGTTGTATCTACTACCAAAACGAACATCTAACATATAACCATATTCCAGGTATCAGTGACGACCCCCATGAATAAAAACGGCGAAGTTTACACTCACTGCAATATAGGTTTTTTTCGAGATTGAAGCAATATTCATATGTTTATTCATGTGTGTATGTGACAAGTCCTACTCTGATGGAGAGCAATGACCGCTACACCAGCATAATTTTATTTCAAAGACATTGACATACAGCATACATAATTCAGTGAGTGTCAAGGATTCGCTCAGCATATATTTTAGCGCGATTTGGAATAGGAGCATTATACAAAATCTTCATCCAAGAGCTTCTTACTGATTCAATGAGGAATTCCATTCCCGTCAATTTTGATGTTTTGTAGTTCGAGCATCCTGATCAAAGGTCACCAGTGGAACAACCTTCTTTATTGGGAGGCTTGTGGAAGAGGGCATGTTTGTCTGTTTTCTGAGGCACAGACCAGAAACAACGCTGACATTCGGTATACTACTGATTCCTAGTTTTTTATATATATATATATATATATATATCTTTACCTGTCAATAAAATCGATTATTGTTATAAATATTACATGCACATAATTAGGAGTTCGTTGATTGTGCGAAAAACTTGTTTGGGTTCACTGTAGTTACTTGCTGAAATAAAATTTTTAAATAAAGAAATAAATGAAATAGTAAAGTGACAAAAAAATTGAGGTATCGAATGTGAAGTACTAGTTAAAAAATGTAAATGAGGAAATAAAAGAAATATCACGAATAAACATTGAAACCAAGTTTCAAGTTGAGTGTACTCACGACGTTTCGATTGCTGGTATCCGCAATCGTCTTCGGGTGATGACTGACAATATTTCGAGGTGTGGTCGGTTATAAAGCCCCGGATTCCCAATGGTGGGGGAAGGGGCGGTACTAAGAAGGAGGCGAGCGGATGCTACTATTAGAAGTGTGCTGATCGATTTTCGGCGGGAAATGGATGTATTGGCGCGAGATTCTCCCTCGAGCCAAAGTCGGTCCATGCCTTGGCTAAGCGGCCTCCACATATTCCGGATCTGCACGCTGGGGTGACTGAATGCGTCGTTGTTGAGGATGTAGACGGCCTCCTTGAATTTCCTCTTGAACCAGTGCTCCTCCCTGTGTATGACCTCGGCTTCAGACCATTTAATGCTGTGATGGTTTCTCCAAACATGCTCCGCTATTTCTGATTTCCTTGTTTCTTCTCGTTGTGTGTTTTTCTTGTGTTCGCCCATTCTCACTTCCAATGGTGTTTTAGTTTCGGCGATGTAGGATTTTCCGCACTCGCATGGTATCCAGTAAACGCAGTCGTTGATGTCTCACCTCTACGGGCTTCCAAAAATACACAAGACGGACGTACCTCTCAGGCCGATCATCAGCTCCAGGAACTCAGCAACCTACAGACTCGCGAAATTTCTACTTCCCACCCTACAGCCATTACAAGGAAACTCCTCGTCTTTTGTGAACAACTCAGCAACCATTCAACAAATTAACTTCTTCAATAATATAGAAAATTAGGGTATTAATCTGTGTTCAGAATGTTGAACTGTTCGACGTTTTGACTGTTATGCTGGAGTCATTATCAAGAAATTACAGACATATTTCTATCCAATAACTCAATCCAATCGAACCCCCCTACGGATTGACCAGCAAAATTACAATACCGACTTCGACAGAATGTCTCGCTTTGAGTCACTAGTATATAAAATACTCCTCACAAATAGGTCCGACCGCCGAAAAAACTTCTTACAGTTCCATCGGTCAAACGGCAACGCTTTCACTCGCCTTCCTTCCCGTTCAGGTGTGGTGCTGTAATGAATGTTTTTCACGGACACTGGTTCAGAAATATTCCTTTTGGGTATTAATCCGTGGAATATTTTCTATATTCCAGCTTCCGTGAAAAATATTCATTTCAGCAGTTGTTCAATAAAGTACATTCGTTACTTATGAATATTATTCATTTATGAAATATGGGTGCATGACATGAGGAAGAGAGACGATCTCTCGATGAACTTTGTCGTGAGTACTCTTTCCGAGTATTATTTTTTACTGGCCCTCGAAAATTTCGAAAAGAAATCAACATATGCATTTCTCGGTATTTTTTCAAGATTTTGGATTGAGGTGGCCTTTACTTGATGGAAATCCATAGTTATTACGCTATAAGGTAGACACGATTAAATTTCCACAAAATTTATTGTCTTCGCGACATGTTTCGATACACTGTGTCTTTATCAAGCGAATGTTTCTAAACACTGAGTGTTTAGAAACATTCGCTTGATAAAGATGCAGTGTATCGAAACATTTCGCGAAGACAATAAATTTTGTGGAAATTTAATCGTGTCTACCTTATAGCGTAATTTTTTCAAGAGTAGTATTATCGTTTCACTGCAAACAGTGATTTCCATTTTGAAGATTTTTTCAACCATTTGGTGTTAATGGAAATTATTTATAATATGCAAAGAAAGTTGTGTCGATGGCGACTTTTGATCAGGATAACCTGAACCTCAACTTTATTCAAATCAGAACATTTCAAGACAATAGTAGAATTATCTTAGCCGTTTTACATATGTGTTACCATCCGCAAATGTACCAACTACCGAACAGATTCGAACAAACACCAGAGCGTCCGATGCAGTGTACGAAAATAGCCTAATCTAAAACAGTTCCAATTCCGATGAAGAATGCGGTAACTTGTTAACTATAGCAACTACATTTGTTCGAACGCGCACCGCATGAAATTATTCATTACGGCACTCTAAATTAAGATGACATTCTGACTTCACCGGCCGAATAAATTGCATTCGCACGAAAACACAACGCGCCACTATTTTCGTGGATGTATTTTCGAGGTGTGTGACGGATGATTCACGCTCGTGCATTTCGACAAAAATTAGACGGGATGTCTTTTGGGGCCGATCCAAAACATCGAAAACATACCTGGATGCATATGAGTTGTACCAGGTGACAATGCGCCCACATCGCGATGATATATGATAGAAACTTTGAGTCATCGGGGAGATCTCGGAGGGAGTTAGTAGGATGGATGGTGATTATTGTAGTGTGTAGTTGAGAAAAGCGAGAATATTTCTCGATATTTTCCACAATTCAGTTGAAGGCTCTGGTATTTATGATTGACTAATTAAAGCTAACTTCAGGTGCCCAGCAACTTCAAAATCTGGAAAAATCCAGCAAATGGCTGAGCAATGATCAAATTCGGTCAGGGAATTCCATAATTGTTCTCTTGAGGTTTCAAGGAATGAATGATGATTGACATCAGTCTCAACTTATTGCAACTGTCAACGATTAAATTGCAATATTCTGTGAAAAAGTTACGACTTTAGTAGATATATTACTTGCACTCGTGTGCACGTTATACAAGTTTGGTGTTTCTCTACATGAAGTCTTGTCACTATAGATCTGAGGAGAGCAATTTTCAGTTATAGAATTAATCAAACTCATGTCGTGAAAGTTAGAGGTTTGAAGAATCTTCAGCGTTGGTTACTCGTGCAAAAGAGCACATCAGCATAATTACCTTTTTTCCTAGAAGAGGCAATTTAGTCTCACAAATTCCTTTCAATAATAATCTAATCGATGTTTGGTTCGATGACTGGGTAGGTTTCCAGTATTTTCAAAAATGTATTCACGGAAAAAATATTTCCGTTTTCTTATCAAGTTGGAATCTTTATCACCGTACATATCTACAATTACAACTACCGGCAATGAAAGTAATTACTTTTTTCGTGGGCGGTAAAGAAGTGGATGGAACACATTAAACACAACAATAAAGTTCACCATGGAAATAGAAAGAAACGATGAAATTCCTTTCCTTGATGTCATGGTGAAGAAATCAAGACTTCATGTAGACACGAGTGTAAATCGAAAAGACAGCAACAGATATCTTCACTATAATTGAAATCTCCATATAAGTGTCAAGAAAGGTATAGTAGAATGTCTTCAATAGAACAAAAATAGTATGCAATATATTAGAAAAAATCGATGAAGAGGTTAATTTCATAAAATCAATATTGAAGGAAAATTGATATACAGAGAATTTTATAGAAAATACATTGGCTGAAATTGAAAATCGTAACACACTCCATAATGAAGACATACAACCTGCATAAACAACACATTCTGTATCGAACATTATACCTCATGTCCCATACCTTATGTCCCCCGACTATCTGAAAAGATTAAACGGATCGGCAACAGGTATAATGTTAGAACAACATTTAAAACAACAAATACTTTACGTTTAGTTTAGTACATAATCCTAACACAAAACCTAACTTTTTCTTCAAACGTCAAAAAATTTAGACGTTTTGTGACAACATAGAAAATGAGGTTCTTCTGTTGAAATCGATTTTTCATATTTATGGTAAAGTACTACGTTCAATGCCGCCTGCACTAAAGTGGTCATTTCTCTGCCTAGGCAGTGACAGTGACAGCTTTTTACGGTTCGTTCGTCAATCGTCATGCACGCCACACAAAGCATCACTCAATAGTCCTCATGACTATTTCTCACTTTACATCCTGATATATTGGGAGCATTTTTATATTGATTCTTACAGAACACAGGGGTTTCACTCGTTTCATCGAAAACCGCTAGTTCAATATCAATGCCAGTCGAATTTTTTGGAAGGTTTCCAGTATTCGCCGCGTAATTTTATTTCTGGTTACCAACAGTTAACACATATCGTAACGCATGAATCAGGATAGAAGTTGGAGTGGAATCCCTGAAAATGGTGAATCACGTCGTAAAATATTGCATGAATGAAGGCTTGGATAAACATCATAGAAGTGTAAGCATTTTCTTTTCGATCTATTGTGAATTTACGAAAATTGTGTTGTTCGCTTGTTACAGCTCGAGGGCGTGGAATCACTCGATGCTAAGTGTAAAATTGTGAATTGTAAAATTGTTCGTTCCGTTAACCAGCTGACGAACGTCAACCCTCAAAAGTCGAAACTTGTGCGAGCAATGGATCAACGAGGCCATACCTTTTAACGTAAGATTACCCAGCACGGTGGCCCGGCGAGGATTCGAACCCCGGCCTTCCGCTTGACAGGCAGATATGCTAACCACTACACTATGAAACCTTTTTATTTGTATCTGAATAGAGTTTCGTAGAAGTGAATAGATGAAATACGGAAGAGAAATGTTTTAACAGGGCTTCATCAATAGCTCGCTTCTGAGGCAGATTAACAAATCCAACTTGCCAAATATAGGAAGCTCTGCTATTTTCTTTATTAACGAGACTGTAGAAGTATCTTCCTACAGGTGACAAGGTTCCGAATTGTCAAATATAAATAAATAAAGTATAGATGGTTGAATTACCAACAGACATTGCCGAACAATCTTGGTTCAGGAGTAATATTTGGGACGTGGAAAGAAAAAAATATGGAAATTATAAATTATTGTTGTTTCTTGAAAAAGTCTATAGCTTTATATGATTTTTTACTCTGAAGATCTTGAGGGGGAAATCGTCACGCCAAGACCTTTACATTCGGGGCTCAAAACTGTTTGGAAATATTAGTTATTCTTGGTAATAAGCACCACAGTGCTTGGATTCACGATTCATTGGTTCACAAAAAAAATCCTAAGAACTCCACCCAATTCTCTAGTATTCCACTCTGGAATACACGTTTTTCAAAGCATATATACCTGAATCTTGAATATGGGGGACCCTTTTGATAATACCTCAATACAAACAGCTCCACTTTACAATATCTCATATATTGTTGTTCGTTTCCGTTAATCAGCTGACGAACGTCAACCCTCAGTAGTCGAAACTTGTGCGAGCAATGGATCAACGAGGTCTTACCTTTTAATGAGCGATTACCCAGCACGGTGGCCCGGCGGGGAATCGAACCCCGGCCTTCCGCTTGAAAGGCGAATATGCTAACCTCTACACTACCGAGAACCACAATATATGCCATGCTTTACCGATATATGTTTCCGGAGAAGCTTTTCATAATACACGGGATTCAGTCCCAACATGTGGATATTTTTCTAGTTCGAGACTACGAATTGGGAGGAAACTGAAAGAAAGTTACGACCGTCATCAATCATGAAACTTGTATCCATTTGCATAATGCGCACGTCCCTCAAATGCGATCATTTTCCTTATAAACCCTTGGGAGGTTTCGCGTGGTTATTCATCATAGGTGGGAAAAAACTCTTTGTTATTTATCCGCTACACGTGCTCCAGTAAACCACTGCATCCATCCCGAGTGCACGTGCGAACGACTGTCAGGGTTGCAAATGATCTACCGTGCTACTCGGTGCGTCCACCTACTTACCTATGAGGAGGTTAGAGACCCCTCGAGGCCGGGAGAAAGGAGAGTAACCGAACGAATTGCCAGATGCGAGCAAAAGAAACGTAAATCGGAGCAGGAACGTGAATCGACGCAAAGAAATATATATGGTAGCATTGTGGCAGACGATGTTAGGTAACAGTTTGATATACCAGGTGATTCGTGATAGCCCATTCCAGCGATGCCATCGGAATATTCGTTATACAAAAAAGTGTAATCCGTTGTATGTATGAAACTCACATATACAAGTTCTTGTGGGAGTGATTCTAAGAATCGTGGTGTACTGAACGTTTCCTCATCGATTTTGCTTTGACTAATTATGTTCGTTGATATGTTTTCTCTATTAGATTGTTTCAGATATTTCATCATGTAAAAATCGTTCAATTTTTGGTGTAGTTTGTTTGAATCATATCAATGAAGACATTTTTGTTACCATACTATCAATAATTTCATTTTATCATTGTGCGGTATAAAAGGGCCCGTAGAACCCAGAACTCACTCGGAGTTGTAGGAAACGAAATTGGTTCGAGAAATGTTGTAAACACTGTCAACTAACCCCTCCCCTCCCCCCAAGAGCCCAACTCTGTTCTCGTCCCGAAATCCTCAATGACAATTCATCACTGAGTACCGTTCAGAAGTTTTACAATCGTACTCTATACATGCGAATAGTATCCCTCGAATAGATATGTGCCTTCTGGAGTACATAGTTTTTACATAATATATGCTTGCGTTTTGTCGACATTGACACCATAGCCCACCTAAAATTATTTGTTTGCCTTTGATCAACAGTGTTCATATACCTGCGCTTCTAAATTGAAATGAGAATACCAATATTATTATCAAATATTGTAGACTTCCACGGCCGGCAACTGATGAAATGTTGGAAGTTGCCGGGCTTCTGAGCCGTGGTCCGCAGGTTTTTGGGCCTGACATTTCGTCTGCATCTGCGAGAGAATGTCTGCCGCAGATGCTGAAGAAACGTCAGGCCCAATAACATATTTTCACGAAGAATCAACTTGTTCATAGTAGTGTTGATAACTGTTTAGTTTTGGGTTTATCGGTTTTGTATCTTGAAATTGATTGGGTGAAGTGTGAAAAATTAAGAATGACAGTTAGCTCTCCAGTTCATACTGCACTTTATGATAAGTCTGAGAAATCCAATGTGGGACCTTGGAATTACATGGCAATGTTCTTCGGTACCAATTTTTGAAATATTTTTATTATTGTGGCCTGTTGAGAATCACATGCATTGCATTTAAACTGATTTAAAAATATAAGGAAAGCACAAATTAATTTCCCGCTCAGGAATGGTTTCATCTATGAGAAATGTCTGTCATCGTTTGTATAAAAAGATAACATATTCCAAGATTTTTTGAAATACCATCGCCACAGTCAATGGCCTATTATTATTCATTCAGAATAACATCGTTATTATTTTTTAATTATTTTAATTTTCAAATTTTTCACTCACAAGATGATATATAGCAATTTCGATGAAAGGAAACAAAGTAAACTCTTCATAATTCAGCTTTTTGGTTTTTGTCAAAAAATTGTCTGTAGATAGAATCATGATCGAAGCTTGCTCAAAATGGATTCTTGGTTAAATTCAGGTTCATTCATTTTATTCTGATGATCAAGGCATGTGAATGAACGATTAATCAATTTGTCTATGAAACAAATATTATCTGTTTCGAATACACAAAAAACGTTTATTTATATTTCGGATTATTCACCGATGCGATAATAAAATGTTGAGTCT
Organism: Zygogramma bicolorata; assembly: GCA_032362365.1. NCBI lineage: Eukaryota > Metazoa > Arthropoda > Insecta > Coleoptera > Chrysomelidae > Zygogramma > Zygogramma bicolorata. Next base: position 6,453,315 of record JAVJAQ010001667.1, on the reverse strand, counting down.
AAATTACTATCTACTCATCACTCACGCTCATAAATTTTTCTAGAACTGATCTAATGATGGAATCGAAATAAATTATCACGATGAATACTTGTCATAATTTGATTAGATTTTTTGACTTACCTATTGTATTCTAAGTGGGCCAACGAAAATCAGACATCCGAAATAACATTGTCGAGGTCACGTAGAAGTTATGTCATCTATCATCAAATCATCTGTCACCTTCTACACGAAGAAAACTGAAGATTGCAAAAAAAAATGTTGAAACTTCCTAATTGAGTTCTGGACAGTGGTAGTTGCCCTCTATCATTCACTTGAAATAATTGTTGGAAATGGTCATCCCACTAAATAGTTCCACCAAATTTATACTACTAGAAAGGTGGAAGGTATCTCATATGATAAAGAATGCTAAATGAAAAAGAAGGGAAAAACTAAGTAATACAGGTTTCTGTATGATCCTCACTAACAACGGCTCCATAAAATCGCAACACGTGCTCATTCTGTTCATTTCATGACTGAGAAATAGCAATACAGTTTCTTGTAAATATTGCAGGACAGAGCATTTGCTTACGTTTATGCATACCGGCCATTGTTTACGAAACCAAAACATTTGTTGAGCTAGACAATAGATTTTTGAAGCATTTTGCTTGAAATGCTATCATATAAAACGGGAGAAGTGTTGCGGTTTACTGTTCGATTTTAATGAAAATAAGGTTTACAAAACCTCTTCACGTGTTTCGCTGTATCATAGCTCTTGAAGCAGTATGGTTGAGGACACTATTGAATAGCGAAACACGTGTGTCTGAGTGTTATTACAGGAAACCAGGATTTTTTAATATGAACTTCCATCGAGTGTTGGCCATTCCCATTGAATCATTCAGTTGCCTTAGAATTATTAGTTCAATGAATTATTCATCGCATGCGTTGGGTTACCTGAACTTCGTAGGGGATGGACTATTTTCAATAACAAGTAGAGTGTGCTTAATGAGGCAGATCTTTTTCAACTCAATCATATTATTGAATATGTATTTGAAGTCCTTAGATTTATCAATATTCATGCTTTTTTGGATATAAGTTCAAAACTTTTGCCACAATTTAAAAAAAGAAAATACATTAGCGCCAGGAACTATTTTTTTTTGTAAAAATTCCTTGCATTTTTGTGAATGATGCATAGTATAAGTACAGTTAGAATGAAACAGTTCACTTTCAGATAATCATGTTTTAGAATACTCAGAATAACCTGATACCTCATGATATCACTAGGCGTTAGCAATAGTGCTAGTAGCTACCAAAAAATGCAGTGATATTTCAAGGAGATATCAGAAAAAAACACGAATATCGAGGAATTTTGTATTTATATTGGAACGATATATTTTTAAATTATATTATTGTGAAAAACTGATAAACATGAAATACATAGACCTACAACGTATTTGTAACACATTGTTCTGCCGATCGATTCACAATCATTTGTACCTGCACAATCTCGTCTGTTGCATTTGCTAAGTCTTTGATTACGAGTTCATCAGACTATATAGAGTCTGATTTGATTGAGAATTTTCGAACTTTTGAATGGATATCCAAATGATTATACTTATTCGAAACGTATGTCCATTATTTTGTCACGAGGCTATTCACCAACACAATGAATACGAACTCACTATGTCTAGATACGCGAACTGTCAACGGCAGCGGTGTGAGTGCAACGAGTATATATAGGTACTTAGAACTGATTTTTGAGAACACTTACCCATCCACTTGAGCTATAAAATTGCGAGAAATTGAACACATGATTTCTTAATATGGTATCACTGGGCGTTAATGTGTTAATTTTGGAATGTGAACATCTCTACAGGTGTGGATTTTTTAACTACCACGATCAATTGCTCTTTCACAAACATTCTTTTCCAAGTTCGTTTTTTGTAAATGTCAAAACAGAGAATATTCATATTTACTTTCAATTTAGTGACTTTATAAACCTTTAAATCGAAAACCGACTAAAGAAGACATGAGAAACACTATGTGTCTGACAGCTTAATATTTTTTCGACGAACTTTGTTCGTGTACACCTGGAATAAACCACCGTGATAGCTTTGTTTTCCTAATGTCGGATTAGTGTGGCCATTACCCGCAATTTGTAAGTCTTGACATATCTCCGCGACATGCAAACATGTTTTCACCCGCTTGATTTTAATGATGATTTGTTGTGAAAGTTTGGCAGTATGCCGTGAGAAATGAACAGATTTTATTGGGTAGTGATTGTTTTATAGATGACAGGATTTGAACGTTTGCTTGCATGTTTTAGCTTAGCATGCTTGCAGAAGTGTTCGGTGAATCGTTGACTTTATGACTTTTTTCGTCATCTTGTCGGTGAATTGAACATACACTTCATTAGTTTCATGAAAGATGATTAAAAATAAATCAGCAATGAAGGCTCCTTACAGTACTGTGCGACCATAATTGCTTGCCTCTTCCTCCAGGATGTATATTTTTGAACAGTACAAGATATCAAATCCAGAAAAAAAACACCCAATTACTCAGAAGCATGAATGTATCTGAAAGATAAATGATTCTCATAAGATTGAGTATTCTTTTTTCCTTGATAAACAGATTCACAAGAAAGGGAAGCCTTGTATTGTTCGAAGAACACTGCGTGAATCAAGAGACACGAGATACGAATTACCATTCACTTCAAATTTTTGAAATTTGTATGCCTCAGGCGGCCTCAGGAAATACCTCTCTCAGCGAGGAGTTCAAGAATTCAGCTGTTCTATCGTTAAAAGATCCCTGAGCAAGAGAGGTTCGACGGGTCTCCAAGCTCACAACAAAGGGCGGGAATTCTGTACTGTGTAGAGTCATCCGTGTTGATATAATCAGGGGGACCCAGAGATCTCTACTTGTCGGATTTTATTTTTACTGAATTCATCACTAGCAGATATTGTAGCATACATGCATATTATGTGGGGTTTCCTGAGATTCTGTACAGAACAATTTTTTTGGCAATGTTAATGTTGTGAGACTCAATGATTGCCACGATGAGATCAGATGAATCGGATGACTTCCAATTTAATCAAGACTGAAAGTAGGTGCATTACAGTATACAAATGACGGTTCTAGTACATTGGTCTTGGTTGCTTGGAGGAAATATCGAATTGAACTGGTCGATACTTGATGAAAATCGATATATTAGGAAGAATATCCCAGATTCTGTGCGATTCTCACTGATAATGGATTTACAAATTCCCGACACGTGTTTCGCTATACAATAGCTTTCTCAATCGAATAAATACATTACTAACCTAGAATACGCTTTTTGAATATGCTTGAGGAAACTACTGTATAGCGAAACACGGTTTTCTAAATCCATTGTCAGTGGGAATTGTACAAGACACTATGATATTTCTTTAGAAGGAAAATATGATTTGAATATACTTGTTTTCCTGTTGTAGCAGATGTGTACTACCAAATAATCAGGGGATCAGATCACAGGTTACGCAATTTGATCTTAGACTAATCTACGATAGATCTGTAAATAACATCACTGTATAAAAACAGGAACTATAAGTATCATGTTAAATTATCACTTCGTTCAGTAATGGACGTTTCCCAAAACTGATAATTCCTCAGTTCATTTGACTAAAATATGATTTATTTTCAAGAATATCAGTTTCGAAATTGAACGATTTACTAATTGGACGTTTCTCACGATACATTAGCGTTTGACGACACCAGTAGTTTTAGTTGTCATAAATTCTGTCGGGTTTGAAACTTGAAGAAGGATTCACAAATAGATCGTGGTCTGAATATGTTGAATTTGTATTTTTGGCCAGCTCGTAGTTTTTATATCGTGAGCATACTTTTTCTTTCTGGGGTTCGGTTGTCACTAAAGAGGTTATGTGATATTTGAATTTGGTATATATTGATTTTTTCAATCGTGTTGTGTTATAAATATTCTGCATGTTTGTGCAAACAACGTCACTGGCCACGTCTTGGAGAAATCTGAAGATCATAATAGTTTTGGTGCCAAGTGATATCAAAAGTTTTGGAGGTGTCTATATGTTTGAAGCGAAAGACATGTTTCTATATTGTAAATGATTTTCATCTCATGGTAATTCAGCACCGTTTTTATTGCTTCACGCTCGCAGGGGTTATAAATTCAAAGTTTTTCTACATCATTTCAATTTTCACAGTCTTTCCCTAGCAACCATATTATCTAGCCAAAATAGTATGTAGTCGAACTCTATTGGACTATTTGATTTTTTCGAACATTTTAGGCAATGATTGGCAATGCCTCAACAAACGAGACGACTCACAAAGGCTTCCCAATTCCTGGAAACCATTACTATCCCATTAAACAACTTCCTTCATTAATCCTCTTCAAACCAAACCCACATGGGGTCAGACAGTTTCAACAACGTTGGACTCTCATATAGTCATAAAAACCATTCTTCTATCCACAAAACCACAGTCTTCACTTTGTCAAGATGAGAGCACGCATATATATACCACATGGTCTTCACAGAGTGACGAGTTTTAATATTGATTTTAACGTGTAATTTGTAAATGTGCATCTGTGTACATCATTTACTAACCCGGTTTTATAATATAACTTCATTCCATGAGCACTCCATCAATGATTACTTTTGAACATCGTGTCATATAACCTCACCTAAGTGTAAATATGATAAGACAACTTATTGTAATTTCTTTCACATAAATGTAATCTATTTGTAGTTCCCTGATGATGGAATAAAAAAAGTTCCGAAAGCTTGGATCAACTTAAAAGAGTCTTTCTTTTGTGACATTGCTGCATTCCCCACTATTCACTAGTTTAATATATGATTTGTTCGACGTTTCGAATTCCATTTTGATTTCATTCTCAAGAACTGTGAGACGAATATCTGTCCATACCGGGCTGGTCAATCACTCCCCTTACGAAGTAACCAAGCAAGAGTAAGCGAGGACTTCAATTGTCTGTTCTCCATGGAAACTGGTATTTATAATGTTTCTCCTCAGTTATTATCCGACTAGGTCCGATATTATTGATGATTATATCATCTCTAAGGTTGTATCCTGCCCATCCAGGTATTATGTAGAAATTGATGTTTTCACGGATCTTCGATATGCAAGATGAATTTTCTGGGTTTTTATCCGTTAGGTTTCTTCTGATTTGTTCGACGTTTCGAATTCCATTTTGAATTCATTCTCAAGAACTGTGAGACGTCTCACTAGGACGGTATGGACAGATATTCGTCTCACAGTTCTTCAGAATGAATTCAAAATGGAATTCGGAACGTCGAACAAATCAGAAGAAACCTAACGGATAAAAACCCAGAAAATTTTTCATTTCGGTCGTTATGGAGCGAGGTTTAGCTTAAGCTACTCTTACACCGAACTCCAAAACGATCCACATATTATGTACAAAAGAGTAGTGCAAGAATATAACATAATTATTTATTATTACAATAATTAGAATGTCGCATTCGAAAATACCAAAAAATCCTCTAAGGCAGAGACTAAGTGGAGAAGGACCTAGTTATCACTGGAAAGTTTCTGTTTGAACCAAGATTTGAAAGTATATTTACTATAATTTTTGATTTCTATTGATAAAGAGTTAAACAGTTTTATTGAATTATATGAGAAGCCATTTTGGAAGAGAGCAGTGGAGTGCTGGGGCATAGTTATGTGGTATGGATATCTGACGTTAACCGAATGAATCTGTGACCTAGGAACAAGTTTATTTTTTATGTCCTCTGGACCTTCCATCATAACTTCGAATAGATATGTGGCCAGATGTAACGTTCTACGATGGTCCATATTCAACCAATTGAGTTCTTTCAATTTATGGCTTACATGGTCAAACTTTCGTATTCCAAAGATGAACCGAATACAGTAATTTTGTACTTTTTGTATTTTGTTTTTGAAATTTCTATCAAGGAAGGGACCATAAAGAAAATCACAATATGTGAACTGTGAAAGAACTAGGGTGTCAGCTAACTGTCTACGTATCTCAAAGTTCAGGATATCTCTGTTCGAATATAATACTTTTAAAGTAGTAAACGTTTTCTTTAGTAAATTAGAAATGTGAGTCTTGAAACTCAGATCATCTTCTATAATTAAACCCAAATTTTTTGCTGAGCGTTCGATATTTATTTCCGTTCCATTTATGAAAGCATGAGAATTATTTCTGATGTAATCGTATTGGTTACGAGGGGAGAAAATCAGTATTTTTGATTCATCTGGGTTGAGTTGTGAGTTGTGCAATGTACTTCCGGAAACTAAAGTATCGAGATCATTCTTAAGAAGCATTAGCGCTTGTTGCAGACTGTTCAAGTTGAATTTAACAGCTATCTGTGTGTCATCCGCGTACGCACGAACAGTGCGCACTAATTCCTTATAGATTTGAGTATGTCGGCGGTATACAATATAAAAAATAAAGGGCCAAGGATACTACCTTGAGATACCCCAGTGGTAATATTAACGTAGCCAGACTGCTTGCCGGTAGACGAAATCTTTTGTTTCCGATTTGTGAAATATGATTGTATGAGCAGTAGAGCATCATTAGAAAGTCCAAAGGATTTTAATTATGCAAATAGTAGTTTTTGGTTGATCGTATCGAACGCCCTCTAAAAATCCAAGAGCACAAGTGCTGTACTTTCTCTTTTGTCTAGTCCTGTAACTATATCATCAATTACCCTCACAAGTGAGTCAGCAGTTCTTAGGTTTTTTGAAAGCCTGTCTGGCTTATTGGAATGAGATGAGTTTCCCTAGCAAAATCAGTAATCTGAGCAAAGATGAGCTTCTCTAAAATTTTGGACAAACATGGTAAGATACTAATTATTCTTAAGTCAGAGAAAGAAGATGGTTTAGATATTTTTGGCAGAGGTTGACCAAGTGATATTTTCCATAATGAAGGTACTGTCTTCTTTTTTACACAATAGTTGATGAGATGTGTGATATAAGGATCTATAAATGGACTACAATATGAGATCATGTTTATTGAGATATCGTCAATTCCATAGGCAGTGGATTTTATTTCTAAGAGAAAGTAGCGAATTTGTTGAACAGTTCCCATTTTGAAATCGAAAGATTCGTTCTCCTCTTCCTCTTCCTATATATATATATTTGGTTTTGGTAGGTTCTTGAATCCTGTTTGATTCAGTAATGGCTTGGTTCGTGGGATTTGGATTCTTCTGAGAAAATGAAAAGGTCTTCTTTTCATTTGTATACAAAATGTTTCGCCCCTAGCCAGGGGCTTTTTCAATTGTTTATCAAAAAGTGTTCTCATGTTACATGAATGGAGAACTGTAAATACATGATCAGTATATTGAGTTGCCTGACCAATCTCAAGTTCATTCGTGTTAGTCTGTTTGAATATTGTTGTTTGTTAAGTAAGTACTTATAATACAACACTTGTTTTTCTTTTCTTTATTTGTTATGAATAATCAGTTACCAATCAGTCAAGTTTTTATATAAATAGTAGCAATAGGGAGGAGCAATTAATGTTTGCATTTTCTGTGAATCTTACGGGATTCACTGGTTTGACGGCTTCTTGACAGTCACTTTCCATGGGAGTAGAGAGGATATGTGTACTTCCTATGAGGTCGTAGGTAAAAGGATTAATTAATGTGTATTTCCATCAACTATTCATTTATTTATTTTGACGTCGACCAGTTTACAGCCTTCAAGAAACATCAAGATATTACTTACCTACACAATATTATAGTCAATATTTCATTCTTTTTTTGGAATAAAAAGAAGAGGTCATGGATGTCGTTGAAGGTCGCGATAAAGGGATCCATTAGATCTGAATACGAATTCAGTGAATGGAAAAAGACATCTACCCGCTTTTCTTGTCAAACGATGTTTTTTTCCACCTAACGAGTTTGGAATCCACGGAGCTGGACGCCAGCGGATATCTCGAAGATCGATGCACTCGCACCATCTGGCGACGACTCTATGATAAATCGAACGTTTAGGAGTTATGAGCGTTCGAGAGCAGGCTCATTCGTATTCGATTTCCGCTTGTTTCGGATGAGCTCTACATATTTCATTCCGTAAGAGGCTTCGAAAATGGTTCTGTTTGTTTCGGCTTTGTTATCTATCTGTCCCAGGCTTCTCTTTTTCCAGCATTAGATGTTCCAAGTCGAAAAGGGAAACAAGTTCGAACATGCATGTTACAATACGTACTCGTGATTTCTCATCCATATAATGCTCCAACCATTCATCTTTGGATATAGTAGCACTCTTGCTTGATGCTGAAATATTTCTATCAGCTCCTCGAGTTTTAGAATAGTTATGCAGGGTATCGTTCCACCAAAAACTATCATGAAATTTTCCAGCTCGATTACCCTAACACGAAACTTCATTACCATGACGAATCCCATGATCTTTTGAAGTTTGGGATGTTCGTAGTATTCAAATTTAAACTCATTTCATTTCCTCATTGATCATGAGGGTGAAGCCAATGATTTTTAGTTATTGTAGCGATCTACACGCATTTTTTGTATTGAGTGCATTGGGCGTTCCATTCGAAATTCAAGTTGGGTTGAAAATTCAAGGGGCGAAAAAAAAAGTATAAGGACAAGGCTGCTCTGTACATTTGATGCATTCATTCTTTCGATAGATGTGATCCATTCGTATCCATACAATATCATAGATTTTGTTGAAATTGATTTCTAAAATCTTGTTCTGATGGGGTTCTGCGATTGGTGTTTCACATCACAGACGAATCAGGAATCGACAAACTTTCCAACTAACTTGGAAATATAGGAATCATGTTATCGGAATGAATGTCCCCAAACAAGCGAGCACTAAATAAATCTAGCAAAACTATTTTTCTGACAATGAAAGTTGATAATTTCAACTCGTTCTGGAATGGAATAAACCATGTTTTATAGTGAAATTGAAATATTTTCAGCTATAATATCCCAAGGACATTGATAACTAACGAAATAATTTGGTAATTATCCGTTAAGCGGGCTCCATCGTGAAATTGAAAAATTTTTGGTGGAACATACGTATTTCGGCCTCCTGAACAAAAAAGTCTAATAAAGTTTTTGGGGCTCGCAACTAGTTTCGGAGATACGGCCCCCCAAAGACAGGAAATCGGGGTTTTCAGGGTTGACATTTATGTTTGTTTATTCAGCCAATTCCGCTCGAAATTCATCCTTCTTTCTATCAGCACAATATACAGATTCTGTACCACCTTCTTCATCACTTTCCAATAGAATTATAAGTATTTTTCACAACAAAACTCTAAAAGGTAAATCGTCATAGAAATTCGAGGTTAGCAAAACAATAGAACGCGCACCGCGCGTTCTATTGTTTTGCTAACCTCGAATTTCTATGACGATTTACCTTTTAGAGTTTTGTTGTTAAAAATGGAAAAATGCTTATAATTCTGTTGGAAAGTGATGGAGGATATATAGAATGAGTATATTGTGCTGATAGAAAGAAGGAGGAATTTCGAGCGGAATTGGCTGAGAAACAAACATAGGCGTAAAACCCCGATTTCCTGTCTTCGGGGGGCCGTATCTCCAAAACTAGTTGCGAGCCCCGAAAACTTTATTAGACTTTTTTGTTCAGGAGGCCGAAATACGTATGTTCCACCAAAAATTTTTCAATTTCACGATGGAGCCCGCTTAACGGATAATTACCAATAATTTTATCACAGTTTTCGAAAGCACGTTATTTGGTAACATGATGTTACCTAAAATAACGTGCTTGAGGAAGTTGTGATAAAATTATGAGTTTTTTATCAATGTTCGAGGGATATTCGGTGAGAAAATTTTTTGCAATTCGAACAAAATTATTTATTGATCACACAGTTATCAAAAGAACAATTCGTATAATGATATTCCGTTGATCTTGCTGTATTTGCCTCGGTTACTGCATAGGTGTTTCCACGCATACTATTGATTATTTGGTTATGATGTTCCTGATCAATATTCAAATAAGGTTTTATGGAATTTCCATTATTGTGCCCAGTAATTTTCAACAATTGCTGTTCTTGAACTCCACTCTTAGCTAGTTGACTGACTGCAGTTGCTCTATTAGAGTGATTGGTTATTTTCCTCTGTTTCGTATCCAAGCCAATTGCTTCAGCAGAAGATTTCGTCCATCCGTTGATTATATTTCTACCCAGAGGCATATTGTCATACCAGTTATCGCTTCCTGTCTTCCAGTGACGATTTGGCCTTAAAAATAGTCTATTTGTCTTGATATTTGTGCCTCGTTTTGATAATAATTTAATGAATAATCTGACAGGACAAGCATTGTTATCACTATTTTGAACTAACCATTTGCTAGAGGCGCAGTTCTTTGAACCCCCTTGGCAGGTTTTACTGAAAATTGGAATATATTCTTTCTATCCTATTAGTTGGAGATCCATTGTTGTCCTTTTCGATATGAAAATAATCTACTAAGCAAGCAGCACCTTCACCACCTCTCCAAGCCAATTCCACCGCTGCTATGTGATAAAATTTGCGTAGGAGTCCTATAGGGGTATTTTCATCCCAAAAGTTTATAATTTTACTCATTTCATTTGAAGTTAATGGTACTGAGCTTGTTTTGCGTTTAGTGGGATCTGTTTATAAATTTCTTCGTGCTGCGTCGCGTGCATTCCGCGCTTGTTTGAATGCAACACTTTTAAAGGGGTCTAGCATGATATTATACTCCTTGTAATACTTTTCTTGTAATAATTTGCTTGTTATATTCCATACGGTTTTAACAGTAGCCTCCTTAAACTCTGTGCTATCCTTTTTTCTCATATTAATCGCCCAATCCTTGAGTATTAATGCAAGCTCTTCGAGAGTACGATTTCCATCCAATTCATATTTTCTGGCGTCACAAAACTCCATAAATATTTTCCAAGTGTATTTTTTACTATTGACAGTATTTTTTGGTTTTTTGAACACCGAAGCGAGGAAGTGACATTTTCGAAATTAATTGAATTACTGAAATGTCAAACAACTTTATTGTGTTGGTTGCTTAGCAATGTCATGACATAAGTGATAACTACCCGTGAAAACTATCCATGGGTAGTTATCAGTGTAATGATGGTTTCATTGGTTATTTCGACACACATGACTAGAAATAGACAAATTTGATAGGATAATTTTTTTAGCAAAAAATTTTCAAAGAAATCAAACTGAATCGGTGACAAGACTGAAATAAACGTTCGAGCTGATCATTTTCCTACACTTATCTGCAGTTTTTCCACAAAAAAAAAATAAACGAAAAATTGGGAGTCTGATTGTAATGAACAATATCGAAAATGACATCTTGCTTTCGTTAAAATGAAGTGATTATGAAATATTTGTTGTTATTCTGATACTTGAATCCCACAACACATGTGTATTCTTCCTCAGTACCAAAATTTGTTTTAGAGGCCGATTTGCAAAGAAAATGGTATCATTGGGAAGATGAGGTTGTTCCTTTTGACATATCACTCGACCCCACTTTCCATTTGGAATTTTAGGGTTGTGACACCCCTCGCTAGGGGTTCGAAGGCAGAGGTTAAAAAAATGTGTAAAATGTGTCCCCTTCCTTTTTGCTTCAAATTCCAAATAAAGGGTAATAGGTAGGTGCATACTTTTCGTCGGACCACTATGTATGTGGAATAGTTATTGATCCGCCATTTGATTCTTTCACTCGCAATTTGCATTGACTTCCATTTTTTTGCTTGGCTCAGAAGCGTGGAGTGGGGGAATGCTTGAATGAATAGTGTGGAAATCCTTCGATTTACGATTTTTTTTCTTCGCCGGGCTATAAAGGTACGTGATTAATTTTCGAGTAATTGGAAGTAATTGAGCGAAACGAGCGCCATCTACCTCACACTCGACGCGATCGCTCAAGCGAACCACAATTTCGAGAAGAGATGGAGTGCATTCGATTTGCGGGAGCTGTGGGCGGGGCCGGGAGTTCGTTAAGCCGTCCGGATAATAAAAATTGAAGTGGTCCCGGGTACGCGCATATCACGCGCCATGACGAAATTGCAATTTTCGTGTTACCTACATTATTTGCTGTAACTGTTGGAGCGGAATATTGAGTAATATTTTGTACGTTGGACAGCTGTGAAGGATGCGGGATTGCCATTTGAAAATTTTATGTCTTCGTGTTCGTGTTTTCGTCTGATGTAATAATTCGTTCGGGTATAGCACGAAACTGGTTTGAGAATATGACGTTTGTGAAGATGGAGCTTTTTCCTCAGCGCACTCCACATAAGATCCTGCAACCTTGTGAAAAGCACGTGAAAACTATAGTGCATTCCCGTTTAAGATAAGAGTGTTCGTGAACAAATACACGTTATGAGTCAAGTAGATCCGGACAGGACTGCAGCACTACTGAAAAGTGGCATTCGTCGTTTTCATCGAATTTATCAACAAAATCCCAACTTTTCCATCGATTGCTTTGCTTTTTCAGTGTGGAGAATAATATTATAAACTCATGCACTCCTAACACTTTTTTATTAGTATTAATAATATCAAGTACTAGACTGTGACAGCCTAATACAACTCTGTGCGTTCTTCAATATCATAGCCAACCAATCGAAACGCGAGGTTTTCCCCATTTTTTCGGTAGAGGGCGTTATGTTCCCATTTTTCAAATTTGATGACAAGTGTCAAGTTAATTGTCATATTGTCATGTCACTTTGAAATTTTGATGTGTACGATGTTTTTATCGTGTTTATTTGTTTATTTCATTGCTTTTGAATATCGAAACGTTGGTACTGGTATCTCATTGTCCACCCATTATCCCTTAGGTTGCGATCTCTTCTCACTAACCAATCAAATAAAAGTGGAAAAACCCGACTGCACATTTTCACTTAGTGCAAATTTAGCTTCAAACAAGACTGACGAATAGGGTCACTGGATCTAAGCTCCGCTTACACGGGTACGGACATTGGGTGGAGCTAATCGGAACGATTACCCAAAAATTGACCAATGGCATTGCACTTTAATTTGTTTAAACAATTTAGAAAAGAAGAAGACAAACTGTCATTTTTCAAATTGACGTGACATTGACATTTTGATGCTCGATGCAAAATGTAAACAATCACAAGGGTTTTCGACTAAAATTTCGGGTGTTTCCTATGGATATTTGACTAATTTAAATTTCCTTTTAATTTTTCGAGTTGAATTCCAATAATTTTGCATGTGCACGCCATATTGACAATACTGCAAGTAATATTTGTAACGTGGCTAGAGGAATGTTGAAACAATACCACGAGTTCTTTAGTACAGTTCATATTTTAGGTAGCTAGACCACAATCCTTTACTGTGGCTAGACATTAAATTCGAGTAAATTCTGAAGATTTTCCAGGAATTTTCAAGAAAATGATAAACCTGATTTGAAAATTTAAGCAGTGAAGTAGGTACCTACTTTGTCAAACAATAATATTTGGCAATGAAATGTAGAGATGGAGTTCACAATGTAATGGATTATTTGGCTTAGTTTTCGAATTTAAACTTCAATTCACTTTTCATAAACATATATTCAACAAATGGACTGTAACAACGTGTTTTCGGCCACCATAGGCGTATCAATCACACGGGTATGAAACGAAAAGGGTTCAACATTACTGCCTCCGTTGAAAGGCTGAGCGTTTCAAGAAGAAAATAAATTGTTCATGATGCATTAACATTGATAGGCAGCTTGCATAGTTTATATTTATCGCGCGATTCACTTCACCACTTTGAGTCTTGATAGATGCTACACGTACCAACTGGTCTGCGCCGAGATGAAGTTTCAAAATCCGTCCTAAAGGCCAATTCATAGAAGGAGTATTTTCACCTTTTAGTAGGACCATATCACCAACTTTCAGATCAAGACTTCGATCGAATTTCCACTTGGATCGTTGCTGTAGCGTTGACAAATATTCGTTGCCCCAACGCTTCCAAAAATCCTGTATTTTTCGTTGAAAGTGAGATAGTCGATTTGAAATTACATCTTGAATATCCAACTGTGGTATGGAAGTGAGTACGTCTCCGATAAGGAAATGGGATGGGGTTAATGGGATGAGATCACAAGGATCGTTGGATAATGGAGTTAAAGGTCGGGAATTTAAAATAGCATCTACCCTGTTCCTCCACCTGAACAACACAGACCACAGACCACGTTAATTATTTTTGCTCGACAAGCATACACGAACACGAAAGGCGAGTTCTGAAATTCAACAGTAACTTCCATCAGTTCTATAACCGATGCCTCTCTCTCTGTTTGTCGTTCGTCACAAACAGAGAAAGAGAGGCATCAGTGACAGAACTGATGGAATTTACTGTTGAATTTCAGAACTCGCCTGAACTCAAACACTTCTTCTTCTCATATTCTCCGAATTCGTATAAACAAATTATCCTACAGTGCGATTGATCGATTTTTGGGTATCTTCTGGGATTGGCCAATTTACAACAATTTTCGCCAGGGCCTCGCCCATTGTCCGTACCCGAGTGAGCGAAGCTGACTAGATCCAGTGACCCTACTGACGAAAGCGTGTTGGCGACATCTGTACATATTGTACGGAAACCTCCAAAAGCTCAATTATCCACCAAAAATCAAGCAATCCAGATTTCGCCACTTTTATCCCAAACTTCTACAGGTATAAGTAAACACACCAGAGTTTTCAGGCATCTTAGCCTCAATTTTTGTGTTTGATTTTTCCACTTGATCTAGACAGTCCTAGGACCGTCAAAATTTCAACCATCAGAGGCCGTTATGCCAGCTATTACAGTGAACAAAAATTCACAATTTATTCAGATTCTTCTGATCGGGAGTTATTTTGATTTCAACGTTATACATTCTGTAACAGTGAGTAAAAATAATCAAATATTTTTGAAAGAAGTGATAGACTCGTGAATTCGGACCAAAATCGCCCAATTTTACCGATACCAGTTTTTGTCGATACTGAAGTAAGAGCTAAGCGCCTCAATTCTTGTGTTTGATTTTTCCACTTAATGTAGACAATGGAAGGTATCGTTCTAATACCACTTATCAAAAACTATGCATGAGTTGCATACAAATGTTTTTGTACCTTCGTGTAAAAACCAAACCTTTATCGAATATCGATAGATGACTGTCATTTTCTTTTTTTCTTTTCATGAAATTATCAGTTGTTTACCTCGAGACAAGTTTCAAATCAACCGTTAAGATGACAAACCATACCCATTATTTCGTGAAAAAAGTGGTCCCGCCAAATCAATACTATTATTTTTGTGTAATCTTTGGTTCGGTCTGTGATTACACAAGCGGTATATTAATATTCTGAATTACCTGTACCCGCTCTCTCGCATATTATGTGCGTTAAAAAAAGCTATTTGTCCCAAAACAGGTAATAATAACTAATCTTGCTATTAATTTACTTGTAAATTCGATTTTGACTGCATGAGTCGGCAAAATCGGACATATGTGCGCTATCAAACGCTCACGGTGATTACCGGTTAGTAATTCGTAAATTACGAACCATAACCTATAACATTGCATGCCAATGTGCCAATTGTCAACAAAACGAGGATAGAACTCAGCTTTTTGAAATAGTCACCAAGACATAAACATGTACTTTATACCCTTCGTACATAAATAACTAATTATGTCACGATTATTTATTATTGTGTTTTCATTGCTGAATTTACCAACTACATAACAGTGGACTTTACGACCTGCGTAAGCATTAGGATCATTTTATGACCGGATGGGGTTATAAAGATACTTTTTCCTGCATGTCACCTTTTAATTTCCACAATGTTTTCCAGCGATCATAGTATCTAGTGGAAATCGAATGGAGATTTCGATTTATTAAGATATTCACTTTGTTGATGCAGTAACGAACTAGTGAGGCATATACCAGGAGTATAAATATAGGTATATGTCCTCGGGCGATTCATCAAGCCGAGGGCATAAACATCTATTTCCTACCCTATGTACATTCATGATTATTGTGCTCTAGTGCAATGAGGAACCAGTTTTTTCATTGAAAATTTTACACCGACGGTTTCGACCAATTAATAACGTATTTTGTTTCGCGTTACCATGAGATCTCAGGTATTTCATTGAAATTTTTTTCACGCAGTGCTAACCTACAGCAAATTATAGTGGACATTTTTTGACATAAACAGAAAATAATATTTTGTTTGGCATAATATGCAGATTGATGAAAATGCAGTATTGAGCCACATTTACAAGCCACTTGATACTTCACTATATCTGTTATTGTGCTAAATAAGAGGATAATTATTCTTTGTTGCTTCGAGTAAGGATTTTGTGAGGCCTTGTTTCATTGCATTACTGGCCTTTTAGGGCGTTGATATATTCCCGTGATACTTATTTTTCTCAAAGTTGCGGCGAATTTGTTATTTTTCGAATCGGGTGAACCGTAAATGAATAGAAATTCGGGGTTATATTCACTGTAGGTGGAATCTGGATTACTACTATAATCAGTTTGATTGCTCATTTCTTAACCAAGATGCTCCCCAGATGTTCAAGTCGTCATTGTGATAAAATAATGATTGGTTTGTCTACAGTGGGTCTTTTTTGACGACCATGTTTTTTGAAATGTTTGAGAAGAATACCTGGTACCAGGCGGCGGGCGGGAGCCTTTCATTGTTACCAACGTAGGTAGGTACCAATTTGAAACTATAATAATAATAATATATAATATTCGTGATCTCGAATAAATTTCTGTAAATAATTCAAGCTCTACTTGGTGGTGTTACAAGTGAAAATATTTCATTAAAATTGTGTTTCTTGCATGAAACTTGAAAATATATAATACAATTTCTTGATCTGATC
The DNA here is from genome assembly GCA_032362365.1 of Zygogramma bicolorata. Taxonomy (NCBI): domain Eukaryota; kingdom Metazoa; phylum Arthropoda; class Insecta; order Coleoptera; family Chrysomelidae; genus Zygogramma; species Zygogramma bicolorata. The sequence continues at coordinate 6,436,533 of JAVJAQ010001667.1, read as the reverse complement.
CCCATTTGATCGAAAGAGAAGTTTTCTGTTGAAAATCTGAGTCAGTTTCTAAACAGTCACTCATAAGATCTTCCCCGTCGGAATAATTATTGAGGCATATTGAATCTGCGATAATGAGATGGGACTTTTACGATCGAAGAATGGAGTTTCTTTCTCATCGTCTTGTTTAGTTATACACAAAGTTGTTGAATGAACCGCGTTCAGTCTAATACCTCGCAGGTATTGTATCCGGCCTTCCGCTAACGTGCCCCGTAGCCCGTCATCAAATTTCATTAAGCCTTTCGTGTGCTCTTCCTTCCTCTCCCGCATTTCTTTTGTGCGAATCCGGAAGCTCCGCTTTGAATTCCCTCGGCGTGCGAAGTTATTCGGTTAGCTTTTAGCGTATGAGGTCGCGACCGTTGAATTTTTCGTGCCGGTGATTTAACTTCGGCGGGAATCGCTTTTCTTTTCGAGAAAAATGTTCGTCGGGCGGAACTATACTCCTCGCCACTTATATCGTGACTCGAGTCGCATACCGAATCGTCGTTTTGCGAAAAAGATGGTTCCTTACTTGGTAAATGGATTAAGTTTGAAACTTCATTTTTGTCTCTGTAGGTTTTCATCGGTTTTGTTCATGTTTACCTTTATATACTGGAATTCAGTTAACGAGCGAAAACCCGTTATTGAAAAATATTGTTATGATCTTTCCTTGGGTTCGTTTATTAAAACTCCAAACAACACTAAACTACTTCCATCACAACTCTTTGTCACAGCACAATACAATACAATCACTCAAATTGTTCCGCTAACTTTCCAGCGCTCGATACTAAAACACCCTGATAAACTCTCTGTAATAGTAATTCTACACCTCGACTTCTGCACTTAGCAATAAAAAAGCTCCCTCCACTAAGCTATAAACTCTGATTCACTATCTGCTGAAGTCTCTCAACTTAGCTCTGAATAACTCTGCTGCTAAACTCTCTCTGCGAATAAACCGTCTCTGCGAATAAACCGTCTCCTCCGCGATGAAGTGTCTCCTTATATACCTGCGTACGCCTATGGAGAATCTTCGAGAGAGGCCTCGATGATGTGTATTGAATTCTCCACGCGAATCAAGAGTTCCTGGAAAAATGACGTTCGCTCATCAACCATTCATATTATTCTGCGTTTATGAGCTACAGGGCCGGCTTTAGGACATTTCGTAACAATATTAAAAGAAATGTCTTTAGAATAATTATCTTTTATCATTTCAGTAGGCTTTTATATATATATATATATATATATATATATATATATATATATATATATATATATATATTTGAAGTCAGTTTTCTCTTTTCCTCATTACATCCCCACCAACTTTTTTTTTTCGAATCCCCCCCCCTCAACTCTCTTTGTAAAAGAATGTACGATAATCATTGGGTTTCGAATCACCAGAACCCAGGGATTTCCAAAAGTATATATATATATATATATTTATAAGGAAAAACAGACAGTAATATCGAATGAAACATCCTCAAGCAATTCATTAATATTCTTGGATGGAATATATGTACATGATGCTACGATAGAAGCGCGTGAGGTTTACCTGGTACACGGGCATTTATTACAGCTGGTGTATAGTGGTATACAGAGATCAACGAATCTGTTTCTCGAGGTATGGTTCATAACCTCAAAACGTTTTTGATGTTTTACACCCGAAAGATGAAATTCAGGGGGTTGAATATGAGGATTCCGTTGGCAGCTGGGATCGTTGAGAGGAGCGTACACCTAATGAGTTTTTCAATGTGTGTGACTCCAAAATCCAGAATTGTTATTCTAGGTGTACTGCTATAACACTTGCATGCAGTGGCGGATCCACGGGGGGGGGTTCGGGTCCGGACCCCCCCATTGTGAAAATAAAAGATTTTTTTTTCAATTTTTATCGGCTCCTAATTTCCAAATTTTGTTAGGGAACGAAAAAATGTCACATAATCAAGACAAAAAATAAAATGGAGTAATTTTTTCTGCTTTAAAATTGAAGAACTTTAATAATTATTATTACATTCCATTGAAAACTAAAGAGCAGGCTACATTTAAACATTAGTGAATTTTCATTTTTTAACAACCAATTTCATCAATTTAATAATCCTCCAATTCCTAAAAAAATAATTCTCAAGAATTAAAAATAGTACAAACAAGATCTGGATTGAATGTTACCCAAACAAACAAATTTTGCTTGAAATTTTTGGACTCACCGATTGTTCTTTCCTTTTTTTTGGTTCAGTCGGTTCAGACGCTGGATCAAGCCGAGTAAAATATGAAAATAGAGTCCTCTTCATGTTGTAGGTTCAAAATAAAATAAATTAACTATCAAATTGCAATTTTTCTCTATGACACTTTAAATAAAATTGACACTTGTCAGGCTTATCGAGGAAGAGTTCGAGAAATTTCTGACAGTGCTGCCATTGGATCCTTTTTGGCGCAGGTATATGAAAAATTAGACTTGTTACATTTGTGATGAGTATTGTGTATGCCGGTAACGATTTGAATACATTATGTATGAGTAGAATATGCTGTTGATTAGGTTAAATCAACTCGATTCGATTTAAAAAAAGTAAAGTTTCGAATCTACTTTAGCTCTTTTTTTTGGATCTTGACTAGTTGTTGCTATACGGTAGCTCATAATTTTCTGTTTTATATATATAAATTTTGAGTTATAGACCCCCCCCTTGACCTGATCCTGGATCCGCCACTGCTTGCATGTACCTACCAGGTAACCTTTACAACCCCTTAAAATGGCCTAAGGGCATTTCATGTGGTCTTGATTTCGATTTTTCTCGATAACAAAAAAATACCGAATGTTCTTTCATTCAAATGAAATGAATGAATGAAATATTGATTTCTTGATGATTGACTTTTTTTATCAAGACATCTACATCAAAAAATATTTTGCTCATATAAGGTGGGTAGTAATAATACTAGAAATACATCGTCACTGTTTCACTTTCGTATTCAAGTTTGATGGAACGGAAATTATTGAAATTTTTATGATAATTGGTTACTAAGATTCACCAAGGACATGAATATCCCAATCGAAAAAAAAAAATACAATTCAATACAGGCAGAAGATATATGAAATCGCCATTCTGACATTCCTTTTGCAACGTATACGCAAGACTATGGCTCCAATATCAGATATGAGAGTTCCAACTTCATATCGTCTGCCAACTAGGAAATATATAATTCGATAACATTCACTGATATTATACTCAATTTATTGTAACTTCACATTTATAAATGCGTCCAACGTACTTATCTCTTCAGGCTTACAACAGGTACTGGGTATACTTCCTAGAAACTTTTAGCATCACTATTAGGCATGTTGAATTGGAATTCGTTTTGATGCCGATATATAAACATTTGACTGAATAATTTGAATCTGTTGACTCAGTTGGCATGATAATGAGGAAAATACATACTCAGACTTAGAACAATCCAAGTTTTGTTATCTTGATGAACAATATTCTTGAAGCGATCTTTCGATTATTGAATGTGATGAAGCACGAAAATATCGGAATATGAAGGAAGAGTAAATACTTTTTTGTATTTAGGCACAACCGAGGGAACAACACTTTTGAATAATCTTCGAGAGAAGAATTTCAGCTACCTGAAATCGAGTTTAATGCGAGTGTTTTCAGTTGATTCTTGAAGTTTTGGAAACAGATGTAATCAATTTCTTATCTTCATTCTGATCTAGGAATTGAACTGGCTAATACTCATTGAAAGTACATACTTAACACAAAATATTGCAGTTTTATGTGAAACACAGTAATAATAGCGTTTATCGAAGGTATTGTTCCCTATTTTTTCCGTTTTTTTCCACATTCTCGATACGCTTGAACACTTCCCGGCTCGGATTGTGATATATTCCTGCCATATTTACACAGTAGCTTGAATAGCCAGGGGAGTAGTTGTTTCCTGACAGTTGTTAGTCGATCAACCTACTGTGTAAGTATAGTTCAGACTGGCCTGAACAAATTGTTTTAGGATGATTTGATGATATTATTGATTGATATAAATATTTAACTACAACAATCTCGAAATCTTTCAAAAGAGGTCAATTACTCTAACATCAAATTTATATAACTCGAACTTAGCACTCATGTCGCTTACCATTTTCAGGGGAAATATATATTTTTTCTGGATAGCAATACGCCTCCGAGTGTGGATCATATCAATTTTCTGTTAGGGTAAACGATCTGTGTTGGAAGTTTCCATATTTGATTTAAAACTTTCAATTTCACCGATTACTAAAATCCTTTTCCAGATGAAAAGTCAAAAGTTCGGCAAAATAACAACTGAAGCATCATATTACCATTCCAAACAATTTTTTGTAATTCTCACGCCATTACCAGAATTTTTTTGATTGTGTTAGGACTGTGGTATAATGCAAAACCCTTTTTCATCACTTCACCAAGAAATATTTATATTCTCCACTTCAGGTGGAATGAAGTCAAAGACCGAGGCTACTATAATTGTCTTCCATTTTTATTCATTAAATGATCATCGTGAGATAAAAAGAGTAGGACAACTTTCGGAAAGCTGAATAATATATAAGGGTCCTCCGCATCAGACATTCTCACCCCAACAAGGTCGAAAATAAAACTGTGTTGTACGGAATGAAATGGATAGGAGGTTGAATATACTCCTATCTCTTCACCCTTACAGTCGTTTCACGTCGGGCTTCGATATTTATTTCATTCATGAACGACCTGTTTTTTTCCCTCTATGCGAGTATTCAGGCATTCTTATTGGGAACAGGATCACGACCCTTCTGAATTGAAGCTATAAAGGCATCTGAGGAAGCGTTTCGAGGTTTTGTGAGTATTGGGATTTCAAGCGATACCCTAGAAGTGAAGTTGTCTATTGACAATAATTGTCAGTCAAGGTCAACTGTTTCTTGTTTATGTTTACGATTTTCACTGACATGTAATAAAAAATCAACAAACTGCTCCTACTGAATTTTCAAACATACCTAGAGATATAATTATATTAAAAAACAACCTGAAACCGATACCTAAGTATAAAGATAGCTGTCAAGCACTTTTATATTCACTTGACGCTGCTCGCCGTTCTTAGCTTATCTACAAGGAGAGCTTGGCTTTTACTACTGAAATATATATTGAATTGAAGGGGATTTCCATTTCACATCCAAAATTTTATTAAATAAAATAGTTGATACTTGGGACTTGATGAATGTATAATTGGTTACCGCATAGGATACTGGATAAGTTTTTTACGATATGGTGTAGCTGGTTAGTCTTGCAATTGATTTTTTATTCCAGTCCATTTCAGATGAGTATAATTAATTGAAATTATCATTCAGTATATCCCTTGTATAATTAAACGTCAATATGAAATAGGAATATGACTGTGACTTATATTTCAATTTGAGAGTAGACGATCCCTTATCAAACTTAGATCGCTTTCAGCGATGTTATGTTCCATTTTTAATGTGTTCGGTGCCGAAAATTATTATTTAATCTGCCTTAACAGTAACAATAAACTTTGTGTCACAAAAAAGCTCTATTTGCTAGATGAATGTTGAATGAATAATGTTATCTGTTGAATGGTGAATTTTCATTTACAGCATTCACTGATCTATCTCTATTGAAACCTTTGCTGAACTCCATCAACCGACCCACGAAACCAGACATTTGACCCTTATGAGAATATTTTAGTTAAGAAATTAGTAAAATGAAATCTCCGTAACCTTTGCTTTCATATTCATTTCATTTCAATAACCCTTGCATTCCATTTTCTACCCCTTCATTTTATCAATATCAATCTTATTTTACTTTTCGATGTACTGTGTTTTCACGAGGAATTATTTTCGAAGCCAGACTGAGTTAACATCAGAAGAAATTACATTTTCACGAAATTATTCAATTGTTCATGCACAATTATGCCCAGTTATTCCAACGACTCGTAAGTGGCTATAATTCTTGTGATTTTTGCTGCTGTTTTGCTTAGGACGTTGACACTGAAATATTATGGCGCAGCAAATTGTATAATTTGGGTGTGGACTGTCACTCAAAATTTTCAGGACGTACGATCTAACAGATATGACGGTAACCTCTGGTTTGGAATTGAAACATTTATTCAAGAGTGAATAAGAAAATTAATTTTTTTTTGGGACAGTTATTTATTCGAGGAATAAATGACTTTTATCTCTACGAGCGCTATCATTTGATTCTATTGACTGGCATCCGTTGTTTGTAATTCATGGCCAGATTTATGGTTCTGAATCGAAAGGTATTTTATTTCAATGAGGATTACTGTGCCATAATCAATGATCATAATAATTCACTTAGTTATCCAAAGACTCCCGCCTTATTTGTTCCTTCAAGCACGAATTTCGTTAATTCATTGTACTGTAATCATTGACTGAAGTGGGATGATAAGGCATCACGCAAGAATTGTGAATCGTTGTAATTTGTTCACGATATCACTGTTTATATGTCTCCAATTCTTTGAGTCTTTGGAATCAGATTTCACAAGTTTTCAAATAGTTATCTATACAGTTAGTACACTGAAACAACGTTTTCGAAGCAGAAGTAAAGACTACCAGTTTTCTGTTAACCACAAATTACTTGTCACTGTCACGAATGTTTTAAACAAGTTTTCGAAAAATTAATTTCAATATTCGCTGGATGGAAGCAATTAGAGTTGATGAAGATGCAGATGAGGAAGCGGGCGCAACGAATCAATAATTATCATCCTGAGAGAGCAGCCAATCAGTTTTTTTGTCGAAAGCAATTGTAAGGTTTGGAAGATATTGATAGGTATCAGAAGTGTTTTGTTTTTTGAATATAACGGCTTAGTCCGTTAACATTTTGTCATGGTATGATGAAAATTCTTTTGTGTTTGCTATTTCGAAAGCGCCAATCAATGATTTGGAAAAGCAAAAAATCCGTATCTACTCTACTCCACCCGTTGTATGTTACGAATCAAATCTCCAATTTGTCCACTCCTGATGAATCCTCGATTAATACAGCTTCATCTTATCGAGCTAGAGAGAACATTCACGGATGTTTCATGGAATGTGCATCGTTCTGATTACAGTTACGATCAATGAATGGCAATAACCAGTTGCTATCGTCCAATTAACGATAACGTGTAATGAGTTGCCTCGATAAACTATTAAACCAGTCGCTGGCCTGTGTTTTTCCGCCGTTGTGGCAAACGCGTATTTTCTATGCAAATCGTAGTTACGGTTATTCGCCCGTAAATGAACAGAACGCTCTTTTTATTTTTATTCAGATCCATGATGATACTTCAGTCCGGAAATTGATTTTTGATTTGACTTTGATTTTTGTATGGCTGTATTTTCTCGATATTCTCATAATTGTTTGTCGGAACAGATACATTTTCATATGCGCAAAATATCAAAGTTAAATGAGTTTGAGCGATGTCGTGAAAAGTCCCCAGCAACAAAGCGTATTTTTAGTAAAGGTTTTAGCGTCCCCATGAATCATTATCTACTCATTGGAATATTCTCCTTCACAAAAAATTTGGAGATAAGAATTCAAATCACTTTCATGAAGTTCACGTACCCTAGATCGCTTGCCAACTTTTTATAATATTCATATTTATATTATATATGTTACTGGCAATGTGTATAATTCAGGCATTGTATAGAATACCTAGGCATTCTATACATTGCCGAGTGAATCCAGGCAAAGTATGAAATAAACTCATTTCTTAACAATTGTACAAACTTTGCCTAGGCATTGTGTATAATGCCTAGGCATTATATAGAATGTCGAAAGTTTTGCAGGCAAAGTATAAAATGAACAACATTGTTAAAAATTGTTTATTGCAAATAACAAACATGATATGTATTAAACATAGGATCTGAGAATCCTCATATTTTACTAGAGTAAAATTTAAAAGTGAAACATTAATTTAAGAAATTACTTGTTACAGCAGGAAAGAGAACTATGGTTAGGTTAGGTTAAAAATCTTTCTGTTCCATTGTTTTCAAGTTAAGGTTAACCTAACCTAACCTAACCATAGTTCTCTTTCCTGCTGTAACAAGTAATTTCTTAAATTAATGTTTCACTTTTAAATTTTACTCTAGTAAAATATGAGGATTTTCAGATCCTATGTTTAATACATTTCATGTTTGTTATTTGCAATAAACAATTTTTAACAATGTTGTTCAATTTATACTTTGTCTGCAAAACTTTCGACATTCTATATAATGCCTAGGCATTGTGTATAATGTTAAGAAATGAGTTTATTTCACAATGGAACAGACAGATTTTTAACTCTGCCTGAACTCCAGCAGGCATTCTATAGAATGCCTAGGCAAAGTATGAAATGTTTAAAATTTCACACTTTGCCTGCTTACTTTTGGCAATGTATAGAATGCCTAGGTATTCTATACAATGCCTGATTTTACACTTTGCCGGTAACATATATACACTCAGTTCAATTTTTCCATATTCATATTAGTAAATATCTCTATATTTAGCATAATTAGCCATACCTATTTACTCTTCACCTAGTAATTCACGTATAGTTGAGTTTTCAGATATCAAATTGATATTTTCTCTCTGAGAATGGAATTGCGAAAATGGAATTCACAATTTTGTTGAATTTTTTTTTGAATTCACACTGTATCTTTAACATTCATAAGAGTCGCGAAAAAAGAAAAGTATATACTATATCAATCCTGCACTCGGACTTCCTCCCTCTTCCATATCAATTTAAATGTTGGAACGCACGATTTTCGTTAAGTGGAACCCAACGCTATTGATACATGAAATCGAATTATAATCAATGGATAGCTCTCGTCGAATAATTTTGAGCAGTTAACATGTTGTATATTATCAACGTTACTGAATATTTAAATATACACGGTTGAAATTGTGATACTCTGAAACTGAAATTCATTTCATTTGTTTCAGGTAAGACTCGTCATGAGGAATTGCTATTTGAAAGTTTCGTAAGTACGTGATCATTATCTTAAAGTTGTATTGAGACGATACCACGTATTGCATGAAATGCATACGTGATTCTGGACTGCCGCCACTCCTTGGAACTTTGTTTTGTAGGGTGACATTTTTCGGTTCTTCCAGAATATATTTTCACTGGCTCCTTCGCCTGCTTTTCAAATTGATGAATATTCATCTCTCCAGCAAGAACATACTCGGTTTCATTCCAATCCAAGGTGTAGTAGATGTAAACAAAATCACGTGCATGTAATTTGCAGAGCCGCAACAAGGACAAAATATTAGCAATTTTAGAAATATTAAGGAGCAAAAACACTGTTAACTGATATACCTACTTCGAAAGTATTTGAATGAAACACAATATTCAAACTACAATGTAGTGATTCGAAAGGATGCAATTCAAAAAACACAATAATTCGCACTGAATCTGAACCAAAACAGTGAAAAACGTTAGTAGCAGTTTATGGTCGTTTGACCAATACCATTGCAGATTCCAGCAGGCCACGAAGTGATCGCGCTCTGATCATTGTTTACATGCGCAGTATCTTTGATTGGAATTCAGTTAAGCGATGATTTAATTCGGATAATTGTCCGAATTGTGATCTTCTCTGCAAGTAGATAGAAATGTGTGTCCCTTGTTACCAGAGATCATTTGGTATTTGAAGTTTAAGTGATAGGTCATCCTCTAGACGGCGTATTTCCTTCACGATGTCATAAATTTCGAAAAGTAACTATTGATTTCAGCTTTTTGTGTATTCTCTGAAGCATATTTGACTCGATATTTGATGAATACATCGCTGGGTATGAAATCCATTATGATTTCAACCGTTTGCATTTTTGTCAGCTCAATATTTTGATAATCTAGTAGAGTAGAAAACATTCTACCCATGTCACAACTTTATATTACCTGCTCAAGAGAAAATGAAAGATTACCTACATGTTTCGTGAACGTCAGTAGGTTATTTCGAAATTAGCTGAACACATATCATCAAAAAATAGTACAGAGGCGGTCGAGTGGGATAGCATCAATTCACTTGTGACAGAACAGAGTGGAACAAAAAGAAAACTGAAAGAGGCTACTTGCATTTTGTTGCTTGGTAGCTTTAATTCGAACTAGGTTGTGTCAAAATCAACACTAGGTATAGCTATGAATGAATAAGTCATGCCCGTGTAATATATTTTGACACTACGTACCAAAAATTGCAATTTCATTGAAAATTTTCCAGAATAGGCTTGAAAAAAGGAGGCAGACTAGCTTCCGAAACGTCGCCAAGGAAAAGTATACGCATTTTTTCAATAAATTTGTTAATTGAATCTCTGAATTCATAAATATACGATACGTAATCGACCAAAAAGTCACTCAATCTTACATCTTTTTGATATTGAAGTTACGTATCTTGGCAAATATACCATTTTGCTCAAAAAACAGATATACGAATTTGAAGCTTTTTTCCTCTCATTCCTTGTAGAGAAAAAAACCCAATGAATCTATAATTTCATTTCACTAGAAACAAAAAAAAGGCCAGAAGAATAGAAAAACTAGTGCATACAAGATAAATGATAATGTTATGCCTTATAATAATACAAAACTGACTGTAGAGTTATAAATTTATTATAATTGATTGTCTTGTTGAATACCACTTCTATTGTTCTCGCTTTTGTTACAGCTGTCCAACTACGGAGAGGTTTCACTAATTATTCTTGGATTTCGGTGTTGATGATAATTTCTGAAAAAAATTGTTTGGTCAAGCAACATGTTAATCCTAATGCAACCATCTGTTCAGCTGCAACTCACATGCATAAACATTCCCAGAACATCAAAAAACATTTCGTTCATTCAGTGTTAATGCAATGCGTACATATAATACGTTCAATGAATGCTCATCGAATCCGTATCATTTCGATGCATCAATTTTGCATGTGCAATAATTGATCCCGTCCATTTTCGATCGTGATTCGTTTTGGCGAAATGGAGCGGCGTGTTCTGATTTTTGTACGGAATCGAAACTGGCAGTTAGTGTGCCCAATCCAGCCATTCAATAATTGATCCGATCGGTTCGTGATTGTTATTTGCATTATTTGTGATCGCATTCATCAGCTGCATCATTGACGAATTCTGTTATAGTCCTCTCGATTTTCGTTGATATTATTACAGTGGCATGAAATTTCTGGCCGTCTGTCGTATTGAAGTCTCCTTTGCTGCCAGTTATCCAATCTATTTCATGTACCTACCTATGTTCCATAGTTTTCTGGGTTTGTAACATACCACGATTTGAAAACATAAGAATTGATTTTGAGAGGTTACTGACTGATTGTTCTATCTAGAAAGAACTGTTTTTCAATAGACGCATCAACTTTTTGGGGTAGATAAAGAATCTGCCCTTCTACACTTGTATATATTATAATATTTCTTATTTTTTCAGATTAAGATGGTTACAATCCCAGAAAACTACGGAACAAATATTGATCCACCACAAAATAATGACGTTCAAACAGTATTTCATGTACTTCATGACCTCAAACAATAATATGAACAATCTTACTCACTGATTCGGTTAATTCATTTCAATAACAAATTGTTTCGAATCATTCCTCGTGTACTATTGAATATTCTGCTTATGGATTCAGTAGAAATACTGATGATCAATAACTCTCGAACAAATTATGACAAATAGGAAAATATTTCCAAATATTGAGAAAAATAATTCTACGTTCAAAATAAGGTAGTACGTGCAATTGGGAGGGAAGTGTCATGTGTGACTTGCATGGTTGGCCACACTGTTTATCTGCCACTTTACAAAACTTATATATTTGTTTTCAATCCTCGGAAACGTATGTATTGAACTGAAAGAAACATTGATGTTGATCGTCCTCTCGTATCAAATTCAATTTATCAGTAACCAATATTTTTTTACTCAGAAGTTAAGTATAGAGCACGGGTTCAGATATTAGCGTGACTTCCACAACAGGTGTCGATCAATCAATTCAAAAGAATAGTTAACAGAAGATTATCGGTTAAGTGACTATAAAAATTACCATAATTTGTGAATATCAAATATCTGATAGTTGATGGGTAACTGAGTCCATTTTCAGTGATGGATTATACTTTGCAGTTCATCAACTGCCAAATTAATCAAAAATAAGTAAGCCATACACCCCTGACGTCTTGATGAAAACATACCGGCTCTTGACATGAAAAAATTATCTTCGATATACAGGGTGATTCAAAAGTACTTTGACAAACTTCAGGAGGTGATTCCTCACAATATTCTAATATGAATTGTCCAAATAAATAAATGTCCGGAAACGCTTCGTTTCCAAGATACAGGATGTTGAAGTTTTATTTTTATTTTCGTTTTTTTCAAATAACTTTGAAATACTGAACTTAATTAAACGAAACTTGGTAATAGGAGGTTTTTGAGGTGTCGAATTCGAACCTGATGTTCTTGTTGCTCTTACTCGTAGGGGGCGCCACCTACACGTCATTTTCTTTTTTAAAGATTCATAACCTTTTTGGGCGTAAGTACTTCTAGCACATTTTTCAGTAAAAAATTTGATTCCTCTATCATATCTACGTAAATAAGCTACCCGTGTTACTAGTCGCTGTAAGCAACCGTTTTCTAAATATTTGGACTTGAAAACTTCAAGTCGATTAATTGATAATCGGTGCATGTTGAAGTTATTACGAATATTTTGCTTTTTTCACAAGAATGCTTTGGAGATGAATTTGACGTTTTGTATCAAGGGTGCATAATCAGTATTTGTTTTAATAAAATTTGCAAGAAATGTCAACATTTCATTTCAGGAAATTTTGAATAAGTACATTAAAAAAACGAAAGTAAATTGTATTCAAATAAATTGTTGGAAGTGCCCACCTTCAGCAAAGATACAGGCAGTCAGTCGTCTAGTCATTGAATCTCGTACCCGCTCAAAAAGATTTGGTTTGTTTCTTATTGTTTCACGGGCGTCTACTATTCGGTTTTCTAGATATTCCTCGATCACTACTGGAGTCTTATAAACTAGTGACTTCAAATGTCCCCAAAAATAAAAATCTATCGGGTTTAGATCTGGAGACCTTGGTGCCCACGCCTGGTTAGGTTCTTCTACACCCCTACCAGTAGTGAACGAGGAATATCTAAGAAACCGAATAGTAGACGCCTGTGAAACAATAAGAAACACACCAATAATTTTTGAGCGGGTACAAGATTCAATGACTAGACGACTGACTGCCTGTATCTTCGCTGAAGGTGGACACTTCCAACAATTTATTTGAATACAATTCAGTTTCGTTTATTTTAGTTTATTCTCCACATTCAAAATTTCCTGAAATAAAATGTTGACATTTCTTGCGAATTTCATAAAAACGAATACTGATTATGCACCCTTGATACAAAAATAACTATTTCGCTTAAGGATGTCGTAAAGGAACGTACCCAACAGTAATAACCTCTTCAAACGAGTAAAACGTCAAATTCATTTCCAAAGCATTCAAGTCCAAATATTTAGAAAACGGTTGCTTACAGCGACTAGTAACAAGGGTAGCTCATTTACGTAGATATGATAGAGGAATCGAAAATTCTACTGAAAAATGTGCTAGAAGTACTTACGCCCAAAAAAGTTATGAATCTTTAAAAAGAAAAAGACGTGTAGGTGGCGCCCCCTACGAGTAAGAGTAACAAGAACATCAGGTTCGAATTCGACACCTCAAAAACCCCCTATTACCAAGTTTCGTTCAATGAAGTTCAGTATTTCAAAAGTTATTTGAAAAAAACGAAAATGAAAATAAAATTTCAACATCCTGTATCTTGGAAACGAAGCGTTTCCGGACATTTATTTACAGGGACAATTCATATTAGAATATTGTGAGGAATCACCTCCTGAAGAGTTTTGGAATTGAATACTTGTTTCTCTTCTATAGATTCACGACCTGCACCTTTATGAAACAGGCCCCAGCTAGCAACATGATTTCACTCCTAGGGAAGGAGAGTGGTTACTTTCACCCCAGCCTGGTAAAGGACTATTCCCAATTCGTCTGAATTTGCCAGTCAGGCCCTTACAACGACACATTCCTTATTACTCGTGACTCATGATGACTCTTGATCTAATTCTGCGAAGTGGTTTGGTTCAACCGTATTATTGGTAAAAGAAGCACTGGTTATTTGGCGAGAAGGAACATCACTAATTTTGGCGGTCACATATTCAAAGTCCTTTCTGACATATCCGATGTAGTTACTCGGAATACACACTGGGAAAGGGGTTGTTTGAGAGAGTCTCTTCCTGTTACATAGTCATGGTTTTCATTCTATTCGGCATAATTGATGTTGATTTGGAGAGCCAAGTTGAACTTTGCATATTTTAAAAATTCATAAGCTGCGCCACTCAAATGTTGGCATGTTTCGTTCTCCTGGGTAACAGCTAATACATTTAGAGGTTTGTTGAATATTTGAATTAGTTTAGTTGTTGCTACTCTTGTAATCGAATTCAAAGCAAAGTGCGCTTAAGTTTCAACATCGTTTATAATATTTTCATACTTATACAGGCATCACGGCATCATTCAAGAAGGTGAACTTTCTTGATACATTTTTTTCTGATTTCTATTCCTTGTTCCCATCTGTTTCGATCTTTCTTCTTCATTTTCATCCTTTTCGAGACTAAATATAGGAATCGTTGATATAAAATAAAAACCCCATTTTTTTTTCACCAAACTTGTTTTTTTGTATTTGTTTCTATTTCATGAAGATTTCATATTCCCACTTGTAATTACGTTCATGTTAGCAGTTACATATCAGAAAGTGAGACTCTCTGTCTTCTGGTTACTCGCATACGAACACAAGGAAGACAGTTATTAAGTTCGGCTGAAAAAGGTTCAATCGTACCTGAAATCTTGTCTCAGTTTCAACTCATTTCATAATATTATCTTTATAAACTTCCATTCTCGTCAGTATGAAATTCGTCAGCGGTTCTAAAATGCTGAACTTTTGCAATAACTTCTCACACAGTGAGAAAACATGTTGAAAATTTGCATTTTATCAATTGAACGCGAAAGCTTCTTTCCATAATTATTGAGTTCCTTGGCGTGCAAAAAGTATATTGCGAAGATAACGTTTAATCCGATGAAGTATGCAACATTTTCGAAAACTGCCATTAACCGTGAATATAAATGATATGAATTGGAATTACTCTGCAGCGATTTTGTTCTTTCAGCTTTGTTCTATTGATAAATTGTAGGTTTCCTACGTGAAACAATAAATCATTAACCAGAACTCCTGGTTTTTGGTGATAAGTTCGGAGTTATTTCTTCCTGTGTTTTCACATTAGGTATTTCACGAAAAATTATAATACAGTTCGAAGGATCACTTAGATTTGCTGCCTTCTCAAATTTGTCTGGTTGAATTTCATAGAATCCAAATTCAATTTCTGTTGATTCCGAGTAGGTACCATAGGATACTGTGATAACTGAAGGAAATGAACTAATGTAGAAGAATGACTGTCATTCGTGGAGTAGAATGCGTTGGTTTGTTGACAATTGTGATCTTGTACAAGTTTGACAATTATATCTTCACCAAGTCTGTTTTATTTTTCCAGAAAAAGAAACAGAATTATCCTCCCATGTTAACCCATAATCCAATATATGTAATACACACGCACATGCATATTAAACTAGTTTTTATTGATTAGAAACAGTTACGCTCATTTACGGTGAACCGTTCACCTCTTTGATGCGTCAATACATTTTGAGAATAGCTTTTTGATATCGTAGTTGATATGATTAGTCAATAATTTCCGTAATTCTTGAGCACCTTCAAAGGAAAGAAAATTTATCAAAATTTCAATTCGAAAAGGCTACAGTTTTGAATCGGCGCCAAAGTAGAACCTTTGATTTTGATTTGTTTAATCTTGTTTGAATTTTATTTTTTCATGTTAGTTTAATTTTTTCGATATAGTTTTTTTTAAGTTTCAATATGGAAGAAGTTGTGAATGTAATTGTATTGTGTGCCAAACGCCATCGACTTCGACGTGAGTCCTTCAGCAAGTAGGCCTTGCTACTAACTCCGTGCGATACTCCCCAGGAACATTTTGCTTCTTCACTGACCCGTCAACGATGGAACGAAAAACCGTCAGTACCCAATAAAACAGAGGTATATTCTTGATAAAAAAATATGCCCCACTGAGGATCGAACTCAGGATCTCGGCATGGGTCGTTCACACAACCACTTGTGCCAATCCCACCAGAGTATGTTATATATAGAAAATTAAAATTCGAACCGATACCAACCCTTCAAGTTCATTTTCAACCGGAACTCAGATATCTAGTTACTCATTCAGGAACCCATTCATTTCAGAATGCCTTCTCAGTTGGGCGTTAATTATTTTTGTGATGCAATTATACTGTGCAGTTCTTAGTACTAAGTTTTATCAGGTTACACACCCTTCAACTTTTCTTCTCTACGATCATGGTTCAGGATATGCGTTGAGTAACCCCGATGATAACTTTCTACCTCCATTCTACCTCAATGCGCAATTAATGTCAATATGATAAGAAACACGTCTTCCATTATTTCTGTTGAAGATTTTTTTTGCAAAGTTTGAAGCAGATTGCACCAAGGCATCTCGTTGTCCTATACAAATTTGTCGCCCGTTTTTCATCCCCTCAGGAATGGAATTCCCGAAAACACGGTAAAACGGGATAAAAAGTATCCTATGTCCGTTTTCTAGTTCTAAGCTATCTCCCCACCAATTACCAGCCAAATCGGTTCAGCCGTTCTTGAGTTATATGTGGCTTTTTGATAACGGTTTTTTTTCCAGTTGTTTTCTTGGTCTGCATGTTTCAACTTGCGACGAATGAAAAGCTTTATGGAAATGAAATTGTTGATAAGAAGATAACAAGCTCATCGAACAACTATTCAATTAGCCAGAATCAAATACATATTTACAAACTATCTCCTTGAGAATCCCTAATTACGAATTTTGAACCATATCAGATAATTTCTCGCCATATTCACTAATCTGAAAACTCCTAAATACCAATTTTTCGAATAGAGACATCCACCAATCATTTGGATAAAAGTTTACTTATTAAACTTGCCTATTGAAAATAAACAATGTTATTTTTCAAATAGTAGAAAAGAAGCAACAGATTTCAGGAAACTCATCATACCTTTGCACAACACCTCAATCGAACGAAAATCATAATGAGGGAGTCATTCAAAGCTTCTAAATTGAGTGGCAATCATTATCATCCGTTCTCACTGGTGTCTCTGATAGAAAATGCCTTTTTAGATATCTTTTCCCCGTGAGCACTCTCAAGAGTACGCCCAGAAGGTTGAGACTTGTGTGCAAGAGGCGGCTAATATTCTTGATTGCCTGAGCGCTTCGGGGCGACTTACTGATTTTTCGGTAGAGTGCCGTTTTTTCCTTCCTTCTTAAGTCTACCCTAGATTTAGTCCGTTTTCAGAGCTCACTGGATCGATTACGATATATAACCTACTCTCATTTTCACCACTATCCGGATTCGCACTGTAAGCATATCAATCTCATAGCATTACCATTTGATAAACTGATTTCATTACCTCAAGTAGTAATTTACCCAGAGCTACCACGGATTTTCTGTTACACCGTTTATCAGGTTCGAAACTGAAATGGAAAATTCGAAACATTTTTCAAATCGATTCTGTGAATTGTTTTAATTCACGTTATTGTTTCATTTCCTAGGTCACGCTATCTGACCGCTGTGCGGTGATCTATTAGTGCAATTCATTTTCGATAGATGTTGCTGAGATACAACTAGATCCTGTCAAGTTCCTTGTATGGAAATATTGGTGGCTGTTACTAGTTTTTGAGTACCTAATACGAAATTTCTCAGGCATATACAACTATGATTTGTGATGGATATAGATGAGAGTTTTGTGATTTACTCAGTCTATATTTGTGTAGCCTTAAATCTATTTTGGCCCTGCTATCGTGGTGGTGAATATTCTCTTGGTTGGTCACTTTATTTTGACCTATTGTTTCTCTGACATAACACAAACATTCATATATGGAGCAAGATTGCAGAGTTAAGTATATGAAGATTTATAAAGAGGTTTAGAATGGTCGTCATATTTAGCATGTGCCATTTTCTGATGAACCCCATACTATCAGCCCATATGTCATTTTACAGTGGAAAATGACGAAATGAGCTACTTTCAAACAATCAGTTGTTATGTTACTGACTTGTCTTATTACATAAATGCACGTGGATAGGCGCTTTGATAATTTGCGATATGTACTATACAAATCAGAAGGTAAAACGGAGTGCTCGTCGATCTTTTTTTTCCACGAATATTTCCATTTCACATGAAAATAACTCCATTTCGAAGTTTCCTGACGCTCTAAATAGGAAATTGGAATTGCATAGTTAACAAAATGTCATATTTATAAATAGCTTAATCAAATAAAAGGAACACGAATATAGGGCATTTAGCCAGTATTTCAAACGATTAATATCGGCTACTGCTCGGTCAGTAAAGTACAGCTAGCCGACCGGTCGGATGAATACACATTTCCTGGGAAATTTTGACGAATTGTCGAAACTCTTCATTGCAAGCCCAATAAAATCTGAACTAAAAAGGAAAACAACATGAAGCCTGTCATATTAGGCATGTGTCGCCGAGACCAGGGTTTTGAAGCATCTTACTGTTAATATATCAACTTCGAGATTATTTCCTTGTGAGAAATGTTGAATATTGTTCGTCCTCCAGTTGCTGGATTCTCCGGCCCATAGCCGACCGAGTCACGTTCAATTTGGAGTCGTCACGATTAGTTTGGCCGAGTTACGACGAAACTTCTCAACTAGATTCGACGGCGTTCGCCACGACTGAAAGATCAATCGATACCGAGACAAGGATTGAGCGCGATGTGTAAATTACGTGAGTTTTGGCGTCTTCATTCGTTATACCAACGAAAGAGTTATTAGTCTAATTAGGTGAATTCCATGTCGTTTGGGAATGCGTGTTTCAATTCACGGATGAGGAGTGTTCGTTGTCATTTCTTTCATAATTTTTCGAAGTGAATATTGAAAGAAGTATCAAAATTGTTTTTTTTTCGTTCACCAGCTGACGAACGTCAACCCTCAGAAGTCGATAGTTGTGCGAGCAATATATAACAGTAACAGTATTCACAATAGGGTTTCTAGAAATGAATTGTGTAACTACTACGATGTAAATTTTCCGACCACACTTTCGAGACTTTTTTTCAGAGTTGTATCGAATTACGTACATACATGAATTTCAGTACCCATACAGTGACACCGTTGGCTAGTATATGATTTCATTTCGACAATAGAGATGGAAGTTTGATTCCACCACTGGTTTTTGATTGAACAATCGGTAAAAATGAACTCAATTTCAGTTGTCATCTACTATTCAGGACGTATTTTTGACATTTCTGAATTTGTTTTAAAAAATAAATTATTCGTGTAATTTTCGAAAATGCCCCTCGAAAGAGTTGCTTTTTTCTCATGTTTATATCTCAGCACACATTTTTCAGTCTCTACTCTCGCTTGAAATTTGTTTAATCCTTCGGAACGTTTGCTGTATAAGTTTGGTTAAAATATAAATTCGAATTTCGTACATTGATGAGATACAAAACCCACCCACCTACAATATATTTTCCAGAAATTTGAAGCGTACTGAAATTCCCTTACCATACATTATTTAGAAGCTAGCCTTAAATAATTCCAAACAGTATAACGCAATGATTTTTTTTGACAATGTTTCATGTGTAACAAATGCACGGCAGCTTGTATGTCGCATTAATAGTCCAAGAAACGGAATAAAGGTCGACCTTCACCCATCTGTTTACCGGATGAAACATAATTTTTATAGGGTTTCATAAATATACGAATACGCCTATATTGGCTTGCCTATCTAAATGTGGTCCAGACTATATACGGTGAGATTCAAAAATTTCCACCATATGGAAAAGTTTTTTATTATCGAATTGTCAGAAAATTTTATTCCTCCTAAAAATTGGTGTATTGCAGAATACTTGCATATGAGCTGTCAAAATTTTAAATTTTCGAAGAGTGTACAGGGGAGAACGAAAAATAGAATTTTGATCAAGGGTAAACTACCACGGATGTGATTCCAAATTTGAATATTGATTCCAATTCTAAACAACTCCTTTGTATTAACTTTTTGATTTTGTCAAAAATGAGATGTGGTTTACACCTGATCAAAATTCCTGTTTTCGTTCTCCTGTACACTGTCCGGAAATTTGAAATGTTGACAACTCATTCTGCAATACACCAATTTTCATGAGGAATGAAATTTCCTGACAAATCGATAATAAAAAAGTTTTCCATATGGTGGAAATTTTCGATTTTACTGTATATAGTCTGGATGAGATTATGATAGGCAAGCCATTATTGGCGTATTCGTCTATTTATGAAACCCTGTAAAAAGTATGTTTCATCTGGTAAACAGATGGGTGAAGGTCGACCTCTATTCCTCTTAGAATATAAGTTAATATTGAATTCCAAAAGTTCGAAACAGCGCGTAAATTGTATTAGAAAGGCTCACTGAAAATTTTTTTCACAAAGAAAGCTTAGTTACCTCAACCACAGACATGTCACAGCCACCTTCCCTTAAAATTTGGAAGCTTAGGTTCAACAACCACCGAAGGCGCTGATTTTGTTCCAACTATCAATTGACTTTGTCTATCTGACATTTAATGCTTTTTTTGTGAGTTATGAGCTGTTTTATTCAAAAGTAGATGAAGACCAAATTTCCTAAAATATGCGCCGAAAAATCATCGTTAATTCCAAGTATAACCCGGTGATTTTCTATATTTGGCTCGAATGAATGAAACCACCAAACTATAAAAATCTTTTCGGAATCGAATTTTCAACCCATAATTCATGTTCAAAGTACAGTACAGAATTCACGCTGCTAGGTAAGTTACAAAAAATAATGCTTTCTTTTAGACTGCGTCATGGTATGTGACGGCTTTCATTCCGAAGAAAACTTCTTTTCGCACAGGAGATGTGTTGTAATTGAGTGGCAAGATAAATCTTTATTATTGGTTGGTTTTAATCGAAATATTCAAGTAGTCACGTCAGCTCGTCGAAAACAGTACTCTCTCTGCACTTGTAGTCTTTGCAGTATTCACTAATCCATCCAATTTTGTTGAATATTTGGGGTCAAACACCACCAAAGGAATGTGGCGCAATGCTTTTCGGTTCTTAGAAGTATGCTGTTGCCTATCAAAACTTGTTTCTGTAATCTGTGACCCCAACATTGGGGTACTAAGAAATTGAATTGAATCGAATACAAATGTTCTTCTCTTAATTCTATTGATGAAAGTTACAACATGTTAATGGATACTAAAAACATAAAAATGCTACATTCTTCCTTTTTGAACTGTCCGCTAGTAGTTATTCCACCTCAAATTTCGATTACCGGAATATAAATGGAACTTAACGAATACGAGAATAAAATTAGAATTGTTAATTATACTTGAACAAAATTGCACGATGCATGCTGCACATTATTCTAATGAGTGCATTTGAAGTCAGATCCGTAAACGAGCAAACAAAAGACATTACGGCAAACGACTCGGAAATGCCTGTTTAGTTTGGAAACGGCATTTCGCATTCAGTATTGTTCGAAATGCGGAATGGACAAGCGGATTTTCAGACGTCGTGGCTTGCTGTCTTCCTAATCTTTTTTATCTTTTTTTTCATTTTAGGAAATCATGATTTTGTGGTGAACAGAACTCCAAACTAATTCGGTTCATGGATTTTGAATAATTTCTTCAGTTCTGACCACTGCATTTATTAACAAGTATTTCGTTGCTAGGAATTGCGATCAGTGAAAATCTTTCTCAAGGCGAAACCATGTGGGATTGATCGCTAAAGATGCTTCCCAGAAGCTTAGATGTCTATTTCGTGCGAAAAAATACTTCTAGTGAGATTCTGATGATCTACAAGGCTCAGATACGACCTGTCTTGGAATATAATTCTTATGTAAGGAGCTCGGCACCAAAACATTCATTGAAGGTTCTTGATTCTATTCAGAGAAAGGCAATCCGTCTTGTTGGTGATTTTTCGCCCACAGAATCGCTCACTTCGTTGGGAGCATCGTCGAAGGGTCGGAGACTTATTGTCTCTCTTCTCATTGTGTTGAAGAAAATATGTGCACAACGCTCGTTGTGAAGTTCAGTCCGAGACAAGAATATGTTTTATATTCATTCTACTATGTGACACGGTTAAGGTCCATACTGGTCCGAATTTTTTTTCTAGTAGATGTTTTTTATTTTGTCATGGTGTGTGCTACCACCTCGCAACTGAAAGAGGAGCATAGCTATGGCCAGGATCAAGATGCATAAAAACTCTGGTGTGTTTGTTGACTTATACCTGAAAAATCTCAAGCCCAAATTATCGATATCTCACATTCTTGATTCTTTAAAAACATAATCAAAACAACCACTTTGAGAGATTTCCAACACAGGCACACCTCATGAATCTGGTAAAGTCACATTTCCTGCGCGCCCTAGGACAGCTTTATTGGTTATCAGGTTATGTTCATAAATTTATCACGTCATTTCTGATAATTTTATAATTTCCCGAATTCAGCGCTAGCTTGAACCTTTACTAAATCGATTATTTCTCAATACGAATTCAGAACATTTATAAACGACATTAGGAAGAACTGTTTGTCAATTGACTTTGATTTTGGTTCTGGTACTTTCAAAATCCTCTTGTATTCTCGAAATATATGTTGAGGAGATCATATATTTTCTAACAAGAAATTAATATTTTATCTGCGGCAGCTACTCAGATATATTATGAAAATTCTGTACCATTACCACTACAAACAATGCAAAAATGCGTAATAAAAGTTCTAGAGGTGAAACATTGACTGAACCATAGCAACTGACAATAAAAAGTGTGAAGGATCGAAAAAAAAAAACAACGTGAAATGGAACAAGAACACAACTAAACAAGATATTTGTATAATTGAGTTTATCGGAACTCCAAACGCATTCAAATTTCGAATCGAAGGAGTCAAACTATCAACTTGTCTGTGAAGGGTCAGTTTTATATAAGACCATAAGCGTTGTTTAAGCATATTTTGTCTACTGATATTCTATTCATGAACGAAAAATCCCGCCAGAGTTTAGCCAATAAGACCGCCTTTGTCAAAATTTGCTCGTTAGCTCAGACTGACGTGAATTGCAGCTTTCTATCACCACCTACCGTCAAAAATGTAAGCTCTTATTTTGATTTCTCAGGTCGAAAGGAATTGACTACACAAAAGCATAATAATGTCCATGGTTTTTATGCATCTTGGCCAGGATGGTGAGGACAATCCGTACTATATAATTTTCTATTAGGGATGTTGATATGAAATTTCTTATCTGGGTAGGGATATTTGTTGTTCTGAAATTGTTCGTTTCGTTAACCAGCTGACGAACGTCAACCCTCAGAAGTCGAATCTTGTGCGAGCAATGGATCAACGAGGCCTTACCTTTGAACGTGCGATTACCCAGCACGGTGGCCCGGCGAGGATTCGAACCCCGGACTTCCGCTTGATAGGCAGATATGGTAGCCACTACACTACCGAGACCACTATAGGGATATAGGAATATAATTTTATGGGTTTCGGATACGCTTCCGAATAATTGTTTCGGATTATCCCTCAGTTTCGGTTACGGATATTGAAGTAAAATAAAAATAGTATTTAATAATTTGCTTTTCTTTTTAGATTCTATCTAGGAAAGGTTTTCATTCGGTATTACAATCAGTCACAAACTCAGTTTGAAAAAAACTGTCAACGTGTTTCATTTAGGCCTCATCCGCAACATATATATATATATATATATATATATATATATATATATATATATATATATATAAATTTTTTTTTTTTTCGGATATCCGAGAGTTTTGGTTATGGAGCTCCATCCCTAGTTTCGATATTCAGAAGCCAAGTTCCAAATCAATAAAATAGGAATTGAATGGAGAATGAATGGGATCTGAAAATGTGTATGAAATATTTTTCTCCCAGTTCATAAAAGATTCCAATATCTTAAGGAATGACCTGTTGATTGAATATTTGGTTGTCTTTATGAAAAAAGCACGGTGTTTATACCCCCTTTTTTAATTATTTCTGTTTTTTTTTAAGTATTCGTGCTTCTGAATGAGAAACTTTATAATGAATGTCGAATTCAAAAAATAAAGGTATATGTAGTTCATTTTGTCATTCAATGTTCAAACATTGTATGGCATCCACAAAAGCGCTGTGTCATTCTCATTTCGTAAAATGATTATGCGATAAAAGATTCGTATTCAAAATGGTCTCGTTAATAGAACTCTCCGGTGGAAGTTTTTCTGCGTTATAACGCAGGCATAAACCCTTGATGGGCTTCTTTGAAAGGTCGAGTAATTACTTTTGATGAGATTCTAATGGACTTCCCGACAAATTTGCATGTTTTGTATCAACATGGCATTTGTGAAGACTTACACAAGGTTGAACATGGACTGGAATTGGCTTTCAGCAAGATTAACTATGCAAAAAGTCATCATTTTTCTGGTCTGGTCGATTTCAGCCTCAACCCAACACAAAATAAAGATTTCTCGCACTGATCTGTTTTTTCGATTGAAAATGTTAGGTTTTCATTTTGATGTTGCTTTCTGTATAAACCGCTAGAAAAACTTTCCACACAAAGGGGGCGATAAGGTGATGAAATATGGTTTACTGTATAGTCGATGTAGAGCTTGGTTTATCCTGATATCAACTAGAGTCCTCATCTGAATTTATGATGAAACCTTCAATATACCTGATTACCTCAACTTCTGCAACTCATTCAAATCAAATTCACAAAATCAAATATAATATAATAATAGATGAAGAAATATATATATATATATATATATATATATATATATATATATATATATATATATATATATATGATGAGTTGTTTTTTCTGGTTTCATTCCGTGTTCTGTGGTTTTGATCCTCTGAAGGATAATTGTCACAACGTTTCGGCAAAGTCTCATTTGCCATCTTCTAGGTGATGATTGAGTTTCGACCTCCGAACTCGACTGTCGAATTATATATATATATAGTCAACAATTCAAAGAATAATGCAAATGAACACTAACTGTTTTGATAAATAATAAATATCGGGGTTTACCATCAATTCTTACCGTCTTGAGTGAATATACGCTTGAGATTGAAACAAAAAAAATTGTGTCTAGTTTTTCTTATAACACATTTCATTTCAGATGTACAGCTCTGAATACAATGGAGTTTGATAAAATGAAACACTTTAGAACATTGCATTTATTCGAAAATCGGTCACTGGTGGTATACCACAGGAATCAACTCGGGAATCAATAAGTGGAGAGGTTTGTTCTTAATGGATTCGACACCCAATTGTTTGATGAGGATAAATGAATCTGTTAGATTCAAGTAATTATAGTTACAAGATGTAATATTCATGTGAGTTTGAATTTTCATTCTAGAAACAATTTCATCTGAAAAATGATATGGAGAAAAACAAGGCTCATTTGTATAGCATTTGCCTCGATAGAAATATGAACATGTCACATTGCCATAATATCCGAAGAGGAGTCACTATCCATCTATTCCTAATTCCATGTGTTTTTGTCAATCGATGAGATTCGCCTGCGATTGATAGTTAACTTCTTGATGGAAACTCTGTCTCATACATATACCTTGAGTTTTGAAAGTTTCCTAATTTATCTTGCAATACTTCACAAAACAGGATCTGCTCTTCCCGAACAGGTTTCATGTTCTTCATTTTTTCTGCCGATAATTTTTATGTCTTTTGTCCCTGCTATACTATAACGTGGGTGTATCGAGCTACTTCCGCTCATGCCGCATAAAAGAAACAGGATCGCCTAATGCGTCTTCCGTGGAGGAAAACTCTATTAGCGAAGCATTAGTATCAATAAATAAAACTCCACGTCGCGTCACCTTGTAGTTGTGCGTGTGTGTTCTCTAATTTCGTTTTCGAATTACCCTTTGCGAGTTTGTTGATTGGATGAAGAAAAGAGTAAGTGAACAGAGGTAAGTTCAAGTGATACATAAGAAGGCCTATTTCGGAACAGCTACCTCAGTCCACTAGGAAAATCATATGATATTGAGATGCTTATGATCATCTCAGGAGCTAAATAATGTACCCACAACCCTCCAAAATTATTTCAAAGACAGATTTTTCATGTGGTGAAAGATTTCGTAATGCTTTTTTACTAAGTTGGTTCAAATATTTTAAGTTCAAGATCGAATTATTTTTCAGTCCATATGTGGGTCTTGCATATCATAAAGTTGGCATTTATAGATAGCATAGTAATTATTATCATTATTAGTAATCATTTTTTCCGCGCCTTGGTTCTTATTAGTACAAAAAATTCAGTTCACCAATCAGAATTACTCTCTGCTACCGAATTTATCTAATCATTGAAAACTTTAGGTGTTCATGATAAGACCCTATTTGAATTTCAACATAACGATGGTATCGAAAAATGTAAACATTTTCAAAAAGTTTTGGGAACCATCTTGTATAAATGATGCGTTTCTAATGCATTTGATCGTAAAGTCGAATCAACAATCATCAATTCATTTCTTGAAAATTGGAACTTTTCCTCAAATTCAAACGTAATCTTATCGATTTCAAATGAAAAAAATCCCAAATAATGTGTCTCTGTTAGTTTCCTCAACATTCTGTAACTTTTTTTTCTTCAATATATTTGAATGTTCCAATTTTATGTATCCAATAAAAATATTTTTGCGGTGAACCACCCGGTATATTCGGGACTAACCGTATTCATTCCGTTGCTATAAATTGTCCTGGACAGAATATAAAGGATCGGGAACGCCTTCGGTGAAAAGCAGATAATTTCTAGAGCGAATTGAATGTAATAATGAAATTGAAATGAATTCAAGATAGCTCGCAACCCCGTATTAATTAAATTCAGTTCATCTCGAGAAGAAATCCAATAGCGGGAAATTGTTACCACTACCCTATGAAAGTGGCTGCCGGAAATAATTACTGATTTCATTATCGTACACAAAGCATTATCTTTTCAGATTCCATATTCATCGATAAACATTAATTTAAGAATTATTGACAGTGTCTTTGGGTAAATGACAAAATAATTGTTCAACTTTTACCAAAACTGTATGTTCTCGAGACAAGTTAGAAAAACACCTTTTTCTGTAGTAGTCCTGAAATTATAAATTTTGGTATAATTCATATCAAATCGAGAGTTCCACTTGTAGACAAATCGTACAGGAAGCAACTATTTTCGGAACGATTTTTCCCACTTTACCAACGATTTTTTTATTCTCGTGACCATTTTCTTTATCTACGTAGGCGGCCTTGAAAATAATAACAACTTGTTTGTATTAATCTGTGATTGTCATAAAACATTTTACAGCCGATTGTACCGACTTTTTGTTATGAGACCGTTAACAAAGGGACCCTTTAATTTTATTGGTCTCTTAACTTTATATGAGTTATACCATATATTTTCAAAGGAGTTTTCACCAAATAATATTTACGTATACAAGAAAGGGTCCACATTTTTTATGGTAGTTAAACAATTTTTTCTTCATCCACTGCCTAATTTCAAGATCTGTTGAAAAAGTCCAGTAAAACGCAGCATCATTAATTGATATCTCGGAAAAATATGCATTCAAATTATTTTTCGTAGTCATAATGCCTCTTTTGCTATTCCATAAAACGGAACTATTTTCAAATGTCTTTCATTAGGAGCAGTTGAAAGGTAGCAATTATTGACTGATTTTCTGATATTTGAAGACAGTGTCAGTCAGTTTCATCAAAAGAATAGTCCCTTCCATTCTCCATTTTTCAATAAAATTGTAAATTTCTTGCTTGTCATCAAAGTATAATTAGTAATTAACGAATTGTCTCGTTTGTGATTCTTCGCTCACGGACTCGCTCACTTTGTTGGAGCATCGTAGAAGGGTCGGACACTTGTCTTTCTTCTTTAGATATTTTCACGGTCGGTGGTCTTCTGAATTGTCGTCAATCGTTCTATCCTTGGCAGTATCAACACGTATGACCCGACGAGTTCAGAATTCCCACCCCTGTTGTTGTGAGCTTGGAGGCCTGTTGAACTTCTCTTGCAAAGGAACCTTTTTTTTTAATAGAACAGCTGAACTTTGGAACTCCTCAACTAAGGATGTTTTCTGGTTTACTAATTTCAAAAAATTGTTAATGATAATTCGTTTCTCCTGTGATAATTCGTATCTCCTGTACCTTGATTCACGCGTTGTCTTTGAACATTACAGGGCTTCTCTTTTCTGTGAATATATATATATATATATATATATATATATATATATATATATATATATATATATATCTGTAGCAGAGAGGTAAACAATGGTATGTCCATAAATGAAAATTTTCAATAAAGAAGAAAACAACTTGTAATTCTAACTACTTTCAAATTTGACTGATTTTCAAACACTGTACCAAGCTGTCATTATGGTATGCTACTTAACTTCTCAAGCACTTTTAGTACACAATACCATCGTTTCAGCCATACTTACCTGTATCTTGATTTTGGACTTAAGACTTTTTAGCTCTATTCGAAAAAACAGGTAATTATTAAAATGTAGGCATTATATTGCAAAAACAGATTTATTGCTCATCCCTAGCATGAATAATGAACACAAAAAGATTATGATTTGTACAAAACAAACTTCATTCGCTGTCTTCTTCATCGGATTTATCTTGACCTTTTGCTTTACAAATTGGAATATTTTTGTAGAGGAACCCATTCTCTAAACTTTTCATCAAATATTCCCGCTTCTTCTGTGTTATTCCCTTCAAGTTACAGCGCAGACTAGTTAATTCATCGGGCAATGGCGCTGGGTATAGATCTGGTAACATTTA
Organism: Zygogramma bicolorata; assembly: GCA_032362365.1. NCBI lineage: Eukaryota > Metazoa > Arthropoda > Insecta > Coleoptera > Chrysomelidae > Zygogramma > Zygogramma bicolorata. The sequence goes on along the minus strand of JAVJAQ010001667.1, from coordinate 6,407,614 downwards.
AAGTTTTGAACTCGTCATCAAAATTCAGCTTGTAAAATATAATGTTAGGATTTACTACTGAAAACATTGTATCGTAAGTTTAACGAAAAAGGACATACTATTCTTTACCCCACTAATACATGGAGTTACTGTCTTTCCAAAATTAAAAATATAGACAACCAACAAAGCGGGACTTACGATATTTTTCCACAGTAACAAATGGAAAACGTGCACTTAGAAAATGATATTAACTCAATATCGGTTAAAAGTGGAGTTACGACTGTTTACCTCTCTGCTACAGATATATAAAGAAAAATTGAAATTGATGATTTTGAATTCGACTCATCCTGTGATATCAAATTCTTATATCATTTACGATGCAGAAAAACTCAAAGTCGTCTCCACAATTTAATATTTGAAAGATGTCAGTACGGTGATTCAGTACATGTTTCGAACCTACATAGGTTCATCATCAGCTGAATTTACATTGAATTCTACAATAAAGGAAGAGTAATATAATATTAGTTAATAAATGAAGTATAAAATTCACCTACATGGAGATGAAAAAAATAGCAAAATCACATGGTGAAGTTCAAAAGGACATAAAAAATTTTGTAATGACAATTATGATTAATTTGATATTAGGGGAATTTGGGACATCCCTAACACCATAAATACATTAAAGATTGGGGGGCTTGGAGCCCTTATGCCCAATATGCAATATTTGAAAAATCCACATTGAAGAATACTTGGAAAAACACTACCGTTCACAGATTGAATTGAGTAGGAAATGGAGGAGAGTCAGCTGACAGAACTGTCAACTGTCGAAATTTTTCAATTGTCGAGATGACATGGAAATGCGGCACAGGGTCTGGCACACACGGAACGAGAATCAAAGAGCTGACATTTCGAGTCATGTCCCGGGTGGACAGATCCAACACCCCACATACAGGCCCTCTCGTTACAAAAATCAAAGTGACAAGTATCATTTATGAAACTATCGAGACAATAGAGATGAACTTTTCGTTGAGATTCTGAAACTTCACTTGATATTATTTTCTGGAAATCATGGAGAGACAGTCAAGATTTTCAAATAAGCAGATCACTGGTGGTATCAGGTTGATAAGTTATATTCTATTTTTGTGTAGGGTAATTTTCCACATTTTGGTACAGTAACCCTGGCAACCAAACAATGGTCCTGAATAGCTTGCTCTCTCTACAAAATGATTCATTGAAGATACTCATATCCATTGAAGATTATTATCTGCTATTGGTATTCTAAGATGTTCGTGGTGAGAAAGTTGAGTGATTTATTACCGATTCATCCTGTTTCCGATACACAACAAATCCTTTTCCAACATATCTGTTGTGATATATTTATTGTAAAAATAAAGGAACGTAATTTGTCATCGGGATTCTCGACACAAGCGAGAATCATAGTGGTCGATAACTCATCTGCTCTGCCATTCGTGATGCGGCAGTAAATTTAGATTCGCCATTGTTTTTGTGTATACGAAGCCGTCCTACAGCAAACGCGACACCAGAAAGCGGAAATGTCGCACAAATTATTCAGAGATGTACGGGGAAAATCTCTTCGGGCGTTTGCTAGTTGTTTATAGAGAAAACAAATTTGGTAATGATTTGATTTCCGCTGAAATATAATCAATCTTGGGTGAAAAATATTTTTCCAGCTGTTATAACGCAACTATCTTAATTGTTCTCGATCGAACAGTGAGGTGCATCGTATGTCTTCGATTTAATTCGATTTGTAGTTATCACTACACAACAAATTAGGTCTCATATGGGAGGTTGAATTTAAGCAATGACAGCTCCATTTACTCCTTAAGTTGTACCTGAATGACTTAAAATTTAAAGTTCATGTTAGTTAAATCATTTCATTATAATCTGTTATGGCCGTACAAAAATTATAATGTTCAAGTCGTATGTAATGCTAATTTCCCACTCTTATGATTTGCAGCATTCTCGTGGGAAATCAGAATCATTTCTTGCTCGTTAAAGAATATACTATTGGGCTGATTATTGAATCGTGACTGAATAAGAGAGTTCAAATCCCTGATCATAGGTGATGAACGTTTGAGTCACTGCACCGAAGTCATTCACTGAAGGAACTGAATTTGAATGACCACAACAGACATGCTTTGTTGCCACATATTAAAGACAGCTATGTTATTGATATCATAATATTTATAGAAGTTTGACTGACTCACAAACATCTGAAACGACTAGTTCCCTAACTGCGCGACGAGTAGTGAAGCAAAGATAAGACACTTTCTCCTGTCCAATCATTCTCGTCGTTTTCTACAAGAATTTTTTTCTTTTTGTTTTGGATTCTTGAACGATAATGATGTATACTCAAGATACTCCTAGCTACAAACGAACATAATAATCATATATTTCCATATCCTTGTGCACATCAATTATAAGTACCCCACGTATTCCAAAAAGCGACATAATGACACTTCAAACCTTTAAATCCCAAGAGACCAGGAGATATAAATTGCGATATAAACAAAAGGCAACAAGTACGTAATGCCACAGCAATCACCAAACGAGGTCAACGCTTCTCAGAGGGTGCCATAAATCGAAAATACAAGAGGAATTTTGATACGAAAAAGCTGAAATGTAAGGGCGTAAGTTTCGTCGGAAGTCGTCGTTGAACATGAAAAAAAGTGAACTTTCTGAAGAGAATAAAAGAGTGATTATTGATTCTGATCCATTTATATTACAGATTTTTTACATGAGATTATAGCACAGGTAACAAAATTTCAAAAGGAAAAAAACTATTCGTGTTATTTATTGGAACTGAATCTGCAGTAACAATCCAGCAGGACGATGAATATTCAATATTATAGAAATGAAACGCTAGATGGAGAGGGTAAATGTCATGACTGCAGTATTCATGCGTTTCATTTGGTATTCGTAAACGTCATGAAAGTGTTCCGCAGGGGCTCTGTTGTTGCGAAATATTGAATTTTTGGATTTTCAGGTATAAACCTATGTATTCATTTTACATAGCAAAGAAAGCTGGTGATACAAATTATAAGTGATACGTTCAGTCGACAAGACTAATTTAATTTTTCTACTCTCACCCGTAAATATGCTGATTCATTTATAGTCCATAAACGGATATGTGAGCGATTCCAGTCACCTGAATGGATATGATTTCATATCCACAAAAGGTAGGATATGAATTCCACCAATCACAGAGAAAAAAATATCTAGTTACCAGAAACAACCTTGTAGGAACGTCACAATTCTGATCTGTCTACCTACAAACACGAAATCCAAATTGTTCCATTCAAGTATAAATGAATGTACTTATATTTGAAATATTCCCTGTTTCATGAAGTCGAGTTTGAGTTGATGTTTTTTTTGTGGAATCGAAGAATTTACATCTACTCTCCACACCTACCAATAATCAACTGAAATTATACACTCCATGTGGCTCAGTGGTTAAAGTGCTAGCCCTCTGACACAATCTACATTATTGTCGTGGGTTCGACTTTCACCCAAAATCGCCCTTTTTGGCCTTTTTTTAATTTGACATTACTTATTTGTATCGTTCAATATTAAATTGAATAAAGTTGCTTTCCTTTGAGTTTTTCATAAATAACGAAAGAATACTCTGATCTTCAATTGATTATCAATATGAAACTCTCGATGAAACTCAAAAGAGAGTTCTGAAATATTCACCTGGTGGAATCAACTGTACAACTCGAATGCGTATTGACCTTATCCCCCTCGAACGTTTGAGCACTCGCCTACGGCATCGTGCCCAAACTTCGTCCTCGTGCCCAAACTTCGTCCTCGTGTTATATGGCCACCATATCCACTCTTTTTGTACAAACTACCATTGCAAGCGTTACTGATTTTTGCTGAAATATTTAGTGATTAGTAGTTAGTTGGGTCATAATTGGTAGTCATGATAAACTATGCATATTGTATTGTATCTTAATCGGATTTTAAATTTTGTGAAAGAAAAATATGTAGTTTGATTTTTTCTTTCACACAGAATATGTGAAAAATAGTAAATGTATGTACCGAAATGAAAATACACGTTATATTTCGTTTTCCTTCGTGTTTGATAATCGATATTGAAGAAAAACGATCACGATCATTTAAACTGTAATAATGACCCCAACACCAAGTGTGCGCTCTGCTGACAAGGTTTGCATCATCAGGAGAAGAAAACTGATAAGTCTTAGGTTGAAATCTTCGGGAGAGAAAAAATGGTTTTTTCTCTCTTGAATGCAATCCTTGTTAACGAAGCTCGCTTCGAGCCAAATAATCTAAAATCTAAAAGAAGTTCCAACTTTTACACCAAAAGTTCCAGTGTTATCGTTTAATCACGATCATCATTTCTGATGATAGTAATCGGTGCCGGAAACTTGTGACGGATTCTAAAACACAAATAGTTCAAGAAAATTAACATCTTTCATATGAGTACTATTCTCAAACAACTCATTGCCGATTGCACTCTCCTGAAGCAGCAACAACATTCTAAGAGTCGAAAAAATTGTGAGGTGAAGCTCAGATACATAACGTTTGATCTGCGACGACTGTCGCGCAAATATGGCTAACCCCCGAATATTTGACAGCAATATTGGTATTAGTTCGTATAAAATCATTTGAGTGATATCTAACAGTAGGTACTGAAACAGAACGGAGATTAATGAAAAATTCTACCTTGGTTAGTGCATTTTCCTGTTGTATATATGTTTTTGCCTTTTCACCCCATCACCAATGGATATTTACGAAATGAATTTGTTCAAAAGTCATCAAAGCCGTTGATATTGTCACATAAACATTTCAGCACTTGGGATACACATTCGAGAGTGAAAGAGGTTTTGCCTTATACATATGCAACACAAGTTGTTACCCCTTTCTAATGTATCTGGTGTCACTACAGACCAGAATATCGAATGAAACTGAGACACCTTTGAATAAAGCACTAGGTCTCTAGTAGACAACGATTCAGTAACTGCTACTGAATCGCTTGAACGTGTTTTTTACTAGTCCCATTTGAACGAGCAGAAATAAGCCGAAAATGGAAAACCAGCTTTTACCGAGGTATTTTAATTAACGTGCTAATCGGCTCGAGTTTACTGTTAACTAGAGGAGAAGCTGGTGTCGATTAAATTGCAAACTTGTTCATGGTGTGAGAAACTGTTATTTCCGGTATATGGTGGAATTTGTGATGATACAAAAATACTCAACTGAATAAAATAATCACAGATTCAAACATGTATTTTGCTTGCACGCTGGAATCATCTGAAAATGAGGCTGGATAATGTTTGGATCGATTTACGCCGGATGTTTTCAATTTGTTTCGCGATTATATCGAGTTGAACTTCTCAGATACATGCACTATCGAAATATATCTCTTGTTTGCGAAATAATGGAACTGAGCAGGATGGCTCATTTATTACCGTTGAATCGGTTTTTTATTGTGTTTGATCAATAATTCATCATCATCGAGTTGACAAATCCATTAAAATATCTCGTGCAACGTCGACATTCATTTCGTATTCATATCGCATTCGACATGGATAAAATGGTTTCAGTCAAAAAAGCCAACTTTTTGGCTGCAGATGAGAATTAGTACGATATCTTTTTTGCTTTTGTGCGATGAATAATTCATTAAATGTCGGATGGCATCAGTGTCCAGAAAGTAGAGGAAGAGATATTGATATGAATAAAAAAAAATTAAGCGAGGACGGTTTATACTTGATAATCCAAAAATTCAATATTTCGCAACAACAGAGCCCCTGCGGAACACTTTCATGACGTTTATGCATAACAAATGAAACGCATGAATACTGCAGTCATGACATTTATCCTCTCCATCTAGCGTTTCATTTTTATAATATCGAATATTCATCGTCCTGCTGGATTGCCATTGTAGATTCAGTTCCAATAAATAACTCGAATAGTTTTTTTTCCTTTTGAATTTTTTTTACCTGTGCTATAATCTTATGTATAGAATCTGTTATAAGAATGGATCAGAATCAATAATCACTCTTTTATTCTCTTCGGAAAGTTCACTTTTTTCATGTTCAACGACTTTCGACGAAACTTACGCCCTTACATTTCAGCTTTTTCGTATCAAAATTCCTCTTGTATTTTCGATTTATGGCACCCTCTTAGAAGCGTTGACCTCGTTTGGTGATTGCTGTGGCATTATGTACTTGTTGCCTTTTGTTTATATCGCAATTTATATCTCCTGGTCTCTTGGGATTTAAAGGTTTGAAGTGTCATTATGTCGGTTTTTGGAATACGTAGGGTACTTATAATTGATGTGCACAAGGGTATGGAAATATATGATTATTATGTTCATTTGTAGCTATGAGTATCTCGAGTATACATCATTATGTTTCGAGAATCAAAAACAAAACGAAAAATCTTGTTGAAAACGACTAGAAAGATTGGACAGGAAAAAGTGTCTTATATTTGTCTCCAGTGCTCGACGCGCAGTTAGGAAACTAGTCGTTTTTTCCTGTTTGTGAATCAGTTAAAAATCTATAAATATTACAATATCAATAACTCATCAGATCACTTATGACATATGATATATTACTTCAATTCAATATTATGTGATTGGCTACATACCTATTAGTTGTAGAGAGAAAATGTTATATTAGCTATTTTATCCCATGGATGATATTCATTATTAGCATTTTGATAATAGGGAATATGCATACAATTCGAATTTGTCTCGAATATTTTTTCTTGAATCTTTATTATCGTCACATTGTAATCGAAACGTATTTTTTTTATTCAGTTATCATTTATCAGCATTTATATTCATAATGGTGCTTGTGAGAAAAATATTTCAAACATGTATTTTTTTGGTGATTCATAGTGAATCTAGGAAAATGACTGATACTGATTTTGTCCAAGCACAAACAAATGATCACATCTCGAATTTACGTCGGCAGAGATGGAGACGTGAAAGCTGCGAGGTTATCATTTTGTTATATGATGTATTTGAGTCGGATAACATAGATTTGTATCCATAAATGCCACAGCAGAGACGTATATTATAAATCGATATTCCTATATGTTTGTGAACTAGGTTAGGTTAGCTTGAAACAGAATTTTCCACGGCTAAATAGCTGATGCAAAACTAATTTCTAACTTATTCACACTGAGCTGTATAGAAATTTAGCATACTTACGTTAAAAAGGTCTTCACAACAATATGAACACGATTTCTCATCATCTTACACCATTGTTTTCGTTCTCTTGCATCTTTTAGATCACGAATAAAAACTTTATAGTTCTATTCCTGATAGTATTTTTTTATTTTGGTACCTTATAATGCTTAGTAAGAAGGATTTTCTGAAATGTTTAGCGTAAACGTGTGTTTTTTTCTAAAATCGCTTTATAAGTATAAAGTATATCATTCGTCTATTTCACCCAATGGTCTGGAGCAGCTTTGGATCATAGTGAATATAAACAAACAGAAGATAGCCTGTGGTGTTGTATATCGTCCACCCGGAAAAAATGTAGACGACTGTTTGCAGGATATAGGGGATGTGCTGGAACGTGTATACCTCGAAACTTCAGTGGTTCTTATAGTGGGTGATATCAACATAAATCTGCTGAATCCCTATACTCGTGATTGTGAATTATTCAGTGGTCTGATCTCTAATTTCAATTTATGTCAAGTTGTAAAAAACCCAACTCGGATAACTGGTACTTCTGAGACCCTAATTGATGTTATCTGTATTAGCAAGGATATTGTGGTGACAAATTGTAGTACATTGGATAATAACGGTATGTCTGATCACATGATTGTTTATTGCGATATCGATTTGGGTGAAGATATTCCCCGCGATGATTTGATATTTTTTAGAAATTTTAAACACTTCAATATCAATGATTTTTCACGAGATGCTGACAGAGTGCCTTGGGGCGAGATTGTTAATTTGTCCGATATAAATTCCAAAGTTTCTTTTCTTAATGAAAATATTATCAATTTATTCGATAAACACGCACCCGTTTGCATTGTTAATAAAAGACGTAATACACTTCCTTATGTAACATATAATCTTAAACTTATGATGCGCGCTAGAGACAAAGCACATACTAAATATCTAAGAAATAAAACACCAGCAGCAAGGCAGTACTACGTCAGTTTACGTAATTATGTAAATGGTGCATTAAGGAGAGAAAAAAACGCTTATGTACAGTATATCCTAAATAAAAATAAAAATAACAGCAAAATGACTTGGAAAAATCTTGCTGAATGGGGAGTCGCCACGAAATCTAGGTCGCAAACACACAATCTTCCAACTGAATTGCGCCATCCAGAGGAAATAAATGAATTTTTCTTGAACGTAGCAGGTGAATCAATAATCAACGAAGATACTTTGTCATTTTATAGGAACAACAAACTGAACAATGAATTTAATTTTTCTTTTGTGGAAATAGAATGTGAAGACATTCTGACAGCCATCCGTGAAATTAAATCAAATGCTCTGGGTATCGATAACATAAATATCAAAATGATATCTATCGTGATACCACATTGTATTGAAGAAATCAAACATATTTTTAATGAATCTTTGAATCAAGGCATTTTTCCTGACATTTGGAAAATAGCGAATGTAATACCTATACCAAAAAAAAGTGCACCTACATCGTTTAATGATTTGCGTCCGATAAGCATATTGCCCTCTTTTTCTAAAGTGTTTGAAAAAATTGTTTCCCGTCAAATCAAAATATTTTTGGATGAAAAAAAAATACTTCCCGATATGCAATCGGGGTTTCGCCAAAAACACGGAACACAGACTGCTTTACTCAAAGTCGTCGATGATATCGGTAAAGCTAAAGATAAATCAGCGGTTTCTCTTTTAGTTATGCTCGATCAAAGTAAAGCATTCGATCTGGTTGATTTTGAACTACTTATCAGTAAATTACGCTACATTGGATTCGATGAAATATCATTGAGATGGATGGCAAGCTACCTTACAGGACGAGCCCAAAGAGTCAAACTCGATCAAAATTTCTTGTGTTCATCATTGAAAGAAACTAAATTGGGAGTCCCACAAGGAAGTATTCTAGGGCCACTGATGTTTTCGGTCTTTATATTCGATTATCCGTCTTCTCTATCATTTTGTCAAGTACATCTCTATGCAGATGACTTCCAAATTTATTTATCTGGCATGGCCGAAAATATAGTAAATTGTATCATCACCCATGTCAACCAAGACTTACACAATACATTAGTTTACTCCGAAAATCACGGTTTAAGAATAAATCCCTCTAAAACAGTTGCTTTATGCTTTGGGACCCCAAGACAGAAAACGGAAATACAAAGTTATCATAGGCTTTCATTGAATAACTCCGAAATCGAATGGGTTGATTCCGCAAAAAATTTAGGTGTTATTATTGATTCTTCTCTGTCATTTGATAAACATGTTGAAAAAATATTCAGAACATCTTTTTTCAAATTGAAGAATTTATATAAATTTAAGTATCAGCTGTCAACAGAAATGAAATTAAGGTTAGTTATAACTCTGATTTATCCTCATATCGATTACTGCTGTTCGGTGTACTATAATTTTTCACCACAGTATAACAAGATGAAACTACAACATATACAAAATGCTTGCATGCGATTTGTTTGTTGTATACCATTCGGAGAGCACGTAACTCCGTTTTTACTAAGTATGGAAGAATTAAATGTCAAGGCTAGAGTTCAATACCTAACAAGTATATTTCTGTATAAGTTGCTACAAACTCAAACTCCTAAGTACTTACATAACTTGATAAATAGACGATCTGATCTTCATTTAGTGAATATCAGGATAGACTCTTTCAATATTCCCCAACACAATACTTCTAAATTCGAAGGATGTTTTTCATGTTTGGCTCCTTCATATCTTAATTATATCCTACCTTTACTGGATCTCTCGATTTCTCTATTTAAAAAAAAATTGAAATCACAACTGAGTATTTCCTAATATCACTTGTTCTCTCGTATATTTATTAACCTCAACTCATTACTCTAACATTTTGAGACAAATCCTGTGTAAATGAAATAATTCATTTATTGTTTCGTAGTTAAGAGATAATAATGAGTTAACTTTACCAATTCATTTATATTGTCAAAAATACATGTCAATTTTTGGGAAGGGTGGAAGATAGCTTTTGGCTAACCCTTTTTCCCTTTGTGTGTAAGAATTATTTTTTTTTATGCACAATAAACGTTATTATTATTATTATTATTATTATTATTATTATTATTATTATTATTATTATTATTAAAGAAATACGGAACATGCCATTTCGCATCATCCAACGCTCGCGCTAAATGGTGGTGTTTGAATAACCCAAATTCTTCAATGTTTTAAATGTCACTTTGAAAAATAATTCAATATTTTCAAGCATATTTATATTTTCTTTCAAGACGTAATTGATTGATTTACGACATAACGAAAAAAAAAAAAAAGGAAATTTCCTATTTCCTCTGGTATCCTTTCCTTTGTAGAAACGTCAACATTTTGACTCTAACACGTGAACACAATAGCTTCCTCGAATAGAAACAATAATTTCTGCTTGAGAAAGGTATTGTTTTGTGAGCTTGTTGTTAGTGGAAGTCGTACAGGAAATTGTATCAATATGTTTTTTTATATATGGTTTGTCATCAACTATCGGCTAGTTCAGTTCAATGCTATTCATAAATTTTCATATTCATACATTTTGATATTCATAACTGTACTCATTTCAACCCATAACATTTTACAGAAAATAAATTTTCAGCTTCTTTCGATCTTAGAATCATTTATGTATGAATTATAGGATCGATTCAATTGGGATATGTCAATCACTCTCCTGCTGAATTGCCGAGTGTGGTTAGTCCGCCCTACCACCCCTCAGGATAAATCCAACTCCCAGTTTGGATTTAAATCTCCTCTTCGATGAATTGGAGATTTGTTTTCTCGATTAGGCTCTGAATGCAAATATTGTATATAATTGCCGATTCCTTTGAAGAGGAAGTGGGTACAAACAATTGTTTGAAGGCGTTTGTAATCGATTTCTTAGTTTTACCATAAAACTCAATACTTATATTCTTGTTTCAAAATATTTAACCATATTGTTACGATATTCCTTGGGTTCGATGATTGAAACACCAAAAAACACTAAACTACTTTTATTATAACTCTCTATCACAATACAATACAACACAATCACTTAAATCGCTCTGATAACTTTCCAATGCTCGCTCGCTACTAAAACTCTCTGTACTAACAATTCTGCTCTCGGCGTGCGCGTTCCCGCTTTTATATGCTCGCTCATACAGTGAAGAACCATCTGGACAAATCTTCACAGTCGAATCTTCTGGATGAGCCGCGATCACGCGAGTATAGTCGTTCCTGGAATCTCGCACAAATTCGCATCGATAGGCGGCAGGGTCGGCGCTAGCACATTTCGTTACATTATCCCCCTCTCAATTTTGATCGTCCCGATCAAACAATACGTCATTATCGCCATTGTAACGTTTAAGTCTTTCTAGGTGAACGACCTTCATTTTTGCTGTGGGGCTACGTTGAACCTGTACACCACGTCATTTATTCTCTTGACTATCGAATAGGGTCCTTCCCAGCATGGTGTTAGTTTGGGAGAAATTCCTTTTCTACGACGAGGGTTGTACAGCCACACTTGATCTCCTTCTTTGAATCCACCAGTATTTGCCTTGAGATCGTATCGAGCCTTCATCCTGTCACTAGTAATCTTCAATCTTCTTCTCGCAATTTCGTGAATCCTTATCAGGCTGTCTCGCAGTTCATCTGCATAATCTTGTACCTCTTTCTCCTCAGTACTTGGGGATCCGAATACCAAGTCACAGGGCAAACGAAGATCTCTCCCGAAGATGATACTGGCTGGGGTGAGCTTTGTGGAATCGTGCACAGCTGCCCGGTAAGCCATTAAGAATAGTTGAAGGTGTCGATCCCAGTCTTTTTGATGCTCTTCTACTACTTTGGAAAGGTGTTCTTCCATAGTCCTGTTGAACCTCTCGACCATGCCATCAGACTGTGGGTGGAGGGCAGTTGTTCTGGTCTTGCTGATTCCCATCAATTCACAAACTTTCCTGAATAAATTCGATTCGAAATTTCTTCCTTAATCGGAATGTAGCTCCATTGGCACTCCAAACCTTGTTAACATGTTGTCCACCAGGGTTCTTGCAACGGTGGATGCTTCTTGATTAGGCAAGGCGTAAGCTTCAACCCATTTACTGAAATAATCCATGGCAACGAGGATGTATTTGTTGCCATCATTCGTCATCGGGAACGGTCCAGCTATATCGATGGCGATTCGTTCGAAGGGAGCACCAACATTGTATTGTTTCATCTCGCCCCTGGATTTTGTTCTCGGACCTTTGCTTGCTTCGTTTTTTGGACATCTTCGGCACCATCTCTCGACTTCTTCTCGACATTGGACCCAGTAGAACCTTTGCCGTATTTTATCCAAGGTTTTGTTAACTCCTAGATGTCCACCTGATTTACCACCATGAATCTCTAACAAAACATCCTCTATTCTCGACATAGGCACAACCAGTTGGGAACTCACTTTCTTGCCGTCGACTGACTCCCAAGCCCTCTTCAGTAGGCCATTCTCCACAATCAAGGAATCCCATTGTGCCCTCAATGCTTTGAACGTTGGTGATCGATCGGAGATGTCCTTCCAGGTGGGTCTTTCCGCTCAATTTTCTTTCCATTTCAAAAATTCTGCAACGTTTGGATCATTTTTCTGGTCTTGTCGCATCTTTGCTGTCGTCCAATTGTCGTCTACTATCAATCTCACTTGGTTGATTCCTTCGCGACGTTCAATTCGCTCACAGTGTTTACAAGTATCCGAACAAGGTCTTCTTGACAAGGCATCTGCGTTGTTATGCAATCGTCCTGGTCGATGTTTTATCCTGAAGTGATACTGGTTCAACTTCTCAATCCACCTTGCTACTTGTCCTTCAGGAGTCTTCATTTCGAGTAACCACTTCAGAGCTGCATGATCTGTTCTGATTAGGAACTCTCTTCCGTATAGATATTTGTGGAAGTGGTCTACAGCCTTGATTATTGCCAGTAGCTCTTTTCTCGTTACGCAATAATTTCTTTCTGGCTTGGTGAGTACTTTGCTGTAGAACTCGATTACTTTTTCCTGACCATCTTGCTCTTGTGATAGTACGGCTCCAATACCATTATTACTGGCATCTGTGTCCAAAACAAACAGGCCTCGTTGACGTGGAAAACTTAAAATGGGGCTGGAACATAGAGCAACTTTCAGTTTCCCAAAGGCTCGTTCACTTTCGTTGGACCAGACGAATCTGACTCGATCTTCTGTCAACTTATGTAGGGGTGCCGCAATATCAGCAAATCCTTCTACGAAACGACGGTAGTAGGTGCAGAGACCGAGGAAACTCCTCACTTCATGTTTGTCTCTTGGCCTCGGCCAGTCTCTTATCGCCTGTATCTTCTTTTGGTCTGTTCGGATACCGTCTGATGAAACTGTGTGACCTAGAAAATCCACTTCTTTCTGGAACAATGAACATTTCTGAAGATTCAGTTTGAGGTTGGCGTCCCTGAATCGTTGAAAGACTTCTTGCAGATTGTGTAGATGTTCTTCGAATGTCTTTCCCATGACCTAAACGTCGTCGAGGTATACAAGACAGGTTTTCCAAGTGAGCCCACGAAGGACCAGCTCCATTAGTCTCTCGAATGTTGCTGGAGCATTTTGCACAATCCAAACGGCATAACAGTGAACTGGTAAAGTCCACTCCCAGTCGAGAATGCAGTCTTCTCCTTGTCGTCTTCATGTATGCCTACTTGCCAGTATCCGCCCTTCAGATCTAATGTTGAGAACCAACGGGAACCTGCCAAAGTTGTTAATGTGTCATCTATTCTTGGTAGAGGGTAGCTGTCCTTCCTGGTGACATCATTTAATTTCCTGTAATCGACACAGAATCTCGTAGATCCATCCTTCTTGGAAACCAACACAACAGGTGCAGACCAAGGGCTCGATGACTCTTCAATCACACCGTCCTTCATCATCTTGTCGACAAGCTCTTCCACTTCCTGTTGCTTGTCGAATGGAATTCTTCTTGGTGGTTGCCGAATCGGATGAGCTTGGCCAGTATCGATTCTGTGTTTGACCAAATTAGTTCTTCCTGTTGTTGTCGAATCAAAAATGTCACTTTCACTCCTGATGAACTTCTTGGCAGCTTTCAGTTCCTCTGTTGATAGGTGTCGACATGATTTTTCCAGAGTTGATATAACACTGTCAGAGTCCGCCTTTATTTCTTGACGTTCATTTGAATTACAGTTCGCTACCCAAGTAACAGGTTCACATGTTCCAATGACATCGCCTGCCTTAACAGTTATTTCTCCAGGAAACACGTTGGCAACTCTTACAGGAATAGTTTTGTTCGTTTTAACTAAGGCTCGTGCAAACAACAAATTGCTGGGAGATTCATCACATGGCTGGACTACTCCAACGCAGCACCCAGGGTCGTCATCTAATGTAGCGCAAATTACTTTTTCTGAAAATCCAGGAATTCTCGCAGTTTTCAATAATCGCAGTTTTGCAGGTATCGTCCTTTCCATTGGAGTTGTAAGGACAGCACCGGTGTCTATGGTGCATATAACGTCGATTTTATTCAATTTTCCTGGAATGGTAAGGCTCTCAGATGTTCTTTTCAGCCTGTTGACACGGATGGCCCTGGGGGCTCTGTTATTGCTAGCCAGCATGCGCCCCAATATGCTGGCTAATTCTCGTTTTCCTGCCGCCAATTAGAGGACTCGCTGGATGACCTCGTCCTCACAGGTGATTGCATACGAGATGGCACCCTTGCAGGTGAGCTAGATCTTGATGGCATTCTCACCCGACAGTCTTTGATAAGATGTCCAGGTTTCCCACATCTATAGCATGTTTTCTTCTTCTGGGTGCTAATTCCACATATCATCAATTTGATTTCTTCCAGAACCTTCTCGACTGAACTATTCGCTGTGCCAAATCGTTGTTCCGGTTCTTTTATTGAAACTGCGCGCACTTTCGGCCTCGACGTGTTGAAGGCCGCCTCCACTTCCAAAGAGCGAAGCAAAGCATCGCTACTTCTCTTGAAACTCGTCAATCGTAAAGTTCTTTGTATTTCTGGGTCTCTCAGTCCGTCTATGATTATCTGCACTGCTAGTTGTTCTTTGAAATCTCCGGGTGCTTCTGGATACGCCAGCTGGATTAGGCGTCGAACATCTGCCTCAAATTCGTGCAGACTCTCACCTGATTTTTGTATGCGAGTCTTCATTTGGGCCCGGTACAGCTGTTCTCTGTGTTGATCGCCATACCTCAACTCTAGTGCAGAAATCAGCTCCTCATATTGCTTCTGCTGTTCTATGGGTATCGTTTGTAATATACCCAAAGCTGGCCCTCTCAAAGCTACTATGAGTGCCGTAGCTCTTTCATTTTCGCCCCATCCATTGGTTTCTGCCGCAGCCTCAAATTGTCGACGATACATGGACCAAGACGACTGTCCATCAAAAGTCGTCGGTTTTACGGAAATTCCTGATGTGGCAACCCTGTCTTGGCGATCTTGGTTCTTGAGAAGAGCTATCTGTTTTTCTAGACCTCTCATTTCATTTTTTATTTCATTTCTCATCTCACTTCTCATCTCCTCTCGCATTATACCCACTTTCTTATTGACATCTTCCTTCAGTTCTCCTTTCAGTTCTTCCATTTGTACTTTGGTTTCTTGTGAAACATGCTTGAAGAACTTGTCCTGATTTTCTAGAACCTTCTGGAAGTCTGCTTCTCGTCGTTTTTCTATTAGCTCTATTTCACTCTTTTGTTGTTCTAGAATTTTCTGGAGGTCTTCTCGTTCTTTTCTCTGTTCTTCGAGAACTTTCTGGAGTGCTTCTTCCCGTTCTTTCTTTTCATTATCGAGAATTTTCTGGAGTGCTGCTTCTCGATCTTTCTTTTCATTTTCGAGAATTTTCTGAAGTGCTTCATCTCGATCTTTCTTCTCATTTTCTCGTTCTAATTCTCGTTGTTTCTTTTCATTTTCTCGTTCTAATTGTCGTTCTTTCTTCTCTTCCTGTCGTCGCTTTTCCTCTTCTTGTTTTTCCTCCTGCCGTCGTCTTTCATAATCCGCAAATTGGTTTTGGATTAATTTCAACATGTCCTCCGTAGTATGGTAAGATGTACTTCTCGTATTCACCATAAATTGTTTTTATTACCAGCAAAAATTCCACTTCCGACACCACTGTTACGATATTCCTTGGGTTCGATGATTGAAACACCAAACAACACTAAACTACTTTTATTATAACTCTCTATCACAATACAATACAACACAATCACTTAAATCGCTCTGATAACTTTCCAATGCTCGCTCGCTACTAAAACTCTCTGTACTAACAATTCTGCTCTCGGCGTGCGCGTTCCCGCTTTTATATGCTCGCTCATACAGTGAAGAACCATCTAGACAAATCTTCACAGTCGAATCTTCTGGATGAGCCGCGATCACGCGAGTATAGTCGTTCCTGGAATCTCGCACAAATTCGCATCGATAGGCGGCAAGGTCGGCGCTAGCACATTTCGTTACAATATTCTTTGTCGAATAGTAGTGGCTTCAACTTCCAATTCCTGAGTCGAAAGTATTGAAAAGTTGAATGAGTTAGCAGGTAGAATGAATCGAGTCATTCAGATTATGTAGATGAAAATATACACCTCTGAAATAGGAAATACTTGTAGCTGAAACAAATCATAATATGCAAAAAAGTTCTTGGTAATTCATATCAAACCCATAATGTGCTTTTGTTGTAACACACTTTATACTTCAAAACAGTATACCCCATGAACTCACGATGAACAATTTGTGATGGGCATAATCTGAAAGTTGAGTTTTCATCAAGCACCTTATTCATTAAATAAATCGCCCTGTATCATTTGATACAGGTATACTGTATACCTTCGTGTTTCTTATACTTTCATTGAGACTTTTATCGATGTTTTTATATGTAACATATGCAAGGCGGTCTATAAAACGGATTCAATCCCAATTCTTGTTTTATACCTTCAAGTATTTCCCGTTCAAAGGCAGACTTCAAAAAATTTGTCCAGTTGTAGAACTATTGATACAATTTTCCCTATCTCTCGTAGAAACAAAAATGAAGATTCAGATGATTTGGAAAGAGACTTGCATTTCATACTTCATTTCTAAAACACTGGATACTCGAGTGAATATGAAATCAACTTTAGTAGGAGCTTCAGAATGTCAGTTTTCGCTGTTTAGTGTATTGATGTAGAGTTCAGTTCGGAGGCGTTCGTTGGTAGATACCGATATTTCAATTCAGTATCTGGCTCACCCCGAGTCCATTATACTTTTTTATTTCGAGCAGTAATGAACTGTAATGGCTGGTTCAATGTTCAGAATTCATAATTGACCAGTTAGAATACCACTAATTTGTGGGATAGATGATAATATCTAATCTATTATCTCAATTCAACCACCTCTTATCTCCTATTCATTTGTAGTCTCCCAAATCTGTATTCGCTGACGAAATCTCGCGTTATACGACAACACCAGATTAAAATAACATATTTGTTTATCGGCGTGTATTTTTTGAGCGCCTAGATAAACCCAAAATCTTTCTTGCTTACCTATGATTTTCATACATTATATCTGTGATTGTATCTATCATCACAACTGGGATACATCACATCATATCATTTTTACCATCTAAGAATGGTGGGATACACACTATGAGGTTTATTTTTGCCTGCTCAGCATATTTGGTTCGTTCAACGACAAATATGTAAATAGGATCGAGTGGAACAGGATTGAGAGGATTTGTACTTCTTTCAAAAATATTTTTTTTTATGTAGAGCAGAACGCATGCAGAAACTCTCAGATATAAGCTGGATGTATGACTTGAAATTCAAATGTGGTCAGAGTTGTTTTCATACTTGAATGAAACTGCGAGATTTCTCTTCCAGAACACGTTTGATGGTGATGTAGGATTTGAAATCATAACGATTTGGTATTTAAATGAACAACTGATGTTCGGTTTTTTGTGAATGTTCACTAAGGGCTGTTTTTCATGAATATGATCTGTGATTTGATAATAGATATTGTTAGATGAGCGTACATTCGTGAG
This sequence comes from Zygogramma bicolorata, assembly GCA_032362365.1. NCBI lineage: Eukaryota > Metazoa > Arthropoda > Insecta > Coleoptera > Chrysomelidae > Zygogramma > Zygogramma bicolorata. The sequence goes on along the minus strand of JAVJAQ010001667.1, from coordinate 6,389,460 downwards.
TAATTGGCTTATAAGCTTCGAGTGTGTTTGAAAGACAACTTTTATGTTCGTGATTTCCAGGAAAAAAGTTTCCCGCCAGACCAAAAAGTATTTTTTCATTTTCTATTGACTGTCGAAAGTATGAAAGCTAATAAGTGGAATGTTTGGCAATTCGCCTGCCTCACTATCATTCGATAATGATCTAGATCTCTTGACCGCTACGGTGTAATTATTTGAACTCATATTGCATTTCCATAAAGCGAGAGTACGTTTTAACGTTCCATTTCGATATTTCGTAGCTTCATTAATTATTATTATGTGAAATGGCATACATTCCGTAAAGTATTTGTAAACATTTAGATTCGAAAGTTGAAATAGATCTAGTTATGCTTTCTTTTTGCTTGATGTTCAATTTCATTCAAGAAAAACTGAATGACAGCAATTCCTATAGATTTTTCATGTTTTTTTTCCTGAACACAGTAAGGTTTTCATATTGTGTGAACAAGACAGCATACATGATTCCTTCCGGTACTTGGAAAATTTCAGTAGGAGATTTTTTAGTGGGATGCTAAATCACATTGTTGCGTATTGCTTCAGATTCATTCAATTTTACAGTGAATGGTAGTCTATTAATCTTTCCATCTCTCCGATACACCGTATTTGTTCTGAAAAAAGTAAACTGGGTCACAATCCTCGGTTTTAGTTTTGAATCGGATGATCCATTGAGAATCCGATTATTGGCTTTTCACGTTGATAAGAATGTTTGATAGTTTCTGAATTCGAGAATTCCGTCAATTCTTCATCATCAGATGAGAAAAGAATGGACACATTTGTGCCCATGGATCTTTAGGATAGGTATGAAATTCAGGTGGCTACAGAAAAATTGCTGAACAGAATTTTAATCAGCCGGACTCATCGATGACGACATTGTTTGTATTTATTTTTCGATCAAATATTCTTCAGTCCGAAATAATTTTGCTAAAAATATAGGCACTATTGATGTTCCGCGTTGAAATCGTTTAATTTTCAACAAATAATGAAGGAATTTTCAATGTTTTAGCAGAAATTGAATTGAAAATCGATTGAAAAATCTTGATAGCGGTCTCTGCTCGCTTGTAAAACAGAATTCTGTATCGACATTATGTGGCAATTCAGTTCCTGTCGTGAAATTCCTATCTTGCACATTTTAAAGGTATCAGAACTGATTTCATCGTCGTACTTCTCTAGTGAAATGTGTTTCAAAGGAAATATGCTAAAATTTGAATTTGCCTCAAATATTTTTCTCTCGAATCTTTATTATAGTCATATTATGATTAAAAGGTAGTTTTTTCATCCATCAACCCATAAAATATCATATGAAAATAAAAGAATTAGGGAGGGAAATTCAAACTTACAAAACGCATCACCATTGTTGGAAACTAAATGTGGCGTCAGACGTCACAACAGTGGATTAATCAAATCTCGATTTCACGTACGAAGAGATCGACATTATGTTAAATGATGTATTTCAGTCCCTAACATAGGACATAAAAAATGCCCCAGATGTAAATTTTGAATCTATATTCCGAAGTTAACCAGGTTAGGTTAGGTTATAGTGTGTACAACCGATTTTCCATTGCTAAATACCTAATGCGAAACTTAGTTCTGACTAGGTCACACTGAGCTGTATATAGATATAGCATACTTACGTTACGTTAAAAAAATCGTTTCGAAAATTATAACATAGTTCTGGAAATATATTGGCCGCGTCTAACAGCTAACAGCGCCTAATGCCGCTGCACAAAATTTGACAGTTTTCCATGGTGAAATGTCAAATTTTGTGAAGTGGCTTTAAGCGCTGTTAGCTGTTAGACGCGGCCATTATCCTTTCTCATTATCTTGGATTACTTTTTCCGTACTTTCGCCACTTCTGTGATTTCGCATCGCTTGAAATACGAAAAAACACATCGGATGTGTTTCTGAATTGTTTTTTTGCACGTCGATACCATACAATACTCGTAGTAAGCAGTTCTAGATCTAAAGCTTACAGTAAACAAACAGATTCGTCACGAGATACTTAATGTGGTTTCAGACAGATCCGAAATCTGATGGTACGACGATCCGACAGCTTTCTCGTGGTTCTAAATTCAAATTTAGACCAATCAGAAAGCTGTCGGATCGTCGTATCATCGGATTTCGGATCTGTCTGAATCCAGCTTTACATTTTCTAAAGCGCGCTCTACAGGGTGACGTTTGATCGGCTCAAATTTATTCAATATTTTGAATTTCACTTTGAAAAATAATTTTCGATCCTATTTTTATATTTTTCATAATCTATGACATAACAAAAAAATCATGCATATTCCCTATATAATATACATAAAACCAATACTCAACATCCCTATTATTGAATGTAATTCATTTTCCTCCATCGAACCGACTGTCTGTGATCAAACATTAGAAGTTTTGACAATCTAGTACGTTTGGCAATGAGCCAATCGACTAATGAATATTTTTGCCGCCGGAAAATTATTATTTCAGTTTCACGTTACTGCACTGTTTATAGGTATGCGCGTTAGGATGATGGTTATACGAGCCATAGGCATGTTTAAGTGACCGCACTCTGTGTTTAACATCTGAATGAGTAAACACACGAGTTCATGACAAGTTAATGTGCCGAAAATGCTGTATTGCTCTAATAAATAAGTAAGCACTAAGCTTTATGGGTTTGTGTGATAGAGAAACGATTCCATATTGTTTATATATATATTATATTTTTTGCTTGATATTTTCCTTATATTCCAGAATTATCAAGCAAAATCATAAATGTATTTAAACAGGAAGATAATATCAAAATTTCACAAAGAAAAATAAAAGATTTGATCAAATTACATTCAAAATTGATAGATGAAGATCCACTTTTCGAAAAATCCTCATGGAGTCTACGAAATTACTTGCAATGATTGTGACAAAAAATATATTGGTCACACAAAAAATAATTTGAAAACACAAATAGCTCTACACAAAAGTGACTGTAAAAATATGAGACAAAATTCATGTGCATTAACTAAACATTCTATTGAAAATGATCATTCAATTGATTATAATAACACGAAAATTCTTCATATTGAAAAAAACTTGAACGAACGTCTTTTTTTGGAAATGAATGAAATTAAAACGAGAAAAAAAAATAATATGAACAAGAAATCAGATATTGAGAACCTCAGTAAAATTTATTCGTTTCTATAACAACTGAATACATCCTGTTAACCTGAGAATGTTACACATAGGAAGGTCATCGAAACTTATGAGCATTAAAACTACTTAATCGCAAAGAGAGTCTCAACTCTTTCAATTATACAGGAGGGGCTTTAGAAAAGTCCGTTGGGGGTAATTATTGATGGCCCGCCACCACGTCATTCAATAAATACAGAATTATAGTTGTACCACATCAGTCAAAGACTCGTAACAGAGAAGCACACTTTGACCAATGCCGCATCGCCTTTGGAAATGTCTGCCGCAGATGCAGACGAAACGTCAGGCTCGAAAACCTACAGACCATGGCTCAGAAACCCGGAAACACCCAAAAACTCATCCGTTACCGACCGTGAAAGCTTACAATCATTTATAGATGATTGATGGACTAAATGAACGTGAATACTTGCAGATGCCATTTAGATTCGGCAAATGCGAGCCTATTCCGTTCCGTTTTCGAACTCACTCCATCAAAATTGTCACGTATTCATCTTCTCGGTATTGACAGATATCAATTTCGCCTAATTACGGACAAATCATCCAACACGCTTATCCCGAACGGGTAATACACGATATGTCGACGAAAACTCATAACTGCTCCGAGAGGTTTAACCATTAGCTAGATGAATGGCTTCTGGGTGATTTAGCTGAGCTATTCTTGACCTAACAGATTCGAGGAGATTTGCCCGCAGATGAAATTACGCTTGTTCTATTATTCTCGCTTGAATGTATTGTTCGGTAACGCAGTTGTTTTATTTCGATTACTGAATAGTCGAAATATTCGTGATGCTCCAAACAATGTGATGAATATAAATGTATGTAGAGTAGATAGATAGATAAATATATTTATTACCTTGCTTGCCATTTTTACAAATGTGAGGTTCGTCAATAAATACAAAAATGAAAAACGTACAGGTTTTGTAAGCAAATTAAAAACATCAGAAATCTACTAGTTATGAAAACAGTTAAAAATGAGAGATACATATCCAATACGGTCACGTTGGTTTATGCAAAAATTCCTCAAATTCCGTAATCGTATAGAAAACATTTTTGACAAGTATATTTTTTAGTTCTATTTTAAATCTATTGAAAGACAGCGTTTTCAAGCTTCTCGGCAGCAAGTTATACAAATGCACACCAGCACAATTTGGTGATTTTTTATATGACATATGGGAGAATTTTTGATAATATATATTTGAGTGGCTTCGCGTATAATAAGCATGTATATCTGAACACTTTATGAAGACGTCGATGTTTTTATGAATATGTATAATTATGTATGTAAATTCCCGTTAAAGTTAGAATCCTATATTTCTTGAAAGTTCCCCTACAAAATTCTTGATATTTGAGTCCAAAGATAAGTCGTATCAGTATTTTTTGAAGTATGAAAATACGTGTCCACTCGGTTGCTGTTCCCCAGCATATTATGTTACAACTAATTGATGAATATGCCAATGCATAGTATACATTTAGCAACTGTTGTTGATCAAGGTAGGCTCTCAGAGAAAAAATTGCAAAATATGTCTGATTGAGTGTTTTACTTACTTTAGTTTCGAGTCTACAAAAGTTCCCAAGAAACGTATGGTATTGCTTGATGTAATATCAGTGTTGTCTATTTCAACCTTATTATCTTCTACAGGATATTTATTATTGAAATGAGTTTTTTCTAAATTTACTATTAGACGGTTCATTTCACACCACAAGGAAAATTGTTGAACGACAGAGGTAATTTTCAGTAGGATCTCTTGGGGAGTTGTGCCAGTTACTATCACAGTTGTGTCGTCTGCATACATGAACAACCTGCCGTCTTCAATGAAATCCGGCAAGTCATTCGCAAAGAGAAGAAACAGCAGTGGGCCAAGCACACTACCCTGTGGTGTTCCCAAATCAATTCATAGTTTTTTAGAGAAATTGTTCTCTATTTTCACCATCGTTTCTCTACTTTTCGTGAATGTGATCAACCAATCGCATATAGAACCTCTAATGCCTAAAGCATAAAGTTTTGTTTTCAAGAATATTGGATCTAAGGTATCGAAAGCCCTTGAGAGGTCGAAAAAAATTTCGGAAACAAAGCAATTTCTATCCAGCTGTTAATGTATGTATTGTACTACGTCTGTGGTGGCACTTTGTACTGAAAAACCTCCACGAAAGCCATACTGGCATGAAGAAATAAGATTGAAACGGTCTAAAAAAGACATCAGACGTACATACATAGCTTTTTCCAAGATTTTTGAGATTGGACTTATTACTGAAGCCCCCTTATAGTTTTCAATTTGCTGAGGGTTACCTTTTATAAGAATTGGGGTGGTTTTCGATATTTTCAGAAGGGATGGAAACTTTCCGAGTTCCACTGAAGCATTCATAATTACGGTTAAATAAGGACTAAGAAGATCGCTACAGTCTTTGATCAGAGAAGAATTCACTTCATCAATGCTTACAGATTTTTTGTTTTTTATCTTTTTGATTATGTTGATTATGTACTACTGATGCTCTCGATTGAACCTTTTATTTATGCATTTAACATTTCCAGAAAACGAGGATGAAGAAATTTCATTTTGTTTGTCCTCTTTCTTGAAAATTAAAATAGTTGAATATTTTCGAAGTTACTGTATAGGCTCAGATCCGTAGAGAGTAGGAATTGAAGTTTTTGATTTGGATCGGTTTGCAAAAATCATGTCCTACCGAATAACATAAGGTATTATTCTTGAAAAGTTATTGCTTAAAACAATGACAATAATAATGGTTTATCTGGGCCAACCTCAAATTTTCCACTCCAGCTTTCTTGAAAGTCTATGCCATGTGTAATAAATAATTCATTCGAATACTTCTATTGCGTATTTTCAATCCTTGGTTAGTAGTATTAGTTGTAGGAAATGCTACTGAATTCCACGAAAATATTCTATTAGACCGGGCGTCAGTGACAGATTTTTTGAACCAATGTTTTACAGTCTGCCTTTTGCGTAATTTTTTTGAGAGATCATGATTTGTTTCAGATTCAAGTATTTCCTATTCCAAAGACAGACTGTAAAAAATTGGTACAAAAAATCTGTCATTTATTAGGACGATTTGAAAGATTGTATTTCTGTGAAAATGTTTTTTTTGAAAAGACATTTCACACATGTTTATATTGCCATTTGATTGAATAGTTGGAGTGGAAAATTAATTTTGCAACATTTCATTATTTTTCGATAAGTCAGTTTTTCAAGTAGGCTCTCAATCAATTTTCTCTTTGAGGCCGCTATACACCCAGCTAAAACCCGTTCAGCAAAAATGATGTTTCTGCGGCGGCATATGCATAAGTCAATGCGTGGGGCCTTCTTCTACAACAACATTGAATACGTCGACTTGAGTTATTTCTCAAGGTGAGTGGGTTGAAGTTGAGGACCAAGAGATTCATTATAATAGTGCCTTCAAAATATAATATCGAGTCGTGTGCGTGATGGGTATATAGATACTAGATGTCTAAGCATTACCTGATGTAAAAATTTTAGATCCTCACTGTGAGACGATATATCCGTTATGGAGATTCGAGCTCCTGGCAAAAGAATATTGTCCGGAGAGACATAGATAAGTGGCCAAAAACATCACGTCCTTCCCCCAGAACTCTGCTGATTCAGTACAGAACATCCTGTTCGGTAGTTTTTGTTACAGCCCTCCGAATGTGCCATAGCTTCGAAGGAAGAAACCGACCAACAAGTTTCAATGAAAAATAATGTTAATGATCAAATTATGTCTATATGCTGACTATTTAAAATAAACATCTGCTACTGGATTTGGTCGGAATAACGAATGACTCAACATCCAATCACGCCGAGACGTTTTTAAACATTGACCTTAACGAATAGCAAAGCAGTTGACCCACCGCAAGCCAAGAATCGTCTTTGGTCAACTCACCGAAAGACTGTGACCCCTGAAAAATCACGTATTTCATGCAGGTATTTGTTAATTTCGATCATAATTCCTGTTAATATTTTCTCGGTCATGATAGTTTTCGCCGAAAGGGGATTACATTGAAGATGCGCGCTCATTGAGAGAGTTTGTAACGTCATCACCGTTGCAACAACTTTCCCAATATCAAGTCGCCGTTATCAATTTCCAAACTTCCCAACTGTATTACAGAGGTTCGAAATAATTCCTCTCGTGAAAGTTACGTTGTGCACGTGATAGGATTTACATAATTGATATGCGGCGGTTGAATAAACACAATACGAATGTACGAAGTGTGCTGATGAATAAGCGATCACATAGGCCGATTGGCAGCAAAGTGATCGATGAATTTGTACCGAATTCGTTGGTGGATTTGTGCTCCCGTTCGAATATATTGTCGTGATGTACCATTATGCAAATGATTTCGTGATCCGGAACTTCGTTATTTGCAGTGTAAACAAGTTTCTATGCTCTGGCTACCTCAGAGTCCACTTTGAATCAAAATATTGGTAGACTTTTAACGAAAATACCTGTAACGATTACAGTACGATTGAAAAATATCATAATACATAAATAATCGACACATTTACAAATACATTTCAACACTATATACATGAAATGAATTGTAACAACCGAACTGTCAATGCAAAATATTGTGAAGGTCTTTTTGATAACTCGACACTGAGTCAATGTTTGTCTACGAAAGCCATATACCGAGAGGAGAATCAAGTATTTTTTATGATAACTGGAATCATGAATGAGTAACTTAAAAATCAACGAATTATAAATACGCTACCGATTTCTGGTCAGAATCACTCACATAAACATATTGCTCATCCACCACAAAATATTGATTTTCAAAAAATTAAGTATTGTTGGATAGAGAAATGATAGTCTTTTCAACGAGGTACCACGAGCCTCCTCCCTTTCGAGTTGAAAAAATAGTTGATACTCCCCCGTCACGTCGACGAGTGACACAAATATTTTTTTCTTCAAACGTCAAATGATGATGACATTACTTATCTAACTTGATCCTGTCAAATGTTTGATGTCTCCGCCGGCAGCATTTTTTTTCCCATTTCTTTACGGCGCGTGGCGGAGGGAAAAATGTTGTCATGGCAACAATATGAAACATGTCACAAAGCAACAATACAAATGTCATTAACAACAATTAAACACCATTTTTATTTATAGTAATATTAAAAGTACAATTAGTTAATGAAGCATTTTAAAAATTGAAACAGTGCAAAAATGTTCCCGACTCTTGATACGCATTGGTAATTGTTGATGATACTGATGATCGAGCACAACTTTCAGCAATCATTCTCGATGTTGGCGAATCATGAGGGTTTAAAATTTTTTGAGCATTATCGTTCTTATTTCTTATTGAATCCTCTATATATCCTTCGGCAACCGTGCTTGATTTCCAGCCCCCATGTCGTTTGAGGCATTCTAGATTTCCGCCTCCATCAATTAAAAGTGTTGCTGAAGTTCGTCGTAAACAGTGACCCGTGTATGCGCTTGCATCGTTTAAATTTAAATAACTAGCTACTTTTTGGGCTACTGCGCTGATCGAATGTATTCCCATGACGCTTCGGTAATACTTTCCATTTTGGTACTTTATAAAAAATCGGTTTTCTGTGAAATTTTCAGGCCGCAGTGATGCATACTTTTTATACAGTTTAATGTAGTTTTGACCAATTATCGTAAAAGATCTAATTTGTCGTGTTTTACTGTCTGGTATTTTGATAATTATTACATTTTCTTTATCCTCAATGTCCACAGTCTTCATTTTTACCAATTCGTCGCATCGACAGGCGCCGTTAACCCCAATTAACAAAACAATCTGAAATATTTTTATAATTTAGTAGAGTATACTAAATGCTTTGCAATATAATTTTTTTTACCTTTAATCCTAAATACAACTTATCTGGCGCTTCAAACAAAAATTTATCAAACTCGTCTTTAGTGAAAACTTCAGACTTCTTTGCAGTATATCCTTCGCTTGTCTTTTTCAGAAAGGCACGTAACTTTAAAAATTTGCTTATATCCACATTTTTTCTAATAACTAACTCGGATTTTATCATAGAGTATCGTGACCACATTGTAGAAGATTTCCATTATATTAAAATATGCCGGTAAAACGTCTTCGGTAACTTGCCGTACTCCTCTTGTATCGCACCACTCTTGGAAGTGCTTGTACGCTAACCGATACTTTAATCCGGACTTGGAGGGCCCCAAACGTGCTACTGCATCATTAGCCGCGGACTCAATTTCGTTTAGGTTTTCCATTTTCGCACTAAATTTGCGCTTGCGGTTGCAACAACAATAAGCTGTCTTTAATAACATAAAATAACTGTCAAACAACTGTAACCAGGGAGACGCAAATCCCACCGACGACTTAATTATTTTAATTTCTAACATCTAGACGACTTTGATAGTTGTCACAGTTGATTTCGAGTAAAAATAGCGTATGAATTGTACTATTTATGGTTGAAAATTGCTACGTTTGAAGAAAAAATAGTATACTTTATTCGGCAAAGAAGCGACTTTTCTTGACTTGCCCTCTATTACGCGTCTCACTTCGTTCGGCGCGTAATATCGGGCGCGTCAAGAAAAGTCATGCTTCTCCGCCTCATAAAGTAATATACTATTTCCGACCCCTCTATCCAAAGTATACATTTCCTGACCTCATTGTAGGGAGCAAAGTCGTACTTTTACTCCCTAGGGATGAAAAGTAGAACTGACGTTTGATACGTCATCAATCAACGACCTAAACTATATTCTATCATAAAAGTATGAATTTTACCGTGATAGAGATCAGTGCAGAAGGTAAGATATTTTCAAGAAGTAAATATATCAAGAAAATAAAATTCAAACGTCAAATATCATAATAGAGGTACAGGAACACGCTATATTAGGTATTCTGCAAAATTTTCCTGCACGTCTTCATAGCGCAAAATTTTGATTATCAGACATTGGTCTTGATAGGTACAATGGGAAATGTAGGTGTTGGTTCGAGTCTGGCGTCGATACCTTCTTTTCTTTTTTTTTTCTTTGTTTTGTAGGTTTTCCTAATTATAAAAATTTCAAGAGCATGCTATACTTATTGAATTTCATTTGTTAGTTTCAAAAATAATTTTTTAAATGACTTGTTATTCGGGGAGTCGGGAAAATCATATTCATAACATGGGAGTAAATAGCTCTATCATACCACCATAGGTGGTCTCGGTAGTGTAGTGGTTAGCATATCTGCCTATAAAGCGGAAGGCCGGGGTTCGAATCCTCGCCGGGCCACCGTGCTGGGTAATCGCACGTTAAAAGGTAAGGCCTCGTTGATCCATTGCTCGCACAAGTTTCGACTTCTGAGGGTTGACGTTCGTCAGCTGGTTAACGAAAACGAACAATTCAGTACTGAAAAAGATGACATTTAACGTAAACTTTGTTCGACGAATATTTTATTCCTTTCAAAAGTTCCTAGGAGATGTGTTTACAGCCGCACTGTATATGAACATGAATAATGCAACTTTCCCTGCGAACACACTTTTTTATTATTCAAAAAGTTTATGACTACTTAATACCTCTGAATGCGAATTCATGCGGTATTAATTATTCTTTCTCTGAGTTGTATCACCTGTTGCTGCAATATATCAGTGTTTGTGTAGTTGGTTGCTCTTTTTATATTTGATGAACAATTATCATGGATACAGTTCCAAGCTCTATTTATTTGCTGCCGCAAATCGGAAAGCAAAATGAAAATACGAGGTTACTGTTGTCGTGACAGAAAACATGTGATATTTTTGAGCTCTGATCATTTGGCAACTAAGTAAGTTAAATCGTACTTGAGACTGTATCACCTCTATTTCATTCACTTTTTTTTTGTGCAGTTATACAGGTCCGTATTCAAAAGAATATATTGATGGTGGATTTCAATGAACGAAACGTAGCATTGAACATTGGGTCGAACCAGATTATGACAAACATGAAATAGTACAGAAAGTTCCCTGTCATTTTTTGAAATCATCGAAAGAGGAGGCGCCAAAGCAGAAAAAACGAATTCTGTCATTTTCAGTTTTTTGACAAATATCTCAGAAACGGTTGGTGATTTTTTCGATCTGAGAATATCATTCTGTCATCATCCCCGAGAAAGCAACTCATAGAACCTACCGTTTCCTACATAGCAATAGTGATATAATTTTAAAAATGGCTTGTATTTTGTATAGCACAGTACTAAATGAGTAAGTATACTCTCAAGCCACTGTACAAATACTCCAAAGAGGGTTGCAACCTTTAGGTATCTGGTTCACCTGGAGAAAATGAAGATTATTCATCTTTGTTGTTTGGAGGTAACATATGTTTCCGTTTTCAGAACCGTACTGCAAATCTGTTATTGATCTGGATTTTTTTTCTGCAATCCCTGATTGAAAATGGTGTTCGTCCGAACGTCCATGGCACACTGTTTTTTGTTAGAGCTGTGGTTTTTCAGGAGATGAATACCCCTAGACGTTTAATAAATATTCTGATCGCGTTTTCAGTTTCGGAAATGGAAATGTATCGAGTTTCCAAAACTCTAGCTCAGTTATTGCATATCATTAATTTTCTAAGGAGCATATCAAGGTTACCATTTCCTTCATTTTCAATTAGAATAATTGATATCATTTGCGTGGAAACTCATTTACTGTTTAATATTCCAAACAAGCTCTTATTTTTCAGAACTGAGAATGTAAAGCTGACTTTATTTTTTAGAGTAACCGCCTACTTTTCTTTGAAAAACTGTTTCTTACCCCTTCTTCTTAATTTTTACTTTCATGATAATCAAATAAAATATTTCTTTCAGTCGTAGCGACTGAGTGCTGAATAAGAATTTGATAGACAAACGATCGACAAACTGTGATATAAGCCAACGTTTAAATGATGTTAATAAAATTCTTTTTCATTTTTGAATGGCATGTTGAAGAAAAATGCTTCGATATTAATCAAAACGTTCTCATTCAAAACATCAACAAAAAATGAAAAACGTGAAATAAACACACAGCGTGCTAACGAATAAGTTAAATATAATGCGTAGGATTTCGTTATCTAAAATCTAAACAATCATTTTTCATACCTATTAGTTTGAAGAATGCTAATATGTTACAGATGATAAAATGGTAGCGACGTTTATTTTTATCTTGCGACCGACAAAAGTAGAACACTTTGATTGAACGATATTTTCCTGAAAATTATCTAGGATTCCAGTAACTGGCAAGTGAATACCAAAAATCACGAACTCATTTACTGCAGGATTTGGTGATACGGATCAAATGGTTTTTGAGGTAAATGCTATATGTTTTCAACGTTTTGGATTTTCACAAGTTCATCCTGAGAGACATATGATGATGGTGGAAAATAATCAGATACTACTCACACCTGCTTCTCGATACTTCGTGACTTTCAATTATAAATAAAGTAATATAATAACGTTGAAATTTTCAAATAATTGATATTTTTCATTTCTAAAATTATAAATAACATTTAGAAACAGACATGTTTGAGACACGCAGAACAGAACGAAAAATTCCGGTCCTCAAACAATATATTTCGAAATTGTTTCTGAAAAATATCTTACACCTTACTATCGAAATGGATCAAGGACGATTATAGTTCTGAGCAGAACCGATTTATAACCAGTCTGATCAAACCCGGAACACGTTTTCGCTATTGCGCATGCTCCCTGATGGGGCAATTTTTTCCCTCAATTTTTTAACTGATCTCAATAGCTTGATAAATTTTTCTGCTACACTCAATTTTTTTCACATTTTTGCAACTTATATAATTATATTTCATTTTATCCACACGAGGTTTCTGCTAGGTTTCAAAATAGTAATTTAGGTAGCAGCATGTGAACGTTCGAACTACTACTATTGAACAAGAAAAATTGTCAACATTCGAATTGCCTCTGATAATTTTTTCTGGAGATCTATATGGCAGTATTCAATTAGCTTTCATATTTCAGAAATAGTCCCGGGTCAGTAAACGTGTATGTATTCATTCAGTTTGTCGTGAAACATGAAATTTCCAATGAACAAATCAGCTCACTAGACCCACATATTTTGAAATATATTATGTCGTCCATGTTATCATCATCTGTATTTGATGTCAAAATATTTTATGGTTAAACAAAAGAACTGTGACAAACTATGGTTATTTATCGATAATAACCCAATGAAATAAGGACGTGTATTTGGCGTAGATCCAATTTGAGCTATGAAGAATATGTCTCGGGTCATTATTCCTAAGCTATTGTCATTTTCTTGACGAATTTAGATCAAAGAATGGAAAATAAATTATGACTGTTGTTCGATTCTTGTTGTGAGAGTTGAAACTTTTTGTATTCGATATATCGATAGTAGTAGTAGTAGTAGTATCAGTTTTGTTCTCCTGAAGATGCTATTCATGTTAGCAAAACGCTCGTCGAGTTCAAAAATTATCAGTTTGGTATAGGGAGTAGAGTATATAGTAATTGATATTAACATTGAGTTTTGAATCTTCAAGACCACCAGACTGCACTCATCTTTACTACTATCATGAAGAGGTAACGTTTCTAACTTTGTAAGGAGTAGTCTTTGAAGATAATGATCCGATCATGAAAATTAATTCACTAACATAAAGCTATTCAGGAGTGATTATAGGGTATATATTTCATTATGATTGAATGAAAAATTTAGTGAAAATAGTAGCATATGGAAATCAATTCGGAGAAAACCAGGCGAGATCTTTTGCATTACCGGCGTGCGCTGACTGAACTGTTTGGTTCGACTTCTTCGCGGATGAAGTCAATTATGATTTCCAGACAAAGGAAATACTTTTCAAAAACTTTATTTTACAATTATTCAGTGAACCTTCGGGCAGAGCCTTCGGCTGCACAACTAATTGGAGTCAACTTACTAACTAACTATATTTGGAAAATCGGGGTTTATATATTCGGGAGTAAAGTGCAATAAGCCATTAACTATGAAAGCGTTAGATTGTTATGGTCCCTATCTAAGTAACCTATGACATATTTATAGATAACGGCTGAACAGCGTCCCTTTGATGCAGCTACATAACTCCTCCCTTGCCAAGATCGGAAAATAAGGGTTCCTTATTTTGCGATGATTCGGTTTCGTCTTTGGAACTTCTTTGCTTCCTTGGTTTGATGATTTTTAAATATACTGTAGCGGCTATTCCTACTGAAAGTATTAGTAACATTATGAGGCTGGTATTGGTCCAAGCGTGGCTACCGTCGATTGGTTGCAGGTTTTCCACCTGAAGATTTTGTGCAATTGTCTCAATATGCTTTAGTTCATTTTCGTCGATGGATTTCAGCTTCATCGGAGGGAAGGACTGGCTTGATATTTGTCTAGTAATGTTCAACTTCGGGAGTTCGAATACTAGACTGTCGTGTAGCGTATCTTCTTGGTTGAATGATTTTCCATCAATTTCGACTTGACAATTTTCGAGACTGATTATCGATGGCTGTGCGATTTGGTATATTCCATTCGATTCGCAATTGGCTTGTAGAGTGACTGGTTGAACTGGTATCACAAGTACTTGATGTGAGTTTATCTGGGTTATCCTCGTTTGACTGAAGGTGACTGATATTCCTTCGCAAGTATTCTTTCCGGATTTGATACTGTCGGCGATGCATGGTTGCGTTCTCTGAAGTTGGGAAGTAGTACAGTAGGTAGTACAGGTTCTCAATTTCTGGGCATCTTGTTGCAGTTGTCCAATACTCATTCGTGTTGAGTAGAAGGAAAGGTTGTTGAGGTAAAATCATGAGATTGGATAGAGGGACAGGATATATTTAGAAATATTTGTAATTATTTGCTATTATAGGTGCATGAATTTTGAAAATTATGAAACCTTCTTGTATAATCGCTTGAGTTGAAAATAAGTTATAGTAGTTCATGATGTTTTGTAGCAGAAGAATTTGTCTATTCTTGTAGATTTTATTCAGTTTTGATATAAGTGAATTCAACTTCTGTGGTTCTATAATTGAACTATGCAGAACGTTAAGTCTAGCAAAAGATATTGCAATTTCTACAGTCGAAATCAAGTTCTGAATAGAATTTAGTTGTATGATAAGATTATCGATTGTATTTGCGAATGAGAAAGCTTCTGCCAAACTGATGAGTTCTTTCACTTCTTTTGACAACCCTTTTATTTGGTTCTGCAGTATATTTTGATTGATTACTAGTGAGTCGAAGTCTTTAGTATATTTGGATGTCATTTCTTTAGGTATTGTGCTCTGATGTTTGTCGTTAGAAAGTAACTGCTGTTCATTTTTATTCAATGCTTCAAGATATTTCGTGAAATATTTCTCGTCATCTGAATCGAGAGTTCCAAATAACCATTTTGATAATTTTCCTACTCCATCAAAAAGAGATCTTCGCTCCCTTGTGGTTCGCGAAAATGTTCTCAGTTTACCTGATATTATCCTACTTAAATGTAAAGCATGATTTATTTTATTAATAATTATAATAGAATAATGATTATTACTAATATTCAAAATTTGCTTAAGGTTATTCAATTCGATATTTATATTTGAGGTTAAATCTAAAGGTTGACTTAAATTGATAGATGAATGAATGTTTTGAAGTGATAAGTTTAGCGTATCCTAGTTGAACTGGGAATATAGGGTTTTTAATTTCTTTTATTGTTAAGGTAAGTAGCCCAGGTAGAAAGAGGAGAATCGTCGTTAGGGTGTTCATTTCTTTCTCCTGTCTGGTCTGTAACAAAACGTTGTGGTTTTAAAGATCGCAAATGATATATTTTGTCGTTTGTTTTTAACTTGTTGTCTGATATCAATTCAATATCGTCTAATTTTTCATAAGGTTGGGTGGCTTTGTTCTGAGTTTTATTTGGTGGTTTTATTTTAAATGTCGGTTTACTAGTGTCAATGTCGATTTCTCTCTGTCTATGTCTGTTTGCTCTTTCTAAGTTTTGTTTTTGAGTTTTTGTTAATTTATTATGGATAAGATCTGAGAGAATTTCAAGGTTTTTTGAATGTTCTTCTATGTATTGCGTGATTCGTTCGTTTTCGTCCATTTCGAATGGATTTTTATAGTCGAGACGTCCTCGCAATATTCGAAAAGGGGTGTATCCAGTAGCTGTGTGGATACTATTGTTATATGACAACAGGGCATAATTCATTAAATGGTTCAAAGGTAGGTCTGGTTTCTCTTCACGTAGCGTTCTAAGATTTTCAATTAAGCTCGAGTGGAATCTCTCAATGGGGCTATTACTATTGGGGTTATAAGCTGTAACGTAATGTATATCTATTTGGTGTAGTAAACAGAAGTCCTGAATGACGTGGTTTTTGAACTCTATTCCATTATCACATGTGATTTTATTCGGTATTCCGTAATGACTGATATAATGAATTAGTTTATTGGTAGTTTCTATAGCTGTTAGCGAATTAACAGGGTAGGCTTGACCAAATTTTGAGAAACTGTCAATTATCGTTATGAAATATTGACCGGCATATTTAAACGAATCAATATATAAATGTTCGAGTGGACTTTGTCCTATTGGTGTCGATTTGAAGACAAGTGCTGTAGGGTGACGTTCGTACTTTGATTTCTGACATATCTCGCAAGTATTTATGTAGTTTCTTACATCTTTGTCCATATCAGGCCAATAGAAACGTTTCTTGAGGGCGGCGAGGTTTTCATTTATTCCTCTATGCGTTGTTTTAGTTTCGTGATAATACTTTAGCTTAAGTTTTCTTTCCGATTCGCCTGTGACGTCTGTTACCATTGTATTAGAGATAACTAGATTGAATGAATTGTTTTTGAAGTTATTTGTAACTGATTGAATAAAAGGTAGTTTCAATTTTTCGGATTTGAACAACAAACAATATGTAGTATTAGGTTTTAAATATTCTTTAATCAAATTTGGGTAGATTTCATGAAAATTTGATTCTTCTGGGATTTGCCAATATATGCGGTTTTTGTCGAATATTTTTTCGCGGTTTGATTTCGCTTTAGTGATATTGCTGATTGAAACAATAATCTGATTTTTGTATGTATTAATAGTCTTTTCAGTATAAGGTATTGTTAATGTGGGATCTTCGTGACTAGTATGTACCGTTTCGTTATCGCTAATGTCTTTCTCTTGATTGATCGCGGGTTTTATTATTATATCTGATTATTTTTTTCACTTGTCAAAATGTGACGTTCTTGGCATTTCAACCAATAGTAGCGGGTTGTTCTATGGTTATTCTAGCCAATCATTGGGTATTATACTGATAAAACTGGCTGGTCCTTTCGATTGTTTCGATAAAACCTTGTTTACCTTTGAACTGTCAAAACTATACGGTTTACCGCGTCGATTCTATTGAACTGGCTCATATTTATATAAATTATCATGAATGAACAGTTACCTTATTATTAATAGTCATTCACTTTTCACTTTTTCAGCATAATAATAACATAACACATTTCAATGAACACTCAAACACGTAAATAACTCATAACCTCAACTTTATGACAGATATAGCGATTCAAATATTCAAGGTTTCCTTCAAATGAAGATGGCGTACAATTAGTTTTCATTAAATACAATTCATTTTTTGTTGTATGAGAAGAAAACGTTGTATGCAGATTTTGATACAACGACATAACGAATGATTTTATGTTCCTTCTGGCGCGATTTTCATGTCTTAAGAAATTTTCAATTATCAATCTTGTACAATGAGAGGTGTGACGCCATCTCTTGGTATCGTCATATCATATTCAATGCGTAAGCATTATATCTCTTCTGGATCATAGAGGGCCTACATCGTTGTTTGACATTTCAAATCAGTAAAATTTTCACCTTTTCTCGTTTCCTTCTTATGTAAATGCAATAATGATCAATTAAATTGTTCTTCCTTCTATTTGTTCAAAAAATAATCTTTCCAAATACAACTCGTTCTTCAAATTTAATAAGATAAATTTTCATTTTCGAAACACTCAAACTTTTTTATTTTGAGGCAAAAGCATTCAAACAAACCGAATTAGATAAAATCACTCGTCCTACGGACTCGTGATTTTATCAATCGGTTTGTTTTCATACTTTTGCCAAATAAAAAAGTTTTTGTGGAAAATGAAAATTTATCGATTAAATTTGAAGGACTCGTGGTATTACCTTTGATAAAATTTTTATTTTATCGTTCTCGTTTTTCATACTGTTTACTTGGTTTTCTTCGGGATTGAACGATTTTGAAGTGGACGGTTCGTTCAGTTGTGAAAATTCGGAGTCAATAATTTCTGTCTATTTCTTCCGTGGATATTTCAGGGATTTCATCTATGTTATTAATTATCGAGAGATTGTCTACATCGTCTATTATATCTAATGGGTGAATTTCTACGCGAGATAATGCGTCCGCGTTCGTATTAAGTTTGCCTTTTTTATAAATTATGTTATAATCATATTCTTCCAGTTTTAAACGCCATCTTACGAGTTTGGAGTTAGGTTCTTTCAGCGAAAATAACCATTGAAGTGGTTTGTGGTCGCTTATTATATTGAACTTTTTTCCGAACAGGTAGGGTCTGAAATACTTGGTAGCAAATACGATAGCAAGGAGTTCTTTCTCGATTGTGCTATAATTGCATTCTGCTGGATTCAATGTCCGTGATGCGTATGCAATTGGTAAGTCATTACCGATGGGTCCTTGAGATAGTACAGCTCCAATGGCGAAATTCGAAGCGTCCGTGGTGACATTAAAAGGTTTCGAAAAATCTGGGTGTTGTAAAATTGGGTCATTCATCAAAATTCTTTTACAATTTTCGAAACTTTCTATATATTCGGGGGTTTGTTTAATTTGTTTACCTTTTTTCAAACACTGAGTTAGGGGTTTTGTTATTTTTGCGAAGTTATTTATGAACTTTCGGTAGTAACCTACGAGTCCTAAAAGGATTTTATTTCTTTCGCTGTTTTAGGAAGTGGGAATTTTTGTATGGCAGATATCTTCTTTGGGTTCGGTTTAATACCTTCCGGAGTGATTATATGACCTAAAAACTCTACAGTTTTGCATAAAAATTCCGATTTATCCATTTGAATTTTAAGACCGGCTTCTTGTAATCTTTGAAAGACTGAGATTAGGTTTTTAATGTGTTCCTCTAAGGAAGTGGAGAAAACTATAATTTCGTCCATATAAATAAGGCATATTTTATTTTGTAAATCTTTCATTATATTGTCCATAGCACGTTGAAATGTAGCTGGAGCATTTTTCAACCCGAATGGCATTCTAGTGAATTCATAGTGTCCGTTTTCTACGTTGAATGCTGTTTTCTCGATGGAATCCGGATGCATTTCGATTTGGTGAAATCCTTCTGCCAAGCTTGTCTAGAATGTCTGTTATATTGGGGATGGGATATCTATCTTCAATAGTTTTTTCGTTAACTTTCCTATAATCCACTACCACTCTCCATTTCTGCTTTCCGCTGGCGTCGATTTTCTTCGGTACGATCCAGATCGGCGAGCTCCACGGCGATTGAGATGGTCTGATAATTCCATCTTCCAACATCTTTTTAATTTGTTTTTCTACTTCAGGTTTGTGGATGTAGGGATATCTGTACGATTTTGTATGAACTGGGATTTCGTCGGTCGTTTTTATTTCATGTTTAACTTTTTTAGTAAATGATAATTTATTATCCGATTTATGGAATATGTTTTTATACCGATTGATTATTTTTTTCTAGTGATCGCTTCTCTTCTGAATTCAAATGATCTGTTCTCAAATCTTTTAAAGTAAATTCGTTGATTTGTTGATCTACAATATCGTTATTATTATTTTTATTTAGCATTTCTTCTAGTGTGTAACATTCGAATTGAGAATCATTGAAATGTGTCGCAAAACGCGTGAGAAAGTTCTCGTCTATTTCAATAACTTTCGTATAAGGTTCTGTATTTATAATTTCGATCGTTGTTAAACCGTCTTTCACCTGAATTAAACTTTCTGGGATGATCAAAGTTCCATTATCTTTTGCTAGTTTAGGTATGATTAATTCTGTATCGGGAAGATTCGTTTTAATTCTTTTCATAATAGAAGAGCAAGGTGGTATTTCTAATTTCTGAGTTTCGAAATTTTCTCGATAGTACAAAGGAATTTTCACTTGATTGTTATAAAGAATTTTATTATGTAAGTCAAGGTTTAGTTTCATTTGTCGTAAGTCTCTTATACCTATAATTCCATCGAAATAATCGTGGAAATCGAAAAGTATGAATTCTAAGGGAATTTCAATAGGAAAAAATTCAGGAAAACTTTTTATTCTAGCTTTAAATTGGGATTTACGTGTACCTGCACAAGTGACAATAGGTGTATTATGTCGAGTTATGGTTTCAGGGAAATATTTTTCGACGATATAAGGTCTCAAAAGAGAAGGATGGCATCCTGTATCTATCAAAAGTTTAATCAGAGGGTTCTTGATTTGTATATACGGCAAGGAATTAGGAATAAGATTATTCAAGTCTATGATGTTGTTGGAGGATCTTCGACAGCGTAAAAATCCTGAGTTTCATCAAAAGTATTTTGTGAGATGTCATCAAAGTTTGTATTATGATTTCGCACGTCCCTGTCATACGTGTTTTGTCTAGGTAATGATTCAGTATTATAAAGTTCTTCAGATATAAAATTGGGTTTTCCTCTTTGTTGGAAATAGTTGTTTTGTCTACTTTGTTGTACAGTGGGTGTACGAGAAGTGGTTGACATAGGTGTAGGTTTATTTGTAGGTTTATGTGAATTTCTTGGGTCGAATACGTTTTTAGGTTTACCTAAAACTTGGGCGTTGGTGTAGTATTGACGTGGAATTTGTCGCGTTTGAATGTTAATTGGTTCGCTAGGGAAAGTTTGTCTTACATTTTGAGGCTCATAAAAATTTTGTGTTGGTCTTTGTTGTCGTTGATCGACCTTGTAAACATTGTCTGATCGGTTATGATAATTTTGATGAGATTTGCGAAAGTTGTTATTTTTATTTTTGAATGTATCTTTATTCGTGTGATCTCTATTCGTGTGATTATTAGTCCGAAATCTGTTTTTATTTTCATTCTGTAGTGAATTTATTCTTTGTTCGTTATGGAAGTACCTATAAACAACTTCACTGGCTTGTGCCAAATTTTGCGGATCTCTTATGTCCGGTAAGAGTCTTAGTTTGTCGTCAGCATTTGCCATTAATACGTCAAGTGCGTTGCCTTCAGTTTGTTCCATTAACAGGGCTTTTCGAGCTTCTGGAATTGATATGTCGGCAGAAATTTTTATTTCGAGTCTAGTTTTGATTTGTTTAATTCTTTCGACAAAATCTAAAATATTTTCGCTTCTGTTTATGGTGAGGTGTAGAAAATCGCGAGTCAACGTTTGTCTATTCTGTCTCCGTAGTGTTCTCTCGAAGCCGTGCGCACCAAAGGCCAGGTTGTCAAATCAGGTCTACACATGAGGAAGTTAAAAACGTTGTCTTTTAGTTTAAAACAGATTGCATTAAAAGTAAAATCATTCAAATTATTATCATTTGTACGACCATAATTATTGAAAAAGTTATCACATCGTTTGATGAAGCTTTCTAATTGGTATGTTTCACCTGAGAATATTGGCAAGAAATCTGCGATAGCTTCTGCCGCTTGAATGGTGGGTGTTTGGTTGTTAGCTTGTCCTGGAGTGATGGACATGTTTTCTAAAAGATTAGACAGTTCTTCCGTTTTGAAATATTAAAGTTAAGATTTGTCTTGTAAATAGAGCGTTTTAAAAAATGATTTTCGAGATGAAAAGTCACTATTAACGCTTATTTATAATGTAAATAGAGCGTTTTTCAAAAATGATTTTCGTAATGAAAAGTCACTATCAACGCTGTTGAATGTTTAAAATATTATTGAGTAAGAATACGATTTTATACGAAAAGTTTTCAAATAATAATTCAAATTCAGCACTTTAGCAAATATACAAGGAATGCACAGGAAAATAAAGGAAACTCAACACTTACTCAGAGTGTGTCCTCGGTCCTGGGATTCGTATTGTTCTTGGTTGGAGATGAATGGTTGAAACCAACGGTCAGGAACAGCGATACTGCTTCAATTCTGCCTTCTCCAATCCTACCGACTGCACCAATTATGATTTCCAGACAAAGGAAATACTTTTCAAAAACTTTATTTTACAATTATTCAGTGAACCTTCGGGCAGAGCCTTCGGCTGCACAACTAATTGGAGTCAACTTACTAACTAACTATATTTGGAAAATCGGGGTTTATATATTCGGGAGTAAAGTGCAATAAGCCATTAACTATGAAAGCGTTAGATTGTTATGGTCCCTATCTAAGTAACCTATGACATATTTATAGATAACGGCTGAACAGCGTCCCTTTGATGCAGCTACATAACTAGTCGTGAGCAAAAGCTAGTCAACTAGTTGGTCTGGGCAAAATTTTTCTGATGGGCCCATTGCGATAGGCAATTGTTAGTTGCCCAGATACAAATCCTGGTATGTGGAATATCTGGATTGAATACATCAACCGACCCGTTTGGGTTTTTCTGGGTTCCCCTACAGTTGAGATAGCAAATGCGCTATCGTTGAAATCGGTAAGACGCCCTAGAGCGCTTCGGCGCCCAAGACGAGTAGCCGACCCTTGCCCGCACAAGACTCTGCCTTCTTGGCGCACTCGAAAGAATGTTTGATAAAGGGAGACTATAAAAAAAAACAAATGACACCTTATACTCACAGATGAATGAGAATTTTTTTTGAAAATATTGACTCCGAAATGCGGTATGTAGGGTTGAAATAAAGTCAGTGAAAACTTTTTCTGATTCCTTCTTCATTTTCTCTAACATGAAGCAGAATATAGAGAATTGACCTTTTTTAAAAATTCTTGGTAGGCCGAGTTTCACCTTTCGATGTTGGTGGGGTTGAAATAGAGTTCAGAGAAAAATGTCAAATGCTTTTTTCATTATCCTCAACACGAAGCAAAATATATACAACTGTTTTTGTTTGTGAATAGAAAATTCCAGTCGCATTGGTCCATCATATACAGGATAGTGACCAGCGTCGTGGTGGGGGGGGGGTTTATTGAATACCTGACTACCATCATTGCGACCGAACAGAATAAATCGAGGGGGAAACAACTAACTAGCTAGAATCTGTACGAGATTTAAAATCTTTGGAAGACTTAAAGTCTCAAACGTATGACTCAAAGACTTAAAGGCATGACTTAAAGACTTAAAACGATGACTTAAATGACTTGAAATTTTTAGGTGTACAAGATTGAAAGAAGGTGTTTCCCCCTCGGAATAAATAGACGAAATAGTGCGATAGTTGTTCAAGTGATATTTCGAGTTGTGTATTAACTGTTTTAGTGATGAACTTCGATTTTTCTGTACCAATTGTCATAGTTGAAACAATCGTTACAATATTATAGGAGAGTATTTGTTTTTCTTTTTATTTAGTCTGAGTTCGCAACTTCAATCCTACGTTGAATGTTTTACACATTCGCGAATTTTTTTTGCATGCGTCTCCATCAAATTGGATGATCAAAGACGACTTCATGCGATAGTCCAGTCTATGACCATTTTTCCGAGTATTTATCCCATACAGCACCGATTCGCATGAAAATTGGTATTCAGGATCTGCATACACTCTTTTTCAAAATCTACCCTGTGCCGAGGGTTGCTTCCTCTCTGGGGGTGGATGCCACCCTTTCTTGAGGGTGTAAATTTTTTTATTGGAAATAAGTGCGGAAATCAATAGATTTACTGATTCTAAGCACTATTTGTTCAATGAAGTTTTTTCTGAAAAGCAATGCTCTTCGACTTATTCGCGAGTGAAATTGTCGGTTTTCAGGCAAAACAAAACACATTTTTAGATCCTTTTTCGCGTATAACTGGAAAATAATGCATCTAATCGAAAAACCTGCGGAAAGCAAAATTATAGCTTTTGAACAAACAAAGGCGATTGTTTTTTTGTGATGTATGCAAACCCACTACAAACTGAATAATTGCTTGTTGAAAGTTGATTGGTATTTTCAAACGCCAAAATGGAAAGATTCTACGAACAATAACCAAAAACCAATGCATTTTTCGGGAAGAACTATTTGAACCTTTTCTGAAGTCCTTCAAAACTCCTTTATTTTTGTTATTCATAAAAGTTTCTAGCATCAAAACTGACCGAGGTATGGAGGAAATAATGTTGAATCCTATTTTTACTATATGTATATTATATATGTATATATACATTATATATGTATATATACATATATTTCCACTAGGCAACGATTTTTTCCAAAGGGAGGGGAAAGCAAGGATGAGTTATTCACAATTTTTTTCAAGGAAAAAATAGGATTCAACATTATTTCCTTCATACCTCGGTCAGTTTTGATGCTAGAAATTTTTATAAATAACAAAAATGAAGGATTTTTAAAGGACTTCAGAAAAGGTCCAATTAGTTTTTTCTGAAAAATGCATTGGTTTTTGGTTATTGTATGTAGAAACTTGCCATTTTGGCATTTGAAAATACCAATCAACTTTCAACAAGCAATTATTCAGTTTGCATTCATCACAGATAAACAATCGCCTTTGTTTTTTCAAAAGCTATAATTTTGCTCTCTGCAGGTTTTTCGATTAGATGCCTTATTTTCCAGTTATTCGCGAAAAAGGATCTGAAAATGTGTTTTTTTTACTGAAAACCGACAATTTCACTCGCGAATGAGTCGAAAAGTATTGCTTTTCAGAAAAAACTACATTGAACAAGAAGTGCTCAGAATTAGTCAATCTATTGATTTCCACACTTATTTCCAAAACAAAATTTTCCACCCTCAAGAAGGGGTGGCATCCACCCTCAGGGAGAAAGCAACCTTCGGCACGGGGTAGATTTTGGAAAAGAGGGTGAGTATAAGCTATATCCAAATTTTCATACGAATCGGTGCTGTATGGGATAAATACACAGTTTACACTTTTTTCACCGTCATAGACTGGAAGTACGAGTAACATTTAACGATTTGAGATAATCCAAATTTGTTGAAAATACTTATATCTCCTACGGAATTCGATATCAAATGTTTTCATTGGGGCATGCGGTGTATAGGCGCAGACCTCTCTCGTTCGACAGTTACACAATCAAGCTGTGCCATTATCGATGATTATTTTCGACTGCGTCCATTAAAGCATTTCTATGTGTCTGTAAATCTTTATGAATTGCCGAACCCATTCAATATTCAGTGCACCTATTTTTGCGCACATCGATATAATAATTCATAACAGAGGAAAAACAAATGTTGGCCTCGATCCAAAAATCATACGAAGAACTCCATTGCGTTTGTTAACGAATGATTTGTATTGATGTTCGTAACAACCTCGCTAATTATGACTTTGATCTGACGCAACTCCTCATTAAAATAACTCCCACCGACACGTTGCAAGTACGGATTGATCAAAAGGAAACGACTGTAAACTTTTCGCGTCAAAAAATATACCGATGCATGTCGCATTCCTGCGATGCACATTTTTCTTCACGTTTTCGCGTATAACGGGCCTATTTATAGTTCCAGCTGAGATGTATCGAAAACGCTTCGTTGAGGAAACGTTATTTATTTTTTCCTTTTTTTTTCCGCCCACTCCTTGAAAGTGTTCGCGCTTTTATTTTGTTCGAATTCATTCGATTTTATCGTGAGTCAGAGTAGAAATCTTTGTCAGCACTTCAGTCGACATTCATGGTAATTCCACATTGAAAAACATCATTTGTTAACCACGGAAAAATGGCAAGAGGTTTTCAGTTCAACTGAGGTTAATGCTATGTTTGACGAATTTTTCTCCTCGTTTCTGTATCACTATAACAATGCTTTTAGTCTTAAAAAAGTAGTGGCCCGCAGGGATAATAAAAAATGGTTCAACAACGAAATAAAAGAGTTTCATAAAATGTTATGTGAGATGACTAACATTGACTAACATCGAATAGAACAAATTGTAACGAACTTATCTTCAATAATAACAGAATATCAAATGTAAACGAGATATGTAACGTTTTTAGTGATTCTTTTGGAAATGTATCATGTCCCAAACCAGATTACACTAGGTTGAAAATGTCACCTATGCACCAAAAAACTTTTTTTCTCACTCCAATCTCCCCACATGAAGTTGAAATCATAATTGATAAAACTACAGTTAAACCGTCGGCTGGAGTAGATGGAATCAGTGGCAAAGTCATGAGATACGTGAAAGATATCATAGGTGTACCATTAGCATACATGATCAATGAATCCTTTACATCAGGTAAATATATCGATGTACTCAAAATATCTAAATCTATACCGATTTACAAGAATAAAGGATCAAAAGATGACCCGAACAATTACAGAAATATTTGTATACAAAGCCAGATTGCAAAAATAATAGATATGGCGTTTAACATAAGGCTAACCAATTTCATTGAATCGCAAAAAATCCTTGGCACTTTTCAACATGGCTTTCGCCAAGGTAAGTCGACTGGCTCTGCTATCGCAGACCTGTGTTCCCACGTTTACGATTCCTTGAACGCAAAGAAACAAACTATCATACTCTTTTTCGATCTGACTAAGGCATTTGATACGGTAAATCACTACCTTCTTTTTCAAAAATTGTATCATTTTGGTGTAAGGGGAACACCCCTCAACTGGATAAAATCTTATCTTGAAGACCGTAAACAGGTAGTAATGCTCAACAACATCAAATCTGACGAGAGAGTCGTGAACGTGGGAGTTCCGCAGGGATCAATACTGGGTCCAGTCTTGTTCATACTTTTTGTGAACGACATTGGTCTATCGTGTGAAGAAGCTCACAAGATCGTGTATGCGGATGATACCACTATGATGATATCTAAAAAAAACTTGGATGTAGCACTGAATGAATACAGCCAATACTGTTGCCAATGAGTTTTACACATGGTGCACTGTAAATGGCTTACTAATAAACATTAATAAGACCAACTTCATATCATTCCTTCCTAAAAATATAAAGTATGATTCGAGCTCTCTGATAAAAATAAATAACAATGAGATTGAACAGGTTTCATTTACTAAATTTCTGGGTCTCTGCATTGATCATAAAATGAGTTGGGAAAGTCACATAAACTTATTACATACCAAACTTAGTAAGACTTGTTTTGTACTGAGGCAGCTGAGAAATACCGTGTCCTTCGACATATTGCTGCTGGTCTACTACGGTTTAGTGCAGTCAAATCTGTCGTATGGCTTAATATTCTGGGGAAGTTCAGGTTATACTGATAAAATATTCAGAATGCAGAAAAGAATTATGAGATGCATGAAAGGAATAAGTAGGAGATCATCATGTAGGCCATTATTTGTTGAATTATCGATCATGACAGTTCCATCGCTTTATATATTCAATACAATTTTATATATAAAAAAAATCACATACGGGATATACCAACAAATGACTTTTATCATGAATATAACACTCGAATAATGGAAAACTTGCATCAACCTTTCTCAAGATTGACCATTGGACAAAATTCTCACATGTATAGAGGTATTTCGTTTTATAATCATTTCAAGAATAAATATGGCCATGAAGATAATTTCAGTGAATACAAAACATTCAAATCACTCCTATACACTCATCTGTCAAAAAATGCATTTTATACCATAGATGAATATTTCCAATCTTAGATAATAGTACCAAATATAAAAAATAAATGTATGTTTATTTGTTTTATGTGAATGTCGTTTGTTTATACTTGAGATAACTTTTGTTTTGACTAGTCATATAAAGTGGACATGGTATTGGCTTTGTACAAGTATGTATTACTTTCATAGATGAATAAATTCTATTCTATTCTATTCCGAGGGGTGTTTCACTTCGAAAATCCGGTGTACAAAATTCGGTAGAAATCTTGTTGAAGTCCATGTTGAAATCCATAAATCCTACCTGAAATCCTGATTTGCTGTACAAATTTTACGGAAGTGAAACACCCTTCGGTGTATTCTGAATTGTTTCTTTTGTAATGTTTCATGATGTACATACATAACACAAAAAAATGAGAAAATATCATCTCTTGAAAGCGTGAAATGTATCATTGACCGGATTTCAACCCTTTTTTGTCCAACACCGCTCCAGCTTTCTCAAAACATATTTGTCTAGTTTTCAGTCCTGTAGTAATATCTGATAATGTCTTGAAATCCTGAACGATTCAACCTTTCGAAATCACCTTTTGGGAATGAAAAATCATTGAAATTATAGTAGTCTTTTGGAAAAGAATACTTATTTTCAATTATCCGTCACTCCCAACCCAAACTGGTAATTTGATTACAAGATGTTAACGACGTTCCAAATTTCACTTCTGAAACAACTCGGTTTTGAAAATATCTATTGGAAAGGAGTGCAGCACGGCAGAACACGTGATTTCGGGTGAATGGATAATTTTTAGGCGTTCAAAGGGGCAATTTTTCTCTATTGCTTTTTTGTGTTATGAGGGACTGTATGAAAAAAATATTATTACTGAGTATTATTATTTGAGTTTTTTGCATTTATATTCTTGAAGAAATGATATTGAAACTGTACGATATGAAAAATGAATGTGAATCCTCCTGTGAAGATGTAATCCTCGAAGCATGACTTTTTTTCAACTATTTTTGAATAATATTGGTGCTGTGTGAATGAAATCGAAATGCCAAATAATGCAATCATCCAACAGTTCTCTAAATATTGGGAGGATTCATCGAAATGGAGAACCAGATTTTCCCTTCAACAATTAAATCCACTTGAATCACACGTCGCTCTTTGGTTTAACGAATCTTCATACCTCGTTAAGAAATTTTGAACATATTCTCACGTTCAGTCATATCTGTTTCTCTGGCTCGACAAGCAAATGACGAACTCAATTTATTATTGTTATCATCTCAACCAGAAGATTTTTTTTCCGCCTGCCTAAGTAATGAACAGAAATTTATCTTTTTCTCTTAAAAACGGAGTTATTGGAAATTGGTCGAATCCTTCAAGAAAACCAAATGATTATACCTAATGAAATTTGATTATTCAAATATCGGTCTGGAATTCGTAGGGTGTAATAATTTCGGTTTCAATTCATTTTTCACAGATATCAACGATTCAATTAATTCATTCTAGAATTTTTCATTTGAATCTCTTGCTGCTATTTGCTCTGATTTGCCTCACACCTCATTAAGAATTTTGAACATACTTTGGCGTTCAATCATGACTTATATCTGTTTCTCTGGCTGAACTGCCAAATTACGGACTTTATGTTGGACATATAACATGCAACTGCTCTTCTAATTGCTGCAAAGTGACTTGCCTGCCTTTATAATGAAAATTTATTGCACTGTCCCAAAGAGAAAATTATGATTTATGTAGATCGTTTTTGTCAAATTAGTTGATGATTCCGTTATGAGGCATCTTCAAGAGTATCCATTCATTGATAAACACGTAGGAAAATACGTCAATTTCTGATTATTGAATCATGTTCACGAGTAAAATAATAGTAGATTTTTCAAATAATTATGTATTACCTATATATTCCGAGATATATTCGTCCACTTCATAATGAAACGAAAATAAAATACATGTTTTTCAATGCATTGATACTCTCGATTCAATTGATATATTTTGAATGAAAAATTCGCTAACATTCAAGTTGTTGATTTTCCAAGAATAGAAAGTTGTTTTGAATGCCTTCTCCTGTTTATGTGTTATTCATATTGAAGAGATGAAAAATTATTTGGCTTTCCGTTTTAATGATTTCCCTCGCTGTATATGTGATGAAATATCGAAATGAAAAAAAGATTTATTACGACAACATTCATCACTTTTTGGATCTTTTCCACATACCGTTTTATTCATCTTCAACGGACCAAAACGATATTAAACCGTGAATTTGAAAGATGTGCATACGTTGAAAGAACATATTTCAAAATTAATCTTTTCCATTGAGCATACAGAGCCCAACTTCTACTTTGGATCTCATTTTGGTGTTAATCGTGATAAATAGCGTTTGAAATGTTATTTGAGGAACCCTCGAGATAGTAGTTATAATTCTTTGTGCTCGAAACTGAATAGTTTATTATTCTACTATTGAATCGAGTTTTTTTTTCTGTCGTTCGTCCATTTGAACACAATGCAAGTATCCCTACTAATTATTATTCGCATCTCACTAATTTCCATGAACAAAAACAGAATATTGTGAAGTCTGAGCAATCATTCAGATATTTAAAGTTATTTTTTCACTTGTTTGAAACCGTGCAAAAAAAAAAGCGAATCATCTTTTGCTTGTTCTACAAAAATTAGTATCGTATCACCAGATGATACAGTTAATGTTTTTAATATGAGATTCTGCTTGAGTGATCATGGCGACTTTGTTGATTTAAATACCACTTACACACATAAGTTCGCTCATTATGGATAATAATAATAATGTTTAAAAAAACGAATCATCTTTTGCTTGTTCTACAAAAATTAGTATCGTATCACCAGATGATACAGTTAATGTTGTTAATATGAGGTGCTGCTTGAGTGATCATGGCGACTTTGTTGATTTAAATACCACTTACACACATAAGTTCGCTCATTATGGATAATAATAATAATGTTTAAAAAAACGAATCATCTTTTGCTTGTTCTACAAAAATTAGTATCGTATCACCAGATGATACAGTTAATGTTGTTAATATGAGGTGCTGCTTGAGTGATCATGGCGACTTTGCTGATTTAAATACCACTTACACACATAAGTTCGCTCATTATGGATAATAATAATAATGTTTAAAAAAACGAATCATCTTTTGCTTGTTCTACAAAAATTAGTATCGTATCACCAGATGATACAGTTAATGTTGTTAATATGAGGTGCTGCTTGAGTGATCATGGCGACTTTGTTGATTTAAATACCACTTACACACATAAGTTCGCTTATTATGGATAATAATAATAATGTTTTAAAAAACGAATCATCTTTTGCTTGTTCTACAAAAATTAGTATCGTATCACCAGATGATACAGTTAATGTTTTTAATATGAGATGCTGCTTGAGTGATCATGGCGACTTTGTTGATTTAAATACCACTTACACACATAAGTTCGCTCATTATGGATAATAATAATAATGTTTAAAAAAACGAATCATCTTTTGCTTGTTCTACAAAAATTAGTATCGTATCACCAGATGATACAGTTAATGTTGTTAATATGAGGTGCTGCTTGAGTGATCATGGCGACTTTGTTGATTTAAATACCACTTACACACATAAGTTCGCTTATTATGGATCGTGTCTGGATGCCACTCCTGGAAGACATATTCTCAAATTTTTGACATTCATAAAAAATTCAATCCGAAAGAGAATATTTATATAAGTTTTTTGAAAACGGAAACGTCAAAGATAAGTATTCTAAATCATCTTTCGAACAATCTGTTCAGGCCAGTCTCAAATTACCTACACAGTAGGTTTCGGCTGGCACCTGGCAGAAAACAACTACTCCCTTGGCTAATACCACGAAGGGCATTGAATTATATCCGACCAGGTGCCAGTGCAGGTTTCTTCATAGAAGTAAATCCTGCATTTGTTTTCGTCGATACAAATGAAGGAATTGATTTTCAATTATAGGGACGGACACACTTGCAGACCGGTTTCGGGCTATTTGGCCACTCGTTAGTGCAAGGCAGTACCATCATCAACATAAAGTCGATGATTTCCCATAATTAAAAATCAAACTCTTACACGAGACTGGCCTGAACAGATTGTTCGAAAGATGATTTGATTTAACGCCTGTCTTCAATTATGCCCACTGACTATGTCAAATAAGTATTCTGATGAATAATAGTTGTATTTTATTGATAGTCAAATTTGAGAAATACGAAAGGTTTCTGACTAATAGAACGTGTTCCATTCAGAAGGACCTGCTCTTCAATTGACGCTGCAGCTTATCGGGGTAGAAAAAAAATTTGCTCATCTACACTTGTATAGATTCCAATAATAATTCTCATTTTCTCAGATTATGGTAGCCGTTTCTGATCCTGATGAACCTCGAATAACTTTCAATATTGAATATTGGTTATTCGACTCGACTAATATGACGAATCAGGAGACGTAACCCCACCACTCGCCACATAGCACGTTTAGGTTGGCTTAATGTGAATAATGGACGTCTTTTACACTGCTGTGTACTCTACCATAAAATTATGCTTACTAAAAAACCCTCCTACTTGTTTAACAAAATCGAAAGACGTTCACAGGCGCATAATATCAACGTACGCTTCAGAGACAAACTGTCAGTACCTAAACACCACACCTCTCTTTATCGATCCTGCTTTTCTTACAATATTGCTAAGCTGTACAACATGATCCCCGACGAATTGAAGCATCTACCGGTCACATCCTTCAAAAAAAGGAATCAAAAAATGTCTTCTGGAAAAATCACTCAATTTACATTTCTGATCTCGGTTTAATTAGATTAACTTGTTTCTATCTGCTGCCTGTGACCACAATTTATCATGATCAACTGTGTTACGTGTTCCCACTCTCAGGTCACTGTAACTTATATTTGTAAGGAGATATTATGCTCATGTTCATAATTACATAAACCACTAAAAAATTACCAGTTTGAACGTATAAACAACTCTTCATTTTGGGACTAGCCTTGCTGGACTAGTCCCACTTCGAGGTTGCATGGAAGAGCGCTATTTCTTCTTTCTTGTATCGAAGAAAAGCGAATGCTGCCTTCTGCCACCCAGTGTCGACACATGTTTTCTGAGCTATATGTATACATATACTTATTCATGTTCTCTACCTGTTTATGTCGTCTGTTCTGGCAATAAAATCATTTATTATTATTATTATTATTGAAAATTCGATAACTGTTATAAAATATTATTATGATGCACCATCGTGATTTCTGGAATATCTTTCAGGTACTGGTTTTTCGATTTTATATGATATTCAATTCCCGAAAAAGTTTCAAAAAATATTGACTATTGAAAATTTTCGATGTGCACCATAATTGCATTTGGTTCCATACTCAATAATCTAGTGATATTTAGGAATCACGAGCCCTACAGAATAGACCTGTATATGCAGTCAAAGTTACCGGTTTCAACAA
This sequence comes from Zygogramma bicolorata, assembly GCA_032362365.1. Taxonomy (NCBI): domain Eukaryota; kingdom Metazoa; phylum Arthropoda; class Insecta; order Coleoptera; family Chrysomelidae; genus Zygogramma; species Zygogramma bicolorata. The sequence continues at coordinate 6,356,240 of JAVJAQ010001667.1, read as the reverse complement.
TACTTTCTCATGCAGGTCAATCAGAGATTATCTAAGAGAATAAAAATGAATTTCTGATAAAATTTGTGACTTATCTCCGTAGAGTATGATTCATTTCTAGAAATTTTTCGGGACCACAAAATCCCCTTTCCATTTGAAAAAATGCATTGCTCCTCCTCTGCAGCGATTGACCTCACACTATCTATTCTTCCATCAGGGAGTTTTTTAACGAACGAAGTCGACATTGATTTGCGGGCGTTTTGATAATATCACCATCTTTCGACTGAAGAGTTAATTTCAGCAGATTTCACGTGTACTCCGATTTTGATATGTGAAACTGGGTGTCTGACATTTCCTGAAATTGAGCTTTACAAATACTGCATACGAATTATTCGCTCTAGTGGGTCGATATGAAAATTAAGAACATGAGTTGGTTTGTTGAATAAACATTATAGGATTGTGGTTTTGTTGATTTCATGGATTGCTGGTGACATATATGTATAGGCCAGTAGACTAATACATGAGTTCTATTCAACAGCCGTGCCAAATCGCCAATTTTTTTGTAGGTAGTTTAGACCTCAAGGAATAAAGTGTGAAATTTGTGGAATCGAGAAATGACGATTTCTGTCAAAAAAAAATTATTGAAAAAAACAAAAGACATATTTTGATGTTATTATGTTTGGAATAAGATTTATCGAAAAATGTTTCGTACAAAAAATGTGCGCCGTGATGAAATCTACAAAATAAGTCCTATGCAAAAATCACGTAGAATTATTAGTTTGGCGGTAATTCACTGTTGAACAAAAATTTTTCAAAAAAATTATTATTGTATTTACGAGGTTTATTTATGAAGTACTGTCCTCAAACTCATCCACCATCCGAAAGAAACTCTCCTGAAGAGATACCGGTAAGGTTTATCCAGCCATGTTATATAGTTTAGCAACAATGACCGATTTTCGTAAATCTGGCGTGTCGCTATAGCATTTGTTTCACAAGGCCGAGAAGGTGCAAAAAAATCATGGTGATTCTTTTCAGCATGTACATTCAGGATTTGAGTGAAAAAAATATTTTTAATTTTTTTTCAACATGTTTTTCGAATATGTAAGATTTTAGCTTATAAACAAATAGAAGTTACGCCTTATATATTCAAGTTATTTGAAATGTTCCTTAAGATTCTCGTAGGCCTTAGCGAGACGCGTAATTCAAAAAAGAAAAAGTTCCAATATCTTTATTCTAGGCCGAGATACAATACCTTTTACGTTTGATTCATTTGTTATTGTTTAAATAAACATTTTCGCGAAATTCAAGTTTTCGGGCATTCGTAATAGTGTTAGGCATAATATTTGATATTATAGAAACCGTTTCGAGCATTGATCTCATGGCAGATCATGAATGCATTCGGTTACTCGCACGCGAAATATACTGACGGCGCGGCGGCCTCGGTCCAGCCGGGTGACGCGTGCTGGCCTGCTAGCCTCGCTCCAAGGCTCCTCTCGCGCGGCTTACTTAACAATTTCCATATCTCCCTTATAAATTGTCGTAAACAAATGATTTTTTTTTTGATTCAACGTAGTTTTTTCTCGTGAATTCAAAAATGTTCGTGAAAATCAATTTTTTTCAATACGTACCCCAAAAAATTGTTTTTAAATTCAATGTTGATGTTGGGTGGCCTATAAATAATCTTATATTTGAAAGGTGAGGAGAAAAAAAGTAAATTTGAATAAGTCCGTAATTTTTTTATTACAATTATCATCTACTTACATTCTTACAAGTACCTTATGAAATACTTTTTTTTTCTCTCCGGTTCATAGCTAGCGTTATCATCGTTATTTCCTTCAATATTTTCATCGTCACTTAATGCAAACGTTACATCCTCCGTATCATCTATATCGTCTGAAATTCCTGAAAATTGTTCGTCGATTTCGTCATCGCTTAGAACTATTTCAGGTTCGATGACATTCGAACAATTTTGTCCGCAACATTTTTTGCACAATATTGTGCCTAACACTATTACGAATGCCCGAAAACTTGAATTTCGCGAAAATGTTTATTTAAACAATAACAAATGAATCAAACGTAAAAGGTATTGTATCTCGGCCTAGAATAAAGATATTGAAACTTTTTCTTTTTTGAATTACGCGTCTCGCTAAGACCTACGAGAATCTTAAGGAACATTTCAAATAACTTGAATATATAAGGCGTAACTTCTATTTGTTTATAAGCTAAAATCTTACATATTCGAAAAACATGTTGAAAAAAAATTAAAAATATTTTTTTCACTCAAATCCTGAATATACATGCTGAAAAGAATCACCATGATTTTTTTGCACCTTCTCGGCCTTGTGAAACAAATGCTATAGCGACACGCCAGATTTACGAAAATCGGTCATTGTTGCTAAACTATATAACATGGCTGGATAAACCTTACCGGTATCTCTTCAGGAGAGTTTCTTTCAGATGGTGGATGAGTTTGAGGACAGTACTTCATAAATAAACCTCGTAAATACAATAATAATTTTTTTGAAAAATTTTTGTTTAACAGTGATTTACCGCCAAACTATTAATCTTCGTGATTTTTGCATAGGACTTATTTTGTAGATTTCATCACGGCGCACATTTTTTGTACGAAACATTTTTCGATAAATCTTATTCCAAAGATAATAACATCAAAATATGTCTTTTGTTTTTTTCAATAATTTTTTTTTGATAGAAATCGTCATTTCTCGATTCCACAAATTTCACACTATATTCCTTGAGGTCCAAACTACCTACAAAAAAATTGGCGATTTGGCACGGCTGTTGAATAGAAGTCGTCCAATTTCATGTACATTCCGTCTGGACTAGTATAGTCAGACGCGTTTATCCAAATTGAACTATTGAGGATTCCTGAATTTTGAGAATTTGAATAATTCACTAGAACTACATATAGGAGTGGTTCGTACTGAATGGTTAGTGGTGTTTTCTGAATATATTTATGAATATTTGTATTCACAGAGTATAAGGGAAACTACCATGTAATATCACAATATTGTTTCATTTTCACAATCGGAATTGTGAAACTACTTGGTAATCTGAAAGTTCCGCAATTTTTTACATTTGATAAATGATTTGTACTGCAAGTCCATAAATTATTTTCTCACGATATCCAGTAATTGGTGAAAATCCATGATAACACAATTGAAAAACAGTTGATTGTGCGATTTTTACTTAACTGTTTATACTAGTACCATAATGTGTCTGGAGAAGTTATTCTATAGTGAAACACTTGTAGCGGTTTTCAATCAAAAAAATTGTTTTTTCGATACTGTGAAATTTGAAGAAAACATTATTGAACGATCTGTGAGTGGTTTCCCGTTATTAATAATGCTTTTTGTTGCAGCCAGAAAAACTGAATATACACAAGAATGACTCTGAGAGTTGGGACTACACCGTTTCATTGTGTAAGTACATTTTGACTTGTAAAAAATGTAACTTTACGTAAAGCAACTCAAGCACGCTATATTCAAAGGAGCACATATCCATCCATTCACTTCGAATTAAGTCGTAATAATTCATCTTACAATACAGTAGTTGATTCAATTTTTCACATCACTCGCAATCATCAAATATGTCGGTAATATGGTACGAGAAGGTGACGAGGAACTTGAAATTCCAACCATTGTGTAGTTTGTCATTCAACTCGTTATACATGGAGAGCCCGGATCCAAAAAATTTCCTGGAAAGACAAAAGCCTGTTTTCGATAGTCGATTGCAGTACTGGTGTACAAAAATATACTCTGGTCGGTCAAGGATTCTTTAGAGCTGGTGTCTCCTGTGAGCTGTCGTGATTGAAGGGTTATTTCAATTGATTATGAGAGGCTGAAAACTTACTGCAGGTTACATATTGTATATAAAGCACAGTTGTCCTAGTCAGCTGGGTTAGAACGGGGTAGTCGGTAAGGTCTGGAATATAGGGCGGTCCAACGAAAACTTGACTCTTCCCTGTAAGTCACCAACGGACGTTTGATCGAAAATTTCGAAGAAGACGTCATTTTTTTATCATATTTCATCTAGGGGGATTTTGATATAAAAATCATACCCGCATCGTCATCCCCCTACTAACCTTGAATAGACAACGTTTTATCTCAAGGTTAGCACTAGAGTGCCACCAAGATTTAGCTAACGCCTCGGTAGATAATAATATCGTACTAAGGTGGGTGAAAGGGCACGACAGGAGCAAAGGTAACCGCATTGCTGACTCTTTGGGCCAGGATGGCGGCTGGACTGAAAATTTTGGGACCAGGTGACACCCATGGCCTGACGACTTCGACAGTTGCGGAACTAGCCAAACGTTACACCCATACTCAATCCCTCAAGAGATGGGATGAAACCAAAGGATGCAAAAATCAGCCAACCATTCGTCACCTTGGGCGACCCTGAGAAGCTGGATCTGAATAAATATTTGGCGATGACCAGGAAGAACCTCCGTTTAACAGTGGGATTTCTGACTGGACACTGTCAACTAAGGAAACACCTCCATATTATGGGGCTAGTGGACACACCTCTATGCAGGATGTGTGAACAGGAAGATGAAACTGTCAGGCATGTCTTATGTGAATGTCTGGAGCTATCGTCGATAAGAGAGTGTGTGTTCGGTGAGTCTTGGCCTACACCTGCCGATATTTGGTAGATGTCCCCTGGAGACCTGTCCTCCTTCCTGGATAAGGCAGGTTGGACAATGTCCTAGGAGGGCGACTCTTTGGGAGGATGTACAATGGGCCATATTGTGGCCTAAGTGCTGTGGGTCTATACTCACCCTCCCTACTCTACAGTTACAGATCCCCCTGCGGTCACAGTAGCTACCCCCATAATTTTTTTAATTGCTTGAAGGGTCGAGTGATACATCATTTGGCAGGTCTTCCATCCATCTATTACCTCTGTAAGTATTTTCGAAATTGATTCATTCGTTCTCTAGAAATCAAATGTTGAACATGTTATTTAAGAAAATACAGATAAGGCGCTGTGGTTACTTTCATTGAGGAAATCAACGAAACAAAGTCAATGGGAACAAAATCAATGAATAAATTACTCGAAATGACCACCTAATTCCATGCAATAGGTAGTCTACTTTCGAAAGCGTTCCTCATATTATTCAAAAATTAATGAAACAAGCAATGAAGAAACAAGCTAAATCAAAGAAATCAAAGAAAGTGACTCAAACTTCTAGCGAAGGAGAAGACGACCAAGAACAGTGAAAACCAAAAGATGAGTCGGATGAGAACACTGAAAATGAGGATAACATCGAACAATATCCGTTTGATAATGAGCAAATGCAGTTGGATCACTCATTCACTTTCATTCCTCCTGATTATGAGGATGAGATGAAAGATACAAATGGTACTGTTTTATTGACTGATGCCACGTCCGTTTCTGACTCACAGATGGGATCAAGTTGAATATAATAATGTGCATCTGATTAACTGAATCTGAAAAAATATCCTATAGGTGCCTGATTCAAAATCAAACATAGAAAAAAAATCAGCCAACCATTCGTTTGGGAAAACGCCCCTAGGCCAAGGTGAAAAGTTTGAATACTCAGCGTGCGCTATTGGTGTTTTATCGACCGAATGTTGTTGCCAGGTTTGATTTTTCATTAAGGGCTTGTAAGACTCAGTAAGTTGCCCATTATCATTTTTCATACATGTTCTAGACATGACCACCCCGCCCTATAGCACACAGCTGACCGACTAAGATAACTGTAGGTACTTTATGTAATACAAAAGATAACTTGCAGTCAGAATTTCTGTTTTCATGAATTCATTGCAGTCACTCTTTCGTTCTACGTTTCTCTTTTCAGGGCGAGCCGCTTTTCTTTCAACTTTAAACATGATGTGAATGTTGAATGATGAGAATATTCCACTTGTCACATATTATTTTCGATAGGATGCATGGTGAGCATTCCAAGATTGTGAATTTCTGAGAAACAGATTCGTTAATCACATCAAACATCTCTACAACGAAATAATCCCTAAACAATCTCCTTTTCAATTCGTCAACCATCAATCAATCATATATGTGCATTTAGTGCACAAAGCATTTCAACTCGGTCGGACTCAACAATATAGATCATTTATAAAAATATCGATGTTTTGGCTGACATTGAAAGTATTTTATCTCAAGTGAATTTTTCTGTGACTCTTTGATTCCTTTTTAGGTTTGGCTTTCGCTTTGCTAATCATATATCAGTTTTACTTCGATGATATCTACAAATGAATAATTTCAAACCAATTTTCACATGTTGATGACGTTAATTCGTTTTCAACATTTTCAACACTACATACTGATTGAATAATATCGTTTCGATCATTCAATTCACACCCAGTCCGACAAATAAACAACTGATTATTCGTTTATCACTTGTTTATGAACTACAGTGCGTCCTGTTGTGATTTAATCACCGAATATAAATCAAACTTGCCAATTTGTTTGTTTTAATTGATCTATTTTAATTATGAATATTTGTTCTCCCTAAAAATCCAAAAACACATGCAAACGCTCAGTAGCTATTTCCGAACTGTTTATAAAAGAACGGCAAATTGATAGATCCTAATTGGATTTTTAACATTCCTTTGGCATTGAAACGGTACGAAAAATGTTAACGTAATTTTTCAGAGGTGGGTACAACTATACTTCCGTTCCTGAAATAGTAATTATGACTTCTTCAAAACATGCCAACTTTTTGATTCTGAGTTAATACAAGTAGTGACACTGGTTAGAGCTTGTGAAAAGATCATACATTTAGATCTCCCCTATTTCACGGTCTTGAGATATGGTGAATATGAAATATGCACTTGAGGTTAATGTTGAGTGAATGGGATTTGGCTGAGTTTCAATGTGTTCTTTTATGAATGGATTTTTCCGTGATTTATAGATTTCTTCTCAGGTTTGGCTTCTGCCTTGTCGAATTCAATTTTTTCATTTTCCTCACACGAATCGACGAAACTTTCAAAAAACAATTCACCTGATTACTCAAGTGGATCAGTATGTAACAATTCGTGCAACATTTTCAATAATACCTGATGCATATTCAGTTATTTTTCGAAGAGGACGACTGAAATCAAGGCGATAATATATCACCTCAATCTACCTTTGAAGTTGCTTTCATAATTCTAATCTATTGCATACTTCATGAGCGCCATGTTGAAATATATTGCCCCTAATTAATTTAACGCTGCACTGGAAATTACAAATCGTTTAGTTAACTGCAACCTTGTTTTCGCCTGTAGTTTTGGACCAAGTGAAAAATCTGGCAATTAAAATAATGCAGCCTCATATGAATCACTATGCCGAAAATAAACATACACCTGTTTTCTTTTACGAACAATATAATTTCGTTGATTGTTCTACGCACATGTTGGTTGAGGTTGCTCCCACTCGAATTTTCTTTTTCTGTACGCTTTCGGAATTCATTTATTGATGCGTTCAACTCATTCTTGGACTTTTTTTGGCTTTTACTGCGCCGGGTGACGTCACAATTGTTTTTTCCACTAAAGAGTACTAAGAAGGATGCGTAATTACGTAAAATTTGTCCAATTTTTATATCTAGTCTCGTTCGAAAAGGAAAGAATTTTTCACACTTCATGCTGTCGCCTCCTGTAATTTGTAGTCTCACATTCACAAAGTACGTCGAGAACGGTGTCTATAACTCAGATGTTCTCGGAAAGAATTTCCAGTCAGTAGCCCTGTTATGAACTTTCTTCGATTCCTACTACCTGAGGCAGCTTTCTTGTTCCCTTTTCCCTCGTCAACATAACTGGATAATTTTTCCAGTGATGTCCGATTTCACTTCCGTCAGGCGGTGCTAGTAAAGTTTCGGGTCAATTAGCAGAACTCTGTTCGTTCTATCAGTTCTGTGAGTCACACAAACTTGATAAACTGTAGAAAACTGGATCCGGAAGAAAAATACCGGTCAATTATGGTGGCCAGAGCATCAATAAATCAATTGATAAATACAAGTTAGTTACTGTCGTATCGATTAAAACCTTCATCCTATCTAACGTCATCTACTTTGAGCTTTCCAGAATACATGCCATTCCTTCCTTGTTTCTGTAGCATCGTTTTAGGTACTCCCCTTCAGACCCGGTCAACCTGGCAGTATGTTATGAAATATTCTTTTCCGCAAATCGGAAATGATATTTTCCTACAAGCGTGCGTGATTCACCCTCTACCCGCACGCAATTCAGTTCGGAAAGTGTCATTTTCCCACACTAGTGCGGGAAAAGTTTCCCCACACTAGTGCGGGAAATTTTTTCCCACACTAGTGCGGGATAAACATTTATATGATATCCTCGTAAAATATAAGTGGTGGGTGACAAAATATGAAAGTTCAAGCTTTTTACACTGGTCACAGCTTCAGGCGTTCCTCAGCCACTTCACTTGCTGACTGTGGTGTGGGTATAACTAATATCAAACGCCTAGGAGGATGGAAATCGACTCCAGTTGCAGAGGGGTATTTAGAAGACTCCACCAATCAAAAAAAAGAAATGTCCAACAGAATTCTCAATTTGAACACTACATCGTCTTCCGGATGCATTTTAGAACCATCCACGTCTATATCGATCGGCGACGATTTGATGGCTGTGCCTGCACATTCGATTTCTTTCTATAAGTAATGTATTGGCCGAGTTACCTTCTTCTTCAGGAAATCAGCCATCTTCAAACAATATGCTGGCTTCCGCTATAAATTTACATAATGCATCAAATTGTACATTTACAATAAATATTACGAATAATTAGTGGATAGAAAATGTTACTCTTGTTAGTTGTTTCCATTTACATGAATAAATAATTGAAAAAATGAATTTGTTTCCTACGCTTGTGGAAAAAGTATTGTTCCCAACTCATGCGGAAAGTGTCTTTCCCGCACTCGACTGCTTACCCGAACTCCGCTTCGCGTCGTTCGGGTTAACGGCAGTCGTGTGCGGGAAAGAATCACTTTCCGCACTTGTTAGGAAAATTACTATTCCTTACAGTGGTAAATAATATACTATTATTCAAATTTATTCGGATGGATTTTTGTTTCTGACCTACTTCAGGTTGGAAAGTGACCGAAGTAGGAAATATCTTTCCCGACCACTTCCGAAACTTCCACCCTTTTCGTTTTTCATTCGATACATCATTCAGCTCATTTGACGAAGTGTATAGATTCCCGCTAACGTGTACACACACCAACGTAGTTTTTCAAACCAAGCTAATCCGTCTGACACAATTTTACCACACACTATCTCAGTACAGAAAGAACATACGAAAAAGATATACCTGGGTACTCACTTTCTTTCTCAAAAGCCCAATCTCTTCAGTAACTCACTCAGTTTTCATCAGTCATTTTCCGTTCAGAATCTCTCGCATTGTCAGTGTAGTCAGTTTTCATTCTTCAAATTGCCGCCAATATTTCGCTGAGCGATCCAAACATTACCTATTTGCAGAAATCTTTCGTGATACAATTGGGATTTGTGAAATATTATTGTTATGTCAAATGTATTCACTGAAACGAAACCAAATCATGCATACATGAACGAATTTTCAACCTCTACGAAGCTATATGAAATTTAGCAGTAACGAGATTTTGTTGGAAGCTGAAATTTGTTTATTTCCAATGCCCACTTGAACACACAATGTATTGCAATTTTTCATATCTTGTTAATTTTTTGAAATCATTTCGCATGATTGTGAATAAAATAGTATGCAAACCTCGCCAAAAGTTCAAATTTCTGTTTCGAGAAATAGATTACCTGGACTTTTAGCCTCGGTGAGCCTAATTTTTCTACGGAGAGAAATGATTCACTTTCGTCCTCGGTATGTAATTTACTAATGATATAGCTCTATTTATGAACTCTTATATTTATTTGTGAACTAACCAATTACAACGCCCTTCTGAAATGACACCGGAGGAATGCTCTATTATTGATTGGCCTCATTACGAAGTAAGCAACATGTACTTTTAGAACGGATCGATTCCTGTCACTTTCGATCTGAAATTGTTTGGACACACCGCTACGAGTATTAGGATTTCATTTCCTCATGAGAGTTCTGATTCGGCTTTTGGGGGTTGTTTTTCGATTAGGATTTGTTTTCTTGTTGTTCTATACAGAAATGCTACAATCCCCTAAGAGTTTGTTTTAACAATATTTATGCTGTCGTTTACATTGCTTTGGATTTCTATTCTGGTACGATAGAATCATCAAGTTTGTGAGATTGATGAGTTCCTTTGTCTCTTCGTACAATCTCTTTGGCATCACGATCATCTTATGTCTGTTCTATGTTCGGATTTAATTGTAGCAAATACTGTGGGAGCACGTGTTTTTGATCGTGATGAATTGTCTGCATTCATTTTGATGGGTATAATGATAGGATAAATAAATGATGATCTTGATCGTTGCGCAAAGTATCTGTTAGGGTATTATTTTTATCATTTTTCAGATATGAACTTCTAATCCCCATGGATGATATCAGTGCTGATGTCATGAATGATAACTTTGTTGATGCAAATCACTTTGACTAGCCCACAGTAATTACACATTGGTAACAAACTTTGATCTATGATTTCATATTAGCTGAAGTCCGTTGATTGAATTGGTTCTTGTGAAATGTAGATCAATTATGATCGCAGAGAGAGAGAGAGAGAGAGTTTTTTCTCTGTCGAATCTTGAAAGCAATTATCAGATATCAATATGTATTTGCCATATCACATTTCTAAAGGGAAATATCTACTCCAGATTCCGTTCAATCTATTGAGCCTCTCTTTTATTCTTGGAAAAAGAACTTTTGTATTTCGCGCAGGAATTTATATTTGCACGAAATACAAAAGTCCCTCTTTTTAGTACATTGGTACGTGTACACAGCTTGCCAATTTTCACTTTCTATTATTGACTCCTCGATTTATATCTCAACTTCTCTCTGTGACTTCCTTTTCAATCCCCTGACCTTCTCACACTTCTTACCAAAAAGTTTTTCCATTGTTTTTGTTGTGATGAGAACAGAACCTTCTTTATTTCCATCGCAACGGCAAGTATCTGTTACAATGCCTACTGCGTTTGCGACATATTGGGTCGAAATAATTTTTCTCTTTCCCAAAATTGTCGATGCATTGAACTTTCTTCCGAAAGAGTTGACAACGCAAGCTATAAAATAAAGTCTGGATACAAATCCTAGGAGTTTTCTTGTATCGATAAGCAAGGCATCTGATCGGGTCAGTTTGGAATTTTACTAGATAAATGAGGAAAGTGTGTATTAATGGACATTCGGTATGCCCCCTTCGGCTATTATTTTTCGTGTATAATGATTTCAAAACATTTTCTATATTTTTTATAATGCAATGAAAACATGGTCTCGATGAGAATCTACGCGACCACCATAAACAGAAGCCGTAACTGCAGCGTGCATGTATCTCGACCTAGAGTTTAATCTATTATCGGTTTCCTCTTTGTTCATTACCATAAACATTACGGAGTGTGGGACAGTTTCGTAGATGCCTGCTGTAAAACTGAACCGAACAAACCGTATAAACGGCTGAGTGATATCAGAATAGAATATTAGGAGCGCTTGAGCTCAACGGAAGAGACCCAGAAACCGCTGATTCGACCAGGGAACTCGATTAGTTCCTCGTGAACGTGAATATTGGCGGCATTCATTGATTACGTCAATTAGAATATTTCTCGGGGGCAAATCCCGCATCGATGCTGTCAATTACAATGGCAGCGATGTCCGATATTGCTCGCTTGGATTCTGTTAGTTATATCAGTTCTGTGTGCCAAACAAACTCAATAAACCGAAATAAACTGTGCATGACATTGAGTTACTCTACACTCTGTTAGAATTGGAATAGAAATAATGGAAAAACAATTGATGGCTAACCGTCAGTGCATCGATAAATGAATCATTGAATACAAATGTAACCACTTTTGTATCGAATCGATTAAAAAAAAATAGACAAGGTGACGTCTGTCGTAACCTCCATTCCATCAAGCACCATCTGCTTCGAGTTTTCATAATGCATCCCATTCCATTGTCCTTCGTCAGATCAGTGTGGTCAAAAGTGTGCACCAGAAATTATCTAAGTACTTTTGACCAGATATCACTGGCCAACACTTGAACAGAACTGATGCATCCGGAAAGAGCCATTGGTTTTGTTAAACGAAGACTGGAAACTTCTTAAAATCAAGTGAACTCCCAACATATATTCATATCATTTCCTTATTCCTAGTGCAATAAATCTTGTGAAGCTTCAGCAATGCGTAGCGTTGATCATCGATCACGGTTCAGTTCGATTACAGTCTCAAACCAACCCCAAACTTCAGTAGTGTAAGATCCCGCTACAGATTCACTACGTTCATCACGTAGATAATCAAACTCAAATTTCTACGATTAGGCAAATGCATTAATAACAGGGTGCCAGTCGAAAAGTGCCCGCAAATATTTTTAATTGAAATAAATAATGTTATCAATTCAAAAAAATCACTTACTTCGTGGTTAGAAGATATATCATTCACATCACAGCAATGCATGTAGAAAATTTAAAAAACATTGTTTGCTGATGCCAACTCGGCCACAAGTACTTGGCAGCCGGATGTAACAATCTAATACTTTGTTATACTTTTACGTTGATGGCGTATATTCATGTTTCCTATATCAAATCAAAGCTCATTTTTCTTCCACTATGATGATATATCGCTGCCGGTGAAAAAGTGGCCGCAAGTGAGGGTTGCTAGCCGTTGAAATCGCTAGGTATTGAAGATAAAAAAAGTGAAAGAGAGTCATCGCGAAACGCCACTCGTTGACTAGGAAGGCGAGTGCTAGGTGTGTTATAACGTGTTTCGACGATGCAATTTGTCGCTGCATCTCCAGAAAATATCATGTGTTCATGCAAGTTTTTCGAGTTGCATGAATCTTTTTTGGCGCGATAAGTTGCGACTTGGTTATTTCTGTGGTGGATTTGTTGCCGCAAACCACAAATATATGGTGGCATCATTGTGAAGAATGTTGATTCTGAACATTTCAATTATTTTTCGAAACGTAAGGAGTCAAAAACATTCGACATAGTCAATTGGCTTACCTGAAGACTGGCGTTAAATCAAACCATCGTTTGAACAATTCGTTCAGGCCAGTCTCAAATCTACCTACACAGAAGGTTTTGGCTGGCACCTGCTAGAAAAGAACTACTCTCCTGGCTAATACCACGAAGGGCGTTGAATTATATCCGAACGGTGCCTGTGCAGGTTTCTTCACAGAAGAAAATCCTGCATTTGCTTTTGGCAATACAAATGAAGGAATTGTTTTTCAAACCAGACTGCAAGTGTGTCCGCCCCTATAATTGAAAATCAATTCTTGCATTTGTATCGCCAAAAGCAAATGCAGGATTTTCTTCTGTGAAAAAACCTGCACTGGCACCGGTCGGATATAATTCAATGCCCTTCGTGGTATTAGCCAGGGGATTAGTTATTTTCTGACAGGTGTCAGCTCTGTAGGTTGATTTGAGACTTGCCTGAACGAATTGTTCGAAAGATGGTTTGTAAGGAGTCAAGTTGAGCAATTAGGGGATTTCATCACAATATCAATAAGAAATGAAAGAAATCATATATCGGTGGTAATTATCGTAGGCGTTCATCTTGGTAACATTCAGTGCTATTTTTTAATATCGGCAATGCAAACTGACATATAAATGACATTTTTCGCAGCGACAAATTGCATCGTCGAAACAGGGTGTTAGTTTTAAAGCCATTGCGCATGCGATTATGGGGTTCTCCACGGCGCAAACAATATACAACTTTACAGATACTCCAAAATTATTCTAAAAAAAACAACCGCTAACAACACTCAACGGCAATTTTTTCACAGGCAGCGATATATCGTATTGAAAAATAATTAAGCTTCAATAGGAAACACGAATTTACGTCATGAACGTAACGGTAAAAGTATAACAAAGTATTATCTGTTTACACCAGGCTGCCAAGACGAGTTGACATCAGCAACTATGGCTTTTTGAATTTTCTACATGCATTGCTGTGATGTGAATGATATTTCATTCGATTACGAAGTGAGTGAAATTTTTAGTGGAAAATTAATTAACATTACTTCACTTGAAAATATCTGCAGGCACTTTTCGACTGGCACCCTGTTATCAATGCATTTGCCTACTCATAAATATATGTAGAAATTTGAGTTCGATTGTTTACGTGATGAACGTAGTGATTCTGCAGCAGGATCTTAGACTATCAATGAAGTTTGGGGTTGGTTTGAGACTGTAATCGAACTGAATAGTTGAGAATTCATTGGATTTCATTGGATTTTTTGGAGTTTCCAGTCTTTTTTTAACAAAATCAATGGCTCCTTTCGGATGCATCAGGTTCTGTTCAAATGTTGGCCATTGTCTATCGATCAAAATTGGTAGCCACATTGCCGAAAGTTCTGTTTTTTTACGGTACGGTCACGTCTCATATTCCTTGATCCAGATTATCATTGTGAGTGAGTGATGAAGTAGTTTTGTGACATGGTTGCAAAATGCTCATGTTTCATGTTATTTGTTGATTATCCAAAGATAATCTGATCGAACTTTGTCCTAAACATTCGTCCACCCAACCAACAACTCATGAAGTGGCAATAGAGTTCCTCACAAGTTGCCAACTTATAAAATTCGTCGAAAAGGTCTGCCTCTCCAATTTTGATTATTTTAAGATAGTTGTGTAGAGAATCAAAAATTATATACGCTGGTTCGTTTACTTTGAGTCAGAAAGCCTTTATAAAGTTTTTATATCACTTATGTCAATCATAGATTTTTTGTCTAAAAATAGGAACTGTTGGTAACGCAATTCCATGACAAAAACATTGATGGTGCTTCTTGTAACATAACCTGATATTTTTGTGTTTATTTTTTTTTGCAATATTAAGTAATTTGTGCTTGAATGTTTACGAATTTTCCCTGATTATCCACATTCGTCATGCATATTGTTTATATGATGCTCTTGTTGAATGAGAATGTAGGTTGTAGGTAGGTAGATTGAATTATTGTTTTCTTTACAATACCTAATGTGTTTTTAGGTATGAGACGAGGTTGTTTTAAGATATGAGTATTTTAACATTCAGACACGACAAGGCATTCCTTTCACCAATAAAGAACATATCAACATTGCTAAATCTTTGGAATTAATACACTGCATTGTTTGTTGTACCTACTTGTGCAAGAGCTAGAGAAATTTTGATGGATGCTGTTCATGTAATAACCACTTGAAAAAAATCCTTTTGTATAATGAACGTGATTCCTGTGGGACGAGAAGAAAAACTATGAAACTGATCGAAAGGAATCCGGGTTTATACAATGCTACAGAAAAGATGATTGAACAGGCTCTACATTTTATTCTTGGAGCTATCAAAAATGTATGATTAATGGTTGTGGAAAAGGTGAAATGAGAGAATGAGATATGCTTGTCTTTTTGAAAAGGGAAAATGAAGCAGAGATTTTCACCATTAATGTATCACCATTCAGTGTTCAGCATGGAAGTCGACTGGGACTGCAGACAGTAAACATATCCCTACCTAATACCAATTTTTAATGGCCTTAAATTAAGGTGTTCGAAATGACAAGCAGGGGAAGTTTATCTGCAACAATTCAAAATTTTTATGATGCAAAGATTGTTGGAGTGGTACATACTCTTAGAAAGGCAGAAAGAAAATTCACCTCAAGATATAGGCGAAAGAAGATTATGAAGTTACTATGCCAACTATTTAATCAAGACAAAGTGTATTCACATTCATCTTAATAATTAAGATGTGTGAGATTTGTATTATAAGACTACAGTACACAGAAATAACCATGACCACTGGGAGATCTGCGTACTGCACACCAAGGGTCTGCGTTAGAGAGAAAAAGCAGGGTTCTGAATAAAATAAATAAAAAAACATGTTATTATACTAGCAGGTTCATTGGCAAAAATTAATAGAAAAATAATTAGTAGATAACTCTTCTTATTCAGCATCCTAAAGATCAATAGCCATAGCTTATATTTTCAACAATGTCTTCCGAGAAGAACTTTGTTGAGACACAAACATGAAAAATCGCTTATTTCCAATCTCTATTTTCATCGATACATATCTAACACTCTTGAGGTCTGAACCCCCAGTTTATAGTTCATAATTCCTGAAATAAGACGACTCATTATTATGATGAACTTGAAGCCTCCATCTACTTAGGTTTTATTGTGGTTTCATTCGGTTTTTACACCAAGATGATTGTGATTGACATTATTGACTAGTATTGATCGTCAGTAGGAATTTCACGTGGAAAAAATTCGGGGAAAAAGTTTCTATCCCCATAACAATAATAAATAACCTCACTTTCTAGTTCAATCTCGAATTTATTTTGAATCAATCGCCAGTTACGGAAAATGTTTTGTCATGGAATTGCGTTACCAACAGTTCCTATTTTTAGACAAAAAATCTATGATTGACATAAGTGATATAAAAACTTAATAAAGGCTTTCTGACTCAAAGTAAACAATCTACCGTATATAATTTTTGATTCTCTACACAACTATCTTAAAATAATCAAAATTGGAGAGGCAGACCTTTTCGACGAATTTTGTAAGTTGGCAACTTGTGAGGAACTCGTCTATTATCTTCTTGCTGTTAGAAAACCGTATTTTTACTTTGAAGAATTCGTCGCTTTGATTTGACCGTACCAAACGAACTAACCAGATCACTCGGAAAAGGGGTGTTTTAACTTCGTGAAACTTTTCTCTAACAGGATGACTTTCAGAAACATTTTTCAACTGCTTTGCGCTGAGTTATGGATTTTGATCTAGCACATCATGTTTGTAAGTTTTTATTTGGAGTTGTACCTTCACCTCATAGAATGGAATAGAATACTTTATTGATGTCTTTACACTATCGTGCTCACATACGTCAAACAGTTTGAATTTTTACAAACATATAGTTCAGCAATATGAAATGAATGTATATAAATAATAACAGCGTTTGATTAAAAATATTAAAAAGTATTGCCTAGCAGCTATCACAAATAAAATGTCTTTGGTTTTGGAGAGCCACATAATTTGAAATCATTTAATTGATGTATATAAGATAAAAAAACGGACAGAAATCTGCGAAGAGATTATAACACGGTGGTGCAGAATTACAACATTAGCAAAGAAAAGACAGATTCATCTGACCATATGAAATAAATTCTTCAATACTGTAGTAGGATTGTTGGCTGAGAAACTGTTCAACTGTCTTCAGAAAACTTTTAGCAGATATGTGCCGTGCCTGACGGAGGGAGGAATCGTATTAAAAAAATTGGTCCATAATAATTTTCATAGTTTCTGATTTTTTTAACGGCTGTATTGCATAACAAGGTTATCTTTTAGGCGAATATTATGAGGATGAGAAATGGATACTGTTACATATATGTTAAGGTTCATTTCAACATATTTGAGACACTCTTAACTGTAGAATGATCATATGAAATAAATTCTTCAATACTGTAGTAGTATTGTTGGCTGAGAAACTGTTCAACTGTCTTCAGAAAACTTTTAGTAGAGATGTGCCTGACGGAGGGAGGAATCATATTAAAAAAATTGGCCCATAATAATTTTCATAGTTTCTGCTTTTTTTACCGGCTGTATTGCATAACAAGGTTATCTTTTAGGCGAGTATTATGAGGATGAGAAATGGATACTGTTTCATATGTGTTAAGGTTCATTTCAACATATTTGAGACACTCTCAACTGTAGTATGATGGAACAGTTGAAATGTCGAGTTCAGTAAACCTTTTCCTTGTATTTTCTCTGTAAGTAAGATGTAGCATATAACGAATGGCTCGTCTTTGGATGCCAAAAATTCCTTTGGTATGTGCGGAATGACCCCAGCAGAGAATTGCATAGAGAAATAATGATTGAAACAGTGCAAAGTATGTCTTCACCAAAATCTCAATACTAACAATGTGTCTCAGATTTTCCAAGAGATAAGCATTTTCTCTGTGATGATCAATATGAGATTTCCAGGTTGGGGTCGGGTCAAGAGTTACTCCTAGAAACTTTACATCCGAGTTTGTATGGGACAAACTAGCAAAAAAAGATATGTAGATGATTTGACGCTATCTGAACAAATTGCACAGAAACCGAAACTACAGCTTCCATGTATCACATCCACCTCGGACTAATCTATTATCGGTTTCCTCTTCGTTCATTACCATAAACATCACGAACTGTGGGACCGTTTCCTATATGTCTGCCATAAAACTGAACCGAACTAACCGGATGAACGACGTGGTGCTACCAGAATATGATATTCAGGCTCTCGAGCTTCGTGTAAGAGACCCAAAAACCGCCGATTCGACCAGGGACCTTAATTCGTTTCTCGTGTTCGCGAATAGCGGCGTCCATCATTAATTACGTCGATCAGAATATTTCATAAGGAGGGCGTATACAGTGCTTTTCTTTGATGTCCCCCATCCCCTTTAATTTTTGAACGGGGTAACTCGAAAAATTGAAACTTGATAATGAAATTGATGCACGAATACTATATATTTTGGAAACCTCAAGATGGCTACTGGACAGAAAAATAAATAAAAAGGTTGGTCCTGACGGATACTTCACAACCCTAGAATATAAATTAAATATCTGCGCCTACTACAAAATGGCGGAACATTTGATAATTTTCTGAATACAAACATATTAATATCGATATCTTTGGAAATATTCGTTTTTCTCTGCCACATGGCAATCCCAACAACTCGATAACGTATTATAGGTTATTTTTTGTTCATAAAAACGAACATCATAGTGAGTTCAAACATTCTCATTTGGTTTTCGGTTTCACAAGTAGACAAGTACAACGTAATCTATCTCCAAAGTGGTCAATGAAAAAATCCGATAGAACTGTATTCGAATATGCTGGAAACAACTGTTTTGATCCTCCAATAACCGAAATCGTCAAGGCGAATTCTAGTGAATTAGATATGGATATTATTATTCCAACAAGATGGAGCACCATCACGTAACTTCAGACATGTAAGAAAATATTTGGATAATACTTTCCATGGTCGTTGGATTGGCCATCGAGGTCTCACAGAATGGCCAACCCGCTCGTCAAATTTGACAAGTCTACACTCTTTTCATGGGGCTGTTCGAAGTAGAAGGTGTACGAAACTGATCCTGCTTCAATATTGGATATGCAGCAGAATAATAGATATACTTTGTTCAACCATCCATTGCCGTTACGTCATACGTTGTCCAACTTTATCTCTCATTCATGAAATGGATGAGACGGAATTATGACGTCATTAACGTATGTCTAATGTCGATGTGAATTTTATTTGTTATTTTTGACAGTTCAGTTGTCATAGTTTGATTTGTTCAGTATTTTTGGTCATTTTTGCCTTTTTTAGTTAATTTTTCATTGCCTTTCCGGTATAATGAGGAAGAGCAAAGCCTAATTTTGAAGTTAATTGACTACTTAAGAGAAAGAGATGCTGGAGTGCCGCTTTTACCGTTAAATGCAGTCTACAACGTTTGTATCTACCTATGTTATGCAAAATGTAAGTTTTTATTGATTTGATTTTATTAAATTCTATAGCGTGTTGCTGATGCTCCAGAAATATCTATTAGAACTAATCAAAAACTAGCTACCAGTGGAATGAAAACAGATAAAGACTACAAAGACAAAGTTCATGTCGGACATGTTTCTGCTCGAGGATCATCGATTTATATCATACATCAACATGCATTAAGAACACGAGTGTATGCGATGTATTCTGCAGGTAGGTACATACTTATAATAATTTTGAGTGTAAAATAACATTCAACTAATATAAGACAAACGTAAAACAGCAGAATACGTCACCGATTATGACGTAACGGCAAAGGATGGTTGAACAAAGTATATCTGTAGAAATATCGACGTTACTGTATTCGAAAATGTTCGACGTGAAATATCGGATAGGCTGTTCTTATGTCAAGACGTTCAAGGCAACCATTTTGAGCATCTTCTAAACTGAGCTCATATTATATCCTCAAAGTATGAAGTGAACGTCGTTGTATTTGGGAAATTATTAAATTTTCCGCCATTTCGTAGTAGGTGAAGATATTGACTTTATATTCTTGGGTCGCGAAGTATTCTTCAGGAGCTTCAACATGATGTTTCACAAGATCCTCCTTTCCATTTTTCCCCAGATGTCTCCAAGTCGTCATTTCGAAGTTTACTCCAAAACATAAGTTTCAAATCATTGAGTTTATATATGAGTTGACCCGATCAAAAAAAAAAGGGGGGGGGAGATAAAAAAAGCGCTGTCGCGTCGTTGACTGTACTATTCTATCAATCACAATTCTGTTACGGGTGGCCCTTCGGTGCGGTGTGAAGTTTGCACTGAACGTTTTGTACATGGCGAAACAATTCGAAGCTTCCGGAGTTTGAGGTTGTTTTATGATTGTACTCAAACTGAACCAACTGGGAGAGGGTATGAATTCAAATAATTATTGTGAAATCAACTGTCGATTATATTCATAACAATTATTACGCATGTAGATTTATGTGGGGTCATGATGAAAAAATCCTTCAAAAAATTCATCTTAGTGTCCAAAGTGAAAGCTGAGTTTTCTCTTGTCTTTGTCAACTCAACATGTGTAAAGTGATTTTTTTTTAAATTTCGAATCATTCGTTTTTCATATATTCAACAAAATGTTCTCTCAAGATGGTATGTATTCGATGTTGATGCTTAACCGTCAGTTACACGTCAATGTGCGCATTTGCTGGTTTCCTACAATTTATAACCGCTTCCATATAGTTAATAATATCTAAGTACGATTTCACGGAACTCTCCTGAACTGGAACGTCGTTCCTTCTACTACTTCTGAAATTCTTTTCAAGTGGCAAAATCATTCATTCCAGTTCCATCTTTACACCAATTCTTAGACCATGGCAGAATTTGCTAGTTTTATTTGAACATGAAGTCATGAATCCGACCACTCCGAAAAGTTTTAAAGTTTAAAGTTTTTAAGTTTCTTGGAACCATAAACATTTTTGAGCGGTGTCAATTTCTGTGATAACTCTTCATCACCATTCTACAATACATTCCCGTGCTGAGTAATCGCCTTTTAAGTAAGGCCTCGTTGATCCATTGCTCGCACAAGTTTCGACTTCTGAGGGTTAACGATCATCTGAGGGTTAACGGTCAGCTGGTTAACGAAAACGAACAATTCTTGAAACCCTGCTAACAGGATGATCAAATGGCACACAAATATGGGGAATTTTGCTGGTATTCCGAACAAATAATATAGGCTGCCGATCGGTCAGCGTCCAAAAGAAAAATTATAGCCAGCCGACTGGGCTGTTCAAACATTTCGTAGGAAATTTGTTACTTTTTTCGTTGCAAACACAAACACATCTGAACTAATTTAATGGAAAGGGTCCTGGTGCCTATTATCATAGTAGGCATGTATCGCCAATTTTACCCCAAACTACTACAGGTCCAGCTCCCAACCAGGGTTTCCGGGCATCTTAGTCACATGTTAGAGACCCTGATAGCGCTGATTTAATCAGTTGCTCATTCATTAATTATGTCAATCTGAATATTTCCTGAGGACGTATACAGTGTCACTGACTCCACGAAGCTATCGATCACAATTCTGTTTGCGACGGTCCTTCGTCAGATCGTTGTTTTGAAAGTTTGCGCTGGAAATTGTGTGTGGCGAAAGAATTTGACACTTAGGACTGTGGTCGATCTGATCTGGAATCGATATAATCATTGCTATCGACTTATTGGTGTTAAATTAATTATTATGCGCAACAAAAAAATGGTAACCGCATCACCCCAGACTTGCCGTTTATATCAAACTATCTGAGGAAAATTTAGAAGTAACTATCAAACACGTTTTGCTTTACAATAGCTTCTTGAAACAAAAACATGTTTTACGATATTTCCAGTATTGCAGCAACCTCTATGACATGCTTTATCCACAAGTCCGCCACATGAGAAGGTGCAGACAATTCATTTTATTTGGGAAACATGTTTTTGTCCTCGGCATACTTTTCAATGCAATATGTTTTATCTTCGATTGTTGATATGATTATATTTTGATTTGCTTCCAAAATGACTAAGACCAAACTATGAATCGAATTGGAAAACACATCGTACATTATGTGAGTCAGAGTGTGAAATATAATAAGCAAAATCAGCTTCAACTCAATGATTTTCGAATTTAGTGTTGACCGTCTGAGGTTTGAAAGTAACCAATAGTTATTTATGCAACTAGTGCATGAAGAAGGTATTTTTTGCACGTTAGATAAATCACATGAGTGAAAAAAAGGCACTTCATGTGCTAGTTCCATAAAATATTTTTTCTACGATTGTTATAAATAAAACATATGACATATTCATATAAGATCAATTGTTGTACTAATATAAAATCACAAAATAGAAACGACTGTAACTTTGAACGATTAATGAATGTTTTACTTCATTATAGTTATGTTTAAAGTACGATTATTTGGATTATTTATATTAGGCTTTGATTCAGTTGTAGTTCTTGAGTTCCTTGTCACAGATATGGTATGCTCAATGAGTGCAGATGCACTTTTTGGTATCAGTAGCTCTCAAATATGATGGTTAATTATCGTCGATGTTGTTTCCGGAGAGTATTCTGGAGGCACAGATAAGTTTTTCATTAACAGAACTCTCTACATATCCCTCTGCAACCGTGGCCGACTTCTAACCACCCTGTTGTTTAAACTGTAATAAATCACCGACTGCGTCAACTTGAATTGACGCTGAAGTTCTATGACGATCATAAGAGACTTCGAGTCATGTATATCATGAAGTTTTCTGCCATTACCCTCGTGTGTTGTCGTCACTTTTGTGACAACAGGACAAGTGCTGGGCACTTCCACCAGATCCTATGCTTGGTCAATCCACCACGAGATGGGGATTGGTCCACCAATTTTTGGACAACTCGATGGCAACTAAAAGACGAATTGTATTGTGTCCCGTGTTTCCCAGAAGATTTCTATGTGGACAAGAACCCAAGACGTGAGGACGGGTTTAAACCTCGATACAGTGTCTGCACTGCTTACCGTTATTAGAGCTACCTGGTACAACTCTCAGGTTGACCACGTATCCTGTCAACCAAGTTATCGGCAAATATTGGACGGTAACCTACTAATGTCATTTCTCGTGTTGATGTGTTTAAAAAGTGACCACCAATTCATAGTATTTTACCTATGTCAAAAATGTCCGCTCAGTAGTGATAATTAATTGATTACTTTCGTATCATACAATGAGATGTAAGCTGTATCCGCTAGTTGGCACTAGCCTAGTGCACCCAGCTAAGAATCGTGATATTTCATTTATGTTGAATCATTTCGAATAATGGGAACGCACCTTAGGAACAGACTATGTCGGAAAATATCGATACTGGAGCATTATACACTCAACTGCTCCAATGCATCTCCGATTGAGACTAGAGATCCCAATACAGTTTCCTCTTGGTCATCCATTATGTCAATAACAAAACTTCCCAAGTTGTTTGCTCCACGTCACATTTCGGCAAGACATCATTTACAACTTTCTGTCACGGACAGTTATCGGACGATTATCGAGGAACTGTCGTCGGATGATCTTATAATGTAGAACAAGTTTGAGATGTTGATGATCAAAGATAGCGGGTTCAATATTGTTTGACGCTTGCCGATACAAATTAGTTCGAGGGTACTTTTGGAGAGTATATAAATTCACTGACATCATTCGTTCATGATATTGATAAAACAATTGGAATAATGAAGTGTTTGGCTGTCAAGATTGTTTTAAATTTACCTTCATCAGACAGCGAAGGAATGGAATACTTATTAAGAAACACCGTAGTTTTTCATTGTATATACGAGTAAACGTTGCGAGAGCTGATCATTAACCTTGACAGATTAAAGATCAGATTTCGGTTTATCCCGCGCCTCGAATCCAATCTTGTTATTTCGGTGTATTAGAGAAAGATTGTCAACAGATCAATCATCATAACTGATAACTCTTCAAAAACCACTCGTTGTGATTGATTTCTCATCGAAGGAATGTTATCTCTTTCGATTATACAAGTGTCTGAACTGCTGATGTGATGATTTCGATTTCTTATGATTGAATCGAGTTGAGCTACAATATCGAGATGCTTGTTTCTATTTTCTATTCAATATCACTCGAAAATCAACACGCCGATCATTTCCCGGGTCAGCTGATGTGCCAGTCGGCGTCTCTTTCTCGATCAAAAATGTCAGTCAGAGCTGGAACCCTCTTGTGAAATTAATAGCCGTTTCGCGAGATGTTCCAGCTGTGTTTCGATTCTTCGACTCGAAGCTTTTTATCAATTCTGTCACTCTGAAATGTTGGTCATGTTCTCTGAAAGATTTCTCGTCTCGAAAGCTATTATCTGTTTCATCTCGACGTTTGAAATGATATCACGCTTTATTTTTGTCGATGTGTCTGAATGTACAATGTTTTAGAGTGTTGTTACTTTTCGAAGCGTTTTATTTATTCACCATTCACCATGTCTATGTGATTTCAAGAATGAATAATTCAGCAATTGAAAGATTCACGTTACTGCAATTGACATTATTCAAGCTTTCTAATCTGAAAGTTACCTTTTCATTACGTGATAACATACATCTACCTATATTAATGAATTCTCAAGATTTGTCAGTAGTTGTCTCACTTCTGGAAAGTAATTTTTCCTTATAGTTCTCATGTTTTCATCATTACCTTTTCGACCCAAGGGTGCTTTCCTTGTAATTGAGAATACTTCATATTGAGGTTTTCACATGTCCAATACTGATGTGATCCAGGAATTACAATGAAAATTCAAAGTCAATCGTCCCATACTTGTAAATTCCAACATGAAATTATCCCTTTTGGTATGGTGAGATTCCAGATTTGCTCACAAGAATCACATCAGAACACAAACTTCAAATATATGCTCTCGAATTAGGCTATGCAGCCCAATAATAAAAAAAAACAACTTTCCATTGAATATGGAAATAATCTGATACTGGAAAAGCGATATGTTGATTCAATCTCCTCCACCATTCTATACACTGGCTGCCTCGTGCAGGAACAATTTTGAATTCCAAAATGACTGGAAAAAAGTCAAGGATAAAATGTTTCCCCAATATTTTGCGCGTGGACTAAAAACAATCAACAATGTTTCAGGGGGAGTTGCGAAAGTCCCTCGGGCCAACTTTGTGTGAAACCAATTAAAACAACTTGTTTTCTTGGATTTCGTATTCCTTTTGTAACCGTAAACAATAATAATTGTGTTGAACCTTCCATCGACGATGGAACAAATAAACTTCCGAATGAATATACATTTAGCGAACAATTAATTGAACTGTTCATGCCTAATTGACAATTATTCTTCCTCGACAAAATCAAAATCAACAACACGAAATAAATTGAATGGCGCGGCTGGAAAGAAAGTTGAATGGAAATTTGTACAGAGTGGTTTATTGAAACGAATGATCATGTATCATGTGATACAGTCAGTATCGAAATATTGTACCATTTGAGTCGAGTTTAATGTCAAAATTTCAATTTATATTATAGTTTGATGAGGGAAATGCTTTTCAGAAGGTGAGTACTAAAGATGTGACTGTGCTTGGTGAATGTGCCAGTTGTTAGTTCGTTGTTCCGATGTAGGAATTCATGTTGGTTTTGGAAATGGAACTGATCAGTGGTACAAATGTAGGTGGTAGAGAATCCTTGCGGAACCCCAGCATTATTGATGAATTCATTTCTATTCAATCAAATTTATTTGTTTTTTGGTGTGTTTCAATTATTCGAGAAGCAATTAATTAAAAAAAAAAAATAATTAAAGAAAAATTAATTTTGATATCTTCCTTATCTCATTACCAGGAACATAGAAATGATTGTGGTGAATGCCTTTATAAAACTGGCCGAAATATTGTTATTTGATTGAATAATGTGTGCAACTTGATTTCTCCAAGGAGTTGCTATCACGCTATTCAAGTTCATAATGAGGAATGTCAGTTTCCTGTACAATTTGTAAACCCATTGTTAGTGAGAATCGTACGGAAAACTTTTACTTATATTGTTTGTTGAATATGGATTTTCTCAAGTATCAAAATTATATTAACATTAAAGTTATTCGTTTCTATATGGTCAGTTCAACCATTAGCAATTCTCTTTCATGGAAGAGTCTCAATAAAACTTTGTTGTCTGTTGTGCCCAAGAAAATCTTCACATTTCGGCTGGTCCTCTTGATAAATGAAATGTCCTCGAATATTATCTCAATATTTGCAATTCAATGCCAATATTTTCTCTTTTATTGATATCTCTGAAGACATTGTTGAGTTTTGATATTTCGTTTTCCCACTGGAAATAACATTTTCTGATCTCAAAAAACATGATACATAACTGACAAACTGTCACCTAGTCGCAATATTGCAGTTATATTATCCCCAAAACAGAAAAGAACTTTTTCTTTTCACAATCTGATAACAATCCCCGATATATAAAAATGAATTGTTTTCGGAAACGCCCTAAAAATTACTTCCCGGGTTGATTGAAACAGTGACGGTGATGTTCAAATGGAAATGTATTCTATCGGGGGTTACCTATATCCTGAGTGCACCAAGATTCTTTCATTGTTGTTGAAATATATGCTGCAATACCATGATTTTTCGAAATTTTGTTCAACAAATGACTCCAGTGTATTATAATTTGATAAAATTTCGAAACCGCAAGTCGAGGGATTATATAAATTATTATACATGTAAGCGTTTGCTTCGATGCAAAATTTTGAAAATTGTGGAATTGCACTTATTTCTGTCGATTGAGCAGGGTGTAGGATGGAGATATGTTTAGATATTTTCCACGGAATTGTAAACTCCGAAAAATCGAACATAGGAACAATGTATCAACTGAGAAGTGAGCCAAAATCCAGGTTTCTTATGATCAATTTGATAGGTTAAACAGGTCTAGTACAGTTAATCGCTGTAAAAATAGGTGTTAGATTGACTCTTTTTTTTTGTGAATGAGTCAAACGTCTTTGAATTATATCCTCGTGTCTATCAGCAGAGTGTTTGTGATTTTTTTCTGATTTTACTTCTTTCATTTTCGAATGCCAGACTGATTTTTCGTTAACGTATTAATAACAAAGTCCGACAGAACTACAGAAACCGACGCCCGACTGAACAGGGTCCAACCTCATAATAATAAGTCAGCATCTCCAGGTGTGACATCAGTCATAGTAGACTCGCAGAGGAGAGTTGAACTACTACCACGCCGCTAAAGTAGCCGAAAGCTCCGGAATTCAAAATTCCAGTACATGGTCCTCAAGCCCGAAAAACTTGCGAAATATCGACACCGGCCGTGAAGGCCTACTTTCTTCGATAGCATATCTTTTTCACTTACTGTCTAATGTAAAATGTCATGAGAATATTCTTTGTGTATTAAAATATTTTTGTAGTATAATTGACGTCATACTGCTGAGACATTAAAATTAATTCATTATAACAACAATTAATTGGCAAGCATTAGTGAAATATCCTTGATTATACTCCGCCTGACTTTATCATCCAAGCAAAATCTTCCTCAGCTCAATACGTTGACTGTTTTTTCTTTCATTTCCACTTATGGAAAAAACAATTTATTAAAAGTATATGTTTTTTATTTCGTCCATTGATTATTGATGATACACAGATAATGATTCTGAAAGGGTTTCGTCATCGAAACACATTTCGTGTCCATTTAAACCTTGTATATCAGCTTGTATCCGGTTTAATCTAAAATACCTGACTAGTCTCACCAATATCGCTCGAGAGAATGCGTATCCGGATAGCAAACTGAATAATTCAGGATTTGCATTTTTAATATTATAGTGGAGAGGCGGGATATAGGAATACTGTTGTTGGGATGAAATAATCATCGGAATGTTTGTGAAAGAGCTTTTGTAATATATGGAAATATTGCGCTCCTACCTCGGCAAACTTCCTTCTCTTCGCCGCGATACGGTCTCGGAGAAATTCTCGCTTTCCCAACTACCTACTGCCGTATGAAAATGAGATTAGTTCCTAGAGTTGTATAATGGCGTTCTTAATATACATGCATATCATTTCGAAATGATTTTTGAATTTCGAGAATATTTGAATATCAACTCATGAACACGTAGCTAAATCATGTTTAGTAAACAGTCATCTAATCCCGTTTCCTTCACAATACACAAAAACATCGAAAACAGCCGAATAACTTTACCCAAATTTATTTTGTGAATGTGAAAAAACAAACATTACAGAAAAACATGGGAAATGAGCCTATCAAATATTGAAGAGTGATTGTATTGTGTGTTGAGTTTTTCTTTGCAGTTTTTTGCTGATATACAGTCAGTTTTTTTCATGTCGTACCACTATTGGCATATGATACGAACTTGGTTAAACTAGACAAAAGTTGCCTATTTCAGTGAACAATGAAACGATGTTTCCAAATCGAAAATATCACGGACCGTTCTTGAGATATACGGGGAAAACCGAAATGGCCCGTTTTCGTTTCTTTGCGTTGGCGCCTTCATTTTTATGAATATGGAAATGTGTTCAGGAGACTTTTATCTCTATTTCAAATTTACATCGATGTGCTGTGCCTCGATTATCAGTACGACGTTCCGTTTCTCGAGGGCCACCCTCAACTCTCTTTTTTCAAATACAGACCTGTATTTTTTTCATTGAAATTGAGTAGTCCTTGTCTCACCCAGTTCAGATATGTATAATACCTGATATTTATTTCTATGTTTCTGCCAATAAATTCCATTATCAAAGTCCGAACAATGAAAACCCTCCCCTTCGGAATACGGTCCCGATTTTATTTTTGATCTCATTTGAAAAGATATTTGACTTCAGTTGCGAGAATGAACTTCAAAATTAATCTACCTTGAATGAAAACACAGTACCAAAACTTCATATCAAATCGAGATCACATCCAATGGCATAGAAAATGAAAATTGAGAGGAATAACTAGGAATGATTGTTACATTCATTTTATACATTTTTTTGTCAAATAGGCAGGCGAGAATAATTTTGCTTATGTGTAAAATCCTAGGCAAAAGGCAATTTTTTGTCTGTCTTTGAGTCCTATACGTATTCCCCAACCAACCTATTTCAAATGAAAACGGAAAGTTTCAAACTTCATGAAGTATGTAGTGAGTCATGGAATAACAGAAAGTAGACGTTAAATTACAAATTAATTAATTCAAATCTGAAGGGTGAGTTAGTTTTACGTAATGGAGTTATCTAATGATGAAATAGTGGATATGTTGTTCGTGTATTCGAGGTGTTTGAGAAATAGCACCAGATCTCTGGCTATGTATCAAGAAATGTATCCCGTACGTCTTCAGCCCAATTCCAGAAGTTTTCAACGTATTGAAAGAAGTTTACTAGAGCATGGTTCATTTGTGGAACCAAAAAATAAAAGTTGCCCTATTACTGAAAATGGTGAAAATGAAATCGACGTTTTAGGTAAGTTTTTTAAAAGTATCATGTTACACATAGTGAAATAATAATTGGAATCAGGATTCGTGGAATACAAGAAAAATCAGAACGAGGAAGTATCTCTCAGAGAAATAGCAACGAATAGTGATATATCGCTTTCATCAACAAGAAAATTGAAGAAACATTAAATTCAAGACCTACAGAGTGAGAAAAGTACAGACTACAATGAAAGAGTAGTATTTTGTAGATGGCTACTGAGACGTTCTCGGCAAGATGATGAAATTTGTAGTAAAATTTTATGGTGCGACGAAAGCCGATTTACAAATAATGGATGGTTCAATAGGAATATTCATTATCACTGGCGCCAGGAGAATGCTTATTTACATAGAGCCACAAATTTTCAAGAGAGGTTCGGCATCAATGTCTGGCTTGGGGTCTTGGATACTAAAATCATTGGTCCCTACTCCTTTGATACTTCATTGACGTGGGAGTTGTATGATGAGTTCCTATCGGAGATTCTGAACAATTTTTTGGATGATTTGCCTCTAAATGTCCTGAGGAAATATGAATATTTTTAAAATGACGGAGCACCACCACATCGCACACGAATCTGTAAAACATTTCTCGATAAGACCAGGCCAGGAAGATGGATAGGAAACAATGGTCCTATTAAATGGCCACCGCGTTCACCCGACCTCACTCTTCTTGATTATTCGATATGGGGTTTCATCAAGGACAGAGTGTTCAGTTCAACTTTTGAAAATTTGGAAGAGTTAAAAGCTTCAATATGTCGAGCATGCATGGCTATAACTCCCCGAATGCTTCAAAACTGCCATACCATCTTAGGGCGAAAATGTGTTTGAGGAATGGTAGGCGTCAATTTGAACACCTTATCGGATGCTGGCACCGGTGACTGAAAAAAATGTGTACTCAAAATATGATTTGTTGCCCTTTTTTATTTTCACAGTTTTTTTTATATCAATTTCAAATAGTTTCAAGTTGAATGTGTATTTTGAAGTAGAATATTGCCTTTTTTCTGCAAAGGTGAGAGGAAAATTAGTAGAAAAAAATTGGAATTTTCATTGTTCGGACCTTGATGATGGAACTAATGAGCAGAAATGTAGAAACAACTACTAGGTGAGATACATATCTGATCTTGGTGAGATAGGAACTACCCAAATTCAGGAAAAAAAAGTACAGGTCCGTATTTGAAAAAATGAAATTGAGGGTGGCCCCGAAGAAAGAAACGTCGTATCGAAAATTGAAGCACAGTACATCGAAACAAATTCAAAACAGAGAAGAAAGTCTCCTTAACACATTTCCATATTCCTAAAAATTGAGGCGCCAGCACAAAGAAAAGAAAACGGGCCATTTCGGTTTTCCCCGTATATCTCAAGAACGGTCCGTGATATTTTCGATTTGGAAACATCGTTTCGTTGTTCACTAAAGTAGACAACTTTTGTCTTATTTAACCAAGTTCGTATCATTTACCGTTTTCGAGATGCCAATAGTGGTACGACATAAAAAAACGGACTGTATGTATATGGTGCAGTGTTCGTGCTTTAAAGCGTGGTCCGACTATTAGCCGGACAACCCCGGTTCGAATCCTGAGAGTACCTACCAGAATTTTTCAAATTCGGTATTTGTCGTCCAACCACGAAGCCAAAGTGGTTCGGATTCCACTTCATGAACTGTTGGTCCCAGATATTCCTGCCTATCTCAAGCTATCAAATGATCTTCTGAGGAGTTTCCCAAAAACCTGGAATATTCGCTTGAAAAAAAAAAGAGATCAATCATATACCATTCATTCACAAAAAAAAGAGTTCCTTCGTAGTTTTCGGAGATTTCAACCTACCACTATCTGAAAAAATAGTAATGAATACCGAAATCTATATAAGTGTAGGAGGGAAAATTTGTATAGATTCTGATATCACTTTTTAATTTAATCAAATTGTGGTAAATCAAAAACTCAAAAAACTATGAAGGAAGGATGCATCCACCACAAAATAATATCTTTTAAGCAGTACTCGAAAGAATTTGTCTGCTCTGCCTTTATTGCTCAATTTGTATACCAAGCACGAGAAACGTGAATCAATCTAAATGGCACTCGAAGAATTTTTCTACACAACATTGCACTGACATCAATTCTCGATCCAAAGCATTCGAAATCTACGGATTCACCAAACTGAGTGAAACAACATTCCATGAATTTTCGCTTCGCACAATATTAATCTTGATTTATCAAATCTATTTCAAGCGAGATCTGTCTATCAACTACTATTCAGTTATGATAACGAATCATAAACAGGATCATTTCCATTATAATTACTTACCATTTTTTAGGATATAGTAATCTTTTATGATTCAACACGTAACTATTTTTATCAGCAACTCAGCTTCAACATAGTATCTTTTCTTCAAGTTGCGTTGTGACTGTTATAAATACAAACGATTTCGGTCGATGTCGTAATAAAAATTTGCGGGATATTTGCCATTTGGTCTATTGAACAAAATTTTCGTCATACCGGACATTTTTCCTCAACACAGAGCCCCCATTTCATGATTCCATTCATATTGATTATATCATTTTCAAATGTTTCATGAAATAATGATCTCAGGAAAATAAAGACCAATCCCTTCAAGAATAGTATATTATGCAACGATCATGTGATAACCATTACATGAGAGTTCCATACGCTAGTTTATCTACACCAGATAAATGGTGAAGAACTACAAACATTATATTTATATTTGTATTGCACACAATAATACTAATTGAACTCATTTCTTTGGAGAATTCAACAACATTGTAATTAATGGAATTACTTCGAAAAATAAAACGATGAGAAAATAAGGAAGATCAAAAATTAAAAAAAAAAAGATTACTCGAGGCCGGAATCGAACCCGTGTCTCTTCCAACTAGTCCAACTAGTTATTTTAATCTCAGCGCCTTAGACCGCTCGCCTACGAAGGGCTCAGAAAATTTGATTGAAAAAATAAAGAAATAAATCATGCATTTGTCAAATGGAAAATTCAATCATTCTAAATGTATTTCTGCCGGTGAAGGGGTCGAAGATGATTCTCCCATATCGCTGGTATCAGACATTTTGTTATGATTATCGAAATTTGGCTATATTCTTCAAAAATTCAATACCTTCACCGATTTTGACTTGACAAACGTCGAATGCAGAGCATGCACATTATGCTTTATTGAGAAATAATGGGTTTCTATTGGTTGAAAATCTGTATCGTAATGGATTTCATTATAAAGCGGGTTGTGGACATATAAGTGTATTATTAGAGTACGGGTGTAGATAAATATGTTTTTCTACAAACGTGTTGAAAATACCATTTTCAGCACTCCATAGAATCCTTAAAAATGTCACTTTAAGGCACTGAGTGCCGTAATATCACTTTATAGCACTGAGTGCCTTAAAATGTTTATGGCACTGCTGTCAAAAGTGAATTGTCAGATTTTGAAAGCAAGATTTTGAGTGCAAAAGGCACTCATGTGAATTGCAGAATTCGCTTCGCTCATTCTGCCAACCTTCACATGCGTGCCTTAAAAATGTACTTTTAACCATAATCTGAAAAATCGAAGAATAAATGATGAAATCTTTGACATTGTGTATTGTAACTCGTCTAGTATTGTTGTATCATATGTAATGACTGACCACAAAAAAACTTAAATAAATATCTCTATATTTTCACCTCTTTATCTATCTGTCTATCATTTGCAAATAT
This sequence comes from Zygogramma bicolorata, assembly GCA_032362365.1. Taxonomy (NCBI): domain Eukaryota; kingdom Metazoa; phylum Arthropoda; class Insecta; order Coleoptera; family Chrysomelidae; genus Zygogramma; species Zygogramma bicolorata. The sequence continues at coordinate 6,323,018 of JAVJAQ010001667.1, read as the reverse complement.
CATACCGTATGTATCAAAGTTTATCTAGTCTAGAGCGTATTGAAAATCGTCTTGGATAATTTCAAGTTGATTATTTGCCAGAACCTTTTTTTGAGTAAACATCCTCTGATAAAATTTGTTGAGGATTTTCATCGTTTACCGAAGTCGATTATTCGCCAGAAGCTTCTTCTGAGTTTCTAATGAAATTATTCATTCGCCTGAATTATCAGAATATCATTCAATCTCAGCTAAACGCTAAAAGTTTTCAGTCGTGCCAGTGGGGTATATTTTTTGAAGCTGTTCTATATCTTCGTTTATCGTCAGATTCACTATAATCTTTGTCAATTCACACCATTGATGTAATGGTCATTATTGCATGAGTCCGATTTCTATCAGGGATTGGACTATTAGAATTTACCACGTGGAGATACTGATCTGTATAATTCAGTTTGTTGGCAGATTGCGGCTCATTGTCGACCAACATATCCATCGGCTTATGGGTAACATGTCGGAAACTGGCCGCCGTTCCCAATTAAATTGTCTCCGTGGGGAACGAGAGATTTCGATGATAATGCCTTGGGTTATATACAGAGTGGAATTGTGATGTATTCTGAAAAAGAGTTCATTTCGGAATTTTTTAGAATATGCTCTTTCCGGAGATCCTGAATTCAATTGAATTCGTTCAATAATCCCGAAAAGGATTGCAGCAGATATTCCATACCAACTTTCATCCACATGTAAGACAGATCAAACCTATCAAAAGTTGAATTGTTGAACGGAGATTGAGGTTGTGTTGGTATTTGCTCAAAGGATGTTGAATTTCATCGAGGTATAGAAGCTTTTTCTGAAATATAAGTCAAACAGCCGATTGCACCGACTTTTTGTTATTTTGACCATTTACAAAGGGAACGTTTAATTTCATTGCTCTCTCAACTCTTTAAGTTGGCACATTCATTTGTGGGAACATCCAATCAGCTCCAAAAGCTTCATTACACTAGGTTAAGGCGGAACCTTTTAAAAAAATCCAGGACACTCAGTTCCTCATAATGATTGAGTCGTTTAACCTGCGTGGGAACCCCAAATCTTGGGAGTCTACAACTTTTATGTCTTTTTTCAACCTAACTTCTATTGCATCATTTTCTGAAACATTGTAACAGTATAAACCTAACCTCACAAAGGTGAACCACTCACGTTTGGTTAAAGGAGAAAATATGTCGAGTTAGGTGAGGGTTTATTAATGGGTTTTTAGTAATCTCTCAAACTATGAGGCAATCGCTGCAATGCGTAAACTGACCTTTTATGGCCCGTAAGTATAATGCTCCCATAACAAAAAGTTGGTGCAATCGTCTATTCATCTTCACAAAACCCCAAATTAATCCTTCAGTAACATATATATGTGCGAAATAATTATCTGTTCATGCAAAATCAATGCAATGTGAATTAGGCGACAGTCGACCAGGTTGCCATGTAGAGAACGGACTTACAACTAGTGTTGACATTCCCATATTAGATTTATATCATCAGAACGTTGGATCTGTTCAACTTTCATCACTGCAGGCACAGTTATGGCATTTTCTGCGTATAGACAGTGAGATATCCAAATCAAAACTTGATTTGACGTTCCGAGGATTTTTTTTTGTTTGAAAAGCAATACCATATCTTATTCTAAAAATATATTCCAAAGTATTCCAAATCTTTGTATACCGTTAAATTCACTAAGAAAACGTTTGACACAGTTGAGGACCACATTTTATTAAATATCTTGAATAAAATAGGTATAAGAGAATGAACTCATGATTGGTTTCGATATTATTTTTCATTCAGAAAACAATGAAACACTATAATTCAATTCCCAAACCTGTTTATCATCAAGTTGTTCACTCAATAAGGCATTCAACCATTTTGATAGTTATGAAAACTCAGGTCAGATTTTGATTTATTTTCAAGGTATAAGACTTTATATCGAATTATCAATTTCTCTCAGTCATGCAGTAAATTGAAATTCAGAAACAATTCGAAAAAATATCCGTTAACTTTGATAGGACAAAAGTCACTTATTCTGAAACTTCTGATCGCTTCACTTCATTCCATACAATGTATTACTGACAAATAGGTATATCCTGATTCCCATGTAAGTATGTTCCTTGAGAAATTAATGAATGTTGATGTTGATTGTAAAATAAAAAGTTTCGTGTATGTTGACCACTTTTATCGAGAAATGAAAAGAAATTGATTTACTCTCACTTCGATTCTTGGAGAAAATGAACAAATGGCTCGATTTGGACTTTTCACGCTTCACTAATACCTGAACATGTCGGAAGGAAAACTGTTCGACATCATAAAATATTGAGGATTTCTACCGATAAAAGTTCTATATGTATCTTCTCCTAGCTGCGTTATTCTTTCGATCAATCAGCCAGCTGCAGGATAGCCGGTCTTCGATTTATAGGAATTGTTCGATACCGAAATAAATGAATTGTGGTGGTCATTTGTTACATCTGAAATATTGTTTTCTAAATTGGTAACATTTCTGAATCCAATATAAAGTTGAAAACCTAATATTGTGCGGTGAACCTGAAAAGATTCGATCACACCTTTTGGTGTTTTTCTTCTCCACCAGATTATTCTGATCGGAAAGATCTCAATTCCTCCTTGAAAAAAATGGCATAGTTTTGAATTATCTCGAGAAATTTACTACATTCCATCTCATGGTTGGCATCGGGGACGATATTTTTTCAAGATTGATCCAGCAGAATGTGGAATCAAGATTAATACAAAACTACACTGATTTTTTTTCATTCATTCAATTGCGCTTTTTACTAAAAACTACATTAATATTCTATATCTTCTCATTGGGTAGTATCTATATCAATTCTGGTTTGGTTTCTTAATTCTCTGTTAACTGATATCGAAATTAATGACTTGAAATTATAATATCAGGGTTATATCCGGTTATATCTTAGAGTGCACCAAGGTTATTAGGTTCAAATGTGTGCTGCACTTCTATGAGTTCCGAAATTTTGCTTAGCAGATGACTTGAGTGTATGATAATCTAATACCGCTGGTCGAAGGTATTATCTTGAATCATTATTCGCTTGAAACCAATATTTTGAAATTCGTGCATTTTGGTCGATTGAGCTTGTTGTAGGAGGAATATATATTATATTGAGATTATTCCCAGAAAAGATGTAAACTCAGAATTCCTCATAATCGAGCACGGCGACAATATACTAAGTAACCGAATACCAAGCAAAAACTGACCACTCATCAGCGGAGAATTTTATATCAGAACAAATTTTTATCAATGCTCCATCGATGCAAACTTTTTGGATGAAGAAACGTTCCAGCATACCGAGCATACGGTTCCACCTGCTGTGGCAGTCAAAAATCAAACTAAATTCTTTGCCTTTTTTCCCAGCATATTTTTGGAAAAACATGTTGTCTCGCTGTTTTGCAAAAGGCTTCTATTCAAGACAAACAAAAGTAACTATTTCCACATACTGGATCCAGCTGAAATTATGGGATGCTGGATCCAGCATCGCAATCCCTACTCAAAAACTAACAAAGCTGCTCCACTCTATACTAAACTGAAACTCATGAATATCGGAACACTATCGTTCCGGAACCGATGCGAATACAGCCTATCATCATATGTCACTGTACCATTACTTCGTAATGTAAATTTCCAATTTTCCGGTGACGGTTCCACCAATCAGAGTGTGCCGTCATACATCGAAGGCTTGCATGCACGTTTTCAATCAGGAAGCGATCGCTGCACCACATCGCAGTCGCTACGTTGAAAAATACACGAGAAAATGTTATTGAAGATCGATATCATTAGGATCGGTCGATTAAATGAGTTGGCACTTATAATTTCGATTTGGGATGAATCCTTAGTGCATCTGACTAAATGAGATCGGAAATATTGAAGTGAGACCTACAGTGAACTTGAAAATTTCGTAATTACTAGTGGTGTATTTCAAATTCTACGATTTCATATCGGCGAAAATATCGTGGAAATGCAAAATATTCCGAATGGTATTGAAGGCGTATTGGTTTGAACTTCCGTTGTTTTTATTACCTCCCCTACTGAAAGCTGACAGAAAATGATTTCGTTGTTATTCTTTGGCAAGGAATAAATTTTTTTCTATATATTTTTTGGGTTGATAACTCACTACAAGCTGAAAGAATGAAGTTTGGATGTTGAAGTCAATAGATTTCTTCAAGGACAGACTTCGAATATATCCTCAAAAGTTGCTACGTTTATTGAAAAACAGTTCTCTTCGAATGAACTACGGTTCATTATTAGCAACTTCTAGTGCAACTCAAATAAGAACTAATATTTATAGAAACATGTTTTTGTCAATTTCGAGATAAAACCCAAATAGAAGCATGGCAGAGGACAAATTGTGAATCACTTTCAAGAACCGAAGAGGATCCGGTTTCCGATACGTGAACAAAGATAATAAGAAAGTTTATATGCAAATTAGTCCTTGTATTTTCGATAGGCAAATTTGAGTTATACGCTGATGACTGATAGTACGTAGTTCCCATGAACTATATGAATTATATTCATCAACGCAGATTTCGGGGTAGATTGGAGGCCTGTCCTTTCAGGTTTTTATAAATTCCAATACCAATTCTATATCTTCCCAGATTTTCATTGCTTTTCAACCCAAAAAAAGGAAGTAATGAAACTCAACTGCATAATTCAATTGAGCAGCTGATCGAAACTGATTGATGAAATATTGTTGTGAATTATTTCATGAAAAAAGTCTAATAGAAAGGTTCGAACATTCATGGTAGCACAGACCTGAACTGAAAATGATATGAAAAACTGGAAAAGAAACAAAAAATTTCAGATTGAAGGTGGCAGAAAAAACTGAAACTCTGGTTTTCTGTATTTTTCGAAGTCCTGAAACCAGTTGAGACATTGAAAAACAATATTTCAGTTTTACTGCTTTGAGATTTGTAGTCAGGCACTAAGGAAAAAAAATCAGGGCATATTTGTGCTATATTGCATACATGATTGTGCAGACCTTATTAACTGTTCGGAATGTGAAAATGAACCACGTTGACTTCAAAAATTTGTTTTACAGTTGAACTCCTATGAGAAAAAAGGCCCATTTTTTCACTCCGATAACGTGTTCTAGGATATCCAGTGAAGACATCGTAAATGCAACTTTGGCTCAACTGTGTTCAACCCATTACTTGAACCACTCATATAAATTTTTTAAATGCTGAAACAATATTGATTTTCCATATGGAAAGCCACGCCTATCTCTGATCACCCGTCCGACACGAGAGCGGAATAGATACAGAGCGGAACATAACGTGAACGAAGTAGTATGTGACAACGAGAACATTACGTTCGTTACTTTATAGACTTTGATAATGTCTACCACAGCTGTAGGCGAAACGTCATGAATAAAAGCCTGTGGACCACGGCTAACGAACTGGGTTAACGTTTGAAACAGTGCAAACAGCGAACCCGAACATACCTAGTACCACCGAACATGTGAACAAATTAAGTTAATACTCAAAACGAGCAATTACCATTAATCTAAATTTACATGATGGAATGATTGTTATCAGTTGCTACAATTGTCATTCGTATTTTAATTGCTATTGGGTAGTTGTGGACGTGACCACTCTGTTTCGAGCACCATTTGCAGACTAAAAATGTATCTCACGCAATCCAAGTATTCACTATCGAAATTAAAATCGAGTTCTTTCATTACCAATTGGAGTCGATGACATAATCGTTTGGATAACGATCTCCTATGGCAGTGCTCACGACATTCGATGGAGTCCATTATCACGTTTCTGTTTTTCGTTCTTAGAAATGGTTGTTGATCAGTTGTTTCAATGTTGTTTCAATATAAATAGAATAGAAGTTTATTAACTACTTTCTGTACAGAAACACATTTGTAGAACGTCGCAAATAGGTAGAACAAACAAACATGTTACAAAGTAACCTACTGAATATATTGGTATCTTTACAACATACTGATATAAAATTTCGGTATCAGTTCATCATAAGGAACAGTGACTTAGAGCATGGGATAATTATTCCGAAGTAGAAAAAAACAGTGATTCAGAAGGTGGGTTTCCTTTTCTGAAACAAAACATGTTCATAATTTCAACATCATCTGGTTAAATATCGTACAAATTTATGTTTTGAGAGTTTTTTCGTTTTTATCAATTTGAATGTCTGATCAAGTTAACAATTTCGTGTATTGTGATTATAAATATTAGATTGCTTAGAGCTTAGATGATAGGGGTGCCTTTTAATGAATAAATATCAGCACAAAAAAGTGAAAATGGAAAGGTAATGGCATTATTTTAAAATTTATGAATAAATCACGGCAAGATGAACCCAACACACCAGCAAGAATTCACATCCCTTACTTTTGTAATATGAAAATTGATTATGCACCACTCTAATTTCCCCATGTTTCAATACCATAAGAAATATGGGATTGAATGAGTAAGATAAAAATGCCATTTTTAGAGTGGTTAAACTGACTATATGCTTGTGATAGTGGGGTGTAATCGTAGATATATTGTGACTCCAAGTGGTACTCGAGAAAAGGAATCTGAAAGAATTCGGCGCCTCTTGGAATTTCAACTCAGTTTTCGTTTTTTGTGAATGTTGGCCTAAGACCAAAGATGATGCAAGCAAAATACTATCACTCCGAAAAACACATGCTACTTTGTCTACATATGTGAAAAATGCAAATCTCTGATGACCATTTTTACTCCCGAGGCATAAGATCATTTTTTTGTGCCGGCAGCAGTAAAAATAGAATAAGGTGGTGATGATTTATATTTGCTTCTGGAAGAACGTCAATTTCAATATAGTCACATCGCGAAATGCATTTTCAACTTTCGAACAAAAACTGTTTTTGAATAAACATTTACAGCATACCGATATATTCTAAAATAAATTTATTATTTATCAACGAAGCTGCTACGAAGGATACACTTAAACATTTATCTTGAAATTATCTTTTTTGACAAAACTATCCGAATTGTATCATACCATTTCTCAATTAGCTATGTAACATTTATTTTAATCTTCGAGATTGAAAAGTAATTCTCCTGTGAATCTTCAGAAGTAGTTTTCGCTTCCAGCCCAAAGTTAGTAGAACAATATTGTTGAATGTTTTTTGAGGGGGGTGAATATGTCATGAAATCCATTTTTGGGTTCCTTACCCCTTACCCTAAAGATGAAAAAGAAAGAGCTTTCAAATTATCTCTTTAGGGCCAATTGGTATACGTAACCGCAGTATTTTAAGTTACTATTTTGCCAGTTACGATGGCTTAACTCAGACTGAACTTAACTGTGTTCAATCTGAGGAAAGGGTAGAATGAGACCTCGGAGAAAACTTTTGACGAGACCTGGGGAGTGGGCAGATTGAGGCCACGGCGTCAGGTCACAAATCTCTCCTCTGCGTGACCTCAGCGTGAAGACGAATTAATTTCCCTTGAGAATGGCCCCAAAATCGGAGCCGAAACGTCAAACGCAAAACTCTAGACGGGATTCAACCCGAACTCTCCGAATACATATTACATCTTCATCAATTGATTAATTCAACAGCTCTCAAGTATTTTCAATATACTATGCACCTAATTAGTCTCTTCCCTCGTTTCAATGCTTCTTTCAAATTCTTGGGTTGATATGTGCGAATCCGCCAAAACCTCTGTTATAGAGCCTTCACCATTTTGGATGTATCTAAAGGATCGCACTCATTTGCTTGAACAATAAATATGTATAAGAGCTTATATTTCTCGTACTACACGGTATATTGAACTGAATTGGTGCAAAAGAATGTGTTTTATTTCCCATTCCAGAGATCGAAACGAATGATGAGCTTGCTGTATTAGCGTTGAAGAATGTCGAATTGTCGGTGTGGGTAGCTTTCTACCTAAAAAAATTGTAGATGGGTTTCTTGCGAATCAATTCCGAGTGAAAAGTGTGCTATGACTACTTGGAGCTAACAGCCGAAAGGATTTATGACGATTGTAAAATTTGTAGTGATAATTTTATGGCTTTATTCATTATACTAGTTTAGGAATCGAGAATTCATTCTTCACTATAATATGAAATATGTTGCAAACTACCTAAGTACCACACATATTAGGTGGGATCAATATCGTTCCGAAATTATGGAAATTTTGGACTCATATGGTAAATATCACTCTTTGTTCTTTGATGATATGTGACTAGTCAAGGGTATCAATCTACATGGAAAAATAATGACAATTTTAAGGGAAAAATTTAAATTGTTCCATATTTTCGTAAACATTTGGGAAATTTTAGTGAGATTTGGTGATGAGAGTTAATTTTTCCTCAATTGAAATATCATTTTCAATTCCAAAAAAGTGATGAGTTGTATATATTTACAATATACAAATATATTGACATATTGAACCGGAAACGTTCGATACGAAATTATTCAATTCAATTTACCTCATGATTATTCTGACATTCGAATCTAATCGCCTGGCATTTAGGTATCTGAAATAATTTCAAAATCCAACATTCACGAATGAATGGAATTTTTTCATTATAGACTTTGTTTCTTACTTTGATAATTATGGGTTTATTCGATGTTCACGCTATAGTGATATTTGAATGTGCTTCTTTTATGTGCTTCTTTCAATAGGAGTAAAATATTCAACCAATTTTGGAATTCCTATATCGGTATCACAGTATTTTGCAAATATGCAAAATGAATTGATAGTTGGATATTGTTATCTATTCTTTCACACAATATGAAAGAGAAATTGGAAAATCCCACGTTCAAAATTGAATAAAGAGCATATATATGCAATCAATAATCATTATCCATTTTTTGAACCGATATTATTGAATATAACCAGACAATATACCAATATTGTACTTACCAGAATTCCTTTAGAATTTTTCAAGACAATATAGAACCAATTTTCATATACTATATACTTATGTGTAATTGAAAGTGCACGTAGGGCCTTGTTTATGTTTACCCTTCACCAAAGCTGTGAAGAAAATCCCCCCCCCCCTCCCCCAAAGGAAGTTCGTGTGTTAATCCACTGCCGATCCACACTTGTTATGTGTCTTGTCGACGATAATTACCAACTGTTTAATACCAGTGGTGATTCTATGTACTTGTGAAAATATTATATTTTTAGAAATGGGTCAACCGGATCTAGTCTTGTTTTATTTGGAAATACTTTCTCCTGCAAATCCCTCTACCCGATGAGTAGATACAGCCTGCCTCACTCACTTGTTGTAACTTGGATACCTGCCAACAGTTTCTTCCTGAAGCGCTTCTCTTACATTTCTCCTTTCTAGGTTCACTATGTGTTCTGAATTTCATAAAAAAAAATGTGACAAGAATCTAGTGGAAAATCAAACGCTGTGATTTTTATGTCAACCTCTTTTTTGTATTGGCAATAGCGTTGGAACTCATTTGTATTGTCATATCATGAAACTATGTCTTTTTTCATATGTTATATAGTTTAAAAAACTGACAATTGATCGAACTATTGATTGAATAATTAATTGAGGCACTCAAAGTAGACCTTGAAATTGATGCAATCACATTCACTCATTTTTTCGAACATATGGCCACAGAATTTCCATAATGGGTCGAGTATTTTTCCATGTAGAGACTAAAGTAATCGTTGAATGCTAAGATGATAATGTGAATCGCCTCGATTCTTCTTTTAAATTCGTTCGTATTCCGATTGGATAACATTCCGCTATTGGAATAAAGAGCTGAAGTCTCCTTATTTGTTTTTTATGGTTGAGGAATCGTTCGCGATCGAGATTGACCCAAAAATGCAATCATCATGAAATGTGCTCGTGGAGAATATAGAAAGCCTCGTTATACGAATATAAGACGTTCGCTTTCTGGGAACAAATTAATAGCTTTGTTTTGTATTCGTTCATTTTGTTTCAGTAATTTCTCGCTCACAATAGCTGGAAATATAAATAATTGGGGAAGGTGGAAACGGTGATTGAAAATAAGATGAGTGTACTGTTCATTCAATAAAAAGTTTTTTCCATCGGAATAGACTTATTATTCATTCGTTTTCATGCAGTAATGTCAAATCTCTACTCAATTATTGAAAATCGAATTTATTTGAGTTATAACTTACAACGAGATATCATGATCAAGATGACTGAAACCGTCGTGTTGATACTGAAATTTGGGATGAAATTAGTGACATATGCCGCCAAGTATGATAATAGACTTCAACGACACTTCCATTACGTCGAATGCTTTTAGGGTGAATTGAAATGTCAGGCCAGATATTCAACAGGCTTTGCCAGTCACGTACTTCATTCCACAGTTCCACAGGGTTCAGTTCTAGCGCCCAGTTTGTTCCTGCTTCATATCAATGATTTGCTGAAGTAAACATCTCATTCAGTGCTTAGTTTTGCGGACGACAGTACCCTAGTACAGCTTATCCAATCCAACTTGGCCAGAACTGATAGCTTATATGCCCAGCAATCTCTGTGACGTATACTAAGATGAGAAAACACCTACTATATGTGTTCACTGTGTTGAAATTTATTCCTAGAAGGTGTTTTTTTTTTTCGTCATGGTCTACACTACCAGTGTGCAACTGAAAAAGTATCTGAGTTTGTGCCAAGATGGATTGGATAAGCTGTACTAGTTTCTCTTTCAGAGACCCCATATCAGCACAAGAAACAAAAATTCAGAGAAACATTCGCGTCAATAGAATCAACGATGACTTGTCAAAAATAATAGAATGGGGTAACATTAACTCGGTGGAGTTTAATGCTGGAAAAACCCAGGCATGTCTCTTCTCAAAGAAAGACGATCTATCATCATCTAGTGTTCAGATGTCAGGATTAACTATTCCTACTTAGTCGAGTACCTCAATGCCAGGAATTACTATCAGTAATCATCCCTCATGGGAAAACCATGTTTGATCGATCGCTAAAGGTGCTTCCCAGAAGCTTGGACTTCCATTTCTTGCGAAGAAATACCTCACTTCTCGTCAGCTTCTGATGATCTATAAGGCTCAGATACGACCTGTCTCGTTATATAGTTCTCATGTATGGAGTTCGGCACCAAAATATTCATTGACGCTTCTCGATTCTATTCAGAGAAAAGCTATCCGTCTTGTTGGTGATTCTTCGCTCACAGCCTCGCTCACTTCGTTGGAGCATCGTAGAAGGGTCGGAGACTTGTTTCTCTTTCATTGATATTTTCACGGTCTTCTGAATTAACATCAATCGTTCCACTCTTGGCAGTATCTACACAGAATTCCCAATTTTTTGTTGTGAGTTTGGACACCTGTCGAAACTCTCTTGCTCAGGGATCTTTTTTCAAGAGAACAGCTGAAATTCGAAACTCCCCGCCGAGAGGGGTTTTTCCATAGGCTTTCAACCTTTTCTCCACACCAACAATATACCAATTCAGATTTTAGGAAAGAATAGTATTCCTTGATGTGCCTTCGCTCGATCTGGATAACTTTGATCAAGTTTTAGATGTGCTAAATTTGCAATGCGAGATATGTCTGAATTCCAAATTCAATCTTATCATTTCCATCTTCGATTAACTCATTGTCAATATTTGTAAATTGTCTGGATTAGAAAAATAATACATTTCCCAATTTAGTTAGTCCTTCTCCTGAGAATATGTTCCACTTTTTTCCATAAATGGAATTGAACAGTGGCTCCTCAATATCAAGTGTCAAAATATTGATCAGTTTTTTTCTTATTATAACTGGTGATTTGTCGTTTGCGATCCATTTCATATATTGTGTTTGGCACACTTGCTTCCAAAGATAAATGCCCTGAGTTTCGGAAATGGAAACAAAACTTGTTCTGTTGGAAATTATAAATTGTTTTTTGAATTCTTCGAGGATAATCCACTTTTCACTGATATAACTGACGATGGCATATCCACTTTATTATCCCATCCCTACAATTGAAATTATTCCATTTCTACAATAACAATTATACCGTATTATCCTTCAATACAATGATAAACAGCGTGAAAAATAACACTATTTATGGTACCTATGAAAGATGCAACGTCCATGTGGAATGTATCAATTCGTTCAATATGATGATTGCCAAATATGTACAAAAATCAAGATGTGATGTAATAGAACATTATCCTCTTGAAAATCGAAAAATTTGTATCACAAACATGCACTCTTGATAATCATTAACCTTTCGACTGTTTCTTTGTAAGAGCACGGCACTGATCTTCAATTGATGAATGAACTATAAACGTCAGCACGATTTGAGTTTCATTTGGTACAATTCGGGTTTTATGGCTTACGAAATAACTGAGAACAATCAGTTTCGGGAGCTTTCGGATATTTTATGCTCTCAGCAAGAGATTGTACGGAATTAGTGTGAGATTTTGGACAATTACCTACCCGTTTTATGGCGAGCGTTCTGAAGTTGTCGGAGATAATTCCACTTAAAGACTTACGTAATTTTGACCTTTTATGTTGAACTTTCGATGTTAATCCGCGCTCAGAATGCTGTAACGGTGCTCTGGAAACTCGGATCCTGCAATGATTTCGTCGAAACTTCCGGAAAGAACTATTTACTAATTGGATTTGTAACGGAATGTAACGCAGCCACGACGAATTCGGAGTTCGTAATTGTCCTCGACGTCCATTGTTTGAAGTTCAACTGTTTCTGCCGTGATTTTGGTGAAAGAGGAGTAATTAGTTATATTCATCGGATGACAATAAGTAACGAAATGTAATCGGTTTTACAATAATGGGAAAATTATTGTGGGTTTGTTGGAATTATGTCAGATGTTCTTCTCAGCGTTCTTGAGAATGACTTCAAAATGGAGGTCAAAACGTCGAACAAATCAGAAGATAACGAACGGATAAAAACTCGGAAAATTCATTTTGCATATCGAAGATCCCTTAAAACATCAATTTCTACATAATAGCTGGACGGCAGGATACAACCTTAGAGAGAGGTTAATGATATAATCATCAATAATATCGTACCTAGTCGAATAATAATTGATGAAAATCATTATAAATACGAGTTTCTATGGTGAATAGACAATTGAAGTATTTTCTTTGTCGTGCTTGGTTATTTCGTAAGGGTAGTTATTGACCAGAATGGTATGGACAGATATTCCTCTCACAGTTCTTGAGAATGACTTCAAAATGGAAGTCTATACCAAACGAATTTAAACCCGGAAAGTTCATCTTGCATATCGAAGATCCGTGAAATCATCAATTTCTACATTATATATATATATATATATATATATATATATATATATATATATATATATATATATATCGGTCGGTGGTCTCGGTAGTGTAGTGGTTAGCACATCTGCCTATCAAACGGAAGGCCGGGGTTCGAATCCTCGCCGGGCCACCGTGCTGGGTAATCGCACGTTAAAAGGTAAGGCCTCGTTAATCCATTGCTCGCACAAGTTTCGACTTCTGAGGGTTGACGTTCGTCAGCTGGTTAACGAAAACGAACAATATATATATATATATGCCAGCTTCATTCCCTAAAAAATCCCCATGAATGTAATACTCCAGATGAACTAATATCCGGATTCCCCGTAACGTATCAACGAAAGGTCCTTAACAAAAGTTCAAATAGCCCAGGTTGAGCTAATACGCGAAATACCCTGCTTCACGAGGAAAAAAGTGTGGAATGTATTCTTATAGTGAGGTCTTTCAAATCGTTCGGATATACTCGATGCTTAAGCTCGCACAAGTTCAGAGGGTTTACCTCGTTTCATTCGCGTGCTACTTCTATACTCTGGAAATAAATTAGTCATTTTCCGGGTGGTTTCGGTACCGATCTGCAGAACTTCAAATTGATTCCATTTCATCGTCTTTTATCCTTTCAGACACGATGCACCATGTAGATAACACAAACCAATTAAATTTTTAATCTAGAAGCAGCTGCACTCCGAGATAAAAATTTCTTTGCCAATAAAGTATCTTTTTATGAAAATCTTATTCCGAAGAAGATTAGTTTGTGTTTCCAGACTGCAACAGGCCGGACTAATTATAATAATGCCTTAGGAAAAAATGGTGAAAGTTTATGCAAAGAGGAAATTTGATTGTGCGCACTTGTGCATTTCTGTTTAGTGGAATTCATTTTTCGTGTTCATTTACTGACTAGAAATTATAGTATTTCAACAATTCTCGTATCAATCGGTAGCTCAATCGGTAGCATCGAAACCTCTAGTATAAAAGTAAAAACTAGAATTGAACTGGCCCATACTTGATGAAAATCCATATTTACGAAAACTTCACATTTTTTTGATGGGTTTACAAAACTGCGACCCGTGTTTCGCTACACAATATCTTCCTCAAACAGAATGGATAAAAAAATATTATGAATACATGATTTATTCCGTGTGAGAAAGCTTTTTTAGAGCGAAACACGTGTCGCGGTTTTGTAAACCCATTGTCAGTGTCAGTGAGAATCCTACAGGAAACTGATGATATTTTTGAAAAATAAAACGTTCAATTACCTCAAGAACGAACTCGACGCTCCTTCCGCTTACAAATTAAGTATCTTCAGGGAAAGAAACTGATCAATTCATTCAGTGATTCAGCAAATCCGGAAGAAGAATGTTTTTGGAAGTCATTTTTATATTTGCTGAAGTATAAAATGGCATTTTTTTGGAATCCAAATGAGCATTAGCGGAATGTATGAAACGATATGGTTCATTACCAATAAGGTGATTTTATGAAAAATAGACGAATATATCTTAACGAATTGGTAGTTGAGAGCAATTATTTCACGTGTGATGATCAGTTGCGTATATAGTATTGGAAAAAATTGGTAGGCATTGTGCCTAGTCTCATTATGAACATGAAATTATAATATTTGATACTAGTAGGTTGAGTCTAGGTAGAAAATTCGTTTTCAAAGCAAAATTCGTTTTCTTAAAGAATATGTTTACTGTCTCTTCCAATGTTAACATCTTTCATGTTATAATAAAAATATTGAACCATTCTTTTACAACATTTTATTTTGTTTTTGGGTGGATGCAAGTATTGAATGTGTTTACGGCTGGATGCCGATTCAAACATTTTTCAAAGTTTCATGTTGATCATTATCAAAAAGCTACATGATTCTACACATCACTAATCCATATTGATTCGAAGATAAAGGCTTATTATTATCTCAATAGCATGCCCTCAAAAAATTGTACTGATTGTTTTGTAGTACCCTGTTATGTTTCACCTCTGACACCCCTTAAAACCAATTCGCTCTTTGGCTAACGTTGTGTTCTTAGTGTGCTGCTTAGAACTTGGACTATGCACCTCCCAAACTGGCAACAGAACTGTTATTTTCCTTGGCGTGAATGATGGCATGTTTAATTAAAGTTTAATATTCACAACTCCATGCCTGAACAGTGTCAACAACATTCAAGTAAATGCTTGGGAGTTGTTGCCTGTTAAATTTATGAATACAGAAATTGCAGGTGAATTTTCAAATAAGCAGAGAAAATATACAGTGCTGTACCGAAAACGTAATAGATCCAATGTCTATGAGATTAATTTGTTGTGAAAACATCTTCCTATCATAACCTTAAGTTTAAGTGTAACCCTAATAATTTAATATACGATGAGGTAGGAACTTTTGGTGTTAGAGTTGAAACTTTTTTCAGAGATCTCTCTTACACCAAACCGATATTAATTGCACTCGACGCGCGTTTCGTTAGCAGGTTAGCATCTTCAATGTTCTTCTCCTGAAGATGATAACCTTGTTAGCGAAGAGCTCCCAAATGCAAATAGCATCAGTTTGTTGTTAGGGTAATTGATATCTACAAGAAGTTTCAACTTTCACACCAACGGTTTCAATTTCATAGTTCATTGCATAGCTACTTGTTTGTCCAAAGGTATATTTCATGAAATATCAACTCGTAAACCTTCGTCTATTCAATAAACATCTATTTGTGATATATGAGTATTGAAATTTGAAGAGTATTGAAACTTTCTCACATCAATTTGTCTCCACAAATGTTAAAAAAAAACAGGAGAGTAAAACATGACTCGCACGGGTGGAATATACTGAAGTTGCCGTTTATCTTGGTCCCTTTATAACGTCGGAATCCTTGAGTAAACGTATCCGTTAGTCCGTGAAACGCTGACTATACTTAATCTTTTGGCACTTCATTGTCTCCACGAAAGATACTTCGGAAGAAACTAACGGAGATAAGAGAACTTTATATTAGGTACTGAATGGAGAGGTGAATATCTATTACCCGTCTCGAGATTTCGTTCTGAGATTGATCGAAGGAATCCGAAGGTGGAAGAGTTCGATAAACTCTGATTAACTGCCAACGTCCATGTCGAGGGTTACGAAAAATCACTGTACTGGGGTTTGTGGCTGCGTGGTTGTAGATAATGCTGCTATTATTTTTAATGGATAATGTTTGTTCTTAGAATGAAGTGAGTATTTTATTATTGCGTTGAGCTCATACTCACACTTACATCTTGTTAGTGGAGTAGTCGAAAACAACGAATCATTCAGAGAAAATACAAATTCTAGAAGCAATGACCGAATAATTTTTTTTATTCCATAGTTTTCATTGCCCAACAGTAATAACCATTCCTAGGGCTACCAAATACTATGTATATATATATGATGAGTTGTTTTTTCGGGTTTCATTCCGTGTTCTGTGGTTTTGCTTCTATATATATATATATATATATATATAGATATAGATATAGATATATATATATATATATATATATATATATATATATAGATATATATATATATATATATATAGATATATAGATATATATATATATATATATATATATATATATATATATATATATATATATATATATATATATGGAAAGAACATTTTTTTGATCAATCAAATCTTAATTTCATTATTGACCAAAAAATCCATTTCAACCTTTTATTTGGATCTGATTTCCTTACTTTATTCGTATTTTTATCCTTCAGTTTTTAGCAACAGGTTTCAATAGAATTAATAATACAGACAATGTAAGACCGAACAATTATCATTCATCAAAGACATTGACATTGTCAAGAAAATCATCGCTGTATACATACAAAAAAAGTTCACCCTTAGGACCATCGAGATATCTGCTGTTTTTACGAAATGCCCGTTCTTCCCTAAACTTTTTGGGTTGTAGATATAAATTGAAAATTCTGATGGGCATCTCATGTGCCCATTTGTATCGAAAGATACAAATGATATGAAAGATATTGGATGATTGTAAAATGACGTTCAAACAGTATTTTCCGGTCTTTTTTCATTGTTTTACATTAAATATCATCCCTTCTAGGAATTCATGTTAATTATTATCATATCGATGAATAAAGCCACGAAAGAGGCCAGATTTTTTTCTGACTTGTAATCGAGGACTATGGACGATGGGTCACAATACACGATAGGCACCCAAGCAAATATGTGTATTGTTGTCTTAAGCAATCCTGATAAGTATGTAAGCTTTCTTCAGCCAGTTCAAATGCAAGGAGCAACATGACCATACTGTGAAAAGGTAATTCACATAACATTTTTTTGCAATACATTCCAGCAAGTTTTAATTTGAAACAGTTTTCCGTCATGATTTTTATACTTTCAGCGATGTTTTTCGTATAACAAATTCAAGTCTTTCTGTAAAAAAGGGCTTTCATCAAAATTATTGTTAATCGAATACAAATTCAGGGTTTCACGTAAAGTGTGCCCCGCAGATTAGGATTTGTTTATCTTTTGGTGTGTGAACCTCTCCATTGATTGACATTGTGAGCTCTTTGATAGAAGAAGATGAAGTATAGTAGTTTTCACAATAAATGGTATTGACTAAAGGATTATAATAAAACCAATTAGACCCTTAAGTAGTAAAATCCGAGATGCACATCATAAATGTAAAAGGACCGGATTCAGGTTATTTTGTTTCTCAGAGAGGGATTGTAGAGGATTACAGCTTACACTTCTTGTTCATTTTAGTCTTTTGTATTTCATTGGAAGTGTTCACTTGTGTTACGGCGTGCAATAATTTTATAACATTTATTTGTTATTACAAACATTAATAGCAAAGATTTTATACCCCAACTTACAGAATAGGCAGTATGTGGCGTCCGTGGATAAAAAGTAATAGTGCTTCTTCCAGTGGTTCGTTAAAGAAAAATCATTTATCTTGTGACGCGAAAATCATTATAAAAAATGTGTAGTTTCTTACTTCAGCAAAGATATAACGCGGGTGCTGCAGCAAAAGTAACCAGTAATTTGACGAAGGTGCCTCTTACTTCAGTTATACGAATTGTTGAAAATTCCATGGAATCAAGAAAAAAGCGTAAAGATTCCGGTGTTACAAAAAGTCTAGACGACTGGAAAAAAGATTTGATGAGGCGAAAAATCTACACTATGTACGATGAGCAGCGTGTCCCTCCAATCAAAAGTCTGAAACAGCGGCTCATCAATGACGAAACTCACTCAACTGTGGCCTCACTACTCTTTGACGAGCTCTGTCTGCAATGGGCTTTAAATATCGTAGAATTGATAAGAGACAAGTAATAATGGAATCCACACGTTTAATAATCTGGCGTTCTGAATATATAACGTCAATAAGAAAATACCGGTCTGATAATCGGCCAATACTCTACCTCGACGAGACGTGGTTTGACACGCATGACACCCCTTCCAAAGGATGGTCTGATTCCTCTGATGAGTGTAAAACAAAAGCACCATCAAATAAAGGGAAAAGAATCACAATATTACACGCAGGATCAGAAAATGGTTCGATCCCAAACGCTATGTGGCTTTCTGTCAAAAATATTAAGGACTCTTGTGTTGATTATCACGAAGATACGACAGCAGAGCTTTTTGAAGATTGGTATAAACATTGTCTGTTACCCAACATTCCGCCAAACACCGTTAAAGTAATGGACAACGCAAGCTATCATAGTCTGCAATTGCAAAAAATTCCTGGCTCAAAGAATACGAAATTGGAGATTTGAAACTTCACGGCTGCAAATGACATATATTTTGAGGAAAATTATACAAAAAAAGAACTTTTACAAGTGCTGCAGTCATTTGCTTTGAAAAAAACGTATGTTTGTGATACAATTGCAGAAGAATTGGCACATACAGTGTTACGAATACCTCCCTACTACTGCGTGTTCAATCCCATAGAGCGTATGTGGCACCAACTTAAATCGAGCGTGCGCGGAAAAAATACCTCTTCTCCGACTTTAAGTGGTAGTGTGGTAGAATTAATTAGGAACTGTATGAATGATATTCCTACCGAGAGTTGGAAAAGTTCTGTTAGTCATGTTATAAATGTTGAAAACTCGTACCTTTCTGTAAAATCAACTGCGCCAATTATAATTAATTTAGATGAGGATAGCGATAGCGACACTGAACTAAATATAGAATAGAATTGTAACATTTAAATAAATTACTTGTATATCTCCTACATTATGCAAAATTCAAATTTCTTAAGTTCGACCCTGTAGCACATTTGCATCTTTTACCAGATGATTTTCTACACAATGGGATTAAATCGGGTAGTTTATTGCAGTTAATAAGCCAATACCATTTAGTGTGAAAAATACTATGAAAGTGGAAATGTGGTATATGAACCTGGCATACCTGTCAAAATGAGTTTATTTCGATTACCAACTCACGTCTTACTTTTCATAGTTATGTCACCCCTGTAGAATTTGCAATGACCTCTAGACAAGCCCCAGAAATGTTTTTTTTTTCCATAACATTACCCGATGATGTCATTCAGTATTTCTTGATTTTGTTTGTGTTGATCGATTATATTATTCATATGAAATTTGCTCTAGAATTTTTGTTGTGTTATCTATCATTCACCTTCAGGAGATTTAATTCATCCAAATTTTTCGAAGAATCCCATGCCCTAATATTTCATTTCACTTTTGATGTAGCGCTCTGAGTTTTCACAGGATTTTTCGTGAAAAATAGCATCAGAAATTCCGTTCCGCGAAGTGTGACGACACTCAATTACCTGTGAGTTCACATGAAAAATTTCGAATATGAGATTCCATTTCTCATTCCTCCAACTTTTTTTCCTACGATTATCGACCATAACGGAATCGGTGATGGATAACTAACGGGAAATATTTTCACTCCGAGCGAAAGTTCACCCACATTCACCCGAAAATATGTCTTTCCACAGAGACCCGGGAGTTTTCTGAAAAGAAATCTGAATGAGAAAGCTTTCAAACGTATGTGCGGTGGGCTGGTTTCCTCGCATTCCACTTTGAGTGCATTAACCACATTTGCACAAAAATAGCGAGTATCCCAGCAGGGATACGCCCAGGTTGATATACGTACATATCAAAAATGTTTCCGGCAGAAGAATGGTGATTATGATTCGCCAGCGAAAGGTCATCGTTTTCTGTCTGGGATATAGGGGATCACATATAACCACTTTAACAACTTTACGTTTCATTCGAAGTAAAATATGCAAAATCTCTTGAAAATTTTGATATTAATATAGGTCGAGCATGCAAAAAGCAATAAAACAGTTCTTTTCCGTCTTTTGTTGAATTCTTTTACTTTATTTTGATCGTCCTTACCAACATCAAAAATGAAAAATGTGTTAATTGTCCTGAAATAAGAAACTTCCAAAAAATTTCAGTTTGATTATATTTCTTATGAATGTGAGGGTATAGGGTAGATGTTTTTACGTGCACTGATATATAGAAAACGGTTTTTTCGGGGATCAATCTGTTTGCGAGATGCTTGATGTTCGACGTTTCGACTCTCATTCTGAAGTCACCAACGAGAACTGATAGACATATGTCTGTCTATTAATACAGCATTCTAATCAATCAAAAATCCAACCATTCGACCAACTAAACTACAATATTGACTGACTGTTTTTTCGTGTTCGAGTTATTGATATAAAGAATACTCCTCCCACAAGTACAGTTCGGCTGTTGGTGAAACCCACTACGGTCCATCTGCCAAACAGCAAGAATCAATTATGTCTGATTGGAAGGAAAGTGGTTTCCTAAAGATTTATTTTTATTCAGACCGTGCGGCAGTGACATTTTTTTGAAGAATTTTTTACAGTCTGCCTTTGAACCAGAAAATGCTTCGAGCTAGATCATTCGTGCGCGTGATACTTCATGTCAAACCTAGAATTCGGTTCGATGAAACACACTGTATATACCAAAGAGTATATTATAAATTCTCGTCAATTTCACGATGAAATCACCTAAAGTTCACCTAGAATTTGGTTTAGTGGATCACACTGTATATGCCAAACGGTGTTATGAATTCTCGTCAATTTCACGGTGAAACTTCAAGTTCACCTAGAATTTGGTTCAGGGAATCACACTGTATATGCCAAAGAGTATATTATTATGAACTATCGTCAATTTCAAGAATAAACTACTTCAAGTTCACCTAGATTTGGAATAGTGGAACACAGTGTATATGCCAAAGTATATTATAGATGACAAATTGTTCCAAAAAATTTGCCCCTGTCACGGTCTAATTCAAATACAAATAATATCGATAGCGACGACTTTCATGCAATGTTTTTATTGCATACTTGTATGTTGTCAGAGGTTATGGGATTTGACGAATCCTGTTGAATTTTTTTATTGAATTCACATGTTCGTGGGCATGGCTATTCAATCCGATATCCACTCATAATAATTCAATTTTCTGCAACTCACGCTATGTTGTGGGATCTGGTTTGATCTCTGTAACAAGAATGGATAGGGAATCCTGTAGTGGATCTTGAGTTCAATTCCTGTTTTTAATTGATTTTTGATGTTTCTGCAGTTGACGATTTAATACAAACAAAGATAAAATTTGATAATATCCGTGTAATGTGGTTTGATTGTTGACTTGTATGATACCGCCTTATTTACGAGAAGAGTGACCCTATTTGTTTTCTACATTATCTCTGAATCAACATTAGATGTACAACAATTATATTATTAGTGTAAATTCCATTCTCATCGACATGCAAAATAAATATTATTCGATTCACCCTAATCAAAGAAATGTGTTGCGAAAAGGATCAAGTAAAATGGGCAAAGTGCGGAAAAGCAATTGCAGGCTTTTCAATTTTGTATCAAAGGGTATTGGAAACGTGTGGGTTGGTATAGAAAATGTGTTTCAATGAAACGCGATGAAACAAAGCAATCTTCAAATAACAGATTTAATGGCGAATGGTTCTTTGAACTCTTGGGAGTTGTGGGTTTCTAAAGATACTGTAGAAAGTTTTCACGCACAAAAGAAACATCCACAGGGGGAGTTCTTGTGTTATTTATATACATTTATAACCAATACTTGTCGAAGATACAAAATACTGAACAGTTACCTTCCTGTTTTCCATCGAAAATTCAAGTGAAACTGGATGTAGTTAACATCCATTATTTCTAAACAATATAATTTAGTACTACCATTAAGCAGGTATTTCTTGAAATAGTTTGGAAGATATGGAAATCATTATTTCTTTGGATGCATTTTTATATTCATTATTTCATATCAAAGATAGCAGTTTGATCATAAAAATTATTTCTGAATAAATCTTGCTTTCAACCTCAATGCAGGCTCGTTAATTATCCGAATGAGGAGTGTTTCATATTCAAATTGAATGTAAAGATACTAGAATAGGTTTTTTAATGACATTACCGTTATTGTCAATATTGAATATTTTCTTTTCATTTCCACGCACACGTGCAATATACCAACCATGCGGGTATATTCTCTAGATTCTAGATTGATTTGTTATGATGTATAAATCTCGGAAATACAAACGCTAATACACTCGAGCCCAAGGGATAATTTTGCTCAACATCATCTTGAATGTTTCCCCGAAAATGTGTTGATTTATAATTTGCATATTTTTATATGGAACTGAACATATTTGAAAGGTTATAGAAATAGCAATATAATTCAATTTACTCCATTGTGACTCCTTGCTTGAGGTTTGAGATGGTAATGAAATTCATTTCATCGATATCGATGAATATACTTTTCTAAAAGTGGGAAAATAAAACCTGACTTTTCATTCTTTCTCTGGTTCCAACTTTATTACATTCCATATTTCATTTAATTGACGTGAACTGCATTGAATTTTGTCCGCCAATAATGGATGCAACGTGAAATTGTCATGGAAAGAGCTGATTGCACTGAATCGAATAATGAAATGGAAGGGTGGATCCGGCCAAATCGTTTATGGTTTTCAGAGAGAGCTGACTTTGCTTTTTTCATTGCATTTTGGTTCATTCTACACGAACCGAATATGTTTCCATTAAAATCGACTTAATGTATCAACGGTAATTGACATCACATAACACAGCAATCATTCGGATGAATTAGGGTTGAAACAGTTCTGCTCACATATTTGCGCTCTAATATTCTCATTGAAATTTTCCAGTTCTCAATAATGACCAATTACTTCATTTTTTCATCACACGAGAAATACAGTACTGTTGACAACTACTGACAAACAGGTCCTACGAGCACGAACTAGCAGTACGTAATTCGGACATGACCTCGACTCTCTTCAAACACCACCACGAAACCGGACACAAAATTGACTCCAACAACACGAAGACTATTGTCTCAGCAAAAACACTACACTCCAGAATCATTCGCGAAGCAATGGAAATTGAAAAACGCCCTCGATGCCTCAACAAACGAGACGACTCACAAAGGCTCCCCAATTCCTGGAAACCATTATTATCCCTTCGAACAAATCCATTAATTGATCCTTTTCAAACAAGACCTGTATACGCAAAAACACTAGAAGCTCGTATAATTCGCGAGGCCATCGAAATCGAGAAGCGACCTTCCTGCATAAATAAAAGTGACGACGGTCAGAGACTTCCAACTGCATGGAAACCCCTAATTTCCAGATGCCCAGTCCACACCAAGACATCCGACGGTGCTTTAGCAGCACCCGCTGCTATAAATACCTCCCAACATCCCTCGATACCTCAGTTCGATCTCAGGAGTAGGCAGATTGAGGCCCCGACGTCAAGTCACAAACCCTTGCCTCCTGTAACAACACCTGAGGAGTAGGCAGATTGAGACCTCAGCGTTAAGTCACATTTACCTCTTGGAAATGGCTCCAAAATCATCCATTCATGGTACTCTGGGAGTTTATCTGTTTGTTGATTTGTCGGTATTGACTTTCGACGTTTCGCCAACATCTCAGTTGGCATTTTCAAGCAACTGTTTGAAAAACTCCTGCCAGTTTTTAAATGATTTCTCGGTAGTAAATTGTAGCCGATATGATCTGCTCCCTCAGTTTACAATTTACGACCGAGAAATCATTTAAAAACTGGCAGTAGTTTTTCAAACAACAGTTGCTAGCACCAAGTAGGAGCAATAACATTCTTGAAAATGCCAACTGAGATGTTGGCGAAACGTCGAACGTCAATACCGACAAATCAACGGATAAACTCCCAAAATACCAATTTCGCATACTCGAGCATCCGTGAAAACTTTCATATATATATATATATATATATATATATATATATATATATATATATATATATATATATATATATATATATATATATAGAAGGGTAGTCTTGTTTGCTGACTAGTTAGGAAATGAGTGAGACAATATTTGGGTATGCAGCAGGCCAAAAACAGTGTACTCTTATAACACAGATTCCAAGCTTTCGATAATCTTTATTATCATCATCAGGGATGCTACAATATGGTGAAACAAGCGGTTAGATCCATGAAGAGAGATCAGTCAAACAACTTACAGTGTAAGTGAGGTTAAACGGCACGATGAATAAAATTATTAGGACACCACATATCTGCGCGTAGACAATAAAACACGCCAGTCAGGACGTTAACGAACAACAATGTTTCACATAATAAAACGCTTTTTTAAAAAAAAATATTTTAAAACCACCTGTTTGTTCCTTGATGAGGAAACGCCGAACACGCGGGAATAATCAGAATCAGAATGGCGTTGACAAAGGACAACTGTCTAAATGGCGCATGTGCAGTGCCAACCAATGACGATGCCCAAGCTCACGCGGGCTTCGACCCGATATCGATCTGTGACCAGACCACAGCAGGGATGCCAACGGAGCTCGCGCCTCGAGTAGCTGCGTCTACCACATACGTTGGATATTACACGTTCAGTGAAACATTTCTAGTTCCTCAACATCCGTGTTAAAATTGAATTTTGTCTAAACTTAATTAATGAAATGAGTGTGAAAAGTGAGAAATTTTTTTGAATTTTGAAAAATGTATAATTAATTTTCAAAGTGAATATTTTTGTAAAACAATGCCTAAATTATCACATTTCTGATGATGTCTTAATTAACTGAAAGGTTCAATCTGTGAGATGAAAGATTTGTGGAGGAAATCTGATGATTTTCTCTCACTTTTGGATTATCCATACAAATTAAGTAGGAGTAAATCTCACTTAGGTGATTCAAGTCTGTTCTTTTATTCAAGGAATTATCAGACTGTGCTATATGTACCATTTCTAAGAAGAGCCTCTTGGCAGAGTTCTTTTCTGTAGATAAAATTTTTACTGAGTTGTAATCCATGCAATGTCCTTCCCTAGAGACATGTTCACTCAATGCACACCTCTCCGGGTGCAATCTACTGTCACTCTTGTGCGCTGTAATTCGATCTTTCAACAATCTGGACGTTTGTCCTATGTATTCTTTATCGCAGCTCTGACAAGGTATACAGTAAACCACATACGAACAGTTTGTGCAGGGAGTTTTGTCTTTTAGTTTTGAAAAAATTCTGTTAAGAGGTAGAACGTTTTTATTTGAAATTTTAATATTATTTGTAAATGATTTAAAAATTCTAGATATTCCTGGAGAAATATCTTTGATGAAAGGCAAAGAGGCATAAAAAAACGAAACCGGGCTTGATTCAGCGGAATCTGCATTCTCTAAGACATTCTGTGTGGGATTATTTAAAATAGGTAAATTATTAATATTATTGTTCATTATATTATTATCTATGGATGAGGTACTATATAATATTGTTTTGAGGAAGTGTGACGGATAAGAATTTTGACGAAAAAGATCATACAGGAGATCTAAGTTCTTTTTGTGAAAAGATGTATCAGAGATCTTGAGATCTCTTGTTCGTTAACGTCCTCACTGGCGTGTTTTATTGTCTACGCGCAGATATGTGGTGTCCTAATAATTTTATTCATCGTGCCGTTTAACCTCACTTACACTGTAAGTTGTTTGACTGATCTCTCTTCATGGATCTAACCGCTTGTTTCACCATATTGTAGCATCCCTGATGATGATAATAAAGATTATCGAAAGCTTGGAATCTGTGTTATAAGAGTACACTGTTTTTGGCCTGCTGCATACCCAAATATTGTCTCACTCATTTCCTAACTAGTCAGCAAACAAGACTACCCTTCTCTTTACCTCCTAGAATGGGCTTCTACCAGAACATCCGGTCTACACATGGACACGAAGCGGCGAGACTTATGAAGAACTGGTCCAGGATAAACAACAAACTTGCGAAGGAATATAATAGAAGATGTTTCCTCCTGAAATGTAGAACACTTGGTCTTTCACCTTCACATATTCAAAATTCCAAAAAACCCATAGACGACTTACTGCTCAGACAGGACCCAGCATTTGCCAACACGTCGAAACAGTTCCGTTCAAGGTTAGGAAATAAGTTACTCAATATTGAAATCGAATTCAACCATAAAATTATTCACAAATATGAATCTCTTTTATCAAAATTTAAATCGAACATAATTTCAGCAACAAATGAATTAATATTTTTAGAATTTTCTAGTAGGCAGCGTAAGTCATTTAATACGATATTTCATAAAGTTAAACACAAAAATGTACTTAAATTAGACAAGTTAAAGAGGAGTCAATTTCAAGAAAAATTAAATACACAGACAAAGTGGATAAAGAACGTGTCCAACACGGTTATCCCTGCTGAAATTTCAAAATTTTTATCACTTGGTCCAAAATTCACCATAGAACCCATAATAGGGAAAGATATTCCTTTGAGAAGCTTACTGGCAGATGTAGACTACATTACCTCATCGATCCCAGACACTCATATGAGAAATATTGCAATCTCAAAATCCACTAATGTTATTACAAATGGTTTTCACAATTCTCAACATAATTACTCATTCTTTCGTAATCTGTATTTTCAGTCACAAAAATTCTTGTAAAACAACCCAAATTTAATAGTAACGAAGTCTGACAAGGGCAACGTAACAGTTGTTATGGACAGAGATCAATACGATTCAATATCGAGTGATCTCATATTGGGTAACAGCTCTTATGTTGAACTCCGGTCAGACCCCACTTCTTCTATCCAAACAAAAAGCAATAAACTAATAAAATCTTTACATATGAACAATGAGATCGATGACGTGATGAAGAAAAAACTTACTTCATACAATTCAGTTTCCCCAAAATTTTACTCTCTTCCAAAAATTCACAAACCCACATTAGCTGGTCGTCCAATAGTAGCCTCCATAGGAGCACCCACAGAATCCATCGCTTCCTTCCTTACTGATATTTTAACAAGAGCATATGATTTTAATAATGAATATTACATTAAAGATTCCTTTGAAGTTAACAATACCTTCAATGGTATGAAACTGCCACAAAATTTTGTAATAGCTAGCCTAGACGTTGTTTCACTTTTCAGCAACGTTTATTTAGAGACTTGCTTGAGAGCAATTGAAAGTAAGTGGGATGTTATTAGTGGTTTCTGCAGTCTGACAAAAGACACTTTTCTAAATTTAATAACCTTTTTGTTCAACAACACATACTTCAAATACAACAATAAATATTACAAACAAACTTTTGGCACCCCAATGGGAGCAAAAATAAGCCCAATTCTGGCGGCTTATGTCATGGATGATCTACTAGATATTGTTACAAATGTACTACCTTACAAACCTTTTTTCCTCAAAAAATATGTGGATGATATTATCATTTCTCTCCCCAGAGATTCTCTTGAAGAAACCCTTTTCATTTTCAACAGTTACGACCCCTATATACAGTTCACCATCGAAAGAGAGAATGAACACAATAGTGTTCCTTTCTTAGACACCCTCTTTATAAGGACACCAAACAACGTCATTAATATAGACTGGTATAGGAAACCAATGAGTTCCGGCCGCTACATCAACTACTGGTCGTACCACAAACAGAGCATGAAGGCCAACCTAATCAAACAAATGAAAGCAAGGGTTCTCAAGATCTCTGATACATCTTTTCACAAAAAGAACTTAGATCTCCTGTATGATCTTTTTCGTCAAAATTCTTATCCGTCACACTTCCTCAAAACAATATTATATAGTACCTCATCCATAGATAATAATATAATGAACAATAATATTAATAATTTACCTATTTTAAATAATCCCACACAGAATGTCTTAGAGAATGCAGATTCCGCTGAATCAAGCCCGGTTTCGTTTTTTTATGCCTCTTTGCCTTTCATCAAAGATATTTCTCCAGGAATATCTAGAATTTTTAAATCATTTACAAATAATATTAAAATTTCAAATAAAAACGTTCTACCTCTTAACAGAATTTTTTCAAAACTAAAAGACAAAACTCCCTGCACAAACTGTTCGGATGTGGTTTACTGTATACCTTGTCAGAGCTGCGATAAAGAATACATAGGACAAACGTCCAGATTGTTGAAAGATCGAATTACAGCGCACAAGAGTGACAGTAGATTGCACCCGGAGAGGTGTGCATTGAGTGAACATGTCTCTAGGGAAGGACATTGCATGGATTACAACTCAGTGAAAATTTTATCTACAGAAAAGAACTCTGCCAAGAGGCTCTTCTTAGAAATGGTACATATAGCACAGTCTGATAATTCCTTGAATAAAAGAACAGACTTGAATCACCTAAGTGAGATTTACTCCTACTTAATTTGTATGGATAATCCAAAAGTGAGAGAAAATCATCAGATTTCCTCCACAAATCTTTCATCTCACAGATTGAACCTTTCAGTTAATTAAGACATCATCAGAAATGTGATAATTTAGGCATTGTTTTACAAAAATATTCACTTTGAAAATTAATTGTACATTTTTCAAAATTCAAAAAAATTTCTCACTTTTCACAGTCATTTCATTAATTAAGTTTAGACAAAATTCAATTTTAACACGGATGTTGAGGAACTAGAAATGTTTCACTGAACGTGTAATATCCAACGTATGTGGTAGACGCAGCTACTCGAGGCGCGAGCTCCGTTGGCATCCCTGCTGTGGTCTGGTCACAGATCGATATCGGGTCGAAGCCCGCGTGAGCTTGGGCATCGTCATTGGTTGGCACTGCACATGCGCCATTTAGACAGTTGTCCTTTGTCAACGCCATTCTGATTCTGATTATTCCCGCGTGTTCGGCGTTTCCTCATCAAGGAACAAACAGGTGGTTTTAAAATATTTTTTTTAAAAAAAGCGTTTTATTATGTGAAACATTGTTGTTCGTTAACGTCCTGACTGGCGTGTTTTATTGTCTACGCGCAGATATGTGGTGTCCTAATAATTTTATTCATC
The DNA here is from genome assembly GCA_032362365.1 of Zygogramma bicolorata. Lineage (NCBI taxonomy): Eukaryota > Metazoa > Arthropoda > Insecta > Coleoptera > Chrysomelidae > Zygogramma > Zygogramma bicolorata. The sequence continues at coordinate 6,293,492 of JAVJAQ010001667.1, read as the reverse complement.
GTGCCGTTTAACCTCACTTACACTGTAAGTTGTTTGACTGATCTCTCTTCATGGATCTAACCGCTTGTTTCACCATATTGTAGCATCCCTGATGATGATAATAAAGATTATCGAAAGCTTGGAATCTGTGTTATAAGAGTACACTGTTTTTGGCCTGCTGCATACCCAAATATTGTCTCACTTATATATATATATATTTAGTAATATCCCAATTATCAAGCGATAAGCTTTTTGAATTACCAAATTTCAAATTACGATGAAAGTAATGGGTGAAGTTACTACCTAATAACAGTACATGGTTCATCATCACTCCTTGCTAGAATGACAATTCATTTTCTGTTTAATTTGCCAGAGTCAACGGTTCGAACCCAAATGAAATTTCCATCCTAGGAAAAAATGTGATCGAATAACCTCCAGTAAAAAAATATTTTCTTGTATGAATTAACCAACTGTGAATAATCTACACTTAACAACAGAAATTGTTTGTTAAGATTTTTGATGTCATTTTTTCATATTGATTTGGAAGAGAAAAAGTTGAAGTTCTTCAGAACTTCTTGCCCTCCACCTGAATTATTATGTACGAGTATGAGTCGGAATTGAATGTTTCGTAGACCAGTGATCCACGAATTCTTAACAGTTATTTTTTTCATTTGGTAAGTTTTGAAATCATCATATGTCATTACTACATGAATGGAATCAAGAATTTATAAAATGAAATGGTTGAATTGTCGATGCAACAGAAAATAACTTACACTTCAAGTTTCTGGGGTTGTGTCAACTTGTCGAATAAGGCATATATTTTATTTAGGCGGCTATGCACAAGTAGAATTTCTGTACTCATATATTGGTAAACGGAAGATTTTGTCAGAGATCAACTGATTGTATCGCAGTTGCATGAAATAATTCAACTTCATCACTATGATTTTTTCCATCGAGAAAGTTTGTCTAAATGATAGCAATACAAACATATCGGTTAACAATTCACAGTTTTGATGCATCTAGACTTATTACCGATGTTTGTATCATTGTCTTTCCTCTCATAGCATTAGATCATTTCGTTATCAAATTTTCATACCTCCATTTATATTTTGCGTTTTTTTTTATATGCAGATTCAAACGAAAGGGAATTCCTGTAATGTTCAAAGAACACCGCGTGAATCAAACGACAGGAGATACGAATTAACATTCACTTCGAATTTTTCAAGTTTGTAAGCCTCAGGTCACAAGAAGCCAGTATATTTTAACAAGCTGTGTACTCCAAGTCAAAAAAGAGATAATGATGAATAATATATCACTGAATCAGGTAAGATAGAGGAATGGGGCACTGCTAATATACTCACATTCTGGGAAGGAGGTACACCCGTTCCACCATCTTGAATTTGACTGAGAAATGGGAAGAGCACAGAATAACCAGATGAGATAAATAGCTTTCGATTTTGCCGATAAATCTAATAATTTCTGAAGTGTCATTATCACCACCGCTATCGAGTTTTACGAGCACTGTGAAATTGTGTAATTACAAACTAATTGGTAGAAGTTTGCGCCCTCTCGACAGTCAGAGCTCGATCTTGATATATATTTACCCACCGCTTCGGTTTCCATTAGAGGAGTTGGAAGTTCTCGCGGGGTATAGAGGCATGTTTTTTGCGAATGCTGAACATCCGAATGATTGAATGGAAGATATGGATTTTGCATCCAGAAGAGAATCTTTGAGATAAGAACTGACGAAGATTCCATATAAACCGGTATTCTAGCATTCATTCACACTTTGTGGACATCATCATGCCGTTGCTTTCCCGCTCATTTTCATGTTGGTGATAGAACGGTAAATGGAAAGTATTTCTTCACCAAAGGAAATAATGCCAACGTTAATATCTGTATCAACATACATGGACCAACATATACGCTGGGATGAACACATTCAATTCTTAGTAAAAAGACTCCGGAAACTAGTATACAAATTTTACCAGCTCCGATGCATACTGAATAAAAAATTGCAATTAATGGCCTATGATGCACTAGTCGAATCAATTCTACGATACTGCATAATTGTATGGGGTGGTCTGAATAGAACTCACTCAAACAACTTAGAGGTTACACAAAACACTCTAATCAAAATAATGTTCAAAAAGGACAGGAGATATTCAACTGACCTTCTTTATAAAGAAACAGGTCTATTTGACATAAAAAAGTTGTACACATATCATTGTTTGCTATGGATGATTAAACATCCTGTTGCGTTCGTGACACACAATTATAATACTCGAACTAGGTCCGAGAGAGCAATGCATGTTCCTTTCTGTAAAACATCACAAACTCAAAGATTTATTTCATACTTTGGTCCAAAACTAGTTAATCAACTTCCACCAGTTTTGAAGGAAATGAAGAATAAAAAAAACAAAAAATTGAATTGAAATCATTTGTTGATGAAAATTTCAATAAACTAGTAGCTATATATCAAATAATTCAATGAAGAAAATCTGAAAAAATATACTTATTGTTGTCTTCTCCTCTGTCACGTTTTTATATTATATTAATTCAATATTCAGATACTGCACTGGTCTTCGGGATAGAATCGCAACACAAGCATTTGCTTAGGCGATCCTCCCCAAAATTGGTGCAGGAATTCAAAGAATATGATCAAGAGTAATATGAAAAAATGTATGTGAAAATGGTGTCTGAATAAATTTATCTATCTATCTATCTATCTGTATCAGTGTTGGAGTAGCGGGACAACATTCAATGGTTGAATGAAAAACCCTCAGCTTCGGACTGCATTGAAAACTCACACTGTTGAGATCCCTATATTTCGCGTGGGATCAGTCCGACGAATGGTTACATTCATCCAGCGTGAAAGAATTGCAATTCTTGCAAAATATGCAAAAATGAGAGTGGACGAGAAAAGGTCGCTCTTAGGTAGTTGATCTAGAGACACGGTCAAGAAACAAACTCGCGAACGCGAGGGGACGGCCTTTTTCAGGTTTGTCCCTACCAAAATTATGGGGGCGCGTTTCTTTACGAGAATCTAATTAAAGTCGGAAAATTTCGGGAAAATAAATAATGTCAAATTGATTCGTGTGTAAAGTGCCATATCTTGAAATACCAAAAAAATCTATGGAATGGGATGGAAACAGCCATGCAAGATAGACAGAAGACTTGGTACGTCAATTTAGATGTGTGTTAACGTAAATAACCATTTTATTCACTTTTGGGAAGAGAAACCATCATTAATCTTATATCTGTTGTTCGAATCACAAGTTGAGAAATCTTTCTGACTCTCTCTGACATCGAGTAGTTATTGAGATGGGCCGTAGGGCGGCCTATAATATACATTTAGCCAGTAGGGCAAATTTAGAGGCATTTATAGATATGAGTACATCAGATTTATGTGTTCTGAGTACAGATTTTTCTGTTTGTGGAATTTTCATCATTCTCATGCATAGAGTAAATGTCATTTTTATTTGTTATTAATTGTTTTCACTGCATAGTTCTTTTGTTATATATATATATATATATATATATATATATATATATATATATATATATATATATATATTTTCTCTATTTTTTGTTCAGTTCCTATTTTAATTTCCTTTGCTAATATATTGCTTAAAGTTATCAGAGGATTTCATTTCCTACAAGCCGCCCTATTTTCAGATTTCAGAGTATACGAGGAAGCAGAAATCAAACCCTAGGTTTCTCACTAAAGACCCTTTCTTCGTGCAAAGGCTTGAATTCATGCTCCTTTCGGAAATTGCCTTAACATCCAAAATTTGACGTGGATGAATCTACGTCTGGTGGCAGTCGCTGCCTTAATGAATTCAAACGCCTTTAGCCAATTATTCCATCAAATAACGTGCAGAGGGATTGTAATCTGATATTTGAGGAAACCATAAAGAAATTGTTGATAAATTATTTACATAAAGAGAAATAAAATACTAGAAGCGTTCATGCAGAATTACAATTACCCTCACAGCCGTTACATCCGATGATCTAGCATTGGGATTATTTTTGCTAAAGTGTGAACTAGTTGAGGAGTTTTGATAAGTAAATGATAATGTTAAATTAATACAAAAATCATACCCTTTCAGCAATTACCACACTAGTAACAGAGCGGTGGGATTGTAAATTGTAAAGTTGTCTATTCTGTAAACAAACTGATACAGATGGGTTGAAATAAAGGTACAGTGTTAGAAAGAAAATATTGAGGGATTATTGTGGGTACCCAGAAGAGCAGGAAAACAAAAACAACAATAACAAACCCTACCGTTCGTTACACTGGTCCGAAGATGAACAGTAATGGAAGGGGCTTGCAAATTTTGAAATATCAAATCTCAATCTCAATCGTTATGCTTAAAGCGATCCATCACACTTGAAATTCATGTAGGTTTTCAGAATCAGAAAAATCTGCTTCGAAAGAGAATGTTTTCATCTCGAGTGCATGCACTGGCTGTATTTCTGTAATAGAAAACTTACTTCGAGATAATAGAAATACGTTTATTTTTTCTTGAAGTCGATTCAGATGTTCACTCATTACACTCTTCGGACAAAGAACAATAGAAACTGTGGCTAGCAAACCCTCGTTCGGCTCACTCGAGCAGTATTTATCGAACCAATCAGCCTCACGACATGCCGGACCAGTTCGGACTTATTAACTCTCTTCAGCACTGGAGAATCCGGAGCATTCCATTTCCGGACTTGGGAAGGTCGGTATATCTCGTAGCGTTCGTAGTCGAAAATCCACGTCTAAGAAAATCTCGAAGAAAACGGACAATTCGTCGTTTGGCTTCATTAGGATTGAGACAATGACGACCGCAACTATGGCTTTGTGACAGATTCTTTCTCGCAATATTAGGAAGAATTCTACTCGAGGGTTGCTCGGAGCGGTTAGCTTTTATCGAAGCCATTGTCAGTGTGATTTTGTAGAGGGAACGAAATGCTTTACGTGTGTTTCATTTTGATTCCAATCAGCACTTCGCATTCTACTTCGAAGTTATATATAGTTTGGACTGGAAGAATGTGTAAAATCCAGTCAAAAATGTCTGATATTGTTTTTGATCTCCAATCTAACCACAATACTCGACACTCAGATAAGAAAAGATTGGCGCCGTATCAGATGAAAAAGGGGAAGGTTTCACCAAGATATATTGCACATAGAGAAGAGGCGCGCTAAACCGGAAATTGGTCAGAAACAATGCTATAACTATTTAAAAATATTTCTAGTATACATTGCCATAAAATTTTATAACAAGCTGCCGCTTCATGAATAAATTTCCGTAATAATGCTCAGTAAAATAGTTGAAATTTTATATTCCTATGGGCTGGTACTTCATGTCCTGATTGTCAGTTATTTGAAATGATCGATGTTTAGACCGTCGTGCTTTTACTCTAGTAGTTGAAATCCAACGCCTTTGCTTCGAATAAGAACACTCTCTATCGCCTTTCGAATATATCAAAATATCTCAGTATTGCCTACAAGAATTGTGGATAGAATCAATTCGTACCGTGGTTAGGGAAATACAAATTTTACATAAGTGTGTTTGATGCTTCATCGCGAGCGGAGAAAGCTTTAGACATTAGTGAAATCGAAAAAAATTTAAATTGAGTGGAAAGCGAGAGAAGGAATCGAAACACACGTGGTGCTTTCGAATCCTCTACAAACACAGTCGCACACATTGACATAGATAAAAGCGAACCACTTTGAACTACTTCAGGTCAGCTGGAGTGGAATCAATCCTGATCTTACAGAAAAGCATATGCCTGAATTCGATAGTAACGGTCACCCTTTCGGATACCTCGGTGAACAATATTCCCCTTTACGGATGAATGTTGCATTTATTAGGAATATCTATCCCGTCGATGACTGAAAAATCAATTATCCAAGATGATGTATTGTTGATTTGTTTCTGAACATTCTCAACACATTTCAACATTTTGATATACGGAGAGCATTTGCTTCGATAGAACAAGATCTAAGAGATTTCTGCAATTATTGTCCGTGTTATTTCTTGTTCATAAAGTAAACTTCTGCTACTTTCAATTTATCTTTTACTTCAAGAAAGTTGTCACCATGCTAGCGTTCATTCACTACACTTTTATCATAACATTGTGTGTATGAACGCCTCCATTGATTAACACTGAAAGAACTTTCGTAAATTGAAGGTAGAAGGGAAATACTAGATACGAGTTTCTTTGAAGTTTCGAGAGACAGCAGTACAAACGAAATCTCTGAGGAGCTCGTTCGAGGAGATGCATGTGTCTTGAAAAACAAATCCGCTTAGGTTTGGTCGTATCCCACTTTCAACTGTATTTGTCTGTCAAGAATATGGAGCTATTTTTGAATATATGTTTTCTGTATTTTCACTCTAGTAAAGTTCACGATACCGCGACACGTGTTTCGCTGTACGATATCTTCTTCAAGCAAATAATAATAAAATTATTTCGAACTGTTCCATTTCTAAGAATAATGAAGATATATTATGTGTGGATTATGTTTTATATGGATTAATCTGGAAGAACTTTCGAAACACGAGTGAATGAACTCGTGCAGTGTTTTAAGAATGGACGAACAAATTCAACATATTTCTCGCATTTTCAAACAGATGGACATACGTTTGATCGTGAATTTGAAATTCTTCTCTTCCAAGAGAAAATTTTAAAAATTCACCTCTAGGCAAGTATGGAAATCAACAAATTCGAAAAATTTTCATATTTGATGCATTATTGAATAAAAGAGTCGACATGTTCTGGCAATTGACTCTAGCTAAATAATTCATGTTCTAGAGGGTTGGACCAAAATTTGAAAAAATTCCAAGGGAAATTTTTCTATTTTGGTTGAAGCTATCGTATCGTGGTTGTGAAACGTATTATTGTGAAAATCTTACTGGAAACTGTATGAGTATTCTTTTATATGGATGTCGACCAATTATATTCGATATTCGAACTAGACCCTGGCACCCAAAATATCTTCTGCTGTTTCTGCTACTCCGAATTCAATTTAACTCAACTGAAACCTAATTCTCAATATTCTTGTTCTTATTGGAAAGCTATTTTTCTATGATTTCATGGGAGCCCGTTCGTAATTCAGCGTTGGGAAAATGCTAGTTGACAACCAAGAAATAATATTTCTTTTCTTCACCAAACAATCATGCTGAATATTTTATTGACAGTTTGTGATTGATGAGTGACGTTGCCGTGGAAGGCATGCCTACATACAAAAAAATTCTATTTCAATTTATCACATTCCATATGAAATCTGTAATTTCCTACAAATATATATTGGGGAGTAGCTATAGAAATATGTCCATGTTTACCGTAGAGTTTGATGAATTGGCGTTGTTTTCTAGTGTCTAATGACATTCAGTTCATTTCTCTGTCTTCTGATGTTTATAAGTACATCAACATGGTGATACCATCTGAAGATAAGCGTTTGATTGAGAATGGAACGGTTATAATTGTAGATGAGATACTTTGTATGTTATCATTTATGTTAGTTTATATGTGTTAGGGTGTTCTGGTAACATAGCAACCAGTCAATAAAGATTCGAATTGAGAGATTTTTGAATTTGAACTTTCTCTGAATTATTATTTAAACTAAATAATACAAATAACAATAATGATCACATAGACGGTTTGGAGATGATTTGAAAATGAAAGTTTTTTTCTGTCGATGCTTCGATATGCAAGAGAGCCCTCCAAACTCGCATGAAATGTTATTCGTTTCTGGAGAATCATGAATTGATGGATATAATGATCAGAGATAACATTTATTTATTTTTACCTTTCTTCTCAATATTTCAATTCACAAAGAGACTTTAGAAACAACAATATATTCGTTGTAGGGCTAACTTTTCTGCATACATACATTATACAAACATACAAATGTTGAGAAAATGTTCGTGTGGAATATTTCAAACAAATATAAAGCAGAATGTTTCCATGTTGTCGACACAAAGTTTTACCATAGCTCATTCAGCTCATGATGCCATTACATGGGCCCTGGAATTACTTACTTCGCAAAGATTTCATTATCTCGGAGTCAGCCTGAACTCCAAATTACTTTGAAGTTGCCTCTGCATGTGGAATTATGAGGAAGATTGCGAGCATCTGGGTGTGTTTGTTGGTGCTTTCGAAAACGGACCAAGAAGAGGAATATTTGTGAACAAGTTTTGAAAACGGGAGCAGATTTGGTTTCCGAAACGTGTGAGTTTTTGATTTTTTTATACATCAGAAGGAACTGCTTTTGATTGACGCTGCAACTTTTCGGGGTATTAGGAATCTGCCCTTTTGGACTCGTTTACAGTTTGGTCCATCAAATGTACTACTAATAGATTTTTCTTACACCCACAATAATTGAGTACCGCCAAAAGTGAGTGCAATGTTCGGTAACCCTATTGAATGTACTTAGAATGGCTTCAAGTTAATCAGCATACAAGGGAGATCAAAAAATATCAAATTCGTCCAAAACGGTGAATATATAGTTATCGGGATCTACCTTGAAAAACGAAATTTTTGGTGGAACTTACGTATTTTGACCTGAACAAAAAAATTCTGTGGAATTTTTGGGGCACTCAACTAGTTTTGGAGGTATGACCTCCCAAAGACAGGAATACGGGGCTGGAGTACGGGATTGGTTCAGAGATATACAATGAAGTGTTATTTGGAACAGTTGTTTAGAATCGAAAGTTATACTCAAACACACAGTCATGTCCTCCTACTCTTATTTCATATTCAACATATTTGCGAAATTCAAGAAATGTTGAATTGTATCGCAACAAAACTTGAAATTTGTGGTTACCTGAAGAAGTTAAACTCCAAGTTAGCTTTACAAATATAACTCGACTTGAGAAAAATCATTTTATTGTATCTCTTTGAAGGAAGGTTTTTCATTGGACGAATTTGATATATTTTGACCTCCCCTGTATGCTGATTGACTTGAGGCGATTATAAGTACATTCAATGAGGTTTTCCAACATGCACTAACTTTTGGCGGTACTCAAATTTTTATTTTGCAAGTGATAGAAAAAAATTTCTATTTGTTACACACTTTATGGACCACACTGTAGAATCCAATATTAATTATTATTTCTTCAAATTGTGGTAGGTTGAGAACCCAAAAAAATATGGAGAATCCATCTACCACAAAATTATGACTTTCAAATATTACTCAGACAGAAACTGTTTGGGATCAAATGATAATAATATATCTCTTGGATTCAATAATAATTCGATTTATTTGCAAAAATTGTGTACAATTATTATAACCATGGATCGAAAATATTGCAAAAAGGAGTTATAGGTAGTTTGAAACTGATATAATTGTAACTCCTGAAAAGTTATAATGAAAAAAATATTGAAATAGAATTTCAATTTCGATGAGACTCAGAAGAGTGAGGACATAAAAAGTTATTTCCCACTTCATTCATTAAAAGTTTTTTGTAAAGAAATTTGAACTTTGTTGGTTTGCAGATTTGTGAATCTCTTCTTCACAGGATACCAGTTTTCCTAAGTTATGTTCACACGAGCGACATTTTAAATTGATCGTACTCGAATCGAATAATTATTTTCAGTCCCCCGTCGCGTTTTATTCTCGAAAGAAAAAAGAAGTCGGAATTCTGCCTAACGAAATTACACCCCTTCTTTTCATTCAATAATTCCTATATTCATCAAGTGAAACAAAGCCCCTTATTACCCGGTCACGAACAAGTTTCTTTATAAACTTCCAGCTTCTGCCTAATCTAGTTTCATCTTCGAACCAATTCCATTAGCGATAACTTTATCTTTAAAAAAAAACCGCCCGAGTTTCTCGAACGAATTTTCAGTTTTTCATTCTATTCATGCGGATGAAAACGAAAGGGCTAAAGTTATGGCGAATGAAAAAAATATCATTGGTGCATTTTGATTGGATCCCTCTTCGATTGAAAGCCGATGCGGAATTGGATGCCGTCTATTGTCTTCCTTCTTCTTTGTGATTCGACAAAAGGACCTGTATCTCTGACCCTGTGTCTCTGAACCAATTATTGTCAGTTCGATACTATGGCGACGCGATGGAAGAGTTCTGAGACTCTTTTTTTCATTAATTCTCATCCAGGTTGATCTCAAATAATTGAAACTTTGGATGATGAAATTGATGTATAAATACTTTATTTGGGAGTAAAATAAACATGAAAATTTCAACATGGCGACTGGGCTTCATCTGCAAAAACAAAATTAAATGGAAAGGGGGGTCTTGTGATGCATCATTTTGAAGCTCCTGACGAATACTTCACAACGCTAGAATATGAAGTCAATATCTTCACCTACTACAAAATGGCGGAACATTTAATAATAACCTGAATACAAAAACATTAATACCGATGTTTTTACAAATATTCGTTTTCATTTGCCTTATGGCAATCCAAACAACCCGATAAGGTTGGATAGTTTATTGTTCGTTCGTAAAGACAAAAATGTCCGTACGACAACGAACACCGTTGTTCAGTCCAAATATTCTCATTTATTCCGTAGTTTTCTGGGTTTGTAACCTACCACAATCTAAAAAAATGAGAATTAATATTGGAATCTGTACTAGTGTAGAAGGGCAGATTTTCAATCTACCCCGAAAAGTTTTTGCGTCTATTGGAAAACAGTTCTTTCTGGATAGAACAAGTCCAATTAGTCAGCAACTTCTCGTATAACTCAAATTTTGCCTATCAAAAAAATAATAAGAACTGATATATATGAAAATACTTATCTGTTAACGTTTCGGAAACTAAATCTACTTCCGTTCTCAAAACTTCTAGGGAAATTTCTTTTCAAATTCAAACATCTCGTATTGACAATTTTCCTAATTGACATTTGTCAAATTATTTCAAATTTGACATAACATTTTGTCCTTCAAACCACCACACAAGTGTCAAGGTAGGTATAGTAAAATGCGTTTATGATAGAACAAAAATTGTATGTAACTTACAAGAAAAAATCAATGATGAGATAAACTTCATAAAATCAGTATTGAAAAAAAATGGATATCCAGAAAAATTCATAGAAAAAACTTTGACAGAAATTGAAAATCCGAACACAGTCTACAATGAAGACATATAACCTACACAAAATACCCGACTCGTATCAAACATTATACCGTATGTCCCTCGTTTGTCTGAAAAGATAAAACGGATCGGCAACAGGTTTAATGTTAGAACAACATTCAAAACAACAAATACTTTGAGATCAATACTCACACATACCAGACCAAATAACCCAACAGAAAAAACAAAAAATTGTATTTATAAAATTCCTTGCTCGTGCTGTCAAAAATATATCGGTGAAATGTCTCGACCATTGGAAGTGCGGAAGAGTGAACACAAGATGTACATCAGGAACAGACAGATAGGTGGTTCCAAATTATCAGAACACATTCTTACTGCCGATGAGGACCACACAGTAGAATGGAACGACACCAAAATTATAACGAAAGAAAGCAATGGCAAGAAACGAAAATAAAAGGAATCTGCTTTTATTATGCTGTCTGGTAAAGAATGCATATCTATGAGTTCGCTTGATATGGATCGCGGATGGCTGCCCCTCTTGAAGGACAAAATGTTATGTCAAATTTGAAATAATTTGACAAATGTCAATTACGAAAATTGTCTAAACGAGATATTTGCACTGGAAAAGAAATTTGCCTAGAAGTTTTGAGAACGGTAGCAGATTTAGTTTTCGAAACGTTAACAGATAAGTATTCTCATATATATCAGTTATTATTTTTTTAATAGGCAAAATTTGAGTTATACGAGAAGTTGCTGACCAATTGGACTTGTTCCATCGAAAAAGAACTGTTTTTCAATAGACGCAGCAACTTTTCGGGGTTGATTGGAAATCTGCATTGTATAGATTCCAACAATAATTTAAATTTTTTCAGATTGTGGTAGGTTACAAACAAAGAAAACCACGGAACTAGTATATATATTCAAATTCAACAATCTGGATCAAAATCCCGCTACGACACAGATTCTGAATTTCAAATTGTTATCGGCAATCTTTTTCGTTCCAGAAACGTATGAAGTGTAGGTTTTTGACATCATATGGGAATGAAATTTGATTCCACAAGAAGCACAATCTATAATTGATTATCATGAGGGATACCTGGATTGGTCGCAGACCGACACGGAAACCCATCTTCCACCAATCGTTGTGGAACTGCTACAAAAATAATATTCGCACTTCGCACGATCCCAAATAGGAACCTTCGAAGTCGAAAAATTCTTTAGCGACAAAAAAATTCAACTTGCTGAAAAGTTGGTCGCCTGGGGAATTATTTTTCTTCTGTTCGATGATCTGTCAGAAAAAATACATTGCGATTTACTGGTAATAGAGTACCCTTCTGTTCAAAAATTTCGCCACAAACTTGTCATTCCGCACGTTATCTCCCACATATCTCACGCGTCGTATGGGCGGCGATAAATTTATCCAAGCGCAGATAAAAATTTATGGAACTTCGGGCCTATCGCAACATGATTTATCCTGTAGAAGTTATGGTAGATGCTTTATCTCGCGGATGGTGAACGTTAGCTCGAGCATCGAGGAAGATATCCAGAGAAATTCGGCGATCAAACGGTTTAATGCAAGTTCATTGCCAACTCATCGTTATTAGGATTGCTTCTGATGCATTTTGTGGGTTATACGATCAACGCTTTTTAGTCTAGTGAATAATCTTGATTTTACTCCGACGTCTTTTGGGATGTGATATCGAATATGGCATTTTCCTCAAGCGGTTGAGGGATTTCTTTAGAATTGTTTCGCACAACGATAATAAACCGAGTTATGAATAGAAGATAAAATATTGATTGAGTAAACGGCATTCCGCATCAAACATCTATGAAACCAGTTTTTGCTCATAATTCATTTATTTATTTATTGATATATTTATTTGTATACACGAAGATCCAAAATCTGAAAATTCTTTCGCTTCCTTTAACTGGAATATTTTGAGGCATTTCAATTTTCAATTTTATAAGGTTTCGACCATTCGAAAACAAAACTTTTGGAAATATTGCTATGGACAAATCATTTACCAAAATGACGATGGATTATCACGAGTTGAATGTCAAAACTAAATGTTATTTTTCGATAAGTCATCATTATTCCAAAAGCTCGCAGTGTGACCTAAATTGGTAAACGATACATTACAGGTTGTTTCATTCTAAGGAACCTTTTACATTTTCTCTGATTGTTTGATTTCTCTGCATCTGAAAAATCTATTCTGGTTAAATCATTCTCATTCTTACTAGAACTTGCGGAAAATTCTGTTTCCACACACTCACTTTCTGATACCAGTTTTGATATGAATTGCATATCCGAAGGTACCAACTATCTGGGAAATACCCACGCAAAGTGCCTCCAAAAAATTCCATAGAGCCACAGGCCTATATTTTCGATATCGTGTGTACAAATTTAGAAAACTGATTCGATAAAAATATTCGGAAAGTTCTATTTGATTTTGTTATCATTTTCAACTAGTTTTTCCTGCAATCTTATTAGCATTGACTATCTGATATTAAATTGCACTAATTCTCATTTTATTAACATATCAATCTCCTCAAATGATCCCGGTTTGAAATGTCAGTGGTTCTATCTAATTGAAACACTCATCTACTCTCAAATTAATGAGATAAATCAGTATGCAATCAGGTTCATTTTCCAAATATCCATACCAACGATGTATTGGTCCTTCGTCCATGATTCTTGGTGAGGTATAGGAACTGTCCGGGTTATAATTTTGGAAGCATTTTTCATTATTATTATTGATAATTCTAGTATCAGTCACATTTGAATCTTTCTTGTAAGTTACCGATAATAATTTCACTGGATATCCGGAAGGCAGATGTTACGTATGCCCATAATTTCATAACGAAATCCATTATGATGCAGATTTTTCATTACGATACCGATTTTCAACAAATAGAAACCCATTATTTTTCAATCGAGCATGATGTTAGTCAAAATCACTAGGTATTTAAATTTCATAGAATATTGCTAAACTTTCATAATTACATTATCAAAATGTGTGATATCAGCGATATAGAAGAATTACCATCGGAAACAGCAAAAAATTCAGTACAGAATAATTATATTTTTCATTTGACAAATGCATGCATATTCTTTAATTTCGATATAACTGTAAGGTCTCATGGCAAAGCGGATTAAGGCTCTAGACTCGAAGTTGACCTCTATATGAGACGCGAGTTCGAAACCAGTCTCGGACATTCGCTTTTTTTTATTTTTTTTTCCTTCACTTATTGTTGTATTTTCCGAGGAAATACCACTAATTACGATTTTGTATAACTTTTCACAGAAATACGACTAATTACTATTATTGTGTTCAATACGAATATAAATATAATTTTATTGTTCTTCGTTATTTAAAGGGGGTAAATAAAATAGCTTATGCAACTCTCATGTAATGGTTATTGATACACTCGCATAAACCATACGAAACTCACTTTCGGCTCGCTCCGTATTCAATAACCATCATTACATGATCGTTCCAAAATATACTATCCTGCATTCTGTAAGTTGAGGTCCATATTTTTCGAACTGTTGGCTTCACGCTTGATTCATTTCATTTTTTGTGGCGTCATTTTTAACACTCCGAACATTCACCCCCACGACGGGTTTCAATTTTCCCAAACTCGAGTAAATGTCATGCTGCAATCCCTTTTTTATTTTATCGAAGAGAGATAAGCTGCTGTTGCCGAACAACATAAATCAACTCGACCCAAGAGAAAAACCGTTCCTGAAACCTCTAGGGATTATCATCTTGATTCTTACCTCGACGCCAAAATATATTCTCGGGCCGATCTCTTATATTGACCATGTTTCATCTTGCGACTTTTCTTATAAATCAAGTGTGTTTTATCGGAGGTTATATTTTCAAGGCGTGTTTAAAAGAGGTAGCATGTGGAAAAAGGTTCATTGGATATTTTTTACAGGAAAAGTCGTTAGATTTTTCATAACGATGCAAATAAAGGTCGAATATTTATACATCTCGATCAGAATATATAAGTCATGAAAGACAGTGTATGTAACAAATAAAAATCATGTTAACCACGTTTTATATTTCGTTACGCTATAAGGTAGACACGAATAAATTTCCACAAAATTTATTGTCTTCGCGACATGTTTCGATACACTCTATCTTTATCAAGCGAATGTTTTTAAACAGTAAATTATTCTTTGTTAAAAGCTCCTTAAATACATCAGGGTCTACTCTAATTATCTCTGATTCCTAGAATAATACAACTGACACTGATGATGATTCCTAAACTTATTACCTGATGCTAATAACTGATACTGCTTCCTAGAATGACACTGATAATGTTATGATATCGGACCATAGTTACTTATTAATTGAATAAGTTCAACAAAGGGGAACTATTGAGATCCAATTGATCATTTAGCAAACAATTTGAATTTTTCAATTTATTGATTTCCAAAAATTCTAAATAATTAAGTCTAATGCCTTTATTTTCAACATGCAGAATTTCGAAATTTTTATCGAAGTCATGGCCTTCCTCCAAAATGTGATTGGCATATGATGAATGAAATGTTTTCTTTTCATAATTCATTCATCATATGCCAATCACATTTTGGAGGAAGGCCATGACTTCGATAAAAATTTCGAAATTCTGCATGTTGAAAATAAAGGCATTAGACTTAATTATTTAGAATTTTTGGAAATCAATAAATTAAAAAATTCAAATTGTTTGCTAAATGATCAATTGGATCTCAATAGTTCCCCTTTGTTGAACTTATTCAATTAATAAGTAACTATGGTCCAATATCATAACATTATCAGTGTCATTCTAGGAATCAGTATCAGTTATTAGCATCAGGTAATAAGTTTAGGAATCATCATCAGTGTCAGTTGTATTATTCTAGGAATCAGAGATAATTAGAGTAGACCCTGATGTATTTAAGGAGCTTTTAACAAAGAATAATTTAGTGTTTAAAAATATTCGCTTGATAAAGATACAGTGTATCGAAACATGTCGCGAAGACAATAAATTTTGTAGAAATTTAATCGTGTCTACCTTATAGCGTAATAACTATGGATTTCCATCAAGTAAAGGCCACCTCAATCCAAAGTTTTATATTTCGAACGTTGCATCGATGGACAAAAAACTGTGAGATCTTGAAGTTAATATCTTGTTGAAACGCTTTATTATCGGCGATGAAGTGACGTATGGAACTTGGAATTGACAAAAAAATTGACTGCTTCGAGTGACAATCGAACCCTAATTGAAATCTAAAAGACAGACAATTGCACCGACTTTTTCCGATGAGACCATTAACAAGGGGACTCTTTAAAATAGGTAGGGGGTTCATTAATGGATGTTTAAATGACATTTAATGACCCATCAGCTTGATGCTCTCATAAGAAAAAGTTGATACAATCGGCTATTAGGGTTCCGATTTCCACTCAAGGAAGTTTTTTTTTTCGATATGTCTCATCATTGAAAATTTGGTATTAGTGAAATGAATCATACTTCCAGTGGTTTTCTGATTTTTAATTATTTTTAATTCAAGAAATGATGTGGTAGATTAAGTAGGTTATTTATATAAAGTGGTCTCCAATGAAAAGTATGCACCTTGCTTTTCTCTTTCGTTTATAATTGAAAGCAAAAATGCTTGGACACGTAGAGTTTTATTACGAGGGTGACACACATTATTCTCTAACATATGCATTGAACCCCTATAGCGAGGAGCTGTAACAACCCTTAAATTCCATAAGGAAAGTAGGGTCGAGTGATACATTACTTGAACAGACAAAACATTTTTTTCTAATGACACCCTATTCATTGAAGAATTCACTGTAAGAATCAATGTGAAAAAGCCGTTAAGGACATTAATCTATTGAGTTTGGTAATGGTGAAATATACAAAAAAGTTTTGGGGTTAGAAATTAAAACATTTACACGTAGTGGTGAGTTTCAATATTTGTTATTTGTAATGGAGCTTCGTAAAAAAATGAACAAGTTGTTAAATTGATTCATTGAAACGTCATTTCAACGAGTTGAAAATGTGATACATTTGACTCCAATCAATATTATAGATTTTGTTGGAATTCAATTCTAAAAGTTGGTTCTGATGGTTTTCTGTGCTTGGTGTTTCACATTACAGACGAATCAGGTACCGGCAAACTAACTTGGCAACATACGAATCATTTTATCGGAATCAATGTCCTGAAATAAGCGAGCAGTAAGCCTAACAGAAATATTTTTTTGAATATTAAAGTAAACAATTTCAAGTCGTTCTGGGCTGGAATAGACCATGTTTTATTGTGAAATTGAATAAAACGAAGAAAACCAAAGTGAATCAGTGACAAGACTGGAATTAACGTTTGCCTGGATTATTTTTCTATACTCATCTGTAGTTTTTCACACAAAGAAAAGCAGATGATAAAATTCAACACTTACACCATGCTTACTGAAATTAACGTTCTTAACGCCGATTTTGCATTGAATGTTCCAGTAAATTTCAATGAATAGGGTATCATTTGACATGTTTGTTTCTTTTCACATGATATATCGCTCGACCCCACTTTCCAATTTCAGGGTTGTGACATCCCTTCGCTAGGTTCAAAGGCAGAGGTTAAAGTTATGTGTGAATTCTGTCCCCTTCGAAAGCAAACTTTACATGTCCGAGCCTTTTTGCTTCAGATTCCAAATAATGTAGAAAAGCTAGGTGCGCACGCTTTTCGTTGGACCACTGTGTATGTACACAAGTATGAACTTGAGTTATTATAATGAGAATTCGAGTCCACTGGAATATTCTTGATATCCTTGAACTAATATTTCACTCATATGTTTTCGTATGTCGATGTGGATTGTGCTTGCTCTGCTTTGTACATTGTATCAACCGACTTAACCAAATACAAACCACATCAATTTACCACCACACAAACATCAAACAACCAAAATTTAGTGTCGCTCCACTGCGCGCTCGCCCTGCATACAGACAAACATCATGCACATCACCAACCAAAAATTTACAATTTACATCGAAAAAAAAAGACTGACGTATGGCTGTGTCTGTCTGTGTGCAGGTCGCCGCGCGGAGGAGGGTAGATTTCCGACACGAACCATCATCCACCATCCCCCATTCCATGTTCTCATCTCCCGGTGACGGTTGCTGTTTCTGCCGCAATGGACCGGAAGGTATTTCGGAGATGAGGAGTCTGGTTCGGATATTGTCACGGTGAGTTTTGTTTGTTGATGTGGTTTCTGTATTTTTCTGAGGATGGTTGCGCAAGGCGATGAAACAACAAGTGTTTGCTGATCATAGACGAAGCTCTAACTTTTCTTTCAGTTTTAATTTTTACTCTGAGAGAGTAGATAGCCAGTGGAGGCGTTCATACACGAAACCTCCAAAGTGAAGTGTCGTATATTTGACGCTTCCACTGATTATCATTATGGCAACTTTCATGAGGCAAAAGTTGAAGTTTGGTCTATGAACCAGCAGTTTACTCATTCCAAATTATGGAGTGAGTGTCTTTGCAAAAAACTGTTGCAGATGTCAAATCGCCTTAATTCGTCCAACAAAAGTTTTTCGTTTCGTGAATGAAGGCCACATTTGCTGTGATATATATATTGCAGAAGCAATAAAACCATTGAAATGATTCCGAACAGTTCATTTCATGAGAACTTTCAATCGAGATATGTCGTTTCAGAGTACGGGTAATGTAAATCAAATCATTCTTCGATCAATTCGTTCGGGCCAGTCACAGTAGGTTTGTGAGCTGACACCTGTCATAAAACAGTTACTCCCCTGGCTAATACCTCGAAGGACACTGTATTATTATTAATCATTATTAGAGAAAGATAGAAAAAGAGACACTATCCTTCGATAAAAACATTACTCCAAACAATAAAGTGGTCTGGGAAGGAAACCAATTAATATTTGTATTCAATTCTTTTAGTCGCGTGAATTTTGACTAGTGAATTTTCCCAACCAAGCAAAATGATAATAAATATAGTGGGTTGAATCAGTAAGGATTAACAAAATTAGCCACCAATGCCACCAATATCTAGAAGAATACATGTCGTCATCGATGACGCGCAACATGTTTTAAATTTTATTCCCTATACATTTTGTATCGTCAAGGAAATCCCGAGTCATCCCGAAACATAATCAGAGGCTTCGTCGATTGGATATATTTGTCAATGTGATTAACGATACCGGCTGCTTTCAGTCGATTCTAAGAAATTATTTCTATTATCTTTATCAACTATATTGAAATTCGTGAAAAATGGTAAAATAGAATTGAATATCATAAATAAAGAAAAAAATTTGATTCAGAAGGTTGATGAAGAACCTAATGATGAACTATTGCATCTGTTGAACTCTTACGAATAAGATCCAAAAGACTTCCCTTCCATCGTTCGGTTCCTGGCATGAACTTCATGGTAACAAAACACCATAATTTTGAAACGTATCTTGATATCTTTTGTGCATGATATTGGAGAAAGGGATTTTAATTTCTACGAGTGGACCTTCTTCTTTTTCGAGATTTCATATAACTGTATAAATCAAAATGGTTAAGGCTTTCGCGGCCGAGGTGTTCAGTATTGCTCCTTTTATTCGGGTTTGAAGGCCGTCGTTCTTTGGAATTTCTTCCTGACGTTTCGCTAGCACGAGTGGCTAGCTTCTTCAGAGGCTCACTCATCTTGACTATAGCCATTTCTGCTAGAAAAACGTCAGGAAGAAATTCCAAAGAACGACGACCTTCACACCCGAAGAAAAGTAGTAATACTGTATAAATCGTTGCCTAAACTGTTCACACATGTTTTCCAAACTGTGATTACAGTAATGAGTTTTTTGTAGGAGCAATATAATCAGGAAATACACCCCAATATCTGACCGTATACCTTTTGTTGCATACTGCTTGTGTCGTTTGTTATTCGGGCCAAATAGAATCGCATGTTGCATCTCGCAGCCTGTTCTGATGATTGGACTATTAACATAGCGCGATTGGAACCAGTCTGCACAGAGAATTTCAATTTAGAATCCTTTATCGCTCATCCAATGATATAATTCATTAACCAAGTTAGGAGAGTAGATTTGGCGACTGTATACTGTAGTCTTTTTTTCGTTTATGCAATAGTTCAAATAGTTGGATATCATACAGGTTCACGTGATTATGTATCTCACATATACACCAAACAATCTCTCATATATCATATAGAAATTTGTGGCATTGTTTTGTACTTTTTGGCGAATGAACCCATTTGTGATCAATGGAAATTCAGATGAAGAAATGAAGCTGACGATATTTCAGAGATGGATTAAAAGTACTCAAACATGGTCAAAAAGATATTTTGGTTCCCAGTTCGAATTAAAAACAATATATGTTAAAGATGAGTGTTCTCAGATATTTTCATTGCAATAAGTAACCTTGAGCCTGCGGATACTAGATAATACAGCTAATTATTAGTACATGGATCACCGAGCGTCGCTCTTTTTTTGTTGAATTTTGTTTTTTGTAAATTATATGTTTCATTATACGATGTTTGAACTTCAGTTGAAACATTCAACATTCAGTTGAAAATCTAAATTTGAGAATGTTTTCGTGTAAAATTGAAAAAAATGAGTGAATTAGAAGAGTCAATTATTTTATGTCGTTTATTTTCTAATTCGGCTATACTATTCAGTTTCAGGTGATTTTTCATTTCCCCTCATATTTCACTCGATATTATCACCCGATTATAGTTTTTCGAATATTTTTTCCATTAATGTTTCAACTCAGTACCTTCTTTCATTTTTATCTCTTTCATTTCACACGTTTTCTTCAGGTTTCAAATTCAAATTACAGCTCCTACCGAGTGGAAGGTTGAGTTTGTTGAACACTAATTAACTGAAGTTTCTTCCCGATTTGCTCAATAGCTCAAGCTCAGGAGGTAATCGTGTCCACTTGTGTTTCTCGGTAGTGTAGAGGTAAGCACGTCCGCCTATGAATTGTAAGTTCGGGGTTCGATTCCTCTCCTGGCCGCCGTGCTGGGATTCCCACGTTAAAAGGTAGGGCCTCGTTAATCCATTGCTCGCACAAGTTTCGATTTCTGAGGGTTGACCTTCGTCAGCTGGTTAACGGGAAAAACCATTAACCACTACTATTAGCAATGAATATATTATCTCGATTAATTGGTGATTATATAATCTCATACAGCAACAAATTTAACACAGTCATGCGATTTTACGAATATCGCATCACCAGTATTCCAGCGTTCCGTTCGTTCTCCTGCTCTTTCCATTTCACCGAACCTATTATTCAGTCTAGCCGAGTATTTCGCAAGGGAAATACATATTTGGAATCGTTGATAAGTTGTTCCATTTCAGTATTCGCGCTACGTACCGTATGGTTACAAAATGAAATCGAATTCTTTATATAACGTTTGCATTGTGTGGATACGGTTCTTGTGGGAGTGGAAACATTCTTTCGCGATAGAAGGGTATTAGAATCAGATGATTTATTTGGTCTAGACTCCGAAACTGTGCTTTCACTGAGCTGCGAGCGCTTTTTACTGTTAGTGAATGATTTTTCGTCTTAGGTAAATTTTTTTCCCGTCTGGGATTAAAAAGATGATCCTTCGATGGATTAAGGGTTATCCGAGAAGAGAAATTTCGTTTTATGAATAGAGATTTGGATCTGTTGATGAACTGGTCTATGACTGTGGTTCGGCTAACTACGACCTCCGTATCAGATCCATATCGTGGTGCTCCTTAGCTCTTACAGCTCTTTCTGTATCTGGAGTGATCAAGTGATCACCGTAATGAGACTCCCGCCATTAAATTGGCCCCTTCATTTAGCTTGTAGCCTCTGGCTCTTCTCTTCCATACCTTTTTTATCTTAGCCTTGTTGAATTTATCTGAGAGTGTCTGATGGCCTCCAGTTTTTTTGTTTTTTTAACTTTACTTGTGTGTGAGTATTCCGAATATACTTTCCCAAGTAGGGATTTGCCGGGGTGGTCCTTATGATTGTGTCAAAATACTAGACTCATCTTGACTATGTATTTTTTACTCGGGTTTTTGCATTCGTTGTGTCTTTAACGCTTTCTCAACAAGAATTTCTGTTCTTCAAGAGACGATTCACATTAAGAACACATGTAATGCCATTTCCTTTTTCTACTATGAGTTTCTTCCGTCAGGTCCAAGATTCTTATGTTTTTTCAGCCGGTATTGTCTTGTGAGCATTTCTCATTTCTGAATGGCTCTCAACAACGTTATTGTATGTTTGGGTGAGGATTCCAACTATTGGGAACCATAATCAAGGGCTGGTCAGATATGTATTCTATGTGTCCCAATTAACCTGATATTGTACGTTATATGGCCTTAACGAAAAGCAATGTTTCCGAAGACAATCTTTGCACAGGAACTCCTAATGATGAAGGATTGCTTTTTTCAGACATGTTGATGGTTGATACTGTATCATCAGATTTCTTCGGAAAAATGCATGCTCAGGATGTGTTGGCATCGATTTCGATCAAGTGGATGGATCTTATTCAAGTACTTCTCGACGACGATCAAGTTTAAATCATCATGAAGTCTTGGTATGGTAAATGAGATTGGATGAAGTGACATTTGGCTTTTTCTTCAAGTCAATGCAAAAAGAATACAAAACTTTCATAAAAGATAATGAGAAAAATCCCTTTCTCGAAACTCCTTTCTACAAAAATAATCATGTTTCTGTGAATGAGATAAACTTCATGTTGTTCAGCTTGCACGTGCCTCACGAAGACTTCTGAGGGTTGAACATAGGGATGCAAACAAATAGTGATACAGCGAAATTGATGTTTTGGTAGACCATTTGCTATTACAACGGTAGGAGAACCCGGAAAACATACCTTAGTCTATAGTCAGTTGGTGTATTCGTTAAAGAAACCCCATCTGCTGGGATCGATATCTAGACAACCTACATTGATTCGTGTCTATCATACCAAAAAGTTTTCTGACTCGACCTGGAGCCAAACAGGCATTGAGGACCGTGTATCAATTGCAATACAAGCAAAGTATTGCAGTATCATTCTAATGACAGATAATGTAAAACTAATTCCAGTTGCCCATTTTCTCAGAGTGTTTCATCATTTCAAAAATAGAGAGCTTCAAAACTGAAGCAAATAACGATTTTTCTATACAGTTGAACAGTAAATCAAATGTCCTCTCAAATGAGCTACCACTCAACTTCATGTTGTTTGATTTTTTCGAGATGAATAAAAACCCTGGTGTGTTGACTTATACCTAATAGATTGTGAGCAAATTTTCTCGACTTGTCGCTATCTTGATTTTGATCAATTATAACTGAAGAGATGCCTTCGAGAGTTTGCCAGCAGAGGCGCACCTTACGTGTTTTTAATTTAATCTGTGATGCCTTGATATCCGTCTGCTCGACGGCCATTCGATTATTTATAGATTTATAGGTTGTGTTTATTTCATGGTCTCATGTTTTGCATGCAATTTCTTGCTTTCCCGCGAAATGCTAGATATTATGTAGTCATCACATTTTGACTGATCATTAGGTATTCTATTCGCTTTCAATTCGATGATAAATAAATCAAAAACTCGCAGTGATTGTGATGTGATTTTGAATCTTGCGAAACAATAAATGTTAGTGAAACTGGAAAGTATTGATATCTTATCTATCTACTTTCTGAGGAACCGAAGATGGGTAAGTACTTTTTTCTTCATAGTGTTAAAAAAATGCAATTTTATTGTGATTACGAGCCGATGATATGAGGGATAAGCAATACCTACACGTTACACGAGCGTTTTATTTTGAGCTTTCTAAATAGGTTCATAATAAATCTAACTATCACTATGAAATCAAACAAATACAAGAACAGCAACGATAAACACTTGAAAATAATATAAACGAGAAAAACGTGAAAAGAAACAAGAACTAGGTACAAGATTTTGAATATTAAAGTAACTTTCAAATGCATTCAAATTCAAATCAAACTGTCAAACATTTCAAAAAAAAATAGCTCATTAGACGAATTTGACCTTACGTATTTTGTATACGGATAATTGTATTGGTGAACTAAAGATCCCGCGAGAGTGTATCCAATGAGACCGCCGGTATCGAAAATCACTCGTAAGCTGCCGCCTCAATGAAAATGAGGCGGCAGCTTACATCGCAATTGTATCACCACCTGAACACCATCTACCGTCAAAAAATGAAAGTTTACTCTTCGATTTCTCAGGTCGAGAGGAATTGGCTCAACAAAAGCGTATCGGTCAACGCACCAGAGTTTTTATTCATCTTGGATTTTCTCCTAGAATGGCCGCCGCACAATGAGGGGTCGAATTCAGGCTGCACTGTTCGTACCAAAATGAACCTATTTAGCGAGAATCAAAAGTCGACCTGCCCCTACGATTTATCTTGAAATAACCCGATTATGAATTTGTTGACAGGTGAAGGGGGGAGGGGTTAATTCTCAACCAGTATCAAATTCCTGATCCCCAATAATTGATCATCATTATTTTCGCCTGAAAGTAGTAATCCTGGGATATAGAGCGGATAATACAACGCAAAAAAAGACAGTCAATATCGGTTGGGCTGGATTGCATAGTGAACGAAAAGTTAAATTGAGTTCGATATCCGATCCGGCCGATAATGACACCTGACGTTTTATAAAATGGCTACTAAAGGCAGGATGTAATCGATAGGAAGCGAAGATAATATATCTTTTTTCGCTCCAGTTTCAACCTAGTTCGACGTTCTCGGCAAACAACTTTCCTGTCCATTCTCCGTGCAGTATGGAGTTACACGGAACACGGATATGTGATTGCAGTCGATATCGAGTTTCAGAGAGAACTTGGGTGAATTCACAGGACCGGCACATATTATTTGAAATTCTACGAGCCTGCTTGTTAACAAACATTTACGTTTTGTAACATAAACTTAGTTATTCACAAATATGTTCAAAAAAACGTGAAAAGATTTTCACTACCTTCATATTCATAGTTTCGATGATGACAACACTATAGATAACCAAAAATAAATCTAAACTTTTTTCCGAACTATTTACAAACAGATCAGTTTCTGATTGATTTTCTCGGAAATATATGGTGTATCTAGTGAAAGTGTCCGGTAAATTTTCCAATTCTGACCACTGAGAAAGGAGCTCCAGAGAGTTTTATATGAGCAGACAAAGCTTGAATTTTATTTTGGTACTTGGATTTTTTTACAAACTACTCTCGATTTTTCCTGGATTTCTCATAAATGATCCAAGATTCTTGTGGTTGACATGAGCTTCGAGCAAAAAATGACTATCCTGTGATTCAGAATAGCTGTTTTGGATTCACATTTCTTCCATGTGAATGAATCAAACGTTTATGAATGATATAGACAAGTTATCTCTTTCATTTGAAGTTTATATTTTCTTTTTTTTATCCATTGGAGAGAAAGCCCTTAAGATAGTCCCTCCAATTTCCAGTATTGCATTCAAACATAAACGGTTTTTTGTTGAAGTAGAAGCTGACTACAGGTGAAATGAAGTAGGAGAAAATACCTAGAAATGCCCGATCATTATAGTTCTGATTCACCAGGCTACCATACCAGACCATTCAAAATGAAAATAGTTTTCATATATAGACTCAGCATGTCTAATAATGCATGAATTGAGGAAAAAGAGGTGAATTTTATTTCAAGGTACCTCGTTCTCGTCTTATTTCCTCCAGATCAATATAAAAAAGAAACAAAATATCTACAAATGAAGTAGAAAATATCATCACTCACCTTGGCACTCACCATTTCGATATGTGAAGATAGATTATAGACAGATAATTTTCTCACAAAAATGAAAAAACAGTCTAAAATAACTTGAGAGGAAATAGACTAACTGAAACAATTACTCCCTGTACAAAGCAGTAACTTTCTCCAGCGCAATTTATATACCAAGCACACAAAGTAAAATTGGCTGTTTATATTGGAATTCAAATCATTAGGATAACAGTTCACTCTTTAAATCGTAAAAAGCTTGTTCCTCTCAGATTGAACTGTTTTTGTCGGCCTTGTGTGTCTTTGCCAAAAAAATATCCATCAAGTATCGACCTTCAACTATTCATTAGATATATAAACTATATAACTATCTGTTCTGTGTGCCCAACAAACCTAATAAACCAAAATGAACTGTGCATGTTATTTAGTTACACATTCAGTTAGATTTGAAATAGAATTAATAGAAAATGGCTAACCGTCGAAGCGTCAATAAATGAATCAATATATAAATATAAAAATAAAGTCGATCACTTTCGTATCGAATCAATAGAAAAAAATGACAAGATGATTCCTGTCAAAATCTCCATTCCATCAAACGCCATCTGCTTCGAGCTTTCCAGGATACATGCCATTGAGTAAGGCAGTTACTTAACATATGTGCAACACGCTCAGCTCGTATTATCACTCTAACGTCATCCAATCCGAATGAAAATTATTATCAATCAAGATCAGATCCCTGGTGTGATCTGGAGTGAGTAGTATCACTACTAAATTTTCAAGGTTCTTTAAGAATGATAACCCTGAGAAAGTTTCTCAAACAATGTATTTTTCCTAATTCTTTGAAGATTTATTGCTTGAGATTCATGAAAGAATCTTATGAGTGTTTTCGGTATGCTACTTGCAAACCCGATTTCAGGATAAACTGGTTTTGCATAGGCTAAACTAATTCGTCCTACATGCAATAGGATGAACTGGTATAGCCTAGGCTAAACTGGTTTTTGAAGATTTTTTTTTCATTTGGCGTTCATCTGAGCCTCGAAATTGGAGAATGCCTTCTGCATTTTCCTAATGGATCATCTAAAACATTCGATAATTCTTTTGTGAATATCAGGTTATTTTCTGCTACTTATAAGGGTTCAAATGTGGCATTCAGTCATGAACTATCTCCTTCATTTTCAGTTCTTCTCTGTCAACCAGGCTTTTTTATATGCGAATGGAAAAACAGGGAAAACAGAAAATATCTATGAAATATAAGTAACATGAAAAAATCAATAAACATAATCTGTTGATAGGTGCGTGTATATCATTCATAAACGTTTGATTCCATCACCAAAAGGAAACAATCTGAAACAGCTACTCTCCTGCCTGTATGGCGCAACACATAATTAATTTCTCTTACTCACTCAGCTCAAGAACACAATGAACGAGTTATGGAATAATATCGTTGCCAAGAAAAGCAGCAATTGTGTGTACGGTTTAGGTCAACTGAATCTCCCTCTATTGCCACAAAGAGAACTCACCAAGCTGGGAAGTCGATAACAAAGCACAACTGAAGAGACAAGCTATATAATATTGAGAGAAGTGATATGTGCTGAATGCGATTTAGGAAAACCACAGTGAATGTTTCCCTGTTTCACGATGAAAAGCTCCCGTATATGTGAAACGTAAATTCGTAGGTCACACTTTTGGTGCTGAAATGATATTTGACTGCTGGATCTCCAATGTAAGCTTCATATAGATTTTTCCCTACAAACAAGCAAATTGTTTTAAGTTGTCACATACAGTTGTCCTAGTGGAACTCTGGGATGTGAATTCTTCAGAAAAAGATTTTTTTTAACAACGTTTCACAACTTGTCATAAATAAATCGTGAATTCTATTCTGGTTATTTCTCGAAATCTGTAATTATACTCATTACAATAATCTTCAAAATATTCAATATCCATTCATCTTAAAATAATATGATCATGGAACAAAATAATATGATGAAGCCTCAAGGCATGTTTGCTGGGAAGAATTTGGATACATACTGTAAAAACATATCGAACAACTCAATACGAAATTGCATACTACCAAAAATAGTCAATCACTCTTTTTGTACAATATCTTTCTTTTTTGAGAGTATGATAATATTGAAAAACTGAAAACGCAGTTTATAGTAATTATCCAGCTCACACTTTTTTGAAATGATTAGCTCCATGTGTAAACTATTCTTTATATGTCTTTGTTAGTCACTCTCGCGAGTATGGCCAGGAGCAGCACCACGAGTGAGCAAAAGACTACAGTTTTTAAAGTTCATATCGTCCGGGGCGACTAACTGATTTTTCTGGTAGTGCATTTGCTATTACAATTGAAGAAAAAACTGGAAAACCTTCAGTATTTTCGAAATGCCCAGTTGATTCGATCCGATTCATCAGAGAATAATATTTTATCATCGCACCAATATCAACAGCAGCTCAGCGAAATGAAGGAATCTGTTCATCCAATCCCTAATAGATCTGGTGAAAGAACATCCAAACAGCCAATTATGGAGCCTCGTTCCCAAACAACCGAGACCCTCGTCATATATAAAACGAATGTAAATGGCATTCATATCAACTTCAAATTTTTCCCTCTACACACGACAAGCACTGTCCCGAAGGAATGATAAATATATATAAAAATATAAAATGCCGTTGGAATTTAATTTATAATAGAGTCCCTAGGGATTTACTGGGATCGTCCTCGGCATCTGCGAAGGACATCGGACATTAATAGACCAGGAAATTTGATCTCATAGTCATTCAAATATAGATGTAACATGAGTTTTCAGCGGAAATTGATCGGAAAGGATGTTAAGATGGGAATAAATAAGGATTCACGCGATCGACAAATGAAATTCAGTAAAAAAATGAATCCTAATACGTTCCTTATAAAATTTTCAACAAGATATAATTACTGTGAAATCTTATTATTTTCGGAACTTTTTTCACACGTATGGAAAAAGCAT
This sequence comes from Zygogramma bicolorata, assembly GCA_032362365.1. NCBI lineage: Eukaryota > Metazoa > Arthropoda > Insecta > Coleoptera > Chrysomelidae > Zygogramma > Zygogramma bicolorata. The sequence continues at coordinate 6,264,753 of JAVJAQ010001667.1, read as the reverse complement.
ATAAATCATACGGTTATTCTGAAGTGCTTCGAGCGTGATTAGAAAAAGTTGAAATGTTTTTGTGGTCTAAGGGAGGAGGGGTACTTGCTCAGAGGATAATCGATATTCTAGCTCTTCTGAGTTAGTATAAAAGCTACTGAAGGAATGTTAATTCAAGCACAACCCTTCGTAAAATAATATGCGACTCATAAAACGTCCTCTGCGAGACTTGTAGTAATTCCATATGAACCTCAGTATTCTCGAAGACCTCCGACTCTCTAGCCAGGAAGGCTGCCGGTCTCAATCTTCTGGGACCTGATCCTTTCATCCGTATGACGGCTTCGGCAACTCCTGAAGATGCTAACCTTGTTAGCGAAACGCGCGTCGAGTGCAAAAAAAATCAGTTTGGTGTTAGGGTGACTGATCTCTAGGAAAAGTTTCTTCCAGGAAGAACTTTCGACTACCAACGGCTGTTCTGACAAGACACTGCCAGCTAAGACTATTCAGAATGGAGGAAACTGACTCGGCTCTCTGTAGGGGCTATGAAAGCGTAGAGATTTTATATGTGACTGACCTACATTCTTATCAAGAAGGAAATCCATGTTTGGCGAGTACTGGCTCTACCTATACTACATAAAAGGGAAACCGCTCTGTGAAATCATCGACTACCTCAAAACTGTAGGGCTGCTGAAGAGTAGTGGGGTATCCTAAATCTACGGGAAGGAAGTACAATGGGTCTAATGCTGCCTAAATTCAGTGGCCACGCTCACCCTTCAAGTCTTTCCGACCCAAATAGGTTAACTATTGAAATATTCAGTTGTGAAGCCCCCAACAAACAGTAAATTGTTCAAAGTCTTGATGCATCCAAAAGTCTGGAAATAGCATAATGAAGTAGCACTATGAGTAGTGCCATATGTTTGAGATCATTCCTGGACCATTCCCACCAGACACTGCTATATTTCAGGTTACAGATAGGATGTGCGTACGACTCCTGGCCTATATATGATCCTTCCTCGGCTCGTACGCCGGTAACATCCTCCTTCGAAAAGCGGATTTTTCTCTGACGTGTATGTGTCAGCACACGGAATGGAGGTATTGGGTCCACTTCAGGTATTTTCATTTCCGATCGGACCCCGCTTTCGAATAGAATTTGAAATCGTTTCGAATTGGATTATACACACGCTTTGAGGCATACATTTTGAATCAATTCGTGTACCTTCCTGTTCAGTTATCTTATTGGATAAGTCACGTTTCCGTTTTGCCGGAGGCGCAAAATTTTTCGAATTGGCGTTTTCTCGGAAACAAGCGCACGCTCCTGAAATCACAGATTTTTGTTTAAAATCGATCAAATTATATCAACTTGAATAACATGGTTATGATGATGATGAATGTTTTCGCGTAAACTTTAGGTAATTTGAACTGATGAAACAGACCTCTAGAGTTCTAAAAAAAATGTTCTAAAATTGTTCGTTTTCGTTAACCAGCTGACGAACGTCAACCCTCAGAAGTCGAAACTTGTGCGAGCAATGGATCAACGAGGCCTTACCTTTTGACGTGCGATTATCCAGCACGGTGGCCCGGCGAGGATTCGAACCCCGGCCTTCCGCTTCATAGGCAGATATGCTAACCACTATACTACAGAGACCACAAGAGTCCCGTTGATGTTAATTTGATTTATAATATTATAATATAATTTATAATATGAAAAAATGAATAAGCTCCAGTGTCTCAATCTAAATTTTGTTCCATAGTTTCTTACTGAGTAGGAAATGGAAATAGAAAAAAAATGTCATTACTGAACATTGACTACCTTATCATTATTCATATCGAAAAAATATGGCAGCTTCAAACATCGCACACACCACTGAAAACTGCTGAATATTTTCTGATGGCCAGGAGTATCGTAAAAGTTTCTATAATTCAGAATCTTATTTCAAGTATTCTGTTTATATCATTGCCGCCATATATGAAAAAAATTCAATATGCAATAAAATGATATATTTTTCATCCACATTGGAGTAATCCTTAAGTATTTATTAATTAAAAATTTAATTTTGAAATTAGCTAATCTACATAAAGAATATTGTGTGAAAAGTTGAGCCAAAAATTGTTGTTACTCATATGATATTTTTAATATTCCATAGCATACTTTCATGAAAATGTTCCGCTACGAGGAGAATACAAAAAGTAATTTTTATAAAATCTTAATTTCACCAGCAGATTGTGAATTGAAAGTGTCATAAATGGTTTGATATTTGCTAAATTTGCAAAGATGTAGGTGGTAAATTGGTTCCGGGTCTCCCGGTATGTGTACCTTCTGTTACAACATATTCACAATTCCCTGAATATTCATATTTCAATGCACCAATACATGTTGAGGGTTGAGCTAGTTCACATGAAGGACAATAAGACACTTCGAGAATATGAACCCATTTCAAGTTATAATCATAGCTGTGTAAGTCGTCATCTAGAGATTCATCTTCTAGTACATTTATTTCACAAATGTTCTAAGTCAGCCTTTTCAACTTGGTAACTTTCAACTCCTTCGAGTTGCAATTATTGAACCCCTAAAAACCAGGTCTTGTTCAATTGTTTCTGTTTATCGATCTGCACTTCGAAAAATGTACTGATTTTTTCAATTCAATTTACGGTGACTGATTTTTTTTTTTAAGGATGTATGAATTGGATATCTCATATTTTTCAGCTGGTTACAATTTTTTTTTTTTTATTATTTTAAAAATTCAAGGTCTTGATCACATCAGAGGCCATAAGAAAGACGCGAGAAATTAATTCAAATGGAACCTTTCAGTGATGTCATTCGATATGTTAGTGTCTTACCATTTCAAAAAAAAAATTATATTCAATAAACAACTCCACTATAAAGAATTTATGAATGAAAGTGTTAACAGCCCCACTTTCGAAATCCATTTGACGGTGATTCAAATAGTTGAATCGCCAAACTTAAATCAACTAAGTACATCGATTGCATGAATGTGAAGGACACCATGTGTTTGTGTGCGAACAAATCGAGTTAATTATTCAGATAGTCGAAAAGGATTTTTCTAGTTGAGCGCTTTGTAGAACAAAACCGAGCTCCTGAATACTTTATAGCTCTCCGAGGAGATACTTTATTCGGATTGATTCTGTTTACAATATTCAGGAGCTTTCCAGCGTTTGGAAGGCGTCAGTTATTCATCGAGTTCTTGAATTCCATAAGGAAGCAGTTCGTCTATCCGACGATATTTATTGAAGGCACTCAAAGTTGGCATTGGGTTATTTCCGAGCATGATTCTCAACGATCGATATGTGTTTGAATAGGGTATTATTATTCCACTAGAGATATGTGTTCAAATTTTTTGGGAAAATTCTCCGAATCCATAGCGTCGGTTTGATGTACCCCGCCTGCCGAGATTGCAAACTAGGCAACCAACAGTTGCCTATCGCACAGAGCCATTTCAGAAAAATGTCTGCTGCGAGCGGGGATTGAACCCAGAGCGAATCGGCAGCAAAAGCATTCACTCATAATGATAATAATAATAATAATATCGTCTTTATTATTTCATAAAACAAAAACACACTATAATTCTTATACTTGAATGACAAAGTGAAATAAAGGGCGAAGTTCATCGTCCGTAATGCAATGCATCACGGAAAATGTTCTTCCACTTAACCCTGCGGCGACCAAGCGGCCATGATGCCATTATTAAGGAAAATGAATTTGTCGCGAGCCGTAAGCGAGAAATGTAATTCTTTAGAGCTATTGATTTTCATTTTCTTCATTAGAGTACTATCATTTTTCTATGACCATACCGGGTGTTCGACATGCAATGTAAAACAAATCTTTCTCGAGAAAACGGCGTATGAATCCTTAACATAACTGTTAATTGATTTTTCACCACTTCACTCGAATCCAAACGGTAATATATTTTTTATCTATTTGTAAAGGTCCATTAAATGACTCTCTTCGATCTGAGCTGACTTTTGTCATCTATTACTAATATCTTTTTCATAGGATGAGAGCTACCACTAATTGTAATGGACATTCTTTCGTGAAACAGTTTTGATAAAACCTATTTCTTTCAGCGTCAGATTCATTTCTGGTGCTTCGATTGATGAGAAACTCATTTTAATGTTTAAATTTAACTCCTATTATCACCATCAAGGACGACTTTTATCACTAGTAAATAATGGATAACGTAATGCTTGAAGAAACACATGCATTATGAATATTTTATACGATGGTTGGGGGTTATATCCCGAGTGCATCAAGTTTAATCGGTTAAAATGTGTGCTGCACTTCCATCGTTTTCGAAATATTGTTCAGCAAATGACTTGAGTGTATGATAATTTGATAAAATAAAATTTCACCTTAACTTATTATTATACACGAAAGCAGTCTAGCCTTCAACTTTTCCATCGTTCATTCGCATTGAGGAAAATAATCGTGGACAAAATAGCTATTTTATATTATTATGACCAACCTACGCTAAGGAGGGAGTACTGTCAGCCCGTAAGAAACAAAAAAGTATATTATGCAACGATTAAGTAATGATGGTTATTAATACACGAGAATCAACCGGGATACGAAACGAGCCGAAAGTGAGTTTCGTATGGTTTATGCGAGTGTATTAATAACCATAACATGAGAGTTGCATACGTTATTTTATATACACCCGATAAATAGTGAAGAACTACAAATATGGTCTCGGTAGTGTAGTGGATAGCATATCTGCCTATCAAGCGGAAGGCCGGGGTTCGTATCCTCGCCGGGCCACCGTGCTGGGTAATCGCACGTTAAAAGGTAAGGCCTCGTTTATCCATTGCTCGCACAAGTTTCGACTTCTGAGGGTTGACGTTCGTCAGCTGGTTAACGAAAACGAACAATTTTAGAACAACGAACAATATTTGTATTGCACACAATAATACTGATTAAACGAGTTTCTTTGAAAAATTCTACAAAATTGTAATTAATGGCATTAAGATCAAAAATAAAAAAATTAAAAAAAGATTACTCGTGGCCGGATTCGAACCCATGTCTCTTCCAACTAACTGATTAATCTCAGCGCCTCAGAAAGCTCGGCTACGGAGAGCTCAGAAAGTTTAATCGAAAAAATTAAGAGATAAATCATGCATTTGTCGAATGAAAAATTTAATCATTCTAACTGTATTTCTGTCGGTGAAGGTGTCGAAGGTGATTCTCCCATATCGCTGGTATCAGACATTTTGTTATGATTATCGAAGTTTGGCTATATTCTTCAAATATTCAATACCTTAACCGATTTTGACTTGACAAATGTCAAATGCAGAGCATGCACATTATGCTTGATTGAAAAATAATGGGTTTCTATTGGTTGAAAATCTGTATCGTAATTAAAAATCTGTATCGTAATGGATTTCATTATAAAACGGGTTGTAGCCATATAAGTGCATTATTAGAGTACGGGTGTAGATAAAAGAAACATTATTTGTTTTTTCCCGAATTCTCAATGATAGGAGGCTATTCCAGTGATCATTAAATCAAAACTTGAAGGGTCCAAAATCATGATGGAGGAATGCTGATGTGTTTCGAAATAGAATATTGGTACAAGAATCATTTTCGGAACACACAAGCAGAAATGAACTGAAAGTAAAAGTCATACTGGAATTGAAACTAGATGTATTATTAAAAAAAATTTGCACTTTATTTTATCGAAAGTATCCACGTTACGATTTGAACCACCAGTGTACTTACCTTCACGGTTGAAGCAAAATAAGTGTGTAGGTTCAACAGGAAAAATTGATCGAGAGATAGCCTTCCTGAAATATGACGTGAGGAAAATGCAATTTGAACTCTGAAAGGGATTATATTCATTGACACGAAATTGTGTGGCGTAGCAAAATTGATCTCGTGGTCATGGTGGAGGGAGTACCAGAATTTTTCGAATTCAGTATTTGCCGTCCAGCCACGGAGCCGAAGTGGTTTGAATTCCATCCATGAACTGTAGGTCCTGGGTATCCCTTGCTTGCACAAGCTTTCGAATGAGCTTCTGATGGGTTTCCTAGAACCTAGGATATTCGAGACATTTTTTTAACGAATCTCAGTGGCGTTAAAGGGTTGCTGATTTTAATCTCAGAACTTTTCAATACTTGATTTATTGGTATATGGTTTGAATGGTGGTTCACTGATTTAGCAGTTGATTGGATATGAAGCATAACTGTTGAATTATTTTATGATTCTTCATCTCAATAATAAGTGGAATGAATCTTCATATCTACCACAGTTTGAGAAATGTTCCATCCTTTATTCTATAACACTCCGACATATTTTTTTTTTCACGCCAAGCGCTGTAGTTATAATTTTTCTAATGAAAGGATGTATCGCTACAAAGTCTGAAAAGTGGATGTGTCTTGGCTATATCCCCAACGAAATGCGTCCCAAGCGTGGGTTTTTAGAAAAAAGTTCACGAGTCGACAAAGAGAAAAAAACTAATCCTGTTACTTCGTCTCAGCTCATGCTGGGAGTACAAGTGGAAAATGAGAGATTGAAGTAATTTTTGGAAGAGTTTTTCTCCCGCAATTTCAAAGTAAATCTTCGAACAACTTGGTGTTTTGTCTTAATGTTTGATGAAAGCTTGTTCACAGCTTAGTTTTGAAAAATGTTTGTGCTTACACTATTCGAAAGTATGGTTTATTTAATTGCAGCCTTATCAACGATACGTTGGTGCTCACTATATCGTTTCACCATCATCCTAGAAATTTTTCAACAAAATTTTTGATGTCGAAGGAGGTGAATAATTGAAACCTGAATCATGGAACTCGTTGACACAGTTTTCTGTCTGTTGATCTTAGAATTCGAATTGCCATGTATGATGATGTAATCATATTCAATCGAGAATTTGTAATTCAAAAACCAAGAGAGTTTTAACCGTATTCTCAATTACGACTCTCGAGACGATCTAACTGTGCGGGAGAATAATTGTTCTTCATCAGCCAAATTGGTTAGTACTGTCAGGCGCCTGTAATTAGAAATTCCATTTTCTTACGAATGTTCACTATGACGGATTGCCAGAATATTTTAGCAAGTCTGTTTGATAAATGTCCTTAGTCATTCTAAAAATAAAAATCCTTAGCATATTGTTCGTGAAGTAATATGAACGAATTTCCCATCGAACGTGAAATGATTCATTGCTTGGAGCCATTCGTCTACAGTCACGGTAAATTATGGAAATTCTACTAGAATATTAAATTTCGAGCTACGAAATTCCGAATCTTGCAGGTGTTGTTCGTGAACTAATATCTATATTCCTTCGAATGATGTCACGCATTGTTATTAAAGTGTATGATCGATTTTTCACTGGATGCGTCCCAAAAAAATTGGCACATGTAATTCGATCAGTTTCGAAATGAAGATACTCATAGAACTCGTCATAGAATGTGGGTAGCGTGACACGCGGCAACAAAATATGTGAATCACAAAATTAACTTTTTCTTGTAGTCTATTAATCCTCATGAAATATACATCGAAATGTTATTATATATTCTTGGGATATTGCGGAATGCATAAAAAGTGCCTGAGCTGAAAACAAATAGGTATTATGCGCATGTGTTACTCATGGGCTCAAAAATAACTTGTTGTGAACTCCGAATTTTTCTTCAATCTCATTTTTTTCAATATTGGTTCCATGTGAATTCATTCATTATATCAATAATTGTTGTTGGTGGCGGAGCTGAATTTTTGATATATTGTAGTTCGCCATCGTTATCGAAAATCACTTGGCACAACTTTCTTTCTTGAATGGTTTTAGATGTTCGATATTCACGGACATAGGGGGGAATGGTTAAAGATATATTTTCAGAATTTTCCATTTGGAATATTCAGTTATGTACAGAGAATCGAAAAATATTCAACTTATCAGATAGCACTCGAATGGACATGTTGTCCACAATTATTGATTATAGTCGATTACGGATGGAATAAAAATATCAATTTTTTCATTCAGTTCATGGATGCTCCTCAGTTGCTTCTGCTGACATTCTGAAATCACGAAACTCGTGACTTTCATGTTAAGTATGTTATTTATGTTCATTCAATTCTGTCTTCAGGTATGTTGATAGTTTTTATGAACTACGCTTGAAAATTAGAGATATCTTATAAAATCAGTATTGAAAAAAATTACCGTACGCCATCCCCATTAGGTTTTCTGATATACGAATATCGTATATATTTTGTTGAATGTTGATTCAGCTATTTCCGTGCATGAATCGGGTGCAATTTTATGAATGTATGTTAACGAAAGAGATTCAATTTAACTTCCATAAAAAAAAAGCTCGCTCAGAAAGACGCTTGCATTTCCTAACTAGATTTTATAATTCTCGACGAGCTACTATCATCTGAATTCAATTCGCAATTAAAACGAAACTAGTGCATGTGTACACAGTTAACTCGACATATAAATCTAAACTAGTCCGAGTTTACCTCATTTACTTTCAGAATCCGCTTCAATTAATTACTTTTGGAATGACGACTTCAAAAAGCGCGAGCTAATTGGCTTAAGCATATGATTAAACTGTTTTGGTTGCTCCAAATCCGTGAGTACTATTCCTGTCATTAGAGACGTAATGTTACCATTTTGTCAGGAAGTGTGGAGATTTTTAATCGAAATAATGGAAAAAAGGATCCGACTTCGGACTGTATCCTTCAACATTGTTTATAGGGACAGGATTGTTGGCTAACTATATGGAAATATAATTTGAAGAAATGGGTACTGAGGATAGATGGCATTCGCGAGTTCGTCTCCTATTCATATCTATCATTTCATTTTTCCCAAGGAAGTCTCAGCTTGAATCGCACTTTTTTGGTATCTCATACATTATGCAATCAATTCAATAGCGGGAGTGAAAGTTTTCATCCAAATTGCAGATATCGTTGATCATTCATATTGATTATCATCATTTTCTGTCAACATCTCAGTCATACTAGGAAACAGAACTCAGCACCTATTTTACCCTTCATAGAAAAAAAATGTCAAACTATCCTATTTATAAAAGGATAATAGCATTCTCTATAGGGATATATATTTAGCCACCAATATGGGAATATAGTTTGAAGGAATTGATACTACGGGTAGATGGAACTAGTGCTTTCGTTGCCAAGTCACGTTCTTTCTTGAAATTTTCTACAGACGTCGTAGCTTGATTCGAAGATTTTCTTGAAAACTTTCACAAAATGACATAAGATGGCAATCAATTCAGAAATGGAAATAGAATTTTTTGTCAATTTCTTGTTTCAGTCATATTTTGAAGATTATTTCAATGCCTCAACTATCACTTCCTCTCCTATTAATATATATCGTTAACTATATTTTGGAGCTACATTATCTTTCTTTCAACACCTCAGTCAATCTGACAAACAGAAATTCGCACCAAATTCTTCATTCAGATAAGGAAACTTTGTCAAGCATTGTCGATTGAACGGAAATATGGAGATTATAGTGAAGATGTCGTAACAAAAACACTTCAAATCTTTTTAACACAGGCATTGCCAAACCATAGTACTTATCTGCTAAAAACAGGGCTATTTTGAAAACGTCTGTACTAACTGAATGATCATCTGAAAAGAAGACTAGATGGCACAGATAATTTCATAATCCTACAGAACTAATTGGGAAAATTTCGAAAGATTTTTAAAGGCGAAATCAAATGTGAAAATCGTTGTGCAATAAATTCTTTTGTTGTAATTTTATGGCATTGATGTCCAGTATTGGCAGGCTTTATATTAACACGTAATACCATCATTGATATCCCACGACAAACGATCACTATTTGAATTACAATATACATCATTGGATTTGGATTTCGTATTCATAATGATATTTGAATATTCTAGTTTTGATGTCAGTTCAATATTCAAGTAATATTGGAATCGGCATATGTACCTATATGCTACCGAGTATTTCAACATAGTTATTTACTCTTCCATTAGCTTCAGAACTCTTATGTTGGATATTGAATTAACAACAATGGTGTGAACAATTTCGAAATCTCCATATCGTTAAACAGTACAATTGGATATAGTTGGTGTACTTGAATTGGAAACACTCTCCTCACTCACGCTTTGTTACTTCGATCCTTCTACTAATCCTGGTGATGATAGATATCCTGATCGAATATACCAGGCTCTGCTTTCTGGGCGCTCTCTTAAGAGAGTCTGAAAGAAGAATATAAAACAAAACAATTTAAAAAATATTCAAAAAATTGTGATTCTCATATTGATGTTGTGCTGTCAACCCCATATTGTTGCACTTGACAAATTGCAGTTGGGACTTGTTTACACAATGTTCAACCAATATTCATACCTGGAATCGGAATATATCGCAATATGTGATACATTGACTATTACGCCATTTAGGAAATTTTGTATGCAACTCACTGTATATTCGTGTGCTAGTGTGAAACATCGACAGAAATCAACTCATTCAAGCTGCCGTTGTATTTTTCAATGCTTTTCTACTCCCGTTTTCGATATTCCACCTGATGGACATGCTGAGCAATTTTACGCAAAATCTGGCGACAATAATTGTGAATCAGGGAAACCTAATGAGAGCCCCTGCCATAATTCAGTGAACGGATCATCCTGAAACGCGTAATATTCGCGTTTGCAGCTGTTCAATTGACTGTAACGTATCATTAATTGGTTGATTCGTTTCTGATATCGCTTGAAGATAAATTCATTCGACATAGTCGATGGGCATACTTGACTTGTCCGAGAGATGATTTGGAGATAAATTATAAAATATTTTATATCTCTGTCCGATGGTACACTGTGTACAATGAAATTCTAAAACACCTAGGTACCAAAACGATTTGAAAATTCGACGATCTCATGTGGTTTCATTGACTCGATTCATACTGGTTGGAAATTCAAAATCATAATGAGCAAGAGTTTGTAGCATATTCCGTAACCATTTTTTGAATAATTCAAATATTTGGTACAGAATCTTTCGCAGGTATATATGAATTTATTCAAAAAAGGTATTCAAATATGTCAAAATTCTAAAATTTTCAGGTTGCGACGACTATCCTAGTCACACATACACCGGACGTTTATCCTGGAATTATATTATTCAAGGAGAAAGTTTTGGGAAATGAAATTATCGGAAATCAAGAAAGTTCACAAGTTTGAAAATTTTCAATGTCTACTGAATGACCCGCTGGAAAAGTTGAAATTTGCATTTATTGATCATGCTCTTACTAATTGATTGGGAGTAAGACATTTGTAGAATTTACTGTTACTTGTATACCATCAATTATTCTTTCACCTGATATAAATTGAACGAGTGAATAATAGATTAGGTAATCAGGTGGAATAACATATCAAATTAATTCAATATTACCGTTTGAGGGAGCCACTGTGAAAAGGAAGTACTGTTCCTCAGAAACACTCAAGTCAACTGGAGGAAACGGAAGTGCATGTTTCGTCAAAACTTCCATTATTCTCTATCAAGGAATTACTGTTTTCTATATTATCTAATTCACTATAATAACTTCTGCTAGGAAATCAAGTACAATTCCCATTATTCTATAGGATAACATTTCATTTTATTGAAAACAATAATAAAACTTACATTTCTGTTGAATAATTCAAACGGTTTCAAATATTCCATTACCTTTCAACTATTAAACAGTGTAATAGTAGTTTTACGATTTTCCTTCTGTAAGTAGCACTTCAAGGAGTTGAAACTTGGAAGTAATGCACGAACTGAGTGCAATATTTCCGGGTGTATTGAAGTTATTTCGGTGTTGTTATCGGAGTATGAGAAATTGAAGAAAGCAATTCAGTTGTTGTTCAAACGTGTCGAAATCAAGACATAAACAGAAGTGTATAAACAAACCCATGAAATGGCGGAAATTGAAATTTTTGGCATTATTCACAATATAATGAGCATGACCAATATTTTGTAATGTATCTCTTATAATATATCAATAAATAGTTTGTTTGTACACTCACACTCGAGTTTCGTAATGACGGACATTTTCATTGTCCGCCTCAATTACAACCGCAAGTTTCATGGCTCAAACACCGGATGAAATGTAGTTACGGTTCAGTAATCTTTCATTTTTCACCTTAAATTTTTCCCTACTTCATTTCAATTTCATTCGTTAGCCTGTAGATAATCTATACCGAATATTTTCCTTCACACATTCAATATAAGAGAGTATATCTTTCAATAAAAATTATCTGGAAATCTTTCCTTCAGAAATGAAAATCTAAACAAATTCTCCTGTCTCAAATAGAGCGACCATTTGCATACCGAGTTCGTAGTGAGTATTTGCTCAATACATGGCATTTCAATATCGGCGTTCAGAATGCTATCTGGAACGGGTGTATGTTTAATATATTTATCCACTGTAGCTCCAATTCGTCCATCAACTTGTGAACATCCTGTTGAATCATTATTGAAACAGTATATCATTCACATCGTTTATATTATGTATGCTTCCAACCATTAGCAAATTTGGTTCGATTTGTTTTAGTGGTGTGGTTGGGCAAATGTAGATTCAGTTCACTCACTGCTCTGGAATATCTAACGATTCATACCTTTCAGTCCATTTCGGTGATGGATTTACCAGTTAGTTATTCGCTGTTATACTATGGATTTGTGTCCTATTGGATTAATTGACTGGGATATCTCTTTGAAGCTATATCTATGTTTGAATGGTTGTTTCGTATTTTGTTCATAGTTGAACTATTCTCTGTTTTTGGAAAGATTTGTTTGAATGTGGTTGTCAATGTGCTGAGTGTATCTATCGGTTGTATTGTCTATTGAATTAACTCTATCGAAAATATTCGATTGAAATTTATACATTCCACAATTGAAAATAATAGAGCAAATGTCAAACAAAAAGCATTGAGAAAACAAAATTGTTGAACGATCAGGTCAAATAACTTTATTGAAAGAATGGAATCAAATCCAAAGAAGAAATTATAATGTATTTTGGTCGAGCATCAAAATTCTAAAAATTAAGTTGGAACAATCGATATTGCAATATATACAGGGGTAGAAGGGCAGATTTTTAATCTACCTCGAGATATATCTACATCAATTGAAAACAGTTCAGTGAAACACGTCCCATAATCAGCAACTTCTCATATAACTGAAATTTGATAGATTGATTCTTCGCTCACAGACTCGCTTACTTCATTGGGGCATCGTATAACATAAAAACGATTTTCAAGCCGACCAAGAAGATCCAACAAAGCTTCAGGTCGGCTAAAGACAAAAAAGACCCACTGTCAGCAGCAGGAGTTTATCGCATACCGTGCACCTGTGGGAAGGTATACATCGGTACCACGAAAAGATCCATGGGAACAAGGCTCAAAGAGAATTAAAGGAACTGCAGGCTAGGGCAAACTGACAAATCGGCGTTGGCGGAACACGCCCTGAGTGAGGGTGACCACAGGATTCTGTTTGAAAATGCTAAATTGATTGCCCCCAACCAGGGTTACCATAGCCGACTGGTACGGGAGGCAATAGAGACCCAAAAACACACGGACAATCTCAACAGAAAAGAAGAAGCGTTGAGTCCAAACAGAATTTGGAATCCCATTCTGAGGAAATCAAGAATAACTAATGAAATCACGGCAGGTAATGCGGCAACTAATAATGATGATTATTCCCCGAACCCGACAGAAGTAATTAACACTCCAGACTACCTGCATCAATATAAATAGGCCTTACGAAATCGAAACAAATCGAAACCTTTAGTCATCGGAAATAAGTAAGCCTCTGAAGAAGCTGGCCACTCGCGCTAGCGAAACGTTAGGAAGAAATTCCAAAGAACGACGGCCTCCAAGTCCGAAGAAAAGTAGTTGTACTGAAATGAAAATTGGTTGAAAATCTTAGTTGTTGAATTTTGGAAGTTTCTATTTGCATATCTGTCATAAATCGATACTATTGACGATAGGGACATGTGACGTCACGTTTAACCTTCGTTATTCAGTTTCGAATTTCAAACTTTCATTTCCTACATATTTTTGAAGTCAGGTATCCCAAAACTTATTTCACCGTCGTACTTCAACTACAATGTATGTATGTATGGGAGTATAACTAGAACCGTCACGAATGTTTTTCACCTATCTAGAAAGCGTGCCACGGTCGAATAACTTGGGGAAAAATTTTCGAATTTTTCAAACCCCTCTATACCCGACCTGGAGCCCCGACAATGACTTTTGAGTGTGTGGGAGTATAATTAGAACCGAAACGAATTTTTTTCACTTATCTAGAAAGCGTGCCACGGTCGAATAACTTGGGGAAAAATTTCCGAATTTTTCAAACCCCTCTATATCCGACCTGGAGCCCCGACAATGACTTTTGAAAGATTGGGAGTATAATTAGAACCGAAACGAATGTATTTCACCTATCTAGAAAGCGTGCCCCGGTCGAATACCTTGGGAAAAATTTTCGAATTTTTCAAACCTCTCTGTACCCGACCTGGAGCCCCGACAATGACTTTTGAATGTGTGGGAGTATAACTAGAACCGTCACGAATGTTTTTCACCTATCTAGAAAGCGTGCTACGGTCGAATAACTTGGGGAAAAATTTTCGAATTTTTTAAACCCCTCTATACCCGACCTGGAGCCCCGACAATGACTTTTGAATGTGTGGGAGTATAATTAGAACCGAAACGAATTTTTCTCGCCTATCTAGAAAGCGTGCCACGGTCGAATAACTTGGGGAAAAATTTCCGAGTTTTTCAAACCCCTCTATATCCGACCTGGAGCCCCGACAATGACTTTTGAAAGATTGGGAGTATAATTAGAACCGAAACGAATGTTTTTCACCTATCTAGAAAGCGTGCCACGGTCGAATAACTTGGGGAAAAATTTCCGAATTTTTCAAACCCCTCTATATCCGACCTGGAGCCCCGACAATGACTTTTGAAAGATTGGGAGTATAATTAGAACCGAAACGAATGTTTTTCACCTATCTAGAAAGCGTGCCACGGTCGAATAACTTGGGGAAAAATTCTCGAATTTTTCAAACCCCTCTATACCCGACCTGGAGCCCCGACAATGACTTTTGAATGTGTGGGAGTATAATTAGAACCGAAACGAATTTTTTTCACCTATCTAGAAAGCGTGCCACGGTCGAATAATTTGGGGAAAAATTTCCGAATTTTTCAAACCCCTCTATATCCGACCTGGAGCCCCGACAATGACTTTTGAAAGATTGGGAGTATAATTAGAACCGAAACGAATGTTTTTCACCTATCTAGAAAGCGTGCCACGGTCGAATAACTTGGGGAAAAATTCTCGAATTTTTCAAACCCCTCTACACCCGACGTGGAGCCCCGACAATGACTTTTGAAAGTGTGGGAGTATAATTAGAACCGAAGCGAATGTTTCTCACCTAACTAGAAAGTGTGCCACGGTCAAATGATTTGGGGGAAATTTTCGATTTTTCAAACCCCTCTTTACCCGACAATGACTTTTGAAATGTGTGGGTGCATTTCAGATGAAAAAAAAACTGTCGAATCACCACATAGAAATACCAATCACTCTGTGGAAATGTTCATAATTTTTCGAATCGAATAATCCCAAACGATATATTATTCAGTTATACCCAGTACCTTTCATTATCTTATAATCCACAAATTATTATTTTTTTTGAAACCTCAACTGAGTGTAAGATTCCATTCTATTCTCTTTCGATTTTGCTACACGAACTGGTGGTAGAGGCGACCGACGTCTAACGTGCGATGTTGCCAGATAAAAAGCGTGGCTGGAAAAAACCGTGGCTGTTTTCACGCCGATCCTAGTGAATACGTTTATGAAAAATAGTCGACATCCATATCAAGGAACTTGGGTATTTCCGTGGAGACAATGGAGTTTGAGAAATCATTACTTGCATTCGTCTTCTTTGATTAAGAAAATGGTAAGTGCAACTTCTATGAGAGAAGTGAAATTGAAAAAAATGTTTCGAACACTGGCTGTTGTTGTTGATAAGTACGTGTGTATCATTGATATGCGTTCGATTCATTCACAAAAAAGAAGATAGAGTCCATCTAAAATAGCTAATCCCCTGCCTATAAGGCAAGACGGGCACTGGGTTACATAGAAATCACTTTTTCTTGCTCAATTTTTATACAGAGCATATGAAAATTGTATCAAATAATGAGGAGATATTTTTCTACAAATAGCACTTTATGTTGCTTTGTGTAGATATCAACTATGTACGTACTTATCAACAGAGAATTTTTACGATTTCACTCCTTCCATAGAACTTTTGATTTCTATCTTTTTTAACGGAGAAGAAAGAAAAAAATAATTCCTCATACACCCATTATCGTATTAGATTCGATTTTATGGCGAAGGAGCTAGACGACTGCGCATACTGCGAATTCGCCAGTTTTTTGAAATATTCAACTCAACCATACTCTGAGAAGTGGAATTATATACGTACTGTTTTTTATGAACCCACGTATTTTTCATTTCAGCCCAATTTTGATTCGAAAACTCAACCAGAAATGAGGCAATTACGAAAAATCCGAGTCGGCAGTTAGCTACCTCATCAGGGGAAAGTGTATTTCTTATTATATCATTTCGCCCCGGAAGAGAATTAGGCGTGATAGGAGAACGAAAGATAATTTACCCGCGTCAAAAATCAGAGGGTTGCTGAACGACGTTTTCTTAAAGAGCGCGGGGTGTATTTCAGCTGAGACTACCGTTTTCAGAGATTGCGTGTTTAGCTATAGATCTCGCCATAGCCCGGGCAGCAGTAACATATTTTTTTCGGACAAATTTTTCACGGTATGCCTTTGATAGACAACTTGATATTGAACCTAAAATATTTATTTGTTGAAATGCACTGTATTGTGCACCTGTATATATATTCATCTCGGATGAAAAAAAAACTCATTTTATTTACAGATCGGCAGTTTTGAGCTCTTACAATATATGAATTGAAGAATTTGATTGATTTTTTCGTGACATCGTCATAATTTACTTTTTATCTTTCTCAAATTTAAAGTTTTTTGGTGATTTATCACTGTGAATGCTTTGTTTCTGTTGCCTAACACTCAACTTTTTTCACTGTTCGATCGAATCAGTGAAAAAAAAATATGCCGATTGCACCAAGTTCACTCTTTTAAAATGTGTATAAATGACTTCAGTATACGTTAATTTTATGAAATCCCAAAACTTTGGCCTCGAAAGTTGAACTCTTGGAATTATGAGTATTTTGGATGTTAGAGAAGGATATTTCCAGAGAAAGTAAACTCAAAACAAGCAAATTTTGGTCTTCTCAATCGCTTCAAAAGGTTCAGTGCAATTAATCGTAAAACTCTGTCTGATCTCCAATCTTTCGATGAGTTATCAATAAAAATATACGATTTGCATTTAGAAGGCTTGGTTATTGAGAAACATTAGCTGTGCTCGCAATATCTATATGTGATTCAAATCAGCACCTCTCTCCCATTGACCACTCATTCACAAATGGTTGTCTGATATTTTTTTATGATATCATCATGGCCCTTTTATTCCATTCAGGAAGATATTTTTTACACCAGCTTTGTGATCACTCAAATTAAATTGTCTGAATATAGTTATTTCAATTAAGTGGTCAGCAGAATCACCAGATTTATCACCGCCGTATACTTCATCAATATACGATTTTTGTTAACGGAATGATCTATTGGATCCAAACGTGTATTGATTTAAAAGATATTCCTTTCGAAATTAGTATAAATTGCCGGAAAACTGAAAATGGTACAAAAACATATTTACTTGAAATGAACACCGATACGAGAAGAGACTAAAAACCTTAATCGGCTTACGCCTGATATAAGCACCAGAAAAAAAACTTCGCCAAAATCTCTTCGTATTTACCTCTGCCCATAAACGACCCTGGCACATCATATCTAGTGCGCTGTGCAGCGGAATCATCTCCTTGATTCTTTCCTTATTACCGTCGATACTTGATACCGATATACACTCGACGTAAATTCGTTTATCACCCCTCGGTTGAACGTTGTTATCGCTGCACCAGCCTCCTCTGTGTGTGTTCGAGCAGATCTCATCAGGAGAAAGCGCGAACGTAACGCTGAAAATCGATGTTTATCCGGGGCTTCCCGTCGCTGATATGTGTTGATGCAGACGAGTCAGCCGTTGGCGATTTCGTTTACTTTTTTCATTCTATAAAAGGATTTCGAATATTTCTGGATTTCTTTCGAGCGAATAGGGGTTGCAGAGAGATTCGTGACATCTGCGTTTTTGTGATTTTTGGCTGAATATTTGTCATAGCCAACGTATCCTCGTGAATGAGTACTATTCCCCCAAATATTTAGGAAAGGTAACGCTTTTCAACAGATTTGATAGTAAAACTGAGCCAAAGTGTCAAGAGTTCCATTTCTATCGATGCCCTTGAATTTGAAAAAACTCCGTATTCTTATTGATTCTATGAAAATAATTCTATGTACAATTCCTTCCTTACAATGATGCCAAGTTGAATGAGTCAGAAATGAAAAAACATTTCGTATTTGAAAAGAAGTTGATGGCGTTTTGGTATATAATACCGTAATTCACGTTTACTACTACTATCTCGAGATGAAATATTTGCAGATTCCTATCCATTTGTAGTTGTATTACATTCACAAAGTGTTCATTTTAAAATCCGAAACATGTTTTCCAATAGGCTACTTGCAAAGCTTCTCTATCGCCAAGGCAACTTACAATCATAATTTCGATTCCAAACAGGAATTCATATAGTTATTCTATGTATATGAACTGATGTTGCTGGTTTTCATGCAACCACGTCGAATGAAACTATCCTAATACAGAGTTTTCAAATTCTTTATAATTCCGTTTTGATAATGTTTTGTTGATTTGGATATAGTCTAATTGAACCTGTGAAACACGTTCATTGTCATATCAAAATAGAGATTGCCATCGTCGCGAAATTTGGACCTGAATATTCACACGCGTCCGGTGACTTAATTTCTATCATTCCAATCAATAACTATAATCGACATAATTGAGTAGAAACGTTATTCTTGACCCATAATCAACAAATTGACTATTCGTAGTTTCAATAACAACGTTTTTCTTCAATCCATCAACTTTATTTGTATGCGAATATACACTTTTATTGGTAGATCGATTTCTTTTTTGGCCCTTGAATATGAATATTCTGAATATGGTTAGTTTTTGGTTGAGTAACATACCATAATCTGGAGAAATAATAGTATATTATGCAACGATCATGTAATAACCATTACACGAGAGTTACATACGCTATTTCATCTACACCCGATGAATAGTGAGGAACTACAAATATTTTATTTATATTCGTATTGCACACAATGATACTAATTAAACGAATTTCTTCGAAAAATTCTACAAAATTGTAATTAATGGTATTACTTCGAGAAATAAAACGATGGGAAATGAAGAGAAGATCAAGAATCAAATAAAGATTACTCGAGGCGGGAATCGAACCCATGTCTCTTCCAACTAGTCCAACTAGCTGAAAAAATCTTAGCGCCATAGACGGCTCGGCTACGGAGACCCCACAAAATTGAATGAAAAAATAAGTAATAAATCATGCATTTGTCAAATGAAAAATTTAATCATTCTAACTGTATGTTTGCCGGTGAAGGTGTCGAAGGTGATTCTCCCATATCGTTGGTATCAGACATTTTGTTATGATTATTGAAGTTTGGCTATATTCTTCAAAAATTCAATACCTATACCGATTTTGAGTTGACAAACGTCAAATGCAGAGCATGCACATCATGCTTGATTGAAAAATAATGGGTTTCTATTGGTTGAAAATCTGTTTCTTAATGAAAATCTGTATCGTAATGGATTTCATTATAAAACGGGTTGTGGGCTTATAAGTGTATTATTAGAGTTCGGGTGTAGATACAGAATTATTATTGAAATCCATACAAGTGTAGACACCATGATAAAAGCAGATTTCCTCAATTTTTGTTCCTTGCCATTGCTCACTCTTGCTATCAGTCGAGTACGTGAAAACCAGACATATTCGTTGTTCAATATTATCTCAACACATTCTCACTGCCAATGGAGATCACAGAATAAAATGTCACTCGAATGATAGCTACAGGGAACAATGGCATGACACTGAAATCAGAGGAATCTGCTTTTATCATGATGTCTATGGAATATTTGAATCTCAACGAGTCATTTGATATGACAGGTTTTTTACAGATTTGTTTTCCGGAACGTCAACCAAGCTTAGTTTTTTTGTATATATTAATTGTATTTGTTTTATTTACGTTATACGAAAAGTTGCTGATTAATAGGGCATGTTTCATTTTGAAGGACGCAGAAACTTCTCGGGGTGGATTAGAAACTTGCAAATATAGTTTATGTATTTTGATTTTATATCCAGGTGAAGACGCGAAGGTTGGAATAAATAATTCGACTCCAAGTCACTTTCGGAAAAAATCAATTCTCTGAAAATAATGTTAGTTTTTGTTTTTTTAATTTATATTGAACGTTGAATTACCAGTACTATTTAGGCTCGTTGCGGATGGTATTTTGTTGTTTTGTTTTGCTGTAATGAAGCAAGAACAAATATAAACATTTCTGTGTGGAAAAGAATCATCATCAGACCGAAAATTTGTGCGGGAGACACCGCTTTTCTGCATGTTTCTGAATAGATTGATTGCCGTTCAAAATTCGTTGTCGCCATCTTTGGCAGCCAGTTCTCACTTTAATATTTCTACCTTGAACTGCCACCAGAACATCTACCCTCATCCTTTGACCGTAAAGCTGCCGCATATCTGGGTACGTGACGATGAATTATTCTACATTCATAGACACACTATGAAAATGAACGTAAAGCACGGAAGCGAGAGCTTTCTGCATAACGTTACATATTTGACGACACAACAGGATATCAAGCGGCCCGTATGAATTACTTTGCCGACACACTAATGAAAGATTCACCGTGACAAAGTAGACGAGAGAATGAGGAGCAAACCGAATCGTTTCCGCGATGACGTGAAGAAGCCATAGTGGCTGAATTATGAGAGGTGTCTTTGAAGCTTTTAACAACCAGAAATTCAACGGCTGTTCTTTGACGATTCGTGAAATTAACTATTGAACGGTGGTTCGCAAAGTGCAACGGCGATGGCCATCTCATTATCTACAGGCATCTTATCTGCGTTGGTTACTGATGAGTTAATAAATCAAATATCGTGGAATGGTTAGTATGTAGATTATTATCACTCGGCATAACGGAATTGCCAATTACTTTCATTGGTGTAATTCTACGAATCGTTCAAAATTAATATAAATTCATTGAATTATAAGAATAATAACATTATTGAGCTAACAAACACACACATGGAAAAATAAATCATTTCAATTTCTGAAAGACCACGAAAACAAGAATTGTAGGTAAATGAACTCTTTGAATTTATCAATGAAACTTCATGAAAGAGGGGATTCAGACAAACTGAACTTGATTATGAACATGATATCATTCAGATTTTTCATTTGGATTGGCCATTAATGAAACGTTTTATATTGAAAAATGGCGAAATTTGATCTTTCGATCTGTTTTACCCACCAGCCTGAACTGGCAGAAAATTGGTAATGGTAATGGGGTCTTCCTAGGTATGAATCTTCTTCTGAATGTATCTATCTAATGATATGAAAGTTTTTTTCAGTCAATATCGTACCGTAAAATTGGCATGTTTTGGGCGTTTGTCTGAAAAACTGCCCATAGAAATCGTTGGCCACTGTGACCATATGAATGTATTGAGAATGTATTGATATTCATTGAACATTTCCGTGAAAATTTCACACCAACAGTTTTCGACCAATAGAATACGTATTTATTTTTGCGTATTTTCCCGCATATTATAGTGATATTTCTTCAACATAAGCTAAGAAATATAATTTTTCGTTTGATATTTCGTTTGACATAACACGTCACTTAACCACTTCGAGCAGAAGTAAACAAAATGTAACTTTCAAATTCGGCACTAGAGCAATACCTCGAATTCATCAGACTAATGAAAATACAATATTGAGCCAAATATTTACGAGTCATTTAATACTTCGCTATCTCTATTATTGTGCTTAAAAAGGAGGATATTGTTACGTCCTAACGCCGGCCCTATCGAGATCGTTAACGCAAGACAAGGAATCGCGTCGTAGCGAACGTCATTTTCCAAGAACCGTAAATGCCGTCTGGAGAATTCGAGACACGTCATCGGGGCTTCTCTCGACGATTCTCGATTGGCACGCAGATATAAATACGGGACAGGCTTCGCAGCGGATAGAGAATTTGTATTACAGGGAGTTAGTGATTCGGCAGTTTTATTCAGAGCTAAGTGACGAGAGTTTAGTAGAGCTAAGTGGAAAGAGTTTTGTTATTGCTAAGTCCGAAGGTGTAGAATTGTTAGTACAGAGAGTTTTAGTAGCGAGCATTGGAAAGTTATCGGAGCGATTTAAGTGATTGTGTTGTATTGTATTGTGATAGAGAGTTATAATAAAAGTAGTTCAGTGTTGTTTGGTGTTTCAATAAACGAACCCAGGGATATATCGTAACAATATGTATTCATTGCATTACTGGCCTTTTAGGGCATTGACGTATTCCTGTGGCAATTATTTTCCTTCCCTTCGGCTCGGGATAATTTTGAAAAAATTCGTGTTCTCCAAAAAATTTGCGGAAATAATTCAAGCCGTAATGGTATAACGAGTGAAAATTTCATGCCTTTGATTTTCAGTTTCTCTGATGCTTGTATTTCGAAAACGTTGCTTGCAAGAGGAAATCAAAGTGTCAAAGTGTTTTTTGATATTTCGGAACAGAATCTCTTGAAAAATTAGTGTTCCTGGCGGATTCAATTCGGTTGTTGATTTTAAATATCAAGAATTTTTCTTGGGATGGATTCTATCACCAATGTGATGCTAGGTCCAGACGATTTTGGCATAACATTTTCCCAGCTGCGGATTTTTCAAGGAATTTCTTCTTCGATAATAATTCAAGCTCCAGACAAATTATAAGTGAAATTCAACTCGTTTATTTTTTAATTTCATGACCCCACGTAAAGAATAATGGATCGACTGGATATCAGAAAAAAAAATTAACTTGACTCGACTGACAGGTTTTGACTGGACTATAAAAACTGAATTATATCAGAACATACATGTAGGAAAACACCCGCTGCTCTTTTACGATGGGTGATATTAACTATTCAACGATAAAATTTGCAAAGTGCATCGGCGATTGTAAAATGCACAATGCATCTTGTCTACGTTGCTGCAATTACTAACGAGTTAATTAATTCATGAATCCTGTAACACGCCGCAAGAAACGTATTGAATACCGAGGAGTACCAATAAATAATATTGTTTATATGATTTCGAAGTATTTATCTACATCGATCGAGTTAACCTTGCTAAGGTTGCTAAACGGTTATTTTGATCTGCCGAAACAATAAACGAATACTAAAATAAATCGGAAATTACAATAAATTGAATTCATAAAATAAATACTGTCAAGGAATTTCATTAACGAAATGATATTGATGGAAATTTGAATAATTCAACAAATTTCAGAAAACCAAACTGGTAATGAAGCTAATAGTCTAAATTTTTGTTACTTTTGAGAAACGGCATTTCCTCAACTTGCAGAAACTTGCAATCGAAGGGTCGAGAATACACTCGAGTTGAAATTGTTCTTTAATGAGTATTATTTTTCATTCATCGGTGTTCAGCGATTATTGAAAAATAAGAAATATGACAGGCAATCCATGGCTCGGGAGCTCCAGAAACCTTTTTACCGAGGACTGTACCACCTCTATATTCATTATGGTGTTACTGATAAATATAAAAAAAATTCCTGTGACGAAAAAGAATTTGGGCTCCAAGAACTTTTGGACTGGTCTAAACAACTTTTTCATTCTGCCGTTTCTCCTAACCGGTCAGTAACGCTCTGCTGAAATAGGAAGGTGGCAAGGTCCTCCATTAAAAAATTGCTTATACCCGTTACGACATTTTCAAATATTTTGCTCCTGTTTCATGGAGAACATAAACTTTAGATATTGCCTAAGTAACCAAGTGACATTTTCGTTTAATTTTTTGCTGATTCGCATTCCTTCGTGTTGTTTCTTTTATTCGTTCTGAAACGAGGGGCCTCTCACTGACGTAAAAAGTGTACACCTATTTCCTTTTTCCCCATTATTTCCCATAGTATTTCCTTATGTCTCTTTCATTTTCTTATTTCTCAAGTTATTTCCTAAATTCCTCAAATTATTTCCTTAATTTCCTAAATATTTCCTATATTTCCTAATCATTTCCTATATTTTCCAAATTATTTCTTCATTTCCTAATCAGTTCAGGTTGGTCTGAGTCGTTCACTAATATAACATGTGATGAAATAAAATTTTAATTTCAATTGAGTGCCTCTGAACATTTATACTACGACGTTTTTTTGGAAACATTAAAATATATCTGATGCTTTGGTACACATGAAAAACAAAAACTATTAAAGTTGTAAAATATATTTTATAAAAAATAATAATGTTATGAGGTTCAGTATTCACATACAGGTTCTGAAAAGTAAACGAATTAAATAGCCTTAAAATCATCTATTTTGAATATACTTCACCTTTATCGTTTCTTTCATTCTTTATGGATACTATTTATTTTATTTCTGTCGTATCGTTTAATTGCAAATGGTATAACACCTTCTGAATTTATAAGACTAATTGGGCCATAAAATATATATTTCATGTCAATTTCCTCTATAATTTAATTTTTTGGCCAAATGAATTCATTTAAGTCTTCTTGTAAAAATTTAACTCTTCATATATTTCCTTTCTTTTCTAAAATTCTTCCTATGTACCATCTGTTATCATAAGAAACTGCATAGTAACTTCCTTTTTCTACCTCGTTTTCTACTTCAATTGGTAGATTTTTGCTTTCTTCTTCTTCATCTATTTTTTGTTCTTCTTCAATATATAAATCACTTCCTGACGAATCAGAAATATTGGAAAATTCACTCGTCTGAGAATTCATTATTCATTTCTTGGTCATTGTGTATGGTTGATTTTGTTTTTTTAATATTCTTTAACGAACTAATTTTCGTTGTATTTTTGTTCATGCTTTTTAATTTTTTTTTGCTACCTGTAATAGTACCTCTCACTCTCATAATTCTATCAGAGGATATTCTCCCTTTCTTCTCAGAAAATAACCAATATCTGAATTGTTTAGATTTTCGTCGATATTGTCTTGTAGATTCTGTAAGAGTTTCTTACTCCTTGTCTGCTGATCATCAGCGTTTTTAGAATTATTTTCAAGTTCTCGAATCTCAATCTTACATAGGTCCGTTATTTGTTTTTTAAGTCGATCTCTTATGTGTGTTGTGTGGTCGGCATCTTTGGTTTTTGGTTTTGACCTTGTTTGAGCGGCAGGCTCGGCCAAGGGCTCGCAGTCAGGTCCCACTTTAGATATTTTACTTGATTTTTCAGAACATTTTTCGGATAAAACTACTAACATTTTTCTGTGTCCTCCTCCAATTTTGAATTTTTTAGTGTTCTTATGGTATATACCAAAGTACATCTTTCTTTCATTTTCCACTAATTAATCTACAAGGTCATCTTTTGCAAACTTGTCCAATTCTTCAATATTGGCTTCTAGATTCGTGCGAAAGCGTGCTAGAGATGTAATGTTATCCCAAGTTCCAGCAACCAATAAATTCAAAAGGCAAGTAGGAAACTCTTCTGTGAATGTTTGAAGAACTTCTTTCGATTCCTTACTCAGTGAAGAGCTTATTTGTTCATTCATTTTTTGGTTGAGTGGAAGAGCAAAATCTCGTTCCTAGAACAAGCATTTTGAACTCTGCCATTGAATAGGTGCTACTCTTGGATGTGTTCATTATCGCTATGTAACTGCTACCTATTCAATAAAAGCAATATTATTATTATTATTATTATTATTTTCCCGAACGAAACAAGATAGAGAGATAAGACCATATAGCTAACAGCTAGTAAATAAAATGTGAGTTTTTCTTGGTTATTCATTGTCTTCTATAGGTCAATCAATTACTCGTGTATAGAAAGCTTTAAGTTTATTTTTTAAAAACTTGATACTGCCTAATAGTGAGTACATAACAAAAGAAAAAAAATTACCAGAAAAAATCCTGGCACGAAAAAACGGATTATCTGCAAATGAGGTGGTCCCGAAAACAAGTTCGTACCCGTTCGAACCTGTCTAGATTTCATTCATCAGTTACTGCTCAATACCCGATTCTTACGTAATTAATGTCTTTAAATATAAATAAAGTACAATTTTCAAGCCAAAATGTTTTCATAATCACTCGAGTAATAAATAGTAAATAGAGGAATGGGAACACCAAAACGTTACAGCCACAGGGTCTAAATTGAGCTCCAAATAATATTCAAATATCAATTAATTAATCTTATAAAATAAAAAAATAAAATATAAAGCTTTTCGATGAACTTACCTCATTTCTCTGCAAACTTTCCACAAAAATAAATCACTCGCTATACACGGTCACAACCTCTTTGCTGTAAGTTCATAGACAAACTAAAAAAGGCAACAGGCCAAAGTTGCACAAACACGTGACTGCCACAGCACGTCATCAATTCTCAAAAATTTCCTTTCATTTCTCAAACATTTCCTATATATTTCCCATTATTTCTCAATCATTTCCAACTATTTCTCAAATATTTCCTATATTTCCTAAATATTTCCTTCATTTCCTAAATATTTCCCTTATTTCCTAAATATTTCTCGAATTGTGTACACCTATTTCCTAGAGTGAGAGACCTCTCGTTCTGAAAAGTACGTTTTTCAATCATTCTCATGCGGAAAGAAGTTATTTTCACGAAAAAAAGTTTCACCCCCCACATTTCTTAGGTACTCACATGAATATTTCATATATTCAAGCTTTTCCAGATATTATTTCTTTGCATTATTGGAATATATCCTGCACTTAGCTGTACTGTACGGATGACGGCTAACAAGCTAGAAACGCTTCTTTTCCTTTAATACTATTCTCACTACAAATACATATATAAAAAAACATTGAAGTAAAACAATTAATAAAGCAATCAACCAATTCATTATATTTTGCCCTGAAAGAATTTCATCACTCTTACATAAACATAGGTGAAGGCAGATTCAAAACCCTTTCACGTTGTAACCACGAGTTATCAAACAATCATTCTGAAAATAGCTTTGGTAATTTGAGGCATCAAAAAATCAAAATTACGACATCATTTATTGGATGAATATTTTCATGGGCCGAATATTCGTTACATGAAAACGGTTGGGATAATTACGAAATTGGCATTATTTCTTCCCGTGATTTCATGTAACTCAATCATCTCGTTGTTCTCTTTGATGAAATATTCAATAAACCATTACGTGAGGGTGTTACACAGCCAAATATGTATTAAACGAGCGTAATGGTAAAACAGTGGATGAAAAAACAACTACATTGTTTTCATTTTTTAATCTGTTTGTTTATGTGTCACATGGAAAAGTCATTTGCTGAATGCGTTTCAACAATGAGGAAAAATAATAAGGTCCAATGACTAGTATAATGCAAAATTCATGAATCATTCAATCCTGGTTCTTCCGCTTCGGCATATTGATTGGCATCGTCATATGAATTGAACTACTAACTCGTAATATGGAATAAACACTAATCCATCAATGTTTTCTTCAATAACTGTATTTTAATCACCTTGATATAAGACAGAAGATGTGTAATTGTAATATCATCATTATTCTCGCAATTTCATTCGCGATCAGCTGTTTCTCAACTTCCAGACACATCGAGAAGTCGGCTATTATGTAAGAAAAATTTCAATTAGTTTTTATATATTTTTCCATCTCCTTCATAATATCTGATTCAGTGGGTATAATGTTTTGTTGTAACATGCAGCTTGCAATGAAATCATCATTACCATCTTATCCAAACCAATCCACAAGAACTGTAATTCGTTAACATATTGGCAAAGGAAATCGTCTATCAATTGTTTGTCAAAGTGTGCACGTTGATTTCTTCATAATAGTCTTAGAGCTAGAAACGTTTGAAAAACAAAAATTTCAGGTCAGCTGATTTTTTATGTCATTCTTCTAGCTCTTTTAGTTAAGAGTCTGAGCCATCTGGCTGGCGGTAGAGGTTGCTTTCCTTTCATCAGTGCACGTCTTCCTATCTTACCTGTACAGGTAAGTATTTTTGTATGACTGTTATTTTAACAATGAGTTATATAAGGTGGGCTGGTTCAGTGGTAGAATACTTGCCGGCCACACCGGCGGCCCGGGTTCGACAGAGCATTGTTCAAGGACATGATTATTTTTGTGGAGAGTAGAAAGTTTGGGGAAGATATTTTTGGAGAAGAAAATGCCAAAAATCACTTCCTCAAAAGGAAAAGTTGTTCAGGCTTCAATTTTGAAGAAATCAATCTTAGAAAAAAATATGCCCGATTTAATTTCATGCGAGGAAAATAGATCTATCGACCGGGAATCGAACCCGGGCCGCCGGCGTGGCAGGCGAGTGTTTGACCACTGAACCACCAATATAACTTAATATCAAAATAACAGATAAACAAATATATTCACCTGTGTAGGTAAGATGTGCACTAATGAACGCAACCTCTACCTCCTGCCAGATGTCTCAGACTCTAACTGAAAGAGCTAGAAGGACGACATAATAAAAACTCAGCTGACCTGAAATTCTCTCGCGAGAACATTGCTAGCTCCCATACTATAAGCTGCATGTAACGACCTAAATATAGAATAGTTTCACTCCATTTTCATCATTATTCGAATAGATTTCGAACATAATGCGGAAGTATAGATTGAATCAAGAGCCATAAATTGGTTTCAAAAGTGCATTTATTCTATTTGAAAATTTAACGTGGCTTTAAATATTACAATTATTGTTTGGCTAAGGGTTTGTTTGAATTTCGAATTATTCATCGATGAAAGCTCTGATATTCGAAAATCGGATTATGAAAATAAGTAATTAACTGTGGGACGAACTGTTATCAACTTTCATCATGTAATGACCTGAATAGTATTCAAGGGGC
Organism: Zygogramma bicolorata; assembly: GCA_032362365.1. Lineage (NCBI taxonomy): Eukaryota > Metazoa > Arthropoda > Insecta > Coleoptera > Chrysomelidae > Zygogramma > Zygogramma bicolorata. The sequence continues at coordinate 6,235,691 of JAVJAQ010001667.1, read as the reverse complement.
TTGTGTTGCTGGAATATCTGCAAAATACTCATTCATTGTTATTAATTTAATAATTTATGGGCATCGGTGAAATGGTGAATAGTGTGCGTCTATCAATTGTTATTTAAGTTCAGGACAACATTCATTTGAAAACCTTAAACAAAACGGAATTGTAGGGAAAAGTAAGTGCATTCAGAAACCGTAATCGAGGACGCCCAGTATATTGTTACGAAATTCCCTGGCGCCACCACTGGGCCGCGCTCGTAAATAGAACGCCGCTCATTTTTTATGACATTTTTCTGACTGTCTGTGTAACGAAAGAACGCTGGACGTTTCTGGAAGATAGACGAGTTCTGAAGAAATCTATTCTGTTCGAATAGTGTATATAAGGTACGTATTTCCTCGGGAGAGAAGAGTTTAGTTGGAAGCTTTAGATATGAGACATTTGATCACTCAAAGTGATAAATTTGTGAGTACCTAAATTGTATTTTTATAGTGAAGTGATGATGATTCAGTAAACGATGACGGAACCTTCGGGTGTGGAAGTTGACACTTCTGCAGTTACCCCATTACCCAATTAATATTATTTGCACTCGCCACGCGTTTCGCTAATAAGGTTATCATCTTCAGCTGATGAAAATCTATACATTTTATAATGCTTTCACGGTTAGGGATATACCCAATAAATTAGATGATGTATCACACATCATACATTATATCGATATTTGGTTTCGTTCTGAGCCACTGGACAGATGCAAGATATCAAACAAACATTTTACTTGACCATTTCTCACAAATGATATATCCCACGAGGTCGTTGAGGAAGAATGGGGTATGAAGTTACGAAGGTCCAAACATAAACATAACTTTCCTGCAAACCTTCAGTTTCGTGGATTTTCTTGTATTCTCATCCGTTTCGGATATAATGGGAGAGTTCAATTTTTGATGGCACTTTCTGTACCTGCACACGCAGCGAAGAGTACGGGGGTTGGTGCTGTCATCGCAGGCAAAGCTCGAACCATTAAGGGAATCAGGCTCAAAGCCTCTCATCAAGAAATACGCTAGCAGTAGTAAGGCACATAATTAATTGCTTCGCTTCCTCGTAGATATTTCAACCGAGATTAATAACCGCTAATCTGTACGTTTGTATGTTCGTTCATGCAATGCCGACGACTCATGTAAATTCGCGATGAGCATGAATCGTCTCTGATGCTAGCAATGCATCATAACGTCAACCGTGACAGCCTTCTCGCGAAAGATACTGACTCGCATCTCGGAAGTGCACTTAGCATCCTGTGTTAGTGTTATTCCGGTACGAAGCCGGAGAAACTTGTATCGTATTTCGCGTGACGTGACGTCCGCGTTCGGGAGTTGCCTCGTACTTTCGGGTTTGTTTGGGTCGAACATTAAATTTTCATTTGCTGTTCGAGTTTGTCTGTCAGTAGGTTGGTTTGGATTTTTATGATCTATGGCGCAGGAAGTGATTCCGTTATCGTTTTTGTTATTCGAACATTGATAATTGGCCGAGAGTTGAAGAAAACAATAGTCTGGAATCCATTTTTTGAGTTTCCACATCCCTAGAAATGGAAAGGAAAATGCTTCAAGCTATTTGGGCAACCTACTTACTTACGAATTGTGTCTAAATCAACACTAGGTATAGCTATGTATGAATAAGTCATGTCAGTGTCACATTTTGAAACTACGTACCAAAACTTACAATTTCATTGAATATTTCCCTCTTATATAAAATGTCCGATAAGAGCAATGCAATCATCGAAAACTTACAGCGGTAATTGCATTGTATCAAGTCACCATAACAACACATTCGAAACCGTATCGCTAGACGTCAGTAAACAACACAAATAAATGTCAGATAGACTTTAAAAATAGAAAAACATTTCGCGTTTTGGTGAGTGCTCCATACAATCTATAGAGGAAAGTATAAATGAACAAAAAATAACATTTCCTTGAGAATTTCTTTATTCGTGAAATATTCCAATGAATTACATTCGTGCATAAAAATGACCAGATAATTTTGCATTCAAGCGTGATATCTTATACAATTTGCATTGGGTGATTTTCATATTTTGTAAAAGAGCCCCCGTCCTTCGGACTCGGGCACTTTCGTCAAAATATGAAAATAAACTTGCAATTTTCAGATATTACGCTTTCTTGCAAAATTATCTGTAATTTTTATGCACTCGTGCAATTATAAACGAAAAGATCGCATGGGCTCTTTTCACTTAGATACATACAAATTGATTTACTTCGATTTTGACATTTCAAATATTTGATAATTCAAAATGTCATCATTTGGGTGTAATACTATCTGAAATATCAATGAAATTATAGAATCAAATATACCAAAAATAACAGTTTACAGTCAAGAATTTGTATGGCAAGCATTTATGAACTTTCGAAAAGATAGAAAGTATCATTCAGATGAAAATCGGGAGGCGGAAGAATTGGTGTCAATTTTAAAGAATTGCCATGTGGACATGAGAACAAAAGATAGTAGCGAGTTTACGGTCAAAACCATGGGAACTTAGCAGGATGAATTGGTTTTTCTTTGAATTTTTATCAAAAATTAGCAAAAAATTTTCTATCCGAATTACCCTCGAACATTGATGAATGCTCAAAAATTCTATAACAAGCTTTCGAAATTGTTATAAAATTTCCGAACAATTGTCAATGTCCTTGGTTATTACTACTGAAAATTTATCAAAATAGGTTTGAAAAAGGAGGCAGACTAGCTTCCGAAACATCGCAAAGGAAAAGAATACGTAATTTTTAATAAATTTGTTAATTTACTCTCCGAGTTTATAAAAATGAGATACGTTACTAACAAAATAGTCACCCAATTTTGCATCTTTTTAATATTGCAGTTACGTATCGGGGCAAATATGTATACCAATTTGCCCAAGAAACAGATATTATAAGAACTTGAAGCTTGTTCATTTTCATTTCTAGGGGAGAGAAAACACATTACACATTATCCTAGTCCCAAAAGACAGAAGGATAGGTACTCAATTTATCCCTTGAACACTGCAACCCTCTTCAGTGACTGACACTATTTTACAAAAATCGCACCTTACCCCGTTTTATCAGCCAACTCGTCAAATACCAAAATTCAGTGCAATCGTCACCAAATACTTCATTTTTACTGTCGAAGATGCTGTTAATACATCAGTAAATATTCGATATTTTGCTATTTGCAACAATCCTCGTGAAACAACGAATCATGAAACATTTCAACCTCTACACAGGCGACTTTTCAATATACTGTTTCAAGTCTAAATTCCCGAAAACCAAAATGAATTACTCGACTCGTCCCGTGTTCCTTTATGTGTGTGTTAGTGTTCTTCATATACTACTTGTCTTCAGGAACGTCAATCTTATACATATTTGAAATTTCGGGAGTTGGAAGTTTCACGCCCTGTTGACATGAGTCTGCTGAGTGAAATCCTATTCACAACTGTAGTCGATCATGAAGTGTTATGCTGAGACCCTTTTAGGTACATTGATGGTGATGATTCATTCATCAAACGACACTTGGTTTCGAAAAAATGTTTGATCGAACTCATGGATTTTGATGCGTAAAACAAAACACAACAAGTTCGGAAAAATAACATATTCCACCTTTTTTGCATCATAAAACAAACAGAATATGGTCATTTTTCATTTACATTTCATTTCACCTCCTCCGGTTACTGTTTCCTGCATTTTTTATCATTTTTCATGAAAGAAACTGCGTCTCAAATCAAACGACGTTACAGTTTGAACATTTGGTGGCAGCTCCTGGCATAGGACACTAACTTTTCATCGCAGAACTTTAAGTTGATTTTTTATGAAAATGGAAATATCAAATGAAGAAAAATGGAATGAACTTATGAAGGTGCATATGCTATTGAAAATAACGTGTTTCATGGATTTTATTTTACAGAGAATGAAGTTGGAATATGGCTTTTTCAAACTTTGAAGGGCCATAAGTTGCGAAAAAAAATCCAATCACGTTTTCGAACGAAATAAATTCAATTTTGTACGGCCGCAATAATCAAAATTGTTATTAAGCTTCATTAGTGAGAAATGATCAACCGGTAATATTGGAACCATTGGTGTGTTTAATAGAGATCAGTTACTCTCACCGCATATCTATCACTCGACACATCTTCCGGATAAGGAAATTGATTAATCGATATATCAAATTTCTTATGAAGGTGCCCATCTGCTTTGTTACCGAAACACGCCCAGAATGCAACTGATATCAGTTTGGTTTTAGGGTTATTGATCTCTAAAAAAAGTTTTGGAAATATCTGGTACTTTATTGCCCAAGTGCAATAGAAATATTATTGTACTCATCATCTTTCTTTTACAGTTATTGATGATTGCAATAACTTTCTGTTGATAGTAGGAAAATATGTTGTATAAAACTCGTGCAAAAACTGTACTCAACTGATAAATACTTCTATTACTATTAACAATCGTCGCCCTCGGAAAATAGTACGTGATAGGATATATAACTCTTGTATTACTTATCTTATGGCCAGTTGAGCTATTAGAATACTACTACATTCAGCTGTTTCCAACTTCCGAATACCTACAAGCCTGATCAATTTCCGAATCAGTTTCAAATGGCTTCCACTGATCCTGTAATTTTCAACCAGGGCGTGTTGAATAATGCTGGTTTTTTACATATTTCGCATCGGAGATGACCATAATTGAACAACATCACCTCAATGTATTAATTGATGATGAAATCCAATTGTCAATCGGAGTAGCTGTATTCAATGTCAAACGTATGAAGAACACATTTCTCCTTCGAGCCGCAGAGTTGAGACTTTGAAACCAGTTTCAAATAACATTATGCCAATACTTGGTACTTGAAATACGAAGGTAAGATGTGCACTAATGAACGCAACCTCTACCTCCTGCCAGATGTCTCAGACTCTAACTGAAAGAGCTAGAAGGACGACATAATAAAAACTCAGCTGACCTGAAATTCTCTCGCGAGAACATTGCTAGCTCCCATACTATAAGCTGCATGTAACGACCTAAATATAGAATAGTTTCACTCCATTTTCATCATTATTCGAATAGATTTCGAACATAATGCGGAAGTATAGATTGAATCAAGAGCCATAAATTGGTTTCAAAAGTGCATTTATTCTATTTGAAAATTTAACGTGGCTTTAAATATTACAATTATTGTTTGGCTAAGGGTTTGTTTGAATTTCGAATTATTCATCGATGAAAGCTCTGATATTCGAAAATCGGATTATGAAAATAAGTAATTAACTGTGGGACGAACTGTTATCAACTTTCATCATGTAATGACCTGAATAGTATTCAAGGGGCTTGTGTTGCTGGAATATCTGCAAAATACTCATTCATTGTTATTAATTTAATAATTTATGGGCATCGGTGAAATGGTGAATAGTGTGCGTCTATCAATTGTTATTTAAGTTCAGGACAACATTCATTTGAAAACCTTAAACAAAACGGAATTGTAGGGAAAAGTAAGTGCATTCAGAAACCGTAATCGAGGACGCCCAGTATATTGTTACGAAATTCCCTGGCGCCACCACTGGGCCGCGCTCGTAAATAGAACGCCGCTCATTTTTTATGACATTTTTCTGACTGTCTGTGTAACGAAAGAACGCTGGACGTTTCTGGAAGATAGACGAGTTCTGAAGAAATCTATTCTGTTCGAATAGTGTATATAAGGTACGTATTTCCTCGGGAGAGAAGAGTTTAGTTGGAAGCTTTAGATATGAGACATTTGATCACTCAAAGTGATAAATTTGTGAGTACCTAAATTGTATTTTTATAGTGAAGTGATGATGATTCAGTAAACGATGACGGAACCTTCGGGTGTGGAAGTTGACACTTCTGCAGTTACCCCATTACCCAATTAATATTATTTGCACTCGCCACGCGTTTCGCTAATAAGGTTATCATCTTCAGCTGATGAAAATCTATACATTTTATAATGCTTTCACGGTTAGGGATATACCCAATAAATTAGATGATGTATCACACATCATACATTATATCGATATTTGGTTTCGTTCTGAGCCACTGGACAGATGCAAGATATCAAACAAACATTTTACTTGACCATTTCTCACAAATGATATATCCCACGAGGTCGTTGAGGAAGAATGGGGTATGAAGTTACGAAGGTCCAAACATAAACATAACTTTCCTGCAAACCTTCAGTTTCGTGGATTTTCTTGTATTCTCATCCGTTTCGGATATAATGGGAGAGTTCAATTTTTGATGGCACTTTCTGTACCTGCACACGCAGCGAAGAGTACGGGGGTTGGTGCTGTCATCGCAGGCAAAGCTCGAACCATTAAGGGAATCAGGCTCAAAGCCTCTCATCAAGAAATACGCTAGCAGTAGTAAGGCACATAATTAATTGCTTCGCTTCCTCGTAGATATTTCAACCGAGATTAATAACCGCTAATCTGTACGTTTGTATGTTCGTTCATGCAATGCCGACGACTCATGTAAATTCGCGATGAGCATGAATCGTCTCTGATGCTAGCAATGCATCATAACGTCAACCGTGACAGCCTTCTCGCGAAAGATACTGACTCGCATCTCGGAAGTGCACTTAGCATCCTGTGTTAGTGTTATTCCGGTACGAAGCCGGAGAAACTTGTATCGTATTTCGCGTGACGTGACGTCCGCGTTCGGGAGTTGCCTCGTACTTTCGGGTTTGTTTGGGTCGAACATTAAATTTTCATTTGCTGTTCGAGTTTGTCTGTCAGTAGGTTGGTTTGGATTTTTATGATCTATGGCGCAGGAAGTGATTCCGTTATCGTTTTTGTTATTCGAACATTGATAATTGGCCGAGAGTTGAAGAAAACAATAGTCTGGAATCCATTTTTTGAGTTTCCACATCCCTAGAAATGGAAAGGAAAATGCTTCAAGCTATTTGGGCAACCTACTTACTTACGAATTGTGTCTAAATCAACACTAGGTATAGCTATGTATGAATAAGTCATGTCAGTGTCACATTTTGAAACTACGTACCAAAACTTACAATTTCATTGAATATTTCCCTCTTATATAAAATGTCCGATAAGAGCAATGCAATCATCGAAAACTTACAGCGGTAATTGCATTGTATCAAGTCACCATAACAACACATTCGAAACCGTATCGCTAGACGTCAGTAAACAACACAAATAAATGTCAGATAGACTTTAAAAATAGAAAAACATTTCGCGTTTTGGTGAGTGCTCCATACAATCTATAGAGGAAAGTATAAATGAACAAAAAATAACATTTCCTTGAGAATTTCTTTATTCGTGAAATATTCCAATGAATTACATTCGTGCATAAAAATGACCAGATAATTTTGCATTCAAGCGTGATATCTTATACAATTTGCATTGGGTGATTTTCATATTTTGTAAAAGAGCCCCCGTCCTTCGGACTCGGGCACTTTCGTCAAAATATGAAAATAAACTTGCAATTTTCAGATATTACGCTTTCTTGCAAAATTATCTGTAATTTTTATGCACTCGTGCAATTATAAACGAAAAGATCGCATGGGCTCTTTTCACTTAGATACATACAAATTGATTTACTTCGATTTTGACATTTCAAATATTTGATAATTCAAAATGTCATCATTTGGGTGTAATACTATCTGAAATATCAATGAAATTATAGAATCAAATATACCAAAAATAACAGTTTACAGTCAAGAATTTGTATGGCAAGCATTTATGAACTTTCGAAAAGATAGAAAGTATCATTCAGATGAAAATCGGGAGGCGGAAGAATTGGTGTCAATTTTAAAGAATTGCCATGTGGACATGAGAACAAAAGATAGTAGCGAGTTTACGGTCAAAACCATGGGAACTTAGCAGGATGAATTGGTTTTTCTTTGAATTTTTATCAAAAATTAGCAAAAAATTTTCTATCCGAATTACCCTCGAACATTGATGAATGCTCAAAAATTCTATAACAAGCTTTCGAAATTGTTATAAAATTTCCGAACAATTGTCAATGTCCTTGGTTATTACTACTGAAAATTTATCAAAATAGGTTTGAAAAAGGAGGCAGACTAGCTTCCGAAACATCGCAAAGGAAAAGAATACGTAATTTTTAATAAATTTGTTAATTTACTCTCCGAGTTTATAAAAATGAGATACGTTACTAACAAAATAGTCACCCAATTTTGCATCTTTTTAATATTGCAGTTACGTATCGGGGCAAATATGTATACCAATTTGCCCAAGAAACAGATATTATAAGAACTTGAAGCTTGTTCATTTTCATTTCTAGGGGAGAGAAAACACATTACACATTATCCTAGTCCCAAAAGACAGAAGGATAGGTACTCAATTTATCCCTTGAACACTGCAACCCTCTTCAGTGACTGACACTATTTTACAAAAATCGCACCTTACCCCGTTTTATCAGCCAACTCGTCAAATACCAAAATTCAGTGCAATCGTCACCAAATACTTCATTTTTACTGTCGAAGATGCTGTTAATACATCAGTAAATATTCGATATTTTGCTATTTGCAACAATCCTCGTGAAACAACGAATCATGAAACATTTCAACCTCTACACAGGCGACTTTTCAATATACTGTTTCAAGTCTAAATTCCCGAAAACCAAAATGAATTACTCGACTCGTCCCGTGTTCCTTTATGTGTGTGTTAGTGTTCTTCATATACTACTTGTCTTCAGGAACGTCAATCTTATACATATTTGAAATTTCGGGAGTTGGAAGTTTCACGCCCTGTTGACATGAGTCTGCTGAGTGAAATCCTATTCACAACTGTAGTCGATCATGAAGTGTTATGCTGAGACCCTTTTAGGTACATTGATGGTGATGATTCATTCATCAAACGACACTTGGTTTCGAAAAAATGTTTGATCGAACTCATGGATTTTGATGCGTAAAACAAAACACAACAAGTTCGGAAAAATAACATATTCCACCTTTTTTGCATCATAAAACAAACAGAATATGGTCATTTTTCATTTACATTTCATTTCACCTCCTCCGGTTACTGTTTCCTGCATTTTTTATCATTTTTCATGAAAGAAACTGCGTCTCAAATCAAACGACGTTACAGTTTGAACATTTGGTGGCAGCTCCTGGCATAGGACACTAACTTTTCATCGCAGAACTTTAAGTTGATTTTTTATGAAAATGGAAATATCAAATGAAGAAAAATGGAATGAACTTATGAAGGTGCATATGCTATTGAAAATAACGTGTTTCATGGATTTTATTTTACAGAGAATGAAGTTGGAATATGGCTTTTTCAAACTTTGAAGGGCCATAAGTTGCGAAAAAAAATCCAATCACGTTTTCGAACGAAATAAATTCAATTTTGTACGGCCGCAATAATCAAAATTGTTATTAAGCTTCATTAGTGAGAAATGATCAACCGGTAATATTGGAACCATTGGTGTGTTTAATAGAGATCAGTTACTCTCACCGCATATCTATCACTCGACACATCTTCCGGATAAGGAAATTGATTAATCGATATATCAAATTTCTTATGAAGGTGCCCATCTGCTTTGTTACCGAAACACGCCCAGAATGCAACTGATATCAGTTTGGTTTTAGGGTTATTGATCTCTAAAAAAAGTTTTGGAAATATCTGGTACTTTATTGCCCAAGTGCAATAGAAATATTATTGTACTCATCATCTTTCTTTTACAGTTATTGATGATTGCAATAACTTTCTGTTGATAGTAGGAAAATATGTTGTATAAAACTCGTGCAAAAACTGTACTCAACTGATAAATACTTCTATTACTATTCACAATCGTCGCCCTCGGAAAATAGTACGTGATAGGATATATAACTCTTGTATTACTTATCTTATGGCCAGTTGAGCTATTAGAATACTACTACATTCAGCTGTTTCCAACTTCCGAATACCTACAAGCCTGATCAATTTCCGAATCAGTTTCAAATGGCTTCCACTGATCCTGTAATTTTCAACCAGGGCGTGTTGAATAATGCTGGTTTTTTACATATTTCGCATCGGAGATGACCATAATTGAACAACATCACCTCAATGTATTAATTGATGATGAAATCCAATTGTCAATCGGAGTAGCTGTATTCAATGTCAAACGTATGAAGAACACATTTCTCCTTCGAGCCGCAGAGTTGAGACTTTGAAACCAGTTTCAAATAACATTATGCCAATACTTGGTACTTGAAATACGAAAAATCTAGTGTTTTTCAACCCATGTCGCAGCCATAAAAATTGTTAAATTGGTCGAGAAGGCTAAGCTCAGGAAAATTCAGATGAATTTCAATTCAAGTTGCGACTTACGAGAGAACTTGGATGATATTTTCAGTTCAGTTCAAGAGCACCCCTTGGTACGTTAATGTACTTATGGCATCCTAGATGATGAATGGAAGATCATTCGAAGCAGTCATGAAAGCATCATGACTGGGAATATTTCGTCGTATTTGTATTTTCGAGTTCAACTGGTGAAGTTGAATGTTAGCAAAATTACGTTTCATGAAAAAAAGTTGCATAATTTTCTTTGCGAGAAATAATAGCAATTCTTCAGGATGAAGTAAGGTTGTTCATCGAAAACTCAAAAAGTCGTAGAAATATGATACGGAAACTTTTCTCGAAACAATTGGCACTGAAAGAAATTCCTCGCTTGAGTCGATTTCACGAATTCATTCATTCATTTGTTGAAGAACTTCTGAAATTTTATTTCTTCAACTCTAGAGTGGAAAGTTATATTGCAGCACCCGGTTTGGTGATTACTTTACGGTCGTTGATTTTCAAAGCAGACTTGTACTTCACTTAGCGAACATAAGGACTGGAAATGAAAGACTCAGTGGCAGATATATATTATATTGCCCTGCTGAGCACATCAGGGTGATTGCTGTTTTGCACAGTCGGCGTTTCTATGATTCAATTCCATTACGGAGTTCAGGATGCTTTTCTTACCAGTCACTGACTTATTAACACTTTTGTCCTGATTGCCAGCTGGGCTCGACTGTGAGATACAATTTGAACTGATCGTTAATTTTCATAAAACATAGACACAAAGGGAACGCATCATGGTGAACTGGTGGTCTCAAGGTGAATGAGTTGAGAAAGTAGTTCTTGACAGTGAGGGCAGGCCGTAAAAACCTGTGCTCAGAGCAGAATTAAAAATTGTTAAAACGATTCTGAACTTATTTGACACAGCAAACACACTCTAAGACAACTAGCAGATAACTATCAAGTATTGATAAAAGCATCTAATTTTTATTTCATTTAAATGTGATTATTGTTTAAAGTATTTCGATTTGAACATCCTCAACAACAAATAGTTTTGGACCTAATGAAATGGGATTTCATGAAATGATTTATTTATGCTTTACGATTGGGAAAATAAAAATGAACAAAGGACTTTTTATTTTTCCTACCTTCTACAACTTTCTCAGTCCTGATAGTCGGTATTAGAAGAGAGGGATGCCTTCGTGGAAGAAAACATCTATTATCCAGAAACCACTTTGTAACCTATTTATTCCATCTATCCCTATATGTTATCGTCGCCCAAGGATTTGAAAGATTTATTCTAGCAAATATCAATTCCAGAATTCAAAAATCATTTCTGTCTCCTAGACTTGTTATCGTACTACTGTAATAATGTTGAAAAACCAATTTGGACTCCGGAAACATACGATAGAATAGACAGATAAGCGGCTCTGGGCTAATGATACTTGCGAATTGCGGAAGTTTTAGAGCTTCCAGATAAGGCTTATGTGGGTAGTAGTAGATGGAGTTATGAAGTTTTCCGAATTGCGAAGTTTGTTTCAATCATATAACGAGGAAAGATGTCTAGGAAACTACACGACTGACTAATTCCGTTTCCAGAACCCAGCATGGCTTCTTTCCAGTAATCCAAATCTTACTATTTATAACAACACTCGTGATATATAAGGAAAGTTTATGGGATATGAAAATAATTTTTCAAAACTACAGAAGCTGAAATATAAAACTTTTAAACTTCTACTTGGACTTATGACATTTAGGATGACAATATCGACATTGGCGAAAGCGCCACAAAATTCGTTTATGTGCAATGCCTACTTGAAATAAAAAATGTATTGAAATTAATCTTGCAAGTTATTCCTTCCTGTTCATTGTATAATATTATTTCGAATTATTGTGAATAAAATAGTATACAAACCTCGGCAACAGATTGAATTTATCTCTCGAATAGTAGCTCATCTCGGTTTTCAGCCTCTGCAAGCTAAGTTTTTCTTCCCAGAAAAATGCTTCCACTTAGGTATGTGATATACTATTTGTTTTTTCAATTTTCAAAATTTTCAAGACATGCTAAATATGAATAATGAAAATCTATTTGAATTTCATTCGAAACAAAGACCAAATTCGAGGTTTTCGATGGCTGCTTGATTTTGTCAGTTTGATCTAGTAGATTGATTATTTAGTGCTCTCCCACAATGAAGGACAGTTTCCATGTACGAATCGTTTGGGTATCGCATTCTTGAATTTTCCTGTAGTTATATTCACCCTATTCATTTAGCACATTGTACAAAAGCTGTAAAAATATCAGTTTGTTGCTTCGCTTTAACATTCAATTGGGTAGCTTGTGTTCCGCGATGATATGGGGATATAATGACTGCGAACAAATCCAATAATTTTCCACGTAGAATGATATGAAACGGAGCTGGTTTTAATTAAATTTCAACTTCTAGTCGGCTAGATGTAGCCGGAGTGAATTGGCTTCGTTCAATCTACCTGATTCTCATGGAAATTCGGTAGCCGGAACGCGAACAATTCAATTCCCGTGCCATCTGGTCCGTTTTAATCTCTCGGAAAGCGTCGGAGTTGCTGCTGGCTGCTGCAGCGTCAACCCGGTGTGTGTTTGTGATTTCAACCGAATGTTGAACGTTATAGTCCACTCGAAATAGATTATTGAAGTGGATTCATCAGCAACATTCCGGAAACTGCTATGTGATTGTTTTCAGCTAGACTCATTCATTATTGTCTATGTTATATATGTTATAAATTACTTCTTGCCCGTGCAGGATATAAAGGCAAAACTTTCGAAACTAGTATGAGTACAAGTTACAAAACCTTAGGCCAGATAATGTTGCCTTCAAGACATCTCGAGGGGCATCTACCAGTAGAATTTTACAGTTTGAGAATTACATTAGCTGATTGTACAATGAAATGGATCATCCCCTGCCCATTCAGAAGATCTGGCCATTACAGAAATGGTTATGGAATGTATCTCGAGAAGTACTCAACATTTCCAGACGATATCGATTCAAAGAAAATGACTCTTTGCATCGCATTTCAGAAATAAGAGAGTGGTATTCAACGCAAGTGAAATTTGTACACCAAACTTCAAAAGACGGAACCTTATTCGAGATTTTAACATGGATTTGCAAGCTTTCTAGAGGTGTTGAACACCGGATTTACGAAGTTGAACACCCCTTGTATATAAGTGCTTGAAGTTGTAATGCGATTTATAAAGTTCTACTTTTACTGCAGGTGATACTAGAAGTGATGATTTTTTCTTCCTAGACAGTATAAATGATTATTTCCTAGTTTGATCCTATATTCCAAAATCAGGAGTGTTTTATGTTGAGGCTTCATAGTTTGCGATATATGTCTTTCAATCTTTTCAATCGCCATATAAAACCGCTTTTTTTCGAGGGTAGGATCGACATCAGTTTTGTTTTCTTCCGTTGGTCAAAACCGACTCCAGAGAGTGGTGTCCTGAAAGGCACAAAACTTTCTAGACCACACAACCCTTGGCTCAGTTTCATTATTCACTTATATTGAGCAAAAATTCAACTGTTTGAACTTCGTGGAGTGAATCATTCGACATTGATGAAATATGACGACACAGAACGAAATTGGGCCAGTATTATTGGTGAGATAACAGAAATATAATATTACGCAAATCATATCTGAGCATCATAACCCATAAATCGAGAATTTTGTGTCAGCGGTCTGGAAATTCCCAGTTAAGAATGCATTTTCGAATCTTTCGAGTTCTCCTACATACATCTGTCAATTTGCTATCCATTGCCAATTAGATTGTCCCAATCAACGTGTACCTAATGTGAATAAGTTGTAGGACGAACTCAGAACTGTATATTTCATATTACATGATTAAACTCGATTATCAGTGTAAATGATCACTAATTTGAGGTTGCACTGATAATTTTCCTCATACAATTCAGTTCAAACATGTTGTTCCACTAATCACTTGATTTGGTGTTAATAATAGACACCAGGGGCCTGTTTCAAGAACGTACAAGTCTTGTAGCCACAAGAGAAACACAAAAAAAGACGATGATAAACAATTGTTTTTTACTCGTTTTTTACCTATAGTCTTTCTCTTGTAGCTACAAGACTTGTAATTTCAAGAAACAGGTCCCAGATGCTAGATATTTCAAGGTTACTGATTCATCAAGCATCCCATTGCCAACCTTGAACAATGCTTTATTCCTGAAAATCGAACTGCATGGTTCATTTTTGGCAATAATTCTACTATTTCTCGATAGATAAACATGTGAGTTCCATCGTAGGAGGTGCTTCTCAGAAGCTTGGATTCTCATTTCGTGCGAAGAAATACTTCACTTCTCGTCAGCTTCTCATGATCTACAAGGCATAATACGGCCCATTTTGGTATATAGTTCTCATTGTGGGGTTCGGCACCATAACATTCATTGAAGATTCTCGATTTTGTTCAAAGAATAGCAATCGGTCTTGTTGGTGATGCTTCGCTCACGGCTCACTTCGTTTGACCATCGTAAAAGGTTCGGAGACTTGTCTCTCTCTTCCATAGATATTTCCACGGTCGGTGCTCTTCTGAACTGTCCTCAATCGTCCTACCAGAGGCAGTACCAACACAGATGACCCGACGAGTGCATATTTCTCACCCCTTTGTTTTGAACGTGGATACCTTTCGAGCCTCCCTTCCCCAGGGATTTTTTTTTTTCATTGAAACAGCTGAACTTTGGAATTCCTTGTCGAGAGAGGTTTTCCTAAGGCTTACAAGCTTTCAAAATCTACTGAATGTCAATTCGTATCTCCTGTCCCTTGATTTGCTGGTGCTCTTTGAACATTACAGGGCTTTCTTCGGTGTGAATGTGTATATAGAAATACTAAGACAACAGGTATTCATTTAAATATCGAACTGGGGACTTCAACCGGAAATCATGAAAAAAAAAACTACTCTCTTCGATATTGCTCAGTTCCAAATCGTATTTTGTTTCTTTGAAACTCGAGACCAACTCATTGCCACCACTGTTACAACTTGAATCATCCTGCTTTTGGGCAAGGTTGTTCTCGTGGATAAAAATATTGTACTGAACAAGTCTGTCAAAATGTAATGAATTGTAATGACAGTTCAAGTTGCCAACTTAAACTCAAGTGTTGTGTTTTTGAACCCCCTATAGGCTAGTTTCGACTAGGAGGATAATTGACAGGCCGATTTTCTGTATAGGAATTCTATTGGTTGACGTGAAATTTGTTGTTCAGATTTCCAAATCTAAACAAAATCTGTTGAATTTCGATATACAAAATACAATAAAACAAGAAAATGTACAACTCTTCAGGAACATTCTCAATAAGTCAATAATCTCAATTCTCATCCCCAATATATGCAAGTCACTTCTCACGTCAGATGTCAACCTTCACTCATCACTGTCAATTGTCAACAATTGACGCCTCGTGATATCCGTGTACCATAGAATTCTATTGTTGACAATTATATCATGTCTCTGTTTCTCCTATGAATTCGCCCATAATGTCATCTCATCTTATATATTTGATAAAGAGCAGAATTCTAGGATGTATGGTTTCGACTATAAAATGTAATGATTATTGCTACATTTCGAAAAGTAAGTAATGATGTAATGATGGAAGTGAATTGTAATGGAATCATTACAATTGTAATGATCAGCACAACCCTGCTTTTGGGTCTGATGTGATGTGCTGCAGAGTAACCTAAATGTGTGATATCATCGGAATGTGAACGTTTCGTTTCCACGATTTTTATCGAACGACTGGGCTGGGAAATGCAATGAGTCGGGCATATCGTAGTTCAACTTGAATGCATTCCAGTAATTCCATTAGTGGTGAAGGAAGTTTGCTTCACCGCGACCCATAAATCCTAATTAATTTTACATTGCTTTGTATTCCTAAACCCAACCTATTTTTTTCGTTTCAGTGAAGGAAAATGCAAACAACGGCCGGCCGCAACCTTTGCTTCAGGAGCCACATTTCGGATCTCGACCGCAGCCATACAGTAAGTTTTTTTTTTTGAAAATCTTTGTCATATCTAAGCAAGATATCGAACTAGCAATTCAGCTTTCCTGTTTAAATACGATATGTCTGAACGCCAAGTCTGGTTTACTGGTTGGTACCTACAAAAAAGTGAATCTTTCGAATATCAACTGCATGTTAACAGATCTTATGCTCCATTTGTTATGTCTCTCACATAAGAAGAAAACCTATTTCCATAATACTTTTTGAGTACCATTCTATATAGACTTGCGCCAATAACGTTGTAGAAATCAGTAGCTGTATGACTTTTTTACATATGCAGATTCACACTAAAGGGAAGCCCTGTAATGTTCAAAGAACACCGCGTGAATAAAGGCGCAGGAGAGGAGAATCAAGATTTACTTTGAATGTTTGAGTTTGTGAGCCTCAGGAAGGAGTTCCAAAGCTCAGCTGTACTATTGAAGAAAGATCCCTGAGCGAGAGAGGTTCGACAGGTCTCCAAGTTCACAACAAAGGGGTAGGAATTCTGTACTCGTCGAGTCATCCGTGTAGATATGGCCAAGGATGGAACGATTGATAACAATTCAGAAGAGCACCGACTGTGAAAATATCTGTAGGAGACAAGTCTCCGACCCTTCTACGATGTTCCAATGAAGTGAGCGAGTCTGTGTGCGAAGAATCACCAACAAGACGAATTGCCTTTCTCTGAATAGAATCGAGAAGCCTCAATGAGTGTTTTGGTGTCGAACGCCACACATAAGAACTATATTCCAAGACACATTAGAAGCTGACCAGAAGTATTTCTTCTCACGAAATAGAAATTCAAGTATCTGGGAAGCACCTTCAGCGATCGATCTCGCATGGTTTTCCCATGAGAGATTATTACTGATCGTTATTCCTAGCATCGAGATACTTGACTTTGTAGGAATAGTTACTCCTGGCATCTGAATACTAAATGATGATAGATCGGCTTTCCTTGAGAAGAGACATGCCTGGGTTTTCCTTGCATTAAATTCCACTGTTCATGTTACCCTATTCTATCATTTTCACCAAGTCATCGTTCATTTTACTGACGTGAATGTTTCTTCAAATTTTTGTTTCTCGAGCTCTTTCATCAATTGGTTCGGTTCAATCTGATGTTCATGGATAAGGCGGTTCAATTTCCCTGCCAAGTTGAATAAACACAAAAAAATACTTCGAATGTGCATAGAAACCAGTGCTATTCAGAGTAAAATGTCACAAATGAAACACCTGATTGATGCCAATATCAATGAAAATGAAATGAAACACATCATCTGCTTTTTCCACAATTGTTGTAAGAAATTATAGGTTTTGTTGTTTGAACGGCAAGTTCCATCGTTTTAAATTCATGGAAGTACAATGAATTCATTCGTGTAGCAATGATATGATATTTATATAACTCTCGGGAACTTTCCGAACCCTACAATCCAGTGAGAATAAATCTAAGTAAATTTTTTGACGTGGCGTGTTTGACGAAATCGAACGGGAATGCAGAATCGTAGCATTCGAATTCAGGCGGAATAGGTTTGGCATTATCATATTCAAATGACTATTGTCTCTAGACGAACTATCGAAACAAGAAAGCACATTGCTCTCTTTGAATACGTTCATTTTATGCTGATTGCATTCGTGTATGCATATGGGTTATTCTGAGTGACAAAGTGAATGCATATAATATTTGATGCGAAACACCTAGCAGATGTTTCTTCTTCTCTGTCTTCCAATATGAATGGAAAAAATGGAAAATATAACGTATAACGGCCGAATATACCGGTTATATAGGTAACTACGCTCCGAAGCGGGTAATTCAAATTTTTCAAAAAAAAATCGATCGGGTTTTCGAGCATAGCTCCTTCATTTTGGGTGATAGAAAAATTTTTTCGGAAACTATTTTGTAGAGCTTTTCAAGAGCTAGAAAACTATGTGAATTGAATTACTTAAGATCCCTTGATTTTTAAATGGGGAGAGTTTAAAGCGCTTGACTAAGGTGATGTTCGGTTGTAAATGTAGGTGTTAAACGGCTATTTCTCGCCGAATATTCACTTCACAAGAAATCTACACACAGGGAAATTTTTGTCATTGAAAAAGCTACAATTTAGTACTGTATCGTTTTTTTCGTATCTTTAGTATTTTGAGAGATATAAGAAAAGGGTTAAAAACACGAAACTGAAAAAATCGTTTTCTCTTTATTTTCCAATTTTTCTAATGTTAGTCATTTTAAATTGGTTAAACTTCGTGGGTGCATAGTACATATATAAAGAGAATCACAGAAGGGTGGTGATCAATTTTAGTACTTTTGAGGTTGTTTTCATTCATTTCAAAGCTTTAATTGAATACTTTAAAAAATACTCTATGAGCTTTACTCGAAAAATGCAAATTTTTCTCGTTATTTCGCTTTAAATCTTCCAATTTATACATTTGACGAAGAAAGCTAAGCATTAATTTGCAGTATCTCAGTTCCTATGTGTCGTAGGAAAATTATAAAGAAAGCATTGCTTTTGTTTTTTCAAAAGCTACAATTTGCCTCTCAACACTTTTTTCGTCAAAAAACTGTTACTTTCAACTTCGAATAACTCAAAAAATATTCCTTCTACGAAAAAACTTATGGAACATTTTTTTCTTAGAATTACTTTTCCCGTCGATTCCTTCGGTTCAAATGAGATAAAAAATTTCCACCCCTGTGATGGGGTGGCAACCACCCCCATCTAGCGTACAGCATCATGATATAGAAAATGATCCTTTAGCTATTCCTACCTTCTGTGAAAATTTCAGGTAAATCCATGGTGGACGAAAACATTGAGAGCCAAAATGCTTCATTTCCTGAACTACTTTGCGAACATCATTGCATTTCTAAGAAATATACCAGAGACGGTCGAATGAAAAATTGCAAAAACAACTCTGTATATTCATGTTTCCCTATGAGAGTTACGTCAACGTGTTTCAAGCAGGCCGAATAGGTTCTTGTGTGTTTGTAAGATCGCAAATGCTTCAAACCATGGGTATAATTCCTAATTATGGGGTCAGTTCTATCCCTGTTAATTAAACCACGAAAGTACAGAAATCAATGTATTCCTACTTGAAAAACGAATAACCTTCCAAAGAATTTATGATGGACAAATAATCACAGAACAAACTGCAGTTCTTTTGTGCTTTTGTACTGATCTCAATATAACAATGATTTACATTGTATGTCTTCAATTTCATTTTCTACCTGATAACACGACTTCAATGTGTTACAGTTGTGTTATGTCTTCAATCTCATTTCATCACCTGATAAAACAATAACGTCATTGTGTTACAGTTGTTGTAGTTATTATTACACAACATGTCTCCCATAGAATGTCGAATTTCAGGCAATGACAGCTTTTTTTACTTATTTTATACCTGAATGGAAATTTGGAATTACATCGAATTTATATCATTTCGCTTTTATTTGTTATAGCCGTAGAAAAAGTATAGTGTATAACTTACATATATATATATATATATATATATATATATATATATATATATATATATATATATATATATAAAACACTCGTATTATTAAATTCTACCATAGTCCTACAGACAAATCGATTTCTGTATGCTAACACACACAAACATAAAAGAAATATTATGTATTTGCTGATCAATTCAGTTTGGTCAAAGTTTTTCCACCAGATGGAATATCATTTAATGCCTCAAACATACATCGTTATATTTCCGAATAATCGAATCAATCCGAATTCCGAAATATCTCATTCATGTAGCGCTAAGCATGATTCATCGCTTCCAAAAACCTCAAAGTTCCGTCTTCAACGAAGCGTCACGCTCTCAACCATTAAACTTTTGGCAGATTGCGGATTCGACATTGGGTTCGAAATTAAAAGTCGAATTTTTTTAATGGAATGAAATTTCGCACGAAAGTGTGCCAAGTTATCGAATTTCAGCTGTACAAATTGAATTGAGCAATTTTACAGTTTCCGCTTTCGTATTTCTGGATCTATAAACCGAAGTCGAGAGGTATATGCGGATGGTGACTCGTTGTTGATTCAATTCTATCAGGTTAAGAAAACAAACTTATAAAACTGGGACTGTCTCATTAAACTGAAAGGCTTGTACATACAGGAGAAGAACAACTGATTATTATTGTGTTTCCGCTGTAGGTACACCACTTTTATGAACCTGAACCCTGGTATTGTTTAGTATCATTTTAAAATAGGTAGAGCTCATGAATGAATTTGGTGAATTCCATGAAAAATTACGATTTTTTCTTCAAATTGTAGATACAGAGAGAAGACAACACTCTTGTTATTGAATAAAAATTAAATTCTGCTGAGAGGAATATTCCTAGAAACTTCTTCAAAGAAATCAACCAGAACATTATGAATAAAAAAAATAAGCCTTCGAGATGAATTCAGTGAACCAAACTGAGTATATTTGTCCGTGAACAAAATCATAATGTATCCCTATTCACTTTGGATATTCGATATAATCGACTACCTGTATTGTAAAAAGACTCATTGCAAGACATTTATCCGTTGGAGTATGTCACAAAGCAATTGTTAGAGCCCTGGAAACAATCAAATTGTTTGAACGTGATTCTCGAATATAGAGTGTCTGGCAAACAATTTGATCGCTTCAATTGCCGTTTAGGCTATACTTGTCATAACCTACCATACGTCTATAAATATGTAATTGTCGTTCTCGTATATTGTTAAATATTCACCAAATGAACTAATTGGCTTCTTTGATACGCTGGATTCATTCAGTGGAGTTTGATAAGTGTGAGCCACAATAAACTTTCGTGGGTTGCCGTGGAAGGTCGAATAGATCCACACATTCTACGTTCAATATCGTCTAATTTACACCTTTATTTTTTTACTGTGTGCAACTCACAATGAGTTGTAATCTCAACTTCCGTCATTACCTATCATTCGGAATTTCTCTGAAGCATATTTGGGTTGGAATTGATGGCCAAAATGTACCAATTGAATTTAGAGTTTGAATCTTTGTTCATCTTCTAGATGGCGTTTTGCTTGCAATGACTTCAGATAGACAGACGGTTCAAATACAGTAAATACGCGAGTCCAAAAGGCACTGATGAGACCTATAGCATATCGAAACAGATAACTGGTGTCGGATTTTCAAATATAATTCTTTTATATAGCGAAATTCTAGCGTAAGCCTGATACGAATACAGTATGAAGTAAGCTACCTTTCCCTTGCATTAAATTGATGATTTTGGCCTGTACCTCATATTGTATATTAAGGAATTGTTTGCCACTCCAGGCATCCACGAAGAATTCGTCGCATGCGCCAAAATTCTTCTCCGTATACTAGACATGTTATTTATTGCATTGTTGTCGTTCTTTGTTCCGCCTTGGTTTCTTAAATTTCCTTCGACGCAAATGGAGCATGTTGTATGCAAACGTTTCTATTGCGACGTGTACAAAGGACGATACTTATTCATTCTACTGGCATTCGTTCAACGAAACTGTGCCGTTAATTAATATTGTTTTTGAATTATATGATTGTCTGGGAGGTAGAATTGAAAAATATCCTCGTCGGAGAAACGATATTTTGGACGTTTTTTTTGTGATCTTTCGCACTTAAAATTTTGTCCGTCTTGAAAATTCAGAATGAACAACAATGCAACAATACTTCGGTTATTTGTGTCGATGATTCTCATGTTGTGTTCTTGCGGACCAGTGTTCGACGAATCAAGCTCACAAAACTGGGAAACTGTGCTTGCGCAGGGCAAAGCTATTTGCATATATCGTTTTGGTAGGCGCATGTGTTAGATGTTATTGCCTTACTCTCATATTGTTGATTGCCTTTTTTCGGTCAGTTGATGAGGCAGATTACCTCCAATAATCCGATTCTATTGCATACTATCACTTTCTACAAAAGTATCCCTCACCATTTCCAGTTAGACCGGGCGGCAGTGACAGACTTTTTGGACCAATTTTTTACAGTCTGCCTTTGAAAAGGGGAGTAATTGATACTAAAACGAAACAATTTACGCGCTGCTTGGTACTAGATGTCTACAGTCTCATCGTGAGAATATTTGAAATTCATGGAAATATACAGTGCAGTACAGATTATGATTTGTTGTAGATTCAAGTATTTCCTATTCCAAAGGCAGACTGTGAAAAATTGGTCCAAAAAATCTGTCTCTACCGTCAGTCTAACTGTTGAAATGATTCGAAATTTCGGGAAGAATTCCACCAAATAAGTGACATGCGAGATATGTTGTTTCATTCGTTTCGGAAATGTATGCATCATTATTTTTTTGATTTATTTCCCTATCATGATTTGCTACTCTTGTAGTTCGGATCCAACATTCAATATGATTTTTTTTTCTTATCATTTGTTATCTCACAAACAACCGCATTTTTTTTATCACATGCAATAGTAACTTTTTAATTGACATGTTCATTTCATGGTATAATTTTTTGTATGAATAAGCTGAGCATTTCCTGTTATTGGGTGTAATAATAACCTGTGGGAAATAAACATCCATCTATCTAAGTTAGCATGGCCACTTGCAGTAAAATCATTGTAACATTTTTTTATGTCGTATAATTGTCGAGAATATGTCGTGGAACGAGAATAATTGTCGCGCTTATACTTTTTTTTTTAAGGGGTGGCTTTGCTAACTCAATATTAAGTCAGCATAGTCACCTTGCTAAAATTCCTATTGAAACTCAAATCTCGAAACTATTATCATATATAATTGTCGAGTAATAGTCATAGTTCATTCCATATGAAAAACCACTAAAAATGTTTTTCATTTCCTGGAAATCACGCCCTTGTCATGTTTTATCTCGCATATGTCCTACGTTTTCTACCATGTGGCAACACCGCTAGGATTTTCACTTTTTTCTACATTCTTTCATAAAATCGGAATATGCAATTGTCGAGAAGTCAGTATCGATATGTCATCACTATTTTCGTTGAAAAAGTGCCTGAGATGAGAAGAAATTGTTATTGTCTTGAACTATCGATTTTATCATGAAACCCTATCGACAAATTATTTTTTCAAATTAGAAAAAAAAACTATATGCGCGACAATTTATTTTTTTTCATTAACAATTGTCGAATATCATACGACATTTGATCAATACTTTGGGAATCGGAAAAAATTGTTTTTCGAAAGGAATTCGTGAAGAAATCTAGTTACAATCTGTTCTCTCCTCAGGCGCTTTTTCAACGAAAATACTGATGACATATCGATACTGCCTTTTCGACAATTGCATGGTTCCGGTTACTTTTGCGATTTTATGAAAGAATGTTGAAAAAACAGTGAGAATCCCAGTGGTGTTGCCACATGATATAAAACGTAGGAAATATGCAAGGTGAAACATGACAAAGGCGTGATTTGCGGAAAATAAATAACTTTTTTGGTGGTTTTCCACATAGAATGAACTACGACAATTACTCGACAATTGTCTACGTTAATAGTTTCGAGATTTGAGTTTCATTAAGACTTTTAACAAGGTGGCTGTGCTAACTAAATATTAAGTTAGCAAAGCCACCCCTTAGAAAAAAAATATATGCGCGACAATTAATTTTTTTCATTAACAATTGTCGAATATCATACGACATTTGATCAATGCTTTGGGAATTGGAAAAAATTGTTTTTCGAAAGGAATTCGTGGTAAAATCGATAGTTACAATTTCTTCTCTCCTCAGGCGCTTTTTCAACGAAAATAGTGATGACATATCGATACTGACTTTTCGACAATTGCATAGTCCGGTTCCTTTCGCGATTTTATGGAAGAATGTTGAAGAAAACGGTGAAAATCCTAGCGGTGTTGCCACTTGGTAGAAAACGTAGGAAATATGCGAGGTAAAACGACAAGTGCGTGATATCCAGGAAATAAAAAACTTTTTTGGTGGTTTTTCATATGGAATGAACTACGACAATTACTCGACAATTATCTACGATAATAGTTTCGAGATTTGAGTTTCATTAGGAATTTTAGCAGGGTGGCTGTGCTAACTTAATATAAGGTTAGCAGAGCCATCCCTTAGACAAAAAAGTAATAGCGCGACAATTATTTTCTTTCCACGACAAATTCTCGACAATTATACGACATTTCAAAAAAATGTTACAATGATTTTACTGCAAGTGGCCTTGCTAACTTTATGGAGGTGAAGCGATCGTATTGTAGTCGATAAAAGATCTTCACTTCCACCAATCTTGTAGCCGCTCCTTATCCACAAAATATCTGCCTTCTGGGACACTCGTGAGAGTGGTTGTTGAGGTTTTATATGACTTTTTCTTGAGATCAATTTTATTAGAGTGCAAGTAATGTGAGATTGGTGTAGGTTAATTGATCTTTTCTGAAAGGCCTAACTTTCACACCAAAGGTTCCAATCTTATCGGATCATTAGGATTAGGGAATGATATTATGAAAATCTTCTGTATATTTTTTTTCATGGAGTGGGTATCGGTTCATTCAAAATACAGTAAATCTCGATATATTCATTTGTAGTATTCTATATTTGTATTTACCATCGGAATTTGGTATACAAATATCAATCGTCGTGAATAAATATTGGTTTCTTCTTCGGGTATCTACTTTTTCGAGAATCCCCAGTTTCGAACACAGCCTGCAGACGCTGAATAAACTACAAATCAGGCAAGAACGCTGCCTTATGTAAACATTCGATGATGGATTCGATCATTTCAATTATGTAAACAGATAACTAAATACTAGGCTGAATGAAACATTCAGCTACTTTTTGTGAATTTGTCTCTCAGAAAAAAACAAAACTAATATATAAAAAAAATGCATATCTATAACGTTTGAGAAACTGAATCCGTTTACGTTTTCAACACTTTTCACAAATAACTTCACTTTTTCGTAGGTTTCATAATGAGTGTTTTTTATATATTGAGCAGCAACTTTCGGATTAGATTGGGAATCTGCCCGTCTACACTTGTATAGATTTTAATGATAATTCTCAATTTTTTGAGATTGTGGTAGGTGACTTCCAGACGCTACAGAGGCTGAATTTCTGCTGAATTTCTCACACATTCAATTTTAATAATAACTGAATTGTTGATCATGATGTTTCAAAGTACTATTTATTATGGCAGTTCGATGTCCATTTTAGCGCCTCATTGGGCCGAAAAGAATCAATTTATATTGAACTACTGGGGTCATCAAAATTTATCGAGATTTTAAATGAACTTACTCGAACTTGCCGTAGTGTAATACAAATGATGCTTAACAATGTTTATTTATTTCAACTTGCATACCTATTCATGGATGATTATTGAATTGCAGTGAATCTTTCATGTATTCGGTACATTTTGCATTTTTTTATTGTTTGACATTTGTTGAACTATATTTTTCGTATACTGTCAACGAAAAGTATTTCATAATACCATTTTGAGTTCGGAATACCTCATTCTTCCTATCAGCACAATATACACAACTTATTTTACCTTCTTCATCAATTTTAAACCAAATTTTCCACTACAATAAAGACTCAAAAAAATGAATCCTGATAGGAATTCGAGGTTAACAAAATAATCGAACAGAATTGGCTGAAAAAACAAAACATGTATGTGAATCCCGTTTTTCCTGTCTTTGGGGGGCAAATCTCCGACGAAACGTGACTGCCAAAAAATTAATAAATAAATAATATTTTGTTCAGGAGACCGAAATATGTCATTCTCACGCTTGGCGGCGGACTCAGAGAATTTCACCTTGGTCAGATACGTATCGAATTCTTAGTGAATTTAAAGATCTGATTTGAGAAAAAATCTAAAAATATTTTATACTACCTCTTGACGACGTTTCGGAAACCAATCTGCTTTCTTTTTGAAGCCTTCCGCAAATATTCTTTTTAAGATTTCAGTTCTGTGTGTTTTGTCAAAATGGAATACTGGCAGGAGTAACTCATCAATAGTTTCACCAAGTGTTCAATGTAGCAAGTAGCAATATTCTCATAAAAGAAGCCTCTTTCAGTTCCTTTTTTGTTCGATTCTATTCTGTTTTGAGAAGATAAATATCATTTCATTTCACCTTGTTGGTCTGTTTTTTGTTTAAAGGTTTGTTTCGACTCGACATAGATCGTGTTCTCTCTGTTTAATGTTCTTAAATTGAATTCGTAACCCATACGTTTGATTCGTTCCGATAAACCAAGGGTATAAGTAATAATCATTTTTATCTGAGGAATCTGTTGAATATTGGTGTTTGTTCTGTACGAGCCTCTTTCGAACGTTCGGACGGTTTTATTAACCGTTTCATTGGAATAAACATTAGTGTGAATATTTCCCTCATATAATATAAAATCTCCCATAAGAGCAACGCAATTATCGAAAACGAAAACTTACAGCGGTAATTGCATTGTATCAAGTCACCATAACAACACATTTGAAACCGTATCTCTAGACGTCAGTAAACAACACAAATAAATGTCAGATAGACTCCAAAAATAGAAAAACATTTTGCGTTTAGGTGAGTACTCCATACAATCTATAGAGGAAAGTATAAATGAACAAAAAATAACATCTCCTTGAGAATTTCTTTATTCGTGAAATATTCCAATGAATTACATTCGTGCATAAAAATGACCGGATAATTTTGCGTGATATCTTATACAAATTGCATCCGGTTATTTTCATATTTTGTAAAAGAGCCCCCGTACTTAGAACTCGGACACTTTCGCCAAAATATGAAAATAAACTATTGCAATTTTTAAATATCACGCTTTCTGCAAAATTATCGGTAATTTTTATGCACTCGTGCAATCATAAACGATAATCAAACAAGCAACGCGCGAACCAAATTCCCATCATTGTTCGCAACATCGAATCATAATACCGTTAGCACTTACCGTGATATATTTCATGTACGAGCTTGTAGCGTTTGAACTGCCACTGAATGTAGAAATGTATTCGAATCCGTTAATGCACTATCTGTAATGAAGCCCTGTATTGTTCTCTTGAGCGACTATAATTCACCAATAATTATCAATTGATTCTACGTAATCTGAATAGGAAAACGGGGTCTTTGTAAGCTGGCCGAGTGCGAACAAGATATGAACATTGTGTGTTTGATGGGCAATCGTAGGCACCATTCATCAATCGGTGAATAGGGAGGGTGCTTATGTTGTTTCGTTCATGTTTGATAGTAGGTGAATCCTCATTTCAGAGGTGTTCCAAATTGAAAACAAGCATTCCAAATCTACTCCATTCAAGTCAGAGGAAGAGATGGCTGCATAATCAATCAAGTGTTTACAAAAAATAATCAGTTTAGGATTTATGAGTATTTGTATACTGAAAACCGCGAAACTAGACTTTCTTAGCGCCTGCCACAGCTTTGAACCCCCATTATAAACTGGGAGAATTTTGATTTAGTATTCCACTACACTAATGAGTATATTTGTATAGGCATACATTTTTCATACATCTTATACTCGATTTTTCATGTGATTATCTCTAAGTCTGAAGATGGTCGGTCATTTCTGACATCCGTTATAAAATTTTCACCATGCAATTCAATAATCCAACTGATCAACAAGTAAGGTATTTATTATCAAACGGAAAAACAAGAGACGAAAGTAAATATCTTTATTATCCTAACTACAGTTGGATATTAGACAAATGAAATTCATCATTCAGAACATCGTGGGTTCTAACATTTGCATTCTACCAAAATTAGATACACAAACAATTAGATCCAGGCTGGTTGTACACTAGCCCAACTTTGAGACTAAGAGCGGACTGCATGAAAACCTAACAAATCGATTGACAGAATGAAGTTTTTCTAGAAAGTTAGAGTCAATAAAGGAAACGGAAAAAATCATTGTTTACCCATGCAAGAGTTTTATACAGAGCTTCCCAACAAGAATGTTCTATTCGAACTTTTTCAAATATCAATATACGCTTTGTGATAAATGTGTGAAAAGGCATATTGGGCGTTGATGTCCAATATAACATGTCTGTTTCTCTATAGACCAAAATGTTTGCAATCCACCATTAGTATTATACCTAGTATGTTTGCCATTGTACCAAAGTTCCAACACAACGCTGACAATTTGCTACCAAGACAAATTTATGTTTGGCATCTTGCCCATCAGATCCTGAACAAATCCCTCATAAATACGCTTGCATAATCGACTCGTTGCCCCTATCACTAGAGAGAACTCAACAATGCATACAAACTACTCATTACGCTCCTAACCCAAGAAATTACAAGATAATTCCGGAGATGCGAAAAGGATTAAGGAGCGATGCTGCCTTGCACGCGGAAACAACTAATGGATATGTCTGAGGAAGCTCCCGGATACGTGTGTGAGTGTATGTCGAGCCATGTAATTGTGTCAATGTTGGTGAATCCAGAAAAAACGATGTCAATATAGTCTTCTCGTTTCGTTAACTTTTTTCACCGTTGCCTTCATAATATGAGGGCAAGGCCCAAGTGGGTTTTCCTTCATTTCGTCCATTTTCGTTGTATCAGTTCTCTCTGGCAATCAAGAAGGGTGTCTTGAGGACTTCGGAAACGTCGGTTAGATCAAGTACGTCGGCTTCAATGCCTCAAAAATGTTCTGTCATGTGGGCGTATCTAGTGATGGCGATAATAGTGAGGATATAAATATCGTACTAAAGCTACTCATAATCGGATAGTGGATTCAGTTGCTCATGAAGAAAAACATCATTTTTCACATCACTTATTATTAATTTTGTTCTCATTTTCTTCAGTCCTAGGTATGATACATGTTATTCCAACTGTGGTGTGATAATGGAACTCTGTAACAATTTTTATCTCAAACCTACAGTAGATAACATGTAGAAAATCTTTGCGAAACCAAAATATGAAATGGAAAAAGGTTATACGATCACAGTTGTAAGGACTGTAACAAAAACTGTATTAGTTGAGTCGGATAGAATATAAAATTCGACAATTAGCTCCTCGTATGCTATGTATTAGCATGAATACTGACATTCGCAATATTGTTCAGTGCCATTGAATTAGGTTCATATATTCAGTTGTGTAGTGAACTTCTATTCATTGAATTTCGTTACCTATAGCCTGGGGAGTATTTGTTTTCTGATAAGTGTCAGCCCAGAAATCTACTATGTA
The DNA here is from genome assembly GCA_032362365.1 of Zygogramma bicolorata. Classification (NCBI taxonomy): domain Eukaryota; kingdom Metazoa; phylum Arthropoda; class Insecta; order Coleoptera; family Chrysomelidae; genus Zygogramma; species Zygogramma bicolorata. The sequence continues at coordinate 6,206,320 of JAVJAQ010001667.1, read as the reverse complement.
AGTAGTTGAGATAGGCCTGGACGAATTGTTCAAATGATAATTTGATGAAACAAATTTTTTTTGTCAATTATCGAATTAGGAGGGTTTGATAATTCCACTTCACTTTCCATTTGACCCCAATTTCATTTCATTTTTGCACCAATTAGTGTATTGATCACATGTTTCGCCCTATATGTCCAAATTTGATTCTTGTCTTCACCAAAATCATTTTTTTTAATCAGACCTTTATATCCTGTTCAATTAAAGAAATAAGGGGTATATAATAGGTGAGGACTTTTAACGACTGCACGGTTTGTCATATTTTCAAGATTGGGTTGTATCTAAGATATCTGAACTGAAGAGTTATGAATCGATCTACTGGTGTTATTTTACATTCATTTTATTCCCGATAACTGAGTCTATCAATTTTTGATGGTATAACAACCTATTTTACCAATTTTTCCGTTCATTTTGTGTCCAAGTCTGAGTTCACTATTGCAATGGCCTGAGTTTTTAGTTTTCCAGGTACTTGTTTGGCCCTCATGTTGAATTTTATATCATTTCATAGTACTTGTAGTCAGAAATATCAGAGCACCATCAATAATGGATAGAAAAATCAATCTATTGTTGTTGTTTCCGTTAATTTGAATTTTGATTCCGTAAAACTACACAATTATGGCCCAGGGCCTGAATTAAGGTAAGCGTCCATAGGTACGCATCGTACGTATCGTACGGATCGTATAAAACGGATCGATTTGTGGTAGTGCGTCCACTGTATCCGTAGCGATCGGATTGCCGATGCGACGGTCGGCTTTTAAGTAACATTCGCATTTTCGTAGTGAGTGGACGATCGGAAACATTACAGTGTGTAATGTTTCCGATCATGGAAAGTGATGAAGAACTTGTCATTATTGCCTTGTTATTAGATGAAGAAGAAAGGAGGGGAAATAAGAGAAGACATAGATTGTGGATACATGACATATTCAAAAAAAGATCACAATTTGGAGAATATCATACACTATTCACTGATTTGCTCCATGATATGCGTAATAACAAATATAATTGAAGCACGTGTGTGTACTTAGTGTCGAAATGTAACAAAATTCAAATGATCTGTGAGGCGACCAGTGACTATCTATTGTGACATGCGTCCACTTATCGGCAATCCGCATGTTGTCATCCGCACCAGTCGGAAAAGTTGCCCCTTCGATAAATTTCATCGGCATTACCGACGGACCGATACGTGCGATCCGTCCGCTACCGGTCAGTGGACGCATATGTATAACTTACTATACTAATAATTCTAAAATCCGTTTCGTACGATACGTACGATCCGTACGATACGTACGATGCGTACCTATGGACGCTTACCTTTATAGTCCATCAGCTACCTGTTCAAACAAAAACGTAGGTGTTTCGAACCGTTTGTATTTGTAAAGTGGCGCCTATAAACAAATAAACAAAAAAGTATCAAGAAAGTGGCTGAAAATAGATGGGTTATTATCGGATGATTCGATTTAATGGAATTCTATTCAATTTTAGTTCTTGGCTTTGGTGGAATAATTGATGTTTAATCTCGTCTTGCCTTCAGTTACTAAGAAGCTTTGAGAATTCTAATAGAGAATGCGTTCAAATTTTATCAAATTCTTCTTGGACTCCAGTTGTATTAAAACTCAATTTTTGTTTTTGTTGAATTTGGGCCTTAGTTTATCAAATATATGTTCGACCTTATCTGTGCCATTTCAAACTTTTACCTCATTCTATATTACTTCGGAATAATAAAAAACATTGAAGTGAACTTCCTCATTATAAAAATATAAGGAAATTATCTCACGTATTCACCCCCGTGAAAATCATCACCCCTTTTCAGGAAATTATTGACGGTATAGACTGAAGAGTCACTTCAAATATTCATCCAGCAAAAGCTCGACTCCGTAACTAATTATTCCCAAGAGCTTTGTAAGTGGAATCGAACGACGAGCCTATCAAAAATTCAAATTCACACTGGAAAATAAAGGAGTCGTTGTTTTCCTGAAATGTGTTTTGTTCAGGTATAATTGCGAGGAAATTGAAGATCACCGACGGAAAACACGTCTGGAATGGCACAACTCAGGACAAAAGAATGAGTTAGTTGTTTTTGTTATCAACAAGACTGGGTGGGCGTTTTGCTCCTCTCTAGTTTCATCTGGAGTTGTGGGTTTGAAACTGAGTGGGAAGATGCTATAACATTATATTAGTTCAAGAAGATTCGTTTGATCGTTTCTCTCTCGCCTCGAGACTCAGAAATAAGCTCGGGAATGAGGAATTTATTTCCCTTACATATAAATGACAAGCCCTTGTTTCTTCTGAATGTCGGTCATCAGCTGATTCGAGCATTTTTCACTTGTGTGTTACTATGTTTTTTGGTGCCCAGATAGCAAACTCATGGGATTGGTGTGACATTTAATATTCGAATGTTGTTTATTTGATATTTTTTCCCTCGGAGTAAAATTGTATATTCAACAAAATTATTCAATTATTCATCATGTCATACGTCAGTTCGAATGAAATTGAATGTTTCCTGAAGGAAACAATTACGAAACAGTATTCAAAGAGAGTCCTGTGGTGGGACTCTGATGAATAGAAATGTATCATAGAATCGAAAAATGACGTCAAAATGACGTCAGAATCGAAATTTCGGTACTCTGATTCCTATCCTAGAAACGCTTCGACACGAAAATATGAATGGGTCTATTCATCAGAGTCCAATTGGATGAATATTTTCGTATCGAAGCGTTTCTAGGATAGTAATCAGAGTGTCGAGATTTCGATGCTGGCGTCATTTTTCGATTCTATGAATCATTTCTATTCATCAGAGTCCCACTGCAGGTTTACTGAATGATACGGAAAAGTCTACAGAAAACGCTCTACATTCTACATTATTTATTTCATCCAAATAGCTCATATAACTATATGATACACATTTATGAAAACTGTGGAATGCTTGGAGAATAAGATATGCTTGTCTAGTTCAAAATGGAAAATGAACGAAAATTCTTTAGAGGAAAAGTCATCTGAGATTGCAGGCACTACAAATATTCCAACCTTTAACAATTTTTAAAGACGTTCCCAAGGATAACATGCAAGAGACAAGGTAAAGAGTATTGTTCAAGAGATATTTCTGTTTTTGAAATTTTAATATTTTCAAGATGCAATGATTGGAGTGCTGGTAGAAATTCTGAAAAAAAAACCTTTTTCACAAAAACATATTTTAGAGGAAAGAACTCGTTATGAAGATACTAGGCCAAATTCTCATAAAGACAACACTTGTATGTGCACAATTATCATAAGTGGGATATCGAAGATTTAGGTTCTGTTGGGATCTTTACATTTGTATAACTATGTTTATCTACACCCGTACTCTAATAATACGCTTATATGCCCACAACCCGTTTTATAATGAAATCCATTACGATACAGATTTTCATTACGATACAGATTCTCAACCAATAGAAACCCATTATTTTTCAATCAAGCATGATGTGCAAGCTTTGCATTTTGACGTTTGTCAAGTCAAAATCAGTGGATATTGAATTTTTGAAGAATTTAGTCAATTTTCGATAATTGTATGAAAATGTCTTATGGCAGGGATATAGAAGAATTACCAGCGACCCTCCACAGATGTCTTAGACGAGAAAAAAATACAATTGAAAGGATCATATTTTTCATTTGACAAATGGAACACATATGTTTTTATTTCCAACCAAACTATATGGGCTGTCATGTCCGAGTGGTCAAAGGCGCCGGCAGTGGAAAATTACGTCCAGGTTCAAATCCTGACCTCGGCAGAGTTTTTTTTTCATTTTTTTCTTCTTTTCATTTCTCATTCTTGTATTTTCCGTGGTTATACCATTAATTATAATTTTGTAGAATTTTTCAAAGAAATACGATTGATTACCTACTATTATTGTGTTCAATATAAATAACTAGTAATATAATATTTTTAGTTCTTCATTATTTATTGGGTGTAGATAAAATAGCGTATGCAACTTTCATGTAATGGTTATTAATACACTCGCATAAACCATACGAAACTCACCTTCGGCTCGTTTCGTATCCCGGTTTATGCTCATGTATTAATAACCATCATTACACGATCGTTGCATAATATACTATTATCTACACCCGTACTCTAATAATACACTTATATGCCCACAACCCGTTTTATAATGAAATCCATTACGATACAGATTTTCATTACGATACAGATTTTCAACCAATAGAAACCCATTATTTTTTAATCAAGCATGATGTGCAAGCTTTGCATTTTGACGTTTGTCAAGTCAAAATCAGTAGGTATTGAATTTTTGAAGAATTTTGCCAATTTTCCATAATCAAAGGAAAATGTCTTATAGCAGTGATATAGAAGAATCACCAGCGACTCCTCCACAGATGTCTTAGACAAGAAAAAATACAATCGAAAGGATTCTATTTTTTATTTGACAAATGCAACACATATGTTTTTATTTTCGATCTAATCGAATGAGCACTAATGGCCGAGTGGTCAACGCGAGGGCGGTGATCAGAAACCTCCGGGTTCAAATCCTGAACTCGTCAGAGCCTTTATTCATTTTTTTTTCTTTCATTTCTCATTGTTGTATATTCCGTGGTTATACCATCATTCATAATTTTGTAGAGTTTTTCATAGAAATGCGATTGATTACCTACTATTATTGTGTTCAATATAAATACCTTAAAATATAATATTTTTAGTGCTTCATTGGGTGTAGATAAAATAGCGTGTGCAACTCTTATGTAATGGTTATTAATACACTCGCATAAACCATACGAAACTCACCTTCGGCTCGTTTCGTATCCCGGTTTATGCTCATGTATTAATAACCATCATTACACGATCGTTGCATAATATACTATTATACTTCAACAGCAGATGAGTGTCTTGAATCGAAATCGCACGGATAAAAAATAGTTATTGTTGGTTATCCCTATGAGATAGACTTATCTCAATAAGGTGTACGCTACATTATTTTCAACAAGCACCTGTCGATTCATAGATATAACCAGATTAATTACCAAACCACAAATGTTGAATAATGAATTTCCTGAAAATATTATTTTTTATTTCACAGCGAATTTGGATCAAAATAAGCTGGATTAGAACAATTTAATGTAGTCATCAGGAAAAAATTATCAAGTTTAACGTTACATATCCCATCATTTTAAAAAAAAACTCCCGGAAGCGGCCGCCATCAATTTAGAATATGCGTGAATTCTAAATGAGCCATTATCTAATAGCCAACAAATATCTAAGGAACGGTTTGAAATAGTTGGAGTAGAAGAAAGTATATGCAATCTGTCTGAAGAAATAATCGAATTTCTGTGGTTTCATTACAAATTATGAAAACGAGTGGAAATTTTCTTTCAATGGAATCTCCCTCGACAAAGTATTGATCCATCAGCCGAAATGCCACGGAATAATATTTTTAGCGCGCTTCAGGTGTTTCATTGAGAAACTCTCGAGTTGATGGCTTTATCGAAACATTAACTTCAATGAGTGTCACTTCAGTCAGGTACTTTAACCGAAGCTACTTCTAGATCGAAAGATAATACTTTCCCAATATCGTTCCCCTTTTCTGGTAAACCTTTCAAAGTATCAATACCTTCAAACCTTTACTATACCGGGTGGCAACGCAATCATTGTCCTCGGAACTATTCATTACTTTGTTGAGAGGTAGAAATTTGATATTAAAATTTGGAATAGGAGTATAGGTAATCCATTTGGTGGTCTCGGTAGTGTAGTGGTTAGCATATCTGCCTATCAAGCGGAAGGCCGGGGTTCGAATCCTCGCCGGGCTACCGTGCTGGGTAATCGCACGTTAAAAGGTAAGGCCTCGTTGATCCATTGCTCGCACAACTTTCGACTTCTGAGGGTTTGACGTTCGTCAGCTGGTTAACGGAACAAACAATTTTTTTTTAAATCGGGACCGATATCTTCAACAATCAAATAATGTATCTCGACCAGAGTTGAAACTTTCAAATGAAGCCCTATGTATTGTTCCAGGCCATTGGATGAAACATGAAATTCCCTCATCCTAGATAAAATATAAGTATCCATTTCTATACGAAATATCGGCGTGGTAGTCATTTTTTCCAAATGAAATGACTTGATGAAAGTAAGGAATAAAAGACGAAAATGTTTTCAGTTTTTGGCGCGAAAACTTCGAAAATTAAAATTTTTGACTCTAACACAAATTTCACTTTCTGAAATTCCATATTCAACGCTAATTCTCTTGAAAATCTCAATAGGAAGTTGTATGATATGAAATTTAACCTTACATATCCAAATTATCTGTTTTAGTAGAACAAAAAACGAGTTCTGAAGCTGTGATATCCTCCAGTAATTCAGCAACACTAACATGGAACGCTTCGTATATTGAACATTTTTTCTCACATATTTTATAGGAAAAAATGTACACTCTAAAGTTGAAGTTTGAAACATACTCCTTTCTATAAAGACTTTCGAGAAGGTTAAGCTGGAATGGAATTTCAGAAAAAAAAATGAAATGTGCTTGAACTGGTTGAACGCGTTTTTTTTTGGGGTTGTTGGCATTCTCAAAACATTAGGAATTAATATTGGAAAATACAATGCAAGTATAGAAGGTCAGACTTCTAATTTACCCCAAAAACTTCCTGCGTTGATCAGAAAACAGTTTTTTTGAATGAACTCCATCCTATTATTCAACATTTTCTTTTAAAACAATTAACCATCAAAAATATACTAATACTTATATGGATACTTACCGTTTTAAACTTTTCGCAAACCGGATCCACCTTAATTCTTCAATTAACAAATATTTCCCTTTGTTTTCGAGAATCCCTCAAAGATATATGACATTTGACATAACATCTTATCTTTCAAGAGGGATAAGTCAGGTGCGATTCAGAACAAATGAAGTCATAGAGATAGATAGCAACTTCCCTCAGATAGGATGATAAAAGCAGATTCCTTCAATTCCTTTTTCTCACATTCCATCATTTGAGTGTCACTCCACTGTGTGATCAAACAAATCATTCAGAAAGAAAGAATGCATAGTCATCCATAAAAATAAATCCAAGAAGATATTTCTATATTCATTTATGTTTAAGATTATTAGTTTCGAATGAAAAGCTTGCATATTTTTCATTTCATCATTAATGTTAAAGATTATTAGTTTTGAATAAAAAGCTTGCATATTTTTCATTTCATGATGAAGTTGAAGTCTAGTTGTTTGTCATTCACTTGAATTTTTTTTTGGAATTTTACAAATAATTGACTCAGTAAATAATTGAATTGAATTGGATATTGAATCATGTAGTTTATTATTATATCCGCAGGCGATATATAACCTATATATGACCAAGCTTTCGAGTTTCGTAAGCCCTTATATAGATTAATGAAACTTGTGACAAATTATCTTCGTTTTCACCTATTTCTCGATTGTCATCTAAGCTCAATACTTCAGTGCCAAGAGAGCCGTTTTTCAACAAAGTTGAACCCAATGAAGGGAAATTAATTTCAGTTGTTTTATATCAAAACTCATATGTAAGAGATTTTTCTGTAAAGAAGGAGTTTGTCAGATGTTATTCAATGTCTGTCGCGGTATTCGCTAGAGATATACACGTTTTTTCGTAGATAGCGGGAAAATATATAACGGCCACTGATTTTTCAACCTATTCGTCAAGTAGAATTTGCAATACTGCTAATACCGGATAATACATAAAATTATTCGTTGTATTCGCCATACTCAACTAGTAGTCTGGATAAAAATAAGATCAGGACCATTTTGTGACAGTGGAATTAAATATCTCCCAGATTCGTTCAGTTATAACTGAACTGTGAAATAGTACTCAACGGAGTTTAATTAATTTCTGTCAGCTGAGATTTTCGTTATTGTACGGGTCTGAGCACTATCCTCGCAAAAAGGTTGTTCTATTAAGGCCCGGTCTTTTCACCTCCAGATATCCTAAGGATAGATTGACTGAATGTTAGAATATGCTTTTGTTATCACTTAACGATAAACAAAAGAATATTCTAACCGTCAGTTAGTTTATCTGTAGGATATCTGGAGGTGAAAAGACCGGGCCTAATAAAGATAAACTGAATGCAAAATGTTTTTCGGCATTTCATTCACGCTCCAATTTAACTCAGCACCAATTATATAGTTGGAATTGCTGCACTCATGCAATTTGGCATAGTTTTCAATGACGTCGATTGTATGAAATCGTGCAGTCATTTCTGTGCTCTGTTTCGTTCCGTTATTTGCAGTAGAATTTCACTGACACTAATCACATATGAGTGGACGCCGTTCATTATTGAAGATTCAATCATTCGATTGAGGAAGTAATAGGAGTTCTGAAATGTAATAGAGTACTCTAAAAAAAAATATGTTGCAAAGTTTCGAACAATGTCAAACTATTTTCAAAGTGGTGCGTGCTTATTAGTTGGAGTCTTCGTCAAAATGGCGCTGCGATATTATTTCGAAATTTTGTAATATGATTGAAATTATTACTAATGTTCATTCCAAGAGAGTGTGATTTCCACTTGGGATTTTCAAACAACGTCAAAGTCTTAACCTTAGATAGCAATAGTTGTCAAAGTGGTGATTATCAGTTGGGGTTTTTTTGAATGTGACGCTGCGATCTTAATTTGAAATTCCAATAGAGAAAACACAATTGTAGTTTTCCTCAACTTTTCGTGCCTTTTGTCTTATTTCAGTTCGTATTCGAAACAAATCACTCGATTGCTGAGAAATAATTATGCAACTGTTTTTCATTCTCAGATATTCAGAATAAAAAAAGAATCTATTTCAATAGTAATACTATTCGAGTTTAGATTTGATTGATTTCATCTGATCGAACTTGTGAATTTTCAAAATACTCTTCATATTTTCATTATTCATTACCAATTTTTTCCTATGTGTCGAGTTTTGTGTGGAATAATTATCTGATGGGTTTTATACGTTTTCGTATTGATTCCTTCTCAAATACCAAAAAAATTGTTGAAAGCTTGAACAATACCACTATTTCTCTACAAGTCATTGAAGTGAAGCGATATTTTTGTCTTGGCATACGCCATTGTGAGTATTAACAAAGTGCGATTATAATCTAATCATACTTTATTGTTATATATTTCATCGAATGTTTTATAGCAATTATATTTTCGCTCTCAATTTCACGGTTTGCATAGTTTTGGTGATATTGAAATATGGTGGCGCTTACTTTTTTGATTATCCTCTTCTTCAAATGAGATTTCTCAAGCCCACGGCCAAAGCTTCCAGACGAAAGCTCCAGGAAAATAGGTTACACCTAATCGAAATACCTTTCAATTCCGAAACGTTATTTCGGATCACAATTTCATTCCTTTCGAAGTTTTTTCAGGAAATTACTCGTTTCGTCAGGATTCCACGCATTTCAGAAAGAGAGACTCTCCATTGGTTACTTCAATAGCTTCCACGTCATTTGTTGATAGCTACAAATATTACATCCTGTTCATTTCATTTGGATTCTTGCGAGGGTGGAACCGCACTCATCAATCATCAGAGCAAACAATCAATCCAATCAATGTCTGTAATACCTATCAGATGAGCACGGGTGTTTAGATGCGATATTGAGTATGGTAAAGCGATTATTCTTCACGCATATCGTTCATTTTCAGATCTCAGAGGAGAGAGAAAGATTCGGATTAATGAGATTCCTGTGGGATAATATTCTCGTATACTCTGGTTATAAATGATTGGGGTGAGAGTTTTACCGAAAGTTTCAAGGGATTTTTCAAGGAGCGGAATATACGAGTTGTTATCGAAAAAGTTTTTACATAAAAAAAACCTTGAATTATTTACCAATACACAGAGTACTGATCAACAGCTTAGTGAAATGTTTTTTCATATGGAACAACATTGATAATGATATTCGGAATTTTTCCTAAAGCATATCCACAAATATTAACTTGAAAAGTTCATTTCAACTCGGCAATATTTCAGAAATCGTCGAATTCCCATTATTGTTATTATTATTTCATGTGAGCACTATCCGTAGTAGTTATAAAAAGGTATCAGAATTACACAAGATGAAACGCAGAAAATCTTATTTGAACTCTTTCAGCTAAAACTTCAATCGAACTTTCTCGTTGATATATAGTTGAAGTATATTTGAGAGACATCTATTAATAAATTGAGGGTCCACTGCATGATGAATGTCCTTCGTTTAATATTCTGAGATAATTGGGTTTTGAGTTCATCAACGGTGAAAAAAAACTCAGACTAAGAGACAAGAAAATAGTTTTAAGTTGAAGGACGTATAACTTGGAATTCGTTCTTTGACAAATAATCATTCATAGGTAACTTTAACTAATTGAAAATTGAATAATCTGGGGTGAGTCTTGGAAATTAAGGAAAATAACGATCAATGTTCTGTGCTCGTAGTCAATAATGATAGTTGTCCTATTAATTATAGAAAATTAAGCTAAAATAGTTTCAATTCACGTTTGAATCTCTAATTGCAGCATGAGGAAGTGTATCATAACAGTCTTTCGTTTCAAGCCTACAGAATTTTATCAAAAACTGCAAATCATTCTACTTTTCTATGGATGTCGGTATAAGCTGAGCCTGGTAATCTAAATTCTCCCTCATTAATATCCTCCTTTATGAAGCGAAGACAAGCAAGATGGTGGCAAGTCCCAAGCAGTGAATGTGGATCATTATTGCCGTCAACACCTGCGAGGTTGAGCGTCCTAGCCATGTTGCCAAATATTGAAAACTGAATTATCTCGGAACTATAAGCTATATTGCTAAGTTTATAATAGTGTATAATTCAACGAGTATATAATAATGGCTATTATTCACTAGGTGGAGTTTACTGCCTAAATCACCGAGAGAATCATAGCCATTATACGCGAGTAGAATACTATACTTTATCCACGACTAAAGAAAGCATTAATACATGTACCGAATGAGGTGATGAATTCAATTTAGTTGTCGAAAGTTTTCGATCAGTTAATATCCATGGTTATATTTGGGTTTCCATCTTAATATAGACGACAATAGGTAAGCTAAAAAGGAACGTTCAGACAATTTTCATATTACCAGTAAATTTAATCCTTCATTTCTCACCACTTTGGTATCAGGCGGTTTTGATATCGCCATTTATCTTGATTAGCGCGAGTTTGATACTTTGAAAGCCACATTTGAAGTAGACGTTTTCGTACTGGATATTCATTTCGAAATATTAACCTAATTAACTGGTATCCTTCCTTTTTTGCAACTTTCGTAGATTTTATTCCTCTATAATTTTATGTTTCTTTGGAGATAAATGAAGATGAATTCCTTTATATATTTTTTCGAATGTGAAAAACTGTCTCAAAACCTCTTTATTTCAGATAGAGACGAAAAAATAACGTTGCTGGGATAAATAAAATGAAAATCTGGCGTTAAATCATTTCCATTTTTGTTGATGTTGTTATTACAAAAAGAGTGGGGACCCTAATTGTTGAAAATTCAAAAAAGCCCTCGATAACTTCCCAGTAAAAATTTTCATCAACTGAATTTTCAATTCGTGAAATAAGTCGGCAATTTTTTGGGAACCCAAATAGTGTCCATATAACATAAAGTACAGAAATGATAAATAGTGAGCTGAATCCAGGCTCCCAATAAGTTATTTCTTGGATGAAAACTAGTTAATCTCGTATGAATCTTATAAGTGTTTTGCTCCTGATTCCAAAACCTTTGAACAACATGCTGGGAGATTACGAGTGGATATTTATCGTTTTGACACACTATATCTCCCCGTCTGATAGGTACTTGCTCCTTTGCATTAGAAAATAGATTCAAAACACATTCCAACTCATCATTTTCTAGACCACTTCCATTTCAAGAACTTATTTATTTCTGAGCCGATTTCTTTATTACATCAAGTTCACAAGCAAAACTATTTGAATGTGAAATTGAAACCTTCACTATCATAATGAGTTCAAAATTATTTACAATGTCGAAAATACACCGGTCTCCTGTATCCTGTTAATGAATACGATTCAATTCCTGTCAAGGCATCAAGTTTGAAAGTAGCTTTTTTCGGTGCCATATTTCCAGTCGTTATCGATCCTTCGTAGCTGTTGATGGAATGAATATATTTTTTAGTTTTATTATCCTCATACTCATTAAACATCTAACCTCAAAGGCAAGAAACGTCAAGAACATCAGCCATAATAAAGTGAGATTCCAGGGCTAATAGACTTTAATCATTTCGGAAGTGATGAAATTTTATGGCTATATACTCTTATGTGTTCAAAAGTGTATGCCTACTTGCCAGTTTGGTTAGGCGTCCAGTATATAGGTAAAGCAGCTAGGAAAGGTACATGAAAATCTATCTCTTCTTGAATTCGATGTTCTGATTTTAGGTTATATTAAACGAAATATTATTGAAAATCAATATTTCATTTTGCCAGACCTTTCCTATTTCATAAAAAACTTAGGTAACTTTTTTCATATTATTCAAGTCTTCAATTCCATATATAATGAAGAGTATTATTAGAACCTTCGGTAAATAGCTAGACCAATCCCAAGGCCCAAAAATCCACCCAGACACCAACCAGCAAGTTTTTCAATCAGCCATCAAAAGCAATTATTTTTCTTCTTTCGAAATATATGTTTTCGCGTACAATTTATTGGCCTAAATGACAAAAAGTTATTACTTGCATTACTACTAACTTACAAGCAAAAAATGCGCCAAGTATTTTTAAGAGTAATAGAATACCAAATAATCAAATCTTACCATTTATTCAATTACGTATAGTAAGTACATCATATCATTATTTCAGATGGACAAACGGTGGTGCAGTAATTGTCACCTGACTAATATATAACTATAACCGATGTTTTTCCGGTCAATTAAAAATGATGAATGAGTTATGTGGATGCAACAATAAATCATCGAAACAGGAATATTGAAATGTCCCGTTGGTAAATATATCGTGCATTCGGTGGAACGCCTGCCAATTAGATAACAATTTATTTATGAAAAGGTGCCAAATTATGATGTACTGAACTGCATGTCAAACGTTACTCCATAGTTGGATGGCTGATTGAATAGTTGATGCAATTTTTGATGACAGAAACGGTCAGTTCGTTGGGTGTTTTCCAAATAATAAAGGTATGCACACGTGGAGTGAAATTTTACTGCAAGATCACATTTTCCATGGATATTGAAATTAATTAAATTATTCGTGGCCATGAAATAAACATCTCCAGAGCTTGCTCCCTAATGCTTCAAATATTCCCTTTTTTTTGTAACTTTGCTGTCATGCATTAGATCCGGAAAGAAAAAATCCGAGAATATATTTTTTGATGTTTTTATTCGATTAATTTTCTAATATTTTCATGTATACTTTTTCTCTGTTATTCTAGATCATATAAAGTGATTCGAGTAGAATAAAAATTTGAAGATTTAATCGGTTGGTTACATAATGACCAATTTTGTTATGGATAAATTTTTTGACTCTATTTGAAGCGCCCTCGTTTTTGTTAATTTTCCTCCCAGAATATTTTAAGTCTTACTCGAAATTGCCACGTGGCGTAACGAATTCTCACTCGTGTGAAATAACGCCAAAAGTACTTGAGACTTCTCGGGGATAAACATGGTAACATTATATTAATTACAAAGACGTTTAAAATCTGCCATTAGTCTTCCGAAGCAGGGAGTTTCATTTTTTATAACGAGCGTTCCACGTTATAAATCATTTTCATAAACCCATACAAACGTTAAGGAGATTAATTTTGCCCGCTTTCAGAATTTTTCATTCTTGACGAGAAGTTTAATGTTTCTTGAATTTGAAATTTGCAGTGTGGTAGCCGAAAAGCAGTCGTAGTGGCACTGCAATTTCTTGTCCATAGGTTAATAATTTTTCCTTTGAAAAAAGATAAGTACGACAATGAAAGGAGAGTGAAAGCAGTCGTAGTGAATTGCAAAAGAGTACAAGACCTAGATCGATTGGGGGATTTTATGAATCCCATCAACCATCAAAATATAGGTGAGTTATGCCCCTTCACCAAAATAAAAAATTAAATCAGCGCGAGTTTCGCTAACCCTGTTGAAAAAAATATTCTCGATTATTTTAAATAGCTTTTCGTCCGGTAAACTCATTCTAAATCGAAATGGCTGTACTTATACTGAATTCAAATATGCTTCAATTGAAAAATGGAAATGAGAAATTATTTCGAGTTTTTGTCCCTGCGCGACTTAATAGCCGGTACCAAGAATATAGAGTTTCTAGCCAGAAAACAAAGGCAATACAAATTGAAAATGACTTACTTCGTTTCGTTTAATTCTTATCTATCCGATCACATTCCAAAAACTTGAACAAGCAACGATATCAAGGACAGACAAAGTTTATATTAAAAACCCTCTTTCGAGAGCGAGGTGTATTTTTCCTCAATTTAGTTATGTTGAAATGATTTCGATGTTTTCATTTTATCCTATCGAGATTTCGGTAGAATTTTGTATTCACTTCAGGGGCAGTTAGTAGTAGTATTTGTTCATCATTCTATGAAACGAAAGATTGAAATTGCCGTGTCGTGATACCACCAATAACATCTCATAATATCCATATTCAGCCTTCAATAATCCCCTGGATCACCTTTCAGTATTTTTTGAATTTTCCATTTTGACACCATCAAAGTCGCCTCTGTTTCCGAGGAGTTTGACAAGAAATCGAACATTTCTGGCACTTGAAAACATAGTTCCTCCTCTACGATCAGGGCAATGGTTATGATGGAAAATGTTCAAAATCAATGAGAACTTCCTTCCTCATCATGGAAAGAGGTGCATGTTTATGAATCACATATTTAGGGTCATTTCCACAATATGTGGTCACCTAATGGTTAGGTTCAACCATTGGTTCAGAGATATGATTTGTTGAAAAGTAGTCAAGTATTCGGCTTATTATATGTCAGTTAAGTGACCATGAAGATCACCATAGTTTGTGAAAATGGCTTTGAAGGTGAAACCCCCGCCCTTTTCTGGTTGGAAGAAGTATCACAAGTTCGGTTGGTTTCACGATAAGGGACAGCTGTTTGACGACAATAGAACAGAAACAAAATGAAAACAACCCCTTTTACGGTTCCTTATTGTTATGTCTTTCCGATCCAGATCATATTGTTGATCCTAACTACATTGTGCACGTCCCAGCCATACTTAAGCCGAACTAAATTCGAGTTTCCTCGATAGTTACGGAAACTTCGATTAACCTCCACCTGGAGGATGGAAAACCAATTTGATTCGATTGCTTGCTACTGATGCGCAATCAGAAAACAACCGTTCGAACACTCTGCAGAATGCTGCCAGAGGGTTTCCTAGCTCACGTGATATTATTTTCTGGCATCCCCACATATTGGAATATTGGATTAGTCCATATGAAAAGCTGATAGACAGTGTTTTATAATCGTCCCTTTCCTTTTGTTGTCCAATTCGCAAAAATTGTGCCTAGCGGAATCCAAGAGAGTAAACAAGTTTCTCTCCGAACCAATTGAGTTGAAGTTTTAACGTGCACTCAGTTTGGGTGGCGGTATAATGACGAATTCTCCCCCTGTCGAATATAAAATATTTTCCATGAACGCTATAAAACACCTCATCCAAATGAAATAAGACATTCAACATTTAAAGGGATTCATTTCTATTTCACCAGTAGGCAGCGCTTACAGAATTCATTGATAATAAAAGAAGGGGTATCAATTCATTGTATGAGTTAAACGAATATGACCTATTTCAGGATCGTGCTATCTTTGACATTTTGTATCAACAAGGACTTCTTCTTCTGACATACTACTTACACCAACTCCGATCTATGCTCTTTCGGTACTGTTGCCAACATGTGAATTAAAAACAAATTCCTTACAAATCCAACATTTGATAAATTAATTTGAATAGCTTTCGCAGTGAATTGAAAAAAATTAATGGTAGTCAACTTCATTTTGTTCAAACTTGATATATATGATATATATATATATATATATATATATATATATATATATATATATATATATATATATATATATATATAATAACTCAAATTGAGGAAAATTCTCCATTTTAGAAGAAAGTCAAGACGGCGCCTTCGAACCAACCGACAAATCGTTATTGATTGTTAACTGAAAATGTTATGGCTATGAATTTTTCTGATGTCGTTACGACAACAACCCTATTATGAGACTATAAGAGGTTGAGTAACTGAATTATCCCCGACCTGAAATGTAATCGTCTTGATTTGTCAACTTACTGATTGAAATTGCGTAACAGAATATATTGAAAAGTCTTTCTTATTGGAAATTCAACTTGAGTTCGCAGTGCCACTTCAGAAAAAACTTCAACTAATTGAGAACTATTCCCCGAAAAAGTTAGGATTTTGACATTTTTGACATCGTTCGGAAATTCAAATCCGTATTTGGTAAGCGATTTTTTTTCAAATAACATCGCAGCGCCACGTTGACCAAGACTTCAACTAAACACCACGACTTTGACAAAGATCAAAACTCTCATCGAGAGGGCGTATCGCTCGCTTTCTTTCAGAATTCCAATACCCTGTACCACCAACATTATCGATTCTCTATTGCAAATCCTATAAAAATAATCGTAGTTTTTCATGACATGAAACATTCGATGGATATCGAATCTCCGCACTTTCTTCAGAAACAGCAGCGGCTCTAGAAGACGCTTGACCTATTCCATTTTATCCTCGACATTTCAACATGGTAGTATACCCTATAATCGCTACTACAGTTCCATTCTCGATCTTATTATATTTTATGGGGGGTATTATAGGTTAAAAAATGGTTGAGGCTTTCGCGGCCGAGGTTATTAGTATAACTACTGCTCTTCGGGCTTGAAGGCCGTCGTACTTTGGAATTTCTTCCTGACGTTTCGCTAGCGCGAGTGGCCAGCTTCTTCAGAGGCTTATTCATCTCCGATGACTCGGAGTCATCGGAGATGAATAAGCCTCTGAAGAAGCTGGCCACTCGCGCTAGCGAAACGTCAGGAAGAAATTCCAAAGTACGACGGCCTTCAAGCCCGAAGAGCAGTAGTTATACTAGTATTATAGGTTGACGGTAGCGTCGTAACATAGATAATGGGTGCTTATGATTAATGGAACATGTGCGAGCATAATATCGATATTCTATCGTGCAGTTAACCGTTTTGATGGCCTATCTAAATTCCATTACATATTTCACAATAAAGCTCTCCTCAATAATGCCGGTGTTGTTTTCGAATTATATAGTGTGGCATAACGATCTCACAAAAGAACAGAAATAGAGATATCCATAAATATAAAGATATCTTTAAATTAAAGTTGTTATGTGATCATAAAATCGGCCTTTATTTATTAACAGTAGGCAAAAGTATTGAAAAATTCTGTGATGCATATTTGCAGAAGTCGTCATCACTCATGTGAAGTAAATTCGTAACCCAAACAGTAAGGACCAATTCATACATCGTTGTTTCATTTCTTAGTCCTTATTTCATTATTTGAGAACAAATTTGATTTTAAGGGTCTCTCTGGGGGCATTTTGAAGAACCAAGTCTTTTTGAGTGTCTCCCCCTCAATCCTAAAAATATAACTCAAGCAGTATACAATCAATAACCACGTAATTCTTCGAAAGAGAGTGGGGAAGAAACTGACATCCAAGGATTGACTACCAAAACGTAGATGCATGAATTGGCCATGAATACCCAAAGGTTGGAAGCAATATTTCGTGACGTGAACTTCACAGTGAATATTGTACAATGTACCACAGATTATTTCCGGTCTTTCAGTTGAGCTTCACCCCTAAAATTCAAATTTGAAAGAATTAATTGTTCATCGATCTCTGGGAGGTGGATGATAACATTCTGAATCTTTTTATTGTATGCCTGAATCCTATTCAATAATCGCTGACTTCTGGCTAATTGCAATTTATCTCTACCAAAATTCATACATCGAGTAACTTTTTTTGCTAGAGTGAAAAATATCAAAAAGCTCTGTCTAATACAGGGAGATGAAAATAAGACAAGATCCGAAATATAGAATGGGGTCATTTTGTTGATTGTGATTTCTTTGGACAAATGAGAAGTGTCTGCATCCAATGTATTTTAGTATACTGATTCAATATTGGAGTATTTCTCAAATGTTTGGAAACCTCGTGAGGTGATTTTTCAGCGAGAAAATATAATGATTTCAAGTTACTTAAATAATTCGAGACATGTGATGTCATTATATTTCAAAGAGAGAACGAGAGAGATTTCAAGTTACTCGAAATAATTTCACGAGAAAATATAACTTATGATGATGTTGATAAGGCAACCAAAAAAAAGTTTTACAGCTATTGGGATGTCAAGATAAGCGATGGTGAAAAGTTTCAAATAATGTTAAAATACACATTTCAAGCACATTTCATTGTAAACGTTCATATAGAAAGTGAAAAAACACTAAAAACTAATAATCGATCAAAATTTTACGGTTTGGGATTTTTAAACAACGTCAAAGGAACCTCAAATAGTAATAGTTTTCAAAGTGGTGGTTATTAGTTGGAGTTTTCTTGAATGTGGCGCTGCGATCTCAGTTTGAAATTCCAATAAATTCTTCTTGGACAGCGATAAAACTGACAGCGAGAAAAGTGACATTTGTATTTTTTCAAACCTAATGCGACTACGAGTTTTCGGGATTTTCTACAAGTCATACAAATGAGTAACTCCAATACAAAAGCAATTAGGAACTATCAGAAAATAATATTCGTATGGAAATTCGTTATGAATAAACATTTATGATGTAATTTGTGTATAGCGCAACTAGTGAATCTCTTGATAATAGTTTTATGAAAAAAAAGCTACTTTCTATCAGTTACTGTCAGGACTCGAACCAGTTTTCTTTTTTTACCCATTCATATAATCGAGTATATCGCCCGCATATACCGTAAAAAAACATATATCGCGAAACTCGTATAAATAAAGACAGCGGAGGACTCAATTTCCATTTCGTGTTTTATCTGATTGGTGAACGGTTGAAACGTTCAATTTATGTCATTTTTATCTGTAATATAGGGAACATATACACCAATTCCAGGGAGAAACTTCGGTGGAATGAAACGTTTTGTAACATAACGTGGAAAAGTCATATAACGAAAAGTGAGTTATGTTTCGTTCATATCGTAAAGCACAAAAGGATTACAATGGCGATGAAAATGAGAACCGAATCCAACTATTTTTACTCGCATCTTCAGAATGATATAGGGCGTATTAAAAATTCTTCAACAGGAGGTGTATTCCTCAATGAGAAAGACGGATATAAATGATATATATATAGTTCACCCAGTAGGAAAACCCCAACGTTCCAGGATGAATGTAAACACGGAACCGGGACTGATGCTTTTCTTATGAGGTACTTATACAATTTATTTTTTGGCAAATCGTTTGAGAACAACAATACAAAAATTCGTATATTATTCAGTTCCGTGATAAACTCGTCTGTATCATTTACCTGTACACATAAATCATTTGTTGTCAAGTCAAATTCTAAGTGACAGTTCAAGTCAACTGTAAGAAAATTAATAATATTTCCTTACACTACACTAATGAAGTTTTTCTGCAGGCGATCTGAATTTTGAACTTTCGGTATGATTCACTGAATCGAAAGTTCCACTCTACAGAAATCGAACAGAAAGCCTCCGGGACGATTGTTTTCATTTTTGGAACGATTTTTTCTTTCCCAGAACAGCGCTTTTCATATAAGAGCATTTCACGGAAAAAAGGAAATCAGTGTGAAAGTGAAGCCGAATTATTCCCACATGAGATAAGTGAAGCTGCTAAAGCGGCTACTTGTGAATTATTGCTTCCCATAATACTAATTACAATTCTGCCCCTTCTGTTTATAACCCTCATAATCATATAAATATAATTATTTGTTATTAGTATAATTAATATTCATAAGTAATGTATTCACGAAAAATATTGTAATCTAATTTTCAAGAAAAAGTTCATGAAAATGTATTCATCCAGATTCTATTCAAATTCGTAAACGTCCCGCAGAAATAATATTGTTCGTAACACGACCCGAAAGTGATTTTAAGCGATTCGCAGAATTCCAGAATTCGCCTGCGGCTCGCTATGGAAACTCCTTACATATCCCGTGAAATATCACATTCGGAATTTTTTACGTAAAATACTATTTTCTTGAATTTGTCCTCGTTGCCTAATAACCACCAGATTCATGGAAATGTGTGTCCTTTTCCTTTAGATAGCTTGTCAGGAATAACTTTGAACAGTTGATATGATAAATTTACTCACGCTCATCATCGATACGCCCTTAAATACGATAATTTGTAAATGTTTTCGAAAACCTTTTTAACCAAATATGACTCCTCAGCCAAGGTCTGTGTAGGAGTATAAAAATATCGACCCACACGTAATATTTTTAGAATTGCAATCGTCACCCTCATATATCAATAGTCATAGAAAAAGTATAGTATACAACTCGCCCAGAATAATCATTTCCCCTTCCGTGTTCTTTCCATTATATACTATTCCTCAATGTTGATTCCAAATGAGCTTGTATGAATAATCAGATGGTAATGAAACCTTTTCAGGATATCATGAACACTTTTTAATGAGGTTCCGCGCACAACACTTCAATTCACCGAGTGTAAACAGATTAAGGCTCGCTCCTATAACTTATCTTCTATCTCTTCACATATCACTGTGAAATTTAGGCGGTTCATATTGGATTAACTGGCTCAACATTCGTTTTTGTAATCTTTCCCGTTTTACAGTAAAATACCCGAACTTAGGAGTTTTGAATGGAGCAAATATATTATTTATGAATGGTTGAGTGGCAGAATAGGGTATGCTGAACTCCGCCATACAAAATAAAGACCAGCCTCGTGATTGAACCCGTTTCATAGATGTTAATTGGTCTTAGAGTAGAAGTTCTTCCTTCAGTCCAACTAGTTTTTTCATCACTTCGGTTTATTTAACCCACATAACTGACAGAACTCGTAGAAGTCTGCGGCACAGAATACTCAATTACTATAGGGAAGAATATCGACCGATGAGGGCGCTGGTGGTGGTTAAACTATATCCACCATTTTGAAACAGTCACCTTGTTTACATTTGTGAAATAACGCGCTAAACTGAAATCCAGTCATCAGTTGCCCTCGCTAGACAAGATTTTGGTGGTTTTTTTGCTATATTTTCATTGTACAAAATTTTTCTCGTGACGGTTAATATAACTGTGTTCATGATACTTTGAAAAGCCGCACAATACCATTCATTGAAGGTGAACATAGATGCATTGTGTTTTAAAATGTAATGATGTTTGTTCCAGGACATTTTTTAGTTTTAGTTTAGTGTTAGTGAAAATAGACAATCAGACTCACCAGGTTGGTGACAAGAAATCAGCTCTCTTGAAATGCAAGTAACACACTAAAGCCGCTCTAGGTGGTGATTTATGCAGTTTCAGTTTAATTATCCAAGCCTTGTACCTGTCTATTTTCTCTCTCAATCCACCTTCCGTAATGTTTCCCACCAAAGATGTATTTCTCTTTGGAAACGTGTGGAAAGACAACTTTGGATTTCGGTTCCTAGAGTTGCGGCAACTTGGCTCCCAACACTTTATACGGCTCACTGAGCGATCTGCATCCATGATTGTTTGTTATTATTAATAAAAAAAAATTACAACTTCAGATGAGATTTCCTAAATCAACACCAAAGAACTCAATAAATTCACACACATAAAATGGAAGTCGTTTGTTTGTGAAATTATAGCAGTGCCAAAATGGTTAAGGCTTTCGCGGCCGAGGTTATTAGTATAACTACTTCTTTTCGGGCTTGAAGAAATTCCGAAGAACGACGGCCTTCAAGCCCGAAGAGAAGTAGTTATACTTATAGCAGTGCGTTATATTTCCGCCAGACATCGCATAAAATTATGAACTTCCCAATACACAGAAGTGAATCGGTAACCTAAGACAATTGTTTCAAAAATATTTGACATTGATCGAACTTTGGCACCTTGATGTACATCTGCCAATATATACCAACAATAGGAAAAGACACTGAGAAATTTCAAGTGACAAGCGTCAAATTAGTTAGCTGTCTTCATCTGACTCAGGCTGGATTCAGACAGATCCCAAATCCGATCGTACGACGATCCGATAGCTTTCAGATTGGTCTGAATTCAAATTTAGATCAATCAGAAAGCTATCGGATCGTCGTACTATCGGATTTCGGATCTGTCTGAATCCAGCCTTACTGGAGCAGAAGCAATGGAATATTTTAGTACGCTCCTATTGGTGCACTTCGAGAAGGCGTTGCTTTTACCGAATATGTCATTGAAATCGCTTCTGTATAGTTAAGTATTCTGTGTCTGCGGTTTAACCTTCAATCACAGCGCCACCGGAGAAAGCAAAAACGAACATCTCTGCCATTAATGATGACTTCAACAAATAATGAAACAATTCTTTATCTTGGTTACATCCAAGATGAAGAAAGCATGTTTCGTCAATGTTTACAGAAGAAATCTGAAAACTGAGTCAATAAAATAATAACCATCTTCACTATCTCAATTCTAGCTTGCCCCCTCAAAACTTAACTTGAGGAAGAATCTGAGTGTACAATATTTGGCGAAAGCCTTTCCGTTCGTAGATTTGGTGGAGGAAATTTGGATGGATATAATAATATAATAGCCCGATCTGCCGAACAATAAGAAATCTTGGTGATCAATACAGTGAGAAAAATGTGTGATGATTATGACAAACGTTGATTTTTCTGAGTGGTGAGTAACAATTTTTGTGCAAATTATTTCCACTAAACCTACGACCGTTACAATATCGATTAAGATGGTATATCTCGGTGCAAAGTCGTGATAACTGGGTATCGAATTTGACCAATCGCGTCACTACTACTAGCATATTTCTTGTTAAAATTCTTGGTCAAACCTCAAGATGAAAGTCGAATATGTTCCTCTATAGCAGGGGTCACCAAATGGCGGACCTCGGTCCGCATCCGGACCGCCGACCCATTTTGTGCGGACCACGAGAACACAGTAAAAGAAGAAGAAAGAAAAAGAAAATGTAGCTGCCATTGCTTTCTTGACGGATGTTTTCAAACATATCAATGACCTGAACCTTAAACTTCAAGGCAAGGGAAAGCTTGTATGGGAGCTCATGTCAGAAGTAAAAAGTTTTTAGCGAAAACTCGATGTCTTTATCAATGATCTTGGTAATGAATGCTCACACTTCCCTAATTCAAATAAAATAATCAGCAGGGGCGAGATTGACGTCGGCCAATACAAAACGTTCATTACGGATCTTAAATCGGAATTTAAAAACAGGTTCGCAGATTTTAAGAAAATAGAGAATGTTGTAGAAATCCTTAGCAGCATTTACTCTCTGCATTCTGATGGTGAATGGAGCAACGAAGCTGCAACTGTTTTCGGGAGTGATAAAGCTACATACTCTGCACATGGAAATGATCGATTTTCAAGTAAACGCAGTTTTAAAACACAAACATCCGGAAGTTTCCAGTGAAGAATTCTGGATAAAATTTGTGTGTGGTAATAAATATCCAGAACTACAAAAATCAGCTTTGAAACCACTTTTACTCCAAACTTCAGACAGATAGTCCGCAAAAAAAATGTAATTTTTCTCATTGATATGTAAAAATACCTTTGTTATTTCTGTAATTAATTATATTTGTTCAATAAATATTTTTTCTATAAAATGTTGTGAGGACCGCGATGGTCATTTCATTTCTTAAAACAGACCCCGAGCCAATAATTGGTGATCCCTGCTCTATAGGATCAGAAGATGAAATGATATTTGCAATCGAATAATATAAGTTATTGAACGTATGAACGTAATAATGCCATGAAAGCAATCAATTTGAATTCAATTCGAAATATTTATATTTTTCAATTGAACTTAATTTCAAAATTCTGATTGTTTAGAGGCATGCCTTCGACTTTGGTCTTTGTGGAAGGGGAAAAAATCCGGTGTCACCCAGCGTGCTCTGGACAATGATCACAGAGTTAGAGATCTGAGAAATCTGAGACTGATGAAGGATGTGCATGAAGCATGATACGGGTAGCCTTATGATGAACCTGGTGGAACTCAGTACTAAGAACTACACAATATTAGCATATTATGCAACGATCATGTAATGATGGTTATTAATACACGAGCATCAACCAGGATACGAAACGAGCGTATGCAACTCTCATCCATTATAATAACCATTACGTGAGAGTTGCATACGCTATTTTATCTACACCCGATAAATAGTGGAGAACTACAAATATTATATTTGTATTGCACACATCAATACTAACTAAACGCATTTCTTTGGAGAATCCTACAGAATTGTAATTGGTGGTATTACTTCGAGAAATAAAACGATGAGAAATGAAGAGAAGATCAAACATTGAAGAAAAACTCGAGACCGGAATCGAACCCATGTCTCTTCCAACTAGCTAATATAATCTCAGCGCCTTAGACCGCTCGCCTTCGGAGAACTCGCAAAATTTGAAGGTGTCGAAGGTGATTCTTCCATATCGCTGGTATCAGACTTTTTTTTTATTATCATCGAAGTTTGGCTATATTCTTCAAAAATTCAATACCTATACCGATTTTGACTTGACAAATGTCAAATGCAGAGCATGCACATCATGCTTGATTGAAAAATAATGGGTTTCTATTGGTTGAAAATCTGTATCGTAATGAAAAATCTGTATCGTAATGGATTCCGTTATAAAACTGGTTGTGGGCATATAAGTGTATTATTAGAGTACGGGTGTAGCTAAAATAATCATTGCATAACAAAAATAACGCCCAACGAACTGGGCACGGGTCGGCTAGTAGAATATATAAATGATTAACCCCAGTCTTCAAATTCAGTTTCAGTTATCTTCTGAAGATGCTGAGCTTGTTAGCGAAACGCGTGTCAATTGCAAATGATATCAGTTTGGTGTTAGGGTAATTGATCTGTGAAAAAACTTTTACACCAACGGTTCTGATCTCATTGTTTATTCATGAATTTTTTAATAAATTCAGTATCACTACTTTTATTCGGGTTTGAAGGCCGTCGTTTTTTGGAATTTCTTCCTGACGTTTCGCTGGCTCGAGTGGCTAGCTTCTTCAGAGGTTCATTCATCTTGGAATTCACTCCGATGACTGGAGATTGTTTCTTCGCAAGTTGTACTTATGCCGATTCAGGTAGTTTGCGGTGCTTATTATTCCATTCGGATTCGGGAAATTGTCATTAATATTGATTACCTTGTTTACTTCCTGTGGGTTCGGAGAATAATCATCATTAATATCTGAAGAACTACCTGCAGTTATTATCGATTTTTTTAAAATGGGATTCCATATTCGGTTGAGGTTGACAGCTTCTTCTTTTCTTTTTAATAAATTCCCGATGTGATATCGTATTTAGTCAAATTCGCAAGTTTTTTTTTTAAATCCTCTTGGAGCAAAAATCACTTTTGTTTTTGAATTGGAATGTAATTTTTGAATTGTTGTTGATGTTTATTCTTGTAATATACTTTATCTTTGCGGACATCTTTTAGTTCCAGAAAAAAATTCCAGTTACGACGACGAGATGTCATATTAAATACTTTGCTGAGTGGTACTGGTTCAGACATCCATCGTCTATATTATTAATTCTATTGAAACCTGTTGAGAAAAAAAAGGGGCAAAAACTCATCATAACAGAAACGTATAAATGAATTTTTGGTCAGAAAATTATTTTCAAGTTTTTTGATTTATCAAAGTAAATATTATTGTGACAGAAAAATATTGAAATATCGAATATAAAATGACTGATGACTGTCATTACCCGAAAACGATTGCGGATACCAGCGATCGAAACGTCGTGAGTACACTCAACTTGAAACTTGGTTTCATCATTTGTTCATATTACTTCAGATATTTCTTCACTCAATTTTTTTGACTCTTCATTTTATGTTCGATATCTCAATATATTTTTTTGGGAAACATAATTTTCTTTAATCAATCAAAAAACTTTAGTTTAATTTTGTTTGACCAAAAATCCATTTCAACCTTTTTGTTTGGATTCGATTACCTTATTCGATTTGTATTTTATATATTTTTTTTTCTTCGCAATAGATTTCAATAGAGTTCAATGATATAGACAATGGAAGTTCGAAAAAATAACACTCAGCAAAGAACATTTCCAACCACATTCAAGCAAATTTTATACTTCATTTGTGCAAGTTCGCTTCACCGGGATTTATCCCCTTAATTTATAGTTCCCAACGAGACGGCCAAAAACTAGGTGCCATTTTATTACTCTAGAGACCGTGTAAAAAGTATGGGGAACGACGTAACTAAGACTTTTGGACCACTGCCGTCAATTTCTGGTGGCCCGATTTTCCGCCATAATTAAATAAACATTGCATCTGGAAACGTCATTTTGTATAAAATTATTACTGACGGCATACTGTTTATATTAACAGTAGTAGTTAAAAATCAAATTTAAACTTATTGCCGTCAAAAAAAAATGGCACCGGAAGTCAGGAAAAATTTTGAAAATTTGAAAGTTGAGTATCCATTTTAGTATCAAATCATTATTGACGGCAATAGCATAATTTATTATACTTTTTGATGTTATTTCGTGTTTTATTAATGCCGTCAAAATTTACTGGCACCGGGGTTGAAAAAAAGGGTGGTCACCCCAACCTCGGGCACCCTGGGTGCAGAATTTTTGCATAGTGTTTGGCACTTACAAAAAAATTACATTTCACATCAAAATCAATAAAACAACGATTTGAAGTTGGTGCCGTCAAAAAAAAAAGTAAACGAAGTCAGAAAAATTGTTTATTTACGTCTAGTACAGGTACTATTTTTGTATCAAATTATTATTGACGGCAGTCGTAAAATTTATTTTATTTTATCATGTTATTTGATTTTTTATCATCGCCGTCAAAATTTGGTGGCCCGGGGGTTGAGAAAAGGGGGTGGACGGCCGCCTTTGATGCTTGCAGCCTAAAATATAAAACTAAAAATTCGGAAAAAACGAAAAAGTCAGGAAGACGGCCTTTTTCTAAGTAAATTAGTTAAAGAAATTGCGTGGATTAAGAATCTAGGAATCTGAACACCTACCGAGGGGTGCTATTATTTATAAATAAACTAATTCTAACAAAACCACCACTTAAACAAATGAAACAAACTTTATCGACATCAACTTCATCATCTACCACAATACTTTCGTTGTCGGACTCCATTTTAGCGTCAGGCTAATGTATCTGAACCTTCCTACCTAAAGATGTGCGTAGCAACTGGTAGCAAGCGTGGTACTAGGGTGTACTGCGGCCACTCGGACAGCTGCCTTCTCCATTCTACTCCTCTCTCTCTCTCTCTCTTTTCATCATTCCCCCTTTTATTTGAGACCATAGCACTCTCTACATCTTTTTCAAATCTCTACATGGAGAGAAGAATTTTTTTTCAGCACCTACAAAACTTTTTCTACACATAAATCCATTTATAGGTTTCTTTTTTTTTCAAAAACATCAAAATTTTTAATTTTTTTTTAACGATACTGTTAATTATTAAAAAATAGTTTAATTTCTGTCCTAAACATGTAGTTTCTGTTTTTTATAACTTTTCTTTTAAATATTTCAAGTGCCATACAAATATTTTTGACGGCGTATCACGTCTTGTACGCTATAAACTTTTTTTAATTTTAATAGCCGTCGGTGCCATTAAAAATTGACGGCACAATAATTTATAATATTGTATTCTCAAGTAGTTTAATAATATCAAAAAATTTTCTGTAATGAAATAATACTAAAACCCTATTCAACGTAAGGGGTTACCACCCCCGTTTTTCAACCCCGGTGCCAGTAAATTTTGACGGCATTAATAAAACACGAAATAACATCACAAAGTATAATGAATTATGCTATTGCCGTCAATAATGATTTGATACTAAAATGGATACTCAACTTTCAAATTTTCAAAATTTTTCCTGACTTCCGGTGCCATTTTTTTTTGACGGCAATAAGTTTAAATTTAATTTTTAACTACTACTGTTAATATAAAAAGTATGCCGTCAGTAATAATTTTATACAAAATGACGTTTCCAGATGCAATGTTTATTTAATTATGGCGGAAAATCGGGCCACCAGAAATTGACGGCAGTGGTCCAAAAGTCTTAGTTACGTCGTTCCCCATACTTTTTACACGGTCTCTAGAGTAATAAAATGGCACCTAGTTTTTGGGCCGTCTCGTTGGGAACTATTAGACAATTCTCTATTTCTGAATTCCCATTCCACTTTGTGGAGAATCCATCAAAATGTAACACGTTTCTCTCCAACCTCTCGTCCAGTCCACGCGCCACGCCCCTTGCAGAGCTAGCTGGATGTAATTTCTGCTTTGGTTGCGGATTAATCGGGAGACGTCCCATTGTGTGTATCATTGTGTTCGGGCGGGGGGCCGTCTTCGCTCACGAAACGTCGTCATTAAGCGGACGTGGGGCGCGTTAAACGTGGCAACTTGACAAAAAGAGCCATTTGCTCTCAGCGTCGCGGGCTTTTTTCATATTTCTTATGCCGTTTCGTTCAGAGTCGATCTGATCGCAGATCTCTCGGGCGTTCGGGGCTGGGAGGATTTTTGTACGGAGATTCAACACAAGCAAAAACTTGAAAACTGAATGCTTCCGACAATGTTTCATCACATTTTTCGGTATTCTCAATTCAGAACCCCTAAAGTTTTTGTTTGAAAGAGATAGGATCATTTTTTATTCAACATAGTAGGTCTCAGAGCAGTCAAATTCGTCCATATAACTACCAATGATAGCATTGCTTGAAAAATGGAAACCACAACTCCACTGTAAACAATGATGGAACCTTTGGTGTGAAAGTTGAAACTTCTGTAGTTACCCCATTACCCAATTGATATTATTTGCACCAGACGCGCGTTTCGCCAACAAGGTTATCATGTTTAGGAGAGATAAACTGATGCTAAATCTCAAGACTATAGTGCATTCACGTCAGAGATAGAGTGTTCGCAAACAAATACACGTGAAGGGTCGAGTAGATCAGGATGGGACTTGAAAGTACTGAAAAGAGGTATTTGGCTGCTTCGGACTCATCCTGAACCAGGTTCCATATGATGGCTAGAGGGCTAGTGTACGTTATCCATTTTTACGAGTTGAATATGACTATATATGTTTTGAAATATTCGTTGAGTTATACCGGGTGACCTGAAACCAATTTACACCCCTGTTTTTGTTATTTTGTAGTTATATTTCAAGTTTGGTAGTATCATAAATGTACAATTCAGCAAGTATTCCGGTTTGACCGCAAGCGCATCCAATTTTCATATTTTGAATGGAGTCTATTTTTTTTTGAAAATTACGATTTGGTATAGAATAATCTTTCCAATGATATATCACAATAATTCATCGCCAAACTTTTCACACAATATTTTTTATGCGGATCAGATATTTTGTTAAAATTCAATTTGTATTCATTTCTCAATATCAAGTCTATCATTTCTTCAATGCTTACTGAGGAATTTCATTTATAAAAAATATTGTGTAAAAATTTTGGCCATGAATGGTTGTTACATAATATTGTTCAATATTCCATAGCATACTTTCATGAAAATTTTCCGTTACGAGAGCAATACAAAAAGTAATTTTTATAATAATATCTCAATTATACCAGCAGATTGTGAATTGAAAGTACGATTATGATATATCATTGAAAAGGTAATTCGATACTGAATGGTGATTTCCAAATTAAATATAGATTTTATTTGATCAAACCGCAAGTGTCATATATAGTTTGATACTTGCTAAATTGTACACTCGTGGATTCAAATCGAAATACCAAATACGAAATATCCGTACAAAATAACGCAGATGAGTACAGGGGAGTATATTGGTTCCCGGTCACCCGGTATAATAATCCAGTTCAGCATGAAACAAAACTGAAAGCATTGTTTATAGAGAATGTCTGTGTGACTCTCGATTGCAGTTTTGGTGTCACTACCGCATCAACTGAAATTCTTATTTGTCCCAGCTTCCCATTTTAATTAGGTGGTAGTAGGTATCTCACCGGAAGCTATTACTTGTCTTTGGAGAAATGTTAATATTGACCTGGACGATACTGTAGTAATTACAAATATAAGAGATATAAAAACATAGGAAGTTTCATTTCTCAATTTTCTCTCAATGAACTTCTACCACATAGTAACTCGGTTAAACTATCAATTCATTAAAGCATTTCAGATTTATCGACGTTAACGATGGTTAGTAATGAGCAACCTTCTGCCAATGTCAATAATTATTATAGACTATTAAATATCCTCGTTCAAACGAATTGATCATTAACAATTATTGTCATTCGAGATTTATGATATTGCAGAATAAACGGCTGTGATCGTTTTCGTTCAGTTTATTCTCGTTTATTTCGACTTTGACAAAACAGTTTCATTTTAATGAGTCACATTACTGCCATTCGAATTATTATTCTCGTGAATCAAATATAATATGATCCAATTTGTGAGCCGTTTCGTTTTAATGCAAATCGAAAAATCAAGCGAGTATGAACTTCAGATATAACCGTCCTGTTCGAGTACAGTCTGACGTCAACTTATTTCCAGTGGAATGGAATGTTCTATGCTTGAAAAGAGAAGGAGTATGGGAGGTTATCCGAGTCCTGTGGTGACAAACTTCTTCGTGGAACAGTTTGAAAAACCAGTACTAGAACGTTGTCCGGACCTACCCTCTTGTTAGCTGCGATATATTGATAACACTTTCGTGCTTCGGGGTCACGGAGAAGAGGAACTGAATAGATTTTTAGACTGTCTGAATTCCTGGAATCAGCTACAGTTCACGATGGAGACGGAAAGAGATGAGAAAGGTGCATTTCTAGACGTTTGGGTAGAAAGGCGGAAATGGAAAACTGGGAATATTATATATAGAAGGCGGACCCACACAGATCTATAGCTGAACAAGAATTCAAACTCATCACCCGCGGCAGAAAAGACGAGTAGTGAAAACTTTGGCAGAAGAGCGAAACGTATTTATGAGCTAAAATATTTTGAGGAAGAAATGCGTCATTTAGAGAACTCCTCAGAAAGTGGCTACCGCGAGTCCAAAATTTACCAAACCTTACGACACAAACAGGACGGTTCAATGAATGGCCCTGGACCAGCTGTTAATGGACGAACTTTCCTGCCCTATATTGACTGTGTGACGGACCGTATTGGAAGATTTCTGGTGAGATCCATTTTTAAGCCTACGAGAGAAAAATCAGAAAAGCCTCAGATCTGTAAAACACCTAAGAGATCCATCATCTAGCCTACTTTAGGAGTATAACCTCTGGAAATGTCTACCGAAGATGTAGACGAAACGTCAGGCCCAAAAACCTACTGCCCACTGCTTAGAATCCCGGAAACAATTCATCAGTTACCGGCCGTGAAAGTTTTCAATTTTTAATGATCCATTAGGGCACGGCCCAGCTTTTCAGGTTGACTGACAGTCATTCGATATCTGAAGTTAAGCAGCGCCGAGCGCGGTTAGTGCCTGAATGGGTAACCTGAAGCAGGGAAAGACCGAGTCGAAAGCCTATACAACTGCAGCAAAATAGCATAGCATAGCTCGCAGGCAATATACCAATGAAAACAAAATATATTGAGGATATGCCGTCATTCGGAGGGGACGTAAGGCCGGCGGTCCCGAGTCCATAGATGTTGGGCTCGCGAAAGATCCCTATCTTTGGTTGGAATACCAGAGGATTCGGCAAAATTTCCTGTTGGGGGAAGTGTGCTCACCGGCGTCGGTGATTGGGCCTTGGTAGCGAAAATAGGTCGACATTAAATAAAGATTTCAGTTGTTTCCATAGCTGTCTCGTGATACCAAATATTCGGAGTTATGCATCAGCTACAATTAAGTCACCCCCCTTTTTTCACTTCTCACACGTTTCGTAGCAATATGTGGTTTTCGCCTTGGCTTAGGTTTTGATATCTGACGTATTTCTCGTGAAAATTCGATTTCGTCCAATTTGCATAATGGAAATAATATTTTAGCAGAGAAAGAATGGAGTTACTGTCAGAGTCCAATCAAATAAGCTTTTTGTTGTCGAAAAAGACTCACCAGAAAGAAAAAATTGATTCGGTAGGAAAATAATGCGTGGAAATCGGTGTCTTAAAATTCCACCCCCGCTTCTGAACCAGAGATGTAGTATATGAGATGGAAAAATAACGAAAAAACAAAATAAAGATTCCAAATTATAGGTTTTCGCAACGCTCCAGGCGTAATCCGATTCAGACTTGCCTTCTTTTTATACTTTCCTGATATCGATGTGAAATTTTTATATTTCATATGGAATCCCGATTTGGATGGATTGGCTCAAAATTTGTTTTCGAAACAATTTTACAATAACACCAGCATTGGAGTTTCAAATTGAATACCTATCATATTTGCATATTCTTGAATGAACAGGTCATTTCACAACAAATTATTCTATTTCGATTATAATATTGCGGTGTTGAAGCTGGTGAACTTTCGAGCCACTACTTTTACTTCACGATTTTCCTGATTTTGCGCAGGTTTTTGGGTGATCATTGTATCAAAATGTTGGCGAGACATCAGTATTTCTGAATAACAATGAGCAATGTTTAAAGAAAATCCCCGTCGATTTTAATTAATAGAACATTAGGGGGACTGATTCGATTTCCGCTAAGATCAAGGGAGCACAGCTTCCTAAACAATTGTTTCGAAATATTTTTTACTAAAATAGGATGTTTTTATATGTGAAATGAACTGTTCAATTTGAAAGTGTACAACTACAGTAGGTGTTCCATTTGAACTTGGAATGATCTGCAAACACCGAAACTTCTATGAAAATTCTTACCCAATGAATACAAATTGTAATTGTCCGACTTGCCAAAAAATATATTTAAATGGTTCGGAGAATGTTGAATGAAATACATTTCAGATATCGCGGAATAATTTTCTCTACGTTGTATGCATATTAGCAATATTTACAGTTCAAATAACTCGAAATGACGTCTCAATATATCAATATTGTCAGTTCAGAAAATGATACGTAATGGTTCGTTCAATGTCGAAAACTGATGATGAAGTTGAATTTCGGGCAACCAAAACACAGTATTACAGCGATTGAACGCTCCTTCCCAACGACAATAATTCTGACAGATGTCACGATAGGCAGCCGTAAAATTAACATCTAGATGTAATTATAAGACATATCGAAATATTTTTCTGATAGGTATCAATTTGAATGTGCTCGCTCTGTGTCCTTCGAGACCAAGAAACGAATAACCAAAAATTGACTGGAAATGGTCCGTACGTTGTAGGGGGACAGCCAATATTTATGGAATTCCAGGAGTAACCGTGATTGTTCGATTTTCGAATATCACTCTGTATATTCTACAAAATTTATAGTAATTGTCTGTAATGGTCAGGCGATGACGTGAAACATGAAACCTGCGTATCATCAGTTAATTTCCCCTGTCATATTATCAGTAAGTAAATCGATTTCAGTCTCCGTCTATTACATTACGTAACTCTCACCAGACTTCATATAGAATGCACCCTCTCCGAATTTTGTTTTCGTTACTTCCTACATTATCGTGAAGCTATCGATTGTACGTACCTACCGATGATAAATTGATGAAAGTGTTCGGAAATGAAAAGAGTCGCTGGCGTGTCTGTAATGAGCATACTTTCAACCCTCCCAGTTTGCATACTCGAAATAAGTTGATTGGCAGATTGGCTGAATACGAGGGACACAATAAAAATACAGATGGTTAGTGGTTTCGATACAGTTCTGTCACATAGGAGATACGGAAGATACGTGACCAAGACTCCAGTTTGAATTTTTGAATTCTTCGTGGTTATCACTATAAAGTTTTTGATATAACTGTTATATTCCTCTACTTTTCATTTTTCATATTCATGACAGCTCTCAGTTGGGTCAATTATCGGTTATAATTGCACGAGTGCATGAAAATTACCGATATTTGACAAGAAAGCGTGATATCTAAAAATTGTAAGTTCATTTTCATATTTTGGCGAAAGTGCCAGAGTCCGAAGGACGAGAGCTCTTTTACAAAATATGAAAATAACCGAATGCAATTTGTATAAGATATCACGCTTGATTGCAAACTTATCTGGTCATTTTTATGCACGAATGTAATTCATTGGAATATTTCACGAATGAAGAAATTCTCAAGGAAATGTTATTTTTTGTTCATTTATACTTTCCTCTATAGATTGTATGTAGCACTCACCAAAACGCGAAATGTTTTCTATTTTTGAAGTTTATCTGACATTCATTTGTGTTGTTTACTGACGTCTAGCGATACGGTTTCAAATGTGTTGTTATGGTAACTTGGTACAATGCAATTACTGCTGTAAGTTTTCGATAATTGCATTGCTCTTATGGGACATTTTATATATGAGGGAAATATTCCCCTCAACTGAAGATGCTTGATCAAGCCCCTGATGATATTTGACCCCATTATTGAAAATTAGTGGAATCTCCCTTGATATATCCATTTTTTGAATTTGCAAATAATTCATAATGAAATAAAACTTGAAGTATCTGACATTGAATTGGAAGGTCGATATAAAAGTGATTCAACCAGAAATTCGAATTGACGCTCGCTCGGAAGAACATATAATTCGATCATTTGCCATGTAAAATTTCGTAGTTTTTCCCTCCTAAATTTCTTCGATATAGCAACACCATTTCGCGAGATATGAGTTGGTGAATATCTCAAAATCTCTTTATTATGTCAACCAGAAATAATTCTCTTGATTATCCGCCAACACTACATGAAATTGAAGCTTAAAAAAAATTTGGTTTTTAGCTATTTCTTTAGGTCAGTTGAGTAATTCACCTAAAGCTGGGTATATATCCCTATGTTGCATATTTTCATTCACTCCACTATCAGTGATATCATCCAAATTATTTCATCTCATATGAAATTATAGCTTCATATATGCCGGATTTGTTAAATCAACCATACCCGTTCTCAGCACTGATGATTTATGAAAAAATGCTCCGATTGAATAATTCACTTAACTTCTCTGAACCTGGAAGTGCAACTAATACTAAGAATATTTTTGCTCTGAAGAGTCAGTTGAAGTAGATAATACAGTTTCCAAAATCGATGTTCTACTCTTTTCCCGAATTGAGAAATTTTCGTTAGGTGAGGTATCCTCATTAGTAAAATATCCTCGGTTTCCCCAATCTGCGTGGAAGTACCTTTCATAGCGGCTAAAGCTAATTGTAGTGCTTGGCCGAGATATCCGATTGGCTGTTGAGTACTCAGCTGAGTTCCTTAACAGTAGATTGAAAGACCAACCCTTGGTAGGATTTTGAAAAGTGAAGAAGGTGTAAGGATTTTTTTTACTCCCACTTTTTTAATCCATTCAATAAGTATTTGACAGTTGTTAGGTAAAGGCAAATTTGGAATACATATTTACTCTAAATTAATGGTGGCCGCTTCCGGATTTTTTTTTTCCAAAATGTGTGGATATGTAATAGTTAACTCGATGATAAATTTGATCTCTCGACTGTATTCAATTGTTCAAAATTCAAATTCGGCTAATTTTTTATCCAAATTCTTCGTAAAATTGAATTAAAAACCATATTTTCAGGAACTTTATTGTTCAACAGTTCGTGGATTGGTATTGAATCTAGTTATATCCATAAATCGACAAGCATTTATTGTTTTACCTAGTTGCTGTCATTCAGTGTCTCGTCGATGATTGAAAATCTGTGATAACGAAGACATTTTTGCTACACAACAAGAAATTACCAAACAAGCATTATGGGAGTAGAAAAACTACAGTACTACAGGCTAGATGAATCTTTTCTGTCTCTGTCTTCCATTATTTTCCCATTTTTTGCTCAATCTCAAACATGAAACTCAATAAAGAGAAGACAAAACATCAGCTGAAGATCAACTCTTTGTGGAAATACCTCCTGTTTAAAATTTAAAAGCAATCCATTATAATAATCATTAGTGCGCATTATAGTGATTCTTGCCGGACATTAAATCGCCATATCAGTATCATGATTTTACCATATATTTGTGAATTTCTCAGTCTCGGTTAGGGATTTATGAAAATGATAATAAATTCCTTATTCAAATTACCATGACATGACACACGCAATGCAAATCTGATCAGGTCTTGCAGATTTAAGTACTTTAAGTCTTTCAAAAACTCAATGATTGTTGGTCTTCACAAAATACTTCCTACCACACTAAAAAATGGAAACCAATCCACATTTAAGAATTCTATCAAAGTAATATTACAAAAGAGCTACTACAATAGTGCTGACTATAAGGTATATGGCTGAACCACCATCCTAATGTCACTAGAATTTTTTTAATTCAAATACATATTCATCCACAAATGATTTTCCACTAGAATTTGTGTATTATTATGTATTTATTCTGTCAACATAATTCAATTATGGAGCTTTCGTTTCCATTTCATATATGCTTCTATAATTATATGTGTACATACAAATTCTACCTGTATTATTATTTAATTTAATTTGATTTTCTGTATCTACTTGCTACCTAAGCTACTACAAATGTTTTATAATAACACATATCTACCTATCTATTATTGTATTTCATCAGGTGTCTTCTTGTTTCCAGATCCGTATCCAACAGAAACGGCCAGAACTTACGACGAGATTTGCGCCACTACGGGATTCCCCGAAACATTCGCTACGGACGCATTCCGAAAGGGCACCACACCGGCAGCTGTGACGACCGATCAAAGGAGTGCCCAATTTCAACAGCCCGGAGGCGTTCTCATGGTGTACGGATTAGATCCTTTGCGGACCAACGCCGATAAACTGTTCAATCTCATGTGTCTGTATGGAAATGTTGCTCGGGTGAGTTTTCGCACAGAATTCAATCGTTAGAATTGGAGAAGAAATAATTATTGACCGGTAAAAATGTACACACACTCGTGTACACATACAATATTGAAAATACTACCTAGTTTCCAGAAATACATGACTGTTGAAAAAATTATTTCTCTCTGTCCATGTCCATAGACATTTCCTTGGGTTCGTTGATCGAAATTCCAAACAACACCACTACGTTTATTACAACTTCCTATCACAACACAATACAATACAATCGCTTAAATTGCTCCGCTAACTCTCCAATGCTCTGTTCTAAACTCTCTGTACTATAAATTCTACACTTCTCCTACACTTAGCAATAACAAAGCTCTCTCCACTTATCTCCACTGAACTCGTTTCACTTAGCTCTGAATAACTCTGCTAAACTCTCTCTCTCTGAATAACTAAGTCTGCTCTGAATAAGAACTTGTCTCCGCCGCGATGTCCCGCTGCTTATATATCTGCGTACCTTTGGAGAATCCTCGAGAGAAGCCCCGATGACGTGTCTCGAATTCTCCAGGCGGCAATCAACAGTTCCTGGAAAATGACGACGCGAACCCTCATCTGCGTTTACAATATCGTCAGGACCGGCGCTAGGAGAACTTTAGGAGATTCATAACATCATCCCCTTCTCAATTTTGATCGTCCCGATCAAACAATATCTCGTTATTCCCATTGTAATGTTTGCGTCTCTCTAGGTGTACGACTTTCATTTTCGTTCTAGGCCTACGTAGAACCCAGTACACCATCCTACGACAGGGGTTGTACAGCCATACTCGATCTGCTTCTTGAAATCCGCCAGAATTTGCCTTCCGATAGTTCCGCGCCCTCCCCCTGTCAATACACTAGCATCTCTTGTTGTTTAGCGAATGGAACTCTTATTGATGGTTGTTGAATCGAGTGAACTTGGCCAATGTTGACTTCTTGTTTTACCAAGCCCTTTCTGCTGTTTTCAACTCGGAGATGTCACGTTTACTTCTCATACAACACCTGGCGGCTCTCACAGGGATGGCTTGTTCTGTCTTCACCCGGGCTTGTCCGAAATCCGATGGCTGGACGCTGCATTCAGGGACTTTATTCCTTGTTTTATTCACTGTAGCAAGAACTATTGTCTTCGATAGTAAAGGAATTCTCGCAGTTTTCCATAATCTCTGTTTCGCAGGCATCTTCCTGTGTCCTGCAGTTGTAGGGACAAATTCTTCTACTCCAAACTTCATAATCTTCTTTTCGTTGTCGAATGAAAACCCATAGTCACTGATCAAATCCATTCCGAGTATAAATTCATCTTCTATGTCCGCGACATACACTGTACCAGTGATCGTGAGTTGCCCAAGAATCAGTGTAATATCAGTCTTTCCTCGAATAGGTTCATTTTCACCAGTGACTGTTTGAAGCACGGAGTTGGAAGAAATAGGCTTCACGCTGTCTGGCTGAAGGATGTCACTGCGTTCCAAAAAAACTGCTGCACCGGTGTCTATGGTGCATGTAAGGTCTATTTCATTCAATTTCCCGGGAATGGTTAGGCTATCGGTTGTTGTTCTTAGCCTGTTGACACAGATTACTCTCGAAGACCTTGTCCTCGCGGGGGATTGCGAACTTAGCGGCACCTTGCAATCTTTCATGAAATGTCCGAATCTTCCACATCTATAACATATCCTCTGTGGCATTCTCTC
Organism: Zygogramma bicolorata; assembly: GCA_032362365.1. Lineage (NCBI taxonomy): Eukaryota > Metazoa > Arthropoda > Insecta > Coleoptera > Chrysomelidae > Zygogramma > Zygogramma bicolorata. The sequence goes on along the minus strand of JAVJAQ010001667.1, from coordinate 6,167,692 downwards.
CTTGCAGTCTTTTATAAAATGCTCCGGCCTTCTAAATCTATAGCAAATCCTCTGCGACATTTTCACCCAACAGTATTTCATAAGATGTCCCAGTCTTCCACATCTATAGCAGGTTCTCTTCTTCTTGGTGCTCATTCTACTTATTAATGATTTGATCTCCTCCAGAACCTTCTCGATTGAACTATCCGCTGTGCCAAATCGTTGTTTTGGTTCTTCTATTGAAACTTACTCTGCTCTGAATAAGAACTTGTCTCCGCCGCGATGTTCCGCTGCTTATATGGTACCTATGGAGAATCCTCGGGAGAAGCTCCGATGACGTGTCTTGAATTCTCCAAACGGTAATCAACGACGCGACCCTTCATCTGCGTTTACATTTTCGTCAGGACCGGCGCTAAGAGAGCGCTAGGAGATTCGTAACAGTATTCAACAGAACCTCATACCAAAAGGACATCAGAAAACGATCATTTTCGGTGCCTACGATTATTATTGATTCACTAAAAACTGAAATCGGGAACAGATGGTGTAATCCGTTAAGGAAGAACGTCATCTGTTAGATTTGACCAAAAAGTATACTAAATGTACGGTTGGCTCCGTTGACATCGAGAATCGTTTGTCAGTCCCTTGCAGATATGGCTGCATCACCAAAATGAAATCAGAATTTCGTATCCAAAAACATTGTATTCACAAATCCAATACCAGACAGCTGTTTCGGCCCACCAGGTCTCATCAGTGATACTCTGCGAACACATTGCGTTCCTGACTGCCTTTCACAAGACAATTTACCGAAATCCTGAACAGATGGTGTATTTCTTCAAGGAAGAACGCTATCTGTCAGATTTGATCAAAAACCCACGACTTCGTATACTAAGTATAGCTTATCCGATCCATCTTGGCATAGAAATAATCACATATATGCCCAGCAATCTCTGTGAAGTATGGTAAAATAAAAAAAAAAACACCTATTATGTGTTCACTGTGTTGAAGTGTAGGTGTTTTTCCTTTCTTCATGGTCTGCACTTCCAGTGTGCAACTGGAAATGTAGCTGAGTTTGAGCCAGGATGGATTGGATAAACTGTACATTGTTGCATAAGACTGAAGTGAATATCCTAGTACAACAATTCATTGCAATTGTTTTGCAATTGTCCGATACCACAGCTATAGGCCCGGCTATCACGGAAAATATCCATATCAATGTTTACAGCAATTTCATTCCTCTTGGCTTTCATTCCGTAATACTGTTTTCATTGTCAAATGCTCAGCTTTTTTCCGAAATATTTACTTTAGTCCCGAAATCACGAAGTTTTCATTCATAAGAAATTACGAGAATTCAAAATAAGATATACTGATAATAAAAACATGGTCTGAAAAAGTGAGATTTCGAGAAAAAGTAAGGGTTTAAGGAAGAAGTGAAACCTCTAAAAGAAAAGCAACAACCTGCCACTTGATCTTCATACATTTCACTAACCTGTGGTAGAGGTCCATTATATCTCAAAGTGGAGTGTAGCAGATTTACGTCCCAAATAGCACAAGTACGTCCAGTGGACGTACTGCATATGTACGGTGAGGATGCATTGTACGTATTTAGGACGTACTTTTGTCTCCGACAGACGTACATGAGACCTCCCTGCGACTTACCGTTTCCGCATAGTCGGTAATCCCAGGTACGTACTTTTCTAGTCCACACAGGACCTGAAATGTACAGAAAGGGGAACTGTTTGGGACATTCCGAAAACGTACATTTTCCATTCTGTATGCGCTATCCCAAGTAGAACAATATTGGTTCAATATTACGGGAATATTAACCTTATATTGTAGATGATATCAATAGTGGCCACAAAAAAATGTAAACATTCGGCGATATTAGATCAATATTCGAAAACAACGTAATGATATATCATATGATATCACTTAATGAATCTAAGTTTTCATATTCGGGATTATTCATTTCTTTTTTACCAAATAGTCAAGTTGGAAATTTTACTCATTCACGTGTACTAACCATCTAACCGAATACTTACCTGGAAAAAGACCTGGCTGCTGCGGGGCTTGAACTCTCGACCTTTTCTATGGAGATATTATTGTCGACCACTGTTACGCTCTACGGCACGGAGAGACTTGTTTTGAAGAAGGAGTTGGGTGCTATAGATGTGATGACTTCAAGTTAGTTTTGTTCGAGATAATATTAAAATTTCAGAAAGTTCAGTAACAATGAAAATATATTCGAAAAAACACTAAAGAATCACTGTCTCATGTGATGGCGGTTTTGGAATATCAAATTTGCCGTGCAAAAAATTCTGTATGTAATTTTCTTGTATTTAAATTCACCACATGTCGATGTTTCAATTTTTCCAAATTTTTTTAGGAATAATTCATTATGAATATTGCATTACCAATATTGATGTATTGAAGTGATCACTCTCAAAATCCCAATACCCCTTGAACCGAAAGGGACCCAATACGTACGTACTTGGGAGGTCCAAACAGTATGTACATACTAACAGAAATGTAGAAAATGAAAGGAACCCAATCCGTACGTACTTGGGAGGTCCAAACAGTATGTACAAAGAAGTACGTCAACGAGACGTCCAGATAGTATGTACATACGATTTCCAAAAATGTACGTCATTACTATTATGTCCCGCAAACGTTTCGAAATATACGTATCTGAAAGGGACTCAATATGTACGCACCTGGAAGGTCCAAATAGTACGAACATAGTTCTTCCAAACATGTACGTAAATGATACGTCTGAGCAGTACGTACGTGGGATCCACAAAAAAACACGTCATTGGTATGTCCCTAATTCATTCCGAAAAGTACGTACCTGAAGAGGAGTTAATGTAAACGTATCAGGGACAGTTAATAAAGTACGTACATAGTACTTCCAAGCATGGAAGTACATTCCGATTGGAACGGGACCAAGTATGTACCTACATGGGACGTCTAACCAGTACATACATGGTACATCCGGTAATGTACGTTCTTCGAATGTCTCCTATCCGTCCCGGGACGTATCGACGTAACTGGGACATAAATGGTTCGTCTTCAGGACGTCGTGTGCTATTTGGGGATGGAGAAAAATTCAAAGTATTCTCCACAATTTATTATCCCATGGAATATTAAATTTTGGAGACGAATTTGAGTTTTTCTGCATTATAAATACATTTCACTTCCAGATTGAATTAATTTCACAGACTTTCCTTGATGTTTTGACACTTTTCAGATTAAATTCCTCAAATCGAAGGAAGGCACTGCCATGGTCCAAATGGGAGACAGCGTCGCAGTCGAAAGATGCGTTCAAAACCTCAACAACGTAGTGATTGGCATCACTGGCGCGATTCCTCTCACCCACCGCTCGAACAACATCAACGAACAACAACAGCAGTCGGACGAAGAGAACGAGAAGGAGCACAAACTGCAGCTCGCTTTCAGCAAGCAACCGTATCTGAGCGAGGTCACCAATCCTTATCCGTTGCCGGACAAATCTCCGTCTTACAAATTATATATCAACAACAAGAACAATCGGTTCATGAATCCGGCCATGGCTAGCAAAAATAGGATTCAACCGCCGAGCAAAGTGAGTATAGCTGCTCGTCAATGAAAAATGTAATACTTGGTGTAAGATTTCCAATGAATTGGGTTTCCATATCACATAAACCGTTTACCATGCTCTTGTTGAATCTCAGCTACGATATGGAATACCGTTTTGGGGAGCATGCAACTCATCCCTTCTCTCTTCTGTGTTGATACTACAGGTGTCTTTATGAAGTCAAACCCAAAGTATCATGCAGGAATTTTTTCGCTGCCAATAAAATTTTGACAGTCATCGCACTTTTTATCCTTGAGACGGTTTGCCTTATCTATAAACATAAATCGAAGTTCAACTTTGTTTCTCCTGCATATGCTACTCGTAATATCATTTATACCTTTAATCTTTCTATCCCGACTTCGAATCTAATTAGAGACTCTATATACTATAATGGGGTAAATTGTACAATCATTCACCATTAGAAATAAGATCTGCAAATCTGAGCAACATCCATTTCAAAAAGGCGATAAAACACCTACTTGTTGACAGACAGTGAATCTTCGTAAGAACAATTTTTATTAATTCATTATTTATATGACTGTTATTTTACATTATAGTGTTTTATATATACATTTTTAATACTATTTTATATCTACATTTGTATTTCTTGGACTTTTTCAATAAGATGTAAATCTTCAGACAATAAAGCATATTTTGATTTGATTTGGAGGATTCAGCTAGGAGAATTGAATGGACAGTAATGAAATTGATAGTTCAGATGAAGAATAATATAAATCAACAAAACCAGAGATAGGCAAGGATAAAAAAAAGGAAATTTGAAATGTCTCTTCTTCATTTCCCCATTTTTCAATAATATTGGTTTCTCCTGGTTTTTTTCAATTTCTAGATTTTTTTCTGTAAAAACTCACCACGCTATATAATGGGTAATGTGTCTCAAAGGGCCTTGAAAATATCTAGGATAAGTCATCGAGGACAGAGATTATTTAGAGTCATCGTGTCCTCAAACCATTGAATACCTGCTATACATGAAATTCGTGAACAATGTTCGTCAACTAGCCAAATCAACAAAACCAGAGAGAGGCAAGGATAAAAGAAAGCAAATTTGAAATGTCTCTTCTTCATTTCCCCATTTTTCAATAATATTGGTTTCTCCTGTTCTTTTCCAATTTCTAGATTTTTTTCTGTAAAAACTCACCACGCTATATAATGTGTAATGTGTCTCAAAGGGCCTTGAAAATATCTAGGATAAGTCATCGAGGACAGAGATTATTTAGAGTCATCGTGTCCTCAAACCATTGTATACCTGCTATACATGAAATTCGTGAACAATGTTCGTCAACTAGCCGTTTGTTGCAGATTCTCCATTTTTTCAACACTCCACCACAAGTTACAGAAGAACAGTTGATTGAAGTTTTCAGAGATTACGATGTAGTTCCTCCGAAAGCTGTCAAGCTTTTCCCAATGAAATCAGAACGATCAAGTTCTGGCTTGTTGGAATTCGAAAACACTACCGAAGCTGTAGCAGCTGTGATGGCTTGTAATCATGCTGCCATCGAGAGTCCAGGTAAAGTAATGTTTCGATATGATAGAGATGTTGAGGCTTCGGAAAAATGATTGGTAGTTGTACTATAAAACCTAAATATGGGTGAAAATAGTTGAATAATGATTGTTTCATGTTTTAGGATACAATTTCACAATCTGCCAACATTCACACGCGAGCAGATTTTTCTTCTCTGTCTTTCCATATGAATGAAAAAAGGGAGCATATAACGTATAACAGCCGAATATACCGGTTATGTAGATTACTACGCTCCGAAGCGGGTAATTTTTCAAAAAAAAAAATTGTTCGGTTTTTCAAGCATAGCTCCTTCATTTTGGATGATAGAAAATTTTTTTAGTGACGATTTTGTAAAGCTTTTCGAGAGTTATAAGACAATGTGAATACAATTACTTAAGATCCTTTGATGTTTAAATGGGGAGAGGTTAAAGCGCTTGACTAAGGTGATGTTCGATCGTAAATGTAGGTGCTAAACGGCTATATCTCGCCGAATATTCACTTCACAAAAAATCTACACACAATTGGATTTTTGTCATTAGAAAAGCTACAATTTAGTAATATATCGTTTTTTTCGTATCTTTAGTATTTTGAGAGATATTAAGAAGAAAAGGGTTAAAAAAACGAAATTGAAAAAAATCGTTTTTTCCTTACACTCCAATTCTTCTGAAATTAGGCATTTTAAATTGATTAAACTTCGTGGGTGTATTAATAGTTCATATAAAAAGAGGATCACAGAAGGGTGGCGATCAATTTTAGTTAGGGGGTACTTTGGAGGTTGTTTTCACAGATTTTTTTCGTAGAAAAAAGCGGGTACCGGTCTTATTTTGATCATAAGTCGGCCAATTTTCATGCTAGGAAGACATTTTTTCATTTGTTTGGAAGCTCTGATTGAATAGGTACTCCAAAAAAGATTCTATGAGCTTTCTTCGAAAAATGCAAATTTTTCTCGTTGTTTCGCTTTAAATCTTCTAATTTATATATTTGACGAAAAAACCTAAGCATTAATTTGCTGTATCTCAATTCGTATGTGTCGTAGGAAAATTATAAAGAAAGCATTGTTTTTGTTTTTTCAAAAGCTACAATTTGCCTCTCCACACTTTTTTTGATAAAATGCATAGTTTCAGAGTTATTTGCGAAAAAACATTGAAAAAAGTCGATTTCTTCGTCAAAATACCGTTACTTTCAACTTCGAATAACTCAAAAAATATGACATATACGAAAAAATTGTATGGAACATTTTTTTTTGAATTACTTTTTCCGTCGAAAATTTCCACCCCCGTGATGGGGTGGCAACCATCCCCAAGGCTCTAGCGTACAGCGTCATGATATAGAAAATGATCCTTGAGCTATTCCCTACCTTGTGTCAAAATTTCAGGTAAATCCATGGTGGACGAAAAAAATTGCGAGCCAAAATGCTTCATTTCCTGAACTATAAATATTATTGTTCAAAGAGATGTATGATACTCAGCCGAAGGTTGTTTGAAAAGTATTTGAGGCCTTTTTGTACTCCATTTTTTTGACTTATTTCTGAAGATCAGATAGAACTTTATTTCCCACAGGTAGAACACCCAATTATAGGAAATGAATTGGCCGAATGCGCCATGGAGGAAGCAAAGGCCATAATCTAGAGAGAGATAGGAAATGAATAATACAAGTCTATATGGAATTCAATAAGAAATATATACATAATTATCATCAGTTTCTATAAAAAAATATTTATTCATATCATTGGAATATTCGAAAAGTAATATCTAATCATTTTCCCTATTGTTGCCGAAAGTAGTTTTTCTCAATGTATCATCAGAATGTCATCGTTCGAAAGAAAACATTTTCCTAAAAATATTTTATCTGGAATTCAAAATCCAATTTACCTGGAATTACTCGATTGTTTTAAGCTCTAAATAGTTCAGGTTATAAATTATCCTAGACCTAGAATATACGAATTTTGGAATTTATTTATATTTGTTCACGTTATTTTTAAAATATTTCCAATATTGCTTAAAAGAGAGAAAGAAAGGTTCGAATACATTGAAATGAAATCTGCATATCAGCTAATATACGATATATTGACTTATGTTTTCAGGTATGAAGTTCCCATTCATAATGAAGCTGTGCTTCTCCTCGTCACGCAGCATGACCATCAGAAATGGTGATAACAATTCAAACGAACCAGGAGACAAAATGCAAGAACACTAATTATCCACCCCTCCTTATTTAACGTATACATATCCTTTCCATATAATATTGTAATTCAACATATTTTTATTATTAATGATAAGTTAAGTACTTATGCGATATTGTTTTGTTGCCAATTCCTTTCGGAAGAAAAGAAAACCTTGAATCTCGTTGACCAATGTTAATTTTATTTAATTTTCGAGAAAGTTGAAAAATATTTTTGTAAACATTACAAATACTTTACATTAAGATAACTTTCTTGATTGACGTTTAAGGTTATTAAGTAATATCAAACTTCATTGTGAACATATCTAATTACAAAAAAGTGAAGTTTCAAATTATCGTGTGTCTGTGTGTGAATGTGTGTGTGACACAGCTACAATTAGCGCAATTCAACATTTTACTTGCAACGACTAGTGTTACGGTTTTTATAAATTAGGCTATTTATGAGTAGTCTTGAATTTTAATAGATATTTATGTATTACCTATCAATAAGGGTGATGCCATGATAGTTATTGAGTTGTTAGTTATTTATTTAGATTTTGTTTTAATATTCGAAATACATATATGAAACCAACATTGTGCAGCCCTTGAAAAGGAACAATCCATTACCCAGTAGTTCATTATATATTCCGTTTGTTGCATTGAGTTAGATATCTCAAGTTGTCTAAATCACATCAGTATGTGTACCTACAGCTAATGATATATTGGGATAGGATTGTTTCATTTTTAAGGGCAAATGAGATTAGTACGATTCATCAAATGAATCTTGGAAAAGTTTCGATTAAAGTTTAAAACTAGACCACAAAAGTCAATATAGAACATGCACCAAATCGAACGAAAAATCGTTGCCAATCCGAAAGAATCTACATATTTTAGGTACATATCAACTGCAGTGACTATTTTTGGGCTTCATACTATTCTTGAAATCATATCAATTATCGATATCAGATCATCTTTGAATTATAGAATTTTTCTAATTATTACCTAGAGGTAGTAGCTGGTTGGATGAAGTCTTCATATGATTTCTAACGCAGTTCATCGAAACAGGTTCATAGCCGGAAAAAGAACGTCCTGTAGAACTAAAATTTGTGCTACTTTAGTTGAATGTCTTCCTAACGTATGGGCCTCAGTAGAGATGTAACCTGATGTTTTTCAGACTCGGGCTCATTATATTATATTATTGATGTCAATAACATAGTGTTTGTGTACGAGTATTAAACATATTATCATGTGCAATAAGTATGTGAAACTTTGTCAGTCGAAGTGTTCGAAATTTTGAGCAGAATCGGAACACATCGTCTCTCGAGTTTAATCATAAAAGACAAATAGTTAATTCATATCATAATATATAGTATTACGTAGGTTAGAGATTTTTCGTTATTTTTGTCCTGTCCCGCAATCGTTTTTAATTTGATTGGAGTTATTGAACTAGCCAAAATGCATCTCCACTGTTATTCAAAATAGCAGCAAAAGTTCAGTAGGTAGTCATCTTTTAGATCATTGGGCTATTTATTTGTTGGTAGTAATTGCTATTTATTGGTTTTGTTGATTTTCTTCTCCGTTTGCTAGTTATGATCTCGAAATGAATTGCAGAAGAAATAATAATAATTTTTGTTCGGTATTTTTGATGCATGCGAGTTTCCAGATCGTAATTCGTAAAAGGAGCTAGATTTGAATTCGAGATATATAATTGTCGAAAAAGTGTTTGAAATTACTTTGTGTAGTTTTCATGCGATTTCTGCATTCTACAATATATGTCGTAACAAAAATATTAGTTGAGTCAATTAACTGTGCCTCTAGTCGTGGTAGTCTTTCTTTGTCTATCACACTCCAAAGTACTCTATTTACCTACTCGCTTGTTTCTCTCTGTGCTGTGATAATTTATGATGGCAAATAATTTATATGAAGTATAAACTATTTGATGATCTTAGCAATAGTACCGACAGGAAAAAATAACACGATGGGTGAAAAGATATTTTCGACTCCATTCACTTGTCTTTACAAAGATCGAAAACCACTTGAAAAGAAAAGGATCTCTTCGGTACATCTTTATCGTTTTTGAGTTAAGATACATCACCCGATAGCTTTACGTCAAAAAAAGTCATTCTGTCAGAAATGGAAAGACTTTCTGCTATTGATGTTACTTTTTTTACTTCCGAATGAAATGTTGTATCAGTTTTTTTAAATAACACGCTGTCGATTTTGAATGTTTGATTCAAACCAGGTTCTGATAATTATTAAACAGTGATTCTTAATATTTTTTTTTCAGGTTGATTATCATGTGGTACCTTCTGATAATGATGCCATTTTGAGATATTATTTTCACTTTGTAGCTCCACTCCATAATAATAAACGGTATCGATAACTCATTGAAACTATTGTCAGCCATTTGATAATTGAACAGAAGTTACTTTTACATCAAATTCACTCCGGTATTTTAATGTTTCTATAGTTACAAATAGGATGATTAAAATGTCAACTACAATACATATACCAAATACCCCCAATACTTGAGATACCCCTAATTATTTCGTACAGTCACGAAAAAATTCTAGGAAGCAGCTAAGTAAAACACTTGTCAAAATTCAAATGATTTGAAAAAATTTATGACAATTCAATTTTGAGCATCGTATTGATGGAGGGCCGTCTTATATAAATTTGAGCCAGCCACTTATCACAGTCAACCAGCTTGAAATTGTGGATTTGGTCGGGACGTACTATCAGTAATGCGATTTATCAAGTCGGTTTTCAATCATTCGAGCCCGCAGGCAACTGCCGCCTTCCCACGTATCAGTTGTTCGCAGAAAAAGTAGTGGTTCAGTTAAATAGTTGATGATCTAATTGTAACCTGATCAACTTGCCTCGTTCATACTGCATTGATTTTTCACAAAACGATAATTATTTTCCACATCTGAACATCGGGGATTAGAATGACGTGTTGACATGTGCATTATTTATAGAATCACAGAAGAGATAAATATTCCAGTTTCTGTCAGGGTTATGAAATGATCAAGTCTGAAATTGTGCGAGGACCAATAGAAAATAATCCCTGAGAACTTTTGCTTTGAAAAAATTGTGCCATTGAGTAAAATTGACCAAAGAAATTTGTGGAAGGTACATGATAATGCAACTGACAAAGAAGTAACCCAATTTGAATTCAATACAATTTTTGTGATCTCGAAAAAAGATCAAACTCAAAAGGTGGAATTCATTGAGTATTCTCTTAAGAAAGAAAATGCGAACCAAATCATTGACTGAGATTAGCAAAAGTAAGGTGATCTTCAAAAACGACCATACCACCTCAATTGTCAGCATAACGGTTGATTGTTTAGTACAAATGACTCAGCGCATTAATCTTTGATATGGTTGATTGATGCTTATACAGCACTCTCCCCACGAACCAAAAATGAATGAATCTCTTGTTATATATAGACTTATTTATTGAATTATTTATTTTTATTTGATTGGTGATGGCAAGTTGTTGAATTTGTTCGTCGTGTAAATTATTAGGAGTTTTTTATTATATATTCTATGGAAATTACTTATGTTGTAGAATGTATACGAATGTTGATCAATATCGTCGCGATTGTTGATTTTCTGTATATAAGTATATACGTTAGGGTTAATGATTTTAATCACAGAGGGAGACAAAGAACACACCATATACCCACCCACAAGGCTTACACGTTCAAAAATACATGAAAACATGCATACATACATACCGAGCAACATAAAACACAAGTAATATTAAGTAAATGTATGTATTTTCTGATGCTGTGTGTGTATATATATATTTTAAAATTATTTGAAGTATTATAATGCAATTGTATGCCAAATATTTCTAGAAGTTTATTCTTGTAACAGTATTGTTCTTAAAGACAGTATGGTAACCGCATTAAGGGGAATATTTCTTGTTACAATAATACAATTTCTAGTTTCAGTATTACTGGAAAGTCAATTCGTTTTTTTCAATAATGTAAATACATAAGTTATACTTCATTGCAAAATCAAGTAAATTCATTACAATTAATGTGTGTTTTTGAACTGTAAGATTTCCTTTTTCTCCTGAGTCCGATTTTTCCTTCAAAAAAAATGTGGAAAAAACTGGGTGCGGCGAAGAATCAAATTGATGTTTTTATAAAGTGAGACAATAGTAGAATGGGGGGCATTTCAGTATCGTAATATATAGGGCAGTTTGAACCTCTTCTATCTGATTACCCTTAAAGGACAAGGTAGAAAGTTACATAAAAAAGTAACGATCAAGTATCATTCCTAAGCAGGACCGATTGTTACTGTAGTTGGGCACCGAATGAGTATATAGCAAGGGCTGTCTGGGGGAATCAAACAGTGGCGGAAGTTCTCAACTAAATTATATCAGAGGTCAATATTTTAATTCTTGAAGAAATACACACACACAGGGTCATAAGTATCCAATTACATGATTTCGCAGTTGGTCTTGTTAATCACTCTCTACGCCATACCTCGGGAGTATTATGGTTATTCGTCATCCAGGAAATGTGGCAGAGTCATTCCCTATCCAACACTGAAAAATTTTCGAAAGGAAAATCTCTGCATGTTGGGGGGGGACCGTACCCACGACCTTCAGATCGTGAGCGGGCGCGGAACCATAGCGCCAGCCGTATTTTTTTTTATAATAATATAACGTTTATTGCTCCCAAGAAATAACATGTATTTATAATAGGGAACATCTTGATTTCAAGCAGTTGAATTAAATGAGAAAAATAGTATTTTTTATTATTGCAAAACTAACCATAAATGAAAGCTCCATATTCGTACTCTACTGAAAAAAACATCATAAAGAATGAAATCTCCCTTCACCATTGAAAAAGACATTCAGTTTGAGAGTTATGTAAATATTTAAAAATTGAGATATCACAATATTTGACCTCTTCGAGCGCCCGCGCCCGCCACTGCTTTATTCTTCCGGTGTGCCCATCAGACTAGTGATTCAAAGCTCTATTACTTCGGTAGATCATTTCCAGGTACGGATCGTCCGTGTACCATTCACTTGATTTTTCATCTAGCTATCTCTTGGTTATCAATGTCAATGCTACTGAACTGGATCCATATCCGCCAAGTAGTACCTATTTCTTTTTTTATTTTGTGGGATTATTGCTGAATGTCCATAGATCCGATGTCAGACGTTGCAATAGTTTGTCTGATCGGTGCAATTATAGGCTTAAGATTGGAATATTGTACTCACACCAACCAGAAAAACTTTCTCCGAAAGTCGGCTCTGAGAGAATTCAGTTCAAAATAACGGATCTTGTTGGTGCTCTAGGGGAAGGTGTTGTACTTTGGGTCAATATTTATATTTTGCGATGTAACTTCTCGTTAAGTCATTCAAAAAATAAATCTTCAGAGAAATAAAGTGACTATAGTCGGGCTGTTCAAAAGATAGAAATCAAGGACGCGTGAACAGTAAATACCTGTATAGCCACACCTTCTAAATTGAAATAAATGAACTGTTTACATTGTACTGTACTCATTTGTGCTTTGTATTTACGTGTGTTACGTTAATTAAATAATATGGATGGAAACACTCTTTCACCTCCAAGAAAAAGATAAAAAAAAGACATTTAACTGTAGAGGAAGAAGGTGTAATAATGAACACTTATAATGAAAAAGCATCCCAAGAGTTGATGGGAGGACGACGCGGCGACGTTTTTGTTGAGTGGTGTAAATCGGACTTGTAACATTCAAAGTTCAAAGAGTGCGTGCCGTTCACGTGATCATTCTATCTTTTCAGCGGCTACACTATAATAATTTTGACAGTCATCGAATCCAACAATACAGTTTTCATTCAATAAAAATATTTTTCATTTATCTCAGAGGTCATTATTGAATATAAATTAATAAAGGAAACATGATTCAAAAAACATGTTCCAACCAAATATTACTCGTCAACTGATAATACCATTTCTCCTAATCACCACAGTCGACGGTTAAGTAAGTTATGGTGTGTAAATGGTTATGATGAAGAAAGAATGCTCACAATGTCCTCTCTTGAGAAATCATGAGTTTCTGTACATCCAAGTTCATCCTCATTACACCCACAATTAATTATTTCGGCCAAATAAGTACTATTTCACGGGTTTCTTTCCAGACACTCACGGGAGTATACATCTTGCTCTAGCATAAACTCAAATGATCAAAATTATTCACTCTCTCAGTTTCTTCGTCTCCTGTAAATGCTACCTCGAATGTTTTGCCACAGTACTGTGGTTTTGTCATCACTGAAACTTGATTCATTTTTCCCCTTCCTTTTCTTCGGAATCAGATAACTTCTTTGGCCTGACCCGACTGACTGCGGGACAACTTCAGATATCAATTTAAAAAGTTGGGAAGATGCAGTAGTTATTTTCGCAACATGGAAAGATGAAGAAATAGGAAATATCATAAGATTGTACCTTGGTCCGGTCCAAGGTACAAGACCCATTTGTGATATGAGGTATATATAATCTTTGGCTCTATTCAACTCTCACTTATTTCATTATATTAGGTTGTGTGTTGAACCACAAATAAAATGATCAGTGAGCTGAGGCGATTTATTTCAATGGTGTAATAGCAAAATCACTCAATGTTTATCAATAAACTGGAGATTATGATAATTCTGAATACTTACATCGCACATTGAAATATGCTAATTAATTGTAATTAATACTGAGTGCCGTCTATGGTACAAAAGAAACCACTAATTACGATGAAGAGTAAACTGAATACTTGAGTAGGTAACTAATTAAAGAAGAGCGCTAAAGGAGGTGATGAAGGAATGAATCAACACTTTTTAGTCAGAGATTGAACAGTGAATCTGATACTGAGAATATTTGGTTGAAGTGTTCACTGAATATTTATAAGATGCCTTAAAACCCTGGTGTTGAGACTTATGACTAATGAAAGTTTGGGGTAAAAATGGCGACACATGCCTACTTTGATAATAGGCATCACGACCTCTTCCGTTAAATCAGTTCAGATGGCTTTGCAATGAAAAGAGTTACAAATTTCCTAGGAAATGTATGAACAGTCGGCTGGATATAGTTTTACTTTTGGACGCTAACCGATCGACAGCTCATTTTATTTGTATAGAATACCCGCCAAATTCTCCATAATTGTGCTCCTTTCATTTGATCTAATTTTCATGAATACGACATAGAGACAATAGAAATATTTGTGGAAAGAATATTTCGAAGCAAGAGCAACAATGTGTGGCGATGAATAACGTGTGCTTCTTTGATTTTATTATGCAGAAAGAGTGAAATAGGCCTGTCTTACCAAATTTGAAATGCGAGAACTTCTGAACTAGGAAAAAGTTTTGTGTAGATATTTGACAACAAAACTCTACCTCGAATCAAATAGTCAACTTGAAAAAGGAACGATTTTCAAACATGTTTCCATTATGCTTCAAAGTCATTGCGTGAATGATAATATATATTCCTACCTATGTAGATCACATTTAATATCCATCGGTAGGTACTGAACATCGCAAATCGTATATATGGCTCATTTATACTTCTGGTAAGGTAAGTACAAAAATCGGGAATATCGCCCCTGTTACTATCTCACAAGTTTCAAATCAACAACTGTACGTACCACTGAATAAGAAACGAAATAAACTTTATAAATAGCGAACTCAAAACTACGATGAACACTAGGAAAACCCATAATCAGCTGGAAGTGGGACCCTGCATCTTTCAGAAAAAAAACTCGATATCAAATCATTTGATGTTGTTTTGTAATGGCTGACAATTGACGTCAACTGGCAATGCAATTGGGAAACAATCCACGATACGTAAAAATGACATGAAAGTGTCGCCATATAATTCTACACAATATCAATTCCAACACTAGGCCCATTAGGCATCTTGGATATTTATTTCAAATGCCATATCGACATGATTGACGTGCTTGATATTCTTGATTGTGGTTGAGGTAACAGGGGTAGCAAAGATAAAATTACGTTGATTTGACGATTCTCTAAATATTATTATCAACTGGATTTTCATTTTTTAAATTTCAAGATAATTATTTAAATTACTCGAAAATATATTTTTCCTACAAAATGTTTAGTTTTATCAAAGAGTCCCCTCTTCCCAACATGTATCGATAAAGAGGTAAGCTGATTTGTTGTACTTCATCGCGGTCCTCCAAATAAATACCATTGACGTAATATAACATGGACTGGACATTAGAGTGAGAGGATTGATCCCCACGCCTAAAACGGCATGAACATATTAAACTAAGGGCAACTGCGTCACCACTTACGAAAGACGTCACAATGTATCACTTGTTGCATATTTGCATAGCCAAAAACCCGTTTTACAGTAATGTGAGATATAATACTTCTCGAAGGAATGTCAAATCTTATACCTAAGACAACAATGATGTCCAAATTTTTTCAATGCCAATTTTGAATAATCTATTGCTTCAGTTGAAGTGAATGGGAAATTGCTATGGCCACTGAATGAAAACATGTAATTTTTTTAGAGTCGAAATCATAAGAGTGGATTTTTCAATGCATGATATATTTATAATTAAAAAAACAAATTTTCAATTCACATACTGAAAACTTTATGAATTGAACATTTCATTACAGTGAAGGTCGTGAGAAAAGTATCAATATATCGATATTAAGTAAATATATATATATATATCTATATATATATATATATATATATATATATATATATATATATATATATATATATATATATATATATATCGATAAAAATCTATATATGACGAATAAGGAATACTATGTATACGAATCGAGCTATTCTAGTGAATCTTGAATAACACTAAATATTGGTTATTTAAAATAACTGTTATAGAAGAATATTATGAGGCACCAGTGATATTTCTGAAATATCTTGTTGGTACATAGTGGTGCAATGAGATATATTATTCAATACCCGAAAATATTGACTATTGAAAATTTTCAATATGCACCATAATTTCATTTAGTCCCATTCTTGAATATTTTTCAATAATATTTGAGAAATAGGATACCAGAAAAGAACTGATTACCTACGGAATCTAATCTAAGTATGCAACAAATATTACTCATGACGTAACACATTATGACGATGACGACTATGACGCAGATGCCCTTAGTTGGTTCGGGCCGCAAGAACTTGTATTTGAGGGTTAAGCGACACCCAGTCCATGTTATATTACGTCAATGATAAATACACATCAGAAAATCATTAAATGAAATATCAAATTATTTGATGCATTTTGCTGTTGCAGCTGAGTTATACCAGTGCGCATGCGCAGAGCATTGATTACTGCGTATCAAGTATCCTAAGCAAGATGCATATATTCATCCCAAGTTTTTGTCAAAAATTTGGCTAGTTGACCACGCGTTTGTCTCTCGAGACATAATTTCAGCATTTATTTTCGTGCAGTGTGTATATTTTGATTTAATCTGACAATTTATTCATCATTGTCAATCAGTTCCCTTCCATTTTTGATTTTGATGAATGGAGCCTAATTTTCCAGATGAAGGTTTTACTACAATTCATTCGTCAAGTTATTGTATCGCTTTTTGAAACCGGATAAATTTTACGTGGATCCTCATTCGCCGACGGCTAAAAAAAATTTCTTCTTGACGATGCTGGTAAGTTAAGACTCCTCATTAATCATGATTCACATACGGTGATCAACTGATAGCAGAAAAGAAGTCGTATGCCACGGGCGTGGAAGTTCTCAAAGCTATATTTAGTCAAAACCTATGAACGAAATCTCTGCTAGACACATGTTAGCCTCTAGAAAAGAATCACCTGATGAATCAATTGATCAGTATCATCAAGAATTGCAGCTATTGAGTGAAAATTGTAAATTTGCAGCCGTGGATGCCGAAGCTCACAGGAATTCGAGGTGCATTCTCACCAGATCCGTTTGCGACTTTTAGAGTTCCATACATCGATCAGTATATTATTTGTTGTCTGAGATCAACCTCAGATCACCTATCTATAAAGACTCTGATGAAGATTAATTTCATTTTTCAAATGTTAAACAACAAATGTTTGTGGTTCACTCAGGAATACATCTACTTAGATTTCAAAAAAGATGTTTCCACTTGATGTTGTTACGAATATGAAAACGAAAATAACAATTTTTGTCGAACTAGTGTAGTTGACGAAAAACACACTAACCTAGTATGTGATATTTATGTCCTACAGTTACCATTGAAAAAATTTGTCAGTAACAATTTCTGAGCGTAGGACCGGAATACCGTACCACGCATTTTGTAGGACAACGTGGGTGTTGATTAATATAAATAGCACTTTTTTTTTTAATTATTCATTTAACGTCGGCCTATTTCCGCTACCAAGGTCAATCACCGACGCCGGTGAGCACACTTCCCCCAACCGGAAATTTTGCCGAACCCTCTGGTATTCCAACCAGAGGTAGGGATCTTTAACGAGCCCAACATCCATGGACTCGGGAACGACGGCTTAACGTCCCCTCCGAAGGACGACATATCCTCAATATATCTTGTGCTCATTGATATATTGTCTGCGAGCTATGATATGCTACTTCGCTGCAGCTGTACGGGCTTTCGACACGGTATTTCCCTGTATGGTCACCCATCCAAGTACTAACCACGCTCGGCGTTGCTTGACTTCAGATATCGAATGACTGTCAGTCAACCTGAAGAGCTGGGCCATGCCCCATAAATAGCACTTAAACAACAGAAAAAAAAAATCAGCTGGAAAGTAATCAATTTTCGTGACGTCTTTATCAATACATGTTGAAAGGGGGACACTCTCTGATGAATCCATACTTTTTGTAAGACGAATATTTTTAAATTTTTGAGAATTCTTGCTACTCCTGTTAGCTACCATAAGCGAAAATTTTTGTCTCTTCGAAATGAAGCTATTCACGAAAAATTAGCTTGATAGTAATAAATAGCAAAAACGTACCGTGGATCCTAGACTAATTCATGCAAAATTCCCTAAATTCTCAAATTATGAATTGATTATAAGTGGAATTTGGAAGCTTTTCATGGAACTTGATTGGTAATGACAATTGTACTATATTCTATTCCTCTTATGGAATATTGTCGTTACTTCTTAGATTATATTCGTATTAGCGTGGAGAAGACATCGAGATCCAGATCAAAACAGTTGACATCTCAGATTTTTTTATATGGAAGTAAGGTAGGACCTTTTTGGTCCCTCCCTGGGGTCAAAGTAGCTCAGATGGTCTCCGTGACAACCAGGACGAAATCAGTTGGCAAAAACACAAATACAAACCCCAATGATTTACACATCCACTCAAAACGACAATCACTTATTACAAAAACCATACTTACAAAATAAAAACCATACTTACAAAATAAAAACCCAACAACACTGAATTTACCTGCCCTATCGGGCAGAATCGCACTACTGACCACATCTGACAATCTTGTTATCAATCAGGGACCCGCCCTCAATTCTCCGATCAAAGACCTATTTATCAGATTGAAGGAAAGGAAAGCCCTGTAATGTTCAAAGAACGCCGCGTGAATCTAGGGACGGAGATACCAATTAACATTCAATTTGAAGTTTGTAAGCCACAGGAAAAACCTCTCTCAGCAAGGAGTTCCAAAGCTCAGATGTTTTATTGAAAAAAGATCCCTGAGCAAGAGAGGTTCGAAAGGTCCCCAAATTCAGAACAAAGGGGTGGGAATTCTGTACGCGTCGAGTCATCCGTGTAGATATTACCAATTGTGGAACGATTGATAACAATTCAGAAGAGCACCGACCGTGAAAATATCTATAGAAGAGAGACAAGTGTCCTACCCTTCTACGATGTTCCAATGAAGTGAGCGAGTCTGTGAGCGAAGAATCACCAACAAGACGAATTGCCTTTCTCTGAATAGAATCGAGAAGCCGCAATCAATGTTTTGGTGCCGAACTCAATACATGAGAACTGTATTCCCAGAAACCCAAGTTTCTGGGAAGCACCTCCAGCGATCCATCTCACATGATTTTCCCATGAGAGATTATCACTGGTCGTAATTCCTAGCATCGAGATACTTGACTTTGTAGGAATAGTAACTCCTGATATCTGAATACTATATGATGATAGATCGGCTTTCCTTGAGAAGAGACATGCCGCGGTTGTTCTAGCATTAAACTCCATCAAGTTTATGTTAACCCATTCAATTATTTTCAACAAGTCTGTCAAGTAGATGTTTTCTCGAGCAAATCACTGATATGAAGGAGAAACGAAGTGGGCGCCAGAACTGAACCGTGTGGAACACCTTCAACTAATCAAAACCCAGTAATTAATTGTTGACAATTTTCAAATCAACAGAATATCATTCTTGCTACTCCTGTTAGCTACCACAATCGAACATTCTTGTCTCTTCGAAATGAAGCTATTCACGAAAAATTAGCTTGATAGTTATAAATAGCAAAAACGTACCGTGGATCCTAGACTACTTCATGCAAAAGTAGTTTCCCTAATTCTCAAATTATGAATTGATTCAGTGGAATTGGGTAGCTTCTCATGGAACATGATTGGCATGACAATTATTGTACTATATTCTATTTCTCTCATGTGAATATTGTCGTTACTCCTCAGGCTATATTCGTATTGGTGTGGAGAAGACATCAAGATCCAGATCAAAACAGTTGACATCTCAGTTTTTTAAAATGACAAGCCAGTGGAGGTTGAAATGTATCACGCAGAATGATCTTTCCAGGCGAAACGTTTAATAGTGTATCGTTGGTAAGACCCCCTGAAAACCGTTTTCTTCCCTGAGTATCCATCTTTAATACCTTACATTCTCCTGGCTCACATACTTACCTATCATCACATTCACGGCCGCCCGCTGTAAGTGACCGAAATATCTTCGTTGTGGCCTTGGATAGCGTGAGATACCTATCTAATGCACTATTTGCTTTCTGTATGACCTCACTTCGAAGTTCAATGTTTCGGCACCCAAATAGATTGCAAAACACTTGAGTATCATCATTTGATTTTCGAATTTTACGGTCCAAACTTTCTGCAATATTTGAAGTTATTCGGCTAAGATTGCTAAGAACAAATCTACATGTGTACCTCCGAGCATTGGCAATGACATAAATGGGCAAATGAGCCATCTCAAATACAAGATTATGTATTACATACCAATTGTTAAACTGCAAAAGAATTGCCTAATTTGGTAATTGGTACCTCAACCTACTTTCAAACAAAATTGGAAATCATATAATCGGTGTACCTACTACAACGAAATACGTCGTATATCATTTTTTATTATTTGTGTTTAATCATACTGAGTACAATAAAAATGTGTATGATTAGCCCGCCGCGCCGGTGGCACGTCGTCTCTTGAAAAACTAATGCAAAGGTTAGTTCTAAATATAGGATTTATAATTTGTAAAATTACTTTCTCCGACTCTCTAAAATTGTTTATTTTGCCGCGGGTATAGCATTTCATAATTCTATTACAGGAAAAATTCGTTCAGTGACTTCCGATATAAAAGCTGCGTTTCAGGATGGTTTTATAGAGCCATGAATCTTTATGAAGTAGTACCTCGCATTTACTTACAGAAGACGGTATTCCTTCCGAGGTTTTTTGGGTCTGTAACCTACCACAATCTGAGAAAATAAGAATTGATATTAGAATGAATACAATTACGAAGATTGCCAACAAGAGCTATTTGCATTTGAACAGGAATTTGAGTATAAGTTTTGGGGTTGCAGTAATAAATTGAGTTTGGCCTGATAGAGTGAAACTCTTTACTAAATTGTCGAGCTTTCAAAAATCTTTATTTTCTTTTGGAAGACATTAATGTGAGATTAGATATAAAACAGCAGAGGTAAAATCCTTGTCCATCACAAACAGAAAAAACATTTCTCATCAAAAAACATTTTTGTCAAAAACTGGAAAACATGTCTCCGAAAATATCACTAGGAAAAAATGGATCTATTCATCCATATTAAATTGAGGTGCACGAATTTATACATTGCAGAAGATAACAGAACAATTTTGGAAAAAATCTTTACATTTTGAAACTAACCACTTGTGGGGTGAACAGAGCACATTTTAAAACGAAAAGAATTTTTCCAAAATTGCTGTTATCATCTGCACATGAATAAATTCGTGCACCTCAATTCAATATGGATGAATGGATTAAAATATGTCATTTTCTCTTAGTGATATTTTCGGAGACATATTTTCCAGTTTTTGTAAACGTTTCTCATGAGAAATGTTTTTTTCTGTTTGTGATGGACAAGGATTTTACCGCTGCTGTTTTATACAAAAATAATTTAAATTTCAATATCAATATTCATAATAAAAATCATCGTTGTGAAAAACATTTTTGAATTATCATTTACTCATGTTTTCTGCTTCCGTATTATAATCTACTCGCATGTATGCGTGTAAACCTATGTCAAATACAGAATACAAATCGAAATATTTTAATCCGGTACAATGTGAAGATCTCTCAATATCAAATTTGTTGGCATTGAGATTTCAATTCATTTCGAATCCGATTTTATACTGAGAATAATTGCGGGTTGAAAGGTCAGACCTCGACTTGAGGGTTTCGAAAGATAATAACTTGTTCGGAAAACTATTTATGGCAGATACAACTATTCTGTATTTAACATGCCAACAACAATTCAAAATATTTTTTTCTGATTGAATATACCTGCATTGGATACATCAGTGGTAAAGTTTCCCCGTACTTTTTATTTCGCTCTGTCGATTGGCTTGTGCGTGACCTGAAATAAATACGAATACTTTATAGAAGACATGAAGTAATCGACAAACACATCATACGCTACAGAGAGAATATCTGACAAATACATTCGCATTGTGTGTCTTTCAAGGAGTAATAACAAATGCGAATATGGTTCATCTTTACATTCAGGTTTAGCGAATAATGAATTCTTTATTTCGTGGAAACTTCTGCGCAATCTGATTCTCATCTCTTATCAGTCTTCAAAAATCAATGTGATACTACTGATTCAGCTCAGTTTGCATTAACATCCCATAAACATCAACTGTATTAGACAATGATATGTCATATAGTACGAATTAGGCCAAAAATAATTGTATACTAGTATATTATGCAACAATCATGTATTAATAACCATTACATGAAAGTTCCATACGCTATTTTATCTACACCCGATAAATAGTGAAGAACTACAAATATTATATTTATATTTTTATTGCACACAATAACACTAATTAAACGAATTCCTTTGAAAAATTCTACAGAATTGTTATTAATGGTATCATTTCGAGAAATTAAACGATGAGAAATGAAGAGAAGATCAAAAATTAAAAAAAAAATATTACTCGAGGCCGGAATCGAACCCATGTCTCTTCCAACTAGTCCAACCAGCTATTATAATCTCAGCGCCTTAGACCGCTCGCCTGCGGGGAGCTCAGAAAATTTGATTGAAAAAATAAAGAGATAAATCATGCATTTGTTAAATGAAGAATGTAATCATTCTAACTGTATGTCTGCCGGTGAAGGTGTCGAAGGTGATTCTCCCATATCCTGGTATCAGACATTTTGTTATGATTATCGAAGATTGGCTATATTCTTGAAAAATTCAATACCTATACCGATTTTGACTTGAGAAACGTCAAATGCAGAGCATGCACATCACGCTTGATTGAAATATAATGTGTTTCTATTGGTTGAAAATCTGTATCGTAATGGAAAAATCTGTATCGTAATGGATTTCATTATACAACGGGTTTTGGGCATATAAGTGTATTATTAGAGTACGGGTGCAGATAAATTATGGTTTATATAAGGTGATATGATATATTTGCCTGATTTGGAAAAATATGTTCAAGTTCTCTGACAACTCATCGTCCTGCTGCAAAATCATTGATAATCACCTTCAAAAATATGCCTAAGTGACACCTTATGAATTAAAAACAGTAGATACAAAAATTCTGTAATCCCACTTTAATTTTCAAATCATATCCACTACAAAAATCTGAAATTTCAGAGGCATTGACAGTGACAGGCCAGATTCTATTATACAGGGCGAAATGTAATTAATGTTTTTCTAAATCCTACCATAGGTACGGATTATGACTCCTCATTTCTCTTTCCATACATGACTTTCTGTTCCAGGTGGAAAGTTTGTTGAATTGAATGAAGCGAATAAATGCGAAGTAATGATATCTGTGAACTTGGACCACTCTGTCCAAATAGTAAATACAATATTTTCTGTGTTTTGCTGTTTCATCTGGGAGCAGATAATAATTCGGAAATTTGAAGGAGAAATTTGTTATAATGAAAAAAAATGGAATGGAGATTTTTTTATCACGAGTGTCCCTTCCAGAGCTTCCTAAGATCCAGCTCAACAAGACACCTAATCTTCGAACGATTTGACCGAAAAACATTCTGCCTAAGGATTGTGCGTGGTCCTTTCCAGAACGAGGAAATATTTCTATTCTGACTGGTTCTGGTGAATCCTACCGATGATTCAGGTGGGAGCGTTTCTACCAGATTTTTTTAATCCCGATCTGAAGTTTTTATCGATGATTCTCATATATTCTAACGATGGTGCCAATTTCACTGACATTCTCCGGTTGCTGCAAATGATGTGGTATGAGCATTCCCGTTCATTACTAAAGACATTCTCCACACAATCACACCATATGGGATTGACACATTATTTACAAGGAATTCGAAAAACTATACCAACAAGGTGAAGAAATTGATCTCAACCACATTCGTCTGCGAATAATGCAGTTATGAAATAAAGAAAAACGGTTCAGATTTGTATGATACGTGAATAGATTGCTAACAAACTTTTTTTTCATAATTGACAGGCGGAAGACTACTGCTATCACTGTATCAAAAGTGTTGGATTACAAGCCCGTTACACTCTTTCAGCGGGTCGAATGGCCTAACGCCTAACATGTTTCATGTTCAGAACGATGCTGCTATATGAAAGATTATGAATGAGACTGATAATATTTCAAGAGGGCCAAGACAGCTTATCTCGTGGAAATAGACTGAGAGAAAGAGAGGACAAGGGTCAGTAGAATCAGCATCGAGATTTTGTTAGTTGTACCTACATATAACATTGCAAACAATACAGTCTTTAATGAAGTCTATGCATTAGGAATTATTTAAATCAGAAGTTATCGAACCAGATTCAATAGGAAATACTTCACCATGATTAACAAAATCGAACATAAATTCAAAGAACATTAAAAAAACAAAAAAAGAATAATAAAATGAAATAAGGCGGAGACGAAACTGAAAAATAACGAAAAATATCGAAACAAACTTCAATGTACATCATTTTTATAGTCTTTCTTATTTAAGGATCTGATTTTTTACCCTATTCTATTTAATTTTCTTAGACACCGCAATATTTTAATGGTTCTTATAAAGAGTAAACGACTCGACTTTCATTCCTTAACACATCGAGAATAGGAAATATGCATGATTTTTTGTTATGTCACGTATTCATAATGTAGAAACGAATATAAATAGGCACGGAGATTCTCAAATTATTGTTCAAAGTTAAATTTGAAACTTTCAAACACCACCTTCTGTAGCGCTTGCTTTGGAAGATATCACAGGACATGTCCCGTGATTGTTTACTATTAGCGAATCATTTACTCAAAGATATTTGCAAGTTTTGTATTTTACCGATGTGCAAATACACCCGATAAAGTGTTATTTCATATTCCAAGTGATGCGAATGTACGAAAACATTAGTGATATCGGGTCTATATTGTTTCAAACCCCTTTTTATGTAAGTGTGCTACATTCATAAGCAGATTAGTGTGAATTAGTCAGAAGTATTGCATTAGCTATTCAGCAGTAGAAAATTCGGTTTGAAACCAACCTAACCCATATCGATTCATAATATACATCAAATCACTTCATATTTATGTCATATTCACAAAAATGAAGAAACGTATTATTCTTGAGTGAACCTCAATGATATGAAATTATATATACATTCTCATGATGTAGACGTGACATAGAAATATTTGGTGCAATTTCGATGACAAGTTATGTTAATGTTTTGGTATGTTATGAACTGTGTGTGTATTTATGATACATCTTTCGTCTTCGATTGAAAAAATTATATTATGTAGTAATCACTTTGCAGCTTTCACTCCTTCGACCTGTGCTCACGTGAAATCAAGATTTGATGCAAAATATATTATCATTCTGTCATCTGACGTGAGATTTCCTTTCTGCCTTGGTGACGCGTTTCGAGAGTTTGAATTCCCCTTCGTAATTCTTCACATTTATCTAATTCTTCATGGGTTTCAATAATAACTAAATGGAAAAAATACGTTTTGATTATAATGTGACGATAATGAAGATTCGAGAAAAAAATATTTGAGACAAATTTGAATTTCATGCACATTCCCTATTACCGGTCATCATCTCATAAACGGAATATATGATGACACGCGGCATCAATCAAACTTATCGATTTGAATGCCCCCAAATCCGCACCTATTGGTGTTGGACCATCCTCCCAGGTCCATCATCAATCTCGTCTCTACGCGCTACAAACGAAAACTATTATCTCTGAACCACTCTCTGCTATTCGTTTTCCCACTATTGCTTTGTTGAAGAAGTATGCCTAGAGTATTCACTTATTATTATTTAGTCTACCTCACCGACAGCTGTCGATCGAACGCGTTTCGCCGGTACTAATTTTTTGCGATCTCGGCGAATTTTTCGAAAATGTATGGAATTCTTCGCGTCTTCCTGATGGCCTTGCTAGCTTCTCGATGTTCGTTGGCATCATCTGCAAATAAGTTCAATACCGGTTTCAAAGATGCCGAGCTCGGTGAGTTCTTCACGTACACAGCTAGTTTGTATCGTTCGTTTTGTCGCTAATTGTTTTGTTTTGTGCTAATGAAATGCACCCATATACCGAATTTGTGTGTCAGACGAAATTGATACCACCTATAACCTCTATAAGAGAAGAATATATCTTTGGTACCTCAATTTCGCATATCCCAGACATTTCATGTCCCATATATGTTTTTACCATGCACCATAATGAAATTTCTTCAAGTTGCGTTGTTCTTTCATTTAGGGCCGGTTTTTCAATCTCCTGCTGAGAAACTTCGTGTGTCAGCTTAGTCCTCAGCAGCAAATCGAAGGGCTTGGCCGAAACATTCGATTGGCTGTTGAAGATTTAACTGACTATAGAGTTCGTTAACAGTAAATTGAAAAATTGGCACCTAGTCTAGCTGACAAGTTGAAAAGCAGGAAATCTCTTTATCTAGATAGGTTTCCTCAAAATCTGATCTAGGGCTTATTAGATTCACAAGGACGCCAGAAATATGTGCGAATAAATTATAGTCATTCTTGAACGAATTCAACAATCATTGAAATTGAGTTATCAGAAGAAAAGGGTTCAGCAAATCGTGAATAATTAAAAAACCGTTAGACGATGGTAAAAGAGATCTTTGGTCGGGGGTTATACCACGAGTGCCTCAAGTTTAATCGGTTGAAATGTGTGCTGCACTTCCATGATTTAAAAATTTTGCTTAGCATATGACTTGAGTCTAGGATAATTTGATTTTATCTTAAATTCTCATAGACGAAAGCGTTTGCTTGAAAGCAAAATTTTGAAAATCATGGAAATGCACGCATTTTGGTTGATTGAGCTTAGTGAAGGAGGGATATATTTCGCAATTATTACCAGAAAACATGTAAACTCAGCAAACTTCAAAATTGAACACTGAAACAATATAGTACCCGAGATAGTACCTGAAAAGTGAGCCATACGCCCGGTTTATTTTAATCAGTTTAATCGGTTAAAAGGTCTAGTGCATTCAATCGGGGGTTATATCAACAAAAAACAAAAATCTCATTATTCTGGGTATAAAACTATAAAATCAAAAATAAACTTTGGTTATAATATCGAATTTGTTTAAAAATGAAAAAATCTCTAACTAGTTTTTTTACCAAATTTATCTAAAATTTCGCTTTCTTCGGGTAGGTATTAATATTGTAAAACTCAACATGTTGAATCAGAATTGTACGATGCAAATATCATCTTCGGAATTGTCTCCGTTTGCAGTTTATTTTCTTCAATTTATCAAAGGGGAAACTCTCCCAACGTTAGCCTCCTTTCCTGGAATTGCAAATTCAGCCTACTTCAGAAGTTTAGAACGGAATTCCTCATTACGAAATGATTGACAATATGCTGTCCACCTTCGCTAACATATTTGGAAAGGTACGTTTTTTTTATTTTCTGAAAAATTGAAGATTTTTTCTGAAATTTGCCGAAAAACGTATTTTCCTTCATTGGCGCAAATCAGACCGAGAAGCCTACTAGAGCCGGACAAGGTCGGACAACAGACAAATGTTTGGCCGGATAGGACCGAAATAAGCCTAACATGATGGTACATATGGCAACACTAGTTGTGACAGCTATTTTCAATACGAAATTGAAACTAATGCTAGAGGTGAATTTTCGGTAACTCAAAATTTTTCAAATGAAAATCTGCCCTCTCTGAAAAGCTTTTCAAAGAAATGAAATACTGTGCCCCATTTTTACGGCTCAGTTCGTTGATAATTATATAATTTTATTATAATAAAATGTGATTTCTTTCTAAGCATTATTAATAAACCGTAGATCATATCAAGGTATTATATTATGACCATTTTATGACTGAAATGAGGTTTGAGTTGATCCTACTGAAAAATAACCGACAATATTGCCACATCTCATTTCAAGTTCAACTGGTTTACAAATTCGTCTTGCCCGAATGTGGATCTGCTTTTTGAATTATTATTTTATTCGTATAGTCGACGTGAGTCTGTTCATTTATTCACTAATTCATTTATTTGTCCAGTTTTTTCACGTAAATAAGCATAGAGAGATTCCGGAAACCGAATTCTCTGAATGTATTAATGCGAAACCTTCTAGATTATAGATCATGTTTTATACATAAAATACTGAAAAGTTTCCTTCTTTGGTTATTTATTTTTTCTAGAGGGGAAGTGTGCCGGGAACAGAAATGTATCACTCAGTATACCCCGGAAATGTATAAAGGGACATATTCCAACAAAAACTGTTCCATGAAGTTTTTCCAAAAGATCGATATTTTTCGAGTTATTCACGATTTAATACAATTTTTTTTTTGATGAAAAATTCGTGTTTTCAGGCGAAAAATCCGAAAACTTCCTGGTCCATCGAAGGAATTGTAATGATGAAAAATAAAGACTGTAAAAATGAAGAAAATAATTTCTCCTATTAAAATGGTCTATGTTGAGATTGAAGAGAATTATGGCTCGGTGGGAAAGATTTTTTGCTTGAATCATAGTATTCAACGATAAATAATGAAAATTCAATGCATTTTTCGGAGAAAAACTGATGGAACATTTTTGTGGTTCTTGAAAAGCCCCTCGAGTTGAGCACAGTGAGAAGTTGATTGCATTATAACGAAACGGTAATAAAATTATTGGAAAAAATAAGCGATAAAGTGTTTGATTTCATTATAATTCATGCAATCCAATTGTTTGTTTCTTTTAGGAATGCTAATTTAAAGAAAATGATGTGAATGAAAAACATATTTTTCGAATTCCCCAAAAAAATATATATTTTTTTGAAAACGATTCTAAAATTTGAAGGAGATACTCGAAAACTGATAGACTATAAAAATGGAGGTTTATTATGAACAAAGAGTTTGGGTGCCCCTTTTGTCTCTGTAGGATGAAAAATAATAGGAATATAACGGGTAAAAGTTGTATTTAGCGCACCACTACTTCCAAACCTCAACTTTATGTCTATGAAAAGTTTGGGCATATTGAAAATTGAATAATACGTTTTTCATTATTATCATATTCCTGTCAAGAAATACTTCTAACGTAGCCAAATATTTGATTGCATGATTAAAATTGAAATAAATTAGTTTGGTTAGAGGCTGGTCAATATCTAGGGGAAATGGTTAATTGTGTTTCATTGATCGAATTTTAGTGGACCACAGGAAATTTTTCTTTATAATGGGTCCTTGGGGGGTCTTGAATGATCTCTGATTTTTCTTTGTACTTTCCCCGCGTTCTAATAAATGATCCATTTGTTTATTTACATTTTTCATGCGATTTCGGAGTTATGTAGAATCTGCGGAACAACCGCGAATTAAAAAATTATTAGCCATAAAAAATATATATGTATTCGGAAACTAGAGCATCTTGGCTTCAAAACGATGTGCATGGCAAGTCGATAAAATGGCTAATAATTTTTTAATTCGCGGTTGTTCCGCAGATTCTACATAACTCCGAAATCGCATGAAAAATGAAAATAAACAAATGGATCATTTATTAGAACGCGGCGAAAGTACAAAAAAAAATCAGAGATCATTCAAGACCCCCCAAGGACCCATTATAAAAAAAAATTTCGATAAAAGACCATTTTTGAAAAAAATGTAAACAAATTAATGAAACAGATTCGAAATGGTGCGGAAAAAACTTTCACAGCTTATTAAATCTTTTTGCCAAATAACAAAGAACTTCGAAATACATGGAATGATAGGTACGGGTTTCCCCATTATATTGAACTTTGAATCATTGAAAAAGGTCAGTTCTTGCCTGAGTTATGAAACAATTCGTCCGCCCGCCTTCAGGCGAGTGCATAGACAACAGAATTCCTATAGAGAAAGCGGCAACTGAAATGAGGAGAGTTTTGGGTCCCTTTATCTCGAAAACTGTTGAGTTTTCGGAAAAAATGATAAGGGTCATTTTCGTAGATCATGAAACGATCTTTAATTTCTGTGTGAACGAAAATTCTCTAATTCGTATATTTAGCCAGATATTGGCAGGAAATCCATTTTTCTGGGTTTGGGGGGCCATTTTCGGCCATTGCTATGAACGCAATCGTGTTAAGTGAAGAACGCATAGACTTGTTCACAGCTTTCCCTAGTTTCGGATCTTCAGTTACTGGACTAAATATCAAGACCGAAAAAACAAAAATGGAGAGTACTAATTGATACAATATCATCTATTGATTGTCAGATAATAGTGCGTGATGAATTTTTGAAAGATACTAATGAGCATCGAAAAGGGTCTACGTTACTTTTGTTAAAATTTCGAAGTATTCGAGACAAAGGACAATTGTAACCATTATTGGTAGTACTATGAAACTCTATACTACATAGAGTTGGATGTCTTGTGCAATATACATTTGCATTCGAGTTGACTTCAGATAATGAGTTTGGACAGTTGATTTCACCATTGAGAATATTGAACATGAGGGTTGATTCGGAAATAAACCGGAGATCTTCAAAGGTAAGTAATTTGAGAGTTTGCAGTGTATTATGATAATCGAAGTGAGAAAATGTGCCCATCTTAAAAGAAACGTGTCATGCGAATTCAATATATACATTCTCAATTTGAGATAAATATATCACATTCGTAGAATGGAGACCAATATTCGAGTAAGGAACGGACCAAAGAACAGTATAAAGACTTCTTTGTTTCACTAGAAAAATGCTTACCATTACGGAATATGAAACCTAGCATTTTGTTACCCGAAATTTGAAATTGAGCTCTTGAGAAATAATCACTCCCAAATCCTTGATTTCAGTCACTCTGCTGGATTCAGACAGATCCGAAATTCGATCGTTCGACGATCAGATAGCTTTCTGATTGGTCTAAATTTAAATTTCGACCAATCAGAAAGCTATCTGATCGTCGTACGATCGGATTTCGGATCTGTCTGAATCCAGCCTTTAGGATAACGCTATTGATATCTCCTTCTACAGGCCATAATTCTCTTCAATTCGGACCTAGAGCATTGTTATTCTTGATACTTTTAATTTTTCAAGTTACTCGCATAAAACCGTTCAAAAACAAACAATAAAATCAATCAAAGTGTTTTTTTAATACCTTATTACAAATTTGAATCAAGTGTCAGTCAAATCTATCAGATAATGATCCTGATGAAAAATTGAAATCACTCTCACTCTAGTTCATCACAGTGGCACATTATATTTCAGAAAAAAATAAATTCCTCCAGTGAATCAAAAAATCATGGGTCATCCTACTTTTTGCGAAGTTGAAACTGCACGATCTGAAACATCCGTTGATGAATTTGTTTGGGTGAAGCTGTTATTATGAAACCACCAGCCGATAGTATCAAATATGTTACATTCTCATAGGATTTTATGCATTTACTACTTAATTGGACACATAAAAGTTAGTTAATACTATGTGCCTGAACATTCTTTTCGTCAATTGGTACCAATTTGGATTCAACGCTTCTCACATTTTGCTGTGAAGCACCAACCTTGTATGACACAACTGCTTAATTGACCTTGGTTAATTTTCAAATAGATGCGAGATATTCAATTCAAAATATTTGCGGCGAACTCTCAAAACCTGTTTATGGTCATCTCCATTTTCTAGCGAATCTTTCAACAATTAAACTACCGAAACGAATACGGTAATTATACATTAGGCTTGATCTAGGATGGGCCACACACATGCACTGGTTGCAGTCCGAAATTGAAAAAAATTGGGTATACATATTTTCAGTACGAAATTGATCAGAATTATGAAACTGATTATAAGAGACGAATCCTTATATGAATAGGTCTATGATTATTTTTTTTAGTGGAAAGTAGATATTTTGCCTTGAGAACGACGTTCTTATGAAACCGAGGTTTTTTATGTTGCGTTAGTTGCTTCCATAATATGAATATTTGACAAAATCAGAAAATGGAACCTCATTTTATGAAACAGATCGCAGAAATTCATAAAAAGCATGGGCCATGAAGTGAACTTCATGAAGTTGGTAACATGGGAATAAAAATGCAGTAATGAAACATGATATTAAAATCATTTATTTACGACTAATAAATAATGTATTATTCTTATGGTTTCTGCAGTATAATGCCATATATTATTCCCTTAAGGAATAATGGCGAGGGATTATTGGTTATAGTCTTTATTCCCTCTTGTGGTCCTATCAAATAATTTCTCGAGTTGCATGTTACCATGGAAACGATATTACCAAACTCCAAAGTGTCAGTGTCGAACGCGTAGCTAGTATTAATGTATTTATATTGAGATTAATGAAACTGAGGAATCATTTTTTATGATAAATAATTTAGTCGTAAATAAAGTAGGGTATACTACTCGCAATAATGACTATTATCATTGTGATATAATGTACTATTAAGTTATATTAATTCATCATTGTATTTTCAGTGCTTAGTTACCTTTACGGGCCGCGCGCCATGAATACATTTTTATGCGTGTTAACGTTTCAAGTTTCAGTGTTTCCCTAGCAACAAAGTTGAAATGGAACGGAATGTTTTCAAATATTACTATTGTTGATGTAATGAGTAATAGGGAACTAGCATTACATGAAAGTTTGTATGCACAACGAGTATGAGTAGATGCATATGCACTCTGTCGACTTAGAAATCCAGAAGTATTCCATCTATTTGATACTATAATACCCTTGGTACATTGAAATCTATTGCAATGCTTCAAAATCGTATGTGAAAATTTTTATTTAATGCGGCATTCTTTGGAAGTGACTCCAACTAGTTTGTACCACGGACCACGGGCATGAAAAGATGTGTAGGCACTCTGGCGACTTACTTACAGAAGTCATACAGAGCATAAATATCTATTTATCTGATGGCATGTCATAATGACAACGTTATGTCACTCAATTCTGATGACATAAGGAAGCTCATTACGGGACTAAGTACCATAATGAATTCATTATGGGACTAAGTACCATAATGAATTCATTATGGTACTAAGTACCATATCTGTATCTGTAGAGTAGGGAGGGTGAGTATAGACCCACAGCACTTAGGCCACAATATGGCCCATTGTACATCCTCCCAAGGAGTCGCCCTCCTAGGACATTGTCCATCCTGCCTTATCCAGGAAGGAGGACAGGTCACCAGGGGACATCTCCTTAATATCGGCAGGTGTAGGCCAAGACTCACCGAACACACACTCTCTTATCGACGATAGCTCCAGACATTCGCATAAGACATGCCTGACAGTTTCATCTTCCTGTTCACACATCCTGCATAGAGGTGTGTCCACTAGCCTCATAATATGGAGGTGTTTCCTTAGTTGACAGTGTCCAGTCAGAAATCCCACTGTTAAACGTAGGTTCTTCCTGGTCATCGCCAAATATTTATTTGGATCCAGCTTCTCTAAGTACCATAATGAAATTCTATAAGGAAAACATGTAATGGTTTGATCAAAAATGTTTATTCAAATGTATTGATATAAATGCCATCAGATAAAATTTTGTATGTAATACGAATCATAAACAATCATTATGGCACACGCCGTGTTATCGGACTCGGCTACGCCTCGCCCGATAACATTCACGACTTGTACCATAATGATCGTCTTTATGATCCTTATTACATAAATAACTATTTTATATTTTATTATAATAGAATAATTAAAATAATAATAGAATGGGGTAACATCAACTCGGTGGAATTTAAAGCTGGAAAAACCCAGGCATGTCTCTCGAAAGCCGATCTATTTTTATTCAATTTTCAGATGTCAGGAGTAACTTCTCCTACAAAGTCCAGTATCTCGATGCTAGGAATTATGATCAGTAATAATCTCTCATGGAAAAACCATGGGAGATGGATCGCTCAAGATGCTTCCCAGAAGCTTTGATTTCTATTTCTTGCGAAGATACGGCCTGTCTGGGAATGAAGTTCTCAAGTATAGGGCTTGGCACTAAAACATTCATTGAAACTTCTTGATTCTATTCAGAAAAAAACAATCCGTCCCTTGTTTCTCTTCTATGGATATTTCCAGGGTCGGTGTTCTTCTGAATTGTCGTCAATCGTTCCAACCTTCATCGCCAGATGACCCGACGACTGGAGAATTCCCACCCCTTTGTTGTGAACTTGGAGACCTGACGAACCTCTCTCAGGGATTTTTTTCAATGGAACACCTGTACTTTGAACCTCCTCCCTGAGAGAAATTTTTCCTGAGGTATACAAACTTCAAAAATTTGAAATTGAATGTCAATTCGTATCTTCTATCCCTTGATTTCTGGTCAGGTTGCAAGTGGACCCAACTAGATCTCGCTTGCAAGAGATCAACTGTGACCGGGTGCATTTGTCTCCATCACTTGGGATAATTGGAGTTCAAGTACTTTGGTCAAATCCAATAGATTGTGTTTTTTCAGCAGAAATTCATTTCAAAGAGGAAGAGAACGGAAAAATCGCGTGAGCTTGCTTTTTTGTTCTATTTGCCTTTGCATCTCATTGGTATTCTCTTATCAAATACGAGGTATTTTGTACATTGATAGTATGAATATTCAATAGGTTACATATGTTTTGTCATGATTTTTTTTGTAGATTCCCACTATGGTCTTTGAACATACTTTTTTTGTCTATTTGATTGATGGTTGATTGATTAAATTCTTATTACGGTGAACAATGGGATTATTTTAATTAAATTGTTTTTTCTGTCATTCCTCTCCATATTGAAGCTGAAGACGGCCCTGAATGTATTGTGCATATCGAATCAGTTACCAGTGACCAGTACCTATACACTATAATCAGCCAGATTTATAGCAAGATATAGAATTTCTCTTTTATACTCTAAATTATTGTCAGAAAAAATATCCTTACGTAAATTGATTGAGGAAAGAAAATTGAACGAAGAAATCAATGCATATCACGACTCTATAATTCAATTCCTCATTTATGTAATGAACAACGGCAGTTGCATTACAATAGGAATGCTAGCCAATTAAGTAGTTGAAAAAAATGCCTCAGTCAGATTCATATCCCAACCGCTCGTTACTTGAGACGCCTGGACTAGACTCGGGGCTTTTTTCATCATACCTACTTAGTTGTTGATATCATCAGAAAATAAATAATAATGAAGTATAAGATATATATACAGTGGATTTCTCAAATATCCCCTATAAAAAAGTGCGAAGGTGTCAAATCTGGCAACCGGGCTGGCCATTCCTTAGGACCTCGATGACCAATTCAACGACCATGGATAGTGCAATCCAAATAGTTTCTTACTTTCCTAGAGCTATGTGGTGGTGATTCACTTCGACGATTTCGGTGATTAGAGGATAAACAGTAGTTGTCAGCATATTCAATTACAATTCCCCTATTGGATTTTGTTCAATTGACTATTTTGGAGATAATTTACGTGGTACCTATCTACTTATAAAATCGGAAATAAAGTGGAAATACCCGAACAATAATATTGATTGAAAAAGGAAACACGAAGTCATCTCCACAACATATTTAATTCCTAAAGGAACTATGTCCTAGTTTGTCCATGTTTCGAACATATATATGTTCATCTTCAGCTAAGTACAAAAAGGCTGAAATAGAGTTAACAATGAGAAAACAGTAAAAGTGATTTTTTACATGATACTTACGAGAGTTGGGAGATCAAAAAACGACAAATTACATATTAACAATCATTATACTACTTACGAGAACCAAAGTGGTTCAAGAAGTAGAATTATGTTATAAGATGGGTGTGGAACACCAGAATAATAATGGTATTTGCATCACAAATTGGAATTATTAACAAAACACCATGCAAGTGTGGCGTGGGTAGACAACAAAATGGACGAAATCGTGAAACAAAACCGAAATGAGCATCAAGGAGACAAGTGGAGGCACCTAGGAGGAACGAGGCACAACAAAAATCCAAAAAAAAAAAATCCAAAAAAAACAAACCACAACGATTTCGTCCATTTTGTTGTCTACCCACGCCACACTTGCATGGTGTTTTGTTAATAATTCCAATTTGTGATGCAAATACCATTATTATTCTGGGGTTCAACACCCATCTTATAACATAATTCTACTTCTTGAACCACTTTGGTTCTCGTAAGTAGTATCATGATTGTTAATATGTAATTTGTCGTTTTTGATCTCCCAACTCTCGTAAGTATCATGTAAAAAATCACTTTTACTGTTTTCTCATTGTAAACTCTATTTCAGCCTTTTTGTACTTGACTGAAGATGAACATATATATGTTCGAAACATGTCTTAACTAGGACATAGTTCCTTTAGGAATTAAATATGTTGTGGAGATGACTTCGTGTTTCCTTTTTCAATAAAATTGGTCTTCCACTTTGAGTATGGACTACTACCTTCGTACCGAACAATAATGTTCATTGTACTGACGTTTTCATCTCTTCTGAACGAAAAATAACCTATCGAAACTTATCGAATTGATGCGATTTTCATTTGACAGATAAAAACGAATATTTCGAATATCGATATTGATGTGTTTGATTTCAGGCAATAAAGAAATGCACGTATGTATGAAAAAACAATTGCGTAATTGTAGGACACTCAAGTTTCCGTGGACTGAAAAGTTGCGAAAGGAATTACATAGTTCGTTGACATCAAACCCTTCTTAAAGTTATCACCTCCCCTCGAGGCAAATTTCAATTTCAGGTTAGGTATTGTTATTTTTTCCGTTCATCACAGCAGACTGCATTTTTTAGACCTACTACGTATCATTTCAGGGGTACGTGAAACATCTCAAGGTTGCGTTCCACGATTCCAGATGATGTGATTAAGTGGACTGAGACAACATGATCGAAAGTAACGAATTTAGAAATTTGTCAGTGGATTCGGAATCAATTTTTATTGGTTGTCTTGTGTATCTAGAAGATATTTTTTTACCTACAAGTAATATA
This sequence comes from Zygogramma bicolorata, assembly GCA_032362365.1. NCBI lineage: Eukaryota > Metazoa > Arthropoda > Insecta > Coleoptera > Chrysomelidae > Zygogramma > Zygogramma bicolorata. The sequence goes on along the minus strand of JAVJAQ010001667.1, from coordinate 6,130,720 downwards.
CCTTATATGATTCATGCATTGTCCCACTCATTCTTTGATGGAACAAGGTTTGATTCCAAAATATTTCAATCGACAAAAATGTTTTGGGTGGAATGTACGAAATCGTAGGAAGGACATGCAATATTTTTTTTTTATAACGAGTGACAGTTCGATGTTCCGGTGATAAATATCACAGAGTATTACTAAAATCTTTGTGGTTATTCCGAATCTACAAAGATATGCTCTTCTATAGAGGTATATTAAATTTATAATGTTCACTGGCAGACCTGCGTGTGATTTGAGCAGGAACTTGTTTGCAGGTTTTGTGAGAATTTCTCAAAATATCTTGAAGAATATTTTTACCTCCGTAAAATATACGGGACAAATCCCTCATCGAATAAATATTTTCATTACGCGATCAATCATCATATTTTTGAGAACTGTCTGACAAGGTCAGCAGGAAACTAGCTAATCTTCAGCATCAGTACCTATTACATGAAACTAATGTGAGAGATGTTTAGCGACGGATAGTTTGAGACTAATGAAATTGTAGTAACTATAATTTTCTACTTGAAGTGAATATTTGAAATTTTTGTATTCCACTTGTCCAGCAACTCAATCGACTAGTTTACTTTTCCTAATGTCAACAGTATTGAGAAATATCTAGGTTCGTTCACTAAAATAATACTCCGAGTAAGATTGAACTATGTTAATCAACTCCACTTAGGCTCCTTGACTGATTTGAACATCCAACACTATTTACTAAAAATATTTAATGAAATACCCTTTTATATACTCCGATCGAACAGGATAAATTTATCTAGAAGTCTAGATATTCCATTCTCGCCTGGAACTTTCAGAATTAGAGCGCCTAGAACATCGGAGAACTTCGCTCGAAAACGACTCGATCGACCAGCTTTTTCTAGAAGCGGCCTCGGAAGACGACGCGACGAGCGTTTTCGAGTTCGCGGCGATTGACTCAGCTCGTTGAATTATGTTTATAAGAACCACCTGCGCCGTAAGGGGATTCATAACAATATTGAAAAAGGCCTGTAGAAGCTTGGGAAGTGTACATTTTGATATTGATATATCGTTCGAAGTCGATATCGCGAGCAAGAATAGTTGAAGCCTGGAATTGCCAATAGAGCTGAAAGTAATGAACATGTTCACGAATTAGGGGAAATGAAAATAAAAACATTGGTGGCCAATAAAAACTCTGTTGTACTAGGATCAGAAATCTTGAATCACCTTGATAAATTCACTAAAAATCAATTGTATGCAATTGATTTTTCATTATTTTGTCAAGGTTCATATTTGACATATATTTGAATGTTTATGTTCTTATTTTTTTCGGCGATATTATAATGGCTATTCATGAAAAACAGTAAAGAAAAGTTTGATTCTGGATTACGGACGCGATTTCTGCGCAACGTGCGTAGAGAGTTTCTTCAAAGTAGCATGAGTTATACAAAATGAAATCTTCTATCTTGCAGCATATATATTTTTTTTTGCCAAATTATATTCAATCGACTGTAAATCTTGTGTCCGAAACAGTAATCAAAGAGAATCCAGGTTCACCCTAGATCAAGACAGGAAACATTATTTATTCCATAAAAATGTGATGAACGCCTATGGGAAATGAAAGAAGACTGGGCTATTACTTGCCTATTTCGAAAAGCAAAGTGAACGAAGGTGTCAATATATTTTTTATAAAGGAAGTCAACTGAGATATCAGACATTGAAAAAATTACAACCCAATAAGAATTTTCAAGGCATTCCGAATGATAACGAACAGGTATAACCGAAAAGATTGGAACTTTTGGCGTAAAAGGATGAGTTCCAGGAGGTTAACTGAGGTATCAGACATTAAAACAAATTCCAACCAAATATTAATTTTTTTCCACACCCATGCTAAGAAATAAACTTATATGTCCATAATATGTCCATAATGAGGTCCATTATAACACTGATTGAAAATCTGTATCGTAATGAAAATTCTGTATCCTAATGAGTCATTATAATACAAATGTCATTCCGATGACAGAGACAGATGTTTAATCATTTGGAAATCCAATTCAATGGCGGAAGGCGGCGTTGAAAATTCAGTTAAGAATAAAATAAGCATTTCCAATACAATATTGAACTATATTCAGAGTAGCAATAATGAAATAAATGTAAATATTCCTTCCACTCCCAGATCAGTGGGACCCACAATACATATATCTCAAATATAATATTCATAGTTCTCCATTATTTATCGGGTAAGCAACTCCCGTGTAATGGTTATCACTACCTGATCCTTGCATAATATACTATTAGGCATTCCGAAGAATAACAAAAGAAGAATAATAAACAAAGAGATTGCAACCTTTGGAGTAAAAGTATCAGATTTCTTCCGAAGATGCTAACCTTGTTGGCAAAACGCTCGTCGAGTGTAAATAATTTCAGTTTGGTGTTAGGGTAATTGATCTCTTCACAAAGTTTTAACTAAAACGTGCCAAGAAAAAGACTATTGCAAGTTCTTCTGTAACATTTTGAAATTTGAATATTTCTAGAATACAATGATTGTTGGACTGGTGAGTGCTTATTGAAAGTCGGAAGGGAATCTTCTCGTCACAAGAAATTGGAGAGAAATGTTCATACCATGTCAAATACTAAATGACGAAAATACTTGTTTTCACCAATTACGTAATAATTAAATAATTGAATATAAACGTTATGTTGAGATTGTGAGATCAAGATATGAAATCTTGAACTATTGTACTACTTCAACGACAAATAAATGTTATTTGGGAATTTGGGCATTTTGTGGAGAGAATAAAGTTTGAAGACTTAGTTTTTCGGTTGATAGGATTTTTTTCCACAGAAAGCTCTCTATTTTGCTTTATGTAGATATTTCCTATGTATGCTATCTATTTGATTTCATTTTTATACAGGGTGTCCCAAACTCGATGGCCTATTAGACATTTCTGGAAAACGGGACATAGGATTATTTTGAAAATTTGAAATCTTGGGTAATTAGTTCTGTTCTATCGATCTAAAATATTTTCAGCGCTGCGACGTTGCCGCTTATATTGAAAAGTAGCAACAACTTTGATATTTTAAATAGGACACCCTGTATATTATTGCATTTCTCGCTTTGTTATTGCTTTCTGATTATTTTTGTATGATATTTCCCTATACCTATCTTTAGTGGTTTTCGAGAAATTCATTGATTTCCTTATTTTTTGTGCGAAACATAGCTTTAATCAAATGCTTATAACTGCGGTATTTGGATTCGAAGACAGCTGAAATTTTGGATGTAGTTTGACAATGCCCTGTGTATTAGTTGTGTTTGAGGAAATTTTTTCTCCATTATACAGGGTCGTTCAAAATTTGTGATTTTACCGATACATACAAAAGTGGTGAAAAGTGCATTTTTTCAAATGGAACATCCTGTATATTATCAAAAATCCTGAAAGACAATTGAAGTTCCTTTCAAATGATGTGTCATGTTCCTATACCTAAATAGTCAGGTTTCCGAAATAAATGCAAGTTTCTATAAAAATTGTATTATTTCGACATATTTTGTATAAGGTGGCTATGAAATGTCATGGAACATGTCATTATGAAAATTCGACAATTGATGCATCAATGATAAAACGTTTGCGCTTTCAATAACGTAAATTTGGTTAGAAAAGAATCAAAATGGAAATTGTTTATTCTTGTGATCAGTCAATGTCAATGTGATCAAATTATAGCAAGAACATGCAAAATGTTCTGCTTCATTTACTTCGTCTCCAGTTATCGGCATGATTTGACTTCTTGGTGCTTCAATATTCCCAAACACGGCATAATTCCGTTCAATTCTTCTGAATTTTCTTCTATTCATATGCGGTAAATTTGAATAAAGTTCATTGAATTTTCTGATGCATGTTCTCGAAACAATTCTTTGGCACTCACCGTGAATATAAATCAAATTTGAAAATTCTACATTCGATTATGCATTATAATCCATTTTCAATACTTTCTTCTGACAGAAACACTATGAAAATCACTGCTTGTCAAACCCAAAGTTTGTTTTGCTCTTTCCTGGTCACGGCACACTAGATCATTTCAATTGGAAAATATGACCTATTTTGATTAGTTATACTGGGAATTGAAAATGATAGTCACACACTTCAATTTCCCACAGAACATTTTGCATGTTCTTGCTATAATTGGATCACATTGGCCATGAAGAATAATCAATTTCATCAAAACTTCAATTGAATTGTTTTTGCCTTCCATTTTGATTCTTTTCTAACCAAACTTCATTTGAATTTGAAAATTGAAATTTACAACAATTTTTTGGAACAATACAATTTTTATAGAAACTTGCATTTATTTCGGAAACCTGACTATTTAGGTATAGGAACATGACACATCATTTGAAAGGAACTTCAATTGTCTTTCAGGATTATCGATAATATACAGGATGTTCCATTTGAAAAAATGCACTTTTCACCACTTTTGTATGTATCGGTAAAATCACAAATTTTGAACGACCCTGTATAATGGAGAAAAAATTTCCTTAGACACAAATAATACACAGTGCATTGTCAAACTACATTCAAAATTTCAGCTGTCTTCGAATCCAAATACCGCAGTAATTAGCATTTGATTAAAGCTATGTTTCGCACAAAAAATAAGGAAATCAATGAATTTCTCGAAAACCACTAAAGATAGGTATAGGGAAGTATTATACAAAAATAATCGGAAAGCAATAAAAAAGCGAGAAATGCAATAATATACAGGGCGTCCCATTCAAATTATCAAAGTTGTTGCTACTTTTCAATATAAGCGGCAACGTCGCAGCGCTGAAAATATTTTAGATCGATAGAACAGAACTAATTACCCAAGAATTCAAATTTTCAAAATAATCCTATGTCCCGTTTTCCAGAAATGTCTAATAGGCCATCGAGTTTGGGACACCCTGTATGCTTCTTATGAGAATTGAACTAGAAGTGATTTATATTTAACCCAGTGCACGTCGTGCTATATGGACAGGGTAGTAGCTGTTTTACATGGACTCTTTCTACCTTTTTGTGAATGAATGAATGAAATGATATACACGTAACTATCAACAGTGTTTGTAAATTTTCTTTGGTTTTTTCTCCAGTCTATGACGGTAAAAAAAGTGTAAACTGTGTATTTATCCTATACAGCACCGATTCGTATGAAAATTTGGATATAGGTTCTATTTACCCTCTATTTCAAAATCTACCCTGTGCCGAGGGTTGCTTTTTTGGAGGGGGGAAAAACCAACCCCTATTCGAAAAAAATATCAAAATTTTAGATCGGAGCATGTAATAAACTGAAATCATATTTATACCAGTAAAATCAATCAATTGATAATTTTTAATATAATTTATGGTAGAGTAATCAGTGTAAGCCCCACCTTATGACAGAATATCATCAGAAAATAATAATTAACATGTTATTTGGGAGTTATTCAACTTATTCAGTATCTATTTGCATTTAATTTGAGATTTAGCCTCTATCTACCATCTTCTTCAAAGATGCCTGGGGTTGATTCTTATTCATCAGAGGTGAAAACTACCCCTATTCAAAAAAAATTACAAAATACTAGTTTTGAGCATACAGTAATCTGTAAATACGTTCAATTAACCTTGATAGACAATTTCTGATCTATTAAACAGTTTCGACCCCTAAAAACCACCCTTATGATAGTTTTCATTAAAAAATTATATTGAAATTGTTATAGAGTAACCGGAAAACTCAGCTGTATGAAAATTCAGATTGAGACTTTGAAGTTACCTCTGTACTCGGGGTTGCTTCTAATTTTTTAAGGGGGAAAACTACCCTATTAAAAAAAGGTCAAATTTAGATTTGGATGTGAGAGCGATTGAAATATCTTGAAATGTATTTAAAATATTTCTCAACTTTTTATTAACTCCACTTCAAAATACAAGTACCGACTGGCTAATAAAACATTTAAGACTTTTCAATTGTCTCATCGATTTATATAATGTACATACTCTAATTTCTACAAAAATTGTTTTTGGTTTTTTCTCATAACTCGCTTAGTCTTTAAGCAATCATATCCATCAAAAAAGTATTTTGTAGCATTTTTCAAGATCTATACGCTCTTTCACATGATTTTTTGTTTCAGATTATATTTTTGAAATTGTTGAAAGGGCTCAAAAAAGGTACTTTGTGCGAACCCTCACAATATTTAACTGGCCATACCTTACTCTATTTTCATCCTGCAGAAAAAAATGAAACATAAAAATTTTCAGAGAAGAATGAACTTCAATTTTGTACTCTAGAAAATTTTGCATGTGATCGAAACTTTTCGAGTTATTTCGAAGAAATAGTGATTTTTCGCTGAATTACGTATATGATTTTTTCTCTTCAATCTCAATTTTTTCCAAAACTACGTACTTTCAATTGATGAAACACTCAGAATTCATTATAAGAATATGAACGAAGTGAATTATGGAATAACAACGATTTTTTTTCAAGGGGGGGGGGAAGAAAGGATAGTTATTCACAATTTTTTTTTCAACGAAAAAATAGGATTCAATATTATTTCCTTCATACCTTCGTCAGTTTTAATGCTAAAAACTTTTATAAATAACAAAAATGAAGGATTTTTGAAGGACTTCAAAAAAAATCCCATAAGTTTTTCCCGAAAAATGCATTGGTTTCTGGTTATTGTACGTAAAATTTTTACACTTTTGCGTTTGAAAATACCAATCAACTTTCAATAAGCATTTATTCAGTTTGTAGTGGGTTTGCATACATCACAAATAAACGATCGCCTTTGTTTTTTCAAAAGCTATAATTTTGCTTTCCACAGGTTTTTCGATTAGATGCAATATTTTCCAGTTATTCGCGAAAAAGTATCTGAAAACGTGTTTTTTTTGCCTGAAAACCGACAATTTCAATCGCGAATAAGTGGAAAAGTATTGATTTTCAGAAAAAACTTAATTGAACAAAAAGTGCTTAGAATTAGTCAATCTATTGATTTCCACACTCATTTCGAATAACATTTTTTTCACCCCCAAGAAGGGGTGGCATCCACCTGCAGGAAGAAAACAACCCTCGGCACAGGGTAGATTTTGAAAAAGTGGGTATGTAGATCCTGAATCCAAATTTCCATGCGAATCGTGCTGTATGGGATATATACACGGGAAAATGGTCATAGACTGGACTATTTACCTCTTCATAGAAGTTGTAGTTTCAATTTTTGATTCGGAAAAAAGAAAGACAAAAAATAATTCCACAAATGAATATCCTAAATAGGTGAATCTTGAGTTCCTTGAATACACGAGAGATTCATTCGATTCATATGTCAAAGTCAGAGAAACAAAGTGATTCAATTAACAGAACATTTTTCTATGATCGGATTTTATAACTACACGTTTCGTATTTGGTTTCCCCGAGACATGATTCGACTGCTGTTGGCTATTCGATTGTAATAGTTAAGATTTGTTATATGTCGATAAAAGACGGTAAATGTTATCCAAATATCAACATACAACTAACGGGGCCTCTGCCAGGACTTGCTGTTATACATCTAAACGTCATTTTCCCAATTTTTATAATTCTATTTCCTAGCTCTACCAACAATTTGAGTCCTCGGTTATCAATGTACAGCAGTGTAAGAACTGATCAAATCAAATCAAAATATACTTTATTGTCTGAAGATTAGTATCTTATTGACAAGGTCCAAGAAATACAAATGTAGATATAAAATAGTATCAAAAATACTCTCTAATTAGATTCAAGGTCGGGATAGGAAGTCTGCTGCTTTTGCGATTTAGACTTGAGCCTCTTTAACTAATACTTCATTCATTTCTTGCCATACCGAATGTATCGGAAAATGCCAGTTCGTAACTTGTAATTCATTCAGTAAAAACGATTCTCATTGGATATTTTAATAGAACTGGCCGAAACTTAATGAAAATCCATATCAATGAAATATTTCTACATTTTCCTGTAAGATTTTTTTTCTACTAAGGCTTACAAGAGCGCGACACGCGTTTCGCTACACAATAGCTTCTTGAAGTGAATAATTCACCTTGTGAAAGTGAAAATCTTACAGGAAACTATGCAAGCATTTTTTCACAATTACTATTATCTTAGCAGCGGAAATTATGACGTGGTATGCAATGCGGAGCAAGCGGCCATTTGAAACAGACAAGCAGTTTCACTGGGAGTAATGCTACTGGCAAGGAAGACTGATACTGTTGTAACTCATAAAATTTATAGGGATTCATTTTGTCTTCAGAAATATCAAGAATGGCGAAATTTCTTCATTTGTTCAGGTGCCTTCCTTCCATCGATAAAAGCATTTCTAATTCAAAACATCAGAAGATACTGATGGTCCGGCGGTCTCGTCTCAGACTGCCTGAGGCTTTATATGACCTAGCTGAATAGTTGAATGAATACTTGATGCGCGAGATTCCAACTTTCCATTCGATGATTTCAGCTTGATTTGAATACGGGCAACCGTGTTGGTTTTTCACATTTTTTCATGATTAATAAACACCTGTGGCTATGGCATAATATTAGAATTAAACCGGAGATGAAGGTTCCTAACAGTGATTTTCATTGGGCGTTTCATTAATAATGAATCGGCGAAGTCTGAAAATGAAGTGAAGGAATTTTTGTTAGAAGAATTAGCTTTGATAATATATCTTGTTCAAATGCAAACATCTATATATCTTGAGTAACTTTGTATAGAAAAAATAAATACTAGAGAATCAGTGAATAGGATCACATTTTTATGGTGTTATGCCTAATAGTCCGGTCAAATTAGGACGAAAAATAAGAGTAGAGGTACCTGAATTAACATCCAGCTGAAGATGAGTGAAATTGTTCAAGACATAATAAAAAACAACATTCGGAAATTCGCAATCATTCCAGTACTTGCAAAAAATTTACTCAAGGTCAAAGTTCAAAAATATGGGTTTTTCGCGATTTTCACGTAAACGGTAAGTTTTATCAAAAAATTATCACTTTCAATGCTCTTCTCCTGAAGATGCTAACCTTGTTAGCGAAACGCGCGTCAAATGCAAAAATATCAGTTTGGCGTTAGGATAATTGATCTCTGGGAAAAGTTCGAAAACATTTTTTGAAACCAAAATTTCAGATCACAATTATATACAAAAAGGTATTTTTATCAATATTAGTTCTTGTATTTTGATAGGCAAATTTGCGTTATACGAGAAGCTGCTGACTAATAGAACGTGTTTCCTTCAGAAGGAACTTGTTTTGAATTAACACAGCACCTTGTCGAGGTATATTGGAAATATGCCCTTGTACACTTCTATAGATTCTAATATTAATTCTTATTTTCTCAAAACGTGATGGGTTGAGAACTCCTAAAAGCTACGAAGAAACATATATTAGAGTTGTGAACAATATCTTCATTTCACAAAATGAATGAAAGATGGCCGGATGTGTTTAGTACTAGATAAAATTCAGTTTAATACATTTTCTCTACACCCGTGCTATAATAATACACTCAAGGAGAGTTTAAACAGCAAATAAAATAAAATAAGGAACAACATAAAATAAGGAACAAAATAAAACAAAATAAGAGAGTTAAACATATAGATCTTTATGAAAGCGTTCATACAAGAAAGATGCCATCTTTCACTATTTCGTCTTATTTTGTTTGGAAACTGATAATGCGCATGACCGAAATATTTTCTGTTCTTAACGTTTCATGTTTCAAATTTTTCTCTTTATCTGACAAGAACAACCTAAAAATGTCATTTCCTGATAATTTTTGCTATATGTAAAGGAATCAAAATTCAAAATATCAACAATATGGAGGTTAGTTACTAACGCTACTGTCAAAACGAAAATGTGATATTAACACAAAAGTCATTGTTAAAAAAGCTGCAACTTGATTGTTTCATTCTTATTTCTTATTTTATTTTAGTCATCTGTATACACACATGTTTTCTGCCCTTATTCTTAAATTATTTTAATTAGTTTCTTATTTTATTCTTATCTTAGTTTGTTTGCTGTTTAAACTCTCCTTTATATGCCCATAATCCATTTCATAATGTGATCCATTCTGAAACGGATTGAAAATCTGTATCGTAATGAGAAATATGTAGGAATTGCAATAATGAAGTGAATATTCCTTCCACCTCCAGATTAGTGGATATAAATGTAATATTCATAGTTCTTCATTATTCATCGTATGTAGAAGAAACAGCGTGTGCAACTCTCAAGTAATGGTTATTACATGATACTACTATTGTTCACATCATTATTATCAGAACCAAATGGTTATGATAATTGCATCATCTTATTCGATTCATTAAGAAATACTGTAGCATTCCTAATTTTATACGATTGGAATTGTTACAAAAGTTCGGACGGAATTTGCATTCTCTAGATCTTCAAACTTGTTTCCCATGTCCTCGACCTTTGAGTTTTTGCTCGAGTATACGCATCTTCATGAACTCGTTTTGAAAAATAACTATTTTTTTGGTGAGTCGAAACTTTTATGTCTGGAGTTTGGTGATTGAAGTTGATGTTTTATATATATATATATATATATATATATATATATATATATATATATATATATATATATATATATATATATATAAAGTGTTGGACAGAATTGTGCATTGAATTCATTTGAAAGAATTTTCACTGAATTTAATTCATGGCTTCAATTCACTTTCAAGTGAATTGTGACTTCTGAATTGTTTTTGAAGTAAATTCAATTCATGAAAATGAATTGAAGCCACAATTCAGATTCACAATTCACAAGCTATTCTCTAGAGCACAGTTGCTTCTTGTTTTTTTGTACACCCTAAACGAGCCGATAACGTTATAGGAAGCACGTTGTCGTTCACATATATCTCTGGCTACACTCTGCGTATATTTCAGGACCGTGAATTTGTTCATATGATTCTTGCATTCCGTTAATGAGCACTTGTTGAATGAAGTGAAGTTATGAATAGATTTCTTATACTCAGATTAATATTCAACCAGATTTGAAGAACAATATATACATTTTTTGACAAGTTTTGGAAAACACAGTTCCTTCATACATCTCTATAGTTATAGTAGAATATAACTTTTGGAATGAAAACAAATCTTTCCAACAGAGCTCAAGTCACGCTAACACCGAACTCAATGCACTTGACTACCGTAATATAAAGCTCTTTTAACAAGTTTTTGTCTATAATGAATTTTTAGTATGTTCAATAAATAGTGGCGTATTAAAACTAATTTAAAAACTGAAACTTTTTGGAGATTCCAGGTATAACTATAATACATTTATTTTTATCTTCGAGTGTACACGATAAAAAACACTGTGCTATTCAGAGAACATTTTGTGAACCAAGAGAAAAGAGATGCGATGTAGTTTTCACCTCAGATATTTGAAGGTTCTGAATCTGATTTTTAAAAGATCCCCGGGAGAAACAGATTTGGAAAGTTTCCAAGAACGTGAGAAGGGGTTCAATTCATTTTCTCGCGAGAAATGTGCTTGTGAGTTCGATTCATGAAAGTAGTGAATTTGTCCAACTCTGATATATATATATATATATATATATATATATATATATTTATATATATATATATATATATATATATATATATATATAAAGAGAAAGTTATTTGCTATGAAGCAAGATGAATCAGGAAACTGATAAACAGATTATCAAATTCTCTGGTCTATCACAATTTGCATTCAATTCGAAATGCCCACCACAAGATAGCTAGCTATTTCTAGGTGGTTCCACTTATGTGTCGCTTGCCGTAAAGGCACGATTCATTTCAAATCCTCTGGATATCTATCACAGTTTGTCTTCGATACGAGGACCATGCCAACCCACAGCTGATGAAGGCCAAAGCCAGAAATAGCTAGCTATCTTGTGGTGGGCATTTCGAATTGAATGCAAATTGTGATAGACCAGAGAATTTGATAATCTGTTTATATATATATATATATATATATATATATATATATATATATATATATATATATATATATGTGTGATCTCCAATTGGAAAAAACGTCTATTCAATAGTTTTTTCATCAGATTTTATCGTTTGAAGTATGGTCAAATTTTTTAAATAAATTTTTATTATTTTCATGACATGACATGTAGTGTTACTGTTTAAGTTGACACGTATTTTGATTCAAATTCAATTAGGTTATTTTGATATTGTTGCCTTGTTGTGACTACCATTGACATGCTCGATACAATATTTGTATGGGCTCATGGAATAAAATGAGATACATAAATGAAAAAAATAGTTCTTGCCTGATAATAGCTATGTTTCACCAAGTTTCACAAACGTTTCTTGACAAGATTGTGACATTTTATGGATCTTTACGACCCGTTTGGCACTCACAGTCACAATTTCGATCACCGTTTTGAAACTTTCCCACATTTTGATGTTTGAAGTTTGACAGAGTTTTTTGGCACCACGGGTAATGAATCCCTTGGCATCATACGGTCGGAGCCCTCATGGCATAAACATCTACTTAATACCCTTGGTATTAAAAATGTCTCGAAGGGGGTTAGCTCAATGTCTTTCATTAGTTGCTACATAGAAATTGATGTGTTGTTATTTGTAAAAGATTCATACAAAAAGTTAACCATTTCCTTGACATGATTGACAAGTTGAAGGACTTCTCAACGAGTGATCAATCTTTTATCCAGTTGCTAATAGAAGTTAACATTTTCGCAAGTCTTCATGCTAATGGATCTCTATATATCACTACTCTTATAATGGAATCGAATGCTACTGAAAAAGTAACGTTATGCAACATCTGATTACAGTTGAATCAATTCCACCTATCAGATCATTATCCGCGAGCACTGGGCCGAGATTCAATCACAGGATATTGTAGTTTTCTGATTGTTAATAACGACGAGTTGATCTTTTTTTGAAAGGCCCATTGTTCTCTGACTGAACGTTTGTTATTCAAATCAGCTATTAGAGTTCATTATCTTTCCTTGCATAATTGAATAACTGATACAACATTGCGAAACGTCAAATTTTTGTGAACCTACTGTTGGGTTGTTATATTCTTGTGTCCATGACGTTGATGCCAATGTTTCTTCATTTTTGTTCTTTGTTTCAATAGGATCGAATATTTTTTGGTGAAGATAAAACCCACAAGATATGATATAAGTAAATTGAGAAATATAACAGCCGTTTCCCCGCGTGAAATTTGGAAGTTGAGGGGCAACAAACACCGACGCGTAGATGGCGGTACATTCATTCAGACTGAGAGTGAATCTACTGGAACACAGACTCCTATGACATTGTCAATTGGGTAAGACTTCGATGTACTCAATGCGATTTCGAAAATTTGCATACTGTGAATCATAAGTTTTGAATGTATTGCAAAGAAAAACTTTTCTGTGAGTTAGGAGCTGTATTTTATTCAAATAATAGATAAGGACCACCAAATTTTTCCCCCAAAGAATGTGTGAAAAGTTCAATTTTTTCCAACAATAACAGAGATTTATCTTACTTGGATAGCTCACATTTTGTGTGCGAAGGGCATTTCTTTTTGGAATTCACTGTATCAAGTAGTGAAAGAGAACTTTTATGTAACACGCTTTCGCTCGAAGGTTTGAGCACCTTCTTTTGATTTATTTTTCTGGAACTTATGTAATTCGGTTTCCTCTACAGAAAATTCAAATCAAATTTTTGTCGATCTCGTATATTTTTGGAGATATATATTTGTTGTAAAACTTCACAATTTTTCACATCAAATTTCTGTCGTTCAAGCACACAGGATTCCTTCTTTTTCTGATCAAACACCACTCACTCTCTTTTTCACTCGTTTTCAACATTTTCAAGCAGAAAAAACATTATTTTTTCCTAAAATCCAACTTTCTCCAAAAGTCAACATTAATACATTCAGTTCTCAATAATAACAATGAGAGTGGCAACACTGCAAATACATCACTTTCGACTGTCATTGCACTATGACATCACAACAAATTGGTTATGGTTTGAAATCAATGCATTTGTTGAAAAACTAGTGGTTTTTCCTGTTCGAAAATGTTAAAAACGAGTGAATAAGAGAGTGTTTGATGTTTTTTCAGAAGAAGGACAAATTCTATGTGTTCAAACGACAGAAAATATACGTGACCGCCGAAAATTTCATTTGAATTTTCTGTAGAGGAGACCGAATTACTTGAGTTCCACAAAAAAAACAAAAAAAAAGGTGCTCATAGCGACCGAAGTATTACCCCCTTAAAATTCCAGATGAGTTAGAGAAAATGATGAATTCTTTTAAGATTCCATATATAATGTAATACGTGATATCATATATTCCAAACGAAACTGTATTATTTTTTTGGTGACGAGATAGCTTTTATTATTGGTTGGTTTGTAGAGTTTTCTCGGATCGATTCATTTTTTCACCAGTTGAAATCAACAAACTCACAGATGTGGCGCAATAGTTTTTGGTGTTTACAAGAATGTTGTTTCCTATTTGAATACGTCCTCGTAATCTGTGACAGAACCCAAAAGATATTATTCGTCCGTCTGTCGTACACCATTTTTCAGAATATCAACAACTTAATGTGCAAAACCATAGTCCTCTGTTAATATTAATGGTTTTCATCCTTCAAAATGGTAGATTACGCTATTGAAAAAAAGTTTTTTTACACCCGTACTATAATAATACACTCATATGCCCATAATTCGTTTCATAATGAGATGCATTGTGATTCAGATTTTTCATTACGATTGAGATTTTCAAACAATAGAAACCCATTGTTTTTCAATCAAGAATGCTGTGCATTTTACGTTTGTCAAAATGGGTATTACATTTTCATAGAATGATATAGCTAAACTTCATTCTATAAACCATGCGAAACTCACTTCCGGCTCGTATGGTATACCGGTTAAAGCTCGTGTATTAATATAACCATCATTACATGATTGTTACATAATATACTATTTTTCACGACTAATACATACTGTGAGTATTTGACTTATGGTTTCTACAGTATGATGCCATATATTATTCCCTTAGGGACAACCTGAACTTTATTCCATTCCTGTATCATTACTCAAAAAAGTATCCCAACAAACTAGCAGCACACGATTAAGAGCTACTTTTCGGAACTAGATTTGTTTTAATGGTAGTGGGACGTATGTAGGTATACAAATTGAAGTAAAAAAATAAAATAACAGAAATGCAATATTCCCTTTAGGAATATTGAAGAGTAGTCGAAGATATGTTCTATATCTACTGGTATACTACAGTTTTCTCCAGGCTCTACCAAGTCAACATCTCTGTGAGCTCGAATATTTAGTAGACATTGCCGGTATGTTTCATTATTATTAGCCGCTATTGAAGTACTTTTTTATTGATGTACCCATTGCAACCAAAACACTTTATTGGGGCCATGTAAAATTAACAACTAGATAGATATAACAAGCGTTAAAATCAAAAATATGCCGAATAATTCAATTGAATGAACGAATCGAAAAGAAAACGATGCATTCATTTGTTAAGGTGAGTTTAAACAGCAAATAAAATAAAATAAGAAACAAAATGAAACAAAATAAGAAAGATAAACATATAGATCTTTATGAAAGCGTTCATACAAGAAATAATATAAAATAAGAAATAAGAATAACTACAAAAGATGCCATCTTTCACTATTTAATTTGGAAACTGATAATGCGCATGACCGATATATTTTCTGTACTTAACGTTCCATATTTGAAATTATTTTAACTTCTTTCCTTACAATAACAACCTCAGAATATTATTTATTGGTAATCTTTGCTATATGTAATAGAATCAAAATTCATAATATCAACAATAAGGAGGTTAGTTACTGTAGCCACTGTCAAAACGAAATTATGATATTCACAGAACACAAAAGTCATTGTTAAAAAAGCTGCAATTTGATTGGTTCATTCTTATTTCTTATTTTATTTCAGTCATCTGTATAAACACACGTTTTCTGTCCTTATTCTCAATCAGTTTCTTATTTTATTCTTATCTTATTCTATTTGCTGTTTAAACTCTCCTTTATTAACAACACTGATAAGAAAATGTCACCTATGATCATTCAAATAATCATTGAAAAGCAATATTGCCACTTCGCATTTTTTGAAAATGATTGATAAGAAGTTATTATTTTTCATATACATAAGATAAATTATTCTAGATTTTAAAAAAATACTCATAAGCATTCAAAAGCGTTTAAAAATATTTTCATAAAAGGCCCAAATTTTCTCATCTAAAAAATACAACACATACGAATCGAAATCGACTCCCTTATTAACACCTATGTGGTGCAAGGAGCTCAGTTGTTGAAAGTGAAATTATACAATCTCTGTTATCAAACGAGCTCTGCCTTCAGTGCAAAATCAAGAGTACTTTTACTTTTATTGCCGGCGTAAAATACCT
Organism: Zygogramma bicolorata; assembly: GCA_032362365.1. Lineage (NCBI taxonomy): Eukaryota > Metazoa > Arthropoda > Insecta > Coleoptera > Chrysomelidae > Zygogramma > Zygogramma bicolorata. Next base: position 6,114,315 of record JAVJAQ010001667.1, on the reverse strand, counting down.
GATAATTGTCGTTTCAATAAACCAGGTTTTTGCCAAGATAATAACCTAAATAGCCGACTTTAATGAGTACGAAGTAATAAATATTCAACGGCAAATCGGACGCGACTGCATTCCTCAATCCTATCCGAGAAGGAATTATGACAGTGAAAGTGATTTGATCTAGTTGGGAAATGAATTATATTCTTTGTTTTTTCGTCTATCTACCGTTATCGAAGTTTTGAATATTAATTGGTTAATTACGTTGGTGTCCATTCAATATTCGTGAGTTGATAGCACGAGAACAAAATGAAAGCAAAGGTTGATCGTGTAAAATTGAAGCTGAAGAATCATTTATTTATGATAAATAAATTAGTCGTAACTAGAGTAAGTATACTACTCGCAATAATGTCTATTATTCTCTAGAAATATTACTCAAAGTTGTCATTAATCTGGGGGAGATGTTTCTATTATTGAATGGTTGTATCAATGGAATGAATAGGTTATCCTCAGGAAGTATTATCAAAGTACACTTCCATCCTATTTCAATGATATTGTTACGATTCATTCTTCTGGGTTCGTTGATAAAAACTCCAAAAAAGACTTCATTACTTTCATTACAACTTTCTATCACAACACAATGCAATACAATCGCTTAAATTACTCCGCTAACTTTCCAACGCTCGGTACTAAAACTCTCTGTACTAAAAATTCTACACTTCAACTCCTGCACTTAGCAATAACAAAGCTCTCTCCACTTAGCTCCTCTAAACTCGCTCCGCTCAGCTCTGAATAACTCTGCTAAACTCTCTCTCTGAATAAATCTGAATAAAAACTAGTCTCCGCCGCAGTCCTGCTACTTATATATCTGCGTACACTCATGGAGAAGACACGGTTTCAATATTTGCACAATAACATAACTTAGCGCGAAGAGGTACAGGGAGAGTCACGGTGAATAATAATAGTCGTCTCTTCAAGTACAGTCTTTAGAAGGTTTATTGAGGGGAATATTCCACAAAACTAATACCGAATATCGGCTTCATAATTCGGAAATGCAATCAAAGAGGTGAAGTTTACAGAAGAACAAGTTGTCATTGTTAATAATAATAATATAATAATAAATGTCTCTATTTCCACATTCCACGTACACTGAGGCACAGTTATTAATAAAATGAAAAATAAAGAAAATAAAACATTGATGACTGGAAATCTCAAGGGGAAGTTCACCAATTGGTGCTCTATCACTTAAGGCTTATAATATTTTTTAATTTGCCTACCTAACCTAAGCCTACTCAACCCAAGTTTGTCTAATCTGAACCTAAACTTAAACTTTTTGGGTCACTCATTATTCTCTTATTGAACAATCAACTTCCTGATCACACTCAAAAAAGAAAAAAGTATTGAAAATACAACGGACGGAAAACAGGAGATGAGTAAAATTGAATGGAATTGTTCAGTTAATTTTCAGTTCTTTTTTGGATTTGATAATATTATATTTCTTTAATTCAGGAGGTATCGCATTGTATAATTGATACATATTGAACTGGAAGCTCCTTTCGAAGAGGGAGGTTTTGTGTGCAGGACATATTAGCAGGTTTTTTTATTCCTGATGTTAAGATTGTGGATATCCCTTCTAAACATTATTTTCCAATATTGAATGTGGCTCTTCAACCCATTCGACATAAAACTATATTTCAGTTCCAAGTTTGTTTTCTTTCCATATGCAAATGAAATACCCCTTGGTTGATCGAGACTGGGACATTCTTGTGACCTTGTTGGAGCCAGACGAAGAAGAAAACGAAAACAAAACAACATTCACCCTCGGTACAAATATCGAAGGAGCGGATCACCTTCAAACTCTTATTATGTACGAAAATAAAGAAAATGGGCGATGAGTAAGTAGATGTAGGTATTCCGGTTTCGTTAATGCATGGGAACGTCATGATTTATGTAGATTGTTTTGCATAATGCAGCATGATAAAGATTTGTTTTCAAATGGGCGGCTATTTATTTATTTTATCGTTCAATTAAATTTTCATTATCAACTTGGCAATAAACATTTTTGTCGAGTGATCTACATTTTTGTTAATTCATGTGACAATTTTTGTTGAATTGTTTGGGGATTACTTGAAGACTGGAGAGCCGTCAACAAATAAAATTCACCTTCACATTAGGATAATGAGGTAGCACCTGTCAGATAACCACTACTCCCTTGGCTAATACGATGGGCGTTGGATTATATTTATTTGATATGTGCTTGATGTGTCTTTTGAGACAAAAATAGGCCTCCAAGCTGCTGATTTTTCCAATATTGTTCACGTGAGATTTCCAATTTTACAACCTGTCATTGAAAATGTTTGTCGGTGACCCTGATATGTTATTTTCATTTAATTTGTAATCACCAAGCATACATTTGCAACAACACCGCTGTAGGTTAATATTGATCGTTTGCCTTTAATCTCAATCAGTTTGGTGAAGTAGAACAAAAAGGATAAATTTAAAATATGTGAAATGATCCATTAGCGATATCAGTACAAGGTGAACTAATTTGATCTATCTATTGATAAACCAGAGCTTAACTTGAGTATTCCATTAATTTAATGGTTATTCGCTCTCTCACGGAAAATTCCACAAGTTTGAATTAATTTCGGAAATTTTTTCTCATTTGCGCATTTTTCCTGAAAATATTCTATCGGCTGACATCCCGGGAATTTTCATTAAATTCGTAACTTGAACAAATTTCCGGAAATAATTCATGCTCTAGGGAGATAAGATGTGAAAATTTCATATAATGTGAATTGAAGCCTATCTGATACTTTTCGGCCCGTTGCTATATCAACCAACCACCTAATGTTGAAATGGTTCTGGCAAGTGGAGCCTGCCCTGTCTCGACATATCACTGTCGTCGAGATCTATCCACGTAGTTGTTGGAATTTTAAAACATGATATCTTGAAAAATGCGCGATTTCAACATATTATAACGTTTGATTACTAGCTTCACTTTCAATAGAATTGGTTTTTCCTCTTCCTGAAATGTCTAAAATTATTCAACAGTTCTAATAATTGGTATGAGCAGGGGCGGCTCCAGGAATTTTATTTTGGGTGGGCCCATGTATATGTATATATAAATTTAGGACGGGTATTCCGGGGGCGTGGGGAATATGGAATGTGCAAATGAACGCAAACTATCAATTAGGTTTTCATTAATGAATCCACTTTAATGTTATAAATCAAACATTTTTACAATATAGAGAGGTTAAACATAGTTTTACAATGTTTCAAGATGAGAAGATGGTAAGTAGTGGAGTTCAGTTCATTTTAAAACAAATTGGAGGCGTCTTCCTTTTTCAGCTGCAAACTCATTTACAACTGGATCTGGATCCATCAATAAAGGATAACTTAACTCCCTCTCTATTGAGATGATTGCAAGATTACTTAGTCGTTGGCCTGCCATTGATGCTCTTAGGTGTGGCTTTATACGTCTCATCGTGGAGAAGCTCCTTTCTGCCGTAGCTGAACAGGTATTACTAAAAATGTAGCCAGGAGATCCTTGAGTTCTCTGAAACATGTGCCCATGCTGCATATTTCGTTGTAGATACTATAAGGATCCTAACAACTTGAAAACATTGTTTTTTCAAGCTCACATTGTGTTTGTATAGTATAAATAGTATCCCTGTCTCGTCCGTATGAAGAAGCAGCAGCACACAGTATTTCTGTATTTAAAAAGGTTTCAGAAGTTCACACGCAGATATGGCCGAAATAAAAGAAATATTTTCCGAAAACCTTCTTTTCATTTCATTTGAAATATTTTCTAGGATGGGAAAAAAATTAGCTCTCGTCTTTGTTTTTTCAGTATCTGCATCATTTGCGGCACTTCTGTGTTTGCCAATAGTTTCCATTGTTACATAGTCATCCAGTCGGCTTGAAACTTTCTGTGTTCGTGAACGGGATGCACTTCCTGTTACTTCAATTCGGTTCATATTTGCAATTTTAACTGCTTCTTCATAGCACTCTTCAAACTGGTCATCAGTCCGGAAGGCTAACAGTCTTGACATGGTTGCTTCAATAAGTTTAAGGCTTTTCCCGATGCCAATTGTTGAGGATTGGAGTTGTATAGAAAGTGTGTTGACACATTGAAGTATTTTGTCTAGACAGACTAAGACGATAATGTAACCAAAAGATGTAAGCTGGCACAAAAGTCCATTTGCCTCTGCAGTCTCCTTTTTCTTGTCACTTGCTACACATTTTTTTGAAGAACTTACAACAGAGGTGAATTCAGTTTAAAAAAAATGGACCCCCTTATATTTGGAAACCCACCTTGTGTCACATTGCTGGAGTAAATGTAAGTGTTTATTACCAGTTGCTTTCTTCTTCTTGAAAGAAAATATTTCCTGCCGTAAAACAGATTTTATACATATACATATATATATATATATATAAAGTCTCACCTATTTTTGTAGTATCACTTTAGTTGTAAAACACTAAAAATATATCGACTAAACATTGTAACGCACGTAAATAAAAAATGCACATCGACATTTTAAACCAAACGTGAATCATCACCTTTACTCCACACTGCAGTCTGCACTGTGAAGACTACCGACTACCCCCTGTGACAGCGACAGTGACGCCGTGACTGCCGGCTCTCAAACTACACTAGTCGCCACTCGAAACAATAGTAAATTTCTCAGAAAATATAATGTACCAACGATATTTTTTGCGTGTCTGCATGTTACTGTATTGTTCAACCAGTCAACTGCGTATTTCGATCTGCGTGTCGTCTACTTTGTTATTATCGTCTACTTTTTTGTTGTTGTCGTTTGTAGTTTTGAATACATACGTCTTTCATTTAGTACAGTGGAAAGTGATCGCGTGTTACATATCACGTGAAGCCGAGAGACTGAATTCGAGGAAACAGGCCAAAATATCACCATTTTTTGAAAAAACAGATTGATTGTTATGGTTGCATTCATTATTAAATATGTGTGTCTCAATTCAATAAATTTTCATTGAAAATATGAAATTTTATTGTTTTGATCTTATTTATTAAGAACTTCTCTAATTCGAATTTTTGGATAATTCGAAGTTTTTAACTGGTCCCTTGAGGTTCGAATTATCCAAGTTCCACTGTATTTACGTAATAATGTTTGGTTGTTCATTAAATTATTTATTAAAAATTCATTAAATTATTTATTAAAAATTTCGCTACTTACTTCAATGGTTATAAAATAGTTGAGGCTTTCGCGGCCGAGGTTTTCAGTATCACTACTTTTATTCGGTTTTGAAGGCCGTCGTTTTTTGGAATTTCTTCCTGACGAGCCAGCGAAACGTCAGGAAGAAATTCCAAAAAACGACGGCCTTCAAACCCGAATAAAAGTAGTGATACTTCAATGGTTATAACTAACTTGTTTTCTAGAGTTGCTCTGAATATAAACAACACCCATTTTTTGATTATACTTCCCGTTGATTACGTTATGTTCTTGAAAATCTGGGTGGGCCTGGGCCCACCCGGCCCACCCGCTAAAGCCGCCACTGGGTATGAGTCACCTTCAAGTTGCACATATTTCCCGATATTTCAGGCATACTCAAAATTGTTGAAAAGAATATCCAGAGTGCCGTTTTAGGCAAATGTAACATGAGGTTGTGATTAGTGCCGATTAGTGCAAACATATCTAGTCAAATATCAGTGATACAATGATAGTCAGGAACAACTTAAACCTCTATTACCGCTGATACACTGTCAATTACAACTCCACAGAATGGAATTTTCCTAACTGGCCTATGAAACCTGATAAAATTGAGGTTCAATATAGGTTTTTTTTTTCGTTAAACAACTGAAGTCCTCCTACGAATGTCAACCCTTAATAGTCGAAATAATTTGTGAGAGTTGAAGAATAATGAGGTCTTATCATCGTGGGATTCCTAGCACGGGAGAGAATAAGTTTGTCCAAGTTCGGTTGCCCATCCACACTGTAAGATATACGAAACTCGACTGGATCTACCAGCTATCTCCGTCTATAAATTTATAGGTAATACTTCGGTCGCTATGAGCACCTTTTTTTCGAATTTTTTTTTTGTGGAACTTACGTAACTCGGTCTCCTCTACAATAAATGTAAATGAAATAATCGGCGGTCTCTTATATTTTCGGAGATACAGGGACTTTTTGGTGTAAAACTTCACAATTTTCGGCATCAAATTTCTGTTGTTTGAACACACAAAATTCCTCCTTCTTCTGATCAAACACCACACACTCTCTTATTTACTCGTTTTTAACATTTTCAAGCATAAACCATCAGTTTTCCAAAAAATGCAATTAATTTCAAACCATAACCAATTTGTTGTGATGTCATAGTGCAATGACAGTCGAAAGTGATGTATTTGCAGTGTTGCCGCTCTCATTGTTATTGTTGAGAACTGAATGCATTAATGTTGACTTTTGGAGAAAGTTGGATTTTTTGAGAAAATAATGTTTTTTTCTGCTTAAAAATGTTGAAAACGAGTGAATAAGAGAGTGACTAACGTCTGATCAGAAGAAGGAGGAATTTTGTGTGTTCAAAAACCAGAAATTTGATGTGGAAAATTGTGAAGTTTTACACCAAAAAGGCCCTGTATCTCCGAAAATATAAGAGACCGCCGATTATTTCATGTACATTTATTGTAGAGGAGACCAAGTTACGTAAGTTCCACAAAAAAAAATTTCGAAAAAAAGGTGCTCATAGCGACCGAAGTATTACCAATTTATATTTCTGATGTGAACATCTTTGAATCCTCTCAGATTTATGAAATGTTTACAAGTTTCTTGTTTTTTCCAAAAATTGCACCATTTACTGACAAAACGTGAAACTTGGATCAATTTATCCCGCTCTAAATCACATTTCGGCGAAACAGGTCCATTTTGTTGTAAATAATTTTCACATAAATTCCTATTGTTTGAAACCACAAAATTTGTCCTTTTCATCAAAACATCACACAAGTCCCTAATTTCTTGTTTTCAGTATTTTCAGGCAGACAAAACCATTATTGTTTCAAATAATTTATCTTTCTTCAAAAGTCAACATGAATATGTTCACTTTTCAACAATAACAATGACGGCGGTAACGCCGGCAACATCGCAAATAAATCATCCCAACAATATCTTAACGTTTTTACCAAACATCAATTATTTGAAACAATAATGGTTTTTGTCTGATTGAAAATGTTGAAAACGGGTAAATAAGGACTTGTGTGATGTCTAATAAAAAGGTCAAATTGTGTGTTCATACAACAGAAATTCTATACGAAAAATTGTGAAATTTAAAACAACAAAATGAACCTGTATTTGTCTAAGATCCGAATCTAAATCGAAACGTACTGGTTTGATAAGAGAATCAAATTTATTTTATAATAAATTTCATATATTAGAAAATAAATTGGAAATGGGTAGACAACAGAAATCCTGGACAGAATATTTTTAATTATTTTTTGAAAAATGATTTTTCATAAAAGGTTGCAATATGGAGATAATAATAAAATTTTATACAGGACTTAAAGTATAGAACATATAGAATGTGCAAACGTAGGGTAGACTATTATTTACCTGGACAAACTACTGGGTAGACAGGTATAAACAGGTATGTCAATACTAGTTACTTTCACTGATTTGATAATAGAAAAAAATTTATATCAGCATAAGCGCTGTTTTATTCTGAACACGATGATATAGGGTAGACTGCAAAAAATTCGGTCCTAATGAGGGTATACAAATTTTAAAAATTTCAATTTCAACGCGTCCGGAAATGAGTGACAGAGAGATCCGAGGTGAGTATACTGTGTGATAATAAAGGACCGAACATTGCTGTTGTGTCTGATGGGATCGTGAATATAAGAAAGTGCGCATGCTCGGTATGTAAACTGTATAGAGAGTAGAGGTACCCCGGCTATCCTCCATATTGTAAACAGTACATGTTATTTTGGAGTAGCTTATATCGCGTCGTAAACACGTGTATCGTTGTGATAAAAAATAGCTAAAAAGTGTTTTTTGTGTGATTTGATTGATTTTACAGATGAAACTTTTAAAAATTGTTCTTCAAAGCTAGCTTTTCGTAAAAAGAAAAACTTTAAATATCAAGAAGTTGAACTAACTAAAGCAGCACTCGATTTTGTGGGTTACCATACCACGTGTTACAAAAAAATAACTGCTTTACGAATTAAATACCATGAAGAATATAAAAATTTTCTTACAGAGTATTCAGTAAGTACATAATATATTATGATTCTTTCAATTATTATTTAATAGAATTCGAAATAGCACAATTTTAACGTTCGTTGAATTCGTTATTATCAAATGAATAATTTGAAAAATGATTCTTCTGAAAGACCTCTCAACTGTTTTTTTTTTGTTTTTCAATTTCTACCTTTTTACGTTTTTATAATTTTTTTTAATTTCTCCGAAGAAAATAAGACAAAAAAAATATTATTGATGTAAACAAAGTTTTTTATAACAATGAAAATTCAAAAATTTACATTAAATATAAAAAATTGCTTCTAGGAACATGTCAATACTTCAATAGCTGATGAAGGCACAGAATGTCTAGATTCTAGTGTCCATTCTAGTAAAGCGGTTACTGAGGTTGAAGAAAATAACACTGATGTCACATCGCACACTCCTACGGATTTGGATGAGGTAGGAAAATATTTTGGTTTTTATTTAAATTAGAGCCAACAAAAAAGAAGAGAATATTTTTTAAAAATTTAATAATAATATATAATTCATGATCAGATTTTTGTACATGTACTGTTTACAATATGGAGGATAGCCGGGGTACCTCTACTCTCTATACAGTTTACATACCGAGCATGCGCACTTTCTTATATTCACGATCCCATCAGACACAACAGCAATGTTCGGTCCTTTATTATCACACAGTATACTTACCTCGGATCTCTCTGTCACTCATTTCCAGACGCGTTGAAATTTTTAAAATTTGTATACCCTCATTAGGACCGAATTTTTTGCAGTCTACCCTATATCATCGTGTTCAGAATAAAACAGCGCTTATGCTGATATAAATTTTTTTCTATTATCAAATCAGTGAAAGTAACTAGTATTGACATACCTGTTTATACCTGTCCACCCAGTAGTTTGTCGAGGTAAATAATAGTCTACCCTACGTTTGCACATTCTATATGTTCTATACTTTGGGTCCTGTATAAAATTTTATTATTATCTTCATATTGCAACCTTTTATGAAAAATCATTTTTTAAAAAATAATTAAAAATATTCTGTCCAGGATTTCTGTTGTCTACCCATTTTTAATTTATTTTCTAATATATGAAATTTTTTATAAAATAAATTTGATTCTCTTATCAAACCGGTACGTTTCGATTTAAATTCGGATCTTCTACTATATCTCCGAAAATATACGAGACTGTCGTTATTAAAAAAAAAAGTGCTCATAGCGACCGAAGTATTGCCACGTATCCATTTGTCGACTGTTGCTTCTTGAATCCTATCGAAATAAGGAGCATTTTTCCATGAAAAAGGTTACTTCTTGCTTACCGAAAGTTTTCCTTTGATGATTCTCATATTGGGCTTTTCCGATGAAGGGTGACGGGAAAGGTGTTCCTATTCCTCTTGATAATTATTGATAATATCTGCCGTCACGTCGCGGGAAGACAATTATTCACACACAAATATCCTATACGGACTCTTGCACGTTTCGCTCGAATGAAAACCAATAAACAAAACTCAACCATCAAATCACGTAACTAACATTTCGATCAACGAAAACATCAAAAGTCGTAGCTTAGAAACTTCGTTTATTATTGGCTTCGTTCAGCGGTGCACAACCGTTGAGAATAATCACTAAACGTGTTGAGCCGCTGCTCAACGGTTGAGAGTGATCAATGGTGCAGCGGTCCGTTCAGCCGAACAAGTTGGCACATCACTCAACGGTTGAGCACCGCTGAACGAAGCCAATAATTAAAAACCGCTCAACAGAACTTTTTTACAAAAACTAATCTGTCTGTTTACAACTCTTCGTTTTTCAACGCTCACTCAACAGCTGATATCAACGTTCATTTGTTCCTGTATACAGGCAGGGCTGTCTTCTGGAGTAGTGAGTGCCATAGTCTTCACAAATTCCTTATTTCGCAAAATGCACTCATGCTGTTATAATACAAGAATACAACACGCTTCCATGTTTCATGCATCATGAATATCGGTAATTTTGATGAACTTCTGTGATTATTTCCGATGATTCTTGGTCGTGATATCCGTTATAATGATTAACATAGTCTTCAGAAACTGTTTGAAAACCGCTTTTGCGACGCACACTGGTAGATATACATATCCATTGGCTAGAAGACGTCTTGCTTTACTAGGTAATGGACATCTCAAATGTAACCATAGAAAAAGAACGAATTAACAGATATTTGCATTGATCGAACTTCAATGAAAGACATACCTATTACCATAATGAAACGACATACGGTTTGTACATCACTAACAAGCAGCTATTGAAATTCACTTGATGAATTTGTCCAGTACTGATAATTGACAATGACGATAATTGTTGATTGGTTTATTAGTAGAAGTTGTAAATGATACTTACGGCATTTTTACATACCAAACACCATCGACTTCGATGACATTCCTTCAACAAGTAGGCCTTGTTACTAACTCCCTATGCCATACCTCAGAACCAACATATTCATTCGCGGACTCGTCAACCGTGAAACATGAGAGAATTATTTCCCAATACGACGGAGAGAATTTCCCAAGAGGAAAATATCTACCTACACAAACTCAGCTATTGAAAAAGGGGGGTACAGTAATTCATGTGACGTTGAAAATATATTTTCAATCGATTTTTCCAATATTAAGCTTATTCATAATTTCGCTAATATGTAATGAGTTGATTATTGAAGAATTGAAATCATTTCACTTTGTCAAAATCAATGGCCCAAACATATCTTCATCACTGCAACAAGCACACTTCAGGAGATTTCAACATTCTGATAGTTATATATGTCGAAATCACTGAGCTTCTGATTATTGGGGTCAATAAAGAAACTACAATTTTTTTTTGATTTACCGGTTTTTATTTCAACATTTACACCATTATTTGTTCTTAGATTCACATAAAACAAATTTCTGCTCCGTACAAACATGGTCGTTCCACTTCAGGTCCGTATTTGAGTGCAAATATCTGGCTTCCAGGCACTGTTCTTTCTGTCCAGCATTATCTGGTTGACCAGCAATCCAATTAGCCCAAGCTATCGGTTTGCCTGTCGACATCCATACCCATCGATTATCTGGTAGAGTGGTGCCTGAGGTCCAGAACCAGAATTCTCCCCAAGCCACTGTAATGGGAATGATATAATGAAAATTCATTATTCTTTGAGACACGTTCTCTTAGACCAAGTTGGTAGTCGTGCTATTAGCCACCACTTCTTGTTACAAAAAACTCTCAAAAACAGTTCTATCATATCGCTAATTCGTTACGTTTTCCTTGGGAAGCATTAAAATTTGTTCGGGAAAGGGGAGGATAACCAAAAAATATATATTCTTGTCATTGTGCAGTGTTGGTCTAATCGAACGCAACTTATCGTATAATAAAAATTGATTTTCCTTACAGGTCAAGTCATTTATTCTTTAATTATATTTTGAGCCACGATTTGAAAGACCAAATTGGTGAATATTTGAAGATGATCTGAACAATATTTTGGATGATAATTTCTGAGAAAAGTCTCATTCTTATAAACATTGTTTTTTTTAAGTAGCTTCTTGTTTAATAAATATTGAATTTCCTTACAGGTGAGTCATTTAATCTTCAAATATTGTAGGCGATGGTTCGAAACAACATTTATGTTTAGGTTCTTGAGTATTTTCGAGGAGAGAATGTAGTTTGAACATTTTTTGCATATTTTTCACTTTTTTATCGAATGTATCTCATCTCTTTTAGGAGAATCACAAATGAAATTACTACTTACGGAATCTTTTGAGAGTGTGCCAAAGAAAATCATTTTCTTCCTTAGTTTCAATACTGACTAGTTCCATCCCATGAAGATTACAAAATTGCATGGCTTGGAAATAATTTCCCTGAAAAGAGGTTTCATTTACTTCCGCTTTATCATTCTGGAAAAAATATTTGATTTGTAGGAACCCAAGTATTTTTTTTTTCTTAAAAATGTCTCGAATATGAAATAAGACCCTTTTTTAACAGTATAAAAAAAACTGATACAAAAAATAGGTTTCAGTATGTATCAGAATCTTACGAGGTACTTGTTGGAAATTCTTTACTGGAATATGAGTGAATAAAGTTAGGTTGCTAATCAAAGAATTTATGCCCACAATTATCATGCAACGATTTGAAAAATATAGAAGATACCCAAAATTCATAACAATTGAAGTTTTTATGGAGAGTGGGTTGTTGTGGACGTTTGTGGGTAGTGCTGTTGAAGCTTAAAAACGAATTTTAATGCAAATCTTCAGTTGAATACACGCCTCAAAATTTTTGATAATTCCTTCCATTTTGGAAATACCCAAATTGGATAAAGAATGCATGGTAGAACGCTGAAAAAGCTCAGTACTGAAAATGGACAAATAACATCAACTGAGTTGATTTTCATTAAACTCACTTTATGAATAGCTCCAATATAGTACAGCTTGTCTCCAAATTTATGCAAGTTCATAGTTGGCCAGGCATCCATCATCAAGCTATCTATAAACAGAGGCAGTCATTATAATTCGAGCAAAATCACTGTGTTGAACCGCAAAATAAGGTTCGATATGAATCCAGTTAATTAGTGTTTTCATCGATCCGGAAAAACATACATGTTTCTGATGGGGGCATACTAAAACATAAATGTAGTACATTTGAAAATAGTAATGGAGTTTTCTGTATGACTTACACTATAATGAATTGTACAATACCGCAAGACGTGTTTCTGAAATGTTATATCTATAGTGAGAATAGTTTAGTATTTGCTTCTATAACGAAAGAGTGTTTTTGTATCCCTCATTATAATGAACAGTAAGTAGTGGTTATAATCATTTTTCTTCGGCCGTACTATATTAATACACTCATATGCCCATAATCCGTTTCAGAATGATATCCATTGTGAAACGGATTAGAATTCTGTATCGTGAATGAGCTCATTATGATACATATTCTTCATAACGATACAGATTTTTAATCAATTGGGAATCCGATACAGTGGCAGAGAGATACATTGAATATTCGAATATTTCAAATACAATATTGAACTCTGAGACTAAATATAATGAAATAAATGTTAATATCCCTTCCTCTTCCAGATCAGTGGGACGATACAAGATAATTATAATATTTATAGCTCTTTGACATTTACTGGGTGTAGAAAGAATAGCGCGTGCAACTCTCATGTAATGCTTATTAATACACTTGCACAAATCATATGTATTCCGATAATTGCTCGTTGTATTAATAACCATCATTAAATGATCATTGCATAATATACTATTATGGCATTTTCCATACAAAATGCAATCGACTTCGATTGAAGTCATCCCTTACGTAAACCAATATTACCCCTTAAACCACACTTCAGGAGCAGCATGTTTATGGAACCGTCAACTATTCCCCATTACGTCAGAAAAAATTTCTCGAGGAGAACCAGGAAGTCTTCTGTTATGAACCGGGCACACAACCATTTTCGCCAACTCCCTCGACTCACATCTGGCTCTTCTTCATTTGGTGTTCGAAGCAGAAAGGAACGGAGAAGTGAAGTTTTATTTCAAAAGTGGCACATTTCACATATTTTGTTTCAACCTGTGTCATTAACACCATAGCGAAGGGGTGTCGCACCCCTCAAATTTCAAATGGAAAGTGGGGTCGAGTGTATCATATAAAAAGGGGCACAATTGTATTTTCAATGATACCCTATCCATTGAAATTAACCCAAACATTCAATGCATAATCGGCGTTAATATCAACCCCATATTTTGGTAATGATGAAAAAAAATAAGTTTTGGGATTTAAGAATCAGTATAACCCCAAACATTTCTGAATTACTTCAATTCAACGAAAGCAAGATTTCAATGCTGACTTTTTTCATTACAATCAAATTCCTGATTTATCGTTTGCCTTTTTTTGTTGGAATAAATTGCAGATGAGTGTAGGAAAGTGATTCAGGCTAACATTTATTTCAGTTTTGTCACTGATTCAGTTTGATTTCTTTGAAAAGTATTTCAAATTCACCATAAAACATGGTTTATTCCATTCGAGAAAGAGTTGAAATTGTTGGCATTCATCTCGATGAAATGAGTTGACTAGTTAGGAAGATGTCGATACCTGTTTCGCCTGTGTAATGTGAAACACCACCCGCAGAACCCCATTAGAACCAAATTTAAAAAATGAATGTCAATAAAATCTATAATATTGTATGGGAGCAAATGAATCACAGTTTGTGAACTTGTTGAAGAAACGTTTGAATAAATCAATTCAAGAACTCGTTCACTTTTTTTCTACAGAGCACTGTTACAAATAACAAACATTGAAACCTACCACTAATTGTAAATGTTTTGATTCCTTATTTCTTTTTTCCATAAATAGCGAAATTTGTCAGTTGATGTTCTTAACGCCGGTTTAGTAAATAGGGCATCATTAGAAAGATAATTAAGTGCTTTTTCACTCGACCCCACTTTTCATTTGAAATTATAGGGTTGTAACACCTCTTTCCTCTGGAGTTTGAATCATTGAATTACAAACAGATGAGAAAAGCCAGCTGCACACTTTTCGTTGAATCACTCTGTATATATTTTTATCAAGTATTGGAAAGTTCTATACATTCATGTATATACTTTCGTCCGGAAGAAAGGTGAAACGCCTGCGACAAAATTGGAGATGAATCCCTCTTCAAATTCAAATGTAAAGGATTCAACATGCATCAAAATACGATTGCTCATTTCTGTTATATCTATATGATTTTGCATCAAATACAGAAACCCGGGATTGAATAATCAATATCTATGGAGAAATAGAAAAACTCGAAAGGGCTGTGAGGAGTGAGTATTCTCAGATTGGCGCAGATTGAACAATATCAAGAGAAGATTGTGAGGGGCCAGACATGGCGTGATTTTTTGGGAAGCCACATGGAACAAATTTCTAAGCTTCACAACTGAAATTTTTGAGTTCCTGAGGGTTGACTTTTTTTAAGGAAACATCCACTAAACCTCCAGGTGAACCTATAAAAAAGACAGGAACTGTGTTTGGATTATTTAGAAGGTATATATTCATATAATCGCATAATGAATATGATGAGAATTCAACTCTGTGGAACTTTGAATGGTTTTGATGGTGGAATATTAGCATGACACGGAGTTCCAATAAATCTTCAATATAGCTATAATCTTTCATTCAGATGAATTATTTTCAAAGATATCTCTGGATGGGCATAGGTTTGTTCCGATTGCAAACTCGAAAACCTAAATTAAATGAGTATAATAATTTTTGACACGGTCACTCTCAATCCAAATCTTCATTTTTCATAAATATTTCAACTCTTTGTTAAATGTATAATAGAGTGAATACTCACCAGCGAGGGCAACATTTTTCGTTGGAACAGCACAGCATATGAAGTGAAATAGAAGAGCACCAACTAGAGAAATCGATTTCATTTTTAAATTGCATTCAAGAAATATTCCACTTGCTTCTTCTGAAGCCGAAGACGAACTCGCAACACATATTCACATATTAAAACACATTATTTTATCCTGAGATAACCCCAAGAATGAGTAATGGTTGTTTTTTAATGAACATATCGTTGAAGTGAAAATCCTAATCATAAAAATGAATCATGTAATCCCCAGTCTTCTGATACGGTAATGTTTTTTCGAAATTACCGATACGAAAACAAAGTGCATATAATAAAAGCCCTATTTTATTGCATTATAATGAAAAGAGTAATTCAGTATCGTAGAAAAGTGTTTTCATTGCAATGGAGAATTGCCAAAAAATAGCATAGCAGTACCAATATGTACACGCTCATACATATACACACACACACAATAAATCACAAATAATACTACAAATGTATTCATATTAATCCCTTCATTTATTTCTGGAACAGATTCAGATTGAAGAACACATTTGATTTCTCTTCAAAATAGATTTGAATGAGTTCATTCCTGTCGACTTGATAATAATCAACAATCACTTTCTATTATTCTCTTGAAAAAAAATGAATTTTTTGAGTTATTACTAATGAATCATCCTGTAACATAACTGACCTCATAATTGCATGATCAGTTTCATAAATCCAGCAAATCAGCAGCCTTTGAGCTCCTTACGAAATTGAATACCAGCAACAGCCATTGCTTTTTCCAAGAAATGCCGGATCTATTTATAATCATTACCACACATCCCAGAGATAACCTTAAAAATACAATAAAAATTCTGAAATCAATGTTCATTTGCTTCCTTTAACCACATTCCAGTGATCATAAGTAATATTTTCAAAAAAATACAATGTTATATATTTATTTAATTACTGAATTTTTTCTTATATCATTTCAATTTATGCGTGTTCCTTTTCCTCCAAGCAGAGTATTCGGGTCAATCAGTGACGTCACTTGACATCTTTCACAACTTTTTCCATAAAAGCAATTCATCAGTTGAAATATACCACTTCATTATTGAGGGACTTATATCATGGTCAAATTGAAGTTTGATGTGCTCGATATCATTTTCAATACACTTTTCGACACAGTCGTTTCGCATATATAACATGTTTACCTTCGGTGCAAACATGGTCGTTCCACAACGGAGCTTTATTTTTTGGTGTATATGTGACTTACAAACATTTCTCATTCACATTCTTATTTCCTCCATTGTTGTTAGGTTGATTTTCTAACCACTTTGCAAAAAGAATGGGTTTCCCTGTAGACACATATCCAAACCCAGTGATTATCGTTTATGGTAGTGCCTGAACAGAATTCTCCCCAATCAACAAAGAAAATTAAACCAAACATTAGAAAAAAGTGTGCGATACTAGTTTTTGGGTGCCGAAAGGACCATTTAATATCATTAACTTTCAATATATAGTGAATGTGTTGGTTGACATTGTGCCTTGCTGAATGGTAATGCTTCGGACTTCCAGTGTCTATATTATTAACTATATTGAAACATGTTGCTGAGAACGAAAGGAAAAAGAAACAAATCAAATAAGGTAGTCGAATCCAAATAAAAGGTTGAAATGGATTTTCTGGTCAGAAATAAAATTAAAGGTTTCATTGATCTAAGAAAATAATGTTGTGACAAAAATTGAGATATCGAATATGAAATTTCAGCCAAAAAATGTAAATAAAGAAATGAATGAAATAATATTGTGCCAAGAAATGGTCGGTTATAAAGTCTCGATTTCCCTATGGTGGGGAAAATACATACATTCGACGTATTTTCAAAGTTGTTATATTGTAGTATTTTTTAGCGATTATGTTGTCCTCAGAAAAAGATCATGTAATTTTTGAAATAACCGTTCGCCGATCAATTTATCCCAAATTTTAAGCCCATTAGGCATTCCAGATACTTGTCAAATTAATCAAATGAATCATTATTTGAATGACTTAGTGAAATCCCCTACATACTTAATTTTATGAAAATCTGGAGCCATGTCCGAAATTCAGATTAAATATGGATATATTTTTATATACAAAAAATTGCTCGTTTAAATGTATTAGATTTCTCAACTCCCTTGCAGTCAACATGATGAACCTCTAGTTGGTATGGTGAGTCATTCAATCAATTTCTGTTTTCTTGTATGATATTATTCAGAAATTCTAAAATGAATGAAGAAATTGAACTGGATAGAAAATATTGGTTGGCAGTTGTTGAGATAATTTTTCAGAAGTTTTTAGCTGCATTCAATTAGTTTTGCCCGTTTTTGAATCTTTTGGAGTTCATGCTGAATACGCGTTGAGATGAGAACCTTTGGTGTTCTCAAAAATATTTTATTGATTTGACATTCGTGTCTAAATACAATTTGTCACTGTTGCGTAGTGACATATTATACCAGCAGTAATAGAAAATTATTTGGATTGTAGGCCGATATGTCGATAAAAGAGAGCCAGCTTGATAATGTGAACAGACTATGATTTGTTTTTTATGCAGGAATTTTGCGAGAAAACAAAAGTAAACTCCTGGCGGCTTCGAAACACCCTCTATAACAAAATTTTCGGGATTGTTACCCGTAGTGAATTCATAATTAGTACAATCACTATTTCTGTAGGAAACTGATGTCAGTTATGTCATATATTATAGAATTATAGAGTGAAGTGATGAAAATGTAAAATTAGGGTAACGGTACTGAAATTGGAAAAGTTTTATTCCAAGATTTATTAGAAAAACAATTCGTTTATATGCCATTCAAAATTATTTTCGTGATACCTTAAGAAATATCCCTTTACAACAAGTGCCTATTCCTTTCATTTTATACTGAAAAAATTCATATTATTTTTATTTTTTTCTGCATATAATTCCAAATTGGGAAATCACTTGTGGCATGATTTATGAAAGGTTATTGTGCAGGAACTTCTATCGTTGTCAAATTACAGTTTGAAGTGCTCGTTATCATTTTTGAAACACTTTTCGACACAGTTGTTTCGCATATAACATATTTATTTTTGGTACAAACATCGTCGTTCCACATCAGAGCTTTGTAATTGTGCGAATATCTGATTTCCAGGCATTTCTCGTTGTTACCAGCGTTATCAGGTTGATTTTCCAACCAGTTTGCAAACAGAATGGGCTTTCCTGTCGACATCCACACCCATGGACTGTCGGTCATGATAGTACCAGAGCTCCAGAACCAGTAATCTCCCCAACCAACTGGAAATTAAATCAAATTTATAAATAAATAAATGATATATTTCCTTCAAAAAATAGAATGTGATGAAATACAGTTACCAATAAGTTATTTTCCCACTATGAAAATATAATGTCAGCTGATTAGTCAATGACACCATAATAAAGTGACTAACAAAGAAGAAATATATCTTTTTATATAACATAACTAAAAAAGGTGTCCACCAACACAACTTTGCTACTCGCTCTGTAGATCAACTCAGATGCCCATTATTGAGACTTAGCTCTCAGTACGAAACTGAATTACTGGAGGAAGAAAAAGGTGTCCTGCTTCAAGTACAAGCTCTCCAATACAAATATACTTTTTCAATGCAAATGTACAACCTCGTTGATGGCATTACGACTTTATTGTCTAGTTAGCTCGAAACTGATTTATGCTTGTAACACAATGTACAAGTTTTTTCTTTTTGTGTATTCGACTCATATATTTGTGTATTGCTGTTAAAAAATTTCAAATCTATATATCTATCTTATAATGGGACCTGCTACAAATGTTCATGTACATGAAGTATTAAATAAAAAACTATCATTACTATTTGTTTATCGTTTTCAGTTGTACAAGGAAAGGATGTTTATTTCATTCCGTTAGTTACAGATTGTCGCATGGAAAAGGATCGATTAACCCAAATGTATTGATTCAAATCAAATTCCAAAATTCTAGTAGATTTTCTGAATAACAATCGTAAACTGAGATTTAGTCCAGTCTATGACCATTTTCCCGTGTACTTATCCCATACAGCAGCTTCGCATGAAAATTTGGATTCAGGATCTACATACCCTCTTTTTCAATATCTACCCTGTGCCGAGGGTTGCTTTTTCCCTCGGGGTGGATGCCACCCCTTCTTGGAAGTGAAAACATTTTTAATGGAAATAAGTGCGGAAATCAATAAATTGACCAATTCTAAGCACTTTTTGTTCAATAAAGTTTTTCTGAAAAGCAATACTTTTCGAATCCTTTTTCGCAAATAACTGGAAAAATATGCATCTAATCGAAAAACATGCGGAGAGCAAAATTATAGCTTTTGAAAAAACAAAGGCGATCGTTTATTTGTGATGTATGCGAACTCACTACAAACTGAATAATTGCTTGTTGAAAGTTGATTGGAATTTTCAAAAGCCAAAATGGAACGTTTCTACGTACAATAACCAAAAATAAATGCATTTTTCTGGAAAAACTCATTGGACCTTTTTTGAAGTCCTTCATAAATCCTTTATTTTTGTTATCTATAAAAGTTTCTAGCATCAAAACTGACCGAGGTATGAAGGAAATAATGTTGAATCCTATTTTTTCGTTGAATAAAAATTGTGAATAACCCATCCTCTCTTTTCCCCCCCTTTGAAGAAAATCGTTGTTACTCCATAATTCACTTCATTCATGTTCTTACAATGAGCTCTGAGTTTTTAATCAATTGGAAGTACGTAGTTTTGGAAAAAATTGAGATTGAAGAGAAAAAATCATATACATAATTCAGCGAAAAATCACCATTTCTTCGAAATAACTCGAAAAGTATTTATCACATGCAAAATTTTCTAGAGTACAAAATTGAAGGTTATTCTTCTCTGAAAATTTCGATGTTTCATTTTTTTCCTGCAGGATGAAAATAGAGTAAGATATGGCCAGTTAAATATTGTGAGGGTTCGCGCAAAGTACCTTTTTCAGCATGAACCTTTTCAAAAATATGATCTGAAACAAAAAATCATGTGAATGAGTTCATAGCTCTTGAGAAAAGCTACAAAATATTTTTTGGTGGATTTGATTGCTTAAACACTAAGAGAGTTATGGAAAAAAACCAAAAACAATTTTTGTAGAAATTAGAGTATGTACATTAGCATATTGAAGAATATACATAGTAACTATATTTTAGGCATATCATATCACATATCCAAATCTAGACTTAACCTTTTTTTAATGGGGTAGTTTTTACCCTTGAAAAATCAGAAGCAACCCCGATTACAGAGGTAACTTTAAAGTAGAGTCTCAATCTGAATTTTCAAACAGTTGGGTTTCCCAGTTACTCAATAACAATTTCGATATATTTTTTTAATGAAAACTATCAGAAGGGCGGTTTTTAGTGGTCGAGACTGTTTAATAGATCAGAAATTGTCTATCAGGGTTAATTCAACGTATTTACAAATGACTGCACGCTCAAAACTAGTATTTTATAATTTTTTTTGAATAGGGGTAGTTTTCACCTCTGATGAATGAAAATAAGCCCCAGACACAACCTCAACTTTGAAGTAGATGGTAGATAGAAGCTAAATCTCAAATTGAATGCAAATAAATACTGAATAAGTTGAATAACTGCCAAATAACATGTTAATTATTATTTTCTGATGATATTCTGTCATAAGGGGGGGGTGTTATGGGCTGACACTGATTACTGAACCATAATTTATATTAAAAATTATCAATTGATTGATTCTAATGATATAAATATGATTTCAGTTTATTACATGCTCCAATCTAAAATTTTGATATGTTTTTTCGAATAGGGGTGGTTTTTACCCCCCTCCAAAAAAGCAACCCTCGGCACAGGGTAGATTTTGAAAAAGACGGTAAGTAGTTCCTATATCCAATTTTTCATACGAGTCGGTGCTGTATGGGATAAATACAAAGTTTACACTTTTTTTAACCGTCATAGACTGAAGTAATTC
The DNA here is from genome assembly GCA_032362365.1 of Zygogramma bicolorata. NCBI lineage: Eukaryota > Metazoa > Arthropoda > Insecta > Coleoptera > Chrysomelidae > Zygogramma > Zygogramma bicolorata. Next base: position 6,092,798 of record JAVJAQ010001667.1, on the reverse strand, counting down.
TTTCGAAGTTTGATACGGAGTGTCCCGATATATGATAGCTATTTAATTAAATGGTTAGGAAAAGTTTCATTTATACATTTTTGCAGGACGTGCCAATAGAGCTATAGAGAATATTGTATATTCATTGGATGCAATCCATTTGTAAGACTTTGGTGAACCTTTACGCATAGTATTTTATTCGATAGCTTACAAATGTAATGTGGGTATATTTTTTAAGTGAAAATCTCACAGTGAAATATACAAGAACGATTTCATTATGGATTTTCAAAACCGTTTCTCACAGTTTCTCGAGTTTTCATTTGAATACATAATTTTATGGTACTTACGGAAAGAACGAAGATGTGTATAGAGGAAATCATTTTCCTCCTTACTTTCAATACTGACCAGCTGCATGTCATGGAAGTTACAAAATTGCATAGCTTGGTAGTAGTTTCCCTGAAAATGAATTGATTCATATGATTACTTCCAGAAAATGTTTTCAAGTCTGGTTATCTACTTCAACTTATTCGTAAATAACATAAATTAACATAAATCCTCATATATAAGATTCACATTCAAAAAATGTGCCTATTTATAACATCTTTTGGGCCGAAAAATGACCAAGTGTTCATCAGCAAGACGCTGAGTTCAAAAAAAATGAATTTTGCCCTCTACTGGTTGGTTCCTATCCTTCCTTATCTGAATCGAAATGAAGAAAGTGTTTGCCCCCTTGGTAACGTATACATAGTGAAGCAGTTCTACAAAACAAGAAGATATGAGTACTCAGTTTATCCCTTTTAAACCGTATAACTTCTTCATCAACTTCACCTCCATCTTCGTTTCTAGGGATGAAACGTTATCGTCAGTTATTTCATTATCTATGCTATCAACAATTTTCAACATATTACGGGCATATGATATTCATGACATGTACAAAGAATGACAATAATATCAAAAATTTTTGGGGGCTTGATATAGATATTTTCCACATGAAATTTGCAAATGTTATGAGATAATTCAAATTTTGAATCGCTTATGTCCTTGAAATAGAATTTATTGATTACTATTGTTTTGATTATTATTACTGTTTTAGCGCGTACTTGAAAAAAAGTGCACCAGGAAGAAAAGCATCTTGAAGGAAATGACAGCTGATATTCACAATTTCATTATACCAACCTCATAAATTGCTCCAAAGTAATACCGTCTATCTCCAAATTTTGTATATGAATAATTACCAATAATTATTTACCAAGAGGAAGAGGTCAAAAAATTCATTGATTAATAATGTTGCGATTATTATTACTGTTTTAGCGCATAGTTGAAAAAGAGTTCACCCAGTAAACAAAGCCTCGTGCAGGAAGGGACAGCTAATATTCTCAATTTCATTATACCAACCTTATAAATAGCTCCGAAGTAATACAGTCTATCTCCAAATTTTTCCAATCGTAAACTTGGTAATGTATTTATCACCACATCACCGGATAGGGAATCTACAAATGAATGAAAAAAATATACTGTTAAGTTACTGAATGAATTTTTTCATTTTATATCAAATTGGCATATATTATTGAAATTCTGTGTGAAGGTTTTTTTTCCAGAAGATTCTAGGATATTTTAATCAGCTCCCATCTATCCAAAGGGTTCGAAAACCTGAGCATTAAATTATAGGCCAATTCTCGAAACCTGATCGTTACACTCGTGATGTTTTATCGCAGTTCAGCACACACATTCCATATCGATACGTTCGTCGAACGTACGGTCTCAGGATTCCAAAGTGACATTTCTTGTTGAAAAAGCATTGATTGGTATTTGTTCGGACTTCCATTGTAATTCACTGTGATGAAACCTGTTGCAGGAGCTTATAAGAATCGAAACTGAAAAAATGAAGTACAAATGATGGACTTGACTCACACAGTTGAACAATCAAACATATAACTATGCAATTTTGAAAATAAATGAAGAGAAAAGCAACAGGATCAGTTTCTTTCGGTTTTATGAGTGTTTGCAATAGGTTTCAAAGGAGTTCATTATATAGACAATGAAAATCCAAAGCAATACCACTCAGCAAGGACTATTGTCAACCACAATCTAGCAGAAAAATACTGAAATAATTTACTTGTCAGGGCAACATAACTTTTCACTGGATTTGCACAAGCGTAATGTATTAAAAAAATAACACAAACTGAATAACTCGAGTGCATGTTCGAACAGAATATAAACATATCTCGAAAGGCTCGAATTTATAGTTTGTAATTTTATACTTTTTTCTTGGGGTGAGTATGCTAATCAACAGGAAAGACATATATATTTGATACCAAACCGAGATAACTTTAACAACCTGTTGATGAACTTGACGAAATGGTTTTCCGTTTATCGTTTATAATCCAATCAAATTAACTGTTCAAGATGACGATTTTCGCCTACCCGAAAAGTAGCTGTGGATTCCGGCAGACACATGTGTCCTTATTATCCCCTAAAGTTTGCGCCAGATTCTGTCTGTGCGTTTAGCAACAATTAGCGGTTGATTGCCGGAAATCATTATTTTTTTTTGTTTTTTGCTTATATAATGAAAACTATTGATCGGATCAAAAAAAAGTTGAATTGAAAGTTGTAGATAATTGAAAAATCTATCGATTAGCGTTGGCCCGATTTCGATATTCCGATTTGTTGCTTAACTATTGCGCTCGGAATTTGAAAAAAGGCGTTTTTTTCATTACTCTATTAAAAAATGTTGAAATGCATTTGGGGGTTGCAACTGTGAATTTGGGAAGCTTTCAACTAGTAGAAACCACAGTTTCAATTTGGTTGAAAACCAATTGATAGGTTAGCAACAATCTAATTTGTTACTAAAAAAAGTGTCCCACTAGATTGTTATTTCTTGCCCTACGGATAATCGTAGAGCAATGAACGAAACAGTTTTGGATAGTCAAAGAGTTGAACTACAAATTATCGTTTTTGGAAAATCGATTTTTTCAATGTGATACCTTTAAAAATGGCGTCAAAGAAACAACGTTTTTCAAACTAAAAAACAATTAGGAAAAAATGGTCGTATCAAAATGAGAGAAAATGCATGGGAAAGCTGCTATTTTTCTACGAATTTTGACAACCTTACTTTTGTTCCACGATAATTAGGAGCCAAGATAACACTTTTTATCATTTAGTTTCCCCTCCATTTGTTTGTTTATATGAAATAATGAGACCTCGACGACTGCACACAGCAAGAGTCATATTATCCATAGGAATCAGCAGAATTTGTTTTCCACAATTATTTATCATAATTATTGATGGGATAAGTGGAGGTTCTTCCGGGACCGTTCGACGTGCCGTGTAGAGGGGGAAGCCGGAGAGAGCGATCTACCGCTAAGCGGCTGTCGAGTGCACCGCGTGAAATAAACTGATCAATGCCGAAAATGACCACGCTGTCTGTATCTCGGGAAATACTGGACAAGTTTTTTTTTATTCGTTCATTTCAAATTCAACTCTGATAATACGGTGTCAAATGTTACCTTAGTTAGACGGAGAAAGCAAGTTTTTTCTGACATTCGAAAATGAATAAAGCACGGCTCATCTCCTTTCCAATTGATATTTTTACAAATGTGTATATATGAATGTTATTCAATATTAAGATTTTTGGCCCATTTATGTGCAACATTATTCTTTGATACTTGCTGCTTGTAACTGAAAATGTCCATTAACATTCATCTACTCACATGTTTATTTTGTCTCCGTTAGGTTAGTCAGGTCCTATAAATTTTCGTTTGTTTCTTTCAGCAGAGTGTGATTTCCATGTTAATACTACTGTACAGAGTGTCCCCGATTGAACAGTTTGTATAGTTCCTGCCGGTTATACTGGGTGCGCGAAATAAACATTCCATTTGAACTCTTATTTTGGTAGTGATTTGAACATGTATTATTGTTAAGCTGACTTCTGTGATAGTTCACGTGAGAATATTCAATTTTTTCGATTTCCTAAAAAGGTAAGGTTATTCATTATACATAATTTCAATTAAATCTCTAGGTCAAAAATGTTTCGGTAGTAGTAAAATTTAGATACTATCCTTTAAGTAATGTTCAAACTTTATTTCATTTTATTTTGGATTCACTTACAAACATATTTTACAGTACTAACATGTAAGTATACTTAAAAACTACCTTGTGCTAACTAGAGAAAGACAATACTACTATAGAAGGAAGTCATAACGATATTCCCAGAGGAATAGTGTTAAGAGCGTTCTAGGTATTCAACACATTGAAATGAAAAAAAGATAAGAAAATACATGTACAAGACAATTATAAGATTCAATTGGAATATACAAGCTCTAATATCATTTTGACTGGTCATTAAGAGATCCAGGTCATTTCTGATGATTAGGAGATTGCATTGTTGCATCATTTTATTAAAGTAGTTCCCGAGATACAGACAGCGAGGTCATTTTGGGCTCTGATCAGTTTATTTCACGCGATGCATACGACGGCCGTCTCTCTTCGGCTTTCCCCTCCACACGGCACGTCGAACGGCCCCGTAAGAACCTCCACTGATCCTATCAATAAATACTATGAATAATTGTGAAAAACAAATCCTGCTGATTTCTATCGATAATATGACTATTGCTCTGTGCAGTCGTCGAGGTCTCGTTGCTTCATATAAACAAACAAATGGAGGGGAAACTAAATGATAAAAAGTGTTATCTTGGCTCCTAATTATCGTGGAACAAAAGTAAGGCTGTCAAAATTCGTAGAAAAATAACAGCTTTCCCATGCATTTTCTCTCATTTTGAAACGACCATTTTTTCCTAATTGTTTTTTAGTTTGAAAAAGGTTGTTTTTTTGACGCCATTTTCAAAGGTATCACATTGAAAAAATCGATTTTCCAAAAACGATAATTTGTAGTTCAACTCTTTGACTATCCAAAACTGTTTTGTTCATTGCTCTACGATTATCCGTAGGGCAAGAAATAACAATCTAGTAGGACACTTTTTTTAGTAACAAATTAGATTGTTGCTAACCTATCAATTGGTTTTCAACCAAATTGAAACTGTGGTTTCTACTAGTTGAAAGCTTTCCAAATTCACAGTTGCAACCCCCAAATGCATTTCAACATTTTTTAATAGAGTAATGGAAAAAACGCCTTTTTAAAACTTCCTAGCTCAATAGTTAAGCAACAAATCGGAATATCGAAATCGGGCCAACGCTAATCAATAGATTTTTCAATTATCTACAACTTTCAATTCAACTTTTTTTCGATCCGATCAATAGTTTTCATTATATAAGCAAAAAACAAAAAAAAATAATGTTTTCCGGCATTCAACCGCTAATTGTTGCTAAACGCACGGACAGAATTTGGCGCAAACTTTAGGGGACAATAAGGACACATGTGTCTGCCGGAATCCACAGCTACTTTCCGGGTAGGCAGAAATTTTACGAAAAAAGTTTATTTGATTGGACTATTACCTTAAGATAGGAGGTCCTCAAACCACAATAACGAATACAAACTTGTTTATAACGGCTTCGATAAAACCTGTCTATCAGGCTTTCTGATTTTTCAAATGTACCTGACGAATTAATTATCAGAACTTTTTTAATGATAATCAACTTATCGAGGTAATACGTGATAATTTTTCAGTATTTTTCTCCTCTACGAGAAAACAATGAGAAAGGTGAATGTTAGGCCAACAAAACAGTTTTGCAGCGATCAGTCCGATTCCAGCGGACAGCGATAAACTTGACTTTAAAAATTAAATTGTCACAATGTCATTCGTTTTCTCGAAATATTATCATTGTTAATTTTCAAAACGAGTTCATCGGTCATATATGGATTATGTGAAATAATTATCTTCTGTACCTGAGATCAATCAATGAACAAAATTACAATAACTCAATGGTATCTTTATCCAGTTGTATGAGTTTCCTTCATCAGCGTCGTAGCTCAGTGACATCAGCATCATAGTGCGCATGACGGAGTTAGAATCCACTCAGAGCAATTGTTATCATATTAACGTATTCTGAAATATTAAAAGAGTATTTGGACAGAGTAATTTGAGACAAGTGAACATACTCGTTTTTTGTAAATAGCTCTAACGAAAACCACTAGACATGAAAATTTTTCGGTTGAATTTGTTTTTTTTCACTCAAACTTTATTTTGAAGCACCTTCAGCAATAGATGAACCAACTCGTCCTACGGATCAATCTGGTTGCACTAAGGCTGTTGCCAAGTTACAGAGTTTTGTATGTAAAGATAAAATTTTATTGAAAGTAATAACATAGAAACCTCAAAATTCCATTGATAAATTCCCATTTTTGCAACGAAAACTTTGATGATTAGCAGTGCCATAAAAGCAACCAGCATGATGAATCCAAGAGTACGTAGGACAAGTTGTTACGTGAGAAAAACAAACTTCGAGCGACAAAAACAAACATTTTTTTCGGAAAATTTTCAGATCGAGTAGTATTTTCTGAATTATTTTCATACCAATTCCGTTTATTCTTGTTGGAAAAGATTATATCGATGGCACTTTTACATTTGAAGCGTAATTTTTGGGATACTTGTCTCTCTTCTATAGATATTTTCACGGTAGGTGTTCTTCTGAATTGTTATCAATTGTCCCACCCTTGGCAGTATCAGCACGGATGACCCGACGAGTACAGGATTCTCACCCCTTCGTTGTGACCTGCCGAACCTCTCTTGCTCAGGGATATTTTGTCAATATAACAGCTGAGCTTTGGAACTCCTTGCCGAGAGAGGTTTTTTCTGAGGCTCAGAAACTTCAAAAAGTCAAAGTGTGTTAATTTGTATCTTTGTCTCTTGACGCGATGTTCTTTGAACATTACACGGTTTCCCCCTTTCGTGTGAATCTGTATATAAAAGCATTGGACATGTGTTTTCGTTTTCATCGATAATTATTGTCAGCCAGTGGCGGATCCACGGGGGGTTTTCGGGTCCGGACCCCCCCCTCCAATTGGGAAGATAAGAGATTTTTTTTTCAATTTTTATCGGCTCCTAAATTCCAAATTTTGTTAGGGAACGAAAAAATGTCACATGAGCAAGACAAAAAAAACAAAAAAATAATAAATTACAGGCTACATTTAAACATTAGTAAATTTTCGAGGTTTTTTGAAATCAAATTCCAAAAATAATAATTCTCAAAAATTAAAAATAGTACAAACAAGATCTGGATTGAATGTTACCCAAACAAACAAACAAATCTCGCTTGAAATTTTTGGACTCGCCGATTGTTCTTTTCTTTTTCTTTTCTGGTTCAGTCTGTTCAGACGCTGGATCAAGCCTAGTAAAATATGAAAATAGAGTCCTCTTCATGTAGTAGGTTCAAAATAATTTTTTTTTCCATCAAATTGCAATTTTTCTCGATGACAATTGACACTTGTCAGGCTTATCGAGGAAAAGTTCGAGAAATTTCTGACAGTAGTAACAGTGCTGCCAATGGATCCTTTTTGGCGCAGTCTTTGAAAAATTAGACTTGTTACATTTGTGATGAGTATTGTGTATGCCGGGAACGATTTGAATATACTATGTATGAGTAGAATATGCTGTTGATTAGGTTAAATCAAGTCGATTCGATTTGAAAAGAGTAAAGTTTCGAACCTACTTCACCTCCTGGCTACACCTTCAAATTTTGCTCATGTCATTCTCTTTCACCTTTTTTTTTTTGATCTTGACTAGTTGTTGCTATACGGTAACTCATAATTTTCTGTTATTTATATATATATATAAATTTCGAATTATAGACCCGCCCCTTGTCCTGATCCTGGATCCGCCACTGTAAATGTCAGCATTTGTGTTTTGCCATCATGAAATGTCTTCAGACGGTTTGTGACAGCATCATCTAACCATCTACCATCCGTAGACATTCCCAACTGAATTTTGAAATCCAAACTCGACAGCGAAGATTGAATTGAACTGGCCGATACTTGATGAAAATCCATATTTACAAAAATATATTACAGTTTCCTGTATGATTTTCACTTACAATGGTAATAGCGAAACACGTGTCACGGTTTTGTAAACCCATTGTAAGTGAAAATCATACAGGAAACTGTAATATATTTTTGTCGACAGCGAAGTATCGAAGTATCTTAAACCGTTCGTTTTCTAAAGTGTGATTACTACATTTATTTCTCCAAAATTCTCCAATGTATCCATATCATTTACAGGACAGTTTATACAGGGCTTTTCATGATGAGCGTTAATAAGGTGTTTCTGACAAACTATTCAACGAATCAACCTGAAAATTTTACAGTATGCATAAATCAATTTGACCTTCATGCCCAAAATATTTAGACGATGCGGCGTTGTCGCTTCTACTATAAAGTAGCGGCTCCTTTGATTTTTCAAATGGAACACCCCGTATGTAATATCATATTATGATTCATTATCACTTCGTCAACAAATTCGTATACTATTTCCCTATACCTATCTATTTCCGTTCAGAAGATATAAATCAATTTCGATATTTTTTTTTTACCAAACATGAACTTTTATAAATGCTGATAATCTTGAACTCTCTTGCACTAAAACGATCAAATTTGAAAAGGAGCGCAGTGATATTTTCATTTTCAATGACCTGCCTCCAAGAATAATCTCACGTTCCAGTATATTCAATAACCATTTAAATATTTTGTAGTGATAAAAAAAACACAAAAGAAGTTTGCTGGCAACAACATTCTAGAGTGTGCTCGCGTCTTCAAATGCAGTGATATGTGTTTTAGATATTTTCAGTTCAACCCAGAAGATTATAAAAAATAATAATGATTTTACCCACCAGAGAAAAATGGCATTTTCTCACTTCACATATCCATAAAATTTGATCACAATTCTCACTCCTATTCGCTCAGACGCATTAACGTGAATAATATTCGGCTGAATTGTGATACTAGTCCTAAACCGAGCTTTTGAAATGAGATATATATTATAATGGAGTAAAGTTATGAAAATGTATAAGTAGACAGCGGTATTGAAATGGAAAAAGGCTTTTTCTTCCAAGATTTATTAGAAAAATAATTCGATTATAAATTCGACGTATTCATTATACTGCTGGAAATCCAACAAAATATCAGTATATAATGATGATAATAATAAATGATTTTTCATTAACTGAATGACAAAAAGACAACAATTAAGCATTGAATAATATATAACATCAGCCAAGCGGCAGAGTCTGGTCCGAAGAACACGCATGTTCTTCCACCCAGCTTTGAAAAAAGCATTACCGTTTACACCATTTATCATTACAATACACAAAGAAATATTCCTTCACAACAAATGCATATTTCTTTCTAATCATATTGATTCATCTTCCTTATCTGATTTCAATGCATATAATTCGTTTAGTTTTCAAATTAAGAAATCGCTTGTGGCATGAAATATGCAACGTTATTGTGCAGGAACTTCGATCGTAGTCAAATTACAGTTTGAAGTGCTTGATATCATTTTAGATACACTTTTCGACACAGTCGTTTCGCATATAACGTGTTTAGCTGTGGTACAAGTTTCGTCGTGCCACATCAGAGCCTCATTCATGTACGAATATATGACATCCAGGCATTTTTCGGTATTTCCATCATAATCAGGTTGACCTTCAAACCAGTTGAAAAAAAGGATGGGTTTTCCTGTAGACATCCATACCCAGTGATCGTCGGCCATAGTAGTGCCTGAAGTCCAGAACCAGTAATCTACCGTACCAACTGAAAATTAAAACGAATATATAAGAAAGTAGAACGCGATATGAGCACTTAGGTTCACAGTTTGATATATTTTCCCTTCCTTACCGAATATACATGAAATAAAATTAGCGATAAATTATTTTAGGTAATAGTTTTTGGGTTCAGAAAGACAAATTCGTTTCATATACTTTCGAAATACGTATATTGATTCTTTTCAGCGTTTCCCTCAGTTTCAGATGATATTTGTATCTAAGAGAATACAGGGTTTCGAGTTGCAAAAAATACGTTTTTTCTAACCCTATTTTTTTGACCCTTGACGGAACATTAGACCTTGGAATAATATTCTGATGTGGGGAGGTAATCTACAATGGATGAAACTCATCGAACAATAAACGTCTATATAGTAATTTTTCTAAATGTTTTGCCTATTTTCTGTTTCATGCAGCAAATATGTTGATGAAAAGTGAATGTTTTTAAGGCGATTCAGTAGGACCATTCAAAAAGTGGTTATAAAATAAGTAAGTATTAATCTTACAAATCCAGTGGGCCGATGAATCTTTCCCATGCGTAATTCAATCATGCATAAGTTGAGAAGATAGTGAACATGAGAACACTATACGCCATAGCTACTGCTCAGATCATCAGAAATCTATATTTACAATATAAATTGTATTCACTATGAAAATGAGTGGTAGGTATTGGTTCGGCCTTCCATTGACTACATCATGAACTCTATTGAAACCTGTTGCTGAGAAAGAAGGAAAAAACTTATGAGAAATACAAATCGAATAAGAAGTCCACAGAAAATGGTTGAAATGGATTTTTATCAAGAAATAAAAATTGAAGGGTATTAATCCGTTTGCAGAATTTTGAATATTCGACCTTTCGACTCTTATGCTGGAGTTCTTTTCAAGAAATTACAGACATATCTGTAGGGGGGTTGATTGGTAAGATTAATAATTATATTTATTCAATATACATGATGAATAATACATTACACAAATTTTGCAATGACAATTGAAAGTTGAATAAATATTGGTGAAACCTCGTACATGATTGTCATTCAAATGTTAAATATGCAGACAAAAAAATAACAAATACAAGTACTGCTAAGGTTCAAAATTGATATTGAAATATTCAAATAGGATGAAATAGGGTATCAAGTATATGCACATTGAATAAGATATATCATATTATACCTACTACTCAATTATTAAATGAATATCGGGAGAAGTGTGTGATTAAAAGGAATATATAAATGATATAACGACAAGAGCCACATAGATTCAATGATGCTATCAAATTATATTCTATAAGTACAAAAAATGACGTAAGAAAATGTTGACTACATACTGACTTCATTAATAAGATAGATACAAAAAATAGATCAAAAGAAGTCACAAGAATACAAAAACAAACGTAAATACAAATATGGTGTTGTCAAGTGGTAGTATCTAATATTTGATGAGTTGGAACATAGTTGTGCAAAAAAACTATATAATTATTGGGATGACTAAAGTCATGTTCCGATATTCCTGAACAGTACTGTCCAGTAAATTCAGTCGTTTCGATTTTACTGACATTCACTGGCAATTATTTCGCGCCAATTTTCGAGGTACCCTGTTGCTGTTAGAGACTAAAAAGTTACTTGTGCTACTGTTGCAGAAGTGGTCCTGTAGTCCCAGTATTCCTCAAATTGAGTTAGGTTAGGTTGTGTTCGAATAAACGTCAACGGATAAAAGATTAAATTTGTTGTCAGATCATTGCAATTGCAAAATTATCAAAAATGTTTTGAGTTGTACTGGAAGATATTTGTGTAGAATTCGATGCTGAATGAAATGAATCCAGCAGATCAATAAAATCTGCAGGAACCCCATTTTTCTAGATTGCAAGCCTTACTCACATACTTGAAATGTTGTTTGAGAATCTTAGGGGTGTAAAAACCTACTACATTTTGAATATACACTTCTATTCTTGGTATTTTTTCTCTGGGACCTCTGATTTTGTCGAGGATTATAATTTCAGTCATTATATTCTCTAAAGATTTATTATGACAAAATAGTTGAGGCTTTCGTGGCCGAGGTTTTCAGTATCACTACTTCTATTCGGGTTTGAAGGCCGTCGTTTCTTTGGAATTTCTTCCAAAGGAAGAAATTCCAAAAAACGACGGCCTTCAAACCCGAATAGAAGTAGTGATACTGAAGATTTATTATTATCAGAGCTTGAGCTCTCTGAATTTACTATTTCCGTATCGCTATTGCTTAATATTTCTTCCATTATTTAATTCATTTTTAAATAAGATAGGGTAAGGGTAGATCGCACCTGTCACCGCTGACAGTTCCTTTGACGGATGTCCGATAGCGATCCGTTCCGATATCATCAGCAGTAGATTACTATCACTGCAAAAAGCGTTCCGAATATGCTTACTGTGGCCAGTGATACCAGCAATATCGGAACATGACATAAGGAGTGCGTGTTTTTGGAGGTAAGTTCGAGATGAACAAAACTTTAATAAGGTATACATTTATACGACTAAATCCACATTCACATACATTTCCTTAGATATCTTCGCGATAATTTTCCACGTCAACATACCGATGTATTCTCATCCGTGACTTATCTGCATTTGTTCATTATATCGCATTGAAAGAGTTGAGTGAACCGCTGCACATAGCATATTATTTGATAGGTTTCTCAGACACAGAATAGGAATATTTTGAAATTTTCAATTGAAATTGAATATCTGAATAGTTAATTTTATGATACTCACGGAAAGAACGAAGATGTGTATAGAGGAAGTCATTTTCCTCCTTACTTTCAATACTGACCAGCTGCATATCGTGGAAGTTACAAAATTGCATGGCTTGGTAGTAATTTCCCTGAAAATAAATTCATTTGTATGATCACTTCCAGAAACTGTGGTCAAGTCTGGTTATCTACTTCAACTTCCTTTCAATAAAATAAATTAACACGCATCTGGTAAAGCATCATATCTAGCTCGATTTTCTCCGACTTGATTTGCATATACTATTATTTTGTTCTGAACTTTCTAATCAACCATAATGAAATATAGCCTTCATCACTTATTAATTTTATACATTTTCGTTAGTGAAATACTTTTCATGATCGGATCAGTATTTCCGAAGAATACGGTCTATCCTATCAACAATTTTCAACCTACACCTAGCTCATGATATGTATGGCATCAACAAAGAATGACAATAATACCTAAGATTTTTGGGAGTTCAGTGTAAATATTATTGATATAATGCCAAAAGAAGTCAAATTTCGAATCGCCTATGTCCTTGAAATCGAACCTATTGATTATTTTTGTTATGATTACTATTGATTGACAAAGAGGGCACCCAGAAAGCAAAGGCTCGTGAAAGAAAGGACAGCCAATATTCTTAATTTCATTATACCAACCTTATAAATAGCTCCAAAGTAATACAGTCTATCTCCAAATTTTTCCAATTGTAAACTTGGTAATGTATTTATCAACACATCACCAGATAGAGAATCTATAAACGAATGAACATCCAAAGAAGCAGTTCTTGTTGATAAAACATTTGTATTGGTTCGGACATCCATTGAAATTCACTCTGATGAAACTTATAGGATCAAAAAAATCTGAATTGAAAGAATACATTACGAATTATGGGAATCAAATAACACAAAGTAACTCCGGGGTGCAGGTGGAATTTGAAAGAAAATTATATTTGTATGTATTTTCCAAAAAGTTTGAATAGTTCTCCACGTTGTTATTGAAAGTACTTCGTGCGAATCAATTTCCTGATACATCAATATGAGAGGATATATCACATATATAACTCTAAAACTTGAAATAAATGAACAAAAAAGCATCAAGATCAGCTTTTTCCGGTTTTATAAGTTTTGGCAATAGGTTTCAACAGAGTTTATTACACAGATATAGAACATGGAAGTCCGAACCAATTCCACTATGCCAGGACCATTGGCATCCACAATCAAGCACAAAAATGCTGGAATAACTTACCTGTCAGTGCAACGTAACCTTTTATTGGATTAGCACAAGCGTAACGTATTAAAAAAATAACACAAAATGAATAACTGGAGTGCATCTTCGGACTGAATATAAACATATCTCAAGAGGCTAGAATTTATAATCTGTAGTTTTATAACTCTTTCTTCTGGTGGAAATGCAAATCAACAGATATGACATATATATTTGATAGCAAACCGAGATAACTTCAACAGCCTATTGATGGAATGGTTTTCCGGTTACTTCAAGATAGGAGGTTCCTCAAAACCACAATAACGAGTACAAACTTGTTTATTAGCGGATGTGAAAAACCTGTTTATCGGGCTTTCTTATTACTCAAATGTATCTGATATATAAATTATCGGAACATTTTTTTAATGAAAATCAATCAATTGGAGGCAACATTTTTCAATTATTTCCTCCTCTGCTATGAAACGATGAGAAACAAAAGTTTTGCAGCGATCAGTCAGGGTCCACCGTTCAGCGATAATCTTGATGTTGAAAATTAAATTGTCACAATGTCATTCGATTTCTCGAAATATTTTCACAATCAATTTTCAAAACAAGTTGACCGCTCAATCCATAAATAAAATAATTATCTTCTGTACCTAAGACAAATAAATGATCGACTTCATATACACAGAAGCCTGACAGAAAATGAAGCAAACGATATAGCCATAAGTTTGAGGCTCCTTCATCAGCTTCCCACTTCATTGACATCAGCATGCCAGTGTGGATGATGAAGTTGGAATCCACCAAAGATTCTGTGTATTTACTTGATCAGGATATTCGCAAAATATTATTAGCGGGTGATATTTTTCTTTGAAATCCCTCCCTCCCGTACTCTCGAAAATTTTCGAATATTGTATGCTTACTCAACTTATAGGCTTCTTTAACTTAAATAATATACTTCATCCCGATCAACATGGTTTCCGTGCAGGACATTCAACTATAAGTGCTATTCACTCTTTTTATGAAAACATTATTCAATCTATTGAATCTGGACAGAATCCAACAGGAGTATTCTGTGATCTTACTCGAGCTTTCGATTGTGTAGTACACAAAAAATTGCTTCATAAACTCCATTCGAATGGAATAAGAGGAAAACCTTACGAATGGTTCAGTTCCTTCCTTGAAGGAAGAACTCCGCGAGTGAAAATAAACTACACCAACAATAACAAAAAAGTAACTCATGTTTCAGGTCCACAACAAAATAATATTGGTGTTCCTCAAGGGTCCGTTCTAGCACCGATTCTCTTCATTATATACATAAATGAACTTCCAACTAATTTGCCAGGCCAGGAACCTTCACATGTTTGTATGCTGACGACGCCACCCTGCTTTTCTGTGGCGAATCCGAAATTGAACTTCAAAACAAAATAAGGCAAACTACTGATGCCCTACATAGCTGGCTGAGCACTAACTATCTGTTTCTCGATACATCAAAAACAAGTTTCACTAGTTTTCATACAAGACAAAATACCAAACCATCCTCTTTGGACCTGAACATATGCGGCACACCTATTGAACACAGTACATCCCCAAAATTCCTAGGCATCATAATCGACAGTGATCTTAGCTTCAAATCACACTGTAAAAATCTGACCAGCTCTCTACACTCCAGAAGCTACCAAATAAGAATTCTAAAAAGTGTTTTGGACATATCTAGTCTACTCCTGTTTTACCACGCCCAGATTCAATCAAGAATTTGCTACGCAATTACAATATGGGGAAACTCCCCAGCAGCGAAAGACGTGTTCATCGCACAAAAACAAATAATACGTTGCCTTGCAAACGTCTCCCAACAGACTTCATGTCGAGATCTTTTTAAAAAACTTGGAGTTCTACCACTTCCTGGCTTTTATATTTTAGAAGTAGTAATATATATATCCACGCGGACAAAATAGACTATCCCACAAATAACCAATACCACAATTACGATACGAGAAAAAAAAGCGACTTCCATTTACCAAAATCGCACCTTACCATTTACCAAAAATCACCAAACGTGATAGGACTGATATTGTATAATGTACTCCCAAATGAGCTGAAAGAAACAAAACAACTACATATCTTCAGAAAAAAAGCCAAAGTTTTTCTACTGGGCATAACTCCATATAATCTTAAGGAATACTTTGATTCAGTATCACTACTTTTATTCGGGTTTGAAGGCCGTCGTTTTTTGGAATTTCTTCCTGACGTTTCGCTGGCTCGAGTGGCTAGCGAAACGTCAGGAAGAAATTCCAAAAAACGACGGCCTTCAAACCCGAATAAAAGTAGTGATACTGAAAACCTCGGCCGCGAAAGCCTCAACTATTTTGTCAATACTTTGATTATTTTAAATGTGCTCTTTTTTATTTATTATTGTTATTATAGCAGGCATGTACCTGAAGACGAAAAATATTTTTTATGATAACTGTGACTTGTACTATCATTATTATTCTTTGTATCATTTTATTTAAATATGTACTTTATATTGACTTGTCCTTTAGCTTTATAAAGCTCGCATATGGATCAATAAACTATCTATCTATCTATCTATCTATCTATCTATCTATCTAAATAAGGGCATACTCTTTCGAAATTCGAAACAGGTTTTCTATTGGAAAATTTCAGTAATCAGGATACATTTCCATGAATGTTTGGGAGGTGCCGAGAACATTACTACACAATTTGCGAAACTAGACTTGTTGACAGATGAAAACGGAAATTCTTAGTGACGAAATATATGGGAATACTTCAAATATGTTTAGACTAGTCTTTTTTCTGCTAATATTGGCTCTCGTGTGAGATGCAGTCTCTTGACAAAAGGGGTCACTGTGTTGAGCAATATTTGGAGAGAGTCACTAGACGTCTCAATATATTTTTCATCATAATATAGTCGTATTATGTTTTGCAATAAATTGTGAGAATCTGATTTTGTTTTCCTCTTCCAGAATCGCATTTTTCTCAATTTTGAACTACGAATCATTCTTGTTGCCTTAATGCTGTTACCAAGTTACAGAATTGAGGTAGAGATAAAATTTTATTGAAGGTGAACCACACAACCTCAAAATTTCATCGATAATTTTCATTTTTCAACGAGAACCAATGCCATGAAAACAACTAGCATGATGAATCCAAGAGTACTGAAGGGCGCGTGGTTTGATCTACTGCTCAAGAATAACAAACTTCGAGCCACAAAATATCAACATTTTTTTTCACTGGGGTAGCGGTATTGAAATCGAAGTTTAGTTTCAAGATTTATTAGAAAAATCGATTGTGAATTCGACTTATTCATCACACTGCTGGAATTCAACATATTTTCAGTATATTCATCGTTTATACATCATTCAAAATTTCTTCCACTTCATACTGAAAAATACATATTCATTCTTCTTTGTTATCTGTTTTATAGCATACATTTCGTATATTTTCCACATTGGTAAATCGCTTGTGGCATGAAATATGCTACGTTATTGTGCAGGAACTTCTATCGTAGTCAAATTACAGTTGGAAGTGCTCGATATCATTTTCGATACACTTTTCGACACAGTCGTTTCGCATATAACATGTTTAGCTTCGGTACAAACATGATCGTTCCACATCAGAGCCTTATTTTTGTGCGAATATCTGAGTTCCAAACATTTTTCGTTATTACCAGCATTATCAGGTTGATTTTCAAACCAGTTAGCAAAAAGGATGGGTTTTCCTGTAGACATCCATACCCAGTGATTGTCGGCCATAGTAGTACCTGAGCTCCAGAACCAGTATTCTCCCCAACCAACTGAAAATCAAAAAATACATAAGAATTTGATTGGTATATTTTCCTTGTGTTAGCGACTAGAGCATTATAATTTTATTCTGTAGGGTGGATTGATTTTGTTTTTATATTTCCTCATCGATATCTCTGGATCTGGAAGAGATGGAGGGTGAGCGTGGCCCACTACATTTGGGCCTCATTGGACCCATTGGGCTTCCTCCACATAGGGTGAGGGTACCACACTTAGTGATTCTTCAGCCCTACCGTTTTGAGGTAGTCAATCATTTCACCTAGCAGTATTCCTTTTACGTCGACTAGGTCGAGCCTATACTCGCCGAACGTTGATCTCCTTCTTGATGAGAATGCAGATCAGTCACATATAACATACTTCATGTGGATTTTTGTGACTAGGGAGAGTACTTGCGAACTGAAGAAACATACCTAGACGAAATTTTGCATGATATGATGTAAATGAATATTGATCCTTGATGAAGCAAATTCAACTTCATGTCATACATTTGTCAAATCTATTGTGACTCGATCTGGAGTAAGTTAAGAAAAATAAAACAGAGGTTCTTATAGAATAGAATAGAAGTTTATTTCATGTTTTAACACATAAGTGTTTACAATGGTCAATTCATGCACAAATTTACATACAAAAGTTCAGATTTACATATAAAAGTTCAAATTGAACAAAAAAAAAAAACAAAAGGTACAGGAGGATAATTAGTGATTCATGGAGTGTGATGGAAGTCAGACTCAGACATGACGCAAGAAGCTATGCCGCGAAATAACTATGGAATTCGTCAATTGAGTAAAATGCTTCTGTGAGAAGAATACTTTTCACTTTATGTTTGAGATGTGTCAGGGGAGGATTCCTCAGAATGTTCGGTAAATTATTAAAAATTTTATATGACCTGTATCCGAAACTCGACTGCGCCATCTGCAAACAATATTTTGGCATCCTAAGAAGAGATTTACCTCTTGTTTCATAGGCATGTATGTCCCTTTGCGAGGTTGTCAGGCCTCTGCTTGTTAAATTTTTCACGTAGCATAAGCATACCAAAAGGTAGCAGCAAACTAGTGTCATAATTCTGAATTTTTTGAAAAGAGGTTTGCAGTGGTCATTATACTTTGCGTGAGCTATGATTCTGACCATCGATTCTGACACATTTTTTCTGAATAATAAACACTTTCTTAGCGTGGGGTGATCCGCCCCATATCAGTATTCCGTATACCATAATACTGTAAAATTTTCCAAAATAGGCAGTACACAACGTCTGCAATGATAGTTTTTGGGATAATTGTCTTATGAGGTGTAATTTCTTCGAGAGATTTGTGCAAAGAGTGTCAACGTGTTTATCAAAAGATAAAGTCGTATCAAAGTAGATACCAAGTGCTTTGACAGACTCCTGATCCTGGTAATCTCTTCCTATTCCAAACTTGAGGTACTCTGTTTTGCTTTCATTCAATGTAAGGTAATTCGCACTTGTCCATTCTTTAATGAATCTATCAGAACTCTCTTCATCATGAAATAGATTTATTCATACAAAATGACTCGAACAGATTTGACGAATACTGCCGATTTAAAGAGTTGTTTATGTATTTTGTATCATTTGATACAAAACAAATAAATGAAAAATATCTCGGAATCTGGTAATTCTGACTCATATAGTCGGAATTCCAACACAGAATCTCGACTTATTTGAGTGTACTTTGTTGATACTATTTCAGGAATACGTACAGTAGATTCGCATATACAAAGGCAATATTTCAGCGTGATTTAATCAACCTGATTTCGAATACACTTGAATAATATAACATGTCGATCATAGTCTCATTATACTTACGGAATGATTTAAATTTTGTCCAAAGGAAATCATTTTCCTCTTTGGTTTCAATACTGACCAACTGCATGTCATGGTAGTTACAAAATTGCATGGCTTGATAATAGTTTCCCTGAAAAAAAGTTGATTTTTATGATTCGTCCAAAAAAATCGATTCGAGTATGATTATTATAGAAAATATTATTTCTCCTAAATAATCCTAACAGCTGACGGAACAAACAGAGGATCTTGACATTTTGGTTACTTCCAGAAATGTGAACGGATGAATTTAAAAATCGCAGAGTTCAAATCAAGCCGGGTCTGAGGCTGAAGTTACTATTATTTCGATTCCTGCGTTTTGCCTTCTGTGAATTTTGAAGGCCATGGTTTCCTTTTGTATAACCTTGTTAGAACAGAAAAAGTTTGAAAAAATGGAATTCAAATTCCTTTACAACTGTTTGTCGATAATTATCTCTCCGTTCCTTACATTTGTGTAGTTCATTCAACAGAGGAAGTGTTTTTGTTAGTATCTGTCATCAGACTTCAAGTTGAAGCTTTTTCGAATGCCATTTGAGAAAAAATAAATCGTCACACTTAAAATAATAAAAATCATAGAACAGCGACGCTATCTGATGTGATGCCTGATAACCTGAAGGTAATTCAAAATTTCTGATAGAATTTGGAGTTTCTTATTTCATTTTTTGAGTCGGAGAAGATAGAGACATAAATAGTTCCTCAAACTTTTCGCTCCATAGAAATACTCTAATTCCTGAACACAAACGAAAATTTTAGTTTGGCAGAAATTTCGGGATTTCTTTCTTCATTTGAGGAGACAGGGACTTTGAGGCTGTGTTCACATTTATTAGAAATTTCTTGTAATTTCAATAATTTTGAATTTTGATGTAAAGTTCCGAGTTAAAACTCGAAATTTTAGATATAATATACTAACCTTGTAAATAGCTCCAAAGTAGTACAACTTCTCTCCGAATTTTTCCAATTGTAGACTCGGCAAAGTATTGATAACCACATCACCGGTAAGGGAGTCTAAAAATCAATGAAGAGTCATACTGGAAATATAATAGCAAATGGGTGTTTGTTATTTTGCTCTGAGAAAACCTATGTTCAAGGGAAACTTCAAATTGTTGCGTATAATATGACAGAGTGATTGCTTTGTCTCGAGACTTGAAAGTTGGTATAATACAACCGGATTTTTTATTTTTTCGAGATTATTTTCACACCAATTGAGCAGCTATTCATTTATATCGTTTTCTTCTCAATAAAATATTCCAAATCTCTCTTATATTCACACGGCGCATGACCACTTAGTTAATACCAGTTAATAGTACTCAGGAGTTTTCTTGATTCAGTTAGTATCAGGGTGCATTTCTTGAACAAAAATAAAAATCTGTAGACTTTTATTTGGATGATTGATAATCCATTGAAATTGAGCTCAAACATTTGGTCTAATACATATTGAGCTTGCGGTCCACCCCTAAAAGACTCATAAAAATACGATTTCACCGCCAAAAAGAATCGACCGTTTAAAACTTATTGGAATCCATCCTATCCATCATCCAAATGATCTTTTTTTTACAAAATTGAAACAAAGTCGAATAACGTTACAAGAGTTAGGTGAAACGAAAAAAATAAAACACTTATTCTTTAAATCATTTTTGAAAAACGGACCCCTTTCGAGATATAAGGGATTAAAGGTCGAAAAATGACCAAAATTCACCATTTTCAAAATTATATCTACACCCAAATATTTTCTCATTCGCGAAAAAATCTCTGAAAATTGAACTTGAAGGTCATATTTCTTCTCTCTACCCTTTTCTTATTTACCTCGTGAATTTTGCAATTCAGTACTTATACAAAGTATTACAAATTTCCATAGGGGTTGGTCGATCTGAAAACTACATTAATATATATTTTAAGGCAAAAATAATCGCTCTTTATTCTTCGACCTTTTTTTTCCAAAAAAGCATCCATTTTGTACAACTCTCAGAGATAATTTTGAGTGAGAATGATGAAAAATATTTGGTGAGAGTAAAGATATTATTTCAAAAAAACTAATAACATTTTTCGACATTTAATCAGTTATAACTCCAAGTCCAACAACAAAAATATTTCCCTTGCGACTATCAAAAAATAGTGTATACATCATTTTGAACAGTGACTTTACCCACGGCCATTACCCACGGCCGGCAAGGGTGCTTGAAAAGTGCATAAAGACGATAATTTGTATGTGTTTTCGGCGCCTACCCAGCCAAGGTCACTATTTTTTATTGACATATGAATATAAATATATCTATCCACACCCAATATTCTTGAAATGGCTTTCTTCACCCCGGTATATGAATAGTAGTAGGAGTAGGAATTCTCATTTCCTTCTCATCTCGCCAATACTGCTCGTTCTGCAAAGTCATACTCGTGGGCAATGAGTGACATTCCTTGCCCTTTCCATAATATACTATGGTGGAAGTAGAGATATGAATTCTTGAAAATGGTGAATTTTGGTCATTTTCCGATTTTTACTATATCACATATCTCGAAAGGGGTGTGTTTTTCGAAAATATGTTGAGAAGTTGAAATTGGCTCATTTGAATAAAAAAGATTATTCAGATTTTTCGTAGGAAATTATAGGAAGCATCGATTGTCATATAGGGAATTGGTAATCACCAAGCAGGTGAATATGGAAAAAAATTATCATTAGGTATGCCAATTACTACTTGGACAGAATTATCATAAAGGATCTTACACTAGTACTCATACCTATACATACTTTTCCGTGTTAGAGTGTATCAACCTCATTTCACCTGATTCTATTGAGTGATTCTGGAATAACTCACCTGTCAAAGCAACATATCCTTTCACGGGGTTTGCCCAAGCGTTATGTAGCAAAAAAACAATACCAACTGCAGTAATACACAGGAGCATTTTCGGAATAATCATGTACACTGTGGACTGAAGAAACTTTACTGAATTAGTCTAGTCTGTCGTTTTATACTCGCTAGTTTTATCAGGATGGCAGGCAAATCGTCAGAAATGATATTGAACTTAGATAACCCCAAAACCTGTTGACGAACAGTAAGTATTTCCCCTATTACTTCGAGGTCGAGAATGAGGTGCAACAAAACCACGACAACTATACAAACTTGTTTGACAGTGGCTTCTCGTAAAGACTCAACAAGGTTTTATCGATTTTCTATCATCCAGATGCCATATAAATGAGATTTGATCGTGATATCAGCTGATGAACAAAAAGTGATTGAGAGATGAGCCAAACAAGAAGTCAAATACAAAGTGATCAGGTCATGTGAATGTTGTTATCAATTAACGATCAGATATCTATTGTAAAAACTCTTGTACTAAATCTCACTATACAACAATTCAGGACGTGCTGACTTGCAGCGTTTTATATACTGTGAATAATAAAAAAGCAGAATAATACCAGTTAGCATCTCCAGGAGAAGAAAATTGATAAATTTTCTTCTCCTGAAGATGCTAACCTTGTTAGCGAAACGCGCGTCGACTGCAAAAATATCAGTTTGGTGTTAGGGTAATTGATCTCTAGGAAAAGTTTCAACTTTTACACCAAAGGTTCCAAAACTCATCGTTTATCAATACTACTCCCATATATTCTCTTTCAACTCCTTTTGGAGGCGTGATCAAGACAGGTTACGGAAAATTCTTTTCACACGTCTCGCTTAATTTATTATTAGTGAAATGAAGACGTATTCAGAGAGTAAGTTCTCATAATCATCTGACTGGGAGT
Organism: Zygogramma bicolorata; assembly: GCA_032362365.1. Lineage (NCBI taxonomy): Eukaryota > Metazoa > Arthropoda > Insecta > Coleoptera > Chrysomelidae > Zygogramma > Zygogramma bicolorata. The sequence continues at coordinate 6,069,776 of JAVJAQ010001667.1, read as the reverse complement.
TGCTATCCAGGATGTCGATGTTCATATCTCCAGTTATGTACATGTTTTCAAGATATTTCAATAGCTGACATTTATGAACCATAAATGAAGTAAATCAACAAAAATTACTGCATAGACAGGACCAGAAACGGAACTTTATGCATTCTCCTTTGTTTATTTACACCACTTGTTAAATTATTGAAGATGATATCTGTTGTATGGTGGAAAATAAACGAATTTATTGATTGGATTATAGAGAAATCCAATAAAACCCACCCAAATCTAATCTATAAAGCAAATCCATTATGACAGTTTGACGAGATCGTTTATAGCTTCGATTAAAAAAATACTGGAATTACCACTGAAATGAAATGTTTCCGTTTTCTACGACTTATTTGTTATAGATTGAAGGAATGTCGAAGAACGGTTTATGCTTAAAAGAAATATAAACATTGCATAAACGCAGGCATTACGTGAATGCAAGAATGTAAGCATTGAATACATTATCAAAGAATTATTCGAATTTCTCGAGTGATGAAGGAAAGTAAACATTTATTAATCATATCACATGTTATGAGTATAAAATTGATTATCTGTTATTCAGCATTCTTGTGTTACATCTCGCAGTATGCGGTGAATATTGAAACAAAAGAACATCATTCCTAAGATCCTTAGATGTTCAATTTTTAAGTGGAAACGGTCACAAATATCTTCTTAGATTTCAAATATAGATATCCAACTACTACAACCTTCAGTTTTCGAATGGAAGTCTGGTAAAGATATTCCTTGCTAAGAAAACATATTTTCGGCTGCGTATTGACCTTTCAGTTTTGCATTTCTAAAGATATCTTCGAATGTTATATCGATATGATAAAATATTCGAAAAAGAAAACTTGACTAGGTATATTATTATATTTGATTAGTTTAAATCGGGTCTAGGCAGACTTCCATAAAGTCATAAAAGTAATGAAACGCATGGCAATTCACAAAAATCTTTGTATGCTCTGATCGGTTTTACTTGGACAGACTTGCACTCCTTATTCTCGTGTGCTGGAAATTACACGTCAAAATGTAAGACTTTGTTAATCCTTAGCAGAAGTTTCTACTTTTTGAGGGTTCATATTCTTTGTTGAATGGAAAAACTCATTTCAACTCTTTTATTTTTCTGAATGTTGCATATCAATAACTTTTGAACAACGACTTTTTGCACACCCCATATTAACGGATAGATTTTCTATGAAATTCTATCTCGTGAATATATTTATCACCAAGGGATGATTTTTCCAAACATGAAAGAATGAAATATACTTGATCAAAAACACAAAAACTGCTTATTCTACAAAAGTTTGTACACCGAATACTGTAGACTGGAAGCACGGATATATCATTCAAATGAGATATTTCTATACATCTTCATCGCAGACAGAATTGTTCCTGAGAAAATATCATCCACTGGGTGTACACAATTGCATCTAATTTGACGGAACATCATACTCCTCGATCTACGTTCTACGTCACTGACTTCAATTTCATGGAGTTCATTTACACCAAAGTGACAAAAATGTCTGTGAGCTTGATGGTCAAACTCTTAATTGTTTTTTGAACGATGAATCAGCATATTTTCAGTTACCAGAAAATGAAACTGATGTGGAGTCACGCTCGAAATCCGTCAGAATTATGACTGTCTTTTCGAGTAAGTACCTCACGTTTTTCGAACATGTTCCCACAAGTTTGTCCTGTTTGTGGAAACTATTGTATATCGAGACACGTGTCGCTGCTTTGTAAATCTTACTATAATTAGAGTCGAATAGAAAATCGCACAGGGATTTTTATCTTGAAAAATATGCGGTATGTAAACATGATGAGAAGTTTCATTTTGTGAAGCTCGCAGCAGATTCGCGATGTCTCGCCATGCGCAACAGATAACACAAAATTGAACTTTTTTCTTCCAACTGGTTACATAAACAACAGAAATTTTACTCGATTTTACCCAACTGAAGCCATAAAATACGAATAACGAAATTGTAATATATTGTAATAGTATATTATGCAACGATCGTGTAATGATGGTTATTAATACATGAGCATAAACCGGGATACGAAACGAGCCGAAGGTGAGTTTCGTATGGTTTATGTGAGTGTATTTTATTACATGAGAGTGGCATACGCTATTTCATCCACACCCAATAAATAATGAACTGAAAATATTATATTATTAGGTATTTTGAACACAATAATAGTAGGTAATCAATCGTATTTCTTTGAAAAATTCTACATAATTATAATTAATGGTATAACCAGAGCTGTCAGAAAAAAGTATCTTAGTTACTTTAGGGTAACTTAGTTACTTTAAAGTATCTAAGATACAGTATCTTAGTTACTTTTTTGTTTTGGTAAAAAGTAATTAGTATCTTGATTACTTTTAAAAAGGAACTATATCTTGTAACTTTAAAAAGTATCTTAGATACTGAAAAGTATCTTAGATATTGATAAGTATCTTAGATACCGAAAAGTATCTTAGTTACTGAAAAGTATCCTAGGTACCAAAAAGTAAATTACCGAGAAAAGTTCTTTTAGACAAGAGGCAAGTTACGACTTGTTCGCGACGGCGATCCGGCGATCAAATCGGTACTGGTTCGGCGGCGTAACGCCGCCGGCGTTTTTTATTCAGTTATACCTCGCCACCCGTCGCCGCCGTGTTGTCAAGACTTTTGAGAGCGTGCTTCCGAAATTTTCCAATATTTCGTTAGACAATATCTTTTTAGCAAAAAATTTATTGCCTAATCTTTGTCTAAAAAAAGTTAAAACAGAAGTCAAAATATTTTCAACATAGTGGCACTTCCGGTTATACTGAAAATAGCTGTCAACTTTGTTATTTTAAATGGAACACCCTGTATATTATTACATTTTTTCAAATTTATGAATGATTCCAGATATTTTTTGTATAAGGTAGTATATATAGGTCTATGTTCAATTCTTTTTCAGGTATTGATGATTCGACTCCTTTGTGGGCGTAAACTCTACGTTAATAAACCAACTTCCCTGGCGCAATTAAAACAAATTATTCGCCATGAAACGGAACCATCACGAAGCCTACCTTTCAATCGGTCATCAGAAATTTTAGTCTTTGATTGAATGAATGTCGCTAAAAATAATTTCGTTTGGACGACATTATTTTTAACAAATAAATTCCCAAAGAGTGTATTTTAATAATTTATAAAAAAATCGATAAACGGCTTACTTTATTTTTTTTCGATTTTTGGAATATAAAATTTCTTTTGAGACACCTTGTACAAATAACAAAGTAACTGAAAAAGTATCTTATTAAGTATCTTAAAAAGTAACTTAAGATAAGTATTTAAGTTCTAGAGTAAGTAACTAGATACCCAAAGTATCTTTTGACATTTTTTCGAAGAGTAACTTATCTAGTAACTAGATACTTTTCCAAAGTATCTTTGATAGCTCTGGGTATAACCACGGAAAATTCAACAATGAGAAATTGAAAGAAAAAAATGAAAAAAAACTTCTGCCGAGGTCAGGAATTGAACCCGAACGTAAATATTCACTCTCGGCGCCTTTGACCACTCGGACATGACAGCTCATATAATTGTGTTGAAAATAAAAACATATGTGTTGCATTTGTCAAATGAAGAAAATATAATACTTTCGATTGTATTGTTTTCTTGTCTAAGACATCTGTGGAGGGTCGTTGGTAATTCTTCTATATCCCTGCTATAAGACATTTTCATACAATTATCGAAAATTGACTAAATTCCTCAAAAATTCAATACCTACTGATTTTGACTTGACAAACGTCAAAATGCAAAGCTTGCACATCATGCTTGATTGAAAAATAATGGGTTTCTATTGGTTGAAAATCTGTATCGTAATGGATTTCATTATAAAACGGGTTGTGGGCATATAAGCGTATTATTAGAGTACGGGTGTAGATAAAACAATATACATTTCACAATTCAAAAATTAGTGAGCAGGAGTTATCCCAGAAGAAATATTCAAAATAAAATCTTGTCAAATAATTAGGTTGAACAACCTTAACCAACACTAAGAACTCAAATCCAAACAAGAAATGTCAATGGATCAGAAATGTGAATGAGTTGAAAATAATATCATGATAAATATTCAATAGGTATAGGATGTGGAATCAGTAAAATCAAAAGAATTAAAGAACATTGGATGAATTGTTGAAATCAAGTTTCATGGTAAATTCTTTCATACGATGTATTGTTGATATCCGCCATCGTATGCGGGAGACTGTAATTCAAGACCTAGCAAATTTGACGTTTTCTCGAATCCTCACACAAAAAAATGACTTTCATTCAATATTATATATTTTGAAACATCAGACGTGTGACGGGCTTTTCACTTGCAGGCATTCTTGTGCGAATGAAGATAGAATTAATATTCTCCAATAGACAATCGATATTTCAATATATACAATCAGAAGGCAGTAGAATCATATTTTTGCCTGATCATTACGATTTGATATGAATGTATAATTGAAAGTTTCAGTAATTTTGTAGCAGATCCATGAATGTCAAGGTACCGAATCATGCGAGCTGCCTAGTGAAAGTCACAAATTTTAATGACCCCGCAATAAAACGGAAATCAAAGGAACCTGTAAACCATAAAATATTCAATTATGACCTAGTTCTGCAACGTTTTGTCTGGAGATTCATCACTGTTTATGTCTGATGTGAAAAATTTACCTTAAGAGCGTTTACCAATTCGTAAGAGCGTCAATTACATTGACCTACTTACTTGCACTCATCTTTCATAACTGAGTAGGTATTCACAGAATTTCGATTATTAGTGTTTATTATCCAAGGATACTGATAATTACGAAATAATAACCTCACTGAAACTTCTAAAAAGCATATTTTCTGTGGTGAATTGTATGAGCGACTAAAAGTGTTCTTGGGCTTTTCATTCAGATTTTTTTGTATTTCACATTAGCACAGAAACATTTTGTTGAAACGTATTTCTCTCGCATATTCGTTTGACAACAAAAACCTCCAAAACGTCGAAATCAATAAAATTTCCACATTCCTGTTAGTATAATGTGATTTTTCAAAAAATAATAGATATTTTTGTATTCCTTCCACATTCGATTTAATTGCCACTATAAAATATTTCATTATATATTCATCTGATTGAAGCTTCTATTCGCCCCTGATTCTTCTCATTGATGAAAACGATGGAAAAGTTGAAAGCTAGGCAGCGTTTACGAAACCGATAATATTCGCTACACCTATTACAATTGTACAATAAGAAAATTTCGATTGTAATTCAGATTAGTTAAGTGAGAGAATATCAACTGTAATTTAAATCATTCGATGTGTACTTCGGAAAATATTAATTGTATTTCAGCTTTCATGAATTAAAATTCAGAAGATATAAAATATAATTCAGAAAATGGAATCTAGTTCAGATTATGGTTACTGGAGTCAAGATGTATGTATGGACATACACTATTGATCGTACAAAAAAATCTTCTTATTCTCCCACCCGTAAATATGCCCATCTCGTTAGTACTATATATACTAGTTTACTAAACGGATAAGTAGGCGATTCCAGCCAACTGAATCGTTATGATTTCATATCCACACAAGGTAGGATATAAATTCCACCAATCACAGAGAACAAAATACTTGGTTAACAGGGACAACCTTATAGAAACGTCACAATTCTAATCTATCTACCTACAAACACGAAAACCAAGTTGTTTCTCTCAAGAATAAATAAATATACTTATATCTGAAATATTTTTTAGTTTATTGAATCGAGTTTGAATTGTCACAATTGATGTTCTTTTCGTGGAACTCAAGCACTCACATCTACTCTTCACATCAATAATTATTAACAAAAATTGTACAGTCCAGATAGCCTAGTTGGTTAAGGCGTGCTCACTTTGAGATGGTCCACTCTAGAGGCGTTGAGTCTCACCAAAACCTATTTTTTACTTTTCTTAATTTGACATTACTTATTTAAGTATTGTTCATTATTGAATTTATTAAAGTTTTTTGTGTTTTCATAAATATCGAAAAAATACACTATATCTCAAATTGATTATCGATATGATACTTGAAAGAGAGTTCTGGAACCTGGTCGAAATGGATATTGGTCACATCGCCCTCAGACGTCTGAGCACTCGCCTACGGCATTCTGCGATATGGTCACCATATAGGGATTTTCTTGGCAAAACGTATTTATACGTTTTGCATGTTGATAAAAATGGGACTTTGTAATTTTTGCTCTGATTGTGGTTAGGAGTTTTCGTTGAAGAATTTATGTTTTTGTCCGAAAGTTATATGGACCATGTCTAACTGGCAGACCTGTAAAGTACATACCAGTGACATTTTTTATTTAGATTTGAATGAATCTGTTACGCTATAAGGTAGACACGATTAAATTTCCACAAAATTTATTGTCTTCGCGACATGTTTCGGTACACTGTACCTTTATCAAGCGAATGTATTTAAACACTCAGTCCAAAATTTGAATGAATCTGACTTCAAATTGTAATTTTCTCAAAATCAACTGATATCTATTCAATTCTAACTAAGGTTATCTGAATCACAGTTGACTGTTCTGAATTACGATTGGAAAGAGTATATATACATTATTTTTAGCGACTGAGAACCTTTTTGTTAGCGTACTATACAGTGCTACCATAGGTTTAACGGTTGACAGAAGTGGGATGATATATTCGACTTATGTTTGGGAGCGACAAAGATGGACCGCTAGTTAGTTTCATTACTGTGTTAATAAAAGAACCTGGTCTCAACAAGAAATACCACAGCGTCCGGTTGGATTCTCGCTTAAAATTCTGAAAAAGAAAGGTATTGTATACCAAAACACACATAGCTAATGAGAATCGTACCGGAAACTGTGGTATTTTTGTTAGATATTTTCATTAAACATTTTATATCTCAGTCCCGCGAACAAATATCATGGCAAACTCACCAATAAATTCAATGTGTATTAATTTCAACACACTTTGTAAAAAAATTGACCCATTCCAAAGCACACTGAACCAATTTAAATCACAGTTAAAGTCAATACCTTAACAAAATATGTAAACTGTAACACACATAACAATAGTTTTAAGCTGTCCTGTAATTGGGTGTACTCCTGTTTGGACAATAAAGTGTTTATTTATTAAGGATCTGCTAGTTCAAATTTGAACTTGGATTTTGCTATTCTTTTCAGGTATTATGATTGGAAAAAGTAGCATCTCCAGTTGTTCATAGCAAATTCGTATTATACAGCGTATTCTCTGCTCAACACTTCCCAAGGTGATAACGAAAATCTCGTATAACGTTTGATAATATTTCAGTTGTATAATTTTCCTTATTTTACACATAATATTTATTAATATTTCAATAATGGTTGTTATATTTATACAGGGCATTTCATGATGAGCGTTAATTTACCGTTTCTGACAAACTATTTAACGGATCAACCCGAAAATTTCACAGTATGCATGACCTACACGCCTAAAATATTTTAGACGATGCGGCGTTGTCGCTTCTACTATAAAGTAGCAGCTTCTTTGATTTTTCAAATGGAACACCCCGTATATAATATCATATTTTGATTCATTATCACTTTGTCAACAAATTCATATACTATTTCTCTATACCTATCTATTACCGTTTAGAGGATATAAATAAATTTCGATATTTTTTGTACCAAACATGAACTTTTATAAATGCTGATAATCTTGAACTCTCTTGTACTAAAACGATCAAATTCGGAATGGAGTGGAGTGATACTATGAGAATCTTCACTCCTAGTCATATTTTCATTTGCCTCATACAGGGTCTTCAAAAAATTCAGATACTTTGATCTCAGGAAAAAATGAGTGGAACTCAATTTTTTCAAATGGAACACCCTGTATATTTGAACATTTTTGAGCTCTACATTCAATTTTAGATTGACTTTGTTCAGATAATACTATTTCTATTTTGAACCGTTTTCGAGATAAACTGTTTCAAACGGAAACTGACGTTGAATTCATCACTTACTGTGGATATTCAGATTTTTTTATACTTAGTAATATTGCCTTTTGATCCAGTTTTTCAACTGTCTCAGATCAGTCAATTCGAAATTGGTATGTACCTACCTTAGAAAGTTACAATTTGTATACATTGAGGTATTGGTCTGTAACGTACAACAGTGCACATTAATATTTTTTAATAGTGTGCTTTGGAAAAATAAATAAACCAATTATTTAACGTCAGACTTTCGTTGGTGGTTTTGACTGATTGTGATAGTTACCAATTATAATAGAATAATGTCAAGATTAGGTTACAGTAATGAAGATTTCTTGAATTTATTAATAATTTATGGTGAGTGCAATAGAATTGCAAGTAGAACATGCCTTTTATTTCATGAAAGATATCCACAACTTCCGAAGCCGAATAATAATGTGATAAATCGAGTACTAAAAAAGTGTAGATTGAATGGAACCTTCCGTCCAAAAATCATTCGTAAGAAGACTAAAGTGGATGATGATGACAATGGTATAACAGTTTTGGGATACTTTCATGCATTTCAAAATGCTTCTCTGCACGAGGCTGAAAGGGAGATAGGTATACCCTACGTGACAATTTGTCGAATTCTCAATAAGCATTAAAGGCATCCCTTCAAATTCCACTGTGTCCAACATTTGAAAGAGACTGATTTACCTCGTAGAGTGGAACTCTTTGATTGGTCACATGTCAAGACTCAAGAGGATGAACATTTCCTTGACAATATCATATGGACAGATGAGGCCAAGTTCACAAAAAATGAAGTTTTCAATAGACACAACAGTCATTATTGGGCGCCAGAAAATCCTCATGTTGTCCGCCAAAGGGGTTTTCAAGAAAGATGGCAATTCAATGTATTTTGTGCCATAAAGAATGGATCAATTTTTTATCATGATGAGTTTTATGATGATAATTTGAATGCATCAAAATATGAAGATTTAGTGAGGAATGGAATTTAAATGATTTTAAATAATGGACCAGGAGGAGAACGTGTATGGTACCAAATGGATGGTGCTCCGACCCCATAATTCTCATTCAGTCAGCGAAGCTTTAACTGAAATCTTCGAAGAGAGATGGATTGGTAATAATGGACCTTTTTGTTGGCCTCCTAGAACACCAGATGGCAATCCACTGGATCATTTCGTGTGGGGTTCCATTAAAAATATGGCTTACTCTACTCCAATAACAACAATGAAAGATATGAAATCGAGAGTTACAACTGCTTTCTATAGTTTGACTCCAGACTTGATCAGAAGCGCTACACATGACAATCCTTTGAAGAGATTACATGTTTGTTTGAGTAGAGGTGGAGATGTGTTTGAATATATTCTGAGATACACTGACGATTAAATTAACTCATTAATTTATGGGTTTATTATTTTCAGTTAGTGTTTCAGCGTTAATAAAACTATTGTTTGAGGAGAAGTTTCATTCGATGGTTGAAGAGTAGTTTAATAATTATCTTTTCATTGTATCATCTGTGACTAATTGAGAAACATCAAACGAAATCTGTTTTACAACAATGAGTGGTGAACAAGGAAACCATGTCAATTTCCGTTTGAAACAGTTCATCTCGAAAACGGTTCGAAATCTTAATAGTATTATCTGAACAAAGTCAATCTAAAATTTAATTTAGAGCTCAAAAATGTTGAAATATACAAGGTGTTCCATTTGAAAAAATTGAGTTTCATTCATTTTTTCATGAGATCAAAGTATCTGCATTTTTTGAAAACCCTCTATGAGGCAAATGAAAATATGACTCGAAGTGAAGATCATCATAGTATCACTCCACTCCATTTCAAATTTGATCGTTTTGGTGCAAGAGAGTTCAAGATTATCAGCATTTATAAAAGTTCATGTTAGATAAAATAAATATCGGAATTAATTTATATCTTATAAACGGTAATAGATAGGTATAGGAAAATAGTATATGAATTTTTTGACAAAGTGATAATGAATCATAATAAGATATTAAATACGGGGTGTTCCATTTGAAAAATCAAAGAAGCCGCTACTTTATGGTAGAAGCGACAACGCCGCATCGTCTAAAATATTTTAGGCGTGTAGGTCATATTGATTAATGCATACTGGTTGATCCGTTGAATAGTTTGCCAGAAACGGATAATTAACGCTCATCATGAAAAGCCCTGTATATTATCCCCTTCAGGGGTAATGTTCTTGTTGGGATGAATTCACATCATAATTTGGAGAACAATATAAATTTTTTTTTCTTATATCTGAACAGTGCAAAGTATTCCCAAATCACAGAGTTCGCACCAAAAATTATTCTTTCCAACTTGTTGATGAGACAGAAGAGAAAATTTTTGATGTTGTCTGCAATGGTTGTGTTGCTTTATATTTATCACTTTGTGGGTGGTTGTGAACATTCAACAAGTGAGATGTAGGCGCACCACACTGTTTACCAGAGCATAATGACGTGTCCAATGACTCCGATATTAGTAGTGACGTATGCCACTCGCCATTTTGGCACTAGTCGTTCACGTGACAAATATATGTAACAAATTATAAGTGCGATAGAAAACTATGTAGGCATATGGAATGCTTTTATTATTCAGTTTGGAATAAAATGATATGCTGGTTGGAAGTTTCATTTTATACAGACCTATCTTACTTTTCATAAAAACATTTCATTGAGAATCAAAAACTCGTTCTTGCATTTTTCCAGTTGCAACTGCCGAATTTTCATTTCCAGTTTTAATTTGTATTTTTCTAACTCAAACAGTATTTATTTCTTCTCTTGTTTTCTTCTTTTCTTTCGAATGGGGTCTTTGCTTCAAAAACCTCTTTTTTTATTTTTTCCAACGGATTTCAACAAATTTTCAGTATATTCATCATTTATATATCTTTCAAATCATTCCTATGATATGCAAAAGAATATTCCTTCATAACAAATGCATATTTTTTCTTTTTCATACTGAAAAAAACACCATTTTTCTTTATCTGTTTTATATAATTCATATATTTTTCACAGTTAGAAATCGCTTTTGGTATCGAATATGCAACGTTATTGTGCAGGAACTTCTATTGTCAATTATAGTTGGAAGTGCTTGATATCATTTTCGATACAGTTTTCGACACAGTCTTTTCGCATATAACATGTTTAGCTTCGGTACAATTATCGTAGGTCCACATCAGAGCCTTATAAGTGTTCGAATATCTGAGTTCCAGACATTCTCCTTTAGCACCAGCATTTTCAAGCCAGTTGGCATACAAGATGGGTTTTCCTGTAGACATCCATATCCAGTGATTGTCGGGCATAGTAGTACCTGAACTCCAAAACCAGTATTCTCCCCAACCAACTGAAAATGAAAAAACACATAAGAATTCGATAGATATATTTTCCTTATTGTGTCAGAATTTCAACTTATTATCTCGACTTATTTGAGCACACTTGCATTTTGTTGATACTTTCGTCTATTTCGAGGATAACGTAGAATAGATTCGCATATACAACGGCAATATTTTATCGTTATTTGGTCTACCTCACTTTTAAAATAGACTTTATTTAGAATACACTTGAATGATATAATTGAAGTAAATTTCAATCGTAATCTCATGATACTCACGGAAGGATTTGAATTTTGTCCAAAGGAAATCATTTTCCTCTTTGGTTTCAATACTGACCAACTGCATATTATTGTAGTTACAAAATTGCATCGCTTGATGATAATTTCCCTGAAAAAAAGTTGATTTTTATGATGTGTCCAAGAAAATTGTATTCAAGTATGAAAATAATCGAAAAATCCTATTTCGATCTCATAAGGTAACCCATACTTAGATTTTGGAAACTGAGAAATAGTAAATAACTAATTGCTGACGGAACAACCAGAGGATCTTGCCATTTTTTGTTTTCTCCCAAAAAATAAAACGAATGAATTGAAAAATCAAAGAGTTCAAATGGAGCTGAGTCTGAGGCTGAAGCTATCATTTTGTTGCTTACGTTTCGCCTTTTGTGGATTTTGAAGGCCATACATTTCTGGTGTCCTTTTGAATAACCTCATTAGAACAGAGATATTTAAAAAAATGGATTTCAATTCCATTATAAGTGTTCGCTCATATCTCATTACTGCAATAATTTGTTAAATAATTCCATCTGATATCCTGTAAGAAATGTCACACTGTCATTTTAGTCTCAATGATTATCTCTCCGTTCCTTAAACTTGTGTAGTTAATTCTCGACAAGTGGTGAAGGTGTTTTTGTTACTATCTCTCAAAAGACCACACTCCATACAACATCTCATGTCTTCTACAAATCGATATATCACATTGTTGCTACTAAAAAAACAAATCAAAAACAGCGAAGCCATCTGATGTAATGCCCTGAAGCCAATTTAACATTTGTTGGGGATTCTCCATCTTAATAGTGAATAATAATAGTATATACTACTACCATAAGTGGATATTTATCAATATCGGGCAACTCACAACATTTCGGACAGGAGGCTTTCAACCTTGATGCATGAATAACTAGTTTGTCTGCGTATAACAGTGATTAAAAATGGTTTACCCTGTTTGTTTATATACAATTTGATTATTTACCATTATCTCAAATATTTCGCAGATCAATGAATTCAACAAGAGCACAAAACACTTTTTGTTGCTAGGTACGCGCATACCAATCTCAGATCTTCATTCATCCACAGAAGGAAAGAAATACCTGAATGATACTTTCCAGTTTTTACTGCGCACATGGAACTCGAATCAAGTTTATGGGAAATGTCTACGTAAAGCAAAAATAGAGAACGAAGGTCTGCAAAAAGTGAATCAATTGATGACATAATAGAATAGTCACAAATTGATTTTCGCGGAAATGTTGGTGTGTATCTTGTGAGAGTATTCTATAAATTGGGCAAGACAAAGTTTTTATGTGATTTAGTGCCAGTCGGCAGTATAAGCAGGGGAGTAGCTGTTTTAGATGGAATTCTCTCAATTTCTGCAATCGAATCAAAAATCTGTTAATAATATCAGCATTTCAAGGGAGCTGAATATTACTTTGTTACTTTGTTCATTGGAGTTCTCTTGTCATTTTCGACTCGGAGGTGATAAACACAAAAATAGTTCCTCAAACTTTTCGCTCCACAAAAATGCTCTAATTCCTTTACACATCCGATTATCTTAGCTTGGCAGAAAATTCCAGATGTCATTTATTTGATGGAAAAGGGGCTTTGGTATGAAATCCCGAGTCATGACTCGAAACATTAGAAATGTAGATTTTTTTATTTCGGGTGCCCCTTCCAGAGCTCGGATAATTGTGATATAATTTACTAACCTTGTAAATGGCTCCAAAGTAGTACAACTTCTCTCCGAATTGTTCCAATGGTAAACTCGGCAAAGTATTGATTACCCCATCACCGGTATGGGTGTCTGAAAATTAATATAGAGTCCGATATACTGAGAATATAACAGCAAATGTTATTTTGCTTTGAGAAAACCTATGTTCAAGGAAAACTTCAAACTGTCGCGTGTAATTAATGGATTGATCGACTTACCCTGTAAGGATGATCGATCCAAATTATTCTACCTGTTGCCCGTATTGATTATAACACTCAGTAGTGGGCCGTGACTTATGATGATAACCAGCACACAATATAAAGAAAGTGGCAAAAAACAGCTGATACTACATACACCCCCTGCTTTCCAATACTCATTGCTGAAATTTGTTAACCCTCCGTTAGTCGCGCATGGGACTGGCAGTCCCATGATTTACAATTTTCTCAATTATATTAAAACTATTTTAGCTACAGCGTCGTAACTTTATGACATCTCACAGTAAACTTCTAGAAGCCAGTTGCCTGAGTTTCATGCAAAGGGATAGTTTTATTTCTCAGAAAATTTGCAAAGAGTGCGTCAGGTACCTGCTTTGGGACTGATAGTCCCAGCGCGACTGCCTACGACTCATTTTTGTTGCGTACATTGAACAAGCGTCTCAGTACCGTATTTGTAGGCTTCGTTGTTTGTAGGTTATTTTTTCTTGTTCATTTGTTACTGTGCCGTGTATTTTTGAAACAAAGTGCATAATTATGGACACAAAGCGTTATAATTTTGATAACCCCGCTGACGTGGAAGATTTGAATCGTTCAGCTTTCAACCTGGGACGAGCCGAAGAGCGGTCAAGAGAACGTTGCGAACCTTGTTGTAACGAATCTAAAAAAGACGCCAGAACAACCTATACATGTCGAAAAGTGTGATACCTATATATGTTTGGGAAAAAATGTCCAAGTAATATGTAATAATTGCTTAGAAAATATAAGTGAAGGTGATACAGCTGGTGAATCTGAATAAATCAAACTACAATAAAATATGATGCCATTTATTACCTACTTGCTTTTCTGTTCCCTGAATATTTTCACGTGAATTGTGTAAAAGCGTATCCACAAGTACTACAATAAGAGGTATAAATGTAAAAAATTATTCATAAACAATAAAAACACTAGTTAGGTATGAAACACAAAATTATAATGCAATTGCAAATGCAATTCAACTCACTTTAGTAATAAACTAATTAACCAAAAACATTTTTTACCAAAATAATTCATATGACCAAAAATTAGGCTGCGTTGTTGATATGGGACTGGCAGTCCCAGCGCGACTAACGACGTTACATATGGTGGCGCGCCTAACGGAGGGTTTTAGATCGCAGGGTAAAAAGGGTTGGGGGGTCATAATCATTACTGGCAAAAGCAAGAATAATTTGGATCGATAATCCTTACAGGTAAGTCGATAATTCCATCAATTATTCTTCGCTGTTGCCCTCCATGATTAAAACACTCAGTAGTATATACAAAGATGAAGTTAGCGATCTATTTAAATGATTCTGCAGAATGATTACTATTTTAGGCTGTATTATTGTGTGCAGGAAATTTTGAATGAATTAATTGAAGGAAGAAAACATGTAATATCGGTACATGTTTATAATGGGTTGAAAATTGTTCAATACAAGTCGACAATAATGCTTTCTTAAAATCATCTCTCTGACTTCTGATCACTTCTACATCGAACTATGCATGTAGAACCAGTATTTCAGTATTATTCGATAAAAACAGTGAAATGTCGATAGTATCCGAATTATTATTCATATATTATTAAAAATATTCGTTTGATATGTTTGCAATGGAAATATAGAGAGTCGTTCCTTGCAATATCTCCATGACAGTCCCAGAAAACGTGCCAGGATGTGAGATATAAAAATCAAGTAAAAATCAGTAAGAAATACATCAATTGCTGCTATTGTTTCTTATTCTACATTGATCAAATGTGCCAGGCGTTTGGTAAGATATAAAAATCGATTACAGCTTATTACAATTCATCTTGGACAGAACTAATAACGTATATGCCCACCAATCTCCGTGAAGTAAACTAAGATAAAAAACACGTATTCTATGTGTTGAATGTGTTGAAATTAATTCCCAGAAGTTTTTTATTTCGTCATGATCTACACTACCACTATGCAACCGGAAAAGTATCTGAGTTTGGGCCAAGATGGATTGGATAAGCTGTACCAATCTCAGTAAGATATTCGTCAATTACTCTAGCATTTGTTATTTCTTTGTCCATTATCTTGTTCTATTTCGACAGATTCACTTTCGAATCATTGTGCTATGTTTAGTTTGTATCAAAATCATTGTTCAAACGTTCCTCTTGATTCCATATTTTTCGATAGTTGAGTTTTGTCGCAGAAAACAATATCATTTGAATTGGTTTCACGAATTTAAATTTTTCTCAAACACATCTTTGCTGGTTAGAACAAATTTTAGCAATTAGTATTGGAATGCGGGTGGTGTATGTGGTATCAGCTGTTATCGTTTTTTGTGACTTTCTTTATATTGTGTGCTGGTTAGCATAAGTAACGGCTTACTACTGACTGTTATAATTTTGAAGGGCGACAGCGAAGAATAATATGATAGAGTGATTGCTTTGTCTCCAGACTTGAAAATTGGTGCAATACAATTGGATTTTTGATTTTTTAAGATAATTTCCAAACCAATTGAGCAGCTATTCATTTATATCATTTTCTTCTCAATAACATAATCCAAATCTCTATTTTATTCTGGCAAATATTTTGAATATTTGCCTTTGGAAATTCATCCATTTCTATATTGCAGACCATGAAAAGACTGCGGAAAACATTTGCACCCCTAAAAGACTCATAAAAATACGATTTCACCGCCCAAAAGAGAATCGACCGTTAGAAACTCATTGAAATCCATTCTATCCTTTATATTATTCAACTTTTTCGAAGGAAATGATAGGAAGCATTGATTACAATAGGTTTCCAATGGGCTCTTCTTCTTGGTAGGTGGACCGCTTGTTATATAGAGTATTGGTAATCACCGAGCAGGTGAATATGAAAAAAATATATCATAAGGTATGCCAATTACTATTCGGACCGAATTATCATAAAGGATCTCACACTAATATTTATACCAAAACATACTTTTCCATGTTAAAGAATACATTTTTTCAACATCATTTCATCTGATTCTATGGTGTGATTCTGGTATAACTCACCTGTCAAAGCAGCATATCCTATCACTGGGTTTGCACAAGCGTTATGTAGCAAAAAAACAATGCCAATTGTATAACACAAAAGCATTTTCGGAATAATCATGTAGAGTGTGGACTGGAGTGATTTTACTGAATTAGTCTGGTCTGTCGTTTTATACTCGCTGATTTTATCAGGAAGGCAGCAAATCGTCATATTGAACCAATTTAATCCCAAAACCTGTTGACGAACAGCAAGTATTTCCCCTATTAGTTCGAGAGATAAGGTGCCATAAAACCACAACTATTATACAAACTTGTTTGAAAGGAACTTCTCGTAAAGACTCAACAGGGTTTTATCGATTTTCTATCATCCAAATGTGATATAAATGAGGTTTAATCGTGATATCATTAGCTGATGAACAAAAAGTGATTGAGAGATGAACCAATCAAGGAGTCTAATACGAATTTATCAGTTCAGGTGATTGTTGTTATCAATCAACGATCAGATATCTCATGTTAAAACTCCCGTACTAGATCTCACTATACAACGAATTTAGGAAGTGCCGACTTGCAGCATATATAGGTTGGTGCACAGTGCCAATAATTTTAATAAAAGGAAAATCATTTCCTCCTAACTCCATACTCTCAAAAACAATAACCACGTTTCTGCCTGACCAGTTTCTAACGTATTTTGAATCATTGCTTACTTAGCATCAGCTCTCAGATAGCTATCCCAATCCGAACAAAATAAGCTCTGAATGAAGCTACGTTGTTGCGTCGAATTCCACACACAAAAAGCATATAACGTAGACACGTAGAGATCAGAGAATAATGATTTAGGATAGAAGTTTCCGAATTCGAAATGAACAATACACAATTCGAAACACCACGTACATAACCAGATATATTCTTTATATACATGCCGAACACTCATACCTTTGTATATAGACTATCTCATACGACAGCACCCAGAAGGCGGAGTCTTGTGCAGGGAAGTCACTGATTCATCTTGAGTGCCTAAGCGCTCTGGAGCATCTTACCGATTCCATGGAAGCGCAATTCATGTCAAACATGCTGAGCATTTTCTTGCGGCCCGAATCAGTTTTGAAAATAAAAATAGATTCGAGATGGCGAATGCTGTTAAGATATGTGTCGTTAACGTCCAACAAAAACTGTGTGAAAGGTGTAAAACTGTGGCACACTCAGGGCCAAAGTGTATGAAATGTTGTACTGTATCTCATAATCTCCTGACAGTTGTGTGAAAAACCTCAAAGATAAAATTCTCGTGATTGATGATGAAAAAATCATCTGTTGTAATGCGATACAAGTGGAAACATCAGGTGATTGTGACGTTGCGTTTTTTGATGCAATTGAAGAGCTCTCTATGACGATAAGAAAATTGTCAATTATGTTATCAGACAAAAGGATATCAGACAAAAGAATAACATTAATTAGTTGAGCGAAACAATCTCTATGAGAAACTCTTCTACAAATGCTTAGTTAACTTTTTAACCTCATTCAAATTCGGTTTTCGGAGGGAGATAAATCCAGAGGATGCTATTGTCCACTTTCTGAATACAGTGTACATGAAACTGGACAGCAAACAACTGGTTACGGGATTGAACTAAGATTTCTCTCGAGCGTTCGATCCTGTTAATCATCAAGAATTACTAGTCAAAAAATATACTCCTATGTAATCAGAGGACAGCCTTACAGCTGGTTGGAATCATACCCAGCAGGCAGGACCCAGAGGGTGCTTCTGAGGGTTTATGACGCAAATATCTACTCCACAAATAAATGTACAGACAAGAGTCCCGCAGGGAAGTATCCTGGGACCCCTACTCTTAATATTGTAACGTCCTAACGCCGGCCCTGACGAAATCGTAAACGCAGATGAGGGATCGCGTTGAAGCGAACGTCATTTTCCAGGAATCCGTTGATTGCCGTCTGGAGAATTAGAGACACGTCGTCGGGGCTTCTCTCGAGGATTCTCGATAGGTACGCAGGTGTATATATACGGAACAGACTTCGTTGCGGGAGAGTCAGTTATTCAGAGAGTTAGTTATTCGGAAGTTTGTATTCAGAGCTATGTGGAGCGAGTTTAGTAGAGCTAAGTGGAGAGAGTTTCGTAAGTGCAGAGTAGTCGACGTGTAGAATTTTTATAACAGATATTTTGTATTAGAGAGAATTTTTAGTACAGAGAGTTGAGTACCGAGCATTGGAAAGTTATCGGAGCGATTTAAGTGATTGTGTTGTATTGTGATAGAGAGTTATAATAAAAGAAGTTTAGTGTTGTTTGGTGTTTCAATCGACGAACTCAGGGATATATTGTAACAGTAGTGTCAGAAGTAAGATTTTGCAAGGAAATATCGTAACAATATTTTCGTAAATGACTCACCTATATATTTCAGTAAGTGTCAGCCTACTGCGATGATCTCTCAGTAGCTGCATCTGGTACCTCTATAAGTACCCATAGTGTGGCTTCATATAAGAGCTTCTAATGAATACAGTATTGAAAATCACCTTGTACTGAATGCGCAGAAATTTTAACTAGTACGGAGACTAAGAAAATTTGCAGACAGAAATATTCTACGACACTATTATCATTCATATGTAAATTCTACATTACCTGAAGCAATATCCATTTGGGGAAACTCAACAAAAATCGAGTCTCTCTCAATATCACAAAGACGCAAGGAACTCGTGCAAAAATATATTTGAAGAACTAGGCATTTCAACGGCCACATCACTTAACATTTTCAAATGTGTGATATTTATTAAAGAGAATATCTCTAAGGGAAGAATATGAGAGCTAGGTCGGCGAATAGACTACCCCCACATATATTTACACTAACGGCAGACAGTTATTTCGATACCAATTTTTTCAGAATGGTATGTACAAACCATTGTTCACTCATGCGTTTATACTGTGTTTCGTTGTTCTTCGTATGCATACATTAAGTGTGCAAATGTAATTGTTTCTCTTTCTGTTAGGCTACTGATTGTTAGTTTTAGTGACTTGTCCACATGTCATGTATTTTGACCATATTGGAATGTATAAATAAATGAATGAAGCGGCCTGCGAGCCTGAAAAAAAAATTTAAATACACACGCTGTGATAGTGTTAGTTGAATCGAATCTTATGAGTACCTGCCTTTTCAGTACCATGAAATGAGAAAATTGGCAAGTGTGAAAAATTATTTTCCTTGATAAAAGGAAACAAATCTCCCGGAAGATCGCGAATAACAGCAAAGTAGTAGATTGACTGCCGCGGCTGATAGTTAAAAATTAATGACTATAGTTGTCCCACGATAGTACTTTCTTTCATTAAGATTTTCACTGGTTTGAGATGAGATAATGCGGGTTACCTAGTCTACGGTCTTCAAACTTTTGTCCCACCAGTGACTTTGAATTTGAAATGGATGATTTGAACCCACCCGAACCTAATCTACAAGGCATTATTATGACAGGTTGACGAAATCGTCCATAGCTTCGATTAAAAAAATACCACTCTCATGGAATATTCTGTCACTTCTGAATTACCACTGAAATGAAATGTTTCCATTTTGTGCGACTTATTTGTTATAGATTGAAGGAATGTCGAAGAACGGTTTATGCCTAGAAGAAATATAAACATTGCATAAACGCAGACATTACGTGAATGCAAGAATGTAAGCATTGAATACATTATCAAAGAATTATTCGAATTGCTCGAGTGATGAAGGAAAGTAAACATTTATTAATCATATCACATGTTATGAGTATAGAATTAGTTATCTGTTATTCAGCATTCTTGTGTGACATCTCGCAGTATGCGGTGAATATTGAAACAAAAGAACATTATTCCTGAGATACTTAGATCTTCAATTTTTAAGTGAAAACGGTTACAAAAATCGTCTGAGATTTCAAATTTAGATATCCATTTACTGTAACCTTAACTTTTCAGATGGAAGGCTGGTAAAGATATTCCTTGCTAACAAAACATATTTTCGGCTGCGTATTGACCTTTCAGTTTTGCATTTCTAAAGATATCTCCGAATGTTAAATCGATATGATAAAATATTCGAAAAAGAAAACTATTATATTATTATATTTGATTCGTTTAAATCGGATCTAGGCAGACTTCCATAAAGTCATAAAAATAATAATATAATAATAATAATAACTTTATTTGAAATGGGTAATCCTAATCTACATTAAAAAATAATAATAATAATAACGATTATACATGAAGCAATCATATGTGTATGTAGTATGTAGCTTCGATAGTATTATTATATAAGATATAAATTTGAATGTACTCATTATTTACATTGTACTGTTAAGACAAAATAACTATTCAAGTACAGCCAAATACCATTAGAATTATATATATAAAGGTAGGCAAAGCCCGTAAGAACATATAACATCCCTTAAAATTACTAATCATGACAGACAACTAATACGACCATTTTACTTTTGCAGTAAGTGGTTTATCATTTTCAATTTGAACTGTTGGAGAGTTTCTGATCTCTTCACATCATCTGGCAAACTGTTATAAGCAATGAATCCCTTGAACACTAAGGTTTTAGTATTGTAAGCCTTTGACTTCCTAGTCACATGTAAGTTATGTTTACTTCTCGTATCATGTTGGTGGATTTGCGTATTGAAAGTTATAAATTTATGAAAATATGATGGAAGAAGATTATGTAACATTTTGAAGATATAAGTCATAGTTAAATAAATAAGTCTATTTTCTATTGACAGCCATTGCAATGTTTCCAACATCAATGATATTGGTGTATATCTGTTACATCTCAATGTGATTCTCATTGCACGATTTTGTAGTTTTTGCAGTGATCTTATTTCATTGAGGTCAAAAACATATAATAAAGTCGGGCAATACTCAAAGTGAGGTTTGATAATTGTATTATATACTGTAACTCTTGAATTCATACTCAGATGTTGAGGTACCCTAGAGAAGAAATATAGTTTTTTGAGTATTTTTTTCTGAATGTAATTAAAATGACTATTCAACGTTAAGTGTTTGTCAATCATAAACCCTAAATACTTAAACTCGTGAACTAATTCAATTGTGTTATTTTCTATTGTAATGTGAATTTCATTTATATCAATTTGTCTATATTTAAATGGTGTAGCAATTATCATCCCTTTTGTTTTGTCCACGTTCAGTTTCAATTTATTCATTTTGAGGTATTCTACTATTCTATTCAAAGAATTATTCATCTTCAGTACTGCATTATTCAGATCAGTATCAGTTACTGATATTTACGTGTCATCTGCAAACAAGTGTATATAGTCACATTCATTGTATTGATTAATGTCATTTATATACAGAAGGAACAATAGTGGACCCAAAATGCTTCCTTGTGGAACTCCATGTTGCACTTCTAATGGAGCTGACAATGAATTTCCAACTTTTGTCTGTTGTTTTCTACCTGTTAAATAGTTTTTAATCCAAGCAAGTACTTTTCCCCCTATGCCATAGAGTTTCAGTTTTTTCAGTAATATATTATGGTTTATGGTTTCAAACGCTCGCCTCAAATCCAAAAATACAGCCACAGTGTACATATTTCTACTCATACTATTTTTCCATTCATTAACAGTTAACTGAATAGCTGACTCACATGAATGATTGAATCTAAAGCCAGATTGATTCATAAAAAGTATATTATTTTCATTGCAGTATTTTAAGAGTTGTTCATAAACTACTAGCTCTTACAGTTTTTCAGCACAAAGTAAAGTATTGACAGGGCGGAATTCACTACACTTATTTGTATTATTTACCTTTTCAATGGGAGTAACAATACTTATCTTCAATTCTGTAGGAACTATACCTTTTTCTAATGATGTATTTATGAAGTGACACCATGCATGACCAATTACCTGGAAACTGTTTTTTATCATTTTGCTATTCATTTCATCAGTCTGTGAACCTTTATTTGCATCGATTTCCGATATTATTTTTTTCAGCTGCTTTAAGTCGCCAAATTTGAAGGCACTGAAACTATCTTCATAATTTTCGATATAGCAAACTAATTCACACTCTTCAATAGTTAGGATTATATCGTTGATACCACTTAGAAAGTATTTATTAAAACAATCTGCTATTTCATTACTGTTTTTTACCAATATATTTTGTCCATTTAGTTCAAAGTATACACCATTGAAGAAATAATTTTGGGTTTTTTTCGGATTGATCAAACTTTTTAACGTTTTCCACATTAAACGAGGATTATCTACATTTCTATCTATTTTTTTTTAAATAAAACTGATTCTTCTTTGCTTTAATAATATTCACAACAGCATTTCGTTTCTGCTTATAATTTTCCCAATTTACATCATTTGTATTCCGTTTGAAACACTTATATGCCATATCTCTATCTCTACTTAGTATTCTGACTTCGTTATCGTACCATGGTAGTTCATTTTCATAGTGAGTAATTGTTTTCAAGGGAGCTATCTCATTTACAACTTTGTTGAACTGTTCTTTTAAATTTATGAAAATATCATCCATATTGCTACTATTTAGCAGAAAATTGGAGCTAATTAAGTTTAAATTGATATGATCAAGCATATTTTCTGTTAATCTTCTTACAGTTCTTGTACGTTTGTTGCTGAAATTAGTTTTTTCAGAATAGAAACATTTGATTGATATTACAGCATGGTCAGTAAATTTTGGTTCATCTAGCACGTTCACTTGACTTTCTTCAAAATTCGTCAGTACATAATCAATTGGTGTTTTACTTGTATTTGTTATTCTGGTAAACGATTTTACCTCTTGAGTTATGCCGTATGTATTGAATATATCTTTGATTTTGTTTGTATAAAAGTTTTCTGACAAGAAATTCAAATTGAAGTCTCCAACTAATATTGTACGGGTGTTGTTAGAGAATATTTCTTCACATATATTTTCCAAATGATCTAAAAAAGTTGCATGACTTTCGCTTGGAGAATGATATAAACAACCAATTACCAACTTTGTACCAGAATATGTTGTTGTGATAAATTTACACCAATAATTACGGTTGTGTACGAATGTTTTATATACTGAATATTGTATTTCTTTTCTCACATAGATAGTAACACCCCCTGTATGCCTCGAGTTAGAGTCGCATCTGATTAGCGAGTAATTTATAATATCAAGTTCATGATCATTCATTTCTACTGTTGTTCTTGATTCGCTGAGCAATATAAATGATGGATTGTAGTGGTATATATCAGCTAAGAGTTGAGATTTATGAGCTAATAAACTTTCAATATTTAAGTACACTATATCTGAATTATATTCAAGTTTGTTATGATTACCAACATAAGAGTAGCTTAGTTTTTTGATTCTTTTCTGTCGTAATATTTATTTACAATTTTTGGCACCCCTCTTATATATCTTATGCATTTTGAGTTATCACCAGCACTTATAATTGATTCTAGCTTCGACTTCAATTCTTTATAATAATTTCTCTGCCTAGGTGTTTGGTCACTGAATATCTTTACTGAAGGTACCTTTTCTGTTATTTTTTTACTATTTCTCAATATATTAATTACCGTTTCGTTGGAATCCAATATAACTTTGATAGGACGACTTTTTCTTCCATCATATTTCCCAACCCTCAAAACTCTAAAATTTTCTACATTACTATCTATACTCTGTAATAGTTTTTTGACAGTGTTTTTTTCATCTTCAATCCTCTGATTTCTGTTTTCAGCATTCGACTCATTTACATTGATGATCATCACATTATTTGCTCTCTTTCTTCTTTCTTCCATCTCATTGATGAATTCTTCCATTTCCATTTTTTCTTCTCTATTCTTCAATTTTAATAATTCCTCTTCCATTGATTCATTTCTGCTTTTCATTTCAGTTATTTCCCGCTTTAATATGTCAACTTCATTTCTGAAATCTTCTATTTGTCTGAGAAGCAGAGGTATTTTTTTAAATGTACCTCTACATTCAAAGCAGAAAAAATTCAAAGATCTATTTTGCAGTATAACGGCTCGAAATTCTGAGGCACCTAGTTTTGTACAGTTCTCATTCGCGTGCATTGTTGTATGACAACTGTCACAGGTCACCGCTTTATCCTTCTCATGTATTTCATCTTTACAAGTTTGACAATTTCTGGGCATCTCTCACCTTGGTAAAAACGATATTGTACACCACTGAGTTCAAACTATTGCTAGAGAGTCATATATTCCTAATGAATATACCCATTGTTATAATCCAAGTGTTTACCAATGCTCGTAGACGCTGAGTTTGCATTATATTCCATATATAAACGCGAGAACGCATCATTGTTCGATTTTTACGTTTGATCCAGCACAGCTACCGAGCAATTGTATTCATTTTAAAAATAAACGAAATTTTTAAAAAACCAAATCGTTGCCCAGCAACTTTAATTGGCGCAGTCGGTAGGATAGTGGAAGTGTCCCTTCAACGAGAATACACGTCAGCCCAGCTGTTAGTCCGCTATTCGAAGAAACAAGAAGGAGTTGGCGACCTTTGGTGAATACAAGCTGATCATCCGAAGTCCCCTAGAGCTGCTACGTCGTACCATCACGGTGAGTCGAGTATCCTCTTTGTACTTCCTGATTTGTTTACCATAAACATTTCAAAGGAGCTTAGGTTAAGGAAAAACGAACAGAAAACAAACAGAGTGATACAGATCACTCAAACCAAAGTTTTTGTGTGATACAGATCAACAAAAACAGAAACAAACAAACAAACCAAGTAGAGTAGAGTAAAATACCAAGTTTCAAAGTGAATTCTTGAGTAATTTTACAAGTAGATTAAGAAACCAAGTAGATTTAAGAAAAAAACCAAATAGATTTAGAAACTATTTAATCCCTATTTATTTTATGACTGAAATTGATAACTTAATTGAATCATTTTCATCATTGAACGTTACAAACATGGCCCAAGAAATTAATTATACATTGTTCAAAATTTATTCAGATACCATTCCTACTTTTGATGGATCCTCTGAAAATCTTGAAATTTTTATAAATGCCGTTGACAAATTCCATACCAGATATCATGGAAACGATCAAATTCTCAACCAATGTATTGTAAGCATAATTTTGAGCAAATTAAAAGATCGAGCACAGTTATTGATCAGTTCACGAACAGAATTGAATACGTGGCTATTAATTAAAAACGAATTGAGAAACACTTTTGGTGACAGATTAAGCCTTGATAATTTAGAACAAAAACTTTTCACTTTAATACCTAACAAAAATGAACATATGTTAGATTTTGGAAAAAGAATTCAAGTTTTACGTAGTAAACTTATTTTCAAAATAAATTTAGATCCTGATATGGATCAACCAACAAAAAGAATTCATATTAGACAATATGAATCCCAATCATTGAAAGTATTCTTGAGAAACTTAAATATTCGACTTCAAGATAAAATCTTAGTACAACATCCAAATTCATTAGAAGAGGCTATGAATTTAGTACTCGAAGATGAAAATTTTAGACAAATACAAAATATGACTTTACAAAACCAACAACCACAAAAGTCCCAAAGACCTTTACAACAACAATTTCACCAACAACCACAATTTATTCAACAACGCGTACAACCGCAATATTCTCAACAATATGGCATGATACAGAATCATGTACCACAATTTCAACCACAATATCAAAATGGCATGATACAGTCTCATGCAAGGAATCAATTTCCAAGTCAACCAATAGCGATTCAACCTCAAGCTATAACTCAAAAATTTCTAACTAACAAACAAGTATTTGGTCCTCCACAAAACGTCTGGAAACCAAAGAATAAACAAACTAATACACCGGTTGAACCGATGTCAACCACTTCTCGAAATCCGACAATGATTAAACCAAATAATAATATCTTCAAAAATAACCCTAATATGAAACGAAATTTCATTAGCGAGGAATTAAACAATCAAGATTCTGATATAACACCTCAGTTATATTCATATAATACACAACAATTGTTAAACCATCAAATTAGCTCGCAATTTGAAAATAATATACCCGATCAAGACGATTTTGAATTTGAAAACTTGAATACAACTTTTGATGAAGTTGATGAACAACCAACAGAACAAGACGATGAGTCAAATTTTTACAATCTGCCTCAAATGAACGAGATCACATAATAGAGTTGCATTCAGCAGTAGTAAACGGGCTACCGTATATAAAAATACAAAATCCACCTATAAAACTACTTATTGACACAGGATGTCATACTTCCATGCTGAGACCCTCTATTGCAGAAAAATACTATCCAGAAAGAATTTTTAAAGAACCATCACAGTTAAAAACATCATTAGGAGAAAAAATAATTCCATATAAAGGACTTATTCCAGCCTTTCCTGAATTTAAGAGTAACCATATGATAGAATTTTTATTATTTCCTTTTCATGAATTCTTTGACGGTATACTAGGATTGAAAGAATTAAAACATCTCAATTTAGGAATTGATTTTAAAAACCAAATATTACAATCAGAGTATGTTGAAATACCATTCTTTTATAGACAACCCCACGAAACACAATATACTTTCGAAATACCAGCTTTTGAAAGTATTGTACAAAAATTCCCAGTTGAAATTCAACAAGGAGAAATTCTAATCCCAAAATTACAATTTAGAAATTTAGATGTTCCAGAAACAATAACTTTTGCTGAAAACTTTCGAGCAAGATTTGAAATATATAATAATACTAATAAAACTATTGCAGTAACATTATTTGAACCTTTTCCTTGTAATCCAATACATGAAGAAAACTTTGAATTTTATTACGCAGAAGACTTATTACCAAATATAAGCCCCTGTAAACAAAAGAAAATTTCGAAAAAAATTAGAACAGATCACATGAACAAAGAAGAAAGAGACGCTATATTAGAGCTATGTAATAAATATAGTGACATTTTCTATAACGAAAATAAAACGCTTAAATTCACTAATGTGATTAAACATGAAATAAAAACATCAGATGAAATTCCCATTCATACAAAATCATATAGATTTCCACATTGTCATAAGCAAGAAATGCAAAAACAAATTGACAAAATGTTAAAAGATGGAATTATTAGACCTTCAATATCTCCATGGAGCTCACCTATTTGGATAGTTCCCAAAAAACTAGATGCTTCAGGAAAAAGAAAATGGAGAATTGTAGTAGATTACAGAAAAGTAAATGAAAAAACTATTGACGATAGGTACCCCATACCAAACATTGACGATATCCTTGACAAGCTAGGCAAATGTCAATATTTTTCAACTTTAGATTTAGCATCTGGATTTCATCAGATTGAAATGAATCCAAATTCAATTCAAAAAACAGCTTTTAATGTTGAAAACGGACATTACGAATACCTTCGTATGCCATTTGGTTTAAAAAATGCTCCAGCAACATTCCAGAGAGTAATGGATTATGTTTTACGTGATTTACAAAATAAAATCTGTCTTGTATACATTGACGACATTATAATTTTTTCTACATCTCTTCAAGAACATATTTGCAATCTAAATAAAGTTTTTAAAAGATTACGAGACGCAAAACTAACTATTCAGCTAGATAAATCTGAATTTTTAAGAAAAAATGTTGAATTTTTAGGACATATAATAACTCCGGAAGGAATAAAACCAAATCCTAATAAAATAAAAGCAATAAAAAATTTTCCTTTACCATCAACAGCCAAAGAAATTAAATCATTTCTTGGAATGTTAGGATATTACAGAAAATTTATAAAAAACTTTGCAGACATAACCAAACCTTTCACTAAATGTTTGAAAAAAGGAGAAAAAATTATACACAATGACGAATTTATTAAAACTTTTGAAAAATGTAAAGATCTTTTAAGTAATGAACCAATTTTACAATTTCCGGATTTTTCAAAACCATTTATATTAACAACAGATGCTTCAAATATAGCTATTGGTGCTGTCCTTTCACAAGGAACCCTAGGCAATGACAGACCTATCGCCTATGCTTCACGAACTTTAAATAGTTCAGAACAAAATTATTCAACAATTGAAAAAGAACTTTTAGCAATTGTTAATTTCACAAAATACTTTAGACCTTATTTATTCGGACGTAAGTTTTCCCTGATAACAGATCATAAACCACTTGAATGGTTATTTAACTTGAAAGACCCAAGTTCAAGACTTGTAAGATGGCGACTTAGACTAGAAGAATTCGATTATAAAATCCTATATCGAAAAGGAAAACAAAACAAAGTAGCAGACGCTTTATCTCGAATAGAAATTAATCCCATTGAAACTCAATCACTTGCAGTCAATATTGACCCACAAGAACACAGAATTGAAGACGACTTCCCTGAATTATTTGACCCAACTTATGAAATTCCTCAACTCTCAGAAAGTGATCTAAATGATCTAGATGATATAAATGAACTCATTAAAAAGGAAACAGA
Source organism: Zygogramma bicolorata (assembly GCA_032362365.1). Lineage (NCBI taxonomy): Eukaryota > Metazoa > Arthropoda > Insecta > Coleoptera > Chrysomelidae > Zygogramma > Zygogramma bicolorata. The sequence goes on along the minus strand of JAVJAQ010001667.1, from coordinate 6,040,823 downwards.
AAAAGAAACAAAAGGAGAGAACAAGAAAATAAACATAATTTCGGACATTCAAATTCGTCCACCTACGAAAAAGAAAAAAGATGAAGAATCTTTAGAGACTGAACACACCAGTGCAGAAAATCCAGTTCTTGAAATACCGATTTCAGAACAAGAATTAAATAAATTCCAAAATCAGATTTTCCTTCGTTGTAGCCGAGATGCTATTACACCACGAGTAACAATACAGAAAATATTCGATAAAACTAGACTTAATATAGTTTTACCCTACCAAAATTTCCAACAAAACTTGGTAGATACAATAAAAAACTATTTAAAACCAAAACATACATATGGCATACTAATTCAAGAGGAATTACAAACAATTGTAGTTTCAACTATTCAAAATTACTTCAAAAATTCTGCATTTAAATTAATCCAAAGTAATATTTTACTTAAAGATATCATAAATAAAGAAGAACAACAAGAGAAAATAAAATATCATCATGAAACAAAAACCATACATAGAGGAATTAATGAAACGAAATTAGCCCTCTCTAGAAAATATTATTGGCCTAATATGATTACTGATATACGCGATTATATCAATACATGTGAAGATTGTCAAAAATCTAAATATGAAAGACACCCATATGAAATAAAATTCAAACCAACACCTATCGGAGAATATCCTTTCGAACATATTTATATGGATATCTTATCGATAAATAAAACAAAATTCTTAACATTAATTGATAGTTTTTCACGTTTCGCTCAAGCATACCCTATTCAACCTAATGCATTGAATATTATTGATGGAATTTTAATATTCTTTTCACATTACGGAATACCTTCAAAAATCACATGCGACTCAGGCAGTGAATTCAAAAATAAAATTGTTGAAGATTTTTGTGAAAAACATAACATAAAATTACATTATGTAACACCCAAAAATCCTAATAGTAATAGTCCCATTGAAAGACTTCATTCGACATTACTAGAAGAAATCAGAATATTAAAACAAGAATTTCCACAGAGATCAATATCATCTCACATGGTATATGCAATTTTAGGGTATAATAACACAATTCATTCTGCAACTAAATACACACCATTTCAAATAATAAAAGGAAATTTAAATCAAGGAAACCCACTTGATATAACCACAGAAAAAATAATGACTGACTATCTAGAAAAACATGACAGAAATATAAAAATAATAAATGACATGATAAAACTAAATAACGAGAAAGCCAAAGCATCTCTAGAGAAAGTTAACATAGAAAGAAAAGAACCCCCTGAAATCAAACTTGACCAACAAGTCTATTTGTATGACAAACAGAGAAGTAAAACAACACCCCTTTATAGAGCTGTTGAACCAATAGAAAATGAGGATATTAAATTAAAAACTCGTAAAGCAACCTATCATAAACAACAACTGAAACCTCAACGAATTGTTTCAGATGCTACTACAAATGATACTCCTGATAGGCATTATATTGACAGAAGGACAACAGATCAAGTTGAAGACTCTGACTAACCCAATTCTTCCTTTTTCCCTTGGACAAGCAAGAATTACCTTCAACAAACATACTTTCATCAAATTTTTAGACTTGACAAAATTTGATAAACCTATACAACATATTAGAGACAATTCAAAAACAATTGAAAATCTAGTCTCTATTAAAGACGAATTATATCCTCAACTCCAACATATGCATGAACATTTGAACTATCTCCTTGAACAAATTATGAATAAACTCAATAATATCAAACCTCAAACATATAAAAAACATAAAAGAGGACTCATAAATGTAGGAGGTAGAATTCATAAATGGCTGTTTGGCACTTTAGATGATGAAGACGGTGAAAGATACGATAATGCTCTTGCAACACTGTCCGAAAATCAAAACAATTTACATCATGATTTGAAAAATTATTTATCTATAACTCAAGATTTCATGAATGAAACAGTCAAAAATTTAAAGAAAATATCAAGCAATCAAAAATTGATTCAAAAACAAATTGAAAGTATTGTTCAAAGCTTGAATAAGTATACATTATTTCTACGATTACAAAATTCACTAGATACAATGATTATTGATAGTCAAAACATACTATCTCTCTTAAATAATATCGAAGATTCAATATTATTCGCTGAACTCAATATAGTTCATAGTACTATATTATCAATTGATGAATTAGAAAAGTTAACAAAAATAATGTTTTCTCTATACAAAAATGGATTACCAATTTTCGAAAATACTCAATCGTATTATAAATTATTAAAAACAGAAATTCGTTACAGTAATGAAAGAATTCTGTTCATTGTTCATTTTCCGATACTCCAGGAAAACGTTTATGAGATTTTCCATCTCTATCCTATCCCTATATCCAATAAAACCATTTTACCCTTAAAACCTTATATAATATTGAACTCGACATATCACCATTATGCTGATGAAACCTGCATCAGAATTGAAAATAGTTGTATCCAGTTCATCGAAACTCAAATTTCAAATAACGACTGTATTCCTGAAATTCTCATGGGACAACGTTCTATCAAATGCCAAACAACAGACATCCAAATTCAACAAGACATCGTTGAACCAATTACCAATGCATATCTCATTGCTATACCATTCAAGCAAATTTATATTGAAAAAGTTTGCCAAGAGAATGGTTACGAGGAAATCAATCAACCGAAACTTATATACATCCCTTATCATTGCAAAGTGAAAATTAATGGCGATGTATATAGTAATGACGCCCCTACCATTGAAGAAACACCGCTTCAACTACCACAACTAGACACCCTCGAGGCACCCTCAAGAGGAAGTCTACCCCTGTATACTCTAGGAAAAATCAACCTAGACGACCTGAGCCATCTCCAGAAGATAGCCGAAAAGACGCAACTGCATAGCCTACGACGACCAGAAGAAAATTCTTCACATTATATTTTATATTCAATATGTATAATCTTTATTGTTCTCTTATTACTGTTTATTTTCAGACGACAGATATTCAAGTCAATAAGATTATTTTCAACTCGATATTCAACTCGAGATAATGACATTCAATTAGAACCAAATCGTTGTTCTGAAAATAACACAGACGTATTATTTTCATCTTAAGGATGGAGGAGTCATATATTCCTAATGAATATACCCATTGTTATAATCCAAGTGTTTACCAATGCTCGTAGACGCTGAGTTTGCATTATATTCCATATATAAACGCGAGAACGCATCATTGTTCGATTTTTACGTTTGATCCAGCACAGCTACCGAGCAATTGTATTCATTTTAAAAATAAACGAAATTTTTAAAAAACCAAATCGTTGCCCAGCAACTTTAATTAGAGGCCAACGGTTTTTATCTACGTGCGATGTCGTTTTTTGTTTCTTTACTGCACCCAGTTCAACACTAGTTTCTTGTTATTTCTTCCTTGTGTATTTACGAAATTGAAACGGAAATTTCATCAAATGCTATACTGCACTCTTCTTATGGTGTTGGAACTATTTTCGAAATTTTTTACTCATTAAACACCTACTAAAAATTTAGTTTTTATCGGAGCTCTATATCAGCAAGTTAACCCGGGAGAACTCGCATGGCAATTCACAATAATCTTTGTATGCTCTGATCGGTTTTACTTGGACAGACTTGCACTTCTTATTCTCGTGTGCTGGAAACCACACGTCAAAATGTGAGACTTTGTTAATCCTTAGCAGAAGTTTCTACTTTTTGAGGGTTCACATTCTTTGTTGAATGAAAAAACTCATTTCAACTCTTTTATTTTTCTGGATGTTGCATATCAATAACTTCAAAAAAAACTACTTTTTGCACACCCCATATCACCAAGGGATGATTCTTTCAAACATGAAAGAATGAAATTATACTTGATCAAAAACACAAAAATTACTCATCCTACAACAGTTTGTACACCGAATACTGTGGACTGAAAGCACGGATATATAATTCAAATGAGATATTTCTATACATCTTCATCGCAGACAGAGTTGTTCCTAAGAAAATATCATCCACTGGGTGTACACAATTGCATCTAATTTGACGGAACATCATACTCCTCGATCTACGTTCTACGTCACTGACTTCAATTTCATGGAGTTCATTTACACCAAAGTGACAAATGTCTGTGAGCTTGATGGTCAAACTCTTAATTGTTTTTTGAACGATGAATCAGCATATTTTCAGTTACCAGAAAATGAAACTGATGTGGAGTCACGCTCGAAATCCGTCAGAATTATGACGGTCTTTTCGAGTAATTACCCCACGTTTTTCGAACATGTTCCCACAAGTTTATCCTGTTAGGAAGCTATTGTATATCGAAACACGTGTCACTGCTTTGTAAATCTTACTATAATTAAAGTCGAATAGAAAATCGTACAGGGATTTTTATCTTGGAACATATGCGGTATGTATACATGATGAGAAATTTCATTTTGTGAAACTCGCAGCAGATTCGCGATATCTCGCCATGCGCAACAGATAACACAAAATCGAACTTTTTTCAACTGGTTACATACACAACAGAAATTTTACTCTTTTTATCTAACTGAATCAATAAAATACGAATATTGAAATTGAAATACATTGTAAAACAATATACACTCCAAAATTCAAAGATGCGTGAGCAGAAGTTATCCCAGAAGAAATATTAAAAATAAAATCTTGTCAAATAATAAGGCTGAACAACTTTAATTAAAACTAAGGACATAAGAAATGTCAGTGGATTATTTGATTGAAGAATAAAATGTAGATAACTCAAGTGATCAGAAATATGAATGAGTTGAAAATAATATTATGATAAATATGTAATATTAAATGTTAAAACAGTAAAATCAAAAGTATCGAAGAAAATTGAATAAATTGTTGAAACCAAGTTTAATGGTAAATTCTTTCATACGATGTTTCAAATGTTGATATGCGCCATGGCATTCGGGAGACTGTAAATCTGGACCTAGCAATTTTGACGTTTTTTCGAAAAAAATTCAAAACATCGGGTTTCTATTCAAATTTCAAAAATGCCAAGATGAAAATTTCCAACCAACTACTTTAATGTTTCCAGCTTGTTGTGTATCCAATGAATTAAAAAGAGACGAACTCATCACACAAAGAAATGACTTTTATTCAATATTATTACAAAGACGTGTGACGGGCTTTTCAGTTGTAGGCATGCTTTTGCGAATGAAGATAGCAATAATATTTTCCAATAGACAATCGATTTTTCAATATATACAATCAGAAGGCGGTAAGATCATATTTTTTCCTGATCATTACGATATGATATGAATGTATAATTAAAAGTTTCAGTAATTTTGTAGCAGATCCATGAATGTCAAGGTACCGAATCATGCGAGCTGCCAAGTGAAAGTCACAAATTTTAATGACTCCGCAACAAAACGGAAATTAAGGGAATCTATAAACCATAAAATATTCAATTATAACCTAGTTCTGCAACGTTTTGTCTGGAGATCCATCACTATTTCTGTCTGATGAGAAAAAGTCACCTTAAGAGCGTTAACCAATTCGTAAGAGAGTCAATTAAGTTACATGTGCTAATAGTAAACCCGAACAAGGCACACTTTGAGAACATTGACCTACTTACTTGCACTCATCTTTCATAGCTGAGTAGGTATTCACAGAATTTCGATTATTAGTGATCATCATCCAAGGACACTGATAATTACGAAATAGCTTTCTGAAACTTCTCAGAGGAATATTTTCTGTAGTGAATTGTAGGAACGACTAGAAGTGTTTTTGGGCTTTTCATTCAGATTTTTTGTATTTCATATTAGCACAGAAACATTTTGTTAAAATGTATTCCTCTCGCATATTCGTTTGACAACAAAACCTCCAAAACGTCGAAATCAATAAAATTCTCACATTCCTGTTAGTATAATGTGATTTTTCAAAATATAATAGAGATTTTTGTATTCCTTCCACATTCGATTCAATTGCCACTATGGAATATTTCATAATATATTCATCTGATTGAAGCTTCTATTTGCCCCTGGTTCTTTTCATTGATGAAAACGATGGAAAAGTTGAAAGCTAGGCAGCTTTTACGAAAGCGATAATATTCGCTACACCTATTACAATTATTGTAATAAGAAAATTCAAATTGTAATTCAGATTAGTGAAGTGTTAGAATATCAACTGTAATTTGAATCTTTTGGTTTGTACTTCGGAAAATATTAATTGTATTTCAGCTTTTATCAATTAAAATTGGGAAGATATAAAATATAATTCAGAAAATTATGGTTACTGGAGACAAGATGTATGGACAAATGGACATACACTATTGATCGTACAAAAAAATATTTTTCTTCTCCAACCAGTAATATCTCGTTATTATATATATATATATATATATATATATATATATATATATATATATATATATATATATATATATGTATATATATATATACTAGTTTACTGAACGGATAAGTAGGCGATTCCAGTCAACTGAATCGTTATGATTTCATATCCACACAAGGAAGGATATGAATTCCACCAATCACAGGGAACAAAATACCTGGTTACCAGGGACAACCTTGTAGAAACGTCACAATCTGATCTATCTACATACAAACATAAAAAACCAAATTGTTTCTTTCAACAATAAATGAATGTTCTTATATTTGAAATATTTTCTAATTTATCGAGTCAAGTTTGAATTGTCTCAATTGGTGTTTATTTTGCGGAACTGAAGGACTCACATCTAATGTTCACATAAATAATTACAGAAATCGTACAGTATAGCATTTTTCACAGTAAATGGTATTGGCTCATTAACTGCAATAAACTACCCGATTTAATCCCATTGTGTAGAAAATCATCTGGTGAAAGATGCAAATGTGCTACAGGGTCGAACTTGAGAAATTTGAATTTTGCATAATGTAGGAGATATACAAGTAATTCATTTAAATGTTACAATTCTATTCTATATTTAGTTCAATGTCGCTATCGCTATCCTCATCTAAATTAATTATAATTGGCGCAATTGATTTTACAGAAAGGTACGAGTTTTCAACATTTATAACATGACTAACAGAACTTTTCCAACTCTCGGTAGGAATGTCATTCATACAGTTCCTGATTAATTCTACCACACTACCACTTAAAGTCGGAGAAGTATTTTTTCCGCGCACGCTCGATTTAAGTTGGTGCCACATAAGCTCTATGGGATTGAACACGCAGTAGTAGGGAGGTAGTCGTAACAGTGTATGTCCCAATTCCTCTGCAATTGTATCACAAACATACGTTTTTTTTTAAAGAAAATGACTGCAGCACTTGTAAAAGTTCTTTTTTTGTATAATTTTCCTCAAAATATATGTCATTTGCAGCCATGAAGTTTTGAATCTCCAATTTCGTATTCTTTGAGCCAGGAATTTTTTGCAATTGTCGACTATGATAGCTTGCGTTGTCCATTACTACAACGCTGTTTGGCGGAATGTTGGGTAACAGACAATTTTTAAACCAATCTTCAAAAAGCTCTGCTGTCGTATCTTCGTGATAATCAACACAAGAGTCCTTAATATTTTTGGCAGAAAGCCACATAGCGTTTGGGATCCAACCATTTTCTGATCCTGCGTGTAATATTGTGATTCTCTTTCCTTTATTTGATGGTGCTTTTGTTTTACACTTATCAGAGGAATCAGACCATCCTTTGGAAGGGGTGTCATGCGTGTCAAACCACGTCTCGCCGAGGTAGAGTATTGGCCGATTTTCAAACCGGTATTTTCTTATTGACGTTATATATTCAGAACGCCAGTTTATTAAACGTGTGGATTCCATTATTACTTGTCTCTTGTCAATTTTGCGATATTTGAAGCCCATTGCAGACAGAGCTCGCCAAAGAGTAGTGAGCCACAGTTGATGTGAGTTTCGTCATTGATGAGCCGCTGTTTCAGACTTTTGATTGTAGGAACACGCTGCTCATCGTACATAGTGTAGATTTTTCGCCTTATCAAATCTTTTTCCCAGTCGTCTAGACTTTTTGTGACACCGGAATCTTTACGCTTTTTTATTGATTCCATGGAATTTTCAACAATTCGTCTTACTGAAGTAAGAGGCACCTTCGTCAAATTACTGGTTACTTTTGCTGCAGCACCCGCGTTAAGTAAGGAACTATACACATTTTTTATAGTGATTTTCGCGACACAAGATAAGCGCTTCTTCTTAAACGAACCACTGGAAGAAGCACTATTACTTTTCATCCACGGACGCCACATACTGCCTATTCTGTACGTTGGGGTATAAAATCTTTGCTATTAATGTCTGTAATAACGAATAAATGTTATAAAATTATTGCACGCCGTAACACAAGTGAACACTTTCAATGAAATACAAAGACTAAAATGAACAAGATGTGTAAGCTGTAATCCTCTACAATCCCTCTCTGAGAAACAAAATTACCTGAATCCGGTCCTTGAACATTTATGATGTGCATCTCGGATTTGACAACATTAGGGTCTAATTGGTTTCATCCTAATCCTTCAGTCAATACCATTTATTGTGCAAACTACTATACAAATAGCCTAGTTGTTCAAGGCGTGTCCGCTTTGAGACAGTCCACTTTATAGGCGTTGTTTCGAGTCTCACCAAAAATTATTCTCCCCTCTTTTCAATTTGATACCACTAATTTAAATCAGAATTTCCATGTTCGAAATTACGCACAAATCCAATGCCTGACAGCTGTTTTGACTCACCCGGTTTCATCATTGACACTTGGCAGGACTGTGAACACAAACATTTCGAACTATCTACTCCTTATGAAGTAAATCTCTAAAACTGATCCGCTGTCCGCTGATATCTATTGAATTCTAATTGGTATTATCTGAATTACAATTGACTGCTCTGAATTACAATTGGAAAGAGTATATACATTATTTTTAGCGACTGAGAACCTGTTTGTTTATACAGTGTCACCATAGGTTTAACGCTTGACAGAAGTCGGATGATATATTCGACTTATGTTTGGATTCAACAAGGATGGACCGCCAGTTTCATTTCTGTGTTGATAAATCGTCCCTGAAAACATCCTGCTCTCAACGAGAAATACCACAGTATCCTGTTAGATTCTCACTAACAATTCTAATAAAGGGAGGTATTGTACACTGTATTCTTTTCAGGTGTTATGATTGGAAGAAGCAGCATCTCCAGTTGTTCAATTCATAGCAGATTCATATTATACAGCGTATTCTCTGCTCAACACTTCCCAAGTTGATAACGAAAATCTCGTAGAACGTTTTGAGAATATATCAGTTATATAGTTTTCCTTAACCACAATTTGTGACGTTCATTTCTTCAATAACGGTTGTTATATTTAGACAAACTCTGGACTTTTGATTCCCACTAAGAAAATCTGAAGAACTAAGCATTGAAGATTTTGGTGGTCCTTATATTGTTATGCATCTACCAAACGAAAAATTTCGAGTTTTTAGTCAGTGTGGTTTTTTTTTTATTCATTTTCGTCGACAAATCTCAAGAAGGAACTTCACGATGTTCCACATGCATGCAGATGGAGTATGTTCTATATTTTCTTTAGATTCTAACAGAGATTGCTTCAGAAATCTTTCCATTCGGAATCTGTTTGCGATTCTGTAACAACCTCGAGTACCTACAGGTGTACGACTGAAAAGTATTAGAGAGAGATACAGAGAGATTCATAAATTTGAATCAAAAATTTTTTGACCTCAAAAGTTTTCGGACGAATTTTTCATAGTTTTCGAATTGAAGTTACATGACATTTTCCATGGAATTTGAACGTATATTATCATTAGACTGCAGTTGTCGCAAGGAACTATCAGAGATATCAGTGTTGTATATTTTAATTCCCTCATTTTCACAAATAAACCTATTCATTATGGATGTCACTGAAATATTTTCTATATTTTCTTTCCACAAGTGTAACTGTCAATATTTATTTCAACAGTAAATAATGCCAATGCACATGATGAACTAAAAGAACAACCTTCTGAGATTTTACAATTTATAACTTTTTCAAGGATTATATAGCAACTCATCGAATAATTTTTTTGAGCTTTCATCTGTTCACATCATATCGTGGATTTCCATATGATCCAGTTCTTTTTTGCATTAAAGCTATATTTTCTCATTTGGAATGTTGACATTCTTTGAAACAACGAAATTTCATCCATTTCTTGCACCCATTACTTATCCTAACGAACAACACTGATATTTCTGATGGTTTTCAGGTTACAACATCGATCATCGGGAAATTCTGAGACAGAACCAGATTACGAAACAGATTTTAGAGAACTATCTAGAAAAAAGACTTTTCGGACACAACCGCTCTTCGAAGCCGCCTAGCCTCTGGGATATTCTGCCAAAACTGCGCAAAAAACATGCGGATAATATCCAAGAGAAGATAAACGCTACGCTGTCCAGTGAAAGGGAAACCCTGGAAAGCGTGGAGTCTGAAAGGATATCCGCATACGAAGATTATGGAGAGGAAGATGACTATTTCGAAGGCAGGTCTCTTTTAATACAAAACATTTCCTGCGAGCAATAACCTTACCATCGTTCCTCCATAGTTTCTTTGGGTTCTCGACATACCACAATCTGAAAAAATAAGAAATAATATTGGAATCTATACAAGTGCAGAAGGGAAGATTTTTAATCTACCCAAAAAAAGTTGCTGTTAATCAAGAACAGTTCCTTCTGAATGGAGCAAGTTCAATTAATCAGCAACTTCTCGTATAACTCAAATTTGACTATCAAAAAATACAAGAACTAATATTAGAAATCTGCTCTCCTACACTTGTGTAGATTCCAAAATAAATTCTATTTTTTTTTCAAATTGTGGTGGGTTGAGAACCCATCCACCAAAAAATAATGAAATTCAAATAGTATCTACTATGATGTGCTTATATTTCATGTGATCGAGTCCTGCAAATATAAATTATTATTTTTATGGCACAAGGTTCATTATTGTCCTCAAATGGTTGTGAAGGAGCTTTTTTATGGGCAGCAAAATTCTTGCTGCAAGTGCAGCAAAATAAAAGTGTGCATGCGTAGATCCAGATTTTACTGCTCTGCCAGTAAAAATTTTTCTGCTCATGAAAATGATATTGCAGCTTCATTTTCTGTCACTTGTCACACCTTTTGACAAATTTCTGAAATCTGAAAGCCTGAAGTTTTTCAGAATGAAATTATAACTCAAGACTGTGTAAAATTCCTAAGATATTTTTAGGATGTTCGATGTTTGAGCTTTGAGCTATCATTATTCTTGCAAAGTAGTATGTATAACACAAATACTACGTTTGCAAGTGCTAAGCATTTTATCATGAGAAACTGCAGTTTTATTCACAACCTCGTTCACAACAGTTAACCCAAAAACTAAGTGAAAGTCTTGGAAAATGAAGAAAATACGTGTACTCATCCTAATTGCTCAAAAGGGATTACCAACAGAACCATATTGTTACGATATATCCTTGGGTTCGTCGATTAAAACACCAAACAACACTAAACTTCTTTTATTATAACTCTCTATCACAATACAATACAACACAATCACTTAAATCGCTCCGATAACTTTCCAATGCTCGGTACTAAACTCCCTGAACTAAAAATTTTGCCGTCGAAGTGAGCGGCTCCCGCTTATATAGGCGCTCATATAGAGGAGAATCATCCAGACAAATCTTGACAGTCGAATATTCTGGGTGAGCCGCGATCACGCAGGTATAATCTTTCCTGGAACCGTCGCACCAATTCGCATCCATAGTCGGCAGGGCCGGCGCCAGCACATTTCGTTACAATATACTCATTCATAAATTTACGATGAAGAAGATTGACTTCTATTGGATGGGAGAATATAAAAAAAAATCAAGAGCTTAGTCTTTGCTATCTTCGTGAATATAGGAACTATCAGGTCCTGCCGTGGATTTGGTACCTTAGAAAACCAATATCTGTTTCCGAAATTGCTAACACATCTACACTCATCCTCCTTGGGAATTGCCAACAAAAATTCTGTCACCATACAAAACTTTCCTATTCAAACCTTTAGATGTTCATATCATGGCCCATAGCCTGGAATCAATTGTTATAAATTTTTTCACTGATACATTTTTCAACTATGCAGTCTACTGACCTAGGAAATGAAGATCAAGCACTGTCCCTGAGAGAGATATCCGAACTACTCACGAGTCTAGACGCAAAAAAACTGAAAAAACAATTGAAACTTCATGGAAAATAAAGACTGAATCGAAATGTGTCACCAAAAGGATTTCCTAATTAGATGAAGAAAAATATAGTTCTGACTATCGAGGGAAAATTAATGAGAAATAAAATTTTTGTATTCGGAATAACAACTGTAGTAATTCCTTCAGCCTTGTTATATTCGGAAATAAGTGTGAACTTTTCTGATTCCAACCACGCTTTTTTCGAGTATTGGACCAATATTGACAAGTGTTTACATTTTCATAGCCAATATAATATTTACAATATCAAGCAAATGTTTTCGTAATATCGAACCAATATTGATCTAATATATGTGTGCTACTTGGGAAAGTTTAGTATGTTGCTCACAAGGTTTACAAATATTACCTGCATTTCTATGTTTGAAGATTTACAAATTTATTAAAAGGTAAGAGTTCACTATTTACAAAACGTCGAGGATTGGACTTCTTGATCATGGGAAAATAGTGCCATTTTATCAAAAATAATTCATGACAATTGGATAGCGATTATAGCGAAATGTTTATCTTATGAAAGTATCATAAATCTATCATTTCATTAACTGTAGTAACCATGACACGAACTGAACTACTTTTAATCGATAAAGTTAATCGAACAACCATCCAATAGTTTCTCAACTAATTAATTTTTCAATATTGGTGAAGGGATATTCATTATGCTCATGCGACATGCGATGGTATTTTTTCATTCGTTAGTTCCCAGAACCTTGAAAATTCACTTGGGCAATAATTAATTAGGTTTTTTGATATTGATATATCTGCCAGTTAGTGAAAGATAATATATATTGATTCCCTGCTTTTTTTTCACCTGTATTGAGGATATCGAAACCATATTTTTTTAATAACTCAAGAACATCTCCTACATATATACTTCACTTTATACTTCGAATAATTAACAACTGATACATATTTTTCAAATATTCCAACTGATTCTCCGTTCAGAATTTCTCACTGAATCTTCTGTTACTTTTCATATTACTCCAATATTTCATTCAGCAGCGACTGCAAAAATTCAACTTGAAATATATAATTGCTATAGTTTGAAAAGATTCTTGAATGAATTGGTAATTTTTTGACACAATTTCTATCAGTAAAAAATCTTCAGCAATGATGAAATCAGTTTATTATTGTGAATCGTATTCGCCAGGTACTGAAAGTACTGAAATTGTTTGAATTTCCGTATTCCAAGATTCCTCGTAAGAATCTGATTGAGATTTACGAATGTTTCCACAAAGAACTTTGTCTTCCAATAATTTTGGGATTTCTAATTTTATTTTATTTAGACAGTTAGAGCTCAATTATTCAATTCATGATAACAATTTCAGTCGTCTTCCGCAGAAAAAAATTTCCTTCAATAATATATTAAAAATATTTCTACCCAAGTTTCATCTACTGACAACCTCAATTTAGGTTCTGAAAGTAACCGTTTGAATTTTCCTAGGCGAAGAATCCTCGAAAAAATCGGTTTGGGAATGTTTCCATAAAAACCGCTCCATCCGCATCCAAGAATGTACAAACTCTTTTTACAATTTTCACCACGATCGTTATCTTCAATCCCTTACAAACTATAAACAACATTGAGTTATACAAAGAATTCACAGCGAATTGTAAATGTCTAACCGTAGAATCATTTCACTGATGTCTTCTTTGGATTTTGCACGTATACAATTGAATGTTTCACTTTACAAAATATTTTGTTAGGTTATTCGAACTTTGAACTTCTTCTACGACTTCAAGGCCCACATCGGTAACTCTATTCGAATGTATTGAAGCAGAAAAATATAATAAAAATAAGTAGGATTTTTTTTATCATTTTTAGTCTTTCTGACAAAAAGTTCACTATTGGATATTCGGTGGATATCCATTAGTATAACTACTTCTCTTCGGGCTTGAAGGCCGGTTTCCATGGTGAATTTGATGCTGGGGTGTTGAGCGTTTAGGTGGTCCAGAAAAAGGTTCAGAGAGTCCCTTCTGGACCACCTAAACGCTCAACACCCCAGCATCAAATTCACCATGGAAACCGAACAGAACCAGCAGATAGCCTTCTTAGATGTTCTGATTGAACGATGTGGCGCTAGACTAACCCACAAAGTATACCGAAAACCCACGCATACGGATAGGTACCTGCACGCACTATCGAACCACCATCCCAGTCAAAAGAGAGGAGTCATATCTACCCTAACTGAACGTGCTCGAAGAATTTGTGAACCAGAACATCTAGAGCAGGAACTGGAACATCTTCAAGTGACCTTGAGGTCGAATGGGTACAGTGTATCTGAGATCAACAGGGCCATGAAACCGAAGAGTCCCACGGTTCATAACAAGGAGGACTCTCAGGTAGTTGCGAATGCATATCTGCCATATATCCCGAGGGTCACTGACAGAATTGGAAAACTCTTGGGGAAATATAACATAAAAACAGTTTTCAAGCCGACCAAGAAGATCCAGCAAAGCCTCAGGTCGGCTAAAGACAAAAGAGACCCACTGTCAGCGGCAGGGGTTTATCGCATACCGTGCACCTGTGGGAAGGTTTACATCGGCACCACGAAAAGATCCATGGGTACAAGGCTCAAAGAGCACCAAAGGAACTGCAGGCTGGGGCAAACCGACAAATCGGCGGTGGCGGAACACGCATTGAGTGAGGGCGACCACAAGATTCTGTTCGAAAATGCAACACTGATTGCCCCCAATCTGGGTTACCATAGCCGACTGGTACGGGAGGCAATAGAGATCCACAAACATGCGGACAATTTTAACAGAAAGGAAGAAGCGTTGACTCTAAACAGAATTTGGAATCCGATTCTGAAGAAAACAAGAATAACTAATGAAATCACAATAGGTAGTGCGGCAACTAATAATGATGATTATTCCCCGAACCCGACAGAAGTAATTAACACTCCAGACTACCTGCATCAATATAAATACGCCTTGAGAAATCGAACTGTTTAGTCATCGGAGATGAATAAGCCTCTGAAGAAGCTGGCCACTCGCGCTAGCGGAACGTCAGGAAGAAATTCCGAAGAACGATGGCCTTCAAGCCCGAAGAGAAGTAGTTATACTAATAACCTCGGCCGCGAAAGTCTTAACCATTTTGTCGGATATCCATTAGTCTCCATTTCTGAAATATGTTTCCTATGAATGTCAAATAGATATCTCTAGTTCATGTCTATGGATGTACGTACAAATTATGAGCATGAAATTCATTAGTGTCCATTTCTGAAATATGTTCCCTATGAATGTCAAATGGATATCTAGTTCATGTCTATGGATGTACGTACAAATTATGGGCATAAATCCATTAGTGTACATTTCTGAAATATGTTCCCTATGAATGTCAAATGGATATCTAGTTCATGTCGCCGGATGTACGTACAAATTATGGGCATGAAATCCATAAGTGCCCATTTCTGAAATATCTACCCCGTTAATGTCAAATGGATATCTAGTTCATGTCTATGGATGACCGAGGTGATTTTAGCTCCCGGCCGGCCAGCTCCAAGCGCCACTTTTCCACCACGGTCTGATATTTTCATAAATTCGATTTCCGCTTGTTTTGGTCGAAGTACTGGCATTCTTTTCAAATTCTGATACTACCTATTGAAAAGTATCAACTGATAACGAAAAAAATCAATTGGACTCTTTTTTTCCACAGTATATCAATTATTCCTGAAGCTCACACGTAAGAAGTATATTTTAGATTGTGATACAATTAATTTGCTATGAGCATGTGAACTTAATCAAAAACAAGTAATTTTTATAGAATAATTGAAGGCTAGCTACTGAAGGGCACTGTTTACTGCCTTTGAGGCCCTGCTTTCTGGCTTTGGGATAAGGCGGCCACGAAAAAAAAAACAGCTGATAAAATATAAAGGATTATTCAATCAAAAATTTTCGTTTTAATATATTTCCCTACTCCGAGGGCCCGCTTCATGAACCAAAATATAGATTTTAATGAGAAGAGACCACGTATCAATATTTATTATTTTTGAGGATGAGAACGACGGCCACGAAAAAAATCAGCTAACTATTCAGAGGAATGAAGAGTATTCAGAAAAAAAATTTTTCACATAAAACTCTTTCACAGAGAAAGCTCCATGAATCGAAAAGTATCATATTCATGGCGCTCGACCAAATTTCAAAATTTTTTTCTGTGGTTGTGAATAGGCGGCCATGAACGGAAATATGTTGATTAAATAGAGAAATGAAAGGAGTATCAAGGCAAAAATTTTCATTTACATACATCATCTCCGAAGGGCCAGCTCCATGAATCGAAATGTATCATATTCATGGCGTTCGACCAAATTTCAATATTTTTTTCTGGGGTTGGGAACAGGCGGCCATGAACGAAAATAGGTTGATTATATAGAGGAATGTAAGGAATATCGGGGCAAAAATTTTCATTTATATATCTCTTCCGAAGGGCCAGCTCCATGAATCGAAATGTATCATATTCATGGCGCTCGACCAAATTTCAATATTTTTTTCTGGGGTTGTGAATAGGCGGCCATGAACGCACAAAGGTTGATTATATAAAAGAATGAAAGGAGTATCGAGGCAACAATTTTCATTTACATATATCTCTTCCGAAGGGTCAGCTCCATGAATCGAAATGTATCATATTCATGGCGCTCGACCAAATTACAATATTTTTTTCTGGGATTGTAAATGGGCGGCCATGAACGGAAATGAGCTGATTACATGAAGTAATGGAAGGAGTATCGAGGCAACAATTTTCATTTACATATATCTCTTCCGAAGGGCCAGCTCCACGAATCGATATGTATCATATTCATGGCGCTCGACCAAATTACAATATTTTTTTCTGGGATTGTAAATAGGCGGCCATGAACGGAAATAAGCTGATTACATGAAGTAATGAAAGGAGTATCGAGGCAAAAATTTTCATTTACATATATCTCTTCCGAAGGGCCAGCTTCATGAATCGAAATGTATCATATTCATGGCGCTCGACCAAATTACAATATTTTTTTCTGGGATTGTGAATAGGCGGCCATGAACGGAAATAGGTTGATTATATAGAGGAAAGAATGGAGTATCGAGGCAAAAATTTTTATTTACATATATCATCTCCGAAGGGCCAGCTCCACGAATCGATATGTATCATATTCATGGCGCTCGACCAAATTACAATATTTTTTTCTGGGATTGTAAATAGGCGGCCATGAACGGAAATAAGCTGATTACATGAAGTAATGAAAGGAGTATCGAGGCAAAAATTTTCATTTACATATATCTCTTCCGAAGGGCCAGCTTCATGAATCGAAATGTATCATATTCATGGCGCTCGACCAAATTACAATATTTTTTTCTGGGATTGTGAATAGGCGGCCATGAACGGAAATAGGTTGATTATATAGAGGAAAGAATGGAGTATCGAGGCAAAAATTTTTATTTACATATATCATCTCCGAAGGGCCAGCTCCATGAATCGAAATGTATCATATTCATGGCGCTCGACCAAATTTCAATATTTTTACTACGCTACCTGTAGACATTAGAAATTTCATATGAGTTGAACTTAATCAGTGGCGTGTCTAAGGGGGGGGGGGTAGAGAATTGATACTGAATAAAATCCACTGATGACCAATATATGATAATTGTTTCTTCCTACACAGACGTTACCAACAAATATCATAATTATTTAAAAAACTTCGTCCCCATGACCCCTTCGACTGAAGACCATGATTTCACTTCTGCCACCACTAGTAGAATATGTGAAAAATCATTGGTATCTGAGAGAAATGAGGCAGCGCATTCAGCCTATAATCCCAATTATAAATTACCTAATTTCATTCCAATATTAATCCATAATCTCGGCGGATACGATTGCCATTTACCCATGAAGGAGTTGTGTACTAACAATGATGAGGTTGACGTTATCGCTCGAACTGAAGACAAGTTGGATCGAAATGGTGAAATGAAAGAAACGTTTTTGGAATTCAGATTCGTCGATAGTATTAAATTTTTGGCTGCATCCCTCCATGAATTATGGGATAATTAGAATAATGAGCATTTTGTAGAGAAAGCATTTTCATGCGTCTGAAAGTTGTTTCCTCCAATAGCTACATTGATTCTATGGATGAATTACCTAGATTATTGTATACCATCCAAGATAGAATTTTTTGGTGAATTGAGTGAAAAAATTATTGTTGATAGAGATTATGAATTATGATCGATCGAGTGAGGATTGGAATGTGTTCAGTTGTCGTTATTCCTGCGACTATTCCGACATACTTGAAATGTAATGTTCTGTTATTGTGTGTGATTTAAATCAATCAATCAACGTATACTTCATTACCTGAAGATATTAAAATCTTATTGGCAGAGTCATCTGAATTCTTATACATCAATAAAATAAATTTATATGAAAACTTCAGAAACATCAGCATAAAAACGTATAAATTAAATCCGGCTTATTATTTCACTTCCTCAGGTCTCTCTTGAGATACTATATTATAAAGTATACAGATGTGGAATAGAAATCATTAATCGATATCGAAATGGTTCATTTGATGCAGAAATGTATACGTGGTAGTAGTGTTATTCAATGTTCAAACTGACGGCAACAGCGAAAAGGAGCGATTCAACTAAGCATAAGGTGTCTGGAAACACATTTAAGGTCACCATGGCTGAAAAGTGTTTTAAAGGCTTAACTCTTCTCAACATTCCTAAAGGAGTTGATATTGAGAATATAATGAATAGGTTCGCTGCAAGTAAATCTAGAAGAATGAGCCTCAAAGAATGGTCAGGTTTAGATGATTGAATCTCCTCTATATAATTAGCCTATTTTCATTCATGGCTGCCTATTCACAATTCCAGAAAAAAATATTGTAATTTGGTCGAGCGTCATGAATATGATGCATTTTGATTCATGGAGCTGGCCCTTCGGAAGAGATATATGTAAATGAAAATTTTTGCCTCGATACTCCTTTCAATCCTCTATATGATCAACCTATTTCCGTTCATGGCCGCCTATTCACAATCCCAGAAAAAAATATTGAAATTTGGTCGAGCGCCATGAATATGATACATTTCGATTCATGGAGCTGGCCCTTCGGAGATGATATATGTAAATGAAAATTTTTGCCTCGATACTCCATTCTTTCCTCTATATAATCAACCTATTTCCGTTCATGGCCGCCTATTCACAATCCCAGAAAAAAATATTGTAATTTGGTCGAGCGCCATGAATATGATACATTTCGATTCATGAAGCTGGCCCTTCGGAAGAGATATATGTAAATGAAAATTTTTGCCTCGATACTCCTTTCATTTCTCTATATAATCAACATATTTCCGTTCATGGCCGCCTATTCACAACCCCAGAAAAAAATATTGAAATTTGGTCGAGCGCCATGAATATGATACATTTCGATTCATGGAGCTGGCTCTTCGGAAGAGATATATGTAAATGAAAATTTTTGCCTCGATATTCCTTTCATTTCTCTATATAATCAACCTATTTTCGTTCATGGCCGCCTATTCACAACCCCAGAAAAAATATTCGGAAATTTTGGTATTCCTTTGATTAGTTGGCCAATTTTTTTCCGTGGCCGCCGTTCTCATCCTCAAAAATAATAAATATTGATACATGGTCTCTTCTCATTAAAATCTATATTTTGGTTCATGAAGCGGGCCCTCGGAGTGAGGAAATATATTAAAACGAAAATTTTTGATTGAATAATTCTTTATATTTTATCAGCTGATTTTTTTGTTCGTGGCCGCCTAATCCTAAAGCCAGAAAGCAGGGCCTCAAAAGCAGTTAACAGTGCCCTTCAGTAGCTAGCCTTCGATTATTCTATAAAAATTACTTGTTTTGGATTAAGTTCACATCCTCTTAGCAAATTAATTGTATGACAATCTAAAATATACTTTTTACATGTGAGCTTCAGGAATAATCGATCTACTGTGGAAAAAAAGAGTCCAATTGAATTTTTTTTCGTTATCAGTTGATACTTTTCAATAGGTAGTATCAGAATTCGAAAAGAATGCCAGTACTTGGTCCAAAACAAGCGGAAATCGAATTTATGAAAATATCAGACCGTGGTGGAATAGTGGCGCTTGGAGCTGGCCGGCCGGGAGCTAAAATCACCTCGGTCTATGGATGTACGTCATCACAACGGGCCTTTGGCCTATGTGGGTTCCATCCCGGACCACCGTGCTAACCTAACCTATGGATGTAGGTACGTACAAATCATGGGCATAAAATCCATAAGTGTCCATTTCTGAAATATGTTCCCTATGAATGTCAAATGGATATCTAGTTCACGTCTATGGATGTACGTACAAATTATGGGCATAAAATCCATCAGTGTCCTTTTCTGAAATATGTTCCCTATGAATGTCAAATGGATATCTAGTTCATGTCGATGGATGTACGTACGTACAAATTATGGGAATGAAATCCATTAGTGTCCATTTTTGAAATATGTTCCCTATGAATGTCAAATGGATATCTAGTTCATGTCTATGGATGTACGTACAAATTATGGGCATAAAATAGATATCCACAGGATATTCTGTGCTACCTAGGAAAAACATTCTTTAGTTTTTTGTTTATATTCATTGCGAGGATAGAAGAGAAAAAACCTATTCATGCACCACACCAAAGAAGTCGAAATCAAATCTATGAACTGAACTGACCACGAATATGTAAGTGGGTCGAAAAATTTCACTTTCAACTTCGTCGCATATCTTCGTAGGCATATATTAAAACACCCATGAAAATGATCAAATATGCATACTATTTGCATCGGAGAAAACTGGTAATTTCAACAACTTGATTGTATAACCCAGTTCGTTATTTGGATATCGGTTTGTTCTGTCACTTGAATGGATCTAAGGGAATTTTACTCGTTGTCATTAGTTAACTTGTAGGTGCATACAGCTTCGAATGCAATCGATACTTGCTTTTACCGAACCACACCATGAACTGTTGAACGTTGTTTTATAGGCTCGAATTTATAAACTAGATCATATGTATTGAAGGCTCGTTAGAAAGTTACAATCGAAAGCAAGAATTTCATTTAAAGGTACTGAGTTGATATGTCTTATTAAATGCCGTTTTTGTTGGAAGAGGGATTGAAAATTGTTTCGTAGGTAAAAAATTCAGTTGCTTGCTTACGTTTCGGACTTTATTGACTCCATCATCAGGGCTCAAATTTGGGTTTATCCATGTTAAAAAGCCTGAAGATAAACGCATAAAAGACAACATAGGTACAAAAACAAACAAATTAATGGACTAACAACATGAATAAATGATTATTGATGTGTCGGTGGTTGTACGAGTTCCATCTCGTTAGTTCCTTTTATTTTGTTTGTTTCAGTTTTGTCTGTTATGTATATATCTGGTTCTATTTCCACTATTTCAAACCGTTCATTGCGTAGTTGGCAGCTGTGAGGTAATGGCTCATTTATGATATACGTGTATTTTAAATTAATGGCGGCCGCCCCGAAATTGTTTTTTTAAATGATAGGATATGTAACATTTGACCTGATAAATTTGATCTCATGACTACATTTCATTGCCCAATAACCAAATTCAACGAATTTTCTTTTCAAATTTTTTGTAAAATTAAATTAAAAATGGTATGTTTAGGAAATTTGTGTTGTGCCTAGCAGTTTCTGGATTTGTACTGTGTCTAGTAGTATAGAAAAAGCAAGCAATTGTTTCAGCTACTTGCTGTCATCCAGAGTCTCGTTGATCATCAAAAATGAGGGATAACGAAGAAATTTGTGCTACACCAGCAGAAATTACCTCACAGGCATGGTGGGAGTAGAAAAAGTACAGTACACAACTCGAGGATAAGGCTAGTTATAGTATTTTTCACAGTAAATGGTATTGGCTTATTAACTGCAATGAACTACCCGATTTAATCCCATTATGTAGAAAATCATCTGGTAAAAGATGCAAATGTGCTACAGGGTCGAACTTAAGAAATTTGAATTTTGCATAATGTAGGAGATATACAAGTAATTTATTTAAATGTAACAATTCTATTCTATATTTAGTTCAGTGTCGCTATCGCTATCCTCATCTAAATTAATTATAATTGGCGCAATTGATTTTACAGAAAGGTACGAGTTTTCAACATTTATAACATGACTAACAGAACTTTTCCAACTCTCGGTAGGAATGTCATTCATACAGTTCCTAATTAATTCTACCACACTACCACTTAAAGTCGGAGAAGTATTTTTTCCGCGCACGCTCGATTTGAGTTGGTGCCACATAAGCTCTATGGGATTGAACACGCAGTAGTAGGGAGGTAGTCGTAACACTGTATGTCCCAATTCTTCTGCAATTGTATCAAAAACGTTTTTTTTTTCAAGAAAATGACAGCAGCACTTGTGAAAGTTCTTTTTTTGTATAATTTTCCTCAATATATATGTCATTTGCAGCCATGAAGTTTTGAATCACCAATTTCGTATTCTTTGAGCCAGAAATTTTTTGCAATTGCCGACTATGATAGCTTGCGTTGTCCATTACTATAACGCTGTTTGGCGGAATGTTGGGTAACAGACAATTTTTAAACCAATCTTCAAAAAGCTCTGCTGTCGTATCTTCGTGATAATCAATACAAGAGTCCTTAATATTTTTGGCAGAAAGCCACATAGCTTTTGGGATCCAACCATTTTCTGATCCTGCGTGTCATATTGTGATTCTCTTCCCTTTATTTGATGGTGCTCTTGTTTTACACTTATCAGAGGAATCAGACCATCCTTTGGAAGGGGTGTCATGCGTGTCAAACCACGTCTCCTCGAGGTAGAGTATTGGCCGATTTTCAGACCGGTATTTTCTTATTGACGTTATATATTCAGAACGTTAGTTTATTGAACGTGTGGATTCCATTATTACTTGTCTCTTGTCAATTTTGCGATTTTGTGATACCGGAATCTTTACGCTTTTTTCTTGATTCCATGGAATTTTCAACAATTCGTCTAACTGAAGTGGGAGGCACCTTCGTCAAATTACTGGTTACTTTTGCTGCAGCACCCGCGTTATATCCTTGCTGAAGTAAGGAACTATACAGATTTTTTATAATGATTTTCGCGTCACAAGATAAGTTACTGGTTACTTTTGCTGCAGCACCCGCGTTATATCCTTGCTGAAGTAAGGAACTATACAGATTTTTTATAATGATTTTCGCGTCACAAGATAAGTGATTCTTCTTTAACGAACCACTGGAAGAAGCACTATTACCTTTTATCCACGGAATCCACATACTGCCTATTCTGTACGTTGGGGTATAAAATTTTTGCTATTAATGTCTGTAATAACAAATAAATGTTATAAAATTATTGCACGCCGTAACACAAGTGAACATTTCCAAGAAATACAAAGACTAAAATGAACAAGAAGTGTAAGCTGTAATCCTCTACAATCCCTCTCTGAGAAACAAAATTACCTGAATCCGGTCCTTTCACATTTATGATGTGCATCTCGGATTTTACAACTAAAGGGTCTAATTGGTTTTATTATAATCCTTCAGTCAATACCATTCATTGTGAAAACTACTATACGTGCACTCGCGAATTGCCACACTCGACTAAAGCCTCGTGCTCACAATTTCCGCTCGTGCTTGATAGGTTACTTATCTTTCTCGTCACGTAATATATTATTAACGTTTTTAACCTGGATAATAACTAATTTTTGAGCCCTGAGGATGAATTTAATAAAGTCCAAAATTTTGTCAATATTAAACTGTTCATCTACGAAATAATGTTTGATCCCTTTCCCAACAAAAAAAGCATTCGAAAATATTATACCACTTGCGTTGATCTGTTTCTGAGAAAACAAAATATGAAATTATCATCAAAAAATCTGAGATGATGAGCATTTCATCCGTAATCACGAAGAGAAACAGCCGATTCAGGGATACTCATGTAACATAGGTTTTTATTCGATAATTTGAGTCTAAATTATTGAATTTCCTTATACCAAATTTGTTAATTGTTGGACCTAATTATACACAATAATTTTCTGGCAACCTCTTACAATTTTATGACATCGATATTTTCGAAATGACACATTACTGTTTAAATATAAATAATGATTCCAAGTAGGACGAAAAAAAGCTTTATTGAAACGATTTGTTCATTTCACCACTGACTCTATAATTTTCAAGGCTTATATCCACTGGATGTGAAAGAAACAATTTCGGTTATAAATCGGTATGTTTTAACAATCGCATTCCTCAGCTTGCTCTCCAATGAATATCTCACTCCTTTACGATCTCGGCATAAAAGAAACGCTGAAACCATTTTCTATCCATGATCGCTGAAAATTATTTTCAATGTTAGTTTACAGGCGCCATTGATGCCAATTCGTGGCTGATCAAATATGCTTGAGTTTGGGACACACCTTTGAGAAAAGGGAAAATTAAATTCATAATCAATTGAGAAAATTGAAAGACAGTACAAGCTGACTGAAAACTAAAACGGACTCAATGCGCGTTTGGCAAACACTTCATTTGCAAAGTTGTGGACTTCATAAATAGAATTCATAAACTGAAACATCAATGTTGAAAAAACCAACTTTGTTGGCAAAACATGAGTCGCAAGTGTTAATTTGGTGTTTGGGTAATTAAAGTTGAGACAGATTTCACTTTCACACCAAATGTTCCAGATATACTAGTAACTTAAATAATGCCGGTTATAAGTATGTCACTAATATAATTCTAATAAATGATGGAAATGGCCGATCCTTGATGAAAATCGAAGTGAGTACTATATTCGTGTAGTGGTTTTGTTGAATGTCTAGTGGAAATCACACATTAAGTGTTTTTAATTACGTTGAATTTTATTTTCCAATCTTTTTTGTATGAAACTTCTGTACCGTATCTCCCACAAGCAATTAAATTAAAATTCTAGATTTCATTTCTCATCAAACTAAGGAATATTTTTATGAAAAATGGCAAAATAAAATAACTTTCAACCTGAGTTATTAAACTTCAAACCAAATACATGGCAGCATATCACTGCACAAAATCTCTATTGCTGAAAGTAAATATATTATATAGCAGATTTATTTCTTGAATATTTGCGATATCCGATTTCTATTACCATGTATTCAGATTGTTCCATCAACATATATCATTACATTGAAAGTAGAACAGTCTATTTGGTTCAGTAAGCTCGAAATTGGTATAATCATCACAAATAATTTTTAAAAAATTTATAATGATTACTCACCTGTTATTTTCGAAATTATGAAACATTAGAAATAACACTATCTTATTGAAATTACATGAGGGGAAATTGAATTCTAGATTGTTTGCAGGCTCGTAGGAAGTACATTCGTTCCATATTCATGTGGATATAATAGTTATTTTCGAAAGTGATCGCTGAATTTTTTTTTTCATTTTACATATTATTGATTTAATAAAAATTTCCCACCATTCTTGATATACCTGAAAGTATTCCAAGAATGTCAACAGGGGAGGCAATATAACATAATTGTGGTCTCGTGGTTATGGTGTAAAGAGTCCAATCACCTGGACGACACAGGTTCGAATCCTGGGAGCAGCAGCATTTTTCAAAATCGGTATTTGCTCTCTTGAACCAAATTCTGAGTTCTGAGATCACGATGTGGAATACATTAGAGAGAGAAAGGGTATGCACATTGAAGTGGTATTATGAAGGACAGAATGATAATTCTATACTTGAATAACTCTAACCTTCTTAACCTCTCTTTGTCTGCTACATTGAGGAAGGAATTGGCTTAGAGGTTATACTTAAAGGATTCTATCTTGCTCGTTCCGCAGTCTTCTCTCTTTCTTAAGGTCAGTCCATCCATAGTTTTCTCTCTCTTAGGGGCCAGTCCATTAGTTTTAATTTCTATGGATATTCGTTAAAAAGATAGTAAGGTAAATCCAAGACAATGCTTTTTACACATCATTTTGTTTGAACACGTTTAAAGTTCCGAGATTGCTATTCCGAATGAAAGGTAACGTTATTTGATAGAATATTATTGTGAAGAAGCGAACAAGCAAAACTCAAGCGAAAAATTAGATATGACGTTTAATTATTCAACTCTCCATTATTATTGATGCAATATTGCTTCTTACTCCTGTACCAAAAAATTATGTGCAGATTATTAAAAAAAAAACTGAACATATATTGAAATGATTATATTGAAATTATTGATGATTCTCAGTAACTAATCTCTAGACAAGTCCTTCATATTTTAGTGTTATATGCTCCCCGTCTGAAATAAACGAATAAAAACAATCATCTGTAAAATTGATGATCTCTCAAATATTAATGCTTATTGTCATAAATATTTGAAGTGGAAAATGAAATTTTAATTATGAATGATCCCAATTGGAAGAGAGAATATTGAAAGGATTTGTTCATTCGCGACTGAAAGTAGAACTTTGAAGGTTAATATCCATCGAAATTACCAGGAACTCTGTGTTAGTAATTCGATAGGAATGTTTCGAAACAATCAAACTGTCCCACCAGTTGTTCAAGAAATCTTTATTTCATTTTTTTCTTTTACAATCTGTACAGAAGTATTCAACATTGCAACATAGTATATTTTAGTATTGATACTGTTCAATTTTCTGTTTGAAAGGTGTTATCCGATGTATTTGGAGAAATGAAATCCTTCTAAAACTTTTCATATTAATTCGGGGCTATATTTTTCATTTTTATTCAATTTCTTCCTAGTGCTTTGCCGTTTGTGATCAAAATTACAGAATATAATTCTGTCATCTCTAACAGTTTCAGAGAGTCAGGTTTGATGAACTCTAAATTTGTAGATAGATTCGTAGATTTTGATGAGGATGAGACACCATAAGGAAGATTGTTTCCAAATAAATTGTCTGTAATACATCAAAGACTCTCTGTGAAGCTGTCGAAAAACGTATCGGGTCGAAAATAATGAAAGTGAATGAGTTCTGTAGGAATCGGAGATAGAGGTGAGAAGATTAAGTTCCTAGGTGAATTTTCAGGAAACATCCATTGGGGAAAAATCAGAAAAATATAATAGGAGAAAAATAAGAAAAAAGTATATTAAATAATGACAAAAATGGGAATTAATTTTTGTTCCACATATACAATGTTCATTTTATTTCACACCTCTCGGTTTCTAACACCTATCAGTAGGTTGTGAATGTGTTTTTTACATAAAATCAATTATTTCAACGAATCTTATCAGTAGGTATGTGATTTTCATATGTTAAAGTTTTCAGTCATGAGTACAATCAATCGATTCTATTCACAAAAAAGTATGAATTAGCTAAAGTATCAGTTACTTTCACATTTGCTTCAATGGAACTTGATATACAACAAAGTAACAAATTTTATGACACCAACATAATGGTCTTCTCAACTCTCTCTTTGACATTTATCTCAATACGAGGTGTATCCATGATATGATGTTCAAAATGGCCTTACTTTCATTGTCTGTATAATTTTCTTTATTGGCTCACCTGATTACGCGTCAAAACTTATTTTGAGACATGGTGCAATTTATATGTTATTGGTGTTAATGGTCAATTATAATTAGTATCGTTGAAATATTTGATGTCATAAAAAAATGTAATTAGTTTTTGGTTTCGCATAACTACTATTTAATAAGTTATCATGATTTTTTTATATGCAGATTCACACGAAAGGAAAGCCCTGTAATGTTCAAAGAACATCGCGTGAATCAAAGGACAGGAGATACAAACTAACATTCACTTTGGAGTTTTGAAGTTTGTGGGCCTCAGGAAAAACCTCTCTTGCCAAGGAGTTCCAAAGCTCAGCTGTTCTATCGAAAAAAGATCCCTGAGAGGTTCGACAGGTCTTCAAATTCACAACAATGGGGTGGGAATTCTGTACTCGTCGGGTCATCCGTGTAGATATTGCCAAGGGTGGAACAACTGAAAACAATTCGGAAGAGCACCGACCGTGAAAGTATCTGTAGAAGTCTCCGACCCTTCTACGATGTTCCAATGAAGTGTGCGAGTCTGTGAGCGAAGAATCACAAGAAGACAAATTGCCTTTCTCTGAATAGAATCTTGAAGCCTCAATGAATGTTTCGGTGCCGAAATCCACACATGAGAACTGTATTCCATGACAGGTCGTATCTGAGCCTTGTAGATCATTAGAAGCTGACGAGAAGTGAAGTATTTCTTCGCACGAAATAGAAATCCAAGGTTCTGGGAAGCACCTTCAGCAATCGAACTCACATGGTTTTCCCATGAGAGATTATCACTGATCGTAATTCCTAGCATCGAGATACTTTGACTATTGTAGGAATAGTTTCACCTGACATCTGAAAATTAAATGATGATGAATCGGCTTTTCTTGCGAAGAGACATGCCTGGGTTTTCGTAGCATTAAATTCCACCAAGGTCATGTTACTCCATTCCATTATTTTTACCAAGTCGTCGTTAATATCATTGACGTGAATGTTTCATTGAATTTTTGTTTCTCAAGCTGGTATTGGGACTCTGGAAGAGAAACTGGTATGAAGAGTACTGTCGTCCGCAAAACTATGTATTGTAAAAGATATTTTCTCGAGCAAATCATCGATATGAAGCAGAAACAAAGTGGGCACCAGAACTGAACCTTGTGGAACATCTGCATTTATTGGGAGAATATCCATCATCAACCACATACAGAGACCTATCAGACAAGAAACTGTTCAACAAAGCACACAACTAAGGAGGCAAAAACCATAAGACTGCAGTTTAGGAAGGAGACCCCGATGACAAACTCGATCAAACGCTTTTGAAATATCGAGTGCAACAGCTATCGTTTCTCCGAATTTCTCGATTGAATGCTGCCAAATATGAGAAGCAGAATCCAATAAGTCACCGGTTGATCTTTGATGGCGAAATCCGTATTGTCGATCATTAATTATTCCTTATCTCTCTAGTTATTTGATGAGCTTCATATTGATTGCTTGTTCCATAAATTTGGAAATGATAGAAAGCAATGCAATTGGTCTATAAATACAAGGTAAATTTTTCTTACCTTTTTTAGGAACTGGCTGAACTCTTGCTATCCTCCAGGACTTAAGGAAAACCCCCAAGTTATATGAAAGGTTGAATAATTCGCAAAGTACTGGTGTCGATTCGGGGGCACATATTTTCAGGCGGTGATTTGAACAAATGTGACGGCATTATAGTTTATATAAAAAACAATTTAGAATATAAATTTAATATCACAGTTCTAAACAATGCCAAAGTTATTGAAGTAAATATAGAAAAAAACAACAAAAGTGTTAAAATATTATCTATATACCGTTCGCCAGCAACATGTCCATTCACTTTCAACTCTGCACTGCACGAGTACCTGAAATCAAACAAACAAAATTGCGATATAAACATCATCACTGGAGATTTAAATATCGATATCCTGAGCGAAAATGATTATTGTCAAGAGTACCTAAACATATTACAAGAATATAATTTTACTTCTATGATAAATAAAGAAACCCGCGTACAAGGTAATAGAAAATCATGCTTAGACCACATTTTTCTTAGCACCAAAGAAAGTCTCGAGAGTTTTCGTTCAATAATCTTCCATAGTACAATCACAGACCATTATTCCGTTATCATTCAGTGTATATCTGAATCTGAAAGACAGATCAATGGGTACAATAAATATTTCAAAACTTTCATAGAATATAATAAATTGAAGGGAATTTTAGCTGAGTCAAATTGGACAAATATAGTCGGAGTTGATGATGTGAATGTGGCAACTAATTCATTCATCGAGGAACTTCAAAAATGATCGGTATGTACTCGAAAAGTCAAAATAATGAAAAAACACGTCAAAAGAACTCCTTGGATATCGGATGCTTTGGTTGTTTCTATAAACGAAAAAAAATGGAATGTACAAAAATTTAATAAGATACCCAGACAATCAAATACTACAAAGAGATTTTAAACAATATAGAAATAGACAAAACGGTCTCATCAGGGCTGCCAAGCATGATTACTTCAAATCTGAAGTTGAAAAGAATGGGAACTGTTCAAAAAATATGTGGAAATGTTTGAAGAATATTGAAAATAAAAAGAATATTGTTGACATCAAAGAAATTGAATATGCAAAAAATATTGTACGCGACAAAAAACAAATAGCTGAACATTTCAATGACTTTTTCTCGAATGTTGGGTCCAAAGCTCCCGGGATGGACAACATCAGAGTTGTTACACTCAAAGAATGTGCCGAGTATTTAGTGAAGCCAATCACTACCATCATAAATAAATCCCTCAATAATGGAATTTTTCCTGATTGCCTGAAAGTAGCTCTGATAAAACCTCTGATTAAATCTGGTAATAGGCGCGAAGTATCAAATTATAGACCTATATCGCTTCTATCAAATATAACAAAAATTTTTGAAAAAATCATTGAAACAAGAACAATAAGTTACGTTAAAACCTATAAACTGATATCTGAGAGGCAATATGGGTTTATGGAAGGTAAATCAAACAAGATGCTATAGCAGACCTCACAAAAAAAATTTATGATGCCGTAGATAGGAGAGAGCCTGCTATTTGTCTGTTTATCGATCTTGCTAAGGCATTCGATACAGTTAGCCATCCTGATCTTTTGTAAACTCTTGAAAATATCGGTTTCAGAGGAACACCATATAAATTAATGGATAGTTACTTGAGTAATCGAAAACAATTTGTCAAAATTGGTGATTAAATCAGTCACGAGAGAACAGTGGAATATGGTGTTCCTCAAGGAACAGTGTTGGGACCAATTTTATTCATCTTATATATAAATTCGTTGCTCAACTTACCTATACCTGCAGAGGTTATAAGCTTTGCTGATGACACCGCGATTTTCTTCACAGACAGAAACTGGAATACCCTGAAACAAAAAATTGCAAATACATTTCCCATCATCATGAAATACTTCAGTTGTAAATTAGTCACCCTCGATCTTGAAAAAGCTTGCTTTGTACCATTTACCAGCTACGAAAATAATCTCCCAGATTACTCCTCTATAGACATTGCAGTGGAAGGCACCTTTGTTGAACTTAAGTCCTCTAACACAGTAAAATACTTAGGTATCACACTCGACAGCAATCTGAGATGGAATGTTTACATGATCAATTTAACCAAGAAACTCCGATTCTTACTGTACAAGTTCAAATACCTTAAAAACATTCTCGGAATGAGGCATCTTAGAATTGTTTATTATTCGTTGGTACAAACTACAAACGCGCTTGTCATACGGTATAGTCGCTTGGGGGGGAGTGACAAATGTTCACTTGAAAAATTTAGAAGCATCTCAGAAATGGATAATC
This sequence comes from Zygogramma bicolorata, assembly GCA_032362365.1. Taxonomy (NCBI): domain Eukaryota; kingdom Metazoa; phylum Arthropoda; class Insecta; order Coleoptera; family Chrysomelidae; genus Zygogramma; species Zygogramma bicolorata. The sequence continues at coordinate 6,009,318 of JAVJAQ010001667.1, read as the reverse complement.
AAAACCATGCTCAACAAGGATCATAAATTCCCAAGTGATGAACTGTATCGTGAGGCTGAAATAATGGACATTCGTCAAATTTTTGCTCTTACTCTGCTTCTGTACCAACGAAAAAATATTGAAAAAACAAGTTCACTCAGCCACAGTCATGACACAAGATATAGATCGAACTCTATTGAAATACCACGCATGTATAAAACTATTGGGCAAAGAGGTTTCACATACCTTGCACCAAGATTATATGGTGTCATACCCAGCCATTTCAAACTTCTTAATTCGCTCCCTTTATTCAAATCGAAAATTAAAAAATGGATACTTTCCATGCCATCAGTTGATTGATTTGAAAAATAATTGAATAACTTATATTTGTAAAAATGTTATCTACTTACCCCTCACACTTGATTGGTGATCTATCCAAATTTGTTTCCCATTTCAACTTGCTTTTTTTTTATATATATATTAACATATATTTTGTCTTTGTGTTCACATACTTTCATACCTACATTCAGTTTAACTTATAGTGTGCACCTGAAATGTAACTATTATTTGTAACGAAACTCACGCACAGGCCCTGCCTTTGTGAGTACACGTTCTGTTTATTTACACTGTACCAGTTATTTACTCTATATGTCCATTGTAATTGTGAATTCTCTGTATATTCTTTTTGTTTTTGTGTGAATAAATATTATTATTATTATAATTGCTGTAATTCCATCAGATACGCAAGCCTTATTCGCCTTCAGGTCCATTAAAATATTTCTTATATTTTGTTGGTGAAAAATTATCTCAGGCATATGACTGTTGACAGGCGTGATATTCGGGGGATCTCTTCCCGTCCAGAGTGGAATTTCCAGCAAACATATTCGCAAATATATTTGCTTTCTGTTGGGCAGTGGTGGCTTGTGAATAGATGAATACAGCTAAAGAGTATTGAACTGTCTTTTGATTTTACCTGAGGATTCTACTATTACTTATTCGCTTATTTTTTATGAGTCGTGAATGCAATAATGGAATCCCTTCAATGAAATATTGTAAAAACATCATCCAATGAGACAACTTGGAGACAACATATTGATGAAAATTCGGGGGAAAATGATATTTTCTGCCAAAATGATATCAGATAGGTCTGGAAATAACTCGTGCCTTTCCCGAATGGGAATGATAATGAAACTAAATGAATCAACACTATAATTTTTATTTATTTCGGTTCATTTTTAAAATGGCAATATACAAAACGAATTTGATAAATAGCTGCGTGATTAAGCATTTCTAATGCTACATGGATAAGTATTCATTACCGTCAGTTTTCAAATTTATAATGTATACATTGACTTGTCACATTTCAATGGAATGCAACATGACTATTTCACCTTAAAACTAGCTAGCCGACCATAATTTCGTCATGGATTTTTTTTTACATTTACCATATCGGAACCATTCTCTCCTGCTTCAGGGTATATTCATCCTTTGACTACAATATTTTCCAAGGTTAGTGCCGTTTCAGGTACCTGCTTTCTGAAAGTATTTTAAGACCATCTGAACGTAACTATTTATGAATGTCACTTCTTTGAAACAATCAACATTTAATGTTTACAGTTTCATAATTCGATTTTTTCTACACCCGTACTATAATAATACACTTTATATATATATATATATATATATATATATATATATATATATATATATATATATATATATGTAGGAAAGTAAACAGAGGTAAACAGAGAATATAGGGAGGAGTTACAAGCTATGAATAGAAAATATTATGATGAATTGGTCACACATTCTAACAACAAGTCTAAAACAACCTGGAAAATTATTAATGACCTACAAAAAAAACATCCCAATAAAAATGAGCTGATTTTAGTCGAAAACAATTTTCAATATAAGGGTGAAACTCTGGTTGAAACGAAACATTTTTCTGAAAATTTCTCAATTGATACCAATTTTCTCGAAAATAATATTTCACTCAATACATCAACTTTTTTCATGTCTCCAATCACCGAGAGGGAATTAATGAAATTGATTAACAAACTGAAAAACTCCAACTCGTACGGGACTGACCAAATATCAAACAAGTTGATTAAATGTTGCTCATCTGAATTGTGTTCTATACTTACCTTCTTAATCAATTTGTCAACAGAAAAGGCATTTTTCCGAATAATTTGAAATTAGCGAGTATATCTCCTGTATATAAAAAAGGTGATAGAAATGATTTAAATAATTATAGAGCAATAAGTATTCTCTCCAGCATTTCGAAACTATATGAATTAAATTTAAAGGAACAACTGACCGCTTTCTTTACTTCGATGAAATTATTATCTCCATCCCGACATGGTTTCACGCCTAATAAAAGAACTGATACAGCTCTATGTGACTTTCACAGACGAATAATAACTGCCTTGGACAAAAAAAATGTGTTTTAGGATTATTTATTGATTTTTCACGTGGAAAAACTGTCGAAATATGGAGTTCGAGGATTGCCACTAAATTTACTGAATTCTTACCTGGAAAATAGGAGACAAGTAGTAAAAATTGGGGAGAATATAAGTTCTGAAAAACATATTACTGATGGTGTACCACAGGGATCCATTCTGGGTTTATTTTTATATCTTGTTTCTGCTAATGATTCATTATTTTATCTAAATAGGAATTCTGCAATTCATTGCATATGCTATGCTGATGACACTAATATATTGGTTATTGAAGATAACTTGAACACACTGAGGAATACAGCTGAAAGCACATTTGAAAAAGTCATAATTTGGTCTGAGAAAAATAATTTGCATATGAATAAAACGAAAACTAATATGTTACAGTTCATGGTAAAAGGACAACAAAATGAGGTGTATCTGTTTGTGAATACTGATTTGGAATTAAATGCAATAACATCTACAAAAATGTTAGGTGTTGTTTTTGATAACAAATTGCAATGGACGCCACAAGTTGACATTTTTATGTAGAAAACTAAGAGAAGTCTACTATTCTCTTAGGTATCTCTCAAATTATTGTAGCAAAAACATCCTGCTAATTTCAATTCTCATCCCAGGTATGGTATTTTGAACTGGGGCACAAGCTCCTCTGTAGGCCGAGTGTTCACCATACAGGAGTATGCTGTAAGGATAATTGCGAAGTTAGGATTTAGGGATTCTTGTAAGGAAACATTTCGGAATATGAAAATATTAACAGTTGCGGGAATATACATCCTTGAGGCTTGCACATATATGTCTACAGCAATAAAAACAAACTAGCAACCAATAGATCAGCACATAATTACTGTACATGAAATGCCCACCTAATCCTCCCAAGTCAACATCGCACTGCACTCTATCAAAAGAGTTTTGAATATCTGGGATGCAAACTCTATAACAGACTTCCTGATGAAATCAAAGTCTCACGAAATGTATGGATTTTCAAGAAAAAAGTTAAGAAGCTACTATTATCAAAAAATTGCTACACTGTAGAGGAGTTCCTGTCGTAATTTGGCATTTGTATGTGATTGTATGTTTCTATATTTATATGAATTTACAGTTAATTTTATTTATACAAATTTGTCCTCTGTGTGCCTATGTGATGTTTTTGTGCTTATATCCTCTTCTATTTATTTCTTTTATTTATATACATCGTGCTGGGTAATCGCACGTTAAAAGGTAAGGCCTCGTTGATCCATTGCTCGCACAAGTTTCGACTTTTGAGGGTTGACGTTCGTCAGCTGGTTAACGAAAACGAACAATTTTAGAACAATTTTTTTTTTAGAACATCTATCTAATGACGTTTTACTCTTTTTTATTTGTAGTACCACGCTGTTGGTGTCCAAACTAATTTGAGGAAGTGAAGAAATTATTATTATTATTATAATATATATATATATATATATATATATATATATATATATATATATATATATATATAGTCGGGTTTGATTCCGTGTTCTGTGGTTTTGATCCTCTGAAGGGTAATTGTCACAACGTTTCGACAAAGTCTCATTTGCCATCTTCTAGGTGATGATTGAGTTTCGACCTCCGAAGTCGACTAATTAATTCGAGTTCTGCTTCTCAATATATAGGGGTGTTCATTGATGGTATCTTTGATCTGGGCTCCTCCCACTTTCTTTGTAGGTGTACGTTCTGGTAAGAACGAAGTAGCTATGTCGTGTTTGCGGAGAATTCTGCTGATTTTATCTGTGGTTCCTTTTATGTATGGTAGTCTTCATGCTAACATATATATGTATATATATATATATATATATATATATATATATATATATATATATATATATATATATATATATATATATATATATATATATATATATATATATATATATATATATATATATATATATATATATATATATGTATATTTATGTTCCAATTCTGACAGATTATCAGAATTTGGCATTGGCAGAATATGCGTATTAACAGATTTCAATCTGTCGATAAGCCGTTGATAGATTTCACTCTGGCATTGACTGATTAAAATTTGTCAATGGAGATTTTTTTATTTTTACATCAACACTAATACGCCGTTGTAAAATTGTTACTTGAGAAGACACTTCGAGGGTTGTGATACAACTCAAATAGCTTCTCAGGCAGCAGCGATGTTCCTGCTAGTACAATTATACTATTTCTAGTACATTTCGCTACCTTCTGGTACACTGGTTCTACTATTGATAAGTCGATGCAAATCTAGTACTATTTTCAAATTAGCCTCTACTCTGTGACAGTTCAAAATAATAAGGAAGGAGAAAAAACAAAAATAAAATTTATGAAAATTTAAGAAGAATCGAAATCGACGCTAGAACTGATGACATTGACGTGCAATCACTCTATAGAAAATGCTAAGGTTCTGATAATGTGAGCCTTCATGTCCAGTACATTTTTAAATAATACTTTAGTTTTTAAACACAGATTTGATTTTTTTAAAGTTTTTGTTTGAGCATTCAGTTTTTGTTCAAGAATGTATTTTTTGTTTTCCATGTTTTATTTTTTAACAAATGTTCCTAATAAATGCAAAAATATTTAGTTTTTCATTTAAAGTCATGTATTTGAATTACCCGCCTCTTAATGTTGGTATGGTAGGTAACTTTCAATTTCATTAAATAGCACTTTCACTTATGACGTCATTGGCATACTGACGTCACAACAGCTACTACCCACTACATAAATCAATCTAGTACTTTGTTTCTGAATCCAGTACGAAACATTGTTGCTTTCTAGTACAATAAGTTTCAACCGAAGAACATCACTGTCAGGCAGGCATATAGCTGCATTTGCATGCATATTCAGCAGGTGTCGAAGTTATGCAAATAGCACCGAGCTGGATTCCGACTAATCGTTAATTTTTTTCGCGCCTCGAAGATAACCGCCGCCTCCTCGTGGTGGCGTCAGCTCCTCGCAAGAAACGACGAAGAGACTACAAACTACTTTCTCTGGCGGTCGGCAAGGTCGTTCTTCGGAGTCGGTCCGAGAAACGGCACGGAAGACTTCAGTGTTACGCGGAGACTTTTCGGCGGGCCAGTCGTTTCGAAAATTCGTCAGTTTTTCGAGAGGTGCGCGCCAAAATGTTCGGCGGTTTCGTGTGGTACTCTGCCGTTATTCTGGGGACTATTTCCGCTGCTGGACCATCGATCAGGAGCGCTTCTTCTTCGCTGTCCTCCCATTCGCCGCATTCTCAAGGTTGAAATTTTTTTTTTGTCAAATGATTCAGTTCAATTCACTTTAATAATCCCAAGGGATAGTTTCGTTTATATAGGGATATATAGTTAGGTACAATATACCAATACCTATGTAAAATAAATACAGTGAAAAATCGAAATAATATTACATATAACATATCCTTGAAACAAACAAATGGTGGAAGAGCCAATCAAATCAGAAAAATTTGAATGTATGTTATTGATTCATTATATGGTGCTTTTTCAACTAAATTTTCAATTTATTTCTCAACTAAATAGTTCTCGAGTTATGGGATATTTTATATATTTCTATTCCGCAATAAAATATCGAAGAATTACCAAAATTGGACTTGAATCGCAATAAATTTAGATTATCAACATATTTTGTTCCATGATGATATTTATTTTTGGTTAAAAACTGAGGATGAATGTTTTTTACCAGTTTCAACAAAATGAATGAATGAGCTTATCATAATCGATATAATGATTTAAGGTTCAATAAATTTCTAGGCTTATATAGATTCATTTCGTAAACAGATACCCTTCGTGTCATGTTATATTTTTTCTAGAGATTTTGTTAGGATTGGGATCAGTAAAGTCGAAGAATAGTATATTATGCAACGATCGTGTAATGATGGTTATTAATATATGAGCATAAACCGGGATACGAAACGAGCCGAAGGTGAGTTTCGTATGGTGGAGGAGTCGCTGGTAATTCTTCTATATCACTGCTATAAGACATTTTCATTCGATTATCGAAAATTGACTGAATTCTTCAAAAATTCAATACCTACTGATTTTGACTTGACAAACGTCAAAATGCAAAGCTTGCACATCATGCTTGATTGAAAAATAATGGGTTTCTATTGGTTGAAAATCTGTATCGTAATGAAAATCTGTATCGTAATGGATTTCATTATAAAACGGGTGGTGGGCATATAAGTGTATTATTAGAGTACGGGTGTAGATAATAGTATATTACACACCGAGGTGGGAAGTGATTCATTCCTGTCGTGAGATCAGTTAGTTAACCGAGACGCAAAGCGTCGAGGTTAGCTATGATCTCGAGACAGGAATGAAAGTTCCTACCGAGGTTTGTATACTATTTTTTTCACAACCATCATATTTCGATTATACGACGGCGTATTAGGGTCACTGTAAAAATAAAAAATATCGCCATTGACAGATTATATTCTGTCAATGCCAGATTAAAATCTGTCAATGCCAGATTAAAATCTGTCAATGACAGAATAAAATCTGTCAATGACAGATTATAATCTGTCAATATGCCATTGACAGATTTCAATCTGTTAATGACAGATTACAATCTGTCAATGACAGATTTTGATTTGTCAATACCCCATTGACAGATTTTAATCTGTCAATATGTCATTGACAGATTTTATTCTGTCATTGACAGATTTTAATCTGGCATTGACAGATTATTATCTGTCATTGTTAGATTTTAATCTGGCATTGACAGATTATAATCTGTCATTGACAGATTAAAATCTGTCAATGGAGATATTTATTATTTTTACAGTGACCCTTATACGCCGTCGTACGATTAAAATTAATAAATCTCTGTTTCGTTTTGAACATATATCAAATATTACATTTAACGACAAATCACCAAGAACGCGGTTTTCCCAGAATAATCAAATAGATATATTGTTACCGTGACTACGGGGTATACAATTGTCACCAATATAAATAAATGTCAGATAAAGTCAATAAATGACAGATAAAGTCTAGAATAGATGAAATGAGGGCGGGAAATGAGGACGGGAAGTAGAGGTATGTAATGTGACACTTCCCAACCTTCAAAGACGTTAGTAATGACAGCATTATATGTATGGTTGTAAATAAAATCAGGTACAATATACCAATATGTGTAATGAATACAGTGAAAAATCAAAATAACATTGAAAACATGAGAAATCGATACATATACTAAAAACAACTAAATGTTGAAGGAGCCAATCAATTCAGTAAAATTTGAATTTATGTTATCCTAGGATGGTTCAATTCAATTCACTTTAATAATCCTAAAAAATTCTTTGTTTATAATGGGGTGTAAAATTATGCACGATATACCAATATGTCAAATAAATACCGTGAAAAATTAAAACAACATTGAAAATATGACAAATTAATACATTTACAAACAAACAAATGATGAAGGAGTCGATAAAATTAGTTAAATTTCAATTTACGTTATTGGTTCATATATAGTGCTTTTTCAACTCATTTTTTAATGTATCTTTCAACTTAATATTTCTCAAGTTACGGGATATTATAGCACATATCTCTATTCCGTGATAAAATATCGATGATTTACCAAAATTAAACTCGAATCGCAATAAATTCAGATTATCAACATATTTTGTTCTATTGATCATGAGTATTTGAATATTGGTTCAAAACAAAGGATCAATGTTTTTTATCAGTTTCAACAAAATGAATGAATGAGCTTATTTATGATCGATATTATGATTAAAGGTTCAATAAATTTTGTAGGCTTATACAGATTCATTTTTTAAGCAGATACTTTTAGTGACATGTTATATTTTCCCAGAGATTTTGTTAGGGTTGGAAGAAAAACTATTGTTTTGCCGACGTTTCGAATTTCATTGAATTCATCAACAAGGCCCTGGGACAATGGATTCTTCATGTGAACCTAAAGTAACTATATAATATAAAAAAAAAGATTTCTTTTTAATTCAAAAAAGATTTCTTTTGATTCACTTGCAACGATTGCCAATACATCCCCGATATACGAAAATGGGTACATTTTAAGCGTACACATAGTAGATGAAACGAACGAGAGACAATAATAGCACATACACCTATCATAGAGGGACGAATACTGAGGTTAAGTTTGGAGACTATTTGTGAAGCGATTGATAAGGTGTTTTATTTAAATGGATCGAAAATGTAAACCATAATAAAAACGTGAAATATGAGTGGATAGACAATCTGATATGTGACCTGGAATCTGATGAATTCAATTCGAAACGTTGGCAAAAAAGCAATAGCTTTTCTTTGACTTTACTGATCCCAATCCCAACAAAACCTGTACAAAAAACAAATTTTCGGATCACCAGACTTATCAGTTATGTCGTATTATAGTTTATTGTTTAACAACTGCATACAAGGCTTCACGCATGTGTTGTTACACACTATACTCCCTCTGCTACTCTCGAATGAAAATGTTTACATTGAACATATCATGACAACTCTAAACACTACTTACCTTGAGAGTGCTTTTTGACATATAATGCGTGCTTTACTGTGTAGGAATATCAAAGATTAATTGCTATTGCAGCTAATTATGACATTTACGGCAAAGTTTTAGCTTTATGTCGTTTTCGCCAAGTATGTTTGGTAAGCATTTTCATAAATTTATCGGTAATGATGATGTATTTACAGTTTTGGCTACAGCTTTCACTTCTGAATTAGAATTCTTCACCTGCTGTCTTTTACAGCATCTTGACATCAAGTATAAACTATCTAGTTTGAAATTATTTCATGAGTGTCGTGTCAGATTCAAACATAGACATTATAACTAATGGACTGAACCCTGGCCCTAAGAGAGAGAGAGAGGACTGCAGAGTGAGCAAAATAGAATAACCTCTAAGCGAATTCCTTCTTCGATGTAGAAGATGAAGAGAAGTTGGAAGGATAGAGTAGATCAAGTATAGAATTATCATTCTGTCACAATATCACTTCTATGGTCATATCCTTTCTCTCTCTATTATTCCACATCGTGTTAAATGAAAAACTGTCATGAAGGCCAGGCTATTGGTTGTATTGTCTATGGATTCAAAGTACAGCAGAACGACTCAATTTTAAACTGTGCACCCAAACTATGGTGTGCGTGAAATAGAAACACTAAGTGATACTTGAGAAAAAAAAATGTGTTCACTTACAAGGGACAAATAGCTAAAATATTATTTCGAATAATGACAATGAATTCGAGGACCAGGAACCAGAGTATAGTTTTTGGTTTGATGAACACGATTCTGGCCGCAGAATTATTTCCACGCCTCTCTTCGAAATATCCAAATCCCAATGTGTAAAAAATTCGATTACGACCTATTTTTGAGGTTATGTACCATTGCGATATTTCATTTACTCAAAAGGGATCTATACCTCATGAAGTACAAGTCTCACCCTTTCAAAATAGTTTTTTTCCTCCGGCATATCAAATACATGAATCTCACTTTCCAAAACTTGAGAAATTTAAGTTTCAAAGCGACTATTCCGTTGAACCATCAAAATTTTGAAGGTATCAAGGCAATATTTGGTAACAGTTGAACCATTTGCTCTGCTGAATCAATTCATTCATACGATTTGTTTCAAGTCGAATATTGCAAAACTAATAGTCAATTAATTTCAGTGATTACTAAAATGAAAATATCCGTTATTTATCAGACTGGTACCTCAAAACACTATCAAAGATAAAAATTATCAAATTCATCGAAATCTATATAACATAAAAAGTTCAAAATTCAATATTTCGAGAAGAAAGATATTGCATCCAGAATAGACAGACTAATAATGAATTTTGCCTCATATATTTTCGTGAAAAATTAATATTTCTCAGACTTACATTACCTCAGATAAAGGTAGGAATCGTGTTTAAACAATTTCAGGTTGAAATATTTTCGGTGAAATCATGCCTAGAATGTATCATTCCATTATCAGAAACAGATATGCATTTTAATGCAGCATGCTCATTGCTCATAAATATGTAAGAAACAGGTTCGACAGATGAGAAAGGCGCCAATCACACTATTTTAATTTGGAATTCAAAGGAATTCAAGATGATTTTTGATAGGACGATTCTAAGTGACAATTCAATTTCTTTTCAAGTCAAGTGCTGCGTGAACATAATATATCAGTTGTCGTTGATTGTTTAAACCATTTTGAACACTTGTATCACAATGAATCACTTTTTATACATTTTGCCAATTCAACAACTCTTATAGATTTCAAAGAAATCTTCAGAACGCTACAACACAGCAAATGTTATATTTATAATTTACCAAAAAAACTAGATATAATACAGGTAATAGAGGATTTTGTTTTGCAAATTTAGGCAGGAGTTATTTTATTGCATGGATAGTTGCAGTCTGACGTACTTAACCTAAAAACATAAAATACTTACAAAAATGGCTAACGGAAGTGCCGCCATTTTGTGAAAAACCGTTTGGGCCTGTATCTCCGTAACCGTGCACTTTAGGCCCACAATTGTCAGGACGTTTTTTATAGATAATTAAATTTCCTATAATTTTTATCCAATAATTTTTTTTCGTAGCACTTACCGTTCACGACTTATATTATTATTACTTTTTGTTTATTCACTTTTTTACCGATATCTCTTTAAATAATTGTTTAAACAATCAATTGTTTATAATAAAACTTTCAAAACGTTTAATTTTCTACAACTTCTATTCCAAACTTTTTTCTCTGAAGTTGTTAATATTTTTGAAGTTACAACGCGTTCAATGTTGTACTACCGAGTACAAGGTTATTAAGAACGAAGTATGCATAGCGTAATAATGTAGCGAATCCGATACATAATAAAAAAATATGAATTTTAGAATTTTTTTGATTTAATAAATAATTGATAATTCAAGTTCTTACCTGCAAGAAATAGCGAAAACCCATTGAAATTTTTTCTTTGTATTTTCTTTTATACAATTAAATAATACTATAATTAATTTAAAAACTACTGCCATAATGAAACACGCAAATAAAAAAATGGAATATTTATTGAAGAATATATGTGAAATCTATTTTTACAAATGTACACCAAAATGAATCATATGTCTTCTCTGACTCTTTGGCGTTTCGAGGGTGGTGAATTTTCGATGTTGGTTACATTCTCCTCTTCCTCTTCGTTATCTTCGTCAGTGGCATATAGAGATTGTAACGCCTCTATTAATTTGTCGTTAGAATCATCACCAATATTTTCATCGATGTCGCACAATTCTGTGTTGTTGACGATTACTTTCAGCTGATTAGTGCACGTTTCTTCTGTGCAGTTCTCACAGATTACCGTACAGTCCAATCCTGCTTTTCGGCACCCACAGGCTCTGCCACAGCCAGTTCTGCATTTGCATGAAATGCACTCTAGCTGATCTCCCAGATACAAGACGATTGAAATTAACGCGTTGTAACTTCGAAAATATCAACTTTAGAGAAAAAAGTTTGGAATAAAAGTTGTAGAAAATTTATCGATTCAAAAGTTTTATCATGAACAGTTTATTGTTTAAACAATTATTCAAAGAGATATCGTTAAAAAAGTGAATAAATAAAAAGTAATAATAATATAAGTCTTGAACGGTAAGTGCTACGAAAAAAATTATTGGATGAAAAAGATAGGAAATTTAATTATCTATAAAAAAGGTCCTCATAATTGTGGGCCTTAAGTGCACGGTTACGAAGATACAGGCCCAAACGGGTTTTCACAAAATGGCGGCACTTCCGTTCGCCATTTTTGTAAGTATTTTGTGTTCTTAGGTTAAGTACGTCAGTCTGCAACTATCTATGCAATAAAACAACTCCTGCCTAATTATGCATTATGGACACGAGTAGCTGGCTCCCTATTACCTGTACTAATACCTACTGGATTTTTTCGGATTTTCTTTCAAATCCTAATATCAAGTCTATTTATTATGTTTCTCATTGTCTCTAAGCTTTCAACTCAACGATCTGTGTCTGAGTTTGAGTCTGAAACCAGTCGGGACCGAAGTCAGAGGTATTCGACATTTTCAAGGTTATGGTGACACGGTGAATCGATATGAATATCCATCGAATTTTCGCTTCGGAAGTAAACGAATACTTTGTTTATTGCCCCACAGAAGATATATGAAAAAATATGATATTCAATGTGTGTCGGGAGCTTACATAACAATATTTGTTAAAAATGTATTTACTTTCATGTCTTATATATATGGTCTTGTTGTGTTTTGTTCGATTTCTACTTAAGTTTCCATTTGTTTTGTTACTCAGTACCTACCCATACTGTCAAATACAAAAGATACATTTTTTTATAGAAACCATTTCGATTCGTTAGCATCCGTGGTCAGTATTGTAAGTTTATGACACAAAACTAAAAAAAATTATGATACCTACTTACTTTCATAACTTCAAGGTTCATAAAACAGTTGTCCCAGAATAAAGTTAACACGCGATATCTCCACTATTGAAAATGAAGTGGTGAAACATTTATTTTCAATAAATTGAATTATTAGAAAAAAATCGAAAGTGCAACCAAATCAAACGACCAATTTTTCGACGATGCAATTTGTTCAGAAAATTGCATGTATTCATCCAAGTTTTTCGAGTTGCATGAATCTTTTTTGGTGAGATGAGTTGCAGCGACCCAGTTATTTCTATGATAAATTTGTTGCTGCAAACTAAAAATGTAGTGGCATCATTGTGAAGAATGTTGATTTTGAACATTTCAAATATTTTTCGAAACCTAAGGAATCAAGTTGAGGTTATAGGGTGATTTTATCACAAAATCAATTGAATGAAATCATAAATCAGTTGTGATAATGTAGCCGTTCATTTTGCTAACATTCAGTGCTACATTTTAATATTGATATTGGCAATGCAAACTGACAGATAGATGACATTTCTCGCAGCGACAAGCCGTGAAAAATTGCAAAGACAAATTGCATCATCGAAACAGGATGTTACACACTGTAAATGTATGAGTTTCAGACGAGTTTGAATGTTTGGTGGCGCTGCATGCAACAATCCTCATCCTATTAAACATATTCGCAGTATCATAGAGTTGGAGTTAGAATAGATTTTCATCACAGAACAAAGGTTGTGTAAGATTTATCTATGGCAACCGTAACTCATGAAACGTTCTCAAATTTCATGTCGGAGAGTAGCAGGAATTATTGTCTATTACCTGATATTCTGATATCTAGACCCACACCATTTCAAAAACAAATCAAAATTCGAATCAGGAATAAATGTACCGAATCAAGTTCAAGGCAATCGCACCAGAGAGAAGTTATCAAACGTTGAACTGTCGACATCAATGTCAAGTTTTTTTCGAGAAACAATAGAAAATTGATTTGACCATGATCTAACCAGTTTTTAAAGATTTACTCCAACGACAATTGTAATTTGAATAATGAATGCATTATTGTTTGGTCATAAAATAATATATATAATAATATAATAAAAGCAGTCAAAACGCTGAAACATACATTTGATGAAACAAGCCATATGAAAACAAGTAAAAATATAAGTTTCGCAAAATTTTCTAATTATGACAATATCGCGAGAGGTATTCAGCTTGCTTAAAAGCATCGTTGAAATTCTGTGAAATTGTACCTGGCATGATAATGCAAATATATTGTTACGATATTCCTTGCTTAGTACTACTTCTGACACTACTGTTACGATTTATTCCCTGGGACGATTCATTCCCTGGGTTCGTCGATTAAAACACCAAACAACCCTAAACTTCTTTTATTATAACTCTCTATCTACTCTATCACAATACAATACAACACTATCACTTAAATCGCTCCGATAACTTTCCAATGCTCGGTACTAAAACTCTCTACTAAAAATTCTACACATTCGTACTTGCAATAACAAATAAAAGCTCTTTCCACTTAGATCTCAATAACTCTCGCCACTTAGCTCTGAATAAAAACTTCCGAATAACTACCTTTTCAAATAACTAACTCTTCAAAAAAAAACTTTTTTTTTTCGACGCGATATCACGATGCTTATATACCTGCGTACCTATCGAGAATCCTCGAGAGCAGCCCCGATGACGTGTCTCGAATTCTCCAGGCGACAATAAACAGTTCCTGGAAAATGATGACGCGACCCCTCATATGAGTTTACGATCTCGTCAGGACCGGCGCGAGGAGAGCGCTAGGATATTCGTAACAATATTAACCAATCTGTTCCATGATTTCACATGAAGAGCAAACGTACCAAGTACTTGGTTCATAAAGACTCGTGTTCAATAAGACCTTCATTATTCTAATTGCTCATTCATGCTCGAATGTTTATATTATGTTAGTGAAAGAAAATATTCAATGAGTTGCTAGAAAAAAATACAAAAACAAACAAACCAATCCCCTAGAATGGTAATAACCAACGGTTTGTCGAATATAAAATCACTACTATTAATTGGGATGAATTCTCATCGTCCTGAAGCAGTGAATACGTGTCAAATTCATTGTTAATAGTATGGAATCTCAGCTAGTTACTAGCGGTTTTTTTCTGATATCCACAGAAATGAAGGTTATCAAGTTACTATATTATACAAGATTTCCAAATTCCTTCTGCGATGAATTAACATACAGACTAGGTAAAGAACTTGACAAGTAAAGTCATCAGACAGAGAATCACTACCAGAAAAAAACCATAACCTATCAATGTTTATAGGACTGGTTTGATATTATAGTCGAGTAGAGAAAAACAAAAGAGGGGGCTTGTGCTCGCAAAAGGCCGAGTCATTCTGAATTTTTCAAATAGTATTGTAGTAAATATACTTTAAAGAAAGGCGTACTTTGCTGCAATTTGAGACTGAGGCAAGCTCTATACAGGCTCTGGTTTCTACGACACAGCTCTCGGAAAATAGGCCATTATTTCTGAAAAACTGTTTCTTTTTCGATATCGTCACCCATTTTGTGAAATATCTCCTATAATACGCATCCCACATCATATAAAATCTATGTGGAATGCATTTTTCAGAAAATTTTTCACAAAATAAGTGACAATATCGAAAAATAACTTTTTTTAGAAAAAATCACCTGTTTTCGAAGAGCTGTATCATGGAAACCAGAGCCTGTATAGAGCTCACCTTTCTCTCAATTTGTAGCAAATTACGTCTTTTTGGAAAGTATATAATGTGACTATACCGGTCAGATCCTTCCTACACGGAGATATTACGCAAAAACTAGAAAAAGTCACAAAATTTCATGGTTTTTTGGGTACACTGCCGCTCGCAAAGCACTTTGGAAATTGCAAATCTAGTTTTCTAATATTATTTTAGGTTCGAACAACATATAAAAAATTCAGAGTGACTCGATCTTTTGCAAACACGAATGTACATTTTGATTGGATTATTATTCGTATAGGACGAAATTGCGAAACGTTAGTTAAAATATAATATAATAAATATGTGGTATAAAAGCATATGAAACATTGATTCATTTATGTACAAAGTCACTTTCATCTTTGTGGGCGACTATGAGTTCCAGTAATTTCAATTATTCGTCAATTTATACAGTTTGTTCGACTTCATTGTAACAAGGAAAAGTCAAGCAAAAACAAAGGGGTTTGAGCGTCAAATGATATTTCAATAGCCAACTGGTATGAAAACATCAATTTTGTTAATATTTGATTCATCTCACATTGTCGCCTTGGCAACTAAAGTTTGTGTTTTCTCCACAAGACGTCGATTACCAGTAATTAGTGCTCCGTGTCAAGTTCACACTTTCATGCCCTAGATATTCGTTGCATGGTAATAAAATAACAATGAGATGTTAACCTTCGTTTCGCAAACACCGGTAACCGGAACTTTGTTTCAGTTCTTAAGCGGACATTGTAGAAATTCATCACTTAGAAATTTCGCGATTTCGAACTGAGTCAGGAAATGGAAGACCTTGTATAATTTGATTACAACTTTTGGTAGTGACTGATGCATTATGAATGTTAGTTGTTGACCTCTACTAATTCTGACATTCCAATATAAGATATGAGAGATACATGAAATATGTGAAGGTATACCCATCGACTATGTTTTTACATTTTCCTCGCAGGAGGATTGGGCGAATTCGGTTTGTTTTTGGAATACCTCGTCCATGGGTCGATGGCGGCGCAATGACTTCGTGCTGTTCGCATCAGCTTTGGTCGGGGCTTATGGGAAGTCATCTACTTTATGTTGACGATGGCACTTGCCTTGTACTGGCGATTGGCCAAACAGCCCGAAACCGGTCTGCAATTGTATCCGTCCCTATAATTGAAAATCATTTCCTTCATTTTTATCGCCAAAAGCAAATGCAGGGTTTGAGTCTGGTCTGAACGAATTGTTCGAAAGATAATTTGAAGGTATTTTGTTCATGTCGTTATCACTTTATTTTTCATATTATTTCACGATGAGACAATGAATTCATCGAACGTTTCAATATACAGTGCGCATCATAAGTGTTATTTCTCCCCTATTAACAATATCTAAATACAACGCATTTAGGTATGGTTAAATGCAGAAGTTAAGCTCGCTCTTATGTATGGTGGCCACATATCAATTCAGATATTGAAAATATGATTAAGAGTTGTGAATATTGTATAAAAACCCAAAATTCTCCTCCAAAATCTCCACTAAAGTCTTGGAAATTTCCAAACAAATCTTGGAATAGGGTACATATTGATCATGCAGGACCTATTTTTCAAAAATATTATATTTCAGTACTAGTTGATGCATATAGTAAATGGCCTGAAGCTATTATAACATCTAATACTTCATCGTCGAATACTATCAGTCTTCTCAGAGAAGTTTTTGCTCGATTTGGCTTACCTAATAACTTGGTTTCTGATAATGCAAAGTATTTCAAATCTAATGAATTTCAGACATTTTTGTGTAAAAATTCTATTAAGTTTAAAGAGATTTCTCCATTTCAACCTGAGTCCAATGGCTGAAAACTCTGTAAAAACTGTAAAGAGAGCTTTGTCAAAAGTGGTGAACCAAGGAAATTTGAAACAGATGAATTTATTTTTGAATAATTTTTTGCTATCATATAGGATAACCCCTCATTGCACAACAGAGGTATACCCATCCCACCTGATGCTGAATTGGAATCCAAAATCTGTATTGGATTTTATACATAGAAATGATGTAAATACAAATTGTAAACATAGCTTAGATAGTGATGTACAGAATAAGATTATTAGAAAACAGGAAAAGCAAATGAATAATTATGGAGGAAGGAGAAATAAGGAGTATAAAATTAATGAAACGTTAGCTGTAAAAGATAACAGAGATTCAAATAAACCTAGTTGGATCAAAGGTTTAATAGAAAAGAAAATTTTCGAAAACTTATTTTGTTTATTTACCTACTTTAGATAAAACTTGGCGTAGGCATATCAATCAAATTATAGATTACAATTTCTCTATAGATAGTAATGTTCAGAGGGACGTTTGTCAAAATGAAGTTGTTGAAACTAGTTTCATTGAAAATACCACTGTACCGATGGAAGATGTTGAATGAAATGGCTATGTTACAATCACCTGCAAAAAAATGTATTGAATTGTCAGGACGATTTGGTTTTAAGGCGGAGTGAACGAAATGTAAATAAAAATGTTATATATAGTAGGTAGGAAATGTAAATAAGATTTTGTTCTATATAGTAAAAAACAAATATGGTATAAATTATATAATTTTTATAAGGGTACTGTTATTGTAAATAGTAAGATCTTTCAAATTCAACTCGAGATGGGGAAGAGTGTTGTATATTCAGCTTTAGCAGACACAAAGTGTTAACGTTGCTTTGTTAGGATGAATAGGTAGGGACTGTAAAGTTATTTATAGATATAGAAGGAGAGTGGAAATTGAGTATTGACAGAATACGCACGAATACGCAACTAAAAAAGAAGTCAACTGAACTGTACTTTTTATTGCTCGTGTTCCCCAATTACTTCAAGACACCACACCTATATAATTCTCTGGCTTCGGGCTATTTTTCATTTATTGCCGAGTAGGAGCAACCCTTCAAAAAAAAAATTGAATAGTATGAGGGATTGAGTCATAGCTCACGTAAAATAGGGAACATTCTCCTTTCATCTCTATCAAATGATTCAATCTTGTTTTGTTAATTTTCGGTTGTTATAATCTAAGAATGAAAAATTAAGCAGCATTATGGTGCAGAGCGAAATCAATTTTCGCAACCCAGCGATGTGTTTTTCTAAATGCCTTTTGTTCATTTCCATAACACTTGTACATGAAGTGAAGCCAAGGAATGGCTTCACATAAGTATATTTCCAGAATGGTAATAAAGCTCAGAATCGCATACAGGAAGAAACACAGTGGCTGTCATTTTTAAATAGATTATTTTGACATCCGATATATTCTTCTTCGTATTATCTCGAATATAATTCAGAATCGTCACACCTATACCATATTTCAGCATAAAATGACAATTAACTTTAACTTTCCAGTTTACAACGGGGTGCAATTGCAAATTGGCTCTCTCAACTTTTCCTGTTCGATGGCATCAGTTTCATTGATTTTTGCTTTTTGGTAAATAATAATTTTTATTCGCTCCTCGCAATTTGAGTGTACAATAATTCGCCCGTAGTTTTTCTGGTAATTGTTCGGTTAATGCATAGATGGCGTGTTCTTGAGGTTGTATGTAGGGTCACTGGATCTAGTAAGCTTCGCTTACTCGGGTACGGACATTGGGTGGAGCTAATCGGAACGATTACCCAAAAATTGACCAATGGCATTGCACTGTAATTTGTTTAAACAAATTAGAAAAGAAGAAGACAAACTGTCATTTTTCAAATTGACGTGACATTGACATTTTGATGCTCGATGCAAAATGTAAACAATCACAAGGGTTTTCGACTAAAATTTTGAAACTTCAAGAATTTTCGTTTTATAAAGATATACAGGTGAAAGTCTCATCCAACACAGGTAAAAAATGTGAATGAACTAGGATGTCCTCTCTTTTAGGGCTACCTACGCTGATAACTGATTTAATAATTTGTATGTTTGATACTTTGGAAATGAAGACTATTTCAATCAAGTTACTGGGATTAACAGCAGATTTATACAACAGTTTCAAGTAAGATGAAATGGTCATCTTTCTGAATAATAATTGTTCAAATGGAATAGTAATGTTGACCTTCTTATAGTAAATGCTCACTTCGTAAATTTGTGTATTTGGTGATTCTTTCTCAGAATTTACCATTTGAAGAAATAACTTCTACCCAAGTTCCAAGTGAACATCGAGAAAGGTCCATTTAATTCAAGGTGAAGTTTGTTTTCATTCGCGTTCTATACAAAACTATATTCGGTGATCATCTAGTAAAAAATAGTAAATAACTCACCACTAGGAATGGAAAATAGTTTGTGACTTATGTCATTGTTTTTACAGTTTTCAACTGAACAAATTTTCATTTCAAAATTTTGAATTTCAAATCAGAATGAAGAATGTTGTGTAAGTTGAACTCTGTTAAACTTTAAACTCAACAAGCATACACGAACACGAAAGGCGAGTTCTGGAATTCAACAGTAACTTCCGTTTGTGACGAACGACAAACAGAGAGAGAGGCATCGGTGATAGAACTGATGGAATTTACTGTTGAATTTCAGAACTCGCCTGAAATCAAACACTTCTTCTTTTTATATTCTCCGAATTCGTATAAACAAATTTTCCTACATTGCGATTGGCCGATTTTTGGGTATCTTCTGGGATTGGCCAATTCACAACAATTTTCGCCAGAGCCTCGCCCATTGTCCGTACCCGAGTAAGCGAAGCTTACTAGATCCAGTGACCCTAGTTGTATGGGACAAATGTAAACAATTATTTCATTATTCAGGGATAATATTGTGGCAGTGCTTCCATAATGATATATCTTTATGCTGTTTTCGAATATAAAACCAATAAATATTCTTTTTTTCCAGTATGTTCACGATATCAAACCAATTTAATTATTTGTAATATTGAAGTAACCGAGGCTCAAATCTTTGTGCTTGAAATTCGTGATGAGTAGTGCCTAATCTAGAGGTTTTTACAAGAGATATATGTCTTGATAAGCTTCGGTTTCTAGAAACAATTATTCATCCCAATTACTTTTCGGAATTTCAATTAGAGTTCATAGAAATTTATGGGTCCTTCACACGGATTTTTTTTCTCTAGAGATCAACAATCTTTCGTATGAACTACATCAACTATGACTATCTGCAATGAGCGCATAACTGAAAGAGATAACGTGAACATTTTCGTTGAATTGTAGCTTTCTTTTCCTGGCATTTATAATACTGATAGACAGATAATTACTTCTAGGAAATCTTTTTTCATAATTTCAATCGAAATGCCATTTCATCATATTGCGATGCATTTTTTTACCTGAAAATCGAATGCATACTCCGCTCGTACAAGTTGTTAATTGCTTCAGAAGGTGTGTCGAATTTATTAGCCAGACAATAACTGGAATGTCTGGTGAAAGAAATTTTCTAGCACAAATCAATAAATCAAGTTAAGATATGTGCAATTTCAATTGTGGGTACCAAAAACGTTTGCGCCCGCAGCAGGTGTTACCCAAAATACACGAAAATACCCAACCATCTATTATATTTTTGAAGGATTGCTATATGAAATTCCCATTTATGGCGTGTTTGCTCATTTCGAATTACTGAGAATTGTATAACCATTTCCTTATAAATGCTGCGATAAAACATTTCCATCTACATTATCCAGTTTTCTTATGGGGAATTTAACAGTGCGGAGATGAAAGGAATAAATCAAAATTACAATTGGAGCTAACTTTTGGATAAAACGTTCAAATCACCCAAAAACTAAACACTTGAACTTCATCCACGCGTTTTTGCCTGGATAAAACTGTGTGAAAAGCACTCTTACAATCACTTTTTTTTCATGTTCCCAGTATTTTCCGAAAGAATCTATACATTGATTACGACTAAACTAACATCTTAGAGCAAGCGACGTTTAACGTATTTTCTGCAAAAACAATTATTAAATAATATTCAAGCTAAAAATTTAAGAAAATATTTCCAAAGTTTCATTCGAAAGTACACACCGCAAGGTCAACATTGCAGTAAAAGCATCCATATGCTACAAACGTTTTCTTGAAAAAAGTACGGCCACCACATTATTCCATATAAGTATTCTACTCTATCGTTAATTGATGTAATTAACTGATGATACGTAATTATTTGCGATTGCGTAAACTATATAAGAACAAAACCCATCACAAATTCTCTTCAGACGTAGATGTGGAGAAAGATACGAATTGGTATTTGGCAATGAATACATTGTCAAGTGAAGAAAGCGAACTGATATTTACATGTACCTACAAAATATAAAGATTCCACAGTTATCATGTAGTGATGCATGTCAGGTGTGTTTGCATTTTTGAAAGCAAATCCGTCAGAATGGAAATAACGCAAAGTATCCCTTCCATTTTGATAGCCACTCTTAGGAGCAGATATACGTTCATCTACAAGTATTCACCTCTTCAGATATAAAGTTGTGCAACAAACTATCTGAAAGATATGAGTGGGTATAAATTCAATAATGCATTGGAATAAATCTGATTGGTTGTTCCTACTCAATCAGTGAAACATCGGAATGTACATTACCGAACATTGAATGAGTATACTCTTTTCATCAGGAGCGTCTTATAAATCTCATATTGAGGCGTATCTCGAGGTTTATATCCTGTACTGTTTTTACTCACAGACGAATAACTCATTGGAGGAATCTTTGTGACTGGAAAGCTGGTTGGCGAAGGTGATTATGGGTTCGATCCCCAATTTGGTAGAGATTTCTGTCACTGTGGCCGGTCTGAATATTATGCACCTTTTTCATATCCTTTCCAGTTTTTTTTCAACTTTGGATCTATTGAACTTTGTTAGACTGATTTATTTTATCTAGTTTCAGCTCATAACCAATTGCCTAAGGAGAGAGACTGTTTCGTCACATCTACGTCAATTTCATAAAAAAATATGAGATTACTTTTCAATTATCGCAGCTTAATGAACTGAGTTAGTATTGTGTCGTCCAACTAACTTTCTAATGTCCGTCTTTTCGAGACACCTGTTTGACAGGACTACCTACTATTGACCGAAGTTACAGTCAATCCGTTTATGTTCTGACTGCTAACAGTTATTTCTGTGAAAGTGGTTATTGAATTCATTCAGTGAATTCATAAAACAACCCACATTCCTCATCTCTCTCAGTCTGGTTTGGTCGTCATGCATTTTTTCAAATTGAAGGTTAAACGTGTAACTTTTATTTTCATCGACATTATTTATATCATTTTTTACAATTTGAAAAAATTGGTAGCATCGTCACAGTGAATCTTGTTTTTTCAGATTGCCCGAACTGCATAGATGATTCGCTTCAGACGCCTACCAGATGGACTATGCCACTCCTCAAACTGGGAGAAAAAAGATATTATCTAGGAATATTCTTCAAGGTAAAGATTTTTGTTACTGAAGAATTCAAAATGTTCACATTTGATAGAGTTTTCTCTTCAGACAGAAGATAATAAGTACAGCTGATTTCCGTGAGATTCATTTTGAGAACATACTGCCGTATTTAAAGATATTAGGTGGTACAATAACATTTGTTGTTATTACACACCAATTGAATCATAATGAAGCAATTAGAGTTATATTCTTAGGCACCTTCGCTTTATAATTGTTGTCAAGTGTTCAATTAGTTTGATGTCATTAGCATATTTCCTCGAGACTTTCCAAATAATTGAACAAATGAATCACAAATGATGTGTTCCACCCAAACTCTCGCATGTAAATATTACAGGTGATGATTTCATATTTTTTATTGATATATCACCAATTCTCAGACTGTCACTACTTGAATCAGCAACTTTCACTATTACACGCTGCAAATATGTATGAAACCGACAATGAAATCAACAAATGTTGACGACTAAAATCAATTGTTACTCGTTACAATTCGTACCGGCTGTTCAGCAAGCTATTTAACTCATGTTGAGACATAAATATGAAGTTATTGTCAGTCTTGAGATGAGATAAACATCCATAATACTACCACTTGAACTTCAGTGAATCATCCTGAAATGTAATAAATGGAAGTTATTTCCAATAAAGTGATATCCAGCTGTGGAATTGTTCTCCATGATAAAGAAACATTCATTCAAATTCCGGTTATTTTATGGACATAATGTTCTGACATTTTTGTAACATCTATTTCAATGTTTATCATCGTTACTTCACTTCTCACAACTAACGTACCATCAGTATCAGTAGAATGGAAGTTGTTTCAAAAACAATGGAAAAACGTTGATATTTCGTGGAGCTCTTATTTGAATTCGGTTGACAGTAGGTTGAAATTCCAAATATTATTATTATTAAGTTGTTCACAACAAATTGATCTAATATAAAAAAATCAATATGAAAATTGAAAAATCAGAAGAAATGGTATAGAAAAAAAATGCTGGTGAGTATGAAATAAAAATGACAAAGAAGAAATGTGAATTTTAAGTTGACAACATACTTCGGCGATCACCAAAAGGTTATTGCAGATACTAGGCGTGGTTAATGATACACCACAAAATTCTATTCATACATTCTGGTCAACTTTCTTTTTCAATTTCTCCATTTTCATTTATGAGTCGCACCCATTTTCTTTACCCAATGCGTTTTTGGGCAGGATTCAATAAACTAATATCATTCATAATTCTTGTTCCTCAATTTTCATTTCCTCATAGTTCTGAGAGCCCCATCCATTGACTTATTTTCTGTATTGAGTAAATTTCTCAAAGGACAGAACATAAACAGTTTTGAAGAAGTTAATAATAGGCAACTCTTTCTTCTCTTGTCTCAAATGATAAAAAAGCTCAACTTCAATAACATTTCAAAACACTCTCTGGTATAACGTACGTTATTCACAGGTAGATTGATAAGCAAAAATCCTCTATATAAAAATTTACTCCCTTGTATATATTTCGCGTCTGAAATTGTATCACATAGCAATAATAATTCCTTATTCAATGCATACACCCACACAACATAACTTGAATCAAATATGACATTCAAACAACATGAAGAAAAATATAGAGCTATTTATATCAAAGTTCAAGTTTAAGTTGATATAAATTCGTATCTCCTGACCATTTACTCAAGCGGTGTTTTTCTAACATTACAGGGCTTTCCTTTTGTGTGATTCTGTACACAAAAAGACAATGTCATAACCATTTCAAAATGATAACAATTTGATTCATACGTATATGAAAAAGTAGTACTGTATCAACTGTCGATGGAAATTCTGGTATTCACTTTCCGGTCTGAATATCAACTTTCACGTTCCTTTGATATCATGTTTCTGCAGCTACCTGATATGCAGGTCAGTGCATAATACAATTCAGTGCATTTTGAAAGTTTCTCGTTAAATTGTACCACGGCCAGTTTTAGATATATCGCTTACGCAAAGGAAATCAAGATAATATTCAGTTTCATTTTCTTTTTTCGAAGACGGTTATCAGGCCTGGATATCACCAAAAATATACAATCATGCTAGTCTGGTAGAAATGTTCGTTGGGTCTGAAAAAAAAGTTTTTGATGTACTTATATCTTTGATGTTAATCACATTAGTAAAATCAAAACCAATATCGTCAGATCCAACAACTGAACTACATCTTTTCCTTTTTGTCAAGAATGGTGACAACACAAAACCGATATAACGCACCGTAATAACACTTGCTTCATCATTCAGAAAGTATCATTGCATAGTAACTTTCATCAAACCAAAAACTTGAATTGAATTAATTAATTTTTTGTTCTCTGCTTGCTAGTTCGATTTGTCTCGTTTTTCTGCCCAATTACCAAAGATAAATGATCCATATTGGATAAGTGATAAGTTTTTCAATTACTATCAATAGTCAGTACAACTTTTCAATCCTTTCTTAAGGTATGATTCACATCCTGAATTGCGACAAAATCTAATTGAATATATCCGTTCTTCATGCAAAGTTACATACAGCAATTACCCGTTGAGAAATATGTTATGCGACACTTAACCAATCTCTTTTCGTCCTCAGGCCAACTATTACCGAGCGACGCAGTATTGCAGGTTCCATGGCATGCATTTAGCCAGCATCACGTCTCAAGAGGAAAACGACAAGTTGGAGAAGTACATCAAAGATTTCGGTAGGTTAGGTTGAGGATATTAGCCAACCAAATGAACCGTGTAATAATTCACAAATGATAATCATTTCATATATTCTTTCACCCGTTGTTGTAGGAAGAAATAATGATAATTTACATATTCATGTGAAAAGTAGAAAAATTGAAACTTTCATAGACCGCGGGCATATCTGACAGACGACAGTAATTCAGACAGTTGTAAATCCAGCCTGCTGGACAAACAAACGGATCTACAAATGCTTATTTCCATTTGTGTCATATTTCAAAATATTTTTTCTCGGTAATAACTCAATTTTGAGCGATTGTGAAGTTTCATTCCATTGATTCCCTTCTATTTTCAACAATACAAAGAATATCAATCCTCTTGCTGTTAAGAGACGTGAAATGTGTATTGAAGCAACTAGAAGAATAGATTTAAGTACTGATAAGTTGAAATGGGCAACGGTATATTCATACATTTTGTATCTCAGAATTGCAATTTTAATCTCATTAAATTACCATTGTTGTTTATGGAAATACGATTTGTTTGTCAAGCAGGCTCATGCGTGTGACGTCACATGCCCGGGTCTGTCTATACACAATCATTAAAAATGAAATTTCACGTAAAATATTATGGAACATCTCAGAGAACTAATACAGTAAAAATTTAATACCTCTAACTTACAACCAATAAGATGCCTCAATTTTGACTCATTACTATGGCAACAAAAAAAATCCGGAAATTTTTTAGAGGCGCCACAAGATTCAAGTGGAAATTTTTTGACAGTTCAAAGAATAAACATATGATCTACAAACCTTAAATAATGTAGATATACCTCTGAATAATGCAAAATACAATTTTACCAACATTAGTGACTTAAAATTATAAAAGGGCGATAGACTGAACTAGTACCCATCCGAGTTTTAGCGTTTGGTGTAACTGAAGTTGGCATTTTTTTTTTATTTAATGAAATATGGTAGATATACCTTCACAAGAATTTTCGAAATTGCGTCATGGTACTTATCAAAATATATTTCTAACACCTTTAGTTAACTAAAATTACCAGATGGCGATAGACTGGGCTGGTACCATTTTGATTTAACTAAAATTGTTATTTTTTTTTATTCAACGAAATATGGTAGATATACTTATATGATTTTTTTTAACTAGTAATTATTGAGCTTTCTGACAGAACCGGATAAACAAAAATGACAAATCAACATATGTCAAAAACAGCAATACCCTGACCAACTTGACTATCAGAGAAATTTATTCAACATGTCAGGTTGGATATTTTTTTTTCCAAATTATGGTATGAAATTTTCTAACCGAATACCACGCAAGCTTAAATTATTTCTGAAAATAATTTAAGCTCTTGTGATATTATAAGTTATGATCATCATATTTTTGCCAAAGTTTCCTCCCCATCCCAACAAGTCAACCAATCCACCGCTGCAATGCTTATTTTGTGTAGTTAGACCTAAAATTCATAGAGTGTAGAAGTACACTTCCACAAATTATTTTTCCTTGTTATTTTTTGTACTTGTTTACGCAGAAACGTTGCAAATTTTCACTAGTGTTGTGTATGAGGCTCTGTTATGACGTCGTTCATGATTGTTAGTTCAGTTTGGGTGTCAACTTTTGATTTTGTCAATTTATTAATTCAGTGCTTGAATGAGGTATCAGCTTAGTCTACTCATTTCGGGAATATAGGTAAAAGTCATCCAATCCAACGGTAATTGGTTCCACATCCCGGTCACGCACTGAACTCACAATACATTTTAAATGGCTGCTTGTCCCGCACTGCGCAGTACGTCACCATTTCCGTGTCAAAATGAAATGGACGATCTGTACATGATAAGTATAAGCGAAGAATACCGCCATGAACGAGTCAATTCAATTCTTAGATCAAAACTCTGAGGATCGAATGCACAAACTACAGTTCCAGAAGTGATTCCATTATAGGAAACTTGGGAATAGTATATTACGTAACGATGCTGAAAAGTGCCAATTATGCACAAGCGAAAAATTGTGAGCACGAGCCGAGAAGGGAAATTCGCGAGAGCACGTAGTTGGCCTTATCCTCGAGTCACGTACTATACTTTTTCTACTTCCACCATCCTGACAGCTGTAGCGTTAACGCTTACTTACAATACACGTGTATTGTTAACTAATGGTGGCTGCCAGTGGGACTATGAAAATATTTGTTAGGAGACTGAGAAATGGGTAGAGGTTCGCTTATCGGACAGCACCTAGTTTCGAAAGAATGTTGGTACCATCTTTCGTATTTTGTGCCCTTTCGTTCCGAAGTTATGGCCCGTTAAAGTTCAGAAGATGGGCATATTCAGCTTTCTTTTTTTGCACCAAAGAGCGATCGAAAACACACGGCTTCATTTGTCAGGCTGAACATGCCATTCTTCTGAATTTCATAGGGTCATAATACAGATAATATTTTCAAAAACAGTTATGCCAAAAGAACTCAATATAAATAACAATGTTTACACACACAAAGACTTTATTCGAAATCATCCACATCAATAATAAATCTTTTCCCCAAGATTTGGAAAAACAAATTATGTTACAACTGAAATGAGATACAACCAGTACAATTGCAGTCCGATACTGAAAATTTATTACGAAAATATCCATTTTTGCACCATCTTGAACAAAGAGGGGCGCTTTATAATTATAGAAAAAATATTGTTCACATATATATCATCTCTAGAACATTTGTTATTCTAAATTCTAAATAATAACTCTAGAATTATAATCATCGCCCTATGAAATGAAAAACATTAAAAGCAATCTTTCCAAAAAAGTTGCAGTAGATGTGTTTATCATTCTTAAACCTTCGATTCATACAAAAAAGGAAGAAAGTTGAATGGAAGATCCCACATTTTCTGCCCAAGTGGCTCGCCCCACGTTAATCACCAAGTCAATATTTATAGTAAAATTAAAAGTAACTCTGGGCACAGGGTAGTAGTTATTTGAGATAAGCTCTTTCTTCCCTGTCAACCATCTTTGTATGACATACTAACATGGAGAGTGCTGATCTTGATGTCACTTCTTTCATACAAGTTTCATAGTGTTTTTTTATTGATTCAGAGAACAAAAGGAAGTTCTGCTATACCTCCCACTCTCCTTCACAAACAATCACTTAAAATTCCTAATTTATCATTAATTTCCTGTCTAGGTTTCGGCAACGACCATTTCTGGACATCCGGCACTGACTTAGCGGAGGAGGGTAACTTCTTCTGGATGTCTACTGGGCGACCGATCACCTTTACAAACTGGAACGCTGGCGAGCCCAACAATTTCGAATACGAAAATGGCGAACAGGAGAACTGCTTGGAGCTCTGGAACAGGGACGGGAAAGGCTTGAAGTGGAACGATTCGCCGTGTTCGTTCGAAACGTATTTCGTTTGTGAAGTGCAACCTTGAGAAACCAAAGCGTGCCTGTATATAGTGTGTTCCAATTGTTTCGTCCAGTGACAGATGAACTGATAATGTGTATTATGCTCCAGAAGTGAGCGAGATCATTCGTTCAACTGGGTTTTCGTCCTGTAGGCACAACACTAGTCAGATGTGAAATGATGTGTGAATTGATGTAATTCAGACGTAGTGTGTCGGGATTTTACGCCATCAAAGAACAGCCACGTAGAATTCTTCCCACAGTTATATCTATAACAGTTATATCTATAATTGCTTGATAGAAAATTCTCTCTATTACAATTTTCTACTTGTATATCTCACATCATTTTTCTGTCCATGCAGATTATTGTACTCATAGAATATTCAACAAAATGATAATTGATAATAATATTATTCATGGTAATTTATTCGAGTAATGCTAACTGGTGGGGCTCTACTGATTCCAAACGTCAATCGATCAGGCGAGCTTTTTGCTAAAGCCCTAAAATTTCGAATCATACTCGTATTGGGCTCCACTTAGATAATGATTCAATAAGCAGTTTCAAGAGGAAACAGAACGTAGGAGAAATCGACTGAACTCAAAATTGATTTCGATGTGCTCTTATTCTCAAATTACCATTTGAATGACCTCTGAAACGCATATCTTTCGTAAAATTTCATCCACGTGAATCATACAATCAATGACATCTTGTACGTATTCATAATAATGAAATTTTAATCAGAAATGTTAGGCAAAGTAATTCTGGGATATAATCAGGAATTCATATTCGCTCTTGAAAATTGTCGGTGTATCAGACACTTCAATTCTTGAATAATAACTACAAGATCATTCGATGAATGAGAGACATTTGTTAGCATGGTAACTTTTTCGATTGTCTTTTCCGGTTTTTGGAGAAAGCTATGTTCGAACATATCACGCACCGGCGATTATATTCTGTGTAGAATCGCGTGCATTTATTGAAACTGATTGAGAGAGCCGAAAATAATTTTTTGTTTCGATAAAAACAACTAGTCAATTGATTTCGATTCAACATGACCCAAATAAAGATTGAAGCAGAATTTTTCAACCGAGGCAAACGAAAAGATAAATAATTTCTTAGGTGACAATTTCACAATCTTAAAAGTTTCGGAACTTGTCAAAACTCTTTGAATCTCAAAATTGACAAATATAGAAGAATGAGAATAGGAATCATTTACTGAAAAGTGAGTTTTTCAGCAAATCACAAATCAATGTAGGAACAATATTTCAGTCGCTATAGCAGTAAGTAGAATATAGAGCCATAAACCAGTAGTGAACAATTTTATGGGAAACGAAAAATCTGAATGCCCACCAACAGAAGCAGATTTGTTTTGTTTTTTCTCTCTTTGTATATAGATCCAATCATGAATTCAGCTCTACATCTCTCCTAGTCTTAATTGCTCAGTCCTCATAATTTTCAAAATTCGATGTGAATCATAGTAGAAATTGGAAAATACCACCCAATATCTTAACTTTTTTGTGGCTATCCAAATCTAGTCTTCATGAATTTTTTGAAAGATTTTCAAACAAAAATATTATTCATTTCTTCTAATGTCAAAAATCTGACTTTTGAAATAATCAACAATCATCAAGAAGATATCCGAAGATATTACACTTGCATTACATCATGATTATGTGCAATAATAAACTTTTTCCATGCTTCAGTTAACATCGTGGCTATTTCGTGGCTATTATAGTTATTCAGTAATTGTTTATAATTGGAACACTTTTTTGGGCAGTTAACCACTAATTTATGAAATTAATGGTCTTCAACAATAACATGGAATATTCTGAAAGGGATAAACAAGAAATATTATCTCAATCGGAATATTCACAATGTTTTCATTACCACGGTGTGGCAAATCAAAATAATGCATTATGTCATCCTTATCAGGCAAATTGATTCCATAATGTCAAATGCGCATTGGAGGAAGCGGAGGTAAATAATCTAGCGAGAGATTCCATAATATAATTATGGGAGCTTTAGTAAGCAATGAAATATCATCTCACCATACACTAGTTCAACAATTATTAAGTAAAGAAATGAGAATGAATTAATAATCTATCCAGCATTTTCAAAATATATGGAAACAAAATGTCTGATTGTGAACAATTAAAAAATAATTCATCAAAAATTTCAAAAGAGCATGAAAAATGACGTATAAAAATTCCTATGTTGTTATACCACTTATATTTCCAACTAACGTGACTGCAGATTCGTGCAATACGGACAAATACTATGAACTACTATTTCAAATACTACTTCGAATAGAATGTTTATAGTATCCGTTTGATAATGTCCGTACCTGTAGTATAATAATAATAATATTTATTAACCATTTTTGATACACTTGGTATATGTGGTAAGTCAAGGTAAATGTACTATGAACTATAAGCAAAAGAGGACAATAACATTCAGAGAACATGGTCAACAAACAAGAGAAAAAGCTGAATATACGGTTAATACTCATAAACACTTTAAAAGAGTTTAAAAATTGACAAAACATTAATATGTAAAAATATTATAGGTATAGTCTAAAATTTCTTATCATTCACAACCCTAAAAAAATCGTCACTTAGGAAGTCCTGACAACTATAATAGCACTTTTCTAATAGAAGGTTTTTGACATCTTTGTGGAATTTCAAGTCATTTGAGACCCTTTTAAATTCATCCGGTAATTTGTTGTAGCACAAGATAGCATTGTACTCTGGAGATTTCTTAAACAGTGTCATTCGATGTTGAGGAATTCTCAATAACTCTCCATTCCTGGTATTAACGTTAGTTTCGATTATGATAGATATAAAAAAAATAATTTTATATTCAATTTCCAATTGCCGTTTTTCAAAATGATTCCACAACTGTTCAGGCAGTGAACTGACATAATTGTGATATTCTTTTTTATTACATCTTGAAAATGAAAAAAAAAACATTGAAATTTGGTAAAAAATGGTTCTAGAGTTCAATCTGCTTGGATGGATTTAACTGTTATTCTTTCAGAATTGTCAGGGCTGAGTTCATCATTGATAAATATATTTTCATTGAAAACGGTTATATCAGTGCTTATAGAAAATTGAAAAAAGTGCGGAGCCTCAAAATGTTGATATATTCCTTAATAGCCTTTCTCGATAACTTTCGAAAAGCAAATTGATGAAGTTCAACAGATCCAATTCTATTTCAGTTTGAATAATGGTAACTGCTCCATCGCCCTTTTTATTTATGCAAATTATGAGATGCCGGTTGAATGAGTTTCTTAATATGAATTTTATTTACTGCGTCGAGTAAGAATAGAATAAATTTGGTAATAATTTTGACAGATTCGATATTTCAATTGAGTTGATTGAAATGAATCACCATAATAAGCCTCCTCACTCACTGTTTCAGGAACGTGAGAAATCGTATAGAATTCAATCATCAAAAGTCGCTTGAGGCTCCGTTGGCATTTATAATGAGCTTGAAGGAGAATGGAAGATGTCCGTGATGGATGGGGATAAATGAGATTTCAAGAATGCAATTCAAGGCAGCCTTGTTGTCATGCGTGTTTTCGGAATAGGTCAAATGCCAGCATATATCCTTCAATCAGAACTAGATAGATCATCACACAGAAAAAAAATACTAGAGGTGTAGCTCTGGAACTCATTGCTGGCGGAGATGTTTCCTGACAGATGAAATCTGCAAAAGGTCAAGATTAAAATTATTTCTTAGTTCCTTCCTTTTGGTTGCGTGATGGTTTTTTGTGCATGTAGTCTCATTAGTTCAACATAAAACAGCTGTTGTCCTGGTACTCCACAAAGATCTAATCGTCCTCTATTACGAATTACGATTCATTATTCTCAAGGGTTCAATTTGGATTGATTGATGGTAAATAAAATGTCATTTTTCTACGATCTTTCCTTCGATAGAAAATGAGTTGCTACAATTGAACTTTACTTCGTTTCAACCAGAAAAATATGAAATTTTTTGGGTGATATCCGGGATTGATAGCCGTGGTCTCGGATTTTGAGGTCCCTAGCTTTCGACTGCAACTGCGGCAGCTATCTCAGGTCGTTAAAACCTACATTATGTAAGATAACATAGGAGATTTTTTGTATCGCAATATTTAGATATGAATCAATTGGTAACACTCTCAGAACCGAGTTGAACGAATGATAGTAACAATTTGTTGCAAGTATTTATATATTAACTATTACAGTTTCAACTGAACCCAGTTCGAAAGATTGTGATAAAATGTAGGTTATAAGGAAAATTTCATCAACATATTTCTTGTGTTGATATGTAATGCAAGAATATCGCTCTTTTGTTACTTTAGTAATGTTATCATAAAATTAAACTGCCATAGCACTGCTGTATATTGTGAAAACCAGAATATTATAAATAATATACCACTGACCAGATCATATGTTTGTGATAAGCCTCAATTTTCGTAGTATTTTTTCATAAACTAATCACTCGGAAACAGTGTTCCAATCATTTATTTTCCGAAATATACCTGAAATAAGAGGAAATGAATTCAAAATGATGTTATTTGAAACCTAAATAGCTTTATTATACATATAAATGATAAGGTTTGTTAGGGTTTTTTCCAATAGGTCTTAGTGAATAGTAAACCTAAGTCATACTTTTAAAAATGTTGAATACGAGTGATGATATAGTTGAAATCTATTGTACAAATAAATAATTTGAGTAAAATTTTAATGCTGTTTTTTTTCTATTATTTCATTGTTATTTCTTATTTTTTCAATAAAATCAATGATTGGATACAAATAAAAACAATTACGATTATTATCTTACTTCTCATGGCTCTACAACAAATCTCAATTTTGTTCAATAGACGAGTTCCTCACAAGTTGCCAACTTATAAAATTCGTCGAAAAGGTCTGCCTCTCCAATTTTGATTATTTTAAGATAGTTGTGTAGAGAATCAAAAATTATATACGCTGGTTCGTTTACTTTGAGTCAGAAAGCCTTTATAAAGTTTTTATATCACTTATGTCAATCATAGATTTTTTGTCTAAAAATAGGAACTGTTGGTAACGCAATTCCATGACAAAAACATTGATGGTGCTTCTTGTAACATAACCTGATATTTTTGTGTTTATTTTTTTTTGCAATATTAAGTAATTTGTGCTTGAATGTTTACGAATTTTCCCTGATTATCCACATTCGTCATGCATATTGTTTATATGATGCTCTTGTTGAATGAGAATGTAGGTTGTAGGTAGGTAGATTGAATTATTGTTTTCTTTACAATACCTAATGTGTTTTTAGGTATGAGACGAGGTTGTTTTAAGATATGAATATTTTAACATTCAGACACGACAAGGCATTCCTTTCACCAATAAAGAACATATCAACATTGCTAAATCTTTGGAATTAATACACTGCATTGTTTGTTGTACCTACTTGTGCAAGAGCTAGAGAAATTTTGATGGATGCTGTTCATGTAATAACCACTTGAAAAAAATCCTTTTGTATAATGAACGTGATTCCTGTGGGACGAGAAGAAAAACTATGAAACTGTTCGAAAGGAATCCGGGTTTATACAATACTACAGAAAAGATGATTGAACAGGCTCTACATTTTATTCTTGGAGCTATCAAAAATGTATGATTAATGGTTGTGGAAAAGGTGAAATGAGAGAATGAGATATGCTTGTCTTTTTGAAAAGGGAAAATGAAGCAGAGATTTTCACCATTAATGTATCACCATTCAGTGTTCAGCATGGAAGTCGACTGGGACTGCAGACAGTAAACATATCCCTGCCTAATACCAATTTTTAATGGCCTTAAATTAAGGTGTTCGAAATGACAAGCAGGGGAAGTTTATCTGCAACAATTCAAAATTTTTATGATGCAAAGATTGTTGGAGTGGTACATACTCTTAGAAAGGCAGAAAGAAAATTTCACCTCAAGATATAGGCGAAAGAAGATTATGAAGTTACTATGCCAACTATTTAATCAAGACAAAGTGTTTTCACATTCATCTTAATAATTAAGATGTGTGAGATTTGTATTATAAGACTACAGTACACAGAAATAACCATGACCACTGGGAGATCTGCGTACTGCACACCAAGGGTCTGCGTTAGAGAGAAAAAGCAGGGTTCTAAATATAATATATAAAAAAACATGTTTTTATACTAGCAGGTTCATTGGCAAAAATGAATAGGAAAATAATTAGTAGATAACTCTTCTTATTCAGCATCCTAAAGATCAATAGCCATAGCTTATATTTTGAACAATGTCTTCCGAGAAGAACTTTGTTGAGACACAAACATGAAAAATCGCTTATTTCCAATCTCTATTTTCATCGATACATATCTAACACTCTTGAGGTCTGAACCCCCATTTTAAAGTTCATAATTCCTGAAATAAGACGACTCATTATTATGATTGATCTTGAAGCCTCCATCTACTTAGGTTTTATTGTGGTTTCATTCGGTTTTTACACCAAGATGATTGTGATTGACATTATTGACTAGTATTGATCGTCAGTAGGAATTTCACGTGGAAAAAATTCGGGGAAAAAGTTTCTATCCCCATAACAATAATAAATAACCTCACTTTCTAGTTCAATCTCGAATTTATTTTGAATCAATCGCCAGTTACGGAAAATGAAAATGGCTTCGTTCAGCGGTGCACAACCGTTGAGAATAATCACTAAACGTGTTGAGCCGCTGCTCAACGGTTTCGAGTGATCAATGGTGCAGCGGTCCGTTCAGCCGAACAAGTTGGCACATCACTCAACGGTTGAGCACCGCTGAACGAAGCCAATGTTTTGTCATGGAATTGCGTTACCAACAGTTCCTATTTTTAGACAAAAAATCTATGATTGACATAAGTGATATAAAAACTTAATAAAGGCTTTCTGACTCAAAGTAAACAATCTACCGTATATAATTTTTGATTCTCTACACAACTATCTTAAAATAATGAAAATTGGAGAGGCAGACCTTTTCGACGAATTTTGTAAGTTGGCAACTTGTGAGGAACTCGTCTATTGATATTCGTCCCCCTCGAAATTTCATGCCTTTTATTCAAAATGGGACTAATATTCAAGCGAACTGTTTAAAGTGATAATCTGAAGCAAGTCAAACTCAAAGAGAGACAAAAACTCATGAATCTCGGAATATCTTCATGGTATCGGTAATTGAATAGCACTTAATATTAACTGAAGATCAGTATAAATTTTTGAGAACGCCACTGAAAGTGTTCTCAGATTAGTGTCCAATTGGAAAAGGTTTTGTATATCAGTTTTGAGTGTTTTTTCACTTTTTATGTGAACGTTAACCATGAATTGTGTTTGATGAACAGTAAAAATTTTAATCATATTTATAAATTTGAAAATGATATCGCTGCGTCATTTTGACCAAGGCTTCAACTATTAAGCGCCACTTTGACAATACTTTGATGTTATTCAAAACTTTTCACCAGGGGGCGTACCGCTTATGTCTTGAAATCCCAATAATAGTGTAGAAAATATTGAAATAAATTTGCAACCATGGTTGAACCTTCTCCAATTTTCGGATTATGAGTTTGAGCAGTTGAAAATGATATCAACCCTTTTCTCTGGTGTACAGTTCCTCTTTATCCCCATCAAATCAAAATTGAGGAAGTGTATTGAATTAAATACCCGACGAAGAAAGTCTCTCATATAGTTTCGTTGGTTCAAATGTCGTATTTATTCTCACTCACTTGTCTATTCCAGGTAGTTTACATCAAAATTTCGAAAGTAGTTCATTTCCCAAAATTAAAACCACCACCAGCAAACATTACAATTGACTCTAGCATCCATATGAAACCTCAAAAATGACTGAAGTTGGGAACGAGCAAAAAAGACGGCATGGCGCCATCTGTCCATATACGACGCAACCCAAAAGCAAACCAAATGCGTAGGTACCTTGTACCATTGTTTATACTGATATAGTTAGTCAACCATATGGAAATATCATTTGAAGGGATGATGGCACTAGTGATTTCGTTTCCAAGTCATGTCTTTTCTTTCGTTTTTTTTACGGACGTCGTACCCTGCATCACGTATTTTCTTGATTACTTATACATATTACCAGAAGATGGCAATCAATTCAGAAACATGAGAGGTATTTTTTGTGATCATCATGAATCATTTATGTTTTGAAGATTATTTTAATGCCTAAACTTTCATTTCCTTCATAAACTTCTATCTTCAACTCTATTTTGAAGCTTCATTATCTTTCTTTCATTATTTCAGTTAAACTGGCAGACAGAACTCTGCACCTCTATTTCCCTTGAGAGTACGAAACTTTGTCGTGGATTATCAAGTAAATGTTAATATCAACATTATACTGTAGATGGCGTAAAAAAAACGCCTCAAATCCTTTTTACACCGGCCTTGACCAACTATATCTCTATAAATAATGCCTGTACATGTGATTGCGCTACATTCAACGTAGTCTCTGAGATTTCTTGAAGGATGGCGATAAATCAAATCATTTTTTGAACAATTCAGTCTGAACTCCCTACGCAGTGAGTTAGTGGGCTGACACATGTCAGAAAGCAATCTCTGTCTTATAACAAGAAGAGCTTTTAACAATATCCGACCGGTACCAGAGAGCAGGGCTCACACTAGTTCACAGAAGGAAATCCCGCTTATACTTCGGTAATAGAAATTCCAGAATTAATTTTGTAGCTATTGTCTTCTCGTTTGTTAATATGCCCGCCCCTATAATCGAATATAAGCATTTGTATCGTCAAAAGCGATGCAAGATTTTCTCCTCTGAAAAAAAACGGTCAGATATAATTCAATTCGTGGTATCAGCAAGGGCTTTGTCTCTGAAATCCACTCTATGGGGATTTGAGGCTGACCTCAACGAACTATTCAAAAGTTTCAGCAGTTTTCAACTTCGCTCACCAACTATGTCGAATGTTTTTAACCCAAATAGTATTTCAACAGTTTGTCATTACTTATACTGGTTCTTGTTCATCTTTCACTCATTTGAATTCAATTTTGCTCATGACGAGTATTCATCGTTGAAAAACGATGTAGATGGGGAGCAATCAGTTCGAAGTTTTTTATTTCCAGTGAAAATCAGAATTTATTCGTTGACCCGAACATAATTTTGAGATTTGTTCCGTAGTTTTTTGGGTTTTTAACCTACCACAATCTGAAAAAATGAGAATTAATATTGGAATCTATACAAGTGTAGTTGGGCAGATTTTAAATCTACCCCGAAAAGTTGCTGCGTCTATTGAAAAACAGTTCTTTCTGGATAGAACAAGTCCAATTAGTCAGCAACTTCTCGTATAACTCAGATTTTGCCTATCAAAAAAATAATAAGAACTGATATATATGAAAATACTCATCTGTTAACGTTTCGGAAACTAAATCTGTTTCTGTTCTCAAAACTTCTAGGCTAATTCCTTCTCAAGTGCAAATACCTGGTAAAGATGGTTTTCGTGATTGACATTAGTTAAATTATTTCAAATAATTTGAAATAAAAAAAATACGTTCAAACAATAATTTTGAGATATATTCACTAGATGTGAGACAAGCTGTGATAAAATCTAACATCTATCTCCGTAATGTTCACAAATAAAATTCAATTTATCAAAGCAGTAACGGTCATTCCAATAAAGCCCATTAGGACCAACTCTTGTAGCTTCGATGCAGCTTTCTGTAAGATTCTGCCCATCTGAAGTCTTGTTTGACGGTTCACCGGGATACCAATTGGTATAGACTATATTGTTGCCAGTCGACATCCAAACGAAACGGTTCATATCTTGGAGATTTGTTCCTGAGGTCCAAAAATGAGTATACTGTAAACCTATAATGAAAAATGTTTACTATTATCGGTTATTGCACGAGTGCATATATATTACCGATAATTACCGATAATTTTCCAAGAAAGCGTGATATCTAAAAATTGCAAGAGGTTATTTTCATATTTTGGCGAAAGTGTCCGAGTCCGAAGGACGAGGGTCTTTTACAAAATATGAAAATAACCGAATGCAATTTGTATAAAATATCACGCTTGAATGCAAAATTATCTGGTCATTTTTATGCACGAATGTAATTCATTGGAATATTTCACGAATAAAGAAATTCTCAAGGAAATGTTATTTTTTGTTCATTTATACTTTCCTCTATAGATTGTACGGAGTACTCACCTGAACCCGAAATGTTTTTCTATTTTTGAAGTCTATCTGACATTTATTTGTGTTGTTGACGTCGAGCGATACGGTATTGAATGTGTTGTTTTGGTGAATTGATATAATGCAATTACCGCTGTAATGACATGTACATGAGGGAAATATTCAAGAAGATCCTCACTCCTATGACAATATGTAATAGATAATGTCCATACCAGGGCCAAAGAATGATAAACTACTATACAGAAACGAAACGGTAACCTAACACAAACACTATTGTACCAAAAATATTTTTCATTGATCAAACTTTGGCACCTCCATGTACACTGAGAAATATGACAGACAATATATACCAACAATAGGAAACTACACCAAAAAAATTCAAGTGATATGCTTCAAATTAATTAGCTGTCTTCATCTGACTCACTGGAGCAAAAGCAATAGAATATTTCAGTAGAGTGATAGAGAACAATTTCCGCTCTCATTGGTTCACTTGGGGAAGGCGTGGCTTTCACCGAATATGTCATTGGATTCGCTGCTGTATAGTAGTTAATTATTCTGTGAGAATGTATGAACTATTCATGAAAAGCTCAATATGAGCCATATAATGAAATATGGAAAAATTAGTTATTCCTCAAAAAAAATCTCTGTCAAATGATTTTTAATGAGTAGTTTATTGAAAAACCAAAGGAAGTATGGGTACATATAGATCAAGGAAGCTGAGCAAATGTTATATCTGCCTTCAAGATCCTATATGAATGTTTTTGAAACAAACAACTTCCCGCAATATTTTTTTAGGGATAGAAAATGGAATTCCAATGTAAATGTGATTTCCCGTGGAATATTTAAGCAAATATATTCAAATTTTTCTATAATTTGAGTCAGAATTTCACATCGATACCAATAGAGACAAAAAGTTAGAGGGGCGGCTTCACACCCTGTATATAACACTATTCAAATTCCAACAGTCACAACTCTCCAATGATCTTATGAAACCATAACTTTATCAGATTGGGCTATAGGCCCCCGAATTGAAGCGACAGGTACTGAACATAATATCAAATCATGCGTGAAATGTTAGGGATAGTAATGTTTAGCCACGACACTTTCGTATATTGTACCCATTATACGTCTGTTTGCTCAAACTTAATAATACCTATTATTCACAAGTGAATAATGAGTTATTATTCACTGCTGTCAAATAATACTTCTGCGATTTAGCAATAATTATATATATTGTTTTGCTACAAACACTTTTTGAAATTCCATCGTGTGAACCACCAAATATTTTCGATTCAGTTTCGTACATAATTAATAAAAAAAAAGATCTAAGTAGCATATCTACACTGAGCTATCAGCGATTATCGGTATAGCTTTTGAATCCAAACAAATTCGACTCAATCCTGTGAACATTATTGTATGAAATATTTGTTAGAATAAACTAATAGTGTTTCTGGAAAAATGTATATGATGTAACAAAATTGTCGAACGAAAAACAATTCAACAAATCTGTTTGATAGTCATGGAGTATAATGGCTATTATTCTCTCGGTGATTTATAAACTCCACCTTGTGGATAATAGCCATCATTTTGAGCTTGTTGGATGATATACTATTATTTCACTATGTAATGAAATAATTCCTGGTGCTATATCAGATAAGCCACCCATACTCATAAATATTTCTTACGAAACGTACCTATTTCCTCTGCGAATTTTCCGAGTCGGTCATTTTCTGCATCATTCAAAATGCTCACCAATTCCATTCCTTGTTGTCGACAAAAGTGAAATGCCCCATAGAAATTACTCTAGAATAGAAAATAACTATGGATCAAGTCGACAAAACATAGCGTCAGAGATTAATCTGGCGAAGGATGCATCATTCATGAAAATTAACAGGAAGAGAGATACGGGTGTATTTTTTTATAAACAGATTCAAACGGAAATGAAGGCCTGTGATTCGAAGAACACCGCGTGACTCGAGGGACAGGAGATACAAATTAACAATAACTTTTAATTTTTGAAGTTTGTAAACCTCAGGAAAAACCTCCATCGGTAAGGAGTTCCAAAACTTCAGCTGTTCTATTGAAAAAAGATTCTTGAGAAAATTACAAGTTTGTTTCATTTCCATTTTCCTCAAATCAATACGGAAAGGAAACAATTTCTAGAAAAAAAGGTAACCCAAAAATATTGTTGAACATTATTCACAGACAAGAGAGAAAGCATATTTCTAAGCGACTATTCCCGTGTCTAGATTGTCAACGATCGGCGCTCCAAATAGACAGGAGAGTAGTTGGATATATTATTTATTTCGATTCGTGTATAAATGTTACACACATAACTATTGTTAGCTGATATTTTTGGGATAACCTCCTTCAGAAAAGTTTTGTTTTCTGTTTCCATTAATTTGGGAAATGAAATGCAAACAATTCTATGAAGAAGTTATGGAGCCATTCAACTGTCTAACTAAACAGTTGATTCAGTTGCACTAAAAAAAGAAAAATTACTAGAAAATTCAGTAAACATGCAAATGTATGAGATTTCAAATTTGTTCATTTGATACATTAAAAACAAATAAATTGATCCACCCGTTTTCATTGGGAATATCATAATGAGATCAAACAAAAATGGAAAATCGGATTATATTTCAAACATTCAATATTCGAAGGTGAACTTTTCTATCGTTTTGAATAATTTTTTTTCTGATTTTGAAAGAGAATATTCTTTCACCACTTTTGAAAATTAAAAAGTCTTCATTCTACCCGAATGAAAGTGAATGTTTGCCGAGAGGAAAGAAAAACATCAGTGATTGAAGAGAACCCGAAAGATAAAGGAAAGACGATAGAGAATGTTTCATTACATATACAGCGTATCTCCTTATACTGGGCAAAATAAATGTATTGACGAAAATCCGAAAAAACCTTCATTCCAATATCGAGGGGGGACACATTTTTATGCAAAAATTATTCGTGCAACTTCAACCCTGTGCTGGGGGTGGCAACGCCCCACAAATGTTCAAATGGAACGAAGGGGTTAGATGACTCTGAATTTGAAAGGGGTTTTCATGACTCAAAACACCTTTTTTCAAATCGAACGATTACTAAAAAAAATCATAAAGTTTCTAACAATCTGGATTGAAAGCCATGTCCTACATTTCTTCGAGAACTGCAAAAAAGAAATATCACCGAACGTCGACAGAAAACACCTGAAGTACAGCTTATCCAATCCATCTTGGCAAAGAACTAATAACGTATGTGCCCAGCAATTTCTGTCAAGTATACTAAAATAAAAAACACCTATTATATGTGTTCATTATGTTGAAATTTATTCGTAGAAGGCAACTGGAGAAGTATCTGTGCCATTGGGAAAATAAGAGATTTTTTTTTTTCAATTTGTATCGGCTCCTAATTTCCAAATTTTGTTAGGGAACGAAAAAATATCGCGAGCAAGACAAAAAAATAAAATAGAATAAATTTTTCTGCTTCAAAATTGAAGAACTTTAATAATTATTATTACATTCCATTGAAAACTAAAGAGCAGGATTGAATGTTACCCAAACAAACAAAAAAATTTCGCTTGAAATTTTTGGACTGACCGATTGTTTTTTCCTTTTTTTTTCTGGTTCAGTCGGTTCAGACGCTGGATCAAGCCGAGTAAAATATGAAAATAGAGTCCTCTTCAGGCTGTAGGTTCAAAATAAAATGCTTTTTTTAACTATCAAATTGCAATTTTTCTCGATAACACTTTAAAGAAAATCGACACTTGTCAGGCTTATCGAGGAAAAGTTCGAGAAATTTCTGACAATACTGCCATTGGATCCTTTTTGGCGCAGTATTGGAAAAACTAGACTTGTTACATTTGTGATGAGTATTGTGTATGCCGGTAACGATTTGAATATACTATGTATGAGTAGAATATGCTGTTGATTAGGTTAAATCAACTCGATTCGATTTAAAAAAAGTAAAGTTTCGAACCTACTTTACCTCCTGGCTACACCTTTCAAATTTTGCTCATGTCAATCTCTTTCACCTTTTTTTTGGATCTTGACTAGTTGTTGCTATACGGTAGCTCATAATTTTCTGTTATATATATATATATATATATATATATATATATATATATATATCTATAAATTTTGAGTTATAACCCCCCCCCCTCTTGACCTGATCCTGGATCCGCCACTGCTTTGATATATACTATTTCAAATACTGAACGCGGACCATACGTGTATTTACAATTATCATAGTATTGGAGATACTATTCAAGGTTTGGGTTTTGTTCGAAAAAATGCTGATCTCTCCTTATTAAGTTTTCAGATGTCAGGAGTAACTACTCCTACAAAGTTAAGTATCTTGATGGTAAGAATTACGATCATCATATTCTCTCATGGGAAAACCATGTGAAATCGTTTGCTAAGGCCCAGAAGCTTGGATTTCTATTTCGTGCAAAGAAATACTTCACTTCTCTTCAGGTTCCAACGATCTTCAGAGCACAGGTATGGTTGGGATATAGTTCTTATGAATGGGGCTCGGCACCAAGACATTCATTGAAGCTTCTTGATTCCAGTCAGAGAAAAGCAATCCGTCTTGTTGGTGATTCTTCGCTCACAGACTCGCTCACTTCGTTGGAGCATCGTAGAAAGATATCGATATTTTCACAACAGGTGCTCTACTGAATTGTCGTCAGTCATTCCATCCTTGGCAATATCTACACGAATGACTCGACGAGTACAGAATTCCCACCCCTTTGTTGTGAGCTTGGAGACCTGTTGAAATTCTCTTTGTCCATAGAACAGGTGAACTTTGAAACTCCTTGCCGAAAGAGGTTCTTCCTGAGGCTTGCAAACTTCAAACATTCAAAGTAAATGTTAATTCGTATCTCCTGTCCTTTGATTCACGCGGTGTTCTTTGAACATTACAGGGCTTTCCTTTCATGTGAATCTGCATATAAAAAAATCATGATAACTTATTTAATAGAAGTTATGCGA
The DNA here is from genome assembly GCA_032362365.1 of Zygogramma bicolorata. Lineage (NCBI taxonomy): Eukaryota > Metazoa > Arthropoda > Insecta > Coleoptera > Chrysomelidae > Zygogramma > Zygogramma bicolorata. The sequence continues at coordinate 5,965,163 of JAVJAQ010001667.1, read as the reverse complement.
AACCAAGAACTAATTAAATTTTTTATGACATCAAATATGTCAACGATACTAATAATTATACTTGACCATTAACACCACCAATAACATATAAATTGAACCATGTCTCAAAATAATTTTTGACGCGTAATCAGGTGAGCCAATGAGGAAAATTATACAGACAATGAAAGTAAGGCCATTTTGATCATCATATCATGGATACACCTCGTAATGATATAAATGTTAAAGAGAGAGTTGAGAAGTCCATTATGTTGGTGTCATAAAATTTATTACTTTGTTGTTGCTATACGACGTATATCAAGTTCCATTGAAGCAAACGTGAAAGTACTGAAACTTTAGCTAATTCGTTCTTTTTTTTGGATAGAATCGATGATTCTACTCATGGCTGGACACCATTGCATATTTCTGAAAATTACCTACCTACTGATAAAATTCGTTGAAATAATTGATTTTATGAAAAAAATACATTCACAACCTACTGATAGGTGTTAGAAACCGAGAGGTGTGAAATAAAAGGGATATATTGAATATAATATACATATATGGAACAAAATATATTCCTATCCTTATCATCATTTCATATACTTTTTTCCAATTTTCTTCCTATTACATTTTTTATGAGCTTGGAGACCTGTCGAAACTCTCTTTGTCCATAGAACAGGTGAACTTTGAAACTCCTCGCCGAAAGATGTTTCTCCAGAGGCTTACAAACTTCAAAAATTCAAAGTGAATGTTCATTTGTATCTCCTGTTCCTTGATTCACGCGGTGTTCTTTCAACTTTACAGGGTTTCGCTTTCGTGTTAATCTGTATAAATGAAAGAAAAATATTCGCAAACAACTTTTGGAACTGAATAATTGTCCTAATTGTCATTGAACGACTCGATGCTTCGGTTTTACTTTTCGAAACTGAGTGAGAAAAAGTTCATTGCGAAAAGTAAGGCGTTTTGATATTACTACCTTCAATATTTATTCTTATTGGCTAATAAAAAATTATAACACTCCATTCCAAATCATATTTTTCAAACATTCTGTATGATATAATAATATAACAAGTAATGCAAGTAATTTTCAATTATTAAATACCAATTTCGCTTTTTTTTCATTATAGAGAAAATGGATAATCAGGATAATGGAGATTCCACTCACCGTGAAGAGATTACTGAAATAGTACGTTTTTCCGGCATAATTGAGTATATTCGATGGTTTCTGTTTTTTAGGTTTTGAAGTAAACGGTTCTTCTTTAGAGAAACTGACCGTTAGCACATCGAACAAAAATACTCCGAGAATACAAAATTTCAATATCATCTCAAATGCTTATTCAGATATCTCTCACTAACAGGCACTGAAGTCGGGGTCCGGTACTTCCAATACTAGCATCATCAAGAGAGATAAGAAAAGTGCACCAGAAAAACGGGTTTTACTCTTGCAGGCACGCAAAAGACACTCTTCGAATCGATATTCGATATCCGAATAAAATCATCATTATTGGGAATTTTGCATATGAAGAGCACACAGGAAAAAAAGATGAAAGTCCATTGTTTAACAAATTTATTTGTATACAAAATATTTTTCCTCCCAAAAAGCTGCATCTTTTGCTACCAAAATGAACGGGAAGATGTAAAACAGTAACATAGAAAACGTGAATTTGGAAATAGTACATACTCGGGAAAAACGATGAAAGGTAATTATATTGCATTTCGAGGGAAATCTTCTGATCTGCTGGAGCTGAAGCATGTGTGTACATGAATAAGATAACTTCTCAGAAAGGACAGTTTTTTTTTTTGCTGAAACTGACTAGCCAATAAGCCAAATTTGGATTTAAAAACGCTTTCCCGATTATTAGTGATTTTTGGACATTCATCGTTTTTCCCATGTGCTCTTCATATGTTAACAAAGTGAGGAAATATTAATAAGTTGATAACTACAATTATTTTTTACTCGAAGAAGCTATCGTGAAGCGAAACCGGTGCAGAAGTTTCGTGAACCTTATTATTACGATTTATATTAATATGATATAATATAATATAATATAATATAATATAATATAATATAATATAATATAATATAATATAATATAATATAATATAATATAATATAATATAATATAATATAATATAATATAATATAATATAATATAATATAATATAATATAATATAATATAATATAATATAATATAATATAATATAATTTAATATAATATAATATAATATAATATAATATAATATAATATAATATAATATAATATAATATAATAGTAAACTTTATTCAATTGGGAATCCTAGAACAGTAGGTACCTATTATACATAACAATGAGAAATTATCAATCTGACAATGGCACACACTAGTGACAAACATGCGATGATAGATGGGATAAAAACCACAGTCGTGAGTAGGAACATAGGAAAATTGACAGATGAAATTAGCTTTTTATTAATTTCATAACTTTAGGTATTGGAATAACTATACTAACTTTCAATTTCTGGAGAATTTTTCCTGTTTCTAATGAAGTGTTAACAAAGTTGAGTAGTATAATAATAATAATAATAATGTTTATTTGTATATAGAAGGTAACGTGGTACAAAGAAAAAATATATAAAATGACTCACCACAAACAAACATAGAAGGACCCACTAAAACGTAAGTTGTGCGTGGGTATCCTATCAAAGAATGAAGTGATGTATTAAGTGCTTAAACTAATTATACATTAGAACTACTACAACTATGTATATATCGAATGGAGATTTTACATAAGTTTCTTCATATAAATTTATTTTTTTCTTGTATGAGATGGAAAAGTGAATGGAAACTGTGAGTAAATAATGGGGGAAGTATCGGATTATTATTTATATACACATATTCACACATATACATATACACTCATTAACAATTGAACCTCAATTTGGACTAATTTTCACCTGTTCATCAATAATCTGTGTATAATTTCCCTTTTTGTGTCAAATACAAACCTCTTGAATATTTTTTCAATAAGATTGAAATTATTAATCCTATATATGTATGTCTTGTACATTTCGGGTAAATAATTGAATATTTTGCAGCTTAGATATTTTTGTGTTTGTTGTCCTATACATTTTTTTGTTATTTCCACTTGTACATTGCCTTCATTTTTATTGCGTGTGTTGTAAGAATGTTTTATCGTTTGGAGAATACCTTTGTTTTTGTAGATATTTAAAATTACATTGTACACGTATAATTGTCTGATATCAAGTACTCCCGAATCTTCGAATATACGGTTAGATGGATAATCATGTTTTTTTGAATACATTATTTTAAGTATTTTCTTCTGCAAAACTTCCGCTTTTTTCAGATGTTTTTCCAACATACCTCCCCAACTAAGGATGGCATATTGAAGACGAGATTGCACCAGGGAATAGTAAACGGTTTTAAGGTAAGTGACATTCAGGAAGGTTCTTAGGTATTTGAATTTATATAACATATATCTGAGTGATTGAGATATTTGGTTAATGTGTTCATTCCACCTCAGATGAGGATCGATTGTAACACCAAGATATTTGATTCGGTGTGCTCTCGATATTTCCATCGTTTCACCCTGTTTTTTTATAGTTAACTTGCTATAATTTGGTAATCCGTTTTCGTAGCTTGCGAATGGTAGGAAGTGGATCTTTTCGAAGTTTATTGTGAGTGATTTATGATCGAACCAGTCTTTCAATTTGTTCATCTCGTATTCAACCTTTGATTTCAGACTTCCCCAGTCATCTGCTGTGAAAACGATGGCTGTATCATCCGCGAAACTGAATATGGAACCATCACAATTCATTGTGAGTAGGCTATTTATATATAGCGAGAACATAAGAGGGCCAATCACTGTTCCTTGTGGTATACCATAACTAATTTTTTCTTCTGAACTGAGAGTATTATTGATTCTCACTCTTTGCTTTCTATCTCTTAAATAACTTTCAAAAAGTTTTTGCGATTCACCTCTCATTCCAGAGTATTCTAGCACTTCCAAGAGCTGGGTATGGTCCACAGTGTCAAAAGCTTTGGCTAAATCCAAAAATATGCATATTGCTGGTCGTTTTTTGTCTATGTGGTCATATATTTCGGTAGTTAAGGCGCTTATTGCGTCGTTTGTTGAAAGACCATCTCTGAAACCGTATTGTTTATTAGAAATTAGCTGGCATTTATTGATAAACGATGTTAATCTTGCCTTGAGTGCTTTTTCAAAAACTTTATTAAAACTTGTCATCAGCGATATTGGCCTATAGTTGCTGACCATTTCCGGATCTCCTTTTTTCAATATTGGCGTGACTATTGATTTCTTAAACGCGTCCGGACACTGACCTGTTTCGAATATATTATTTATTAATAGGGCTAGTAGGGGTGTGATTTCTGTTGCAATTTCCTTCAGTTCCTCCGCTCTGATACCATCGAATCCTGGCGCTTTCTTATTTTTCAAGGACTGTATGATTTCTAAAATTTCTAGTTCAGTAACCGGTGCAAGAAAAAAGGAATTTGTATTACGTGCTTGTCTGAGAATTTCTGGTGGTGGCTTTGTTATTCTTTCAGCAAATCGTTTCCCTATATTTGCGAAGTCAATATTGAATATATCTGCCTTAGTTTTATCATTTTTCGCTTTTTTTCCATCCTCTCCTATTATTTCGGCTATTGAATTTTCTTTTTCAGGAGTGTTGATATTTTTTACTATTTCCCATAGTTTTTTTGAGCTATTTCGACTATTATTTATTTCGTTTTGATAATACTTTTCTTTTGCCGTTTTTATGAGTCTGTTTGTATATACTCTATAGTCAACGTAATTCTTTTTTTTTATTTCATTATGCGGGTCCTCCTTATATTCGCGAAACAAAGAGTTTTTGTGATTGATAGAAATTACAAGCCCGTTTGTTACCCATTTTTTCCTTTTGAATTCTGATCTTCGTATTTTTATTTCTTTTGTATTATGTTTTATTATCCTGCTTATAGTGTCAGTCAAATAGTCCGCCTGTTCGTCTGTAGTTTTCAGCCTCATGTACATTGACCAGTCATGTTCCCTAATATTTTGTCTGGATATATTATAATTCACGTACTTTTTCGTTTTAGTTCCTGTTGGTGCTAGCACAATTCTTTCGATCGGAATTCCTAATATAGTACTTTTATGGTCTGTTATACCGGTGTCATAAACTCCCGAGATACATGTGTCTTGTATATTTTTACGGGCTTTTAAGAATATATGGTCTATACATGTTTTTGACTCACCTTGTATTCTAGTATTTGTATTTATCATAGAAATGTAATTATGTTCACTCATATTATTCAAATAATCCGATACTATTTCTGTTTCACTATTTATATCCAGATTCATGTCTCCTATAATAATTTGGTCATCTGTATTTAAGTTTTTTGTTTGTTCCAGATATTCCTGTGAATTCGTTACAAAGTCATCTACTTTAGTGGATGGAGACCTATACAGTGCTGTTATCAAAATGGACTTTTTATTGACCTCCAATTTGGTTTGAATTGATCTACACTCAGCGATATTCACAAATTTGAAGCTATATTCGATGTTTTCTTTTATAAACATAATAACTCCATCATTTTTATTAAATCTTCCTTCACTATACAACATTTGATAGCCGTCTAAGTGGAACAAATCTTTACAATCATGAATATGGAATGTTTCAGACAAAATTATCAAGTCGAAGTTGAAGGTTAGTTGGCTTAAGAATATTTTGAGTTCATCGAAATTTTTTCTGATACTTCTTATATTCTGGTGGAATATTTTCAGGCCTGTTTTAACCATAATATCATTCATTTCCGCTACATCACAGAATTCGAGAGTTTTTATTGGTTCGTAATTGCAATGTCTCATGAAATCCATACTAATGAATAATAGCTCTTTCAAAAATTTTCGATGGAGATATTGAAAACAACAATTGAATTAGGTTAATAGCATCTGTGATATGAGTTGATGAATGAATTATTGGACGAACATGTGAAATTGAAACTTACAAAAAAAAAATATTGATAGAAGAAATGTGTTGATTATTACCGTATTGAACTCTCATATGAAATATTATATTGATGCTATTGTTTATTGATTGAGCGTGTCCTCGGTTTCTCCTGTATTGGCTTCTGGACCTGAGTCGGTTGCGGTGGTTTTCTTGTTGAAATCTTCGGTGTACTTGGATCTTTTTTTGGTTCAGGATTTCTTGTTACTGTTGTCTCAACTATTGGGGTAGATGGTGCACTATTGTGTTTGATTTCTGGGTATTCTATTTCTAGGTCCTCGATTCCGTAAGCAGTCCCATCAACAATCAGTTTATTCCGTCGTATGAAGCAATCTTTATGTTTTCCTTCGTTCTTAGCCAAAAAAAGGTGTTTTTGCAGTATTTTTCTCTCACTTCTCTGTGCCTGGGTTAGATCATGTGATATGGATATGCTTTTTCCCTTTAACTTATTACAGTTCTTCAGAATTTCACTCTTCTTTGGATACGATTGAAATTCTATTTTTATCGGGCAGTTTTCAGATTTTCCTATCGGATAAACGTCGCTAAAGTCACTTTCTTTAACCTCCACGCCGAGTAGGCTTATGAGATCTTCACACAGACTCTTTGCATTGATTTCTTCTTTTTTCTTATTGAGTCCGAAGATCAAAATATTTTTCTTGTTTTGGGGCCTCTTGATGTATTCTATTTCTTCTTTCAAGTTTTTGTTTTCTTTTTCTAAGTTTGATACAGTGTTTTTCAGTTTTTCAATTTTCATGAGGAGCCTGGTTTCACTTGCCTCAATGCAATTTTTTATTTCTGTACGGTTCTTTATTACTTCTTCATGGATTTTCTCAATCGCTCTTTCCAATTCTGTCATCTTTCTTGATACTGTCGTGCGTGGCCACCTTTACGGCCCGGGGCTCCTTATCAGTAATTTCTTGTGTACCTGTTGTTTCCGTTGTTATTGTTACCAGATGTATGTGTCCCATCACCCGAAAAACATGTTTCATGTTTCAATACTTTATTATTTACACAAGACATAATCAATTAGCGTACTACTGACATTCGTAATTCTAGTTGGTTCATAATTAATTGTTCCACCCCAATAATATTGATTAAATTTTTGGGGTCCTTGGTGCATTTATTATTGATATCTAGGTAATTTATATTGAAATCACTTACTAATACAGATTTGTTTGTTCCATCAAAGATTTCTTCACCCCAATTCTCAATTTCTTCAAAAAATATGGTTGAATCGGAATTTGGTGATCGATAAAGGCAGCCAATTGTCCAGTTAGCATTCACTATTCCCACCTTGACAAACTAACACCAACAAACATTTTGAAAATTCTGAAGTCGCAGCCATTAAGACACCTCCAGTGTGTCTAGTCTTCAAATCACAGCGAGTGCCGCAAACAATTGTTAAACGAGCAAGTAATTAGTAATAGTAAATTCTTACGGGTATGAGGTTTGCAGCATCAGTGGAAAATTAGCACTCCATGCGAGTTATACACTATACTTTATCTACAGCTATAACAGATAATAGAGAAATTATGTAACGAATAACATGAACTTCAAGTTTAATGCCATTCAAAATTAATAATGTAATGAAAACTACAACTGTAATGCAATAAAGTCATCGTTTCATCCGGAAAGGAAATGAATGTACCTCATTGTCCTATCAAGAACAGTTAAGATAAAGAGCAGTTTTGTATCATAGCCGTGGAAAACATGAATACCTGGGAAATGATGCAAACGAATCAAAAACAAAATGTGAAGAATTTCATGGTCAAACAAGCCACGGAAGATGCGGACACTCTAATAATATAATCAAAACAACGATAAGTGTTTTATTAGCATTCGATTATGTTATAGTTGTCGGTGAGGATGTTGATCTTCTCATTCTTTTGACAGCTCTATCTACGCGATCAAACATGTATACTCTGGAACCAGAAGAAGTATCATAGACATAACAGCCTCAGATTTTATTTTATTTTATTTTTGCACGCCTTTATGGTGTTGTAACCTTCTCCCTCATTTTGGAGAATGCAAGATCCCTGAGTGGTCACAGAATGTTACTCAGAACGTTCAATGTTTATAGTGAGTTACCAAAAATAATAGACGGAAATGATGTTCCCCGTATATTCACTTCCTTAAATTTTTCAGGCAGGTTGTTATCATAAAAAATATACGTTCTCATATCATAGAGGTTTTTTACTAATTGACTTTAATGTGTTTTCGCCAAAATAGCACAAATTATGGAAATAAGGTTCGGTACAAAACTAACATGAGAATAAAACGATAAAATGCTTTACATATGGACAGTATAATCGAAAACTCTATACTTGCTTCCTATCAGGTACAAGGAATTTACCGAGATGAATCGTATGTGCTTCAAATGAGTTAATGGATTCATCTTCCCTCGTATCAAATGATAAGAAAGAAGTTTCATATGACTACTCAAAACAACAAGAAATTATAATATAACCTTGCAAGCGACTAAACTATGATAACTGATTATTAATAGCAATTATCGTTCTAGAAGCAAAATATGGAAGGTTGGTTCACAACAATAGTGGCTATGACATCTGCATTACGTTCTCCGAATGAATCCAAATTTTAGCAAAGTTTTCCAGGCATTCGAAAATCTGAGCCAGAGATGATTGCTAGAGCTGGAACACGCTTCCTTTTTTGATTATACAGTTATAGCGATGTGAAAGGTGAAATAAGCATGTCTTTGAACGACTACATGCTAGAATAAATTCAATAAATGCATTTTTTCGAATGCAGATGTAGCAAACATTGCTTTGTTAATTCCTCTCAGATATACTCACTAAAAACATGATGATTTGTAGCCTTGTAGGTGAGCAAACCCCTAGAAGAAGTAAGCTGGTATAACATCGTTCTCTTTGAGGTATTAGGCTTTGAATACTACATTGCGTAGTGATTTAAGGGCAGAATTTGAATATTACCAAATTTCTATATAAACAGTTTATTGAGTAGTGGATGCACTTCTATTGTAGGCAGATTTTGAGTGGTTGGAAGAATCAGACATGCCTTCGACTGTTTCTGAATTTTTTTCTTTATCCATTAATCTTATTGTCATGGTTGAGTTGCCTCTCAGAAATCTTGGAATTGTTTTCGATATGATTTTCAAACTCTTTTCGAGGAGCATTGCGGTTTTGGTTGTCCAAATCCAGAACATATATTCTGCTTCATATTTGCGTATAGTTAAAAAGTGGTACACTAGAAAATCGCATTTCTTGAGTAACTTTTACTGAAATGTATCTTCAATGACTCAGTCTCCGTTAGACGTCTGACCACTATTACATTAATACGATAACGTACATGGATGTGGTAATTCCCCACAATCATGTTAGCTTCATTGAATGCCCATCACAAAACATAAAAAGCATTATTGAGTTTTACAATCATTCGCGAAATGAGGATGTGGAAATATTATTATTTCTTTGTGCTTTCGGTCGCCAATATTCTTTTGATCAATGGTCAGAATGAAACGGAATTCACTTCTGCTGTTTTAGTGAGAAAGAAGCAAACGAGTTATCTAAACTTTGGAGGAAGTAGATATTATATTCAAACTGTCTTCAAGGTACGTGGTATTTTGATATTTTTCATGCAACAAGCACAAATATTTAACTAATGATCTTTTGTGTTAGTTTACTAAACAACAAAGTCCATTATTTTATGTGATTGATTCATATTCGTCGTTTCGAAGAACTATTTATGAATACAACTTTTATCGGTGGGGTAATTTGAAGAGAACATCTTATATAGTTCATTTGTGAATATAATAGTTATCTGAAAACGTTATACAGTGCTGGATTAAATCACCTCCTTGTTAGTTGAATTAAATGATTGTCTATGGATGATCGGACAAAAATTATATTGAATATTTCCAATCTGCTCGATTTGAAAGTCGTATAATTGTAGTAGTTCCATTAATGACAATAACGATACAACAAATCATCATGAAACAATTTGTCCAGTCTAACATCTGTCAGATAACAACTACTACTGATTTAGCTGATGTATCAAAATCGCATTATATGAAGGCAAACATTCTAGGAAAATCCATTTCCCACGAGTATGAGTGAAGAAATCAGTACTCATACGAGTGTGAAATGAGTGAAATGAGTTATTCGAGAAAAACAGTTTTGAGCTTCAAGAGGTTCATCAACAGCCATTCATACATACTTCTATCTTCGACGGCAGCCGCTCATCCTTCAGGCAGACGATCCTTATTGATGCCAAATTGGTATTGAAAGAATAGTTGTTTATGATATTCATTTATATTCGATATTGATATACTGGATGTAACGATGTTTCAGAATTCTATCTACAAAAACTTTACCGTCAATATGCCCTTCATTTTTGATGATTCGATTTTCAACTAACCAACCACAATATTCACCAACACCAGAAATGTTTTATATCGTTATTTCAGGCAAACTATTTTGGGGCATGGCAGTATTGTAAACAGCAAAATATGGAACTACTGAGTATCGAAACTCAGGCTGAAAATGATCGAATTGGACTTTATTTAGTCGAAAATGGTGAGTTTCCTATTTTCAACTCCAACTATTTGATTGGTTGATATATAGTTACGATATTTCTGAGAATGAATCTTCTACGGAATACATCAATATATAAGGTTTCACAAGTTGGGACTAAAAGACAAATCCATATTTTTCTGTTTTCACAAAAACATATTCGTTACAACGACGTAAAGTTAATAAAAAGACACGGATGGATACAACTGCTGTTACTAATTCTCAAATAAGACGTCGAATCAATAAAAAAGAAGTGGACAAAATTGTATAATTCTTCTGCAAATTTGTTGATGTCAATTCAACACTCAATTTTTTTTTCAAAATGACATCATGATTATTCAATATACATTATCCGACTATTCGAATTACTTAGAACCTTATAAAGAGCACAGAAAGAGAAGTATAAACCTATATTATAAAAGGAAAACTGTTCCTTCGAACATATTCTATGAAATCACATTGTGAAATGACAGATACCTGCAATATTCATTTATTGATTAACATATTATGATAATAATAACCATTTTATTATTGATCATATTCTCTTCGTGCGATCTTCCGTAGAAAGTTATAATAATAATGATAGTTTTGATGAAATATAAGTATTTAGTTGAATATAAGTGTTCAGCGACTTCCGGAGGCTGATTCCTTCATGTCGAAGACTATCGATTCATCCTCTCCATGACTCTAATTTTTGGCCACTTACGTTATTACGTTACTTTATTATTGAATTGATTTGCTGCCCCTTAGCGATATAGCATGCGTTATCACAACGAAAACCGTCAAAAATCAAACTCAGCAGAACAGGGCTCGGTCCTTGCAAATCAAATGTTCTACGAGTTTCATTGTCGTAGTAATGGAAATTGTCATTATCTGTTTTTGGTCATTTTCTCAAGAAGGTACCTCAATAGTTCCGTTACCACTTCAATCCTAGAAGCGTTCAGCCTTCCTTGGCATATACACCTTTTCGTTTGTTTCTATCCTGATATTCTATTCCAGTGGTGTGATGAATAGTTGAACAAGTTCCCAGCGACAGAAATCATGTGCAATGTGACTTTTTGAAAGTCCACAAAATGACAACTTCCGCGGGGAAAAAAAAGAATGCTAGCTCTATCTTTTACAAGGACACCAGCTTCCTCATTATACTTGATTCCCTATGACCTCGCACTTAACAATTATTGAATGATGCTGGTCTTACTGAGTTCATTCTCAGCCTTCACACTGATGTTTTTCTTCAGGTTTAACTTACGGTCATTTTTGGACATCGGCTTCAAAGCACGCAGACAATAAAAGATGGATATGGCTGGCAACTGGCAGAGATATAGTCTACACGAACTGGTACTGGTCCGAACCGAATAATATCCCGTTTCTTGCAGAGTATTGCATAGAAGTTAGACACGAGGGCACCAGTGGATTCACCTGGAATGACTTGAATTGCATGAACGAACTGTTTTTCATATGCGAAGCTCCTTTACAATGTCGATGTTAGTCAATATGGAATCAGTTTTTCACTTTGATGATCAGTTTTAAAATTTTGATGGTGATAAAATAAATTTCTTCAAATGAATTCATTTTGATAATACGTTTTTATTGACGTTTCCCAAAGATATGTTCAAGTGTCCACTTTGCTTTCACTTCATCCTGATGATCTATAACAAGTAACTAGGAAACTACCCCTTGAAGAGATTTCCTCCAAAGAGACTTCCACACAAAGACAAAAAAGATAATACTGTACGAGTGGTTATTAGAGAAGTGCCTTTTCTATCGTATCCATTCTCGAAGCACCAGGCAGAACGCATCAAAAGGGGAGCAAACATGAAGAATGTTCTTATACGAAAGCAGTGAGATGAATGTTTTCATATTCTGGGATGTGTACACGGCCTCGCAATTGTTTTCAAACAATGACTTGACAGTGGTGGAAACACTAATGGCAAAAAAATTACAACGGGTGCCTTTACAAGATGGATGCCTCTATTGACAAAGCGGAGTGCAAAAACAACAACCTACCTATAACGAAATATTGTGAAAAATTTGGTACTTACAACGACAATGATGGAAATAATTGTTTGCCTGGACAGAACGTGTGTACAAGTTTTGAAATGGCAACATAATATGTGTTATACAATATACAATTGTGTGAACGGTCTTATCTTATCAAAAGATTTTGTATTTTAAATCATTCAAATCGCTGTATTTGAAATGGTGGCTCCAATCTACACCCAGATTCAAAAGTTGTCCCCAGGTGAAATTTATTCGTGAAATTAAGAATCTTTATTCTCAAATAGAAATTGCAACGGTAATTTTCATTACAAATCAAATAATCTTAGACACATGACTCCTGAGAATTGCAATTGCGCGATAGATGTTATACATTTTTTTTGAGGGTTCATCCTGATTTCAGGAGAAATTTCTTCTTGAAAGAACATAATATTGTTTGAGGGGCAAGGAATGATAGTCATTTTCCGCATGAAGTTCGCAGCATTCGCCTACGGTTCATGCTGCTAATCATACGAGTTTGAAATTAGCATTCCATGCGAATTATGCACTTTACTTCTACGAATATAACAGATACTAGCGAAATGATTCAACACACAAGGTGAACTTCAAATTTAATATCATTCAAAATTTCCATTAAGGTGCAACCATATGAGTAAATAGAGCTGTCATTGCTTGACATTTCAGAGGAGACCTGATTCATTATGTGATGATAACTACAACTGTAATACAATGCATTGTGTCATCAGGTAGAAAAATGTAAATGATTGAAACAAAAACGAATCATTGGATCATTGAAACTGAGTAATGGAGATATATACATATATATCGTATCGCAGTCTGAGGTAATGGGTGAACTCTCTGTTTCTGTTCAAGTTTTCGAACTTTGATTGCTTCTTCTTCAGGAACGTTACATAATTGAACATGATTTGAGATACAAAATACAATATTCAGTGGATCTACTTACGAAATGTGGAGATTATACAGCAATGGAGCTACTTGAATATTAATTTTCCACCACAATGGTAAATAAAATAGTAACTAGATAAGTTATGGTAAAAAATTCACGTCGAAATCAATAATGAAAACATACATTTTTTTGTGTCAATAACTAATTATGACTGACACTGATGGTAGGTATACTGATATGAACATTGTAAACTAGTTGATCTACAGTGAGAAAGCATAATTTCTCTAGTTACTGGATGGTTTCATATGTGTTTTTCTTATCTAAAGGTAGCAAGTAGGTTTATATGACGTTTAGACCATCAATATTTTTCATTGAGTTGACTCAATTAGAATCTTTGTAGACGTTTAACATTTCTAAAAAGAGCAATCATTATTATTTAAGGGATCTAATACTGTGACCTTATCAAAAGTAAATACATGATCAAGATCATTAGTATGTTTTGCTAGTGTTCAAACATATTTTAAAATTATCACTTTTGCCGTGTATTCATAGAACACCAGGTATTTTGCAAAATAGTGGAAATCAGTAAAGAAGGTAAAATATTTTCAAGAAGTGAATTTGTTAAGAAAATAAAAGTAAAATCAAATCCTATAATAAAGCTACAGTAATACATTATATACCTGATTCCGCGAAACTTTCTCGCAAGTCTCTATAGTGCAGGGAAGGCTATTATGAGTGTTGGTTCGAATCCGGCGTCAAGAGCCTTTGTTTTTTTTTTCATTCGTTTTGTGAGTTTTCCTAATTTCGGAGCATTCTATACTGTACCTCCTTTTTATCTTTAGTTCCTCAATGAATTTCATCCGTTAGTTTCATTAAAAATGACTTGTTATTCGAGGGAGCCGAAAAAATCATATGTATAACATGGCGGTACAGATCCTTTTCCTCCCTCCAATGATTACTGAAATGATAATCTTCATTCTCAGGAGGTAAAGTAGCACTGGGCAGATCATCTAAGGCTATGATCGGCCCAGAACCCTTCTGCGGGGTAGCGAAAGCGAGCATAAAGACATCCATAAATTCATGGATGCAAAACGAATCGAAAGATTGGTGGAATAAGCTCCCTGGAATGAGACAGGCCAAAGAGTTCATAAAGGAACCAGCGCCCAGATTCACGGAAGACCTGCTCAACCACAACCGTAAGGTTGTAAAGGTAGTTGTGGGTCTACTAACAAGGCATAGCCGGCTCAGAAAACAAATGAGCAATATTGGACTGACAGAAGAAACCCAATGCAGGTTCTGTCAAGAAGAGGAAGAAACCGCACTGCATGTGCTCTGTGAATGCGAAGCGATAGCAAGGCTGAGACACGCAAGATGTGGAGAGGAGAAACCAGAGGCTGCTAACTATATGAAGGAGTCAGTGTCAAGGCTATGGAATCTCATCAAAGAGATCAAGCTAGACAACGAGCTCTAACAGCCAAGGAGCATCACAGTAGATATGAAAAGGTCGCAGTGAATCAGGCCATGGGCCAGCTTCCTGGTAATATAATCTAATCTACACTATAATTTCCTCTATCAGTATTTTGCTGTTTTTTTCCAATATATTTCTTATCACACTTACCACAAGGAATACAGTAAATTATATTGGATCTATGTAAAACTAATTATTTGTCCTTGAGAGTTCACTAGTAAAACTCTAGAACATGCTGGGCAGTAAATTGACTGATTCAGTAGATATGCTGACCTGTTTTCAAAAACGAAAATACATAGCTCATAAATATTCACTCTTACACCGATAGGGTGTTTCAGTTCTTCGAATGCCGTTCTACACGAGTTTCTCCACCTAATCTGCAATTACTCGCAATGCTATGCCTATTTACAAATCCGTATAGCAAATGACAATGTAGGATCCCGTACCACAAACCTAACAAGACCTCCCTACAACAGTAATGGGACAGAAATCTCAATGCGTAACCATTTTTATGTATTTTCCTAGAGGGAGTGTCAATATGTTGTATGCATGTGATTTTATAGTCAATTGTGATATCTGATAATTTGGTTGTTTCACAAAATTCTACATGGAAATCATTATTCTCAAAAAAAACTGAAAATATGATACCTATTTCCATTTTGCTGTTTTACAATCATTACTTGCGAATACGATTACATAGGCTGATTATAGGTCATGAAAATAGTTAAGCAAATCATTTATGATTTTTAGTTTATCAGGGATAATTCCATATTTTAGAAAAAGGTATATCATACCCTGTAAATAAGTTTCTACACTTCTCATATTCCCTTGAACGATCTTGATTAACTTTCATTCCTGTGCCTGAAGATTCGATGCTATATTGGTTCTCTACGGATATATCACCTTTCGCATTCAACTTTTTATCCCTTATTTCCTCTAACATTCTCTCGTCCCTGCATAGTACTACATCAATACCTAATAGAGAGTATTTTCCAATAAAGCGGTCAGAGTTTGGATGCTTCATGAAAATCAGTTTCGGAAAGGAAACACATGAAGGGGAAAGTTTATTTCATCCTCCGAGATCTTGGAGTTATTACTTTTCCCCAGACACTGATATACATCAGCGAAATTTCAATCATTGGCAGATATCGAAGGGGGATTTGAGTCAATATCATACAGGCTGTCTCGATTCCAACTCGAGCTAATACATATACGATTGTGGATGTTGCATCCGAATAATTGGAGCAAACCATTCACAAACAATTATATCCCTTCGCAAGCAAATATTCACTTATCAACAACATTAATCTTTTTAATATTCTGAAATCATGAATTGTAATTTATTATTAATTTTCGATCATCATTATCCAAATCACTACTAAATTCAATCTACACGATTTTAAAAACCAAATATTCTGTTGAAAAAGCTGAACGATTTGAGTATATGTTGTTTGAACGTTATTCAAGGAGGAAAATATTAGGAAAGAGCAAAATTGACTGACCATTTTGTCAGTTAGTTATCGAATTCATTGTCAATTTAGTATGACAGATATAGTTTTCTATGATCTATGTTGGACTACTTTGAAAATATATATTTCATCAATCGAGTATGGTGTTAATATTTGGGCGAGAGCGCTTTCACGAAGATAAATCAATATTTTGGCGAATGCGAGGGGTTCCTGATCAATATAGAAACCAGAATGATCCGCTAAACAAGCAGAAATTTTGGTGGAATCGACAATAGTAGCAATATGGAGCAAAATAATCGGGGGTAAAGAATCATAGAGATTGTGATATGATGGTATGCTGTTAAATGAGCTATCAATGATGAGTTGAATTCCTGCTGATAACCGAAGATTTGATGATTGTCATACAGACAAGGCCTTGCTCAATCGCTTGTTAGAATTGTTAAGGCATCCGTTTCATTGTCATCTCAGTGCTTGGTAGAGAAGGAAAGTAATATTTACTACTTGGTGGTGCCAAGCAAGATGTATCAATTGATTCGTAATTCAACTAATACTGCATGTTATAACTCCGTTGTTTTGATTTCAAGTATTCGATTCAATTCAACCAGTCATTTACCTGAATCATTGCTACTCTATTAACATACTTACAGATGGAATGCAGTTTTTTATTATAGAAAGGCTAGTTCATTCAACATATTACGTTTCCGTAGTGAAGCTGAGATTTTCATTGGCCCTATTAATGAAAAAAAAAAGGTAGTTTTGGTTCGTATGCTGATTTTGGCGACAGTGTTATATCCGGATTCTTTGAATTTTTCTGCGTATTCTAGTTACCAGAAACGGTAATCAACTGATCGAATCCCGTTTCAAACTCACAAGTGTCAACAAACTCTTTCAAACTGGACCTCTAACACCTCCTGCCAGTTGATGGTCAAACATCATCAACCGAAGCCGTTCAGAAACAGTATTGATGCAGTATTTCTATGAAATACTGCATCAACAGTAAACGAGAATTTTTGGAAACGCCTTGGACGTAAATTATTTTGTACATATTTTGTAGCTCAAATATCTAGTTGATATCCTGTGATTCTCTCTGTTCACTGTATCACTCGTGCGTGTATGTATATAAGTATTTATAAATTGAAATAGTTTGTAACATATTCCTATTTGATAGTTCATAAGCATAACACATCGTGTTGCACATCTGAAACTGACCTGCATCAAGCAAATTTTATAGAATCAACCTATTTTCCCACCATATTAATGCTATATTGTGAAGGGTAGCAAACGAGTCAGTCAAAAAAAATACCGATCTGATTTCATCAAGATACCTGTTTTCACGAAACTTTAGCTGTAAGAAAAAAAAGAGCTTCTAATTCTTATTATTATTATCAGGGAAAATTAAAATCTTATGAAAAAACAAATTCGACTGACTGTTTTGTCAGTTATTTACCATATTTTTTTATGAATTTGGAGCTTGAATTAAATAATATATTACCAGTTTAACTTCCTTTTTCGGAAGAGACGTCCAACATAGACATATATCCAATGAACAAATAGACATATATCAATTCAATAAAATGCAAGTAGCCTCTTTGCGATTTCTTTCTGTTACTTGCTCATCAAAATCTCGAATTATACGAAACCGCCAAAATCAGTTTGAAGGGAATTCAATCCCAAACGTTGTTGAAGTTTTAATGGAAACAATGTTGCATCAAGTTATTTTCATTTTTCATCACCTAAAAGGTTATCACCATATGAAAGGTTCGAAATGTGAACCATTGAGTTCCATACAAAAGTATAAGCAATTTTCGAACTGTTGTCGCACATTTCTCAACATTTCTGTAGTCACTGCACGATACTCCATAACAATTCTCCTGCGTAGATCATCAAGAGAATTTGGCTGTGTGATATAAACTTTGGATTTCAACTGACCCCATAAAAAATGTCTAATGGTGACATATCAGGAGATCTAGCCGGCCATTCTATTGGTCCTCGCCTTCCAATCCATCTTCCTGTGAACTAATCTAAAAATTGACGTAAAGATGCAATAAAATGTGGAGGAGCTCCATCTTGTTGGAAGGTGAGCTGACCTTCAAGTATACTATCATCGTCTCCAAGTAACTGAGTGAATCTGGGGTTCGCAGATGTATCAAGAAGTTCAAGATACGTTTTTCTACCGACAATATGAACTCCCAGAATACCAGCCCAAACATTCAATTTCTAGGGAGTTTGTGAATGAGTTTTCCTGTACCAATGGGGATTTTCGTCACTCCAGTACCTGCATTTGTGCCTGTTCAAATAAAAAAAAGATTCGTCAGAAGAGCACACATTGTAAAGGTAATTATTATCACCAATCAATAATTGACTCATGATTTCACGAAACTCTATACGTCTGTCAGGATTATCTTCACTTAATTCTTGTACATTCTGCATTTTATGAGAATGGAATTTTGCTTCTTTCAGAATTCGATGTACGCTGCTTTTAGAAACTCCAGAAATAGTCGCAAGTTGTCTTAAAGGTTGAATGTTATCCATCACCACTTGTCCTACAACTGCAACAGCGACCCCTTCATTTCTCAACGGCCGTTCATGTTTTTTATTCAGCATTGATCCAGACTCCATGAACTTATTCATCAATAGAATCACGAACTGGTATGATGTGGTTTTTCCTGGGGGTGAGGGGGTTGACAACACAATGATGATGTTTTTGGTGAGAGTGTTCCCCGTTGAAATAAAAATCGACGGGTCTCAGCGATTTTCATTTTTTTCACAATTTCGGAGAGTAGGGGGTGAAAAGTTTTAGCTGGGACACACTGTATATTTCTATGTTTGTACTTATTGATTGAAGAATAAATATCATTATTGATACTATCAATAATACGAAGAAAAATACAAAGGAATGGAATTCGGAAACAGTTCGGCCCTTTGCCTCTTCCCCAGCTTCGCTCTCACACGCCCCATTCCGAAAACTACCCGAGCCGGCTCTGCGCCACCCTCGCGCACGTGCCACCCCCGCGGCCGGGCCCGACTCTGTGCCCATTGCGCAATTTCTGCACCTCGCGGGTGAACGCCTAACTGTGTCGCGCGAAATAGGACACTGGTGTCGTCGTCTTGGTAGCCCGCCTGGCCAGAGCTGCTGCTCGAGCCCTTCCGAATTCCTGGCAAAATAAGTGCCGCTCGAGACTGTGCGTAACAACGCGCCCGCCGACTAGATTGATCGACGAAGACGGGATCGTCGCTACGATGGCAACCCTCTGCTGCGGGCAAGCGGCTATTTGAACGATCAGAGCTCGTCGATAGATCCGGTGATACGTTTTCGTTGCACGACAGGTGAGATTATTTATAGATGCGCACGATTTTTTCTCGTATTTCTATATTTACGTAAGGTGTTCTCGCGACGTTTGGCCCGTGCCCAGGTATTCAGGACGAGAAGTGCTCGTTCGTTTACCTAAGAGTTCGGGGTTATTGAAAGCGACGAAATTTTAATTGGCAATGAGGAGTGTCACGATAATGGTGTAGAATGTTTATTTTCTTGATCACTTTCGATTAGGACGGTAACGCACACCGGAACGTTTGTAGATTTTAAATGGATAAATGTGCGAGGATTTCCTGTTGAGCTCTGTTTCGGTTTGGTAAGTAGAAGTAGGTAGCATGATGAGAATCGTAGAATCATTTCTCGTTGAGGTGTTCCATGTTCCATAAGAACTTTTCCTAAATGTAAAAATACACCACGCAGAAAGACACATGTTTGCAGGTATAATAATAATAATGTACATTTCAGAATCAGGAAAAGAATATACAGAACATGATAAAAATTAATGTAAAAAAATCTCAGAAGCCTGAAAGCTTGTGCGTGAGTATATGTCTGTTTTTCACTAGTATAGGACTATTGAAAAACAGACATATACTATAAAATACATGTCAATACAATAAAATCTTCTCTAAAGACTAAAAACAACAGTACGTTTCAGTATTCTACGCAATAAGTGAAATGTCAAAATTGTTAAGGTTTGTCGTCATTTCAGGTATATAGTACCAAAAAAAATGATACGTAACTTTCAAATAACATCATAATTCGCGGTGAAATTGTTGTTCAGTTAGAGGGAAACAAAATAATATTTTTCTATGTTCTAATAGCAAAACCAATGATGTACAAGTGACCCGATGCCAAGAATCTGGATATTTAAGCAAATTCATTCAATACCCCTGTCCAGCTTCCGTAGTATTTTCTCAACGATGTTTTCGGACATTTCAAGATTTTCTTTATCTGAGATCAGAAGTATCAGAGACTTGAATACAAACTTGAGAGAAGGAGAGTTGTGTACTTTGCCCGTGCTCAGATTTTACTATAATCATTTGCGATTAAGATAATCTAGGATAGTGTTTTTGTACCTATTTGTGGAAAGAACGAAAATCCAGACGAAAATACTGTCATGCGCATTAAACCAAGTGAGGATTTGCATATTCTTCTTGATCATAATGTTTTCAATTCCATTGGTGTGCTATTGTTTGAAAACATTCTAATGGTAGCAAATACAAAAGTTCTTCCATATTCTGTTATAAATACAATACATCTCGTATTTGATTTTCAGCTGCACACATTCCTCTTTCAATATAATGATGAGTAGTTGTCAGAATTTTGATTTTTCAACATACCCTCGCCTATGAATATGAATGCAAATAAACTCACTTTTGTTCAAGTAGTTGAGGGGGTCGATTCGGAGCGCCCTGAGACCCCTAGACTGTCGATTGAAATTTTGCATGTAGGTAACTTAGAAATCTGGCCAAATTTTGGAAAGCTGTATCTTCGAAACTATCGGTACTGTGAAAACCGCATCGCCATCAAATTATTGTAAATCCAACCAACTTTAAAGTTAATTGACAAGCAGTTGTGAGAAGTCATTGAGTTTACTAAGTCAGCTATATCATCCTGATAAAATCTCTTTTTCTCTGTTTCATCTCTCATTTTGAATCATAAAAAATATATTCTATATTGAGGTGTGTGTGTTTTATCTTGTCAGCTTTCGATGATGTACACGCAAACATTCCCTGACCCAACTATATAACGGAAGACTCATGAAAACCAAGATAAAAAATTTTAAATTATCTTCATATTTGATGTGTTCACTAATAATTTTAACTGATCCGTATTTTGCGGTCAGTATTTTAAGCTTTCGAAGTCCAGTAGTATGATATATCAGGTTCAAACAGTGAATTCCATTCGCCATTATTAGTGCTCTAAAACCTCCACCACGGATATTCCATCAAAACGTAATCGCTTTAATGATTTGTTTATTTTCAGTTGACCCACTTTCGGAGAAAGCAATCAAGTAATTTTATAGAGTTTTTTATGGTAAACACGCTAAAAATAAATTGCAGAGCTCTTTAATGTACCTGCTGTTTGTCCGCCCACCTTTGTTACAATATCATGAATGAGATCACAATTTATTGTAATACAGGGAAGTCCAAACCACAAAGTAAAAAAAACTATTTTTTGCATAGAGATGTATACATTAATACGCCATCCCTGTTATCCGACTTTATGTAGTTATCAAGTTATAAATTTTCAATTTCAATTTTTTCAGGGGAATATTCGGTTGGATCGGTTTTGTTAGTTTTTTTAATGATTTTGTAGGTTTCTCCGAGATATTTGTATGTAATAAAATAATTGTTGTCCCACCCATGAAATGTCAATCATTAAATGATTGGAGGAAATTCGCAAATTTTCGACAACTTCGTGGACCATCTACGTTCAAGCAAGCCAAGGTTGAATTTTTTCAACACCAAATCAATAATGTGAAACAAAAATCTATAAGCTTCAATACAGAAATTAAATTATAACTGAAATGCTATCACTCACTGAAGCCGATTATTCTGAATAATTTTTGGTTCGCTGGAGGAATTTCATATCTGATTTTCAAATCCCCCTTTCTCAAATATTCGACGAGTGAGCCCAGAAGACAAAGATTTGTGCTAACAATAGACGGCCAATGTTGTTGAGTGACTCAGCCTTCTGGGTTGTCGTACTAATAATAACTAATAAACAAAGCTACTGGGTCGGTTGGTGTATTTGATAAAAAGACCTCACCTGCCAAGATTGGTATCTAT
Source organism: Zygogramma bicolorata (assembly GCA_032362365.1). NCBI lineage: Eukaryota > Metazoa > Arthropoda > Insecta > Coleoptera > Chrysomelidae > Zygogramma > Zygogramma bicolorata. The sequence continues at coordinate 5,942,683 of JAVJAQ010001667.1, read as the reverse complement.
ATAGACAACCAACATTTGCCTATTGCATGAATCCCCTAGAAAAATGTATGCTGTGTTTGGAGATCGAACCGGATCAAATCTACAGTGGAAAGAGTCAATTCAATAAAAACATGTGCCTCGCCTACTCGTACACCAACGGACCTTAAGGGAAAAAATGGTAATAATAATTCATCTGAAATCAATTAGCTGATTGATTCTAACCCAGTGCTTTCGAAAACCGATTTCAGGGAATAGTAGGCAAATACGTACGTACCACCTCTTTGTGTTTCTATGGCAGCTTAGGGTTTCATAGGGTTTTGAAAATTATTGAGTATATAATTATTCAGATGCTCAATTTGAAGTTTGAATCTGTAGAAGAATGATTAATCCATGAGGATCCTATTGCCAACAATAAATCCTGAAAATGAACTGAAACAATAGAAAAGAAATTGGGTCCGAGCAAACATTCTCACAAAAATCTTGAATAATCCGTAAACTACAAAAAATCGAAAATCGTACACGATGGGGTGGATTTGGATACCCCTGGTTGCTTTATTTTGTTGTCCTCATGGATTGGATCACCCTGTATAAGTTGCGTGTTAGTTGCGCACGTAATAATGGAAATATCAATTCGACAGTAAAGTTTGGATAGATGCTCAAGATATAAAACTGCCTGACATTTTTGAATGTCAAGTATGTCGTGTATTGATCCGACCTTGAAGTGAGTATACTACCAGACTTCTCTTTATATCAAATATCCAGCACTGAAAATGCATTTAGGTAACTCTTTCAGCAGAAAGCGAATACGTAGGATGGCTGTCAAGTAAATTCTTTCGAGGGGCTATGAAAATCAGTACTTATCTATTTGCAAAAAGCTGCTAACTATAATAAAAATTCCCATTCGTATAGTTTATATCATAGTTTATTGAATGTGGTCTCGGTAGTGTAGTGGTTAGCATATCTGCCTATCAAGCGGAAGGCAGGGGTTCGAATCCTCGCCGGCCACCGTGCTGGGTAATCGCACGTTAAAAGGTAAGGCCTCGTTGATCCATTGCTCGCACAAGTTTCGACTTCTGAGGGTTGACGTTCGTCAGCTGGTTAACGAAACGAACAACAGCAACAATATTAGTTCATTATTGTGTTTTCATTGATCAGTTCTAGAATATACTTTATGTTTGCACAGGCATAAAGTTCACTTTATGGCTCGCAAGGACCATTAAGACTTGTGTCTTTATTGTTTAGATGTAATAACGACCTACACAAGGGTATAAATAGATTCACCAATTCTCGGCTGTATAAATTCGTTGCCCTCAATGCAAAATTACCTATTTAATACCGTTGATTGAAAAATAACTATTTTTACACTAGGCTCGTTAAATTTACATCTCTAGTTCTCATACACTGTATACGATGACACATATCAGAGTAATGATCTGAGTGACACTTTTTTCAATTTCCACATCAATGCTAATTTCAGGAATGCATCCCTTATACATATATATCGAATTCATACAGAGTGGTGGAAATTATCGAAAACCGATTATTGCGTAAATCTAATTGAGTCTATTGGAATAAACTTCAAACTTTATTCTCATTGAAATAACCTAACGGTGTAAGATCTGCAGATCTTGCAGGCCGTTCTATTATACAGCGTTTAACAAACTAGGAATTTCAAAAAGAATGTCAAAATCATCATCACAATTGTGATTTTTTTCAATCTTCACGATGTTCCAAATGCAAATGAAAAGAACCTAAAGTACTTGTGTCGACTTGAAAATACTACAGGAGAGTTGCGTTTATAATAGATTCCATTTTATTGATTATTACCTCATAATTATCATCCAGCAAAATATGAAACACATCCACATTTGATAGACTCTTGAGAAATCTTGAATCTTTTCGACTCTTGTTTTTACTGTGCCAGTGAATAAGTTGTTCATCATCATATACTCCGTATAAACGATGAGATTCGAACCTTTGGTGTGAAAGTTGAGACTTTTTGAAGAGATCAACTACCCTAACACAAAACTGCCATTATTTACTCTCGACGCGCTTTTCGGTAACAAGCTTCTCTCTTGAAGATGCTAACCTTGTTAGCGAAACGAGCGTCGAGTGCAAATAATATCAGTTTGGTGTTAGGATAATTGGTCTCTACGAAAAGTTTCTTACTCCGTATAGCCAATGAGTTCTCCAGTTGTGACTCGCTGCATGCATATAAGTCAACCTTTTTGTACTTTGTGATATATTCTATTGTACATTTGATCCTCAAGTTTTGGGAAAGTGATTTTTGGTGTTTTCTTCTAGAAGTCAATATAGAAAGAGTACAGAAAAACTTCTATTAGAGGAGTAACATCGAATTTTTAGCAAACACCCTCTATTGATATGTGTGAATCATTCATAGACGTTTCATGTGATACATTTTTATTTTGTGGAGAGATGAAGTTTGATGAATTATTTTTCAGCTTTCTTCTTTCTCTAATCAAAAAATAAAAAGCACAACTTCTATAAAAGAAGTGAAATTAAAAAAAATACAAAAACTTTCTTTTAATAGCTACGTGTATATAATTCAAAGACGTTCAATTCATTCACGAAAAGAAAGAAAGGGTCCATCTGAAGCAACTACTCCCCTGATGAATTTTTTTTTTTCCCGAATCAAAAACTAGAAATCACAACTTCTGTGAAAGAAGTAAAACAAAACAAAAATTCCCAACACTCTCTGTTGATAGGTATGTGTATATCATTCAAAGACTTTCGATTAATTCTCAAAAAGGAAGAAAAAGTCTATCTGAAACAGCTACTTCCCTGCCTATGGGAATCAAATAGATATCAAACATAGGAATATCTACACAAAGCGAAATAGAGAGCTATTTATAGAAAAAACCTCTTTTGGCAAGGAGTTCCAAACCAAACCTGTTCTATTGAAAAAAGATCCCTGAGCAAGAGAGGTTCGGCAGGTTTCCAAATTCACAACAAAGGGGTGGGGATTCTGTACTCGTCGAGAATGAATGTTTTGGTGCCGAACTCCACACATGAGAACTGTATTCTATGATAGGTCGTATCTGAGCCTTGTAGGTCATCAGAAGCTGACGAGAAGTGAAGTATTTCTTCGCACGAAATAGAAATCCAAGTTTCTGGGAAGCACTTTTATAGGAATAGTTACTCCCGACATCTGAATATTTGATGATGAAAGATCGGCTTTTCTTGAGAAGAGACATGCCTGGGTTCTCATAGCATTAAATTCCACCAAGTTCATGTTACCCCATTCTATTATTTTGACAAGTCGTCGTTTATTTTATTGACCTGATTGTTTCTTTGAATTTTCGTTTCTGGAGCTGGTATGAAGAGTACTGTCGTCCGCAAAACTACGTATTGAACAAGATGTTTTCTCGAGCAAATCATTGATATGAAGCAGAAACAAAGTGGCGCCAGAACTGAATCCTGTGGAACACCTGCATTTAGTGGGAGAATATCAGATGATACTTCATCAATAATCACATACTGGGACTTATCAGACAAGAAATAAAGCAATAAAGCACACAACTGAGGAGGCAAACCATAAGACGGCAGCTTAGAAAGGAGACCCCGATGCCAAACTCTGTCAAACGCTTTTGAAATATCGGGTGCAACAGCTATCGTTTCTGCGAATTTCTCGATTGACTGCTGCCAAATATGAGAAACATAAGCCAATAAGTCACCGATTGATCTTTGATGGCGAAATCCGTATTGTCGATCATTAATTATTCATGATTTCTCTAGATATTTGATGAGCTTCATATTGATTGCTTTTTTTACTTTGGAAATAATAGAAAGCAAAGCAAATGGTCTACAATTACTTTTCACCCCTGTTTTAGGAACTTTCTGAACTCTTGCTGTCCTCCAGGTCTCAGGAAAAGAACCCCAAGTTATATGAAAGGTTGAATAATTCGCAAAGTACTGGTGTCAATTCGGGGGCACATACTTCCAGAACAATTGCTGGGATTCTATCAGATCCGCAAGCTTTATTCGTCTTCAGGTCCATCAAAATAATTCTTATATTTTGTTGGTGTAAAATTATCTCAGGCATATGACTGTCGACAGGCGTGATATTCGGAAGGATCTCTTCCCGATGAGTCCAGAGTAGAATTTCCAGCAAACACATTTGCAAATGAATTGGCTTTTTGTTGGGCAGTGGTGGCTTGTGATCCATCTTCTTTGGATAAAGGGGAAAATAAACTAAAACTGAAATTTTTGGCGACAGCTTCAGCAAATGACCAAAACGAACGAGAACTGTTCGGACATTCAACAAGTTTTGAACGAATTTTCTGATAATGTGCTTCTTTAGCAGCTTCAATTTTTGCACTACACCCATTTCTTGCGTTAACATACTCAGATCTCGTCTCCAAACTCCAACAATGCCGTTTGTTTGGATGTGACACCCTCAAAGCAGCTTTTATTGTACCATGGTTTCTCAGACTGTGGTCTCTTTGTACTACTTGGAATGAATGTTTTCATTCTCAGAATAATGGTATCAGAGATTTCTTGGGTTGGAATGAAATATTATTCTGGTGAGTGAGTTATTTTTCACAAACAGCTCTCTTTTTTGTTTTGTGTAGATATTTCTATGTTCGCTATCTATTTGATTCAATTTCCATATGCCCAGTGCCAGTCGTTGCCATATAGGCAGGGAAGTAGCTATTTAAGATGGACCTTCTCTTCCTTTTCGCGAAAGAATCAAAAGTCTTCGAATGAGATATACACGTACCTATCAAAAGAGAGTATTTGTTTTTTCTTTATTTTACTCCTTTCATAAAAGTTGTAATATATATTTTTCGATTGGGAGAAGAAAGCCAAAAAATAATATCAAGCTAATTCCTTGCCTATATGGCGCCACGCGCGCTTCACACATAGAAATCACTTTTTCTTGCTTGATTTATATAGCAATCACTGCAAAAACAGTTATTCATCAGGATATCATTTCATGCTCAAATCAAGACAAGCTTGTTTCACTCAGAGAAAAACACTCCTCGAGCTATCAGTGGGCATATATGATTGAACTATAGAACTTTCTCACTAGATTTCGAGCTAATATTATGCCCTGAATGAACTGACATTTCGATGACACCAAGCCTTCAATACTGATATTAAAAAACATTATTATTGTCTGTAACTTCATAAGTTCTCCGAAAGTTTCACAGAGAGTCATTATGTATTTCTCAATTGCAGGAATGTAGCCAAGCAACCATAAACCATTCCATTTTTCCAATATTATGAGTGAGCTGCAGTCGACTATAGAATTTTCAGTGGAGCTATTCAAATTTTACAATGTCGATTTGTTTCAGAGGGGGTGAGTATTCAATCAATTATTCATTGAAAAAGTTTGTTTGTACTATAATCAGACCAGCCATGCTCATCAGCGCGGAATATTCGCTGCTTGCCAATCAATTTACACTTTGAAGCGGAGCTAGCTCTGCTTTCGTTGCAATTCAATGTTTCATTTGAAACAGGTAGGGCTATGAAAATCGTGAACGATTTTGAAATTCAAGCGAACCGTTTCAGGTTATCCATGCAATTAAAAGCACGTATTTCAGAGTGACTTGTTTTGTCTAGTTCCATGATTAACTGTATGTGAATATGGAGACACAGAAAATAATTGAACAAATTTCATTTCCCATTTAACTCGTGAAGTAGGGATAAAAAATTATTGGAAATAATACTTTTTGGGTATTCTTTCTCCTTGAAATGAAAAGAAAAAAGCTCCAAGTTCTTATAATATCTGTTTTTAGTGCAAGTCAAGTTCCTCGATGCTAGGAATTACGATCATTAATAATCTCTCATGGGAAAACCATGTGGGATCGATCGCTAAAGGTGCTTCCCAGAAATCTGGTTTTCTATTCCGTGCGAAGAAATAGTTCACTACTCGTCAGCTTCTGATGATCTACAAGGCTCAGATACGACCTGTCTTGGAATATAGTTCTCATGAGTGGAGCTCGGCACCAAAACATTCATTGAGGCTTCTCGATTCTATTCAGAGAAAGGCAATCCGTCTTGTTTGTGATGATTCGCTCACAGACTCGCTCACTTCATTGGAACATCATAGAAGGGTCGGAGACTTGTCTCTTTTCTATAGATATTTTCACCGTCGGTGATCTTCTGAATTATTATCATTCGTTCCACCCTTGGCAGTATCTACACGGATAACCCGACGAGTACAGAATTCCCACTCCTGTCCCTTGATTCACGCGGTGTTCTTCGAACATTACAGGGCTTCCCTTTCGTGTGAATCTGCATATAAAAAAATACTCAGCTCTTGCCCGAATAGCTGTGCTCTCCTCTCCAGAACAAGTCCAATATATAAATTCACCGAACTCTACCCAAGAATCTATATAGTGCATCCGTCTTTCTCTCACTAGTGCTTGCGATCGTACTGTAATATACAATAATGATATAATTATAAGACAAATATACCATTATTGAAAAATACCCAAGTGATATAGAAGTACTTACCTTATAAATTTACATTCACCTACTACTGAATTACCTAGCAGACAAAGAACTGTTCGAATTTGCACCAACAAATACTACGAAGTCAATTAGCTAGTAATCTAGCAAGCAAAGTTCATCAATGTAATTCCATCTATGAATTTATTATGTTTTACTCTAAATGGTTTCAGCTTATCAACTGCAATAAACTGCTTGGTGTAGACTCGGGTTTCAAAACTCGAGGGTCCAGTTGGTTTTATTAAAATCGTTTAGCCAATACCATATACCGTGAAACCTACTATACAATAATTGTCCCAAAATTTCTGATGAAATATTGATATTATTCAAACTAAATATCTTTCTATTACAGTATGTACCAGGTTCGCTGTTCACTTCGCGTATCGTCAAAACTGAATGTTGAAATAGAGGTAACAACACCAGAAAAAACAACAGGTTTAGGTTCGGCTATCGTTTTGGGAAACTATGGAGCCTGTCGCCCTTTCCAGATACTTTATAGGAACGAAGAAGTTATATTGAAAGACGTCGTGTTATTCAGGTAAGTTTGTAAACTTTATATAAATGGCCGAATTCAGGTACTGCTGTCATTCAGAAAATACAGGCTGTGTTCCGTTTTCATATGAAGACGCCTTTTGCTGTTACGTTGTAGCAGCTACAAGAGTGACTACCTGACGTCTGGTCACTATCTAAACTTGCTCCCTGAAATGTTGGTAACTCATATACCTCTCTTCAGTGTGGTGGATCAAAAATCATTGGTGATATAAAACGAATTTTTTGAAGTAGATCATCATCAACCGAGTAGTTACCACCCATTTTTCGCTAACCACTCATTGGTTAACCAGATTTGGAAAAAGGAACACAACCTCGGTATCCTAAAAGTTCGCACAAAATTGCCAACTGATGATTCAGTAAGGCCAGAGGTCATTCTGATAAGCGGTTCTTTTTTTGGCAGGTGCCATATGTTAGTGGATGGTAACAACCTCAGAGAATCTCTAGAAAGGGCCGAATTCTCCCTGATATTGGAATTATGGTTCAGCGATACTTCTCCTACAACCATGGTGATGATTTCCTCAAGATCGTTGCAGCTAAATATGTCACCAATCGAAGGCTTACATTATCATTTGCCCGTTTTATTCGATTACTTTCATTTGTCCGCTATTTCTTTGACAGTTCATGCTGCACTGACCGCTCTTCATCAGCCTTCGGTTAAGTAAGTAACAGTTCTGAATGTTTCTGCTCATTCCAATATGTTCAACATATAATATCGACAATTTGGATCGAAGTTTATTCCATCAAATTTATATTGTGACAATATTATCGAAATATTGAGTATGAAATGAAAAAGAAACAAAATCACTCACGTTCCGATCGCTGGCATGGCGGGCATATCTGAGAGACGACGGTGAAATGATAGTTGTAAATCCAGCCTGCTGGACAAACAAACGGATCTACAAATGCTTATTGTGCATTTGCGTCATATTAAGAAATATTTTTTCTCGGCAATAACTCAATTTTGAGCGATTGTGATGTTTCAATCCATCAATTCCCTTCTATTTTCGACAATAGAAAGAATATTAATCTTCTTGCTGTTGAGAGACGTGAATTGTGGATTCAAGCGACTAGAAGAGCAGATTTAAGTACTGATAAGTTAAAATGGGCAACGGTATATTCGAGCATTTTGTATCTCAGAATTGCAGTTATATTCTCATTAAATTACCATTGTTGTTTATGGAAATACGATTTGTTTGTCCAGCAGGCTGATGCATGTCCTCGGGTGATTACCAGAAGTTATTGAAAATGACGTGATGAATTTTTATAAACATAACCTATAACCCACAAGTTAATAGCATGCGCGCGGGAAATGTTACGTTACCACATTCATAAAGTGCGCCTTTGTTTGAAATCTCACGATGTGGGTTTTCGCTCGAATAACATAAAATCTAGAATACGATATATCGAGGTATTGTTCTTGGGGATTCTCACCTATAAATCCATATACTGCACTGATCTAGACTGAGTTCATTCGTCAGTCATATTCATTTGACCAAGTATATATTGTCTCTTGACCGTACATATTTATAGTTCACCCTGTATTTTACCCTCTACCCGGATCTTCTTGATGAAGTCGATCGATTATGATAGTGGGTGGTACACCTTCAAGGTTACTGCGTTCGATTTCATCTAATATTCATTCATTCATTCATTTTCAGATTATTATACATAAAGAATGTGTTCTGCTGTTTTTTCTTTATGCCTAAGTGAAAACATTATTATTGTGCATCATTCCATTGAACCATTAGTTTCGCAAACGAAAGGCTTTCAATATCCACGATTTTTCCAGTATGGTCCACACATGCTATCATGAAACTATTCTGATCAAACAATCATTCATTTTTCAAAGAATCATATTACAAATGATATAGAAAAGAGAACGATAGTTGAATGTTAGTTACTACGAAAAATTGCAGATATAAAACTCAAATAACATTGGTTATTGTTTTAAATTGAAATATTTCATGGAATAAAATAATTTTCAATTCAAAATGCTTTGAGTTATCTCTTGAACATATTTAAATTCACAATAGACGATAATTCAGAAGGCACATAATAGAGAAATCGTTATCCCGCAAACGAAATCCGAGGAAAGATCTGATCTGAATATGTTGATACCTTTCTCTTTGGCCAAAAGCTTGCAGTTCTAAAATTTCGAAAAGTTACTGGTTACTTCTCAAATGTTGAAATCTTGGCAAACATTGGCAATATTCAACATATTGTGTGTTGCAATTTCTAGTACAGTGTTCAATACTCGTGTATTTCAATGCTTTCATTAAAATATGAGTTATTATGTAGCTTTCAAATCTGAAGATTGTATATTTTCTTTAGATTTTGTGAAATCGTGAAAAATATAAAAGTTGCATTCAGTGGATGGATTCCTGCAGACCACGGCTAATTATCCCAAAAGCAGCTATAAATTTAGACACCGGCTGTGAAAGCCTATACTCTTATATAAATCCAGAATTCTTATCCTTCTCATCAAATATTCGCTCTTATGAATGAAGTATGGCATTATATTTTGGGGAAATTCTGTCGAAATTACCAGACTTATCAAAATACAAAAATCCTTCATGAAAAGTATCTTTCACCTTAAAAGAAGAGACAGTTGCAAGAAAGTCTTCAAGGAACAGGGAATATTCACTCTGCCATGTATATACATGAAATGAGCATATTTCGCAATGAACAATTATGAAGAATTCATGAAGAAAATCTTTACAACACCAGATATACAAAACTTAAATTACAACAAACAATATATGCCCAGGTTCAGAAGAATGTTGTTAATCAAGTTTCGAGAATTTTGAACATTGTTCCCAAAGAATTCAGAAAACTGACAAAATACCAATTCAAACTCAAGTTCAAGCAGTATTTATCAAATAAAGCATTTTAATGTGATTTGGATTTTTATAATAGATTTTTTTTATTTATACATATTCTGGTTTCACACTGTAAAGTATTATAGAATGAAGTGATTATTATTATTGCCTTAACTAGGTATAACCTATACTGATTCAAATTGATTTTCACTTAATGTATTTGCAGCGTTATGTTATTTGGATACAGCTTTATTTATGGCTCTTCTTCCAGGGGGAAATGTATACTATGACATCGATATGCGGTTGCAAAGAGGGTTGTATCGAATTACTCGATGTTTTGTATTTATTGGGATTCATTTGAAAATGGCAAAGGAGATACTTTCAGCGAGAGAAACTTTTTACAGGGAGATCGAGACGGTTATGGAATACGATTACCTTGAAAAACGAACTATTTAGTTACGGAATTTTATGATTTTTCAGATTTTCCATTCCGTGCAATGTTCGTCTTGTTCAACTAATTTTTTTTCACTGAACTTTCAACAAGAATATATTTCAACGAAAAATAAAAACCATTTTTCTGATCATTCAGGGTACATTGGAGAAACAGGGATCCCAGACAGACCACGCTTTTTGACATAATAGTGATAAATTTACATGAAAAATGTTTTGAGGGATATTGCTGGATTTTTTATGTCGGTTTTCGAATTTATCATTACATCCCCCAGCAATTTTTTCAGGCATATAATTCTTGGTAAATTAATTTGAATATACTTGCGAATAAAATGACTACATTGATGATAGTAATGCATTCGACGAGAGTGTGTCAGCCTTTGGTAGTAAATGACTATTGAAAATTTTATTTTTATCGATTCATGACTAATTTGCTCTCTTCATTCGATGCTGCATTCAGGAAGGGAATATTACGCTATATGCAGAGTTGGTGAGTATAAATCATGATTACTTCGTTGTATCTGCACTTAAATATGTCCCTTCTCTAGAAAGCCTTTACCTTTCCATCCTGAGTATTATAGAAAAATAAACCAGCATGGTGATACGTCATTTGGTAGATATTGATTTTCCCAAACGGACATACACGTTACGAAAGTTCAAATAATTTATTTATGCAACGAGCGCAAAAATTGTTTTCATACAATACAATCATTTATTTATATTCTTTTGAAGCCAAAAACAAGTGTATCTACTAGAAATGATTCAATAAGGCTCAGTTCCTTGCATGAACTTAATGAAATTGATGATTCTTATAAAAGACATCAAATAATCAAAAAGTACAATTCAGTCAGGCCAGTCTCAACTTACCAACACTGTGGGTTTGCGGACTGTCATAAAGCAACTATACCCTTCTAATACCACGAGGGGCGTTGATTATATCCGACAGGTGTCAGTGCAGCATTCTTCTTCTTTTCACCTTGTTACATCCACCTCCTAAATCTTAAGAGGGATTGAGAGCAAACGGTACTATCTTTTGAAAGATCATTAATTTATCCTATCATTGATTTGTAATTATTTCAATTTTATGCAGGAGATACTGGAAAAAATCAGAAATGAATGTTACACTTTTTTTCATTTTCAAAACTAATTGTGCATACTTCAATACAAGCGATAATATTTTGTACAATTCGTTCAGGCCAAGCTCGAATACTCACACAGTAGGTTTATGGACTGGCACCTGTTTGAGAACTACTACCTCCCCTGGAAAATACCACGATGGGCATTGAATTATGTTTGAGCGGTGCCAGTGCAGTGTTTTCCAAATAAGAACCTCATGCATATGCCTTCAATGATAACAATGTGTGATGACCGTGCTAGCTACACAATGCATAATAAATAATCTTGAAAGTGAGAAAAAGCGTAACAATCGTTTTTGATACTTTTTTACATAACCTTTCTTGCAGTATCTACTGCATCGAATCCAAGAAAGTTATGAATTAAAGGAAAGATAAATTGATCATCTTCCAAGCGGAATATCGCTTCCCCTAATCTCATTCGAAATTTGAGGTTTGAAACTCACCACGCCAATAGAGGAAAATACAAGGTTGAAAATATGTTCGAAAGCTCCCCCTGAGAAAATCGAATCTAGCAATTTTTCTCTGAGCGCCATCTTTGAGAAATCGACCTTGCTTAGTTTTCATTGGCCCCCACCCTGTATACAATGATTCCAAAAAAGTAGATATAACACAAAGTTGAATTTAAAAAAGATCTCTAATTTCCCATTATTCCATCTGACCCTCATTCATTGAATTATTCTTGTGTTGGTGAGATTGACTTGCCCATTACCTGATGTCTTATCGTGTTGAAATTGATCGTGCATTTTTTTTCAGCGCTCCAAAGAGTTCGAAGTCTTGGAGTAAAATCAGGTCTGCACAATGTTCTTCTTCTTTAACGGATCCCGTCCTACCAGTGAATAGTCATAAGATTTATAGCAGAATAAACGAATCGCCACAAATACATTTAGAGGCCTACAACGTTTTACTAGATTCTAGCAATAATCTGAAAAGCACCATCAAAGAATACAAAACGTTATTGCAGCAGAGAGAAGAAATCGTTTCGGAAGATTACGATACTCTCATCGTCAAACACAATGAATACGATAGCACTAAGGTAATTCAACTGATATTCAATTGCACGTAATCAAGAAATACTTTTTTTACGTCTATAACACAAAACTGCTCCATCTCAATTGTTCTTGATAGAACAATGAGGTACAATGTATGTCTTCAATGTCATTTTCCCACCTGATTACTTCACCATGTTACAGTTGTAGTTATTATTGCATAAGAAATCAGGTCTACCATAAAATTTCAAATTTCAAGCAATGCGACAACTTTATTTACCCATTGTACCTAAATGGGAATATTGAATGACATGAAATTTGGAGTTCGTGCTATTCGTTAAAGCATTTCGCTATTAGCTGTTATAGCCGTAGAAAAAGTATAGGGTATATATCTCGCATGAAATGCCAAGTCCCCACTCGTATGACTCTTCTTGCTTCATACCCGTGGAAAATGACCATAATTCCTTTCTCGTTGAACAATATACTACATGGCTTGAGTTTCTAGTCAGTTACCAAACAGCTACACTTATTTTATCATAAATAAATTGAGCAAGGAAAAATTATTCAGTTCTATTTGGTTGACCATAAGATTTTAATGAAAAAAATATTCAATGTTGGAATCAGAGGTAAACTAGAATGGTTTGAAAATTACTTGCCCAATATAAAACAATTTGTTCAAATTGTCAATGAAAAAAGTTCTCCTCAAAGTATAACTTGCGGGTCTATTCCTGGTCCAATACTTTTTCTCATCTATATCAACTCCCTACCAAATTTAACATTGAATGAAATGATCACATTATTTGCTGATGATACCACTATCATATACTTCTCAGATAGTTACGATAAAATCAAAGATTATATGAAAAGTGATCTGAATAAAATTCTCATTTGGCTTCATCAACATAAATTAACTCTAAATTTCAATAAATCTTCATATATCTATATTCCCAAACGATCAATCAACATTCCTACTCATCCCATAGTATTCAATAATAAATTGATGAAATACAAAGAAACAACAAAAGTTTCAGGTTTATATATCGATGAGAGATTGTCATGGCATAAACATATCAAAAGAATTAAAATATCTCCTCTCATTGGAATTTTCTACAGTATCAGAAACTACATAAATTTCAAATTTTTAAAAAATGTATACTTCCGTCAATTGCATTACCTCATCTCTATTTGGGGGACAGCAGGTGAATCCATTATCAATCCGTTGAAAACTTTACAAAACAAAACAATCAAATGTATTTATAAATTACCTCATCTAGAATCAACAATGAATTTATACAAACCGAACAATTTATTGGACTTGGATTCTCTTCATAAACTCAAAATTAGCTGTTTCATCCATTCTATTGAAAATAATAGTGAGAAGTCAGATATTATTTTCACTCAAATTGCTAATATCCATAATTACACCACAAGACAAACAAAATTACTAGCAACAAATAAAACACAATCAGATTTCGGAAAGAAATTCAATTTACCATGATGGCATCATAATATATAACTCAATTCCAGAAACAATTGAAGCATTTCGCTCAACACTGAAATTCAAGCAACAATTCAAACAATTTTCAATCAGCTATAGTACAATATATTTTGCATATAGTCAACATTTATATGTTTCTTCTTTGGTTTTGAAAGCCATTTTGAATGCTTATAAATATTTAATTTCGTTGAATGTATGGATTTTTTTTCCTTTTATACTTTCGAAAATTTCATTTATTGACTATGTACTTGTGTGTTTTAGTCCCTATTCATAAATATGTAATGTTTCTTGGAAAAATAAATTTGAATTGAATTCGGAAAATGTTACCGACTTCTCGACCCAATTGATTTCTATGGATTTCAAATATTTCAGGAAATCACACAACAAATTCTTTTTGATTACGATACTAAGCTAATAGTTGATCTTATAATTATAAAAACAATGCTTGGTATCATTATAAGAATAATAAACATCCGCTAAACGATTGTAGGAAATATTTGTTGACGTCACCAAAAAAAACTTGAAGACTCCTCTCACAAAAAAATATACTACATAAATGATGTTTATTAGGGTGATATAATTGTTTCTCGATCCCTTATAGTGAGCCAATCCAGTACTATCCAATTTCAAGTTAACCTGTATTTCTATTTCTATATGGTATTCACATTGACCTTTTCGGATTCCATCTGAGTATTTCATTTGAAATTCAGTACATAAAACCTATCTTCTCTTTCATTTGAATTCAATCAAATTTTATTCAATTCAATCTTCAATTATCTACCAATGAACAGGGTACTGATATTGAAAGCGAAGCATATCAAATGAGGTTTTTTCAAATGGTCCAACGTATGTTGCCCTCCATATTCGAATGAAGATAACAGTCAGAACATATAGGGTGTGAAAGTATTATCAAGATTCATGTTGTTCTCCCCTGAAACAACTACTCCTGGAATCGACATTTTGTGGATCATCCTTACCAAAAGATAATTAAATATAATTTGTTTCAGTTGATGAAGAAACGGCCTTACAAACAGCATTCCGGACTTGCCGAAGTTTGCGCGAACAACATAAAATTATGGAATTATTTTTTATTAACTTTCAGCTGTAAAATAGCAATCCAACAGCATCTCAGCAAAAAACATCATAATCTGAGGGTACGTCGATTCGCAGAATTATTTTTTTGTATCTACAATCCGCGAAAACTTGCACTAGGATGTCCCGAAACGAACTATCAAAATTATTTGGTGATTGCGGAAGTAGCTAGAAGGTAGGTCAGATGTACCAATACATTTGATGTAATTCAAACATCTCTCTTGTTGCTAGGTCCAAATATATGCAAATGCTACCTCCTCTTCCTATTCATTGCGTTCCCCTAGACGGTGAAACTGCTACGTTACCAGTCATTTTTGAGGACCAGTATCAAGATACTTGCGAAATCAAGAAAAGAACCAATTACGAATCCAAGGTGATATCGAATCGGGGTAAGAATTTTCATCTTCAATTGCAATTATCGGGAGAAATTACGTAAGTGCTTCAAAATTATCGATAATTTTGATGCACGAGTGTATTTCGGTAGAATATTTCTGGAGTTAAAACAACGACGTTTAAAATTCAGTATTTATTATATTTCAACAATCGTTACTATAGATACACGGATCGAGCGGGTATTTTTCGATACCTACCGGGTATTGACCAACCCGAAAATGTCCCGCCGGGAATTTATCGCTGTAATTGATCGAAAATGTCCCGCTTCTTATGAGATTTTTAACACACGATGGAAATATTCGCATAAATTTTAAACGTGTCATACAAGTTTGATATAAAATAGGATTTATTGTTTTTTTTAATAAAAAAAATCTTTAAATCTAATTGTAGAGTTATCCGGTATTCTCCAAAATCAATGCAGCAATGTAGAGTCTAATGCCAATACAAAATGGTTTCCAGTACTGTTTGAAAGACATTATTTCATGGTGTAGAATCCGTTTTTCGTAATTTTGGGGATTTCAACCTTCCACAATCTGAAAAATTTATGCAAGTGTAGAGAGGCAGGTTTCTGATCTCGATTAATTGAACATGTGCCATCCAAAAGTTGCTGTTTTTCAATCAACAGACCAACTTTCTGGGCTAGATCAGAAATCTGCCCCGCTACATTTGTATATATTTCAATATTATTCATTAATTTTTTCAGATTCTGGTAGGTTGAAAACCCAAAGTACTCCGATAAAAAGGAATATGTGTTGTTAGAAAATGCATGCATACATACATTGCTTTCCCTTGTCCCCCCCTTTTATCATTTGAACGGGTTATCCCAAAGAGTTGAAACTTGAGAAAATGAAATTGAAGCATATATACTATATTTTGGAGAGAAATTCACAGATGAAAATCTCAAGATGGCGACTGGGCGCCATCTGAAAAAAAAATTGAAATGGTGGTGTTATGAAACATCATTTTGAAGCTTCTAACGGATACGTCACAACCTTAGAATATGGAGTCAATATCTTCACCTACTACAAAATGGTGGAACATTCAATAATTGCCTTTTATATCCACGTTTAACTTCATACTTTGAGGACATAAGCTGAGTTCAGTTCAGAAGATGCTCGAAATGGTTGCCCTATACAAGAACACCCTATCCGATAATTCACGTTGAACATTTTCAAACACAGCCAAGTAGATATTTCTACAAGTACGTATTATTCTCTGCCATATATTCACTATTGAAGCAGGTTCAGTTGTTTCCTACACCTTTTACTTTGAATGGACTCATGAAGAAAGTCTAAAGGTGTCAAATTTGACAAGCGGCTGGGCATTCCGTAGAACCTCGATGGTCAATCCAACGACCATGGAAAGTTTTTTCCAAATAGTTTCTCATTTGTCTGGAGTAGTGTGGTAGTGCTCCATCTTGTTGGAATAATAATATCCATATCGAATTCATCAGGATTCACTTCGACGATTTCGGTGATTAGAGAATCAACAATAGTTTCTAGTATTCAAATATAGTTCCCCTGTTAAATGTTGTTCAATTGACCAATTCGGAGATAGTTTACATGGTACCTATTTACTCGTGAAATCGAAAACTAAATGACATTTTTTCTTTTTTATGAACAAAAAATAACCTATCCAACCTTATCGGGTTGTTGGGATGCCATATGGCAGAGAAAAACGAATATTTATAGAAATAACGATATTAATGTGTTTGTATTCGGATTATTATTAAATGTTCAGCCAATTTGCGGTAGGTGAAGATATTAACTTCATGTTCTAGGGTTGTAAAGTATTTGTCAAGAATTTCCAAATGATGTATCACAAGACCCCCTTTCCATTAATTTTTTTTCCTGATGGCGCCCAGTCGCCATCTCGAAATTTTCATCTGTCAAATTTACTCCAAAATATATTATTTATTCATCATTTTCATTATCCCAAGTTTCACGTATTTGAGTTGACCCGTTGAAAAAATAAATTGGGGGGGAAATTGAAGAAAGCACTATATTTGTGATAATAACTGAATGAAAAGTGATGTCAACCAGAAGCGAAATTTTGATAGGCATATTTTCAAGGAAGTAGTGGTAGATTTTCGAGGGGGTATAACACTTTTGTGAACTGAAAAACCATTCGATATTCAAGAAATATTTTCCATTAGGATTAACTACCATTTTCCTTGAATTTGAAGACTCGAATCTTTCAATACTTCAGAATTTATAGACCTTTTCGTATATTTTTCAGATACCGATATATGGACAAAATCATCCAAAATCCTAGATCTAGAAGAATCGAATTGTTCGTGTGGAATCGGCAAATTATGGGATAACAGAAAATGTTCCGAGAAAACTTTGATGAATGTCGAATTGTACAATCCAGTAGATCCTGTGAATTTCAGCATTCCAGCTAGACATAGCAAATCACTGGATCAACTGAAAATCAGTTCAAAAAATACAATTCACTACTCTCTCAGTAACATTCGAGGCCAGAAAGGATTGAACATCAACAGCGAGAACAAAGAAAAATCGAATGTTGGCAAAAAGAAATCAACTTTGAAAAACGTTGCTAGCGAGCACAACATACGGAATCGAAAGTATATGGCAGAAGACGATTTCGAACTGAATTCCTATAAAGAGAATATATGTAATTGTCCATTCAGGAACTACAATACCTTGGATTCTTCTAGAAAATCGAAAAAACGTAGTGAAGATATCATGAATGTCGATATGTATTCCGAGTCAAACGATACGATTTCAGAAAAAAAATACAAGCAGTTCAGTATAAAGAATTTATCGAACGCCAAGGAGCAGTATCAAACGCTAGTAAAGTCAATGAGCCAAACGCCTTCAGAGAGCACTCAAAATATATTCAGGTCGAATTCTATGCAGTCCTTTTCTCCGAAGAAAAAAATCTCCAATGGAATCAACAAATTCAACTCGCTTCTCTCGAGAAGGATACACAATAAAAAGGCTATCTTGGCGCTAGAAAATGGAAGATCGACTAGTGAGAATAATAGATTAGTCACTGAGAACAGAGATAAAAAACTAGAATCAAAACAAACTTCGAACGGTAAACATTTCGAATTCGGTTCGACCAGCAGTTCGACCGAAAGTTTATCTATCGAAAACAACGAAACAGGGTCAAAACGTGAAGCTTTACTTAGTTCTAGTGGTGTAAGGAAGGTCCGTAGTACTTCTTGTCTCTCCGATGAATTGCTGCCGTCGATGATGTCAGGTACCGAATCACTGCCGAATATCAGTGCGAAATTTGAGGAGAGGCTCTTCCCGGAAACGAAATATTATAGCAGCTCCACGTCTTCTACCAGCGAACAAAGTGGGTGGATTACTTCGAGAAGTAGCTCTTTAGGTTTGTCTGAATGTAGTAGACAGCTCAGTAGGCTCAGATATAACAAATGAAAGGACTTTGAGAAATCTCTCTCTCTTCACGCCTCATTTCAAAATATTGTATTTAGTCGGAAGTTTAGAGTTCATTCTTTCGGGAACTCATAAATATTCTGATTGTGTTCGATTTTCGAATCGAAGTCAAAGGTATTCAACTACAGAAAAACGTGCATACCACCTAAGAATTAGTAACGTAAAACTGTTGTCAACTTTTCTGATGATGAATCCTCAATGAAATATTAGAAAGATATCAGACAATATATTCTTTGGAGCATTTCGCTCCTAAATCTAACTATCAACAAGCTTCATTCACAAATTTGATAGGAAGATGTTAACACGAATCTTACAGTTTTATAATGATATATTTCATCCTTCATTTCTCACGGCGCCCAACGTGGGACACTGAAATGATATACGTGAGCAAGTAATATAGTCGTGAAATCAACTCTAAACATTATTACATAACACACTGCAGCATTTGCTGTCTTTGATTGAATTATTTTGACAGATATTAGATATATTTGATAGGAACACCATCACAAAGCTTGATACTTATATCAGGCTTCTACGTGAATGGAGTTCGGGGTGCCATCTTGACAGGCCCACCATCAAATCAAAGGAACTCTGTATTGATTGGCATTAGTCATTCAATGTTCAGCTCTACAATTTTCTATAAAGTCACACTACCCCGTTCTTACGGGAAGACAAAAAAAATGATAATCTTCAGAAAAGTTAACAGAACGATATAATGATAAAACAATGTAGGAATATATTTTCAGCCTCGAGTACTGACATAACCAACGCGGCCACAATTGCCATTGTGAACTTCGAAACCATCCCAAAAAGACAATTTACTAACACGGAAGGTAAACGGAGTAAAGACAAACGCAAAGAAGCAAAACCGATCAAAACGAAATCAAATTTATTCAATTTAGATAGTGATAGCTCTAATAATGGATTTGGTAAAACGCATCAAAATCAGGATCCGAATTTTTCCCTCTTCAAAGGTAATATTCCTTGTTCTGCGGCTATAACACAAAACTGCTTTAACCGTTCCTAATAGAACAATTTGGTACAATGCATGTTTTTAATTCCATTTCCTTACCTGATAAAATAATGACTTCATTGAATAACAGTTGTTGTTATTATTATACAATAAATCAGGTATCCCATGGAATGTCGAATTTCAAGCAATGGCAGCTCTATTCACTTATTCAATTGTAACTGAGAGGAAATTTTGAATCACATCAAATTTGAAGTTCATGTTAAATGCTAAATCATTTCGCTATTATCTGTTATAGCCGTAGAAAAAATATAGTTTATAACTCGCATGAAATACTAACTTCCACTTGTATGATTTGCAACCTTCATATTCGTGGGAAATGACTATCATCCCTTGCTCGTGACTTTCATTTTCAGGCTGTGAATTTAATCAAAATGGTGTTTATGAGACTTTCGCCCTCCCCCCTCCTAAACAATTTAGAGATTTAGAGTCGCCGTCGAGTTCCGTGACCAACGGTACTAACGAAGAAGAAATCAACGCAGTAGATAATCTTTTGTATCACGTCGTAGATACTCAAACGAATCTTGAGAGGAGACCAAGTCAATTTAGTTTAAAACCAAACGATGAGACTGATGGTAAGAACGAAAATTCTGCATTTTATTTATATCTGTTCACGTGAATATAATAAAGTTTTCATAATATATATATATATATATATATATATATATATATATATATATATATATATATATATATATATATATATATATATATTGTTCCTCTGATCAATTCACAAATCATATCTAATTATTTATCGACGAGAATTTTAATCAATAAATAACATTCTCTGGATCAATAGTTTTTGGAATATATTAGAGTCTTATATAACCAAATGCTGCGCATTTGTCCAAAATTCACTACCGGTCAAGATATTCGGCTGGCTTTCAAAAATTTAGTTCACAGGTAATTTCCCTAACACTGCATTGGTGAATGGGACCCAAAGGGGTTTCGTGCATAGCATTGAAAGCAACGTTGGAAACAGCTTTCGAGATTCCGCGCCCAGCTACTTCAACCCAGTAAACAACGGGTATGGAAGGTTCTTCATTGGCCCATATGGACGTGGATAACGATTGAGTTTCATTACTGGTCCGTATGAAAAAGAATTCTACGTACATGAATGACATTCATGGAAAGTCCATCACATGTCTGTTTGACAATATTCTTCACAGACATAAAAAGCATTTTCGATGAATGTTCATCGTTTATCAAACCATAGACATAAACTGCGGACTCCTGCGGTCATTGTTTTTGTTCTTTCATTGGTTTAGGTGCACTCTGCTTCTCTTCGTTCGTATTTGCCGCAACTATACCAGTTCATTTTCTGTATTCTGTGCCACTGCCATAGTCCTCCACTGAAAATTGAGAGTTTTCGTGAGGCATTGCTAAGGGTTCGTCTCATAATTTGTGGTTCAATCCTGAGGTCATCTCAGGATGTTTCTTCATACATCCAGTTTATGTGTAGTTCATATCCAGATGATCAGTTTATAGCTAAGCAATTCCTACTAACATTTAGCAAGTCCAGAACAAGTCTATTTCCTCAATAAGTCCCTCGAAGGCCCACAACATTGAGGACTTTGTATCTTCCATTGCCATCTAAGGTGTCTAATGAATATACTTGACGTACATATCTCTACTGATCAAAGCCGGTCTAGTGGTAAGACAGGTTCAGTGATTCTGGTTATTGAGGTTTGAATGTATTTCGTGAATTTCATCACCCATGTAATCTCACAAGACGCAGTCCTAAGTGGTAGAGTCCTTAGATTGACCAATAGCGTTCAGATATTATATCTATTTCTCAGATTCCGTCTTGAAGAGTTATCTGAAGGATGATACGCCAAATACACAGGGTGTAACTGAATAAGTGTAAAACATATAAGGAGGTGATTCCTCATTGAAAAAAAGATAGGATCTTTCGTATAAAGAAACTTCATTGGAGCATCCCTTGTTAAGATACAGCCCCTGAAAAGGGGTACATAAAATTTGTATGACAATTTTTTTCATAAGCACTGAAAAAGTTACAATATTGAAATCAACCTGACGTTTTGTGCTACCAAAAAGACACTTAGCTAGTAATTTATTTGGTTTACCCCATGGTTGTGAGGGGTGGAAACCGCAACCCCTAAAATTCATTTCCAATGTAACTTTTTTCTTATTATTTGTTTACAATTTAAAAATGCATTTCCGATAACCTGTTTCTTTCTAAACAAAAAATGTCTCTTGGGTTTTTTGCCCAAAATAAACTAGTTCGCAGCGAAAAAGTATTTTATGAACAACTACAGAGATACATCGTCAAAAATGCGAAAATACGAAATCAATCTATCTAATAGGTCGCTATTAGCGATAGTGTAATAATAATTGTGTGTTGTTCTGTTCTCGATTTGTTACTTTGAATTTTATGTATCCCCTTTAAGGGGCTGTATCTTAACAAAGGATGTTCCAATAAAGTTTCTTTATATGAAAGATCCTATCTTTTTTTCGATGAGGAATCACCAAATGTTTCACAATTATTCAATTACACCCTTATAACTGGGATTTTCATGTACCAAGGAATCTTATAATAGAAGATTTGAATCAGGTGTTTAAGAACAGCCTCAACACGAGCGTTCATTGCAAAACCCATCGAATAATCAGTGAATAGTCCAATGATATTATCTCTTTTATTTTTGAGTTGTTTTATTTTGTGGGAGGTTATTTAGAGACTATCGCGAATGCGACTTTGAAAATGAAATTTGATTCACGAAAAACGAAGGAATCATTTGCATTTGTTGTTTGTTCAACTCTGTTTTGATAAACTATCTCATTTTTTGCAGATATTCATTTCTTTAAAGACAACACGGAGTCCCTCAAAATTTTTCTGAAAGCCAAAAAGGAATTCAAAAGTCAATTAAACTTTCCCGGTTTGTTTTATTCGGACTTGAACTCGTTCGCCTCTACCGTGCCGTACTTCCACATCAGCGACGAATTCAGGATATTTTCACCGGAAGGCATGCATTTGATAGTTTGCGTTCACGGTTTGGACGGCAATTCGGCGGACCTGCGGCTGGTCAAGACTTATCTGGAACTGGGACTTCCGGGAGCTTATTTGGACTTCCTCATGTCGTCGGGAAATCAGGGAGATACGTTTAGCGATTTCGACACAATGACTGATCGGTGAGTTGACGAGAAATAGTATATTGTTTACCTAGTAGGAGGAGCCTCTCATTTTCGGAAGACTGTTAGGATTAAACGAGCGTATCAATTTTCTTCTCCTGAAGATGCTAACTTTGCTAGCGAAACGTGCATCAAGTGCAAAATATCAGTTTGGTGTTAGGGTATCCCTCCTAGTTATTCCTCGTTGCCTAACCACCATTAGATTCATGTTAATGTTATCCTTTTCCACAAAAATATTGTCAGAAATGTCAATATTTTCGATCGGTTTGCAAAAAATCAATATTTTTTGGGTGCTTTCTTCTCTTCAATACAATATAAAAGTAGGATCAAATTCTCATTGTATAAGTTATATCAATTTTATTTGTGGTAGAGAGATGTTTTGAGGAACTATCTCTTAGCTTTCTCTCATTCAAATCAATATAAAAATACAATACAAAACTCCTATAAGAAAACAAAAAAAAATTGCGGAATTGATATGTTTCAAACATTCATAGACAAAAAAAAAGGATGATTCTAAGTAAACCAACTACTCTCCAGCCCATTTTGCGCAACAAGCGCTGAATTATATAGAAGTCACTTTTTATATTCAATTTGTATGCCAACTCGAAAATAACGAAAGAGTTTTTAATCCCTCGTATTTTTTTCGATTAACTTCTGTTCGCATTCATTTCCAAAGATTGAGAGTCATATTTAAGTCGCTTCACCTTGTAATTCAATTCTATCATTCGTTAGTTACGAATTGTTTTTATTGATTTTTTGCGATGAGTTGTTTGAAATAACTTTCAATAAAGTTAATTATACAGACAAAAGAAGTCCGAACCAGTAGCATTCATTTTTATTATAATTCTCTTAACACTTCTATTGAATTTTACTCAACTGCTAAACATTTCATTAAACGATAAGATTGGAACCTCCAGCAATTACCCTAACACCAAACTGATATTTTTGCACTCGACGCGCGTTTCGCTAACAAGGTTAGGAAAAATTCAAACATTACATTCTCAAACCAAGATTGTCAACCATATTCACGAAAATATGGTAAATGTATTCGTATCTCTATTCAATTTAAGTTTCGTGAGCTTGGTACAAAAAAATGAGCAAAAAAATTACTGTCGTACCATACAGGTAGGAATATAGTTCTTTTTCTATTTCTTTTTTTCAAATTGATATCTTTCAACAAGTAGCTAAGTTTCTGATGTTTCTCCTCCAGTAGAAGTTTTACATTCATTTCATACTGATCTGGAGAAGAAAAAGATAAAAATCATTCGCCAAAAAAAAGAGTATCTCGAACAATAAGTTCCCTTTTTCTTACTTGATTTATATACCAAGAAAGTAACTCAATCGAAAACTACGTAACTAGAGAAACTTGTTTATTCACAAACAAAACTATCCTGTTATTTTCATATAGGTCCACTCGTATTTTGAGGTGATCTGCTCTGCATTTCTATTACATCAACTGATCATGACTGTCTAAAATCAACTCCAGCTACATTGTCCAAGGAAGTAGTTGTTTTGGATATCCCTTTTCTCCTCCTTCTTGGAATTTAAAAATGACTTCGTTAATCCTCAGGTCACACAAGTATCGGCTTCTGAAGGTTGTGGGGATAAAGGGGACTGCATTGTCAAAAAGTCCCAGTTTGAAATCGCTCTAAAAATAATTTTCTATAACTGGGGACGTTAAACGTTAGGGGCATGGCCCAGCTCTTCAGGTTGACTGTCAGTCATTTGATATCTGAAGTTAGGCAACGCCTAGCGCGATTTGTACTTGGATGGGTGACCATACTGACCTTGCAGGCAAATACCGTGTTGAAAGCCCATACAACTGCAGCAAAATAGCATATCATAGCTCACAGACAATATGGCAATGAGCACAAGATATAATGAGGATATGCCGTCCTTCGGAGGGGACGTAAAGCCGGCGGTCCCGAGTCCATGAATGTTGGGCTCGTTAAAGATCCCTACCTCTGGTTGGATTACCAGAGGGTTCGGAAAAATTTCCGGTTGGGAGAGGGTGTGCTCAACGGCGTCGGTGATCGGCCTTGGTAGAGGAAATAGGCCGACGTTAAATAAAGAAGTAAAAAAAAATGAAAAACGTTAAAATGAAAAAAGGAATTGTGTACCAGCAACCATGTATTTTCTTTTGAACTTAACCGCTCATCAATAATTTATTAGAAGCTCTCTGACTACTCTGCATATTCATATTGTTTTTTTACGTTGGTTTCAACGGATACTGTGATAACAGGAACTGTACTCAAACGTCCGTTTTTCGAATGCACATCACTCGACAATAAAACAGTTGAACGTGTTTTGCCTTACGAAATAGACAGAAATAGAACGCATTACTTATGCATCTGTCTGTCCCATAAACTTTATTGGGTTTCTACCGTGATTTTTTTTTGTTTTGAACAATGACCTTTTACCATTCCAAACTTGAAAATTGTGCGAGCTGGGGATATACGTGGTCTTACATTTCAACGTGCGACTCCTCGAAATTGAATGTCCTTTTTGTTTTTCAGTTTGATTAACGAAATTATAAATTATTTGGACACCAGCAGTATTCGGCCAACTCGGATAAGTTTCGTCGGGCACTCTCTCGGCAATATCATCATCAGATCGGCGTTATGTAGACCTCAAATGAAGTTTCTGCTCCCAAGACTGCATACTTTTTTATCACTATCAGGACCACATTTAGGAACTCTATACAACAATAGTGGACTAATCAATATGGGTAAGGCAGAAATAATCTAGGAAAATTATTCATTTTCTCAAGTATTCATTCTAAAAATATTCAATGGACGATAGTAGACACATTTCCATTATTCAAACGAGGATTCAAGAAATTAAATCGCTCAATAAACTGAGAGGTAGTATACAGGGTGAGTCTCCGGGAACCACGTCGATAAATATTGCTAAAAGTATAAAGAAAAATTTTGTGAAAATCTAGCGGTATGAGATTAAGGTAGGCCAACAATTAACCCAGCTGAACTAGTTACAAGTTCCGAACACTTCCGATTCTATACCCGAACTAGGCTCCAACTTCTTTTTTCAACACCCTGTAATTTATTGCAGATTCGTATTCTACATCAAATTCTAGATCTATTTCATATCACTTTCTTTTCATCTATTTTGAATAGTTTTCGAATTACCTATTTGATATTTCATATAGAATATTGCCTTTGCAGGAAATTCTTTATTTGAATACATATTCCTCATTACTATATCTAATTTTTGCCAATTTATACTATAAAATTGTCAAGAATGAAAGGTTTATGCTAAATGAGTTACAGTCCGAATTGATCAAATTTTCATACAGG
Organism: Zygogramma bicolorata; assembly: GCA_032362365.1. Lineage (NCBI taxonomy): Eukaryota > Metazoa > Arthropoda > Insecta > Coleoptera > Chrysomelidae > Zygogramma > Zygogramma bicolorata. The sequence goes on along the minus strand of JAVJAQ010001667.1, from coordinate 5,916,379 downwards.
GTGTCCAAGTGTGATGTTCAAAAATAGGTCAAAAGTCTATTGTTTCAAACGAAACCCCTATATTTTTATACAAGAGAAATAATATCGTCTCTCATTTACATTTCCTACACCGTACAGTTGTCGTCTGAATAAATATTTTTAATTTCATTCTGGATGTAAGTTGGCTGCACTGAAAACACGTGAGCTTTGTAATGTTTAATTCATTCATGCTATTCACAAGCACATGGATGAATTTGTCGCTAAAAATTCACGCAAAATAGCTAGCCGAACATAGTCAAAAATTCATAACTTTCAATTTCACAGTATAAAGGGAGTTTCTTTGAAAAAAAATCATGTAGGTCTTGGAATGTTCAATACAACGCAGTGATAATTCATTTAAGCAAACTAATGTATTGCCTAAAGGGAGAAGATAAAATGAAACTAGTCAAGGAGCTTTTCAAAGTTACACGTCTATCTTATTCATTACATTTTTAATACATCACTATGAAAAATTTTCATGAGTGACTGATCTCACCGAATCGGGCCTTGAACTTAGGAACGTGTTTACAGGTATCTGAAAAAGATAAAGAGAAGTATATTTATTCTCCTTAGCTTTTTTTGGTTCTTGATAATGACTTTCGTACAGTACTTTTAGAATATATTCAAATGAAAATGTCCCCTAAATGTAATTTTTTTATATTCAATCAAATATTTCGGAAACTATTCAAAATGGGTAATGAGTGTGTGATATAATCAAAATTGTAAGAAAATTGAAACTATTTTAGCTGAAATATGCCTAACATCATTCAGATATTCCCAGATTTTCAAAAATTCTCAACTCATACTTTTGGCAATATCTATCGACGCATTGTCCGGCGATTCACCCTGTATAAGAAAGAGGTTTTATAAGCATGTTAAAATTGTAAATAAAAATAATTTTTAATAAAAAAAAATTTATAATACAAGGAATAAAAATAATATCACATTGAAAAATAGAGTTGAAACAACAATATCTCAGAAAAATTTGAAATATTTATTGCCATTCTACTATGATTTGATTCGAAATCATATAAAAATGATCAAGTCATTAGTATCTTTCAAGCTACAGATTGAAAAATGGATTCAAGAATCACGTCGAAATCTCTCACTTCAATTAAGAAAATTAGTTAATTTTTCAATATTATTTTGTTTAATTCTACAAATTTATCAAATATATTATACATAAATGTAATTCGTATCTCTCGCAACAAGTTTTTAACTTCGCGGGTATAATTGAACTGTTTATTCACCTTTTCAAAAATTGATGTATATGCTCTTTTTTATGAATTTTGAATAAACTTTATTATTATTATGATGATTATTATACAGAAGAATCGCAAAATTTAATTTCTCAACCGCTGAACACTACGTTATTTTCTGTCTAGTAGGGCAAATATAACCATAGATCTTATTTTGGTATAAGTCTTCCATGTACGTTATATTTGATTTCACATGAAGCTGGTCGAACGTCCATTGTTTAAACTATTCAACTCCGAAAAACCGGAAAGTAACCGCAACTAAACTGATGAAATCAAAAAATGGAATAAACATTCAAATAGAAATTGGATAACAGAATATCATTCAAATTCAAACGAAATTTAAGCTGTATGGAATAACAACGAAAGTTCATTTCAGAAAAGCATAATTTTTTACTAGTATTTTTTTCTTTCTCTCTCGTCTTCATTCTTATTGATTTTTTACAAATTCTTGAATTTCATTGATTTCTTCTTCTTTCAATCAATCATTTAAACAATTATCTCTTCAATATTTCTCTACTTTTTGCAGAAATTTCATTTTTATAGTCCAGGCAATAGAAGTTCGAACTGTATGTTGATTATACTTCACTTTGAATATTGTATATTTGTGCCAAATTTCATGTAATATTTTTTTCAGGAATGTGGTTCATGCAGAAATGGAAAAAATCCGAATCATTACTACAGCTATGCCTCAAAGATGCTGTGGATCCCAGACAGAGTTTTTTATATCGTTTGAGCCAAAGAAGTACCCTACATCATTTCAAAAATATACTCTTGTGTGGTTCTGGTCAAGACAGGTGTGTGATACTAGATTAAATTTGATAGATGGTGGTATTATACAAAGTACTTATTTATTTCTCTCTTGAAACTGTGACGGTGAACTTTGGGGTAGTATGTAGGCTATTCAAACAGCGGACGTCTTGAATTGAAATCAAATTGTGAAACAGCGAAGCATTCAATAATTTTGGCATTTTTATGCCATTTATGCCACCTATCACCAACGATGAAAACTAAGGCTGTTTTTCAAGCCGCTGTTGAGAGAGAACTTAGCTGTCAGCTGATTGAATGTCTCGGCCAAGCACTTCGATTGGACGTTAACGATTGGACCTTAAAGACTAGCAGCTATAAGTTTCTCAACAAAACATTGAAAACCTTTCCTACGGCCAAGGGCGCACATTGAAACATTTTCAGGGAGGGGGGCTCTGAACCGGAAGCATCTAGGCCTACACCTTTTATTTTTTCTAGGTAAACATATATTTTGTTGAGCAATTTCAAAAATAGAATAATACTGCTAAAAAAATTCTTATTGAAATCAGTGTAACGTACAAGAATGACTCCCTTGTGCAAGCAAAAATATTTGGGACTGGATTTTTTTCAATATTGAAATCTATTTTCTGTAGCCATATTTGTGAACATACTGGAATCTTAGGGAAAAAAATCTTATGAAAGAGAATATGTGCTCATAAATTCATAATGAAGTAGAGCAAAGTTTTATCTAGTAGAGATGTGAATTTAACCAGTTAAACCAACAAACTTTCCAAATAAAATTACATAATAATTTAATGTTTTCAGTAGCAGTGATATCATATATCAATATAGGACTAGGGAACAATAAACGCAGTCACTGACAGCTAATCCTTAATATTTATCTGAATAAATAAATTATACACTTCTTCGATGACTGTATAACTGTATGAAGTGATGAAGTTTTGTTTCAATAAATGGTATCTTCTACACTAAAGCCTAGCCCCCCCAGCCCAAAAGGCACTATGATGCCAGTGTTTCCTTAGACAGATTCACTCAAATTTCTATTCGAATAGGCCGCTTTTCGATCTTTCGCGATTCTTAATGAACCCAATTCCATTTACAACTTATTAAAATTTTCAGATACGTTCCTCTACACTCTGCAAGGATAGAACTGTGCAAAGAATCCTTGAAAGACACATCCGATTTGGGCGCCATCTATCGAGAAATGGTCCACAACATACTGTCGCCGATAATTGCTCAGAGAGAACTGAAATTCGTGCGCTACGATATCCACCATGCCTTACCGAACACTGCCAACGCCTTGATTGGTAGGGCGGCACACATAGCGGTCTTGGACTCGGAACTATTTGTTGAAAAGTTTATGGTCATTGTGGGAATTAAATATTTCCGTTAGAGTATACTCTTTATCAAGTTTTATAAATAAATATTTAATAATAGGTGTTGGTATTATTCGAACCCACTGCGCCAATAATCATCTGACTGCGCAGATTTCGAACAAACATTATACGTAGGATTGGACATCTTCCTATGGTCCCGATTAGCCTTTTCTTTGTTTTTTTTTTTTCGATAACCAGCTGACGAACGCCAATCATCAAAGGTCTAAACTTGTGCGAGCAGTGGATTACCTTTTAACGTGTGAATCCCAGCACGGTGGTCCGGCGGGGAAGCACCATAATTTACTACCAATATTTCCGTCATGAAAGATGATTAGTTATTTTTCAATAAGTCATTCAGAAAAGCGCGCATGTCAGATTGATTAATCATATATTATGCTATAATGATTATAACCTCAAGTTTAGTTTCATGTTATTTTTCTGCTTTCCCTCTTTCCCATATGTCTTTCTACCACCCCATCTTGATGAGTACAGGAAAATATAGGATAGGCATTCATTTATTTATATATTCATAGGAATACAAACGGCACAAGCCAGAGAGAGTAATCACAAAAAAATACATTATATTAGTTAAACTAAAAGAGAAAAAAGTTATAGATACATTTTTGCATTAAGTGGTGTAAGTAGCAATTGTCTGTCATTCAATAGCCAGAGAAAAAAAAATGTTTCCTGAGTTTGCTCACAAAGGTGGTCAAGGATTGTGAAGAAATGTCAATATCTAGAATATTTGATATAGCATTGTAATTTTTAAGGCACCGATATAGAGGGCAGTTCATGTAGTAGTTTGTATTGTTGAAGAAATATTGAACAGTTAATAATGTCGAGTTCTTATGATAAATCCAAGCATTTCATTCGCTTTTTTGGTGATGTAGGAAATGTAGGAAATTCAATAATAAATTTTTAGTTATCGGTTTCACTATAGTATATTATTTCAAATTGATATTTTCAAATGATTTTCATTTTGTTTTCAATTCGCAGTTGGTTAATGATCTGACTTTTTTCATCCTCGGTAGATTCGTCAATTCATTCCACTTCATTTTTCGCATTTGGTCACTGATTCGATGTTTCCGAGAATGGAGCAAAAAGTGTCTTTTTTGCAAAGTCGCACCAAGCCAGGTACATGAACCTAAACTGACGATATAGACGCTACGATTTTTACGAATGATTATTATACGCCGGTACAAGAATTTCCGCTGTTTCATATTTGTTTCAAGTTGTCGCTCTTATCAAAGTGAATTTGTTGTTTCGCATTACGCAATCTAGTGTAAACGGAGAAAGTATTGACAATAGTGGAGTTTTCTACGAAACGCATCCTCAGAAGAAGTCTCGTCGGGAGGGCCCTCCTTGGAGTTCAACCGAAGAAGATCACATATTACTGGGAATTATCGAAAGAGGCTCTGTGGTAAGTCGTTTCAGTGACTTCAATTTCGTTGTTTTGCCTACTTGTAATTTAAAGTCAGATATTGGCCATACGCGTTCTCTAAAATCGAAAGGGCATACTATCCATTAGGCAATCCACATTTTTTCTTTGAGTAATTGAAAATTCTACAGGAAATATGTTCCTGGATGATCATTTTCAAATCAAATATTATTCCGTCTTTATTTCGCTACAGAAGTGGTCTCGGTAGTGTAGTGGTTAGCATATCTGCCTGTCAAGCGGAAGGCCGGGGTTCGAATCCTCGCCGGGCCACCGTGCTGGGTAATCGCACGTTAAAAGGTAAGGCCTCGTTGATCCATTGCTCGCACAAGTTTCGACTTTTGAGGGTTGACGTTCGTCAGCTGGTTAACGGAACGAACAATTTTAGAACAACAATGATTTCCCAATCTATAGTCAAAACTCAAGGGATTGCTTTGGCAGAAAGTCAAATGAAGGCATTTACGTAGGTATGGATAAAGCGCATTATTCTTACAATATTGCATCAGCCTATTAAGATCCTCTTGTGTCAGCTGAGAATCATTCAAGTTAGACCATGCTTGAAATAAGAAATTCAGAGAACTTGAAGCATTCGGAAATATCATTTATATATAAGTTAAAAAGTGGCAGGCCCAAATGTGATCCTTGGGGAACGCCAGATGTTATGTCCACCAACTTGGAAATATAGTTACCAATACAAACAGCCTGGCGGCTATTACTCACATAAGAGTGAAATAATTTCAGTAAGGATCCAGTTTAACATACAATGCTGTAAGTCAATCAACATCTCTCACTTCTTGCGTAAATCGTGTAACATTTTTTTCCTACTGGGAATTCAAATTCAGATGGTGTCAGAAACGCGAACTCGAGATATTTACATTGAAATTTAATGTATATATTCTCTAATGGCTTTTTTCCATATTTCAACTAAACTTTCATCTGTTCTATTGTACGAGTCATTATTGAACTGATTTTAAATATATTGCGGCTGTAAAATCAATAACCATAAAGATTTTCAGGTAGGTATATTTCAGATAATGTTTTTATTAATATATTCATTATCAATTGATCTTTCATTATCACCATTATAATTATTATTTCAAGGCGGGTTGAGTGTTGTGAAAAATATTCTGGCTAATTATTTGCTTCATTTTAGAGGCCATCAGAATCTGAGGAACACGGTAGGTATATACTGCTAATAAGGAAAATGAAGATTTCCTACTCGACTCCGTTTCAACTTGTCTACTCACTGCATCCAACTCTGCATTTTATTCACTGCGAAATTTCTATTTTCGTTCCGTTTTGTCTCATACTCATGATCCGAGTTTTTTCCAGTTTCTTAAAAATGCCAATTTGTAAATTCTAGAAAAATTCCCGTATATTTGATTTGGACGATGAGAAAATTCGGAGTCGTATATTGTCTTCCACTGATTATGGGAGAAATCGGAATCGGGAATTTTATATTCGCAGTTAAAGATAAAATACCTACCACAAGAATGCAAATCAATCACATCCAGATTTTAGGTGTTTCCACGCACTCATTTATACAGAAAGTATTACTCTGTGATTCAAATAAGAACATTCATTCCAACTTTGAAATGATGAAGAAAGGCCAGAATACTAGGCCTGGCTCAGGCCTTATGATAGAACAAGTAATGGGACGAAGGCACATGTTCATATTGTATTGAAACTGAATCTATCATTTCAAATCGGATTGTAAAAAATTACTGATCAATGGTCAGATTTGCTTTTGCTAGAGCTTGTTCATTTTCGGATGAATGGAAAAACTATAATCTTTAAACACCATTTATTTAAATAAAATAAATAAAAATCTAAAAACAAATACACTTGATCCTATAAAACATGGTGAAAACAGGTATTACAACGATTTGAGTATTGGAATATGGCTCTCATGTGTGACACAAGAGAATATCTGTCAGAATGCCTTGGTCATCTGTTACCGGAGCTCGAATTCACCTTATAATTATACCTTTGGCCTCGATTTGTTACTCCATTCTGCACAACAGGGTCATTATTGTGGGTTAAGCTTGGTCCGGGTTCCTGAAATCAATTACAAATTGTAACCGTTCGTTGCCCTTATATAAAGTGTGGATAAAAAAAGAAGCTCGTGTTTGGATTTGGCCCACGGATGGCAAAACGGTTAAAACCAATCCGGTTATAACCGGTTGAAACCAGTGAAAAATCCAGTCATTGGTAAAAACTGTCAACTGATTTGCACCAATTTGACGACTACACAATTGAGATTGGGACTTTGACACTGTTTGAATATAACATTTAGTAAGCAACTATTGGTGTTTTCAGTGTTTCTGGAATTTTTAAATGAATATTAGCCATGAATCGTGATTGATAAACATTTCAACAATGATTTCAATTATATTCTAAAATTTCAAAATAGCATCGCAGCGCTGCTTTGACCAAGAATACAACTAAATATGACCACTTTGACACCGATTGGAAGTTTCAACCAGAGGGCGTATGGCGTATTACTTATCTTGGAATCCCGTTTGGCATCAGCCCAACTGCAATAGATTGCCTCTGATGGAATGAATTAGGCACGGATGCATAGGGGTAAAGGGGGCAATTGCACCTTATGACATAAAAATTGGCCTCCCTTGGTCGCAAATCTAAATTCATTTTTGGCAAATATGATTTATTTGTTAGATTTAATCCTATTCAACAGGAATTATATTTTCCATTGCTAAATATTGAAAATATGGTGAACATGTAGAATGCTAGTCTTACCAACTCATTTGATAAACAAAATATTGAATATTATCAAGTGTCACTGATTCCCGATCTGAAACTCTCAGAAACTGACAGCATATCTCAAGTATAAAAAACTTGATACCGAGCAGTTACACTCTGACTATAACGGGTGGAGTTTTTGACCTACAGGGAGCATTTGAAACAGTGGAATGGATTAGATTGGTTCCAAAATTAAAAAGTATGGGTGTACAGGGCAATGTTTTGAAATGACTACTTGACTACTTGGAGAGCAGAAAACAAAAACTTTCAATTAACAATATCCTCTTTGATAAAATTTGAAAATAACTTTGTTATTCTACAGGGAAGAATCTTCGGGTCATTGCTGTTTTTGATATACATAGATGATATAATTCAGGTAACAGGATCATGTGATATTTATTCGTTTGCGGATGATTTGTTTTTCCTCTTTGAATCAATGCATTCTGGAGTAAGTTTTGAACGAAACTGTTAATAGAAAATAGGAATGGTGTTGTGATAATCTATTGAATATCCATATAAATAAAATAAATCTCATGCTCAATGGTAAAAAGACCACCCTGAACAGTTCACCGTATAGGAGTATGAAAATCAAAATTGAAAACGAAATAATAGGAGTGGTTGAAAAATATGAACGTCTGAGGATACCAGGTTAACTTTTAAAGACCATGTCAATAATTTGATAGAGACGATATCTTTCAAAGTAAATATTTGCAGAGATGTTCAAAATATGAAACAACCAGGTTAATAATATAACACAATTATACTACCACATTTCAATTACGTGTTAATCATTACTCTATGTGATGATTCAATATAAAATTAATAAAATTAGAGAACAGTGTGTAAAGCCTGTATGACACGGACCAGTTTTTCACTCATAAAATGAATCATTTTTTAATATAACGAATCATTGACGATAAAATGGGTAATTTTCTGTGTGAAAATCTAATGTTGTGTGACACTTAACAAGATATCTTGTTTTACAAGATACTGTGGAATATATGTACAGTTTCTCATTCAGAAAATGGATGAAATTCATGTTTTCATCCATTTTCAGAATGAGGAACTGTACACATATTCCACTCTATCTCCACAGGATATCTTGTTTTAGTGTCACACAACATTAGATTTTTACACAGAGAATTATCCATTTTATTGTCAATGATTCGTTGAATTAAAAAATGATTCATTTTATGAGTGAAAAACTGGTCCGTGTCATACGGGCTTAATGTACGTAATTTTGTCCTAGGATAGATACTCATCTAAAGAATCAGTGTTGAAAAGACTGAAGTGGCTCAGAATCAAATAATTTTCTCTATATCAGGTAGTATATTTTATCTATAAGGTTAGGAATATTATATATATATATATATATATATATATATATATATTTCAGGGGTCAATTATATGGATAAAAAAAATCTGACCTAGCTTCTTTAGTTCTGGAGTTATACAGGAAAAATCGAAAATTTCGAAATTCTTCTTTTGCCTATATCTTTTTATTTTACGAAGATTTTTTTTAAATGTTGCCACTTTGCCATAGCAACTTTCTGTGGGCTATCCAAATATCTGAATGAAAATTATATACAGGGTATCGTATAAATTGGGCCACTCTCAAATTTTAATTTTCAAATACGGACCTGTATTTTTTATTGCATTTTTTTGAATGCCAAGAGTCATGTTTCATATTGAAGTAACATTTTCATCTGAACTACAGAGTGTTTTGGAAATATTGAACTATTACCAGTAAAATTTCAACATTTTTTTTAAATTCCAGCTCTAATTTTAAAAAAATATCATAGAATAAGGTACTCATAGAGTGCCTAGGATTTGGAAGAAAATCAACATTATTCGACGAAGAATGTCTTCTCCAAGAATTCATCCACATTTCAGTTCACGCAACCCATGATCAATGTGCGAAAATGTGAAAATTTATTCTCCCTAGTACGTGTAAGTGCATATAATCATTGCAAAAAAAATATTCGAATGACAATATTCATACTCCAGACACCAATTTGGAAATATTTCATTGTTACTCACTTTTCGAACTACCTATATTTTTCAGATAATTCATGGGCATTCTGTTGCTATATACAACAATTATGATTAAACCATAGTATGCTTTGGAAAATAAATATGTATTTAGTTCACCTCACTTGTCAATATTTTGACAGTTTCTTGGAAATTATCGTTGGTATTTGATGAAAAATCTGTTAGTACTGAAAATGGGTTTCCCCACAGAGCAGAAAAGAGATATGGTTAACGTTTTCTACAGAAATAATAGGAACATTCATCTTTCCGCTGAAAATTATTTAGATCTGTACCCAGAAAGACATCAGCCGCATCCCACATATTATTTCAGACTTTTGGACAGAAACCTTCGCGAATATGGATCTTTCAGAAAACCAAGGAGAAAATATGGGAACAAAACTCCTATTGAGTTACAGGAAAACATACTTCAAGCGGTAAGTAGGTAATACTGAAAAAATGTTAATTAGGCTCATCTCCATATTTCAGATCAATACAAATCAATCAAAATCAACAGTTCAAATTGCTGAGGAATTGAATTTGCCGCAAACTACAGTATGGCGTACTTTGAGAAAAAACAGATTCAAATGCTATAAAGTTAAAATTGTTCATAAATTGTATCCAGGAGACGCCGAAAGACGGCAAAATTTTTTTAATTGGATGTTGCAAAAATTGGGCGATGACAGAAACTTTTTGAATAGTATTATTTGGTCGGATGAAACTCGTTTCACAAATTGTGGTGTTTTCAATAGAAACAACGAGCATGTTTGGTCACAAATCAATGAAAATAATTTTAGAGAAGCGAGACCTCAAGTGCGCTTTGGTCTAAATGTATGGGCTGGAATTTTGAAGGATCGAGTTCTAGGTCCCTACATCTTTGCCGGGACGCTCAATGGCGAACGTTATCTAGACTTCCTCAGACAAACTTTCAGTGAATATCTCGATGATATTCCCATTGCTAATTTAAATCGGTTGTGGTTTCAACACGATGGAGCTCGCCCACATTGCACAAGAGACGTTAATCAATTTTTACAAGAAACATTTCAAGACAGATGGATAGCAAATAATGGGCCTATAAGATGGCCTGCAAGATCCCCTGATCTCAGTGTACTTGACTTTTTTTATGGGGTACACTAAAAAATAGAATATATCAAAACGAAATTGAAAATATAGAGGATTTAAGAATTAAAATCATGAACGCTTTCGCATCACTACGGCGAAGAGATATTTTCAGAGCAAATAATAACATAAAAAAACGACTCCGTAAATGTCTGGAACGAGAAGGTCGTCAATCTGAACATTTATTTCGATTATGAATACTTATAATGGCTGTTATTCCAATTCTTGATAATAATTAAACAAGTTCTTGTGTGATTAGTTATAAAATATGAAAAGCTATATATGATCAAATACAATGTTATGTTTGTGACACATTGTGTTTGTGAGTTCTCAGCAGAATACATACAACAGATCTTCATACCTACTGAGGTCAATCGACATGGGGATGAATAATTATTCTACTAGTGCTACATTATGGTAAAGAAAAATGTCTCTTGCAATTGTTGATTTCATTTTATTGTTATTCCGAACAAGTAGTGAGACTAGATAATCTGGAAATTCTGAAATTGATTATTCTTAAAGAATCAATTTGTGTGATTCACCTTTCATTCTCTGATATGATTCAATTACAGTTGTTATGGAATAAAAAAATTATGGAATATCACTGATATTAGTTCAATATTTCTAAAACACTCTGTAGTTCAGATGAAAATGTTACTTCAATATGAAACATGACTCTTGGCATTCAAAAAAATGCAATAAAAAATACAGGTCCGTATTTGAAAATTAAAATTTGAGAGTGGCCCAATTTATACGATACCCTGTATATAATTTTTATTCAGATATTTGGATAGCCCACAGAAAGTTGCTATGGCAAAGTGGCAACATTTAAAAAAAATCTTCGTAAAATAAAAAGATATAGGCAAAAGAAGAATTTCGAAATTTTCGATTTTTCCTGTATAACTCCAGAACTAAAGAAGCTAGGTCAGATTTTTTTTATCCATATAATTGACCCCTGAAATATGCTACTTTGCCCCCATTTAACCATCCCTCTATCTCTTACCGTTATCGAAATCCCCATGCATAGACTCGAATTTGAATAGCCCTGTATATATATATATATATATATATATATATATATATATATATATATATATATATATATATATATATATATACACATATATATATATATATATACACACATATATATATATACAAATATATATATATATATATACAGTGTAACCCATTTAAAATGGAACCACCCCTGTAGAATGTGCATTTTTCAATCAATCTCAATTTTTTTTTATTGAAATATTAAGCATGAAAAACTGTATCTTGACACTAACTTTCACAATTTTAGTTTCATTTCTAAGGCACTCTATGGTTTTTTTTTGTTTGTCAAAAACGGCAAAAGTTTATTAGGCAATTTTTGTTTTCAAATTTGACTACACCACTGGATTCGTAGTCGTTATGAATCAAAACTGTCAAATTTTCATTAAAAAATATTTGTTAACAACGAAGTTACAACAACTTCAATTTTGGAAACAAAGTATTTGTTTGTAATTTTTATTCAGATTATAGACATATTTGAGATCTGACAACACTGTCATCACCAAGTAGAACACCAGTGAATTTGTACAGTGAAAATCCGAAGTCAATAGCTCAATCCGTTCTACAGTTATAACTCCTGAAAATATGGTAATGTGAGAGATTTGTGGTGCAAGCGTTTTGTAATAAAAATCTGACTACGCCACTGGATTTGTGGATAATATTTCCTTAAAATCATTCATTTAAGTGTCGATTATAAGTCTATTCGAAAATAGCAGAAAATTAAAAGTTCATTTTCAAGTTACGCAGTAGTAGACCAAGTTCAGAATCTCATGTCATGGGATCTCCCAATTGCGCTTTTACCAAATCTTGATAGAATCTTGAAGTATTAATGGTCATACTTGTAAGCTTTTTGGAAGTTTCCCAATAATAAATAATAGTACTTTTGTAACAGCGCACCTGGAAAATCATATTTTATGAGATTCTGAACTTACTCTACCTTCTTCTATAGCTGATGAAAACAAAATGAATACAAACAAGTTTCAAAGTATTTATTCAACAATTAATTGCCATTAAGAGAAAACTGATACTAAAATAAACATTGATTTAAAACTAAACATTCAAATTTTTGTGGCTTCTACCAAACCTCCATCAAGTTCAATACATTTATCGTATCTCTTCCGAATATTGTTTACACTATTTCTTATTTGTTGAACTGTAATTTCGGCACAAGCTTGTCGTATCCTTTGCATGAGTTCAGCTCGATTCGTTGGTCTTGTTCTGTATACTTTTTGTGTCAGAATACCCCACAGAAAAAAGTCTAATATTGTTAGATCAGGCGATCTAGGTGGCCATTCAATTAAGTCACTACCTCGTCCTATCCAATGATTTGGAAACTGGTTATTTAGCCACTCTTTAACAATCCTCGAATTGTGCACGGAACAGCCGTCGAGCTGAAAATACAAATTTACTTGTTCCGCAAGAGGCATTTCATCTATTTCGTCCGATAATTGGTTATTTAGAAATTCCAAAAAATTTTGCCCGTTTATGTTTCCATCAAAAAAATATGGACCTATTATTCTATTTTGTACTATACCACACCAAACGTTAACTTTTTCGGAATATTGACTTTTACAATTTATGATCCAGTGCGGATTTTCCGTAGCCCAATACCGAGCATTTTGCGATGAAACTACCACATTGGTGCTGAAAGAAGCTTCATCACTAAACATTATGCAGTTTGAAAAATTTCTTGTATTCAGGTACTCGCCTTGTGCCCACAAACAAAATTCCATACGTTTCACTTCATCACCTGCCTTTAAAGAGTGAAGAAATTTAGGTTTAAATGCTCTCATTTTGTTTTGTTTCAGACATCGTCGAATAGTCTCTCTCGGTAAGATTAAATCCAAACTGGCGACTCGTAAACTTCTGTTTGGGTGGTTTCTAAAATAATCTAAAACAGCACCTTCGTTTAAATTTCTTCTTCGGTGATTATTTTTTAAAATATGTTTGCTGACTGCACCGGTTTCTTTAAATGTTTTGTTAATTTTACTGACGGTGCTTCTCTCAATGGGAAGTCGATTTGGATGTCTGTGATTAAATATCCTAGCTGCTTCTCTTTCACTATGATAATTGTCCCCAGAAATTCTCACAATTTCAATTCTTTCTTCTAATGATAATTGCAAAGCCATTATTAAATGCACGTAACTAACAACTATAATTTTATTTATGATTAACTGTCAAAATCACACCCTACTGTTGATTTATTATAAAACCTTTGCATAATGAGTTCAGCTTCCTCAAATTATTGATATCTCCTCTAAAAGATTGTTTTAGCTGAGTTATGAAGAATTTACAGGGAACAATTTTTGTCCTGCTCTCTGTTTTATGATTTCCATGCTTTAAATCAATTTGATTTTAGCATACACTTCTCGTAACCTACACTCAAATGAATGATTTTGAAGAAATATTATTCACAAATCCATTGGCGTAGTCAGATTTTTATTACAAAACGCTTGCACCACAAATCTCTCACATTACCATATTTTCAGGAGTTATAACTGTAGAACGGATTGAGCTATTGACTTCGGATTTTCACTGTACAAATTCACTGGTGTTCTACTTGGTGATGACAGTGTTGTCAGATCTCAAATATGTCTATAATCTGAATAAAAATTACAAACAAATAATTTGTTTCCAAAATTGAAGTTGTTGTAACTTCGTTGTTAACAAATATTTTTTAATGAAAATTTGACAGTTTTGATTTATAACGACTACAAATCCAGTGGTGTTGTCAAATTTGAAAACAAAAATTGCCTAATAAACTTTTGCCGTTTTTGACAAACAAAAAAAACCATAGAGTGCGTTGGAAATGAAACTAAAATTGTGAAAGTTAGTGTCAAGATACAGTTTTTCATGCTTAATATTTCAATAAAAAAAATTGAGATTGATTGAAAAATGCACATTCTACAGGGGTGGTTCCATTTTAAATGGGTCACACTGTATATATACACATATTATGAAATACTTATTCTGTAAATAATTCAATCAAGACACCAAAAAACTTATTCCAGTTGAGAGTCCAAATCTGATACTGAAGCATTTTGGAAATTGCAAACAACAATACAGGACATATCAAAATAGATTCAAAGGATAATAACACCTTTTTTTTTCAATAAAAAATACCTGGAACTATAGGGAATCTAAGAGCAAAATTAAACTCACCTCTACACTATCAGAGGTCTCCTCACTTGATTCAGTGATGAGCAGTAATTTGTTTTCTTCAGCTTCAATATCAATTATGCCACCTTTTTTCTTTTGGTATATAAAAAGTTGCCTCATGCTTTCTTGTAGTTCCTTTAGTTCGCTGGTAATTTGAAAATTTTGAGCATTTTCCAGGTCTTTTGGTGGGAGAGCTGATCCAAGCTCTTCGACATCACACTTTATTGGCTCTCTGCATACAGGGCAGGTTGCCTGAATTCAAATCAGTTAGAAACCCATGATGATAATCATGGAAATTATAGTTAAAAAATAAGTATGGAAAATAAATTTTCAAATATTCCTTCATAACATGTTTAAAATACCTGGTATCCTTTGGTGGACTTTTGCCAAGCTGGTAACTTATCTTGTTCTTCTTGAAAATGTCTTTTGGTTGTAAGTAAATGGTTTGACAAACAATAAGAATGGAAATAATGATAACACTGAGTTTTGGTAAAGCTGTCTCCCTCTGAGAAACCATATAGACATACAGCACACTGACATGTTGGCAAGTTACTTTCAGTCAAACTTTCTCTTATCAACTGAAAAATTAATTTATAATTGACTGAAAGAGAATTCGTGTATTTTTTTACCTCTATCAACTCATACATTACAGCTTGACCAAGGAACTCTGTGCACTTTTCCTTTATAGATTTATATAAATTATTTACTGTGGAATCGTCCAGACCACGCGGATTTCTCAATTGTACGGTAGGTTCACAATCAGGATAATCTTCGGGAAGGGACACCTCCAGTGTAACACAAACATACTGTTTATCTATTTCATTGGCTGTAGACGGAAATATAGTAGTTTTGACTAGTATAGGACGACGACTGAAACGAAAATGGTGAAATAAGAATCCTGCACTCTATAATAATTGTTTTTTGCATTTACTTTTCATTATATGTTATGGAAATATCGTCCATAAAAATAGCTTCAAGAGCCTCCAATTCCTCTTGAACGCTGAAAAATAGGAAAAATACGTTTTCTCTCAGCCGTGTTCACACAGAAACTTACCGTTCATTGTGCGACATTTTCGTGTAATGCAGAATGAGATCAATCAATATTGTTTAAAAAATACAAATAAACATATTGATTGTCAAATATACCTGTCTACCTGGCACAATTGACATTTGATTTCTGACACTGACACTCCTCTCCTGAATTCTTGACATGGCTGCGTCTAGCAGCGCTTAAAGCCGCTCATACACTATAACTAACGGACTGGTCAATGGCCGCGTCTAACAGCTTACAGAGCCTGAAGCCGCTTTACAAAATTTTACATTTCACCATGGAACACTGTCAAATTTTGTGCAGCGGCTTCAAGTGCTGCAAGCTGTAAGCTTCTGCACAAATGTTGACAGTTTTCTATGACGAAATGTCAAGTTTTGTGAAGAGGCTTTGAGCACTGTGAGCTGTTAGACGCAGCCAATGGGTACATCGCAAAGAAGTGTCTTGCAGTTGACAGTTCAAAAATCGAAAATATTTGAGGTTATGGTCCACCACTGAATCACTGACGTCAATGCCGGTTTTTTTATTTTTGTTGACGAGTTCATACCTGTTTTGTGAATTAGGAATCTGCAAATTATCTTTTGTTTGTAGATTATAGTGGATAGTGGGTGTGAACTGTGATCTCAAAAACTACTCAACATAATCATATTCAATAATGGAAAACATTGATACCATTGATGGAAATTGTATGACGAAGAATGGTCCTAGTTATGAAGACGGTTTTGAGAGTGGCGACAGGTGAAATATATTTTTAATTTATAACCGAAATTAATTTTAATATAAATGATTTTCAGTGATGTACCGCCTGGGGCTACAGCAACAATGTCAACTAGTAAATATAATTTATATTACAATATGAAACATCAGAGACGCGGGCTTGCTTGCATATTCAATCATCAAAAATTCAAATCAAACCGATGCAACGAGAGACACGGCACAGATGAAGATGTTAAAAAAGTTCGTCAATGTTTCAGACAACTGAATTTTGATGTTCACTATTATAAAGATCTCAGACTGTCTGAAATCCAAAAGCAGATTGAAATGGGTAGGTGAATATCAAATCATCAAAATATGCTTAACTGTTTCAACATATTCAGAAATACTGGGACCAAACTAGAACTCCAATAATCACACTGAAATTATTATAAAGACTGTTTTGTGTTTTTTGACAATGTTTGTCACCATTACTTGCCTAGGTTCTGCCCAGAAGATAAATATGAACAGAACACAGTAATTTTGATATCTCTATCTGTTTGATTATTAGTTATCAACAAAGTTGTGGCCTACCAATGTTACAATTATAACACATAGCTGTTTGGGATTCAACTTGTAGGTAGGATCGGTTGCGAATACATGTACTACCTTCTTGCCTGTATGTGAATTTCAATTTTGTAGCAACAACTCACCACAGACTAGTACCAGATTTATGCAGCAGTTTTAAGTAATAAGCTTTAAGTAAAAAGAGATGGAAATTATTCTACTGACAAGTCCTTTAAAAAGTGAAAGTTGAACCTCTCATATTACTTATTTCTTATTACTTGAAACTGCTGCATATATCTGGTGAAGATATTCAATTGTCAGCTTGAAAACAAAAAGATATCTGAAGGGTAGTATCCCAATTCAAAAAAGCCACACAGAGAACTATTATTTGTTCCTTTTCTTATTCTGATATAAATATTGACTAAGGATTTTTAATTCGTTTGAAGTATGAAACGTGCAAATTCATGATATATTCAGAAACTCATTTCATTCCAACCTAATTTCATTCATTAATATATGGTAATTTTCTATCATGTATCAATTGTTTCCTCAACAATAATTTGGTCTCTCTTCTCTTCTCACTCTATGCCAAAATTCTCCTTTCTTCCTCTTTCTTGCCACTTCTCTCTTACACCTTACCCTTTCTTGTTCTCTATTTTTTCTATCCATGTATCCTCTATCTTTTCTTTTATTGTGTCAATTGACTACAATACTAGATTACTGTTCTGGTGAAGACAAAATCGACCAGAAAACTAAGTAGGATTGCCTGGTTGAAAACAGTTGCTGTTATACATATCTGACAGATATTTGAGATAGTAAAAGTTTGAATGAATGATACTTTTGAACAAGGTGGCCCAATGAAACAAGGCCGATTTCTTATAGCTTTTAGAAATAGATATTCCTCGAACCTGTCGATTTTTATTTGACGGGAAAATATTTTCATCATATTTTCAACCTTGATGCTTCAACCTGGGCAGGGTGAGATCCAACTCTCAGATTTCGAATGGAAATAGGGGTCAAGTGATACCTCGTTTGAGAGGTTACCAATTTCCTTTTCCATTACTTGAATATTTGGATTTGATGCAGTAGTTCGAGAGAAAAAAACGTGAAGATTTTTTTAAAAGTGTCCTTTTTTTTACACACAAGCAAAAATGCACAAAAAAATACTCTTTTTAATTGTTAATTAGTAATAAACCGTCACGAATCCAATAATTAAATGAATAGTTTCCTTCGATATATCTGCTCTACTTAAATATCTGTAACAGCAACAGTCTTCCCTGGTCTAGTATGAAACTTAGTCGTTTAGTTAGTCTCGTGAATTCTGACAACTCATCTAAAGGAACAGTTCATGCAGGCCAGTCTCAACTTACCTGCTCAGTAGGTTAATGGACTAACATCTGTCAGAAAACAACTACTCCTCTCACGAATGGAGTCCATTACTTCATTAACCAACTGTGTAGGTAAGTTGAGACTGGCCTGAACGAATTGTCCCTTCAGATGATTTGATTTATAGGCAGTCTTCAAGAGTGTGCGCCGGCTATGTGAGAAATGCTGACAACGAAATATTTTTATAGTTATATCTACAGACCACACCAACTATGATTGTTTTGTTCTTGTTGTATTGAGCCATGGAGATCAGGACATTCTCCATGCAGAGGATACGGCTTACGATTCACATCAAGTAATTTTTAACCAGTTCACTGCTGACAAGTGTCCTTCCCTTGCTGGTGAGTGTGTTTGTCAAATGGATATAATTCAGAAAAATTGCTTCGGCCACGTACCATGTTCGTGAAAACAGGATACAAGTTAAAAACTTTAATATATGGTACTTGACTCAACTGTACCCTTCGTTAGGACTCTAGACTATTTACCTCTGTAATATCTCGAAAATCTAGCGGTTTTTTTTGCCGGGTTGAAGGTGGAGTAATTCTGATTTAGGGATAGGTTAGGTTAGAGACCCTGGTGAAAAACCCAAGTTTTCGACCTGGGAGGGGTGGGGCGCTACCCGCCATCTTGGATTAAAGGGACAAAAAATTGTTTTTTTTTATTCAACTCAACGGTTGATCCCACGACAAAAATGTCTCATCCAAATTTAAAGAGGACAATTTTTGTATCCACACTTTTTTTCGCAAGTCTAACGGGTGTTATCTATAGATGTTCTTGTCCGAGTTTGGTTCGTTCATTTCTTCTTTTTTGACGGTCCGGGTCGGTTGGTGGTGTCTTCGTCATTATTTATGTCACAGTCGTCTCCGTTGTCTGCCATGTGAATCTGTCCTACGGCAGGTGGTATGTCGTCATCTTCATTGTCGCTGTGCAGAATCCGCACACAACGAAGCACTTTAGCCCATCTTTCCTGCAGCCACATGCGGCACCACATCCCTTCTTACAGTTGCAAACGATGACGTTCAATTAGGCGTTGGGAGCTGCTATTTCCGTTTTTTTTTTTTTATAGAAGTGAGCCCATTTGTGGCAATAAGTTTACAGCCTCGGTATTCCACACCGATTTTGGATCTGATGATAAGTCCTGAACTTGTGGTACCGTGCGGCGTCCTTCGTTGGAGGTAAAAAAGCCAGGTTGAATTTGCTCTTCATTGATAATTTGGCAAATCTTTGGAACCAAATATCTCTGAAAGTTTCCTTCTACACGTTTCCGCAATACAAAGCAACGATAAACCGTACTCCAGCGTCTTCGAGCTCTTGTACTTTGGCATTCGGATCTTTGAAGGGACTGATGATTTATTTCATTCAGTTCTTTGTTTTTTTGAACAAGCTGAAGAAATTTGGTTTGTCCCTTGGTTGAAGAGGGATGACGTCGTGTCACAACCACTGAATGCGTCAACAGCACCAGAAGATGTACGTCTTTCCCCACGACGAAAACAGCATCAAATGATGAAGAGGTGGGAATCGCTGTGTTTGAGATACCTGAACCGTCATTGTCTCATCGAAAAGAACTTCCACAGACGTCTTCTTCGTCGCTCAGCGAAATCTTTCTGCGCTCTTGGTATTTTTCTTGTCACCATCAAATGGATATCTATCAAAAACAACAACTGCATTTGAACCGGAGTGATTACGTACGCATTGAACGTATTTTTCACAAATCGATCCGAAAGAATCTTAACGTTTCCATACCGCTTTATGTAAAAGATACCCTCCATCCACAACATTGATTGTGTGTTCTCCACATTCTACGTATTCTGATAGTGGTGTGAAAAAAACATGCAACGAAGATTTCGTACCTTTGCGCATTCCCAGCACCGAAAAAAGCAACAAAGGAAATCGAACGAGTTCGAATTTTAAGTAAAACCAGATTTTATTCCCATTACTACTACTCATTCCAATTAATTAACTATAGTGTAGCCGCTGAAAAGATAGAATGATCACGTTATTGAATTAACGTAACACACGTAAATACAAAGCACAAATGAGTACAGTACAGTGTAAACAGTTCTTCATTTATGTCAGTTTAGAAGGCGTGGCATCGTACGCGTACGCCGGGCAGGCTATATGCAGGCATTCACTGTTCACGCGTCCGTGAATTCGTGAATTCTATCTTTTGAACGGCTCGACTATGATAACAGTTGATCGGGCCAAAAAACCTTGTGGTTAGTTGTTGCACTACCTTATACTGTGAATTATATAAAAAGCTAACCCCAATAATACCATTTAAATAATTTTCACGAAATCTACCCTGAAAAGATTGAGTTGGACAATTTTTTGAAAAAACGTACACGTTTCGTCCGTTGTAACTCGCCACCCGTTAGAATTATGAATAAAACTGCGGATACAAAAATTCTAGGAAATGTTATCTTCTTGTTGAGGAGTTCTTGTTCTCGTTGAGGAGTTAAATCAGAAAAAAATATCTTTAATCCAAGATGGCGGATTGCACGCACCCCTGCAAGATCGAAAACTTGTTTTTTTTATGGGTCCCTAACCTAATAACATATCCCAAAATCAGAATTACTTCACCTTTTGCAAGGCAAAGGCTTTTTTTGTTCTCCATTGACTTGAGTATAATTCTATTCAAGAATGAATTCAAACTATTCAAGTTAAATTTTTGAAGAGCTTTATTTGCGTATATTATCCAAACTGAATTTTGATGTTATGGAATTGATTCATTAAATTGAAAGCACTAGCCAACAATGAGAAAATAAAACGTATTTTTATCGAGTAGGGTCTACTTATTCACTCATTACTCTGTTCTGTTTTCAGTTAAAAGTTACATCTATTTTCAGGAAAACCTAAACTCTTCTTCATTCAAGCTTGTCAAGGCACTCAAGTTGATTCTGGTATTACTCTAGTTGATAGGAGGCTTACCAGGACTGAGACAGATGGATTAAGAAAGTCCTATAGGATTCCGACACTAGCTGATTTTTTGGTTATGTATGCTACCTCAAGAGGTAAGAATGGTATGCTTCCAAGCTTAGCACGTACGAGATTTTTTTATATGCAGATTCACACGAAAGGGAAGCCCTGTAATGTTCAAAGAACACCGCGTGAATCAAGGGACAGTAAATTGGAATTAATATTTACTTTGAATTTCTGAAGTTTGTAAGCCTCAGGAAAAACCTCTTTTGGCAAGGAGTTCCAAACCTCAGCTGTTCTATTGAAAAAAGATCCCTGAGCAAGAGAGGTTCGACAGGTTCCCAAATTCACAACAAACGGGTGGGAATTCTGTACTCGTCGAGTCATCCGTGTAGATATTGCCAAGCGGGGAACGATTGAAAGTATCTATAGAAGGGAGACAAGTCTCCGACCCTTCTACGGATGTTCCAATGAAGTGAGCGAGTCTGTGAGCGAAGAATCACCAACAAGACGAATTGCTTTTCTCTGAATGGAATCTAGAAGCCTCATGAACGTTTTGGTGCCGAACTCCACACATGAGAACTGTATTCCATGACAGGTCGTATCTGAGCCTTGTAGATCATTAGAAGCTGACGAGAAGTGAAGTATTTTTTCGCACGAAATAGAAATCCAAGTTTCTGGGAAGCAATTCTAGCGATCGATCTCACATGGTTTTCCCATGAGAGATTATCACTGATCGTAATTCCTGGCATCGAGAAACTTGGTTGTGTAGGAATAGTTACTCCTGACATCTGAATATTTGATAATTATCAAAGATTTTTTCAACTGATACCGGAAGTGGCAGATTATTTCGATACTAGCAAAAATCAGTTGAATATGAAAAAACCTTTTATTCGTAACGTTATGGGCTTAGGAAGTGTGACATTAAAGGTCTAGATAATCAGATTCTTCCACAAAAAACCTTCAACCCCTTCAACAACGATCTTACACCGGTTTATCTGCTATTCTGTCCTCTGATTCTGTCCAATCACAGTATATGCCCATTTCTTTTTGACGTCAATCTATCTCGCTTAGACTCGGTCCATTTTTTCAATCGTATGGCACTGCTAAATAGTATTAATTTTCTTTTCCTGAAGATGCTAACCTCATTAGCGAAACGAACGAAAGTATCGTTGCTATTATTAGAATTCTACTGAGTGATTTGCTTCCCAAATATGAATTTTTTCAATCTATTTCAGGACAATATGCATTCCGCAACACTGCCAACGGCTCTTACTTCATAACTGTTCTTTGTGAAGAACTGGAGAAAAAGGCGTACCAGTACAACTTATTGACCATCCTCACAATTGTCATCCAAAGAGTAGCTGTTGAGTTTGTCAGTGAGAATAGTAGAGATATAAACCACAATGACAAAAAACAAACGCCATATTTCCAGTCGTCATTAACGAGATTGGTCCAATTCGAACCCTGACTTTTGTATGGTGCCATATACTTGTTCTGACAGTAAGAAAATATGGATTGAGTATAAATTAATTTAATTATTTTTAAATATAGGTATAGCCTCAGAAGGAATTGAACAAAATTGTAATTGACCCAGACATCTTTTATGCTGTGCCAAAATAATACTAATATCAAATTGAATGAAACAGAACAATAGTAGTAGATAGTTACCTATTTATACCTTGAGATGTTCACATTATTTATATATGAAATCATAACAATGGTTTCTTACCATATTTTCCAATTTGGAAACCTGTTGATAATTGTGAGGTATGGATTCATTTGTTTAGAAAACTGGTCATGACATCCACCCACTCTAGATGATATTTTGGACCGTTCACATTTGACTTTGATTCGAATAAACAATCAGGAAGTTGTTTTTTACGTATTAATTCTCAAAAATGCTCAAGGAGAAATTTCATAAATTTTCAATTTCATATCTCCATAAAATTTCAAAGTGGTATTTTTGATAAATACTTGATGTGCAATATATTTTTCAGAATATATTTTTTTAGCTAGATACCCAGAATGAAATAAAAAATAACTAGAAATTCGTTTGCAAATTTCTCCTATTTTTCTAATTGATCATGAAACCGACCTGAATTCAACTTTATTGTTAGCTGGAGAGAAGAAAATCATATTTATGTACATTTGTCAATTTTTTTAAACATAGTGCCTTAACTGCAACTCAGGATAATATAAGTTCATGTATTCATGAAAACAATCGCATTTATAAAAATTTACAAGATCAATAGATAAGTCCATGAATTCTTACAAAGGTAGTTGATATAATGTGTTATTTATAACTGTTTTCTTGTTTCTGAAATACTGATGTATTTTATTCATTTACTCTATCACCTATTACGTTAAGTTTAAATTTGTAAGGTTTTTATTGAATTATTAACCCATATATTATAATAGAACGTGTATTATTTGCCTGAATGAATATTATTACTATAATGATATAACCTAAGATAATTTATTAATTTCAATCAGCATACCAATATTGTTTTTTTACACAAATTTTTATATAAATTATATATATATGAATAAATTATTGTCCAGAATTTGACGAGCGAATTTTAAGATGGCTTCTCAACACTTTCTCTTTGTGCTGAGAAATAATTGATTTGCTATGAATTCCTCATTATTTATGAGGCCCAGATCCAACCTACCTCGTATAACTTGTAAGTTCATTTTTGTAACTCCATATCTCCACAAAATTTCAAAGTGGTATTTTTGATAAATACTTATGGGCAATATATTTCCCAGAATATATTTTTTCTATCTAGATACCTAGAATAAAATTACGAATATCTAGGAATTCCTTTACAAATCTCTTCTATTTTTCTAATTGATCATGAAACCGACTTGAATTCAACTTTATTGTTAGCTGGAGAGAAAAAAATCATATTTACTTACATTTTACATTTGTCAAATTTTCAAAACAAAGTGCCTTATTTGCATCTCAGGATTCATTATCATAATCATCTGCCTTGATTATATGTAAAAAAAGTAATATAAGTTCATGTATTCATGAACAGAATCGCATTTATATTTCAAAAAATTGACAAAATCAATAGATAAGTCCATGACTTGTTGATATAATTTATTATATATAATAACTATTTTATTGTTTCTGAAATACTGTTGTATTTTATTCATTTACTCTACCACCTTTCACGTTAAGTTTGAATTTGTAAGGTTTTTAATGAATTATTCACCCATATGTCATAAAATATGTATTATTTGCCTGAATGAATATTATTACTAATATAACCTAAGATAATTTATTAACTATAATTAGGATACCAATATTGTTTTTTATATAAATTTATATATATAGATGAATAAATTATTGTTGATATTTTACATCATAGGCATTTTATTTATCTCCCACAATAACTGTTTTAGAATAAAAATGAAAACAAAATCTTCGTGAACACGATATTATTTTTATTATCATATGACAATAAACATATTCAGAATTTGACGAGCGAGTTATGAGATAGGCTTCTCAACACTTTCTCTTTGTGCTGAGAAATACTTCATTTGCTGTGGATTCCTCATTATTCATGAGGCCCGGATCCAACCTACCTCTTGTAACTAATAAGTTAATACTTTTTGGACACTAATTCATCTCGACTAAGAATAATAGGAGATATTCTCATTCCTAAAGGTTTGCATTGTCGAATTTGTAATATCACTCTACTCATACCCTAATTTTTATTTAAAAAAATATGTATTGCTACTGGACTCATATTGTATATTCCCCATCATGAAATAGCTAAATGAACAATACAGAACTATAATGGAAGTATTATAAAGCGATCCCAAATATTTGTACTCTGGAAGTAGGTAATAGAATAATATAAATCATTGAGGTGGCAATCGAAAAATTCCATGTTACCACGAATTCCTCCCTTCATGGGTACTGAAATATTGGGCACTGAAATAAAAAAAAAAGATATCTTAGTTAGATGTGATTCATATATATAGTTGAGATTGAAATCTGCAAGTATAAACATGAAATATCTTTCAACGCAGCTCAATTACCCTGATACCAACTTGAAATAACTAACACTCGGCTTGCATTTTGCCAACCAAGTTGGCATTTTCAGTTTCTGTCTCAAGCTCTCGAAAAAATTTTGATATTTTCAAAACTTAGTAGTTATATAAAACATTTCAGTTATAAAAATCTACTATTTTTGAGGGACTAGTGTGCAAAAGAGGTCCCATAATTTGAATAATTAATCATACTTTGAGAAACTCCAGAAAGACATTTGTTCAATCAAATGAATCATACTCACTTCTTGTTCTCTCTCAACATATGATAGACATTTCATATATTCGGCGGAAATGTCACATTTTGTTTGGGGCTCGGAAGGACTGTCAGTAACATGATCTAAAAAAATTGGAATAATTATTTATTATATTATTATATTTAATTATTTCATTTTAATTCATTCGGCCTACCTTCGGGTGATTTATCAACATTATCTGCTTGGAAATAATATCCTGCCGCTAAAAATTGAAAAGGAATCAAATATGTAATAATGTAGGTATTGAAGGTTTGCAATGATGAAACGTTCGATAAGGTGAATCTTGAAATGAATTTTGAAAACAAATGCAAGTGGTCTCTTTGTGAATTAATTGAAATTTGATGAAGAAATTCAAGATGTTCCTCAAAGCTAAAGTTGGAGATATAACAGGGATTTTTCTGATTAATACAACTTCATACATATGTGTATACAGATATGGTCATATGATGACTTCGCTAGAAAACATTTGCATTAAAAAATTTCAATTTACCAATAACTCAAATACAAAAATTGCTCCAAGGGTTTTTTTTTAATTTTCTGAAAAATGTCATGATTTTCTCACATGTTGAATTGGCCAATTCTCCAGTACACATCTTGATTCTGTCGAGTAAAACTAGAGCTTGTTCATATATTACATTCTTTTTGACCCATTGAGATGTTTTGTCGATACAGGGTACATCATATTGCTGATTCAGCTGAAAAAAGAAACAAAATATGATGATATAATATCGATATAATAAAACTTGCTGAAGCTATATTTGTAAATGTTAATTTATAATGCATCGATGATTTTAAAAATTTCAAAAGAGCAAAGCATCAGTTTTTATTAGCTGTTTTCATTCCGTATCATCCAATCTTCACACAGAGATGTATTTTGCCATATTCGCATAGACAAGGCAACCAAAAGCAAATTCGAATACACACAACGGTAGCGATGTCCGATTTTGCTCCCGTCAGGCGTCGCTAGTGAAATTTGGGGTCAAACCGCAGAACTCCGTGAGTTCTATTTGCTCTTTCTTTTTCGGAAAAGAAATAATATAAAACGATGATGGTTGAACCGTCAAAGGATTTAGAATGAATTTAATCACATCACCACTAGGATGACAATTTCGTGTCTATGAAAAATCAGTTTTAATTTTAGAACATAAGTTAGTTGGTTTTATAATGATACGCAATTTACTTTCATCGTTGGGGTTTGATCATGAATTTTACCAAAAAGAAATACTAGGTGACGTAATTGAACAAATTTGATTGAGAGTAGAAATCACTAATATTTTTCAATTGAAATGTAAATTTCGAATTCTGATAATACACAAAGATTCAATTCACTTTCATCTTTGTAGATAACTTAAGAAAATATCCCTAGTTACGATATGAGATGTCATATTTTACCTACTCCTTTTTCTTGCGAGTTCGGTGGACCGGGATACCCTCTCAGTAATAAATGATAGTAGATAAAAAATATTATTAATTACTTTCGAATCAATGAAATAATAAGCCAAATGACGGCTAACATAAAGTCCCTCAGGTAAGTATTGAGAATATAGGTGAGTTGAAGATGGCCTGAACGAATCGTTTCAAGATGAATTGATATCCGCTATCTCATGTAACTCATTGAAATGGTCAATTACTCGAATTTCATGCCTTCTGTCATTATTACATAACGATTTTACCTCTCAAGGAGTCACCAAAAGCAAAATTTATATGGGTTTTCCAATGAGCATAAATAATTTCGAAAAATGTTACTTTTCTTACTTTCAAAAAGTGCTCCGGATGGGGTCAAATCATCACGAAACGACGTTAACGACAAGAATAATTGAAAGAATTGACCGAAACTTGATCGAAAACCAGTAATCATATCCGCTATCTCATGTAACTCATTGAAATGGTCAATTACTCGAATTTCATGCCTTCTGTCATTATTACATAACGATTTTACCTCTCAAGGAGTCACCAAAAGCAAAATTTATATGGGTTTTCCAATGAGCATAAATAATTTCGAAAAATGTTACTTTTCTTACTTTCAAAAAGTGCTCCGGATGGGGTCAAATCATCACGAAACGACGTTAACGACAAGAATAATTGAAAGAATTGACCGAAACTTGATCGAAAACCATGATTACGTAGAACAAAACACTTCATTCTGTAATTATCACCAGAGTTTACAAAACCGTTATACGCAATAGTCCTTTCAATCGGGTTATGAGTATTTACTGGCATACGCCTGAGGATGTGATTTTTTTATATGCAGATTCACACGAAATAAGGAAAGCCATGTGATGCTCAAAGAACACCGCGTGAAATGAAGGGACAGGAGTACAGGAGATACGAATTAAAATTCACTTTCAATTTTTTAAGTTCTGACGATATTTATTGAAGGGTTTACACGAAAACGTAAATCGAAGGAGAAAGGAAAAACTTGAACGTATTCAGATTGAAACTAATGAAAATTCAAGTGACGTTGAAAACGCTCGAGAATCTTGTTTGAGTGACACCGAAAAAGCACAAGAATCTTGGTGGAGGTACAGTTGTATATTCACGGAAAATGGGTACAAACAAGTCTTATCGACGGCGATAGACAAAACAAAAACATATAAAATGTGATTAATGATTTTAATGTATTAGAATATTTCTACAACGCAAAGTTTTAAACACAACGTAACCAATAACAATAATAAAAACAGAAAACTATGTATCGTGTACCCATTTTCTATGAATACAACTGTACCTGCACATGGACAACTCGCATATACCTAGTAGACATCTTCGTCGGCCAATTAAAATCGACGTTAAAAGTTAAAATGCACACATTGCGGGCACTGTTCTGTAACCTTCGACCCCTTTTGGGACCTATCGCTACCTATTCCACAGAGAACCGATCAACTCAAATTATCTCAGTGCTTGGATTCTTTCACCAGAGAGGAGACGTTGGATGGGGATGAGAAGCCGACGTGTTCCAAGTGTAGAGAAAGGCAAAAATGCACGAAGTCATTATCGATCCACAAGTTCCCTCGTGTGTTGGTGATCCATCTCAAACGTTTTTCTCCAACGGAGAGATTCAGAGGAAAATTGAATGTCACCATCGGTTTCCCGTTGGGAGGTCTAGTCATGAGCAATTACGCTGCAGTCAATGAAGCCCATTGCCCTTACAAACTCTACGCGCTGTCCAACCATAGCGGCACTACGTACAGCGGCCACTACACGGCTTACTGTCGACACCCTTACTCCGAAACGTGGTACGAATACAACGATTCCCATGTGTCACCGATCTGTTCAAAATCTCTGCTCGTAACTGGCGAGGCGTACGTTTTATTCTATGAACAAGAAAACGCTTATGAACAGGAGGAAACGGAATTTTCTACTTGACATTATTTTATATTTTATTCTATTTAATTTATTTTCATTTTTTTATTCATTAAGTTATTCTTTTTATTTCTTGTTATAATTTTTATTTTTACTTGTGATTTTATATTATATTGATTATATGTCCATACTTATGAAAAAAAAAGTTTGTAAGCATCAGGAAAAACCCCTCTCGGCAAGGAGTTTCAAAGTTCAGCTGTCGGGTCATCCGTGCGTAGATATTGCCAAGGGTGGAACGGTTGATAACAATTCAGAAGAGCACCGACCGTGAAAATATCTATGGAAGAGAGACAAGTCTCCGACCCTTCCACGATTTTCCAATGAAGTGAGCGAGTCTGTGAGCGAAAAATCATGAACAAGACGGATTAACTTTTTCTGAATAGAATCGAGAAGCCTCAATGAAAGTATTTTTTTGCACAGAAGCACCTTTAGCTATACTGATACACGTGCAGCGGTTTTGAAAATAAAGTGTTTTTCAACTTTTGAATCAGAACTATTCGGTAATATCGGTTGGTGATACAGAAAGGCAGGAAGAAAAATGCTTCAAATTCAGGTTATTGAACCACTTTTATCATGAAACGAGACTAAACATTACATTATAGAATGCATGTTTTTCAAAGCGTAGATACCCTTTTGACGACAATGCATTGATTGTATAAGTGGGTGAGATCATTAGCTAAAACCTGAAATCTATGTAAATTTTGAAACATTTCGAAAAGCTATAAAAACATTGTTCTTATGGCCAAGTTATTATTAGACAGCAAAAAAACTTCATTTTCAATACTTCTGTTTTGTTGAAAACTCTTTCTCTTGAAACGTTGAATAGGTCTGCTTTTTTATATTGCTTTGAGCATCACTAAAATTGAATCACTTTGGAAGGTACGTACTTATACAATCCTATATACTTATCAGAGGTACTTCTCAGGAGAAAATCAAATAATGCAATATACGTTGTTTCATTTGTAATAAATACAACTTTCGTGTTTCTCGGTAGTGTACCCGTGAAGCGGAACACCGGTTTAATTCCCCTCCTTGGACTACCGTGCTGGGATTCACACGTTGAAAGACAAGGCCTCGTTATCCATTGCTCTCACAAGTGTAGACTTCTGAGGGTTGACGTTCGTCAAGGGGCGTCAGCTGCATAAAGAAAAAACTTATCCTGCTTAAGGATGCTATTGTATAGCGAAACACGTGGCGCGGTTTTGTGAAAACTGCGAAACTATGATATATTTTTTGTAAAAAACTTATTTTGAACCCATTTCAATAAGCCACGCCATCGATCAGCATTCTGTGTAATGGTAAAATGACCAAAACCAAAAGGTTTGAACGCAATGCACTCTGAAAATTTCACTAGGCACATTTTTTTCATAGCTTCACTCTTCCTCAAAGTTGTAATGAAAGATTTTTGTGATACTTTATCGAAATACGTATAATTTACCGTCGTTAATAGAATTTTTTTTAGATATTCCTCGTTTGCTAATAAAATTAAAATAAACATAGTACCGACTCACCACTTTCAGCTCCTTGAAGACGCAGTAATAGTAATTACACTGAAAAGAAATAATACATAAATATTTTCTAATAGGCGATTGCATGTATTTTTTCTAAAAAGTAAACTCTGTACTCTTGGCAACCGTAGCAAAAATGTATTACTTTTTGCGGTTCATTCGGTTCATCAACATCCATGCCCAGTTTTCTCTTTGCAAAATTCAAAACTTTTTTCTCGGCGTGCTGTATTCGTTCACCAACTTCCACCTCTTTGGACCAGCAATAATCCTCAACACCTCTAACTTCTAAGGGTCTTTCACAACCGCTGACAGCCTGATAACAGAATATCGTTATGGTTTTTCTTGGTTGAAGTTCACAAAAATCACCTGTGATGACGCAGAAACGATGAAAAGTGTGAAACACACTCTGAGCTGATTTTTCATTTCGTTATTCTTCGCACTATGGTCCACTAATAATCAAATAAACGAATCGAATGACTCGTGCTGTTGAATACCTAGGTATATCATATAAACTGCGTCCTTCACCATCTGGTAATAATAGGTAAGTTATTTTCAATAAAAATTCTTTTCATAGTTCAGCGCTGACCATTATTGTATATCCTGTGACATGTTTTCTGCTTTGTACGCTTATTATTTTCATTGTGTATGTGCTTGTACAAAAAAATACAATAAAGCTCTGAATTATAGACATATGTTCTGGCTAATTACGTTTATTAAAATAATTCGGTGTATTTAAAGCAACTATTAATTTCGTTTGTTTACTTCCGTCACATTAATACCGATTCTAGTAAAATTTTTGATAATTTCTGTAGAAATGCATTCAAGCATGATACAGACGCGTGGATTGTAGGATAACTCAACAGAAACCGATTGAGGATCATTGTCTCACCACACCCAACAAAAATCTTCAGAGATTTTTTCACGGTCGGTGCTCCTCTGAATTTTCATCAGCATCAACACAGAAGACCCGATGAGTACAGAATTCCC
Organism: Zygogramma bicolorata; assembly: GCA_032362365.1. Taxonomy (NCBI): domain Eukaryota; kingdom Metazoa; phylum Arthropoda; class Insecta; order Coleoptera; family Chrysomelidae; genus Zygogramma; species Zygogramma bicolorata. The sequence goes on along the minus strand of JAVJAQ010001667.1, from coordinate 5,884,611 downwards.
TCCCGTTGTTGTGAGCTTGGAGACCTCTCGAACCTCTCTTGCTCGGGCATCTTTTTTCAATAAATGATGAAATGCTATCTTCTTTTCTTTTAAAAACATTAAACGACTCATTACTATGAAAGGAACAACCTCTGGCGTTAAACCGGACCTTTTCTCAAAAAATCTGAACTACCCAAAATACCAAACTGAATAGAGGAGATGCTAGCTGACTGTATGTATGTATGTAACTGAAACATTTCTTAAAAGAGCTTCGTTTAGGGGTACCACTGAGCATTTGCAAGGTGGAAATTCTGCAGAAATGACCCAGAACGTCACTCGGTACTGTATCTTACTGAAACTCTAATTCGCACATCCACAAGATCTAATGTTTCTGAGAGTCATTTTTTATTGAGAGCTGGCATAGAAACCCCGCAGTTGCTTGTGCGACAGGAAGAGGGTTGCTGCTATGAGTCTAAAGATGAATATTGGTTGTATGAAATGGCTATAGATGAATGATTTTACAAACAAAACACTCTATAAATTGAGCTGGTTTTAGACATACAGAGAGATATAAATGTTGAATGAAAATACCTACTCCCTTCCTATTATTTCAGATAAAATTAATTTGTGGGTTTCCAAAAAATTACAGCGTATTACCTGGGTTTTTGTTTTCTAATACAACTCTTATAGGCCAAATAAATTCACGCCGACCAAGCTTATGTTATTTTCCTAAATAAAACCCTTAATTTTCATCAGAAATTTCAGAATCCACGATGACGGGTCTTTCAGTATTGAGGGCTTCCGGGCTATTATGGTATCTTTTCAAAGGTTCGTATATGGAACAATCATTTTTTCGAAAAGTGACAGTTCTTCTGAAAGCGTGTTCCCTCTTTTCGAAACCTCTCTTTACTTATTAGTTTTGCCTATTGTGAAGGAAGTTTCATACTTAAGAAAATGGAAATATTAAATCCAATGAAGATTTCAGGATATTTCGTTTTTGTGTCTATATAACTAAACGATGGAGAAAAATGAGAATGTATCTCTACTCTTCTTTGGAATGATATTCAACATTTTGCATATATTCCATACAGGTAGGTACCACTAATTAATTACCCTTACTCATTTATTGTAATGTACTCTGGCAAGTATAGAACCAAATCAATTTCAAGATGATATGCAAGTTATACTGAAAGTATTTCCTCTGAGAATGTCTTGGAAAAATCATTGATGCCCATTTTGAATCTAGAAAAGGTGTTGCATTAAGTATTTGAATTTAAAAACCGACAAGTATTTGTTTTTTTTCCTTGAATTAATTGATTAAAGAATCCAAATGCTATACATATACATGTATATAGACATCAAAACTCACTGTTAATTCAACACAGATTTTAAAATTTTCAAAAAATACAACACTCATCGCGCATCAAATCGGAACGAAGGTTGCAACTAAATTGAATGAATGTATTGGATTGCACTATGTAGGGTAGCTCTCAACGTAGTTATTAGGTTAAACGAAGATTTTTTACATATCTAGGCCAGATAACGCTGAAATGTTTTTCAAAAGAAAGACTTTCATCAATAAATAATCCCAGAAATCTAATATGGTTCTTGAAATTTCTATCATCAAATTCCAAAGTGTGATTTTGAATATTTTCTATTCGGGTTTTAGTAATAAACATGAACGAAGATTTGTCAATATTCGAAATGAGTTTATGATTATTTAACCAAATAGATAATAATCTAATCTATTATCATCGTATTGAACCGATGAGGGTCAATTTAAAAATTGAGTTATGTTGATGTTAATCAAAATAATAATGGCCCAGGGATTGATTCTTGGAGTACTCCATAGGATACTTTTTTCGATCACTTATCTAACTACCAAAGTGCTACATATTCTTGCCTATTGTACAAATAATTCTCCAATCATCAACAATGCCTAAATTCCAATTCCATATAATGTTTTCAATAGAAAAACCACATATTTTTAAAGAACATTTCCAAGGTGAACCAAGGTATAGGAGGAATAGAAATCAGTAAGAAATATTTTCTCACTGCCTGGAGGTTGTAGGTCTTGTGAAATATTTACTTGTTAAATAATCCCAAAGCTTAGCCGTTCGACTACAAAACGATCTCTGAGAAAGAATGAGAGGTTCGATAGGTATCATAGCTCATAACAAAAGGATAGAAAGGCGGTGCCCGAATCAAGCGTGATGAATCTGCCAAAAGTGGAATATATATATGAATGTTTTCAGGAAAGCAGAGACCGTGGAGTTATGCACTGTCAATGCATTGGACCGGAACCGATAGAAGTTTCATAAAAAAAGCTAAAATTCACTTTTAGATATATGCAAGAAAAATGTAGAATGCGATTTTGGTAATTTTCGTGTGAATCAGTTTGAATCCGTTTGCATTTTGTCACTTTCACACCATAAAAAATTGTTGATATCTTGGTCTACCCCAACTTTGAATTTTAAAATACGGATCCACATTTTGATTATAATTTTTAAATTTCAGAACCATGTTAAGTGATGACATAGAACGCCTCTCAATATTCTTACGGTGTATGGGTGTCTGCAATACCATATTCATCGCTCTGTTAGTAGCAGTTTGTGGTTATAATCAACCAAATAGATATAAAAGTTCTCAGTTAATTCAGATTACTTGTCAAAAATCACCTTTCCAGAGTTCTTTTTCAGACTTTCATATGTGCATTAGTTTTATAACGATTAGAATCCCCAATCATTATCTCCTTTTCTCTGATCCCACCAAACTTCTTTTGCTTTCAATGTTCGAGGATACCTACTAAACTGTCGAGATAATTTTATCATATTCATATTTGATATCATTTTTTGTTAAAGATCAAACAAAAAACTAGCAAATGAGCAAACTGGTTTTTAGTTCAATGTCCTGGTAACTCAGCTCGTTAAAAAAATGTGAAAAGTCGAATGATTATCGGGGTGAATAAGAAATAGACCAACTAGTAATATTTTTATTATCACATTTCAAATATGGAAAACAATGATTTATCCAACAATCCACGTTACAACAGTGTCAGCAACTTTAGCCAATAAAAACTTCACGATGATTTTTACTGCTTTTGTGAAAAAGCCATCTGATTGTCCATTCTTCTCATCATCTGTTTGCCGTTTTTTTATTATTTTATCAGAATTTGGATCATGAACTAAAATATATTGAGCTTTTCAACTGATATGAAATGAAGAATCTCATACTGACATGAGATAGACTACTGAAAAGATACCAGAAGAGAAGAAGAGAGAAATACTTTGCAGAGGAGGGCTAATATTCAGTTGATTAGAATTCAACAGTATGATTATGTGTACGTTTCCCTCATATTTAGACAATGGTTCCACCCTCTAGTATTTCTGCAGAGCCTACATTTTTTTTTTTTGAATTACAATAATTTCAAGTTTGACCGTAATATTTATGGCGATCAATTTTTGCCATGATATTTATTTTTTATCTATCACTTAATTGCTATCTGAGTTGATCCATTTCAAAAATCGCTGCAGAAGATCCACTACAAATTTGGCAGCTCTGTCAAAAAATCCTTCCTTATTTTCAGCTCCATCGATAGAATCGATACCCATTTCATCGACTTCAGATTGTCTTTTCTGCCTCATCAAACCATCTGCTGGACCACTTGCTAAAATTATTATCAATGGTTATCGTTTATATGATGAATATTCCACAAGATAAATAAAATCTATGTGGTGAAATCTGATATGTACGCACTGCTCAAACAAAAAGATATTTAATTATATAATTATATATAAGTATTGGAAATGGAACTCAATTTCAAATGTGTTCTTACTGCCTGAGGCTCGAAAATATATACTATTTGAAACTGTAAGGGTCATACATTAAAAAAATTACAACATTTCGAGTTCGAAGTGGAATTTTGTTGAATTCTGACTTCAGATTCAACCAATTGTGATTCCCGATCTCATAATTTTACTGAATTCCACTTCAACCCAAATGTGTTTACGTGAATTTCGCCTTCGAACTCAGAGTTCATTTCTTCATCAAATTTGTGCCCCTTCCTCATCTTCAAAACCTAGCTCTATTAACTTCTGATTTTCATGGGTATGAATTTTGATTATCTTTTTCAGGCGCCCCATACGAATTCTGTTTTACTGGATGCTATAAAATAATATCTCTAAAGATATTCAAAGTACTTTCAATGATTTTTTAAAGCTTTTTTCTATAAAAATATGAAGTCTCCTCTGGGAGAAGGTTTTTTCAATTCCATTTCTCGTATTATTGTTTTCTGTAAAAGGCAAAAAAACTGCGGAATTTCTAGGTCTCCAATGCCCTACGAGGGTCCTTCTATCCATCCGCTGGCTTTTTAGTGACCAAATTCATGTATGTGAATAAAAAAACATCGATTTCGTTTTCTTTTTCTATTCTACTTTAAAAAATCGTATCTCAGTGGGATTTAACATGTTTGAACCCATTTGTATAGATAGATAGATAGAAGATAGATTTGTATAGAAGTGTCATTTCGAACAAAATATATCTTGAAAATCTCGATTAAAGAAATATTAATATTGGAATCTATACACGTGTAGACACCTTTTTTGGTAAATTAAAAACAGTTCCTTTAACGATAAGCATTTTTATATAAGTATGGTATATATTTAATCTTGTAATTTTTTGATGGGCAAAATTCAATTTACAAGAAATTGAGACCAACTGGATTTGATCTATCCAAAAGGAACAGCAACTTGTTGGGGTAGATAAAAGTCTACCTTTCTACACTTGTAAAAATTCCAATATTAATACGTATTTTTTCAGATTGTGGTAGGTTAAAAATCCAGAAAACTACGAAGAATAGTATATTACTTTATGAGGCGGAGAAGCATGACTTTCCTTGACGCGCCCTCTATTACGCGCCTCACTTCGTTCGGCGCGTAATAGAGGGCAAGTCAAGAAAAGTCGCTTCTTTGCCGAATAAGAATAAAGTATACTATTTTTTCTTCAAACGTAGCAATTTTCAACCATAAATAGTACAATTCATACGCTATTTTTACTCGAAATTAACTGTGACAACTAAAGTCGTCTAGATGTTAGAAATTAAAATAATTAAGTCGTCGGTGGGATTTGCGTCTCCCTGGTTACAGTTGTTTGACAGTTATTTTATGTTATTAAAGACAGCTTATTGTTGTTGCAACCGCAAGCGCAAATTTAGTGCGAAAATGGAAAACCTAAACGAAATTGAGTCCGCCGCTAATGATGCAGTAGCACGTTTGGGGCCCTCCAAGTCCGGAATAAAGTATCGTTTAGCGTACAAGCACTTCCAAGAGTGGTGCGATACAAGAGGAGTACGGCAAGTTACCGAAGACGTTTTACTGGCATATTTTAATATTATGGAAAATGAAAAATAAATGGAAATCTTGGTAATTATCCGTTAAGCGGGCTCCATAGTGAAATTGAAAAATTTTTGGTGGAACTTACGTATTTCGGCCTCCTGAACAAAAAAGTCTTATAAAGTTTTTGGGGCTCGCAACTAGTTTCGGAGATACGGCCCCCCAAAGACAGGAAATTGGAGTTTTCAGGGTTGACATTTATGTTTGTTTATTCAGCCAATTCCGCTCGAAATCCATCCTTCTTTCTATCAGCACAATATGCACATTCTATACCACCTTCTTCATCACTTTCCAATAGAATTATAAGCATTTTTCACAACAAAACTCTAAAAGGTAAATCAATAGATAGAACGCGCGATGCGCGTTCTATTGTTTTGCTAACCTCGAATTTATATGACGATTTACCTTTTAGAGTTTTGTTGTGAAAAATGGAAAAATGCTTGTAATTCTGTTGGAAAGTGATGAAGAAGGATATATAGAATGAGTGTGTTGTGCTGATAGAAAGAAGGAGGAATTTCGAGCAGAATTGGCTGAGAAACAAACATAGACGTAAAACCCCGATTTCCTGTCTTTGGGGGGCCGTATCTCCGAAACTAGTTGCGAGCCCCAAAAACTTTATAAGACTTTTTTGTTCAGGAGGCCGAAATACGTAAGTTCCACCAAAAATTTTTCAATTTCACTATGGAGCCCGCTTAACGGATAATTACCGAAATCTTCTACAATGTGGTCACGATACTCTATGATAAAATCCGAGTAAGTTATTAAAAAAAATTTGGATATAAGCAAATTTTTAAAGTTACGTGCCTTTCTGAAAAAGACAAGCGAAGGATATACTGCAAAGAAGTCTAAAGTTTTCACTAAAGACGAGTTTGATACATTTTTGTTTGAAGCGCCAGATAAGTTGTATTTAGGATTAAAGGTACAAAAAAATTATATTGCAAAGCATGTAGTATACTCTACTAAATTATAAAAATATTTCAGATTGTTTTGTTAATTGGGGTTACCGGCGCCTGTCGATGCGACGAATTGGTAAAAATGAAGACTGTGGACATTGAGGATAAAGAAAATGTAATAATTATCAAAATCCCAGACAGTAAAACACGACAAATTAGATCTTTTACGATAATTGGTCAAAACTACATTAAACTGTATAAAAAGTATGCATCACTGCGGCCTGAAAATTTCACAGAAAACCGATTTTTTATAAAGTACCAAAATGGAAAGTGTAACCGAAGCGTCATGGGAATACATTCGATCAGCGCAGTAGCCCAAAAAGTGGCAAGTTATTTAAATTTAAACGATGCAAGCGCATACACGGGTCACTGTTTACGACGAACTTCAGCAACACTTTTAATTGATGGAGGCGGAAATCTAGAATGCCTCAAACGACATGGGGGCTGGAAATCAAGCACGGTTGCCGAAGGATATATAGAGGATTCAATAAGAAATAAGAACGATAATGCTCATGATTCGCCAACATCGGGAATGATTGCTGAAAGTTGTGCTCGACCATCAGTATCATCAACAATTACCAATGCGTATCAAGAGTCAGGAACATTTTTGCACGGTTTCAATTTTGAAAATGCTTCATTAACTAATTGTACTTTTAATATTACTATAAATAAAAATGATGTTCAATTGTTGTTAATGACATTTGTATTGTTGCTTTGTGACATGTTTCATATTGTTGCCATGACAACATTTTTCCCTCCGCCGTAAAGAAATGGGAAAAAAAACTGCTGCCGGCGGAGACATCAAACTTTGACAGGATCAAGTTAGATGAGTAATGTCATCATTATTTGACGTTTGAAAAAAAAAAGATTTATCCACCCCATGACTTTCAAACAGTACTCGAATAAATGTTTTATGAAATCCTGTATTTAATATTTAAAGAACTTATTGGCTGAATTCTGATTCAATGTGAATGTATATGATTCAAGACTAATTTAAGTTGTAGATAATGATCCAATTTCAAGTTGTTCTACGGTAATTATACGATTTTGATGAACAGAAGGATCATCCATAAGTCCAAATCGATTTGCAAATAAAGTTGTACATCGTTCTCCCACTCTTTCACTTGTGTTCATTCTGACAGACTTGTATACAGTTTTTGAATACAGTCCGCAATTCCAGCAACAATTCGAAGATGAGAAAAATCGAGTAGTTGCATATGAATATTGGTGGAAGATCATTTTCATTCAGTCCACTTTTTTCTCTCTATCCAGAAGTTTATTTGGGTGATTGAACTTAGGAATAACAATTAATTAGAGGGCATTCATTCCAAAGGACAGATTTTATTTCGTAAGATCAGTTCCTCTGATGATGTCAATTCGATTGGCAAAACGCGTTCTACATTCTGGTATTTCATTTTTATTGCAGCTGCTAGAACAAGTCGTTAAACGATTTCAGACAAACTAAAATGCCAAAGTGAAATCGCTTTATCACTCAAAATATTATTTTCAGTACTGATATTGAGAAAAACTTCCTGAGATTAGCGTCTAAAAAACTGACATTTTTTGAAGGTATAGAAATGAGTCTTTCATAATAACGCAACAATACCACAATCACTGAAATATCGGTATTCAATTATTTTTCAGAAACATCTGCATTATTTGATTTGAAGTTTGAATATATCTCCAGCTTACATGCCTCTGCAAAATAAGACTCCTACTTCGTACAAGAACCAAATTCCTAATTACCCAATTCAGTTGCTTTTTCCAATGTTCTCAGAAACTCTTTGTCCTGGGAAAGAAATTCAACTACACTCTTCCTCAATTCCTGTTCTGAGTGTATTGCTCTTGGGGCCTACAAACAAAAATAATTATTACCTAAAGAGAGTTGAAATTGCAATAGCTAGTCAGTTTATAGTCCAGGTATTTCTAAGATAAAGTATAAATAATTATCTTTACGGTCCTTTCAGCATCTCTCCGTTTGAGTGTTATAAATAGAATATGTTCAAATGAATACTTTGTGACAACTAATACACAAACTGAAGGAAAAGTACTAATTGAATGCAATGTTTGAGTCAAAAACATAAATTCAAGTGAGATTTCTGACTTTTATTTCCAAAAATTGAATGAAACTGAAAAAAATAAGTTTCCTTTCAACTACAGCTTATATTTTCTTTATGTTAATAGTATCTGAGAAAATATTTTCAACCCCATATTCTTACCCCTATAACCATTCCAATAGAGATCACAGCGAAAGATATAACTAAGAACCATTTCGACACCATTTTATTATATGTGAAGGTGTTTAATTCTACCAACCAGAGTATTGTGATAAGAGGTTTTCAAATGACTAATCCTGATTCAAACTTTTCGCTATATATCGAAGAGCTCGGCCAAACCAGTGGCGTGGTATTCAATTAATTGTTAGATTTTCCAAATTGACTCATCGATACAAATATCATTGATGTCGATGTTATTCACAACTGTTTATATATTTCACCTCGAAAATATTACACCGGTTTGAGGGAAGAAACTTAGGGTCATTGCTCTTTTGAAGTATCATAAGTCGTTCTGCCTTTGTCAGGTCCTTCGCGATTGATCCTTCTGCTGGATTTGTTTCCGAAGGATGTTTCTCCCAAAGTAAAAAGCCTTCAAAAATAACTATAACTGCTTCTCCCTTGAATGATCGGTAACATTAGATACTGGTATAAATGGACATGCTTTAACAGAGATCAATTGCCCCAACACCAAACGCAAATCCAAGAACCAAGTGTCAATTTATTCTCCTGAAGATGCTAACATTCATGAATATTCAATTCTTGGTCGATACAAAAATGGAAATATACAACTACATATGATATTGAATACTCTGGTCAATATTCGAGTTTATCTGTGGCATCACCCGTCTAGTAATGTCATTCATTATTGTGCAGAGCTGACACCGTTTTAATCCGTGAGATTGGTCGGAGAATGAATAAAATTCAAATTTGCTAGTTTTTGATAAGAAAATTACATTGTAAAATATACGTTATGGAATCACAACCATTCATGAGGCAGGAAAAATTAGTTGTACAATCAATGAGCAATCAGAATATAGCGTTGTGTTAGTAAAACATGTATTATTACGGATCATCCATAGTAAACAGTGTACATTTCTAGTTATTTATTTTTTTTAGGGAGTTCCATGACATTTCATTTATAAAAAAGATTATCTATCAGTCGAAAACTTCTTCATAAGAATAAGCCACTGTCCTCATCGCAAGAATAAGTTTTTAACTAGATATGGAGATTACTCTATTTGACCACAGTAAATACACATTAAATTTGCAATAGGTCGTAAAATTGAATCCGAATGTAAATATGAATTCAGGAAACATAACAATTTATCTGTAGCTAAACTTGACTTCATTATCGAAAAAAAAAACAAACATCAAGCTTCAAGTATCTATATTACAAAATAGCATACAATGGACAAGTACATTTTTCCTCTAAATTCAACTTGGCGTAACTTTCTGGTGAAAATTTTGAAATATTGTTTTCAGTTTAGTGATTGTCGCCCCCCTATGAAAGATTGGCCCTTAAAAATCGCTCTATGAGGTGAGGATTAACGAGGCCTCATCCTTCGACGTGCAATTCCTAACTCGAGAATTAAAGGAAAACGAGTCCAAGCCTCCCTTCAACTCATTTACCCTGAATTCATCTCAATTGCTCATCCTCATAAGTTGGGAAATTACATTCGAGAGAGATCAAATTGGACCAGATTCGTTTCGTATATTTTGAATGTCTAGGTGCACATTGAATACTCATACGAGACAAATGAAATCTTGATGTAACCTGAACCTTTCGAATTATCCATATTTGATGGGAACATCAGATTCAGAATCATTAAATTCGCAAGTATTGCCGAGTGCTCCTGATGAGACTTATGGCGGGTGTAAAAGTATGTCTGGCATTCCATTTGATAATACAGTGATTTCGTGAATCGATTCTGATATCAATAGTGAAAAATGTAATATCTATCACTTCCAGAAAAGTAGATCTGCAAATAATAATAATAAAAGGCTTCATTACTACAACCAGACTGAAAATGTGTTCATATTTCATTTACAGTTATTGGATGTAGTAGGTACATGGCGAATTTTGGATCTCACTGTTACTTACTGAGGTAACAACTCAAATACTCTTCTTGAATGATGAAGACTTTGGTTTGGTTAAACAGAACAATGTACATACTATCATGATTACCCCACTAGAAATGGAGACCTCATCAGACTTCCTACACATAATTCAACATTTTATGAAAAAAGCCCCTCATATAGAGGTGTAAAGCTTTTCAATCATCTCCCCGAAAACCTGAGAGAGCTGCGGAATAAAAACCCCAAATCGAAACTGAAAGGATATTTGCAAGAAAGCAAGAAATGTGTTTTTATAGTATCAAAGAATTTCTTGATGCAAAATGAAATGTTCTGTCCATGTGTATGAAATTGAAATTCATGTTTATATGTACACAAACATGTTTCATAGTGATACTTTTTATTTTCTGTTGATTTTCAATGTGTCTATCATGTCAACATTTTTATCAATTTAAATTTGTGACGTATCCTATATCATGTATGTAATCTGAAAGGACTGAATAAACTGAAACCTAGTCGGGTCCGTACTTCCCACTGCTCCGACCCAGTGGGCGGACGCGCTAGTATAATTAACCAATGACCACTCCCCACACCGCGGGGTAAGTGGTCACTGGCTCCGAGAATCATGAGTTCTGAGCAGACGCAACGAACCGAGAATAACGGCCTTCTGCATGCGGCCGGCCAAGATCTCTGCCGCATTACGGCATGCCGGTATGATCTTGAGCTCCGAGAGTAGCTTTGGACTGGAACCACCGAGAACACCTATAATCAGAACCACTAACTTGACAGAATAGTCCGGGTGGAGCTTGCGGAGTTCGTAAAGTAAATCCTGGTACTTTGTCCGTTTTTCCTACTCTTTTCGGAAGATATTCGTTTCGGCAGGGGCCGAAAAATCAATAACGAATATCGTCTTACTTCGGTGGTCGAAGAGAACTATATCAGGCTTATTGGCTTGTATTTGCCTGAGGGTGGAGAATGAAAAGTTCCAAAAAATTCGACACCTTTCATTCTCCACAACGGACTCAATATCCCCTGGAGCATAAGGCAGTACCGGTGTCCTGTCTATTTCATACGAGTGCCGAAGAAAATAGTACAACACTCGTAAGGCCGCGTTATGGCGATGGATATAGGCCGAGACCGCATAAACTGCACAAGATGACAGCAAATGCATCAAAGTCTCGGGCGCCTGTCGGCAGGCCCTGCATCTAGTATCAGGGACCTCTATACCCATCACGCGGCTCCGATAGACAAGGGTATTGAAGACACCGTCTTGGCACGCCATTTGCAAGAGATGTGTTTTTATAGTATCAAAGAATTTCTTGATGCAAAATTAAATGTTCTGTCCATGTGTATGAAATTGAAATTAATGTTTATATGTACACAAACATGTTTCATAGTGATACTTTTTATTTTCTGTTGATTTTCAATGTGTCTATCATGTCAATATTTTTATCAATTTGAATTTGTGACGTATCCTATGTCATGTATGTAATCTGAAAGGACTGAATAAAGGTTATTATTATTATAGGGGATATAAAAGGGAATGAGTCCCCTTCAACGCCAATGGCTTTTCGCATGTTGCCCTGACCGTGAAGGATTACATAATGGAATGGAATTATATCACCCATCATCCGATTCACTTGGAATTGAATACTGGGTATGTATCAGCTCTTTCCGGTGTATTATTGAAGTCGTCCCTAAATTGACATTGAATTAGCGACACCGACACTTATACACATCGAAATGAGTAATAAACTAATGATTATCGAATATTTTGTGTTGTTCCCATTTCCGGGAAAAATTACGTGTACGCAGATCACTATTCGGGAAGTGCATGTTGTCGCAGGAAATGACGATTTGATGATATAGATCTGTCGACTGGCATACTACATGAAAATAATTTAATTCGACTTCCGGCTTTATGATATTTCTGAGACTATGCATACCAGCTCGAGAAAAAAAAATTCAAAGTAACATTCACGTCAATAAAATTAACGACGACTTGGCAAAAATAATAGAATGGGGTAAGATGAACTTGGTGGAATTTAATGTTACGAAAACCCAGGCATGTCTCTTCTCAAGAAAAGCTGTTCTATCATCATCAAATATCCAGATGTCAGGAGTAACTATTCCTACAAAATCAAATATCTCGATGTTAGGAATTACGATCAGTGATAATCTCTCATGGGAAAACCATGTGAGATCGATCGCTAAAAGTGCTTCCCAGAAACTTGGATATCTATTTCGTCTGAAGAAATACTTCACTTCTCGTCAGCTTCCACTGATCTACAAGGCTCAGATACGACCTGTCTTGGAATATGTGTGAAGTTCGGCACCAAAGCATTCATTGAGGCTTCTCGATTCCATTCAGAGAAAGGCAATTCGTCTTGTTGGTGATTCTTCGCTCACAGACTCACTCACTTCATTGGAACATCGTAGAAGGGTCGGAGACTTGTCTCTCTTCTATAAATACTTTCACGGTCGATGCTCTTCCGAATTGTTATCAATCGTTCCCCGCTTGGCAATATCTACACGGATGACTCGACGAGTACAGAATTCCCACCCCTTTGTTGTGAATTTGGAAACCTGTCGAACCTCTCTTGCTCAGGGATTTTTCAATAGAACAGCTAAGGTTTGGAACTCCTTGCCAAGAGAGGTTTTTCCTGAGGCTTACAAACTTCAGAAATTCAAAGTAAATGTTAATTCGTATCTCCTGTCCCTTGATTCACGCGGTGTTCTTTGAACATCACAGGGCTTCGCTCTCGTGTGAATCTGCATATAAAAAAAAGTCTAATAGGCCACGAAACTAAACCTATAATGATAGGGTTCCCAAAAGTAATACATATAATTCAATATTTCATTCATAGGAGATCAATTTTTTTTTCAGGTTTCTGTAATGATGAGTCTTCCGTATTGTGATTGTTCGTCCAAACAGGGGAAGGGGTAGGACTATATGAAAAAGCACTGCTGCCTTTTCCAAACAGTAGACAATATGGCGGCAGTAGCGTTTGAAAGTCGCTCTCCGCGAAACCGATTTAGCGTTTCAATTCGGTTTTATACTACTACCACGAACAATAGTTTTTACGTGTCGTTGATTGTTTAAATAGATGAAATCGCGATGTTTTTCGATTTTTCAGCAATCTCAACTGTCGTTTTATACTCAATCAATCTTTCAAATGCTGCTGCCACCATGTTGTTCACTTTTTGGAAAAGGCAGCACTGCTTTTTTATTTAATCCTACCCCTTCCCTGTTTGGGGGAACAATTACAAGACGGCAGACTCATCATTACAGAAGACTAAAAAAAAAAATTTGGTAATTTTTTTGTCGTTGACCGGTCCTAGACATGGCAGCAGTGTCATTCGTGTTTTCCTATGAATGAAATATCGAATTATATGTATGACTTTTGGGACTCCTATCATTATAGGTTTAGTGTCGTGGCCTTTTAGACTGTGTGTTCTGACGAGGATCAAAAGGTACCTATAGATAATAGACTGCGTGATAAGAGAAATAGTTATTCTCACTAGTGCGGAAAGTACTTTCCGCACGGCTGTCAATAAGGTGTGAATCCTTTAAGATTTACAGATGTTATTATTAATTGTGAAAAATATCAGTTTCCGCACCAGTAATGTAATATACTATTTTTTAAATTTTCAAAGCAAGTGGATTCGAGCCCTCAAATATTGCGACCAGTTTTTATATCACATAAATTGTTGTAACATTATATGTTGATAGTAAAAGTTTATTTTATTCTTTATGGTGCAGTCAAATGAAAGCTAGTTTCAAAAACAGGATTTTATCGTTAATCATATAACTTATGAAGTTAGAATAGTAAAAAAAAAATTCCTGGTTGTTCTCAAAGATATATACCGACATATTCCTGAGCCGTCACTCCATATGAGATATATCTTTTCACAGACCATACATGAAATAATCAGAATCAAAACTTTATTATCTTGATGTGGTGAATATCTATGACGGAAATAGCAGTTTTCCTGCTACTAAATAGGAAAGTAACACATATCGCACTCTGGAGTCCCATGGAAAGTGACCTTTATCTTCACTCGTGCGGAAAGTACTTTCCGCGCAGCTGTCAAATAAGTCGTCAAACCCGTGAATAATGTGAGATTCACATAGATGTGATTATTAATTGCTTTTCCTTATTGATATTATTTACATGAAAACTGGCCTGAAAATTAATTTTTTATAAGAAATTAAAAAAAAGAAAAGTGTCGACGCCGAAAATCGAACCTACCACATTGCGGTTTCATTCAACGTTGTCAGAGATATTATGTACTTATACCTCGTAAGTCGTTTTACATTAATCTGATTATGATATTTCTTGTATTTTCATTTTATTAAAACAAAATTCAGCTAATTTTCAACGGAAGCTCAGAACTGTGAATTTGTAATTATTTCAGTAGTTATTGAAACGAATCATCCGCAGAAACACAATTCACAAATTGAAACAATAACCAATTCACTTTAATTTTTTATGATCCCAAACCACCAATTTGTTCCCCAGTTGTATCCGATAATTACTTACTTATTGTCATTTTTTCAAATAAACGTTGATTATAGTTTTACTTTATTTCGCTATAAAATTATTAAGTTCATGTGCACTGTTTGAAGAAATAATATTCACACATAGACTGTCACAAATGAAACGTAAGATTAGGCAGGCAACCCAATATACACGTTCTGATATTTATACATGGCTTGATAAAATAGGTGGTCGTAGAAAAAATGGTGTCTAAGCGATTTTTCGAAGTATCACTTTCCGCACCCAAAAGTTAACAATGTGTTCTGTCAGTTAGTTGATAGATATGGCAACAGTGCTCACTGTTCTAGAAGAACAGAAGAAAGTGAGAGAACAAAAGAATGAAATAGAGCAAATAGAAAAACAACGAAAATCAGACTTCCAGGAAGTTCTAGAACATCAGGACAAGTTCTTCGAGCATGTGTTACACAAAACCGAAGTACGAATGGAAGAACTGAAAGAAGCTCTGGAAGAGCTGAAAGAAATTCTGAAAGGAGAACTGAAGGAAAACGTCAAGAAAATCGGCGACGAGGTCAAAAGAGAAGTGCTTACAATGCGAGGGGAGTTGGGCAGACTAGAAAAGCAGATAGTTCTCCTGAAGAACCAGGATCGCCAAGACAGTGTTGCCAAATCAGAAATTTCCGTAAAACTTCTGATGGACAGTCGTCTTGGTCCATGTATCGTAGACAATTTGAGGCTGCGGCAGAGAATAATGGATGGGGTGAAGAAGAAAGAGCTACGTCACTCATAGTAGCTCTGAGAGGGCCAGCTATGGATACTGCAGACGACACCCATCGAACGGTAGAGGAAATATGAGGACCTGATTTCTGCATTAGAGTTGAGATATGGCGATCAAAACCGAGAATAGCTGTACCGGGCAGATGTTAGACGCCTTACCCAGCTGGCGTATCCAGACCAGAAGCACCCGGAGATTTCAAGGAGCAGCTAGCGGTGCAGATGATCATAGATGGACTAAGAGACCCAGAGATACAAAGAACTTCACGACTGACAAGTTTCAAAAGAAGTAGCGATGCCTTGGTAGGTTCGCGAGAAGTTGAGGCGGCCTTCAACACCTCGAAGCCGAAAGTCCGAGCGGTAACAATTGACGATCCCGAACAAAGATCTCAAAAAATGATTCATTCAAGAAAGTTCTGGAGGAGATCAAATCATTGATAAGTAGAATGAGAACCCAGAAGAGAAGAACATGTTATGGATGTGGAAAACTGGGACATCTTATAAAAGACTGTCGGGTAAAAATGCCGCAGAGGATTTGTTATAGATTCATAAAAAGACTGCAGGGAGAGAATTCCACAGAGGAAATGTTATAGATGTGGAAGATCAGGCCATTTCATGAAAGATTGCAAGGTGAGAATGCCACCAAAATCCAACTCACATGTCAAGATGCCGCCAAGTTTGCGGTCCCCTGCGAGTTCAAAGTCGCCGAGGGTCATTTGTATCAACAGGCTAACAAACCACCGATAGCCTAACCATTCCTGGAAAATTGAATGGAATAGACGTTTAATGCAACATAGACACCGGTGCTGCAGATTTTTGGTACGCAGTGACGTCCTTCGGCCAGAAAGCGTGAAGCCTGTTTATTTCAACTCCATGCTTCGAACAGTCACTGGTGAATATTCGAGGGAAGGCTGATATTACATTGATTCTTAGGCGACTTACTATAACGGATACAGTGTAAGTCGCGGACATAGAAGATGCATTTATTCTCGGGATGGATTTGATCAGGGACTATGGGTTTTCATTCGACTACGAAAAAAAGATTATGAAGTTTAGAGAAGAATTTGTCCCTACAACTTCAGGACAGAGAAAGGTCCCAGCCAACACAGTTACATCGCAGAGACGTCCCTGCGATATCACGACGAGGCGTGTGACGTCCCAAAACTTGTCGCAGGGAACTTGCATTTACGTCGCTCACATGTCGCGATGTCACACTCAGGCGACATCGCCTGCGACACAACTGCGACAAGTTTTGTGACGAAATTGCGACAAGTTTTGCGACAAAATTGCAACAAGTTTTGTGACGGAATTGCGACAAATTTTGTGACAAAATTGAGATCAATTTTGCGACGTAATTGCGACAAGATGTGCAATGACTCTGCGATTTATTTCGCTATCAATTTGCGACGTACTTTCTGCCTTTAATATGTGGGATATATTCTGAAATCTATCCGAGAAATATTGGCAGGCCTGTATTCTGTATCATTGATATTTCATGATTATTACCAGAATTATATACACTGGACATCATAAGAGCGACATCTACTGGACATCATAAGAGCGATATCTACTGGATGTCACAAATATCACATCAACTCGATATCGCAATAGTTACATGCCAAATGTGTAACATCGCAGCGACCTAACAAAAGTAATGTCTCAGTGTTACTTGATAGTGACATCGCAGGGATGTCATGTCACAGATGTGTTGGCTGGGGTATCCCTGCGAAACCGCGATCATCGAAAACTGCGAGAATTCCTGCGTTATTGAAGAAAGTAGTTCGTGCTACGGTGAATAAAGTTGCTGAATGCAGCCTCCAGCCATCGGTTTTCGCACGAGCTTGAGTGAAGACAAAACAAGCTACCCTGTGAGAACCGCCAGGCGTCGTATTAGAAGTAAAAGTGACATCTCCGAGCTGAAAACTTCTGGAAGAGCTGAAAACTTCTGGAAGGGCTGACTTGGTCAACAAAAAGTCAATATTGGCCAAGTACAACCGATTCGGCAAGCATCATTGAGAATAACGAGATATTGTTTGATCGGGACGATTAAAATTGAGAGGGGGATAATGTTACGGATCTTCCAGCGTCGGCCCTGTCGCTCATAAACGCAAAATAATATGAGGGGTCGAAGAGAGAACCTTTTTTTTCCAGGAACTCTCGTCATGCGTGGAAGCAGGTATATATACGGAAGCGATGCATCCGATGCAGCAGAGTTATTCGGATAGTTATCACAGTTTCGAACTGGGTGGAGAGGCTGAGAGTTTTTATCGGAGAGAGCTTTGGTATTGCTTAGTGCAGAAGTCGAAGTGTCGGTAGAATTTCTATTACAGAGAGTTTTAGTACCGAGCGTTGAAAACTTAGCGGAGAAATTTAAGTGATTGTATTGTATTGTGTTGTGATAAAGAATTGTAATAAAATTAGTTTAGTGTTGTTTGGAGTTTTGATAAACGAACCCAAGGAAATATCGCAACAATATGCTCATACGCATGGAGTTCAATATATTACCAATCTGCCTGCCAATATACCGACTTGAAAGTTGTCGAGTGTTAGTAAACAAAATAAAACTCCTTTAGGATTAATTGATTATTTTTAAGTTAATTCAGCCCGCTGTAAATAAATTTTGAGAGAAAAACGCCATGTTAAAGTTGCCTTGAAGAACTTTAATATAGTATTCAAACTCTATGGTTTCGATGCAGTTTTGAAATTTAGTCTTGAAGGCCTTTTTGGAATGGGCCCTTTTCGGCTAGAAGCTGCTTTATGATGGTCTTAGGGCTGGTGTGAAGATCATTTGATTCTATTCGTAATTTTATTGTGTAGTTTAAAAGCGATTTTGAAAATCGGAATAAGACCGTTAATTTTACTTGGGCTAGAGCCGCCAGTGAGTCGCGCTCTTGAATAGAACGTCGCTCATTAGCATTACAGTGGAGTTGAGCCGGCCTGTGTAACGAGAAAACGCTGGACGATTCTCGAAGCGAATGCTCTGGACGTCCGAGGCGAGAATAGATGAATTTTGGAGAGATCTCCTCTGTATACAAGCAAAGCATTTCATCGAGTAGTGCGGAATTTAGTGGAGCTTAGACAAGAGTTAAGTAGCCGGGAGTTCAGTGAACAGAGTTTAGTAAGTGTTGGGAGCTTCAGTTAGAAGTCAGTTGCGCAGTCTAAGTGGATCATCAGGTAGTACAGAAGTTGTATTTTCATAGCGAATAAATATTCTATTCACGTTTCTAAAGACTCACATGCATAACGCTTACTATTAAAAACCATTATAGGTATATACCTACAGAGAATGTAAAAAGTTTTTCTTGGTTATCATATAATTTACAGTATTTCATTGATCGAGCTATATGTACCATTTTTAGACGAGTCTTCGAAGAGTGAAAATGTAATAATGTGAATGAAGTTATGAAGAAATGAGTGAAATATAGGAAATTAATGTGAAAAATCATTATTTGAAACCAGAAAGCATTCATATCGATAAATTAGAGAGGATAGCTTGAATGGTAGAGCGCATGTCACCAACAGCTGAATCATTCTTTGTGCGGTCAGACTTCGATTGGTGACCGCTTGGACCTCTTTCGAGACCGATTATCGCACGTTAAAAGGTAAGATCTCGTTCTTCACAAGTTCGCACAAGTTTTGTAGTGTCCGTTCGTAGGGAAACGTCAGGTGGATGATACGGAAAAATCCATTTCAACTCAACCCATAGATGAAGTGAAAATTCAGTCACTGAGAATTGGTTTAATCTAGTGCTAGACAGGTAATTTATTCCTAGGGTGGATTCAGGTCCATTTCTGGAGAGGGCTAAAGGGGTGCAAAGACTTTCCGATTCTTCTTTTTCAAAACAAAAAGTCGAAAGTCGGGAAGATAGTAACTCCTTTTGAATTGAATTGTTCATATTGGAATCTCTTCTGATGCAATTATTATTGAACGAGTATTCTAGAAAAGGAAAATATCACTTTATTTATGAGTTCTGATTACAAGTCATATAAGCGCACCCAGCCCCTCCCCCTGTAATAAAAAGTACTGGATACATTGTTTTTTCTTCAGTCGGAGTCTTAAAAATTGAAACTCTCATTATTCTTTTCTACGATGTTTTCTGAACATCATACATTCTCATAATGATAAGAAAAACCAAATAACTTCAGCTACCTATTATAATAATTAGTTCCTTCTAAAAGGTAAGTACCTAGGTATGGCAAACTATAGTAAATTTAATTTTACTGTAAAAAACTTGTCGATTATAGTTGCACGAGTGCATAAAAATTACCGATAATTTTGCAAGAAAGCGTGATATATAAAAATTGCAAGAGTTTATTTTCATATTTTGGCGAAAGTGCCCGAGTCCGAAGGGCGAGGGCTCTTTTACAAAATATGAAAATAACCGAATGCAATTTGTATAAGATATCACGCTTGAATGCAAAATTATCTGGTCATTTTTATGCACGAATGTAATTCATTGGAATATTTTACGAATGAAGAAATTCTCAAGGAAATGTTATTTTTTGTTCATTTATACCTTCTTTCTTCTATAGATTGTATGGAGCACTTACCAAAACGCGAAATGTTTTTCTATTTTCGAAGTCTATCTGACATTTATTTGTGTTGTTTACTGACGTCTAGCGATACGGTTTCGAATGTGTTGTTATGGTGAATTGATACAATGCAATTACCGCTGTAAGTTTTCGATAATTGCATTGCTCTTATGGGACATTTTATATATGAGGGAAACATTCACCTGGTTACTGTGACTACGCTGATATAACACTATGAATTGCAACCGTTGTACCTACATCAAAGAAAAAAAAATACAAAATGACAAAATGAAAGCGAAAAAATGTTCAGAAGCGCTGGCTTGCCAACGCTTGCGCAATTCATCTGCTACACTCACATTCTCGACAAACGTCGCTACGCATTCAGAAAGCACAACCAACGAACACAACGTTCGATCCGTACGTCTTTTATCGAATCAGGTCAACCACGGTGAAGAGCGGCAAATGTTTCATTCCGCTATTCTGCATTCATGAGTCGTAAGTTGCTTGTTGGTAGGAGGGTGTAGGAAGAACGAAATCGGTTTGAACTTTTGCCGAAATTTGGTGCAAATTGTGATGAAATGATATAGAAATATCGATGTGGTAAAAAGTTTATGTTTGTGAACTGTGTTCGTTCTCAGTGTTCCGTCGTAATTGTTTGATTAGTGATGGCCCTAGGCAATGGGAGCACCCCGAACGGGGGTGTTACCCAAGAAAAAGCCCCAGTTGTCAATGGAACGAATATGGAAACGCTACCCAGATCGACAAAACAGGTAATATTTGAACATCTGTTGGAACTTCATTCAATTCGCGTCGACAATAAACGGTTCCCTACTGATTTTCAACTCTACTTCTTACGGTGAAGCCTCGATTATAACCTTAAAAGGAATATTATGTAAACTGGTATGGGCTGTGTTTTGATTCAAACCGGTTGACTATTATTCCATTCGTTACATGTGTATGAGCAAACCTGATATTAATAATACAGGGTTCTAAATATAGCTGATTCAGATGAAGCAGACTCTCTGTCACAGAAGGTGGAATAACCAAGCTGTTTATCATTTTGTTTTTTACTTGGCAGAACGCTCACGCGATTATTTTCTTTTGAGGAAATTGATATACGAGGATAAATAAGTGATTTTGAACCGGGAAGTTGGAAGCACTCTTGTTCTTTTTTCGTTACGAAAATAGAACTGAAAGTCCGTACTTATATATTTAACTTGATAATGTCCTGCGATTTTTCGACAGGTTGCTTCGCTAATTACCATGAATTACCGCAAAATTTATGCATTGAATCCAAGGTTGCGACTGAAGCAATTACTTATTCTAGAATGTTTTTCATTGCTTTACAAGTTATCATCTCTCAAAAAAAGCAGTGGATTGTGAAGGACTTTTTCGAATCAAATGAAGCGATGACATCATGGCCATAACACCAAACTTTATCGACAGACCGAGCTCAAACTGAATTTGCATTTTCAATATTTGCCGACATTAACATTCCGATAGTAATGAAACATTATTTTTATGACCAGTTTCACTTGCCATTGAGCTGGTTCATAGTAGAGCTCTCTGAATAACTTGTTTCTAGGTAGGGTATTCCCACGACAGTAAAATGTCGAGACTTGTCAAGACATAGTAACAGTACCTATAACAACAATAATAATAGCAAGAGAAAAATTTTGAAAAATGCATTGGTCCCAGTTGGTGATGGATATCTTAATATCAGAAAACATTCAGATTATGTTTGACACTGGCGAATGAAGATGAATACCTAATTAAATACTTCCTTTTAACGTTAAGTACTTAAGGTACCTACGTGCGGATCCTATGATACCTACCAATAAACTAACTTTTCATTTGGAATTAATCTTGTTTAGTTGTAAAATTTGGCGGCAACGTCGGGCACAAACGCAAAATTTTCGTCATGGAATATCAAGTCGACTTCTTTCGTGGAAATTGTTCCTAATATTTGTTGGGAAAATGCATTATGCATTAAAGAAGTTGAAATTTATTGTATTCAGCGGCTCAAAATACGTAAGTATGTTGGTGCAATATTTTTTTCGAAACTTCTTCTCAGATGGTGTGCGAAAAACTGAAAAGTAAGTATTTGCAGGTTACTCTTCCTGTAAAAAATCGGAGGACAGATCTCCATAAAAAACTTGAAAGAGTTTTCTCTAGATTTTTAACCCCGAAAGAAGTGTTTTCAGTCAGTAAGTATATATTTTTGTAGAATTCCATAGTTATTTTCCTACGAGTACCTACCTAAGTATATAGGGACCAACCTATACCCTCAAGTTTGGATAAGAGCTCATTATTAATAATATTACTAAATGTCTGCGAACAGGTTCCTATGTGAGAATAATAGGATAGATATAGGGTACCTATTCTCCCATTTTATATCTATCTGATGTAAGTATGCCAGGAACAACAGAAAAAATTTGTTTTACGCGATAATAACCACACCACAGTTTATTATAAAATAATCATCGTGTGTCTTTTTTTTGTGATGTTTATGGAAATTTTCAATGAACTGCCATGTGAAACCATAAGTTCAACGCCTGTATTTGAAAACTCTCGCAGATTCGAGCTCTAATCACCTTTCGCTTTCGAACCGCTCCTAAACCCCCCTTCCTTTCTATTCTCTTGAAAAGTATTATGATATTAACTGATGCAACCTCGGATGTACCTATACTGAGGTGCTGCAATTTCCATGTACCTACTCTTTTCAATTCGTGACGAATCCAATAATCACATTCGAGTTTGAAGGAAATAAAGCATTATTATTATAAAAGTATCACATTTAGGTACACCTTTCGGAAAACACCTGTCATTTGACACCAACTAACAACAACCTGTACTGACTGGAATTAGAATGAGTATCTTGAACCTTTATGCCATATTTTCATAGCAAATTTCTTGAATGGAAAGTATGGGGGGGGTGGAGTAGTAGTAGTTTCGATAATAAACACCCAAAAAAATACTCCAGCACTAATATTTACAAATGAACCGGGAAACGAATCGAAATTTGAAAAACCAGTTTAGGTAAGTATTTTCCGAGGTATTTTCATTCTCTCCCTGTGTCATTCAGTTCTGACCGAGGTTCTAACCCACCTTCAAACATCACCTGTCCCCATACGAATAAGGTCAATTGTGTTCATTAACTAATGTGGTTAAAATATACACCCGAACTATCCCAAAAGGGTGTGCAGTCCATTTTAATCAACGTTAGAGTGACTCACGCAGATGTCTGCGATGTGGTTTACACATGCCATCATTTCTATTTGCCGACAAAAAATGAAACTACATCTGCTGCTTTGTCTTAGATAAGAAATAATTGAGATGCATTTCTGAAATGTGGAGCTGATGGGACATATTTTAATCTTGCCTACAGGGTTGTCAACCAGAGACGCATTTTACATTTGTTTGATAAGAAAGGCATGATTCATTCAGGATTAATTACTAGCTAATTGATTCCTTCCAAATGCCAGAAATGTATGACGTTTTGTGAATGGTATTATGTTGACGTTCTATCAAATTTAAAATATCATCACGGCTATGTTCTACTTTTATGCAACAAGTACGAAAAGTTAGTGTTTATTGCGAGGTTTATTGCAAAACCTTGCCTGCTAATATGTCACACTTTTCTATATGACAAGACAATCTTTAATCTTTTTAATAGAGTTTATAATACCAGGACTGGCTATCGTGTTTTCCATTCAAAATAGATTCAGCTCAATGCGGAATATTCAATTACATCAAAATGAGAGAGACTTTGAAGCATAGATTCTTTGCTGGCAAATAACGTCATGATACGCATATTTCAATGGACAAAGAAAAGTGCCACTTGAAAGAATATTTTTGAATCCAATATCACCGAGGATATTACCTAAATAAATTCAATAGCTGAAGTTTAACAACACTAAACCGAATAGCTGAACCCTTCTTCTTGAAAAAAACATCAACTTCATCTACTTTTCGTAGGCTTCATTTCTCAAGTCATGAAAGAAACGTGCCGGTATAATAAGCTACATTGCCAACCACGGTATTTTATCTTCTGTTCTCCAAATTTAATACGGTAAGAGAGCAAAATATGGTATGGTTTGGGCCATACGTCAATTTCCACACAATGCACCAATTTTTTCCCTGATAACACAATGTAGTTACCACTCCTATAATTTGAATTTACTTATTTCAGTTGATGCACGATATAACTCTCACCCTACATCACATTAGCGAATTATCGTGTTATTGTTAATCGACCAATAAATTACTCTCGAAATTACTTATCTTTCCAACTAATTAGCAAGTAATCAACAGGGATTAATAGTTCGGCTAAAGTTACACATAACTTAATGATCACAAAGTGATTTCCCGAACTTGAATAGCTAATTATTATATAAACCATTATTATTTCAAAACTTTTTTTCATAATGATTCAACTCGATATTATATTACATTTTTTACAAAATGGGGTAACATGTGCGCAAGTCTCACCCTGTCAGTAATCGCACGTTACAAGGGAAGACCTCGTCAATGACCAGCTGGCACAAATTTCAACTTTTGAGGGTTACCTTACGTATGAGAATGATAGCTGAAGAATTTTTTTTCAGTGTGGAATTCGTATTACCAGTCCCCGGCTTTTATGGGAGTGATTTGATCAGCTTGCATTTGAATAAACAAAATTTTGTAGACAATAGAATGAATTATCTCGTGAATTATGTTGATCTCAAACACACGACTATCGTTGAGATATCAACAACATAGTGTTACGAAATGTCCTAGCGCCGGCTCTGTCGCTCGTAAACGCAAAATAATATGAGGGGTCGAAGGGATATTGTTTACCTGTGGGATCTCGTCTCGCGTAGAAAATTCGATCGTCGAGATTTGTCTGGAAGATTCTCCATAGGCGTGAGCAAGTATATATTCGGAAGCGATTCATCGCTACGGCAGAGAGTTTATCAGAGTGTTTTAGTACAGAGCGTTGGATAGTTCAGCTGAGCAATTTAAGTGATCGTATTGTATTGTGATAAGGAGTTTTAATAAAAGTAGTTGAGTGTTGTTTGGAATTTTAATAAACAAACCCAAGGAAATATCGTAACAGTATGTATGATTCCATAAGTCTCTCACAATAGGTTTGAAAATGGCACGATTTCTATACTGAACACCCCGTAATATCAAATAACTTGATAAGACCATTTAAAATTCATCTGCATAATGGTGAGGAGTATAGGATCGATTTATCGACCATTCGTAAAATGCACCGCATTGGCAGAAGAAACAATTACTTGACGAACACGCATTGCACGAGAATTTATTGAAAAGGAAAGGACTCGGGAAAGGAGAAAAAGATGTGTTAGGTCAGGTCATCAGACGACTCTAATCACGAATAGGTAATTGACAATTTGTCGTGACAAAATCTGTTGCACTTTTTTTAACATAGAAAGTTACTTTGTCAACTTTTTACAAGGTGTTAACGGTCTTTGAACGACATCTTGCAATTTAAAATATACTTACTGTTGAGTTAGGGAAAACAATTTTCCTACAACTACACAGGAAAGTGGCTACTCCTATGGAAAGTGACCCGAGGGGTGTTTCCGAAAAATTTTTACACCAAATCAGGATTTCTAGTGGATTTCAGGATTTGTTCGAGGACAGAAAGAATTTCTGGATTTCAACATGGATTTCATGACTTTTCACAAGATTTATAGTCAATTTTGTACACCGGATTCACGAAGTGAAACACCCCGCACCTCGCACGGCTGTCAAACCCGTGAATCCTGTAAGATTTACAGATGCAGTTATTAATTGCTCCTTCCTAATGTTATTATTTATACAAAAACTAGACTGATAGGAAATTATTCATTCATAAAAAAATAGAATATAGAAAATATAAAGAAGTGTTGTGTTATAAGCAGTGGCGTGTTTAGAATTCTGTTTTTGAGGGGGGGGCCGAACCATAAATGAAAAATATTGACAAAAATTGTGTTCGTGGTTCACCCCGCCAAAATAAAACAGAACGAAAAAAGAAACGAAACAACAGAATGACTAGTCTTTTTAATGTTTTTCATTCAATCATCTGACTCTGACCAGTCTTTGAGGTTCATTCGTCTAGGTTCACTTGCGGCAAATCTATTCATTACATTTTCGATATTTCCTGCCGAGTTCTTTCATCTCTCAATGAACTTTTCTCTCTATGAACCCTCAGAGGCAAATTATTACGTCCACAAAATTGTATTGTTTTTATAATGGGTGATAAACGTTTTCGATTCTGCTCTATAATTTTTTTTTGTTCATTATTAATCAGTACAGAAACGCTCCCTCCAGATTAAAAGATAATCAGGAATTCTCCTGCACGCTCAACACTTTCAATGTGATATTGCTTACAAGAATGGTCTTGCAAATCTTTTGCAGCATTTTTATATTTACTCATTGTTTCTGTTACTGAAGTTTTAATAGGCTGTAAAAAAGTGACAGATGATTGAACAAAAAATTTCAGTCAGTAGATACCTACTTGGATAATAACTATACAACCTGAGTTGAACAGCTCACCTGGAATTTCACTCCAACTCCAGCGGGAGCGTATAAACAATAGAATTTACAAAAAGCCCCCCTGTTTGGACTCACTATAAGTCAACCATTTGTTTTATCGAGCCATCCACGTTGAAAGTGCCGAGTATGATTGTTTTCAATTTTAGAAGAAAATTTATAGTTTTCTGGCGGTGTCCATGATTGTTTCATATATATTTCGCTGGCAGTTAAATATCGAAACTGCATAGCCAATATCAGAATCAAGTTGGTTACGAATTTTGCTTTCCGTTTCGGTCTCATTATTTAAACTAATCGGGGTATTTTCCACTGATATAGATAGTTCATCGAGTTATTGATCAGTTTTTGCAATTTTTCGTACGAAAATGTTGAAAAACCATTCTCATAATTTGTTATTGACCACATTGTATATGTTGATTTTGTTTACATGAATTTTACTAATTCAGTTGTTAATAATTGTGCGACAGTTACAATAAAAAAGTCATCGCTACAGCTCATTATTTTTGTGTGTTTCGTTGAGAGATTTTTCATCTACTTCAACATGGTAGCAGAGCGTGGTTCCCTTGCCTGAAGGGCCTAGTCTTCAAAAGGAGTCTTCAAATAACAAAAATTGTTCAATTTGGTTTGCTGACAAAAAGTTTGACATTGACAAGTGATCTGAAGCAATAATTTGTTCGACTTAATCCAAGCTCTACTAAAAGCACTATGGATGCAACTAAGGTACAAATAGGATTACTTGAAGGCAAGTCCAACTGGTCATCATGGAAATACAAATGCAACATACTGTTAAGGAGCATTCAAGGCGGCATTGAGGTAGTTGAAGGAAAGTTAACTTTACCTGATCCCTTACCAGAAGATGCAACTCAAGCTCAGAAAACAAAGTATGCAAAGGACTCGAAGGACTTCGTTCAAGCAGATAGTCATGCCCTACTCATCCTCACAGTGAATATGACTCAAGAAACTCTCGAAAAAGTGATGAGATACACAACGGCTCGTGAAGTTTGGCAAGAATTACACAGACTGTATGATGGCAATGTTGAGGACAAAACTTATGATACATGTATGCAATTCTTCAGCTATAAACGCCTGGCTGAAGATGATATTCCATCTCATATATCCAAACTCAAAAATCTTTGGAATAGTCTGAAAAATGAAATTACCAAGGATAAAGTTGTCAATGGAAATACCTGTAAGTGTGATCTGCCAGAATTATTGCTGATTTGCAAGATTTTAGAAACTCTTCCTCCAGAGTATTTTTCGTTCAAGTCAAGTTGGATGTTAATGTCGAAGAACGATAGGACAAGTGACAGTTTATCCAATCAACTATGTGCATACGAAAAAGCTTTATCGTCCAAAAGTGAGGTCAAAGAGGAGGTAATGTTCTTGGAAAACAGAGGAAAATTCAACGGAAATTACAATAAGAACCTGTTTTGTAAATATTGTAAGCAAAAAGGGCATAAAATAAAACAGTGTTTCAAATGGAAATCAGATGGTAAACCTCCGAAACCAGGAAAAGAAAAATGTTATAAACCTAGCAGTGACACCAATGTAACTCTCATAGCAGAAACAAACACCGTGTTGTTCTCAAGGTGTGATAAAGACAGTTGGTTTGTCGATAATGGGGCTACCAATCATATTACCAACCAAAGTGATATGTTCGAAGAATACACACCGTTCGATGGAAATCACAGAGTTACTACAGCAAATGGAGATTCCATCCCAGCTCTAGGTCAAGGTACACTGAGAGTAGAAGCTTGTATAAATGGACGAAAACAGGCTTTTGCCATGACGAACGTATGGTATGTTCCAGAAATAAAGAAAAATCTTTTTTCTATTTTATCCACACAAGATAAAAACTCAGAAAGTATATTTGTTTCGAGTGCAGAAACATGCCAAATAAAAGTTTCTGATAAGACTGTCTTGGTTGGAACAAGAAACAGAAATGGAGGATTATACAAATTGAATCTGAAAATCGTCAAACCTGAAATTACTGCTAATGTAAATGCAGTTTGCAGTGAGAATATATTGCAATTGTACCACGAGAGACTCGGACACCAAAATAAAAAACATGTGAAATCCCTGCTGAAACGTGAATTTGGAATAAATGTCGATTTGGACAGTGAACTTTGCGAAGGATGCGTGTATGGAAAAGCTCATGTAATGAAGTTTGGAACCAGAGACAGAGCTGATGTTCCTGCAAAACGAATACATGCTGATGTATGTGGACCTTTCTGCCCGTCCAAGTCAGGTTACCGGTATTACGTGCAATTCAACGACGATTTCAGTAGATTTCGTTATGTCTTCTTCATCAAAGAAAAATCTGAAGTTGTAGAAAAGCTGAAGATTCTACTCGCAGAAATCAAAGCTATGGGGTACAACGTTCAGGAATTCTTGTCTGATGGCGGTGGAGAATTTTCAAATAGAGAAATATCTAAAGTTCTCAATCAGTATGGAATACGGCAAAGAATCATCATGCCCGACACTCCTCAGCAAAATGGTTGTTCCGAACGCGAGAATCGAACAGTGGTTGAAGCTGCTAGAGCTTTGATGCATGCAAGAGAAGGACGAATAGATCAAAGCTTATGGGCTGAAATGATCAATACAGCTGTTTATATTTTAAACCGATCAGGTATATCTAATGTCAAGGACAAATCTCCTTTTGAAGTATGGTTCAAAAAGAAGCCAAACTTGAAGCATCTAAGGGTTATAGGCAGTCACTGCTATGCCCATATACCAAAAAGATGTCGACAGAAAATGGATAGAAAGGCGGTGAAAGGTATACTCATCGGATATGAAAATGATGATGGATATCGTATCTGGTGTGAAGAATCTAAGAGGCTAATAAAATCTCGTGATGTCATTTTTCACGAAGATAGACCACTTAATTCTATCAGTCCAATAGTACCCAATTCTACTCTTGAAAACGATATGTCAGATGTTTCTCAAGAAGATGTATCAACAGAACCAGATGCTGAAAACATACCAGGGGTCTCTGACTCACAAGTTGAAGAGAAAGAAGATCCATTTCTAGAAGATGAGGACATTACCATCAGAAGACAGCTAAGAGATAGAGAAGAAATCAGGAAGCCTATTCGTTTCGATGATTATGCTATGATTGTTGCTACCGAAATCAGTGGACCTCGAGACCCACTCACTTACAAAGAAGCCATCTCCTGCCCTGAGAAAGATAACTGGATTCGAGCGATGGAAAAGGAAATTGAATCGCTCAATGAAAACCGAACTTGGGTAATGGAAGAACTACCTCCTAGTAAGAAAGCTATACCATGTAAATGGGTTTATAAGAAGAAGCTGAATGTGGATGGATCCATAGATAAATTCAAGGCCAGATTGGTAATCAAAGGTTATTCACAAATTGAAGGTGAAAACTACGATCAAACATTCAGTCCTGTAGCAAAAGGTAGCACAATAAGAGCTCTTCTGAGTATTGCTTCTAGCAGAAAAATGATCCTCACACAATTTGATATCACTTCTGCATTTCTGTACGGTGAGCTTGATGAAGTGGTCTTCATGAGGCAGCCTGAAGGATACGAAGATGGTACAAATCGAGTCTGTCGCCTTCACAAAAGTTTATATGGACTGAAGCAAGCACCA
This sequence comes from Zygogramma bicolorata, assembly GCA_032362365.1. Lineage (NCBI taxonomy): Eukaryota > Metazoa > Arthropoda > Insecta > Coleoptera > Chrysomelidae > Zygogramma > Zygogramma bicolorata. The sequence continues at coordinate 5,854,199 of JAVJAQ010001667.1, read as the reverse complement.
AGATGTTGGAACAAGCGGTTCAGTGATGCTGTAAAGAAGCTTGATTTTCAGCAGAGTGATGCAGATCCATGCCTATACATGAAGAAACAAGGACAAGATATGATGATTCTAGTCTTGTACGTTGATGACGGGTTACTTGCAACAACCAATGAATCATTGAAAAATATTTTTCTGGAAAGCTTGCAGAATGATTTTCAAATGACAGTAAAACCTGCTTCCTATTACCTAGGATTAGAAATCAAAACTAGAAATGACGGTTCTATTCAGTTGAATCAAGCAGCTTACACAAGAAAAATTTTAGAACGATTTGGAATGGAAAATTGTAATCCCGTTTCAACGCCAATTGTAAAAGAGAGTATTCAATCAGGGAAGGAATCTGAAATTGAATCGAGTACAACTTTTCCTTATAGAGAGGCAGTTGGGGCTCTCATGTATCTAATGACAGGTACAAGACCAGACATTGCTTTTGCACTCAGTGTTGTTTCCAGATCTTTAGAAAATCATACCTATCATAATTGTATTCAAGTGAAACGAATATTTCGATACCTAAAAGGTACAATAGATTATGGTATAACGTACAGAACAACTAGTGAAGATGGCCTAAGGAGTTTTAGTGATGCTGACCATGGCGGAGATGAAACGACAAGGCGTTCAACAACAGGTGTCATTTGTACATATGCTGGAGGTGCGATATCTTGGCTCAGCCAACGACAAACCTCAGTAGCTATTTCCTCAACTGAGGCTGAGATAGTAGCTGCAAGTGAAGCTTCTCGTGAATTGATCTGGCTGAAACGTCTGTATGAAGAAGTCCTGAATATAGAATGTAAGCCAGAGTTGATGGTCGACAATGAAGCTGCAATACGGTTGGCTCAGAATCCGGAGTATCATAGACGTACGAAACACATACATATAAGACACTTTTTCGTAAGGGAGTTGGTGTTAGAGGGAGCTATTTCAATTAAAAAAATAGCATCGGATCATCAGGTAGCAGACGCACTCACCAAACCTCTCTTCAAGCCGAGATTGGACATTTTACGACAAGCAATGGGGTTGAAGAAATTATTCAATGAGGGAAGGTGTTGAAAAACCATTCTCATAATTTGTTATTGACCACATTGTATATGTTGATTTTGTTTACATGAATTTTACTAATTCAGTTGTTAATAATTGTGCGACAGTTACAATAAAAAAGTCATCGCTACAGCTCATTATTTTTGTGTGTTTCGTTGAGAGATTTTTCATCTACTTCAACAGAAAAAACTTCTTATATAACATGCTCTTTTCATCACAACTCAAGTGTAAATATTAATGCAAAATGCAAATTATAACTAACTCTTTGAGTCCGCAGCAGTAACAAACTGATTAACGAGGGGGAAACAACTCTTTAAATAGGTGTGCATCCAGAAATTTAAATATTTCAATACGACTTTCAGTACCTAAATATCTCAAATATATTTAAATTATTTCAATATCAGTTTCAGTATTTCAGTATCCACAAATACCGCTTCATACTTTAAATACTACTTCAATCCCAAAAATATCCACTCCATACTCAGAATATTATTTTCATTATCGAAATATCTACAATATATTCGAAATATTTCAATATTTGTCAGTCTCTTTCACTTTAAATATTGTTTTCATTACCAAAATATCTTTCTTAGTATTTCAATACCGTTTAAATGTTACGATATTCTTTTCAGGCTTCCAAAATATTTGAAATATTTGGGGTGCAATTCAGTCTACAATCGTTTCATCCGTTTTGCGCCGGGGTTAACCGACAATGTATTCTGACATAATTTGGTATTTATTAGTGTTTGTGTGTAGCTTGCAGGTTGATACAGGTAGTGAAACAAATTCGAAGTGAACTAGTGAACTTGATACTTGTCTTTAACTGGCAAGTTTTGTGATTTCTTCTGTTTCGGTCGGTGCGGCTTCCGTTGACGACGCTGTAATTATGTCTTAGATTTGTGATAAACTGGAGGGAATGCATCGAGGGATGCACGGACATGATCATTAACTGAATAGAATGGCGTTTTTGCTTTCGTAGGTGTCTCAGGGCCAGTAAAGCATCGGGCCTTTTGGGTGGTTTGAGCGCACGGCGTAAGGGAAATCAGATAACATTTGCGTGTACGAATAAATCTGAAAACAATATTTAGCATATAGCGTGGAAAAATAAATATGAAAAATATTCAGCAATAAGCAAAAATTGTTTGTAAAATTAGGAAAAAATGTTTGTGCCTATATTTTAATTCGTTTTTGCGACTTGAATTCCAGGAACTGATTTTGTTCATACTCTGCGGGATTTGTATCTATTATAATCGGCATGCTCTGAGTTATTGAAAAATAGTTGAGTCATACTCAATATTACTGCTAGTGTTTTCGCAATAAATCGTCTTTTATTTTTATGGAAGTAAGTGATTGTAATGAAAACAAATAAGTACAGTCATATATTTTGATTTTGGAGGTTTTTCACAAGAAATCAAGGAATTTCAGAATCCGAATTTTCTGAAATTTCAATGGAGATGTAGGTCATGAAAATGGTATGTCATAAAGTAAATGACTATTATTTGTTTAAAAATTATTTTAATTCCATAGATCGACCAGAAATATGAAAATCTAATGGAGTTGCTCAAATACACAATCGTTTGTGTGGCCAATGAAAAACGACATACAGGATGTGCCCATTGAATTTATTTTCGAAGGTCCAATATCGCTGCAGGGTTTCCATCCGTTTCAAATCAGTGGTTTATCATTGAAAGAAATTAACAAAAAATACAAATCTTTCAAAAAAGAAATCGGACTCAATTAGTACTCTATATTTCTGATCTACTCAAAGATTATTAAGGTGTACTTTTTTTATTTGAAACTCATTTCACTCACCAACCGTGGTAGGCTGATCCTCTAATCAAGGATCTATGAATGAAATATAAAATGTCGCAATAAAAGTTTCATATATTTTGAATATTTAAATACTGTGTTTAAATATATATCTATATATATAAAAGAAAGTCGTGTTAGTTACACCACTTATAACTCAAGAACGGACGAACAGATTTGGCTGAAAATTGGTAGGGAGGTAGCTTAGAGCCAGGAGATGGACATAGGATACTTTTTATCCCGTTCGACAGCGTTCCCGTGTGACTTGACATGAAACGTCATCAGTCACTATAAAACGTGGTATAACAAAAAAGAATCAGACTTGGAATAACAAAACGCAAATGACAGCTATGTAATTGACGTAAAATGACAGCTATGTAATGACGTTTAACAAGTGGATTGAAGTGAAGTGAAGTATATATATATATATATATATATATATATATATATATATATATATATATATTAATAAAATTCGCACACCATGTGCAGTTCGATCCAATTTGAGAGATAGGATATTTCAAATCTCAAATTATACTCGCAATTTTAATTTATTGCTAATTATTTGTCTGTTATTATTTGACAGTCACAATTATCTGTTAACTCCAAATGATTCTAACAGATGTCGATACCTTTCGACTGGGTTGAGTAAGTAATCAATAGATGGCGCTGCTGAGCCCATCAGTTGGCAGAACAAATTGAATCAAGATGTCGATACCTTTCGACTGGGTTGAGTAAGTAATCAATAGATGGCGCTGCTGAGCCCATCAGTTGGCAGAACAAATTGAATCAAGAAATCCAGCTCAAAGAATCAGGACAGCAGAAGGTCATGCACAACCACAAATGGTTTAGATTTGGAAAATCCATGTTTTTCTCATGGGCAACTATATGTTGCGTGTTCACGTGTTGAGAAACCGTCGAATCTATTTCTGTTAGCTAAAGACAGGTTAACCAAAAACATTGTGCACCGATTGGTGTTAAATTAAATTGAAATTGATAGTATTTATAATTCAAAAAAATAGATATTAATGTTTAAAAGTTTAAGACAGTCTGCCTTGCCTACCTCATTCATGAGTTTAACGTCACATGTTATTTACTGTATTATACTGTAATATACTTATATTTGTTATAAAATTAAATGGAAATAATAAATCTGATAAATTTTTATTTTCTACCTATTGATTTCTGCTTAATATCAAGTGTAAGAACATTTTAATCAATTGTGTTCAACGTACTTCCCCTTCAAATCTCAATCCAGTGAATTTGTATACCAACATCAACATTTTCGTCTTTGTTCGTAAATAATTTCATTGTACTAAAGGGTTATAGTAGTAGAAAGTCAAATAAGGAGATCACCATATTTTTTTACAAATACCATCTGTGTGAATAAGCATAGTGGACTCCGTGACTGATGTTCTCTTATTGTTCCTCTTAGATTGTTTACTATAATGTAATATAACAAAAACTTTAGCCACAGCAACGCGTGGCCGGGTCAGCTAGTTTGTGAATATATTTTAAATATTGTTAATTATCAGATATTTAAAATATGGTGTACATATTTTGGGTAGTTGTTTCCCCCTCGCTGATTAAAGTGAACACTGACTTCAACCCGAACACTATTCGTGGTTCATCGGCAGCCACGTGACATTATCACCGATTACCTATTACAAACGAACATGTTGAGATGAAAATACGACCAATAATATGCTTTTCCACTGGTCATGTATCCGCCGCAAATATGGCTAACTGTCCCAACCAACGGGTTTCTCATCAAATTATATATTCATACATAAATATACCTAAATGTAGAAAGAAAAAATGAATTTTAATTATCAGTAGATTTCATTAAGCATCATTTCAGACTGGATGAACGGAGATTCTGGTTTTTCTTCGAGCTTCACGAGCTGCTTTGGGAGGGGGTGGCTCTGCCCCCCCCCCTTAGACACGCCACTGATTATAAGTACCTAATTGTCACATTTTCAAATAATCGTCATTTCTCCATTTCACTATGGAAGTTATCGCAAATTCCTGAGCATTTTTCATAGAAACAATATTCGAACATAGGCCGACACAAATGAAACTTGAGATTAGTCAGGCAACTCGATATACCTACTAACTGATCGGAATAATTATCAAGATGTTTGAGCCTCTGAAGAAGCTAGCCACTCGCTCTAACGAAACGTCAGGAAGAAATTCCAAAGAACGACGGCCTTCAAACTCGAAGAAAAGTAATACTGAAAACCTCGGCCGCGAAAGCCTCAACCATTCAGTCATACTGACTGTGTATTCACAGTTCACACAACAATAATGTTCATTCAACTTTCATTCAATTATTACAAAAATCATTACATTGAAGCAACGAGTCTGTCCGACGCCATTAAATCTATATTCATCAATAGTCGATTGCAAGTTCCCCTTCAGGGACTGTCAGGTTGCTGTTAAGTTGAATTCATGTGTACTGGAATTTTGGATTCAAGCCCGAAAAACTTGCGAAATATCAACACCGGCCGTGAAAGCCTACATTCTTCCATGAATTCATATTGGAGCTTATATTACATATTACATATATACGATCTGATATTTACGTATTGTTTGATAAAATAGGTGGTCGTAGTGTACATTACTTGTGCGAACGTGATTTTTCACCTCGTTTTTCACACTTGTAATGTAGTATACACAGTATATACAATATTTTTGGTGTAACCGTGAAAATTATATCATTCCTATAAACATTGCCGTTTTAATGGAAATCTTTAGCAATACAAACGTTCAGTCGGCAGTTACTCTGGGCAACGGCCGTCAAAGTTTTTGCCGGCCGTCACTCTGGGTAACGGCCACAAAATATTATATTTCGGCCTCTTGTGGCTGCGAAATGATTGTTTCACGTCGGGTTGCATGAAAAATAATTTTCGATATGTTTGAAGAGAGACACAACCATCGTGTTGGTCTCCCAAATTTTTGATCCACAAAATTAAATAAAAATTCTTATTTTGATGTTAATGAGTATCATTGAAAATTTTTCCAATATTGTAGGTCATTCATATTTCGATGATTATTCTGAAGCTCGTTCTGAAGCTTCAGTTGGGAGTACGTTGGATGGGTTGCAAATTTACGGCCCTCTTTTGTTATATTGTTCCCATATCCCGATTGTACGAATGATTAAAAATTTGGTCTGAGTATAGGATATAAGATTTACTGATGTTATTAGTCAAATTAATCCATGCAAATCATTTCAGCCAAGTCTACTTTTATCGTCAAACTGAAGATCAATCGATGATTGTACTACCGGCATTTACGTATGCATTTTCTTATTATCCTATTTCTCTATGAACAATGGTATCATTTGGTATCGAACCACCTATGCTCTGAAAACGGTACCTACATTCTTCATATGCAAATTGTGTACCTACTTGTTAGTCGGCCAATTCGTGTTGGATGAGTCATCCAGTCTAATTTTGATTACTGAAACATCCGTTGAAATCAAACTCTGGTAAACGAAGTCACTACACTCTACCAAACATTTCCCGATTCTTTCGCGATTGGAATATACATAAATTTGGTCAATTCTGAAAAAAATCATAAACTCTTTTTGTCAAATAGTTATCATTTAAATATTGTATATGGGAGATGGTAGTCCTGGCACTGTAGGTACTTTTTTTCGTCGTAAGAAGCAGAACTTTACTTAATGGGATTTTAATTTCCTTGGCTTGACCGCTGGTTTTTACTCCACTGTTAAGAAACTGAAATTGTCAGCTGAGTCCTCAACTGACAATCGAATGTATCGGTCAACTACTTCACCTTCTAGCCTAAAGTTGATTTTCTCACATTCAAAAAACTTTTCCGTGATACATCTGATTTGTTCGCTGTTATCATTGATGAGGCTGACTCATCGGTAGGCGAAGCAATTTTTTCAATGCAATTGGACCTTCACACGGCATCAACGATGATTTATACTTCTCAAATAGTTTCTTCCAATTTCGTCGTTCAATTTATTGGTATCGGTTTGCACCCAGGTGGAAGCGGGAAAACTCCATGTTAGCGACCAACAGCTGTTGTTAACTAACCCTCTGTTCCGGTTTAATTCATGATAAATTGAAAGTTAGCATATTTTTATTTTCAGTTTATTATACGAGAATATTTCATTTATTTGAGGTCCAAAGCTCATCTGCAAAGGAATCGGTCCATGCACGTTTTACGGCAACAATATATGGTACCGAGTATGGGACAGAGCATCATACTGATTGGGAATCATTTTATCTACACAGGGTGTGAACCCTCCTCCATAAGTTTCATTTTTCATAACCAAACGTGAGGAATGTTATGGGTTGGCGAACAAAATCAGATATTTTACATTACTTTTATCTCTGTTATTGTTCCTGCATTCATTTAGGTGACTATATTTTTTAATATGCTGTGAAATTGAACACTATTCGGCATTCATTCATTTGAATTGTACCTACATTTGCACAAGATTATTGTTGTCATTGTTGAAAGAACATTTATTAAATCTTGGTAACTGAACAACTCATGTTAATAAAAAAACCCTGAATTACTGATTCGTTTCCTAGCAATAGCGAAGTTTATTCCTCACCAATGATAGGCCTAATAACTTCCTGATCTATCCTATGTTTGAGAAGAATTAATTTTTGTAAATGCAACTTGATTTATTTTCATTCGGTTTGATTGAATTTTATTAGAAACCAACTTAACACTATTTCTATACGCAGTGCATGCTGCTCACCGATATTCATAATTGAATCATCAAAATGGTAGGTCATAGTGATGGTGTTCAACTAAATTGAAATTGTATGAAGTTCGTGAAAACAGATTGAGTCAACGATATTACCCAATTGAGAGACAATTGTTCTTAATGAAGATGGTGGTCATTTCATTCGAATTTTCAGTGCGGAGATAATATAGACATGAAGAACAACCCAAAAATAACACAGTGCTTGAGTAATACAAATTACTTCGGACGTTGTTTGTTATATAAGCTCAAAGCTCTTCATGCGGGCGATAGCTGATCTTTTGGATAACATCTTCGTGTTTCGTATAACCGATATTTGACGATGGCATTCAATGATTTTCAAGCCTACACCCGCACGTATAAAAATTCCAATGGGAATCCAAAAGATTGTGGAAATAGTAATCCCGAGAGTAATCCTATGTGATGATCTTGAAAATGTAGGTGATGTCGAAAGTGAGAATTCAACATAAGAACACATCTGCCAAATTCCACAAGATTCAAATGGTAAGCTTCTTTTCATTGGTACACCTAATAGACCCTGGCAGTAGAGTCTCCAAGAATATATACTTATACGTGTTTTGATAACTCCGTAATGTTTTGAATACGAATACTGTAATCACACCATATCACGCACCCACATTTCATGATGGAATAATATAGTATTGTTCTGTAGAGAAAGCGATTTAAAGAATGTGAGGATTATTTTTGATGAAACTGTAGTACTCAGGAATAGTTAGACTTATGCAACTCTCCTTTTCATAAATTTGAAAGTCTTCTCCATAAACAAAATGGTTAAGGCTTTCGCGGCCGAGGTTATTAGTATAACTACTTTTCTTCGGGCTTGAAGGCCGTCGTTCTTTGGAATTTCTAGCAAACTCATTAAGTCCTCAGTGTCGGAAACCATACGGAAAACCGTTCTCAGAACTAAAACCGTTCCACCCAGGCTCTACGGTCTTCCTAAGGTGCATAAACCCAACATGCCACTGAGACCTATAGTCAGTGCCCCAGGCTCACCTACTTGGCAAAACATCTGGCCTCACTCCTCCAGCCTCGTGTCGGAAGAAGAAATTCCTACGTCAAGGATTCGACAGACTTCGTTGTTGAAATTAGAGGCTTGACCTTGGAACCGACAGATATCATGGTCAGCTTCAATGTTGTGTCCTTGTTTACCAACGTCCTACTGGAAGACTCTCTGAGGGAGATAGCCTGCCTGTTCCCAAGTGATATCGTCGGACTTTTTAGAGCATGCCTTACAGGGGGTTACTTTCAGTGGAGGGAAAACTTATATGAACAATTGGAGGGAGTGGCGATGGGAAGTCCACTGAGCCCAGTGATAGCCAACTTCTTCATGGAACGTTTTGAAGAGAAGGCAATCGACGCCTTTCATTTGAAGCCGACCTTGTGGCTACGTTACGTGGATGACACCTTCGTCGTCTGGAAACATGGAAGGGACGCTCTGAACCTTTTTCTGGACCACCTGAACGCTCAATACCCCAGCATCAAATTCACCATGGAAACCGAACAGAACCAGCAGATAGCATTCTTAGATGTCCTGATTGAACGATGTGGTGCTAGACTAACCCACAAAGTATACCGAAAACCCACGCACACGGATAGGTACCTGCACGCACTATCGAACCACCATCCCAGTCAAAAGAGTGAAGTCATATCTACCCTAACTGAACGTGCTCGAAGAATTTGTGAATCAGAACATCTAGAGCAAGAACTGGAACATCTTCAAGTGACCTTGAATGTGGTGCTGAAAACAACCTACAGTATCTGAGATCAACAGGGCCATGAAACTAAAGAGTCCCACGGTTCATATCAGTGAGGACTCTCAGGTAGTTGCGAATGCACATCTGCCATATATCCCGAGAGTAACTGACAGAATTGGGAAACTCTTGGGGAAATATAACATAAAAACGGTTTTCAAGCCGACCAAGAAGATCCAACAAAGCCTCAGGTCGGCTAAAAACAAAAAAGAGCCACTGTCAGCAGCAGGGGTTTATCGCATACCGCGCACTTGTGGGAAGGTTTACATCGGTACCACGAAAAGATCCATGGGTACAAGGCTCAAAGAGCATGAAATGAACTGGGGTAAACCGACAAATCGGCAGTGGCGTAACACGCACTGAGTGAGGGTGACCACAGGATACTGTTCGAAAATGCAAAACTGATTGCCCCCAACCAGGGTTACCATAGCCGACTGGTACGGGAGGTAATAGAGATCCAAAAACATGCGGATAATTTTAACAGAAAGGAAGAAAAGCGTTGAGTCTAAACAGAATTTGGAATCCCATTCTGAGGAAATCAAGAATAACTAATGAAATCACGGCAGGTAGTGCGGCAAATAATAATGATGATTATTTCCCTAACCCGACAGAAGTAATTAATACTCCAGACTACCTGCATCAATATAAATACGCCTTGAGAAATCGAAACGTTTAGTCATCGGAAATGAGTAAGCCTCTGAAGAAGCTGGCCACTCGCGCTAGCGAAACGTCAGGAAGAAATTCCAAAGAACGACGGACTTCCAGCCCGAAGAAAAGTAGTTATACTTCTCCATAAATTTTGATAATTGAAGAAACTTTCCAAAAATAGTCGAAAACCTGTTATTTACAAGTCGAGAAACTTCCAAAAAGCATATTTTTGAATAGTGAATAATGCATGCTCATATAGAGAGAAAAGGCCACGTCAAGACTGGTCATACAGTTCCCCTATTAAATTTTGTTCGTTTGACCATTTTGGAGATAGTTTACGTGGTATCTATCTACTTGTAAAATGGAAAACTTAATGAGAATATGTGAACTGAACGATGATGTTCGTTGTCGTACTGACATTTTTGTCTTTTTTTTATAAACAAAAAATAACCCTCAAAACCTCATCGGGTTGTTGGGATTCCCATATGACAGAGAAAAACGAATACTTCTAGAAATATCGATAATTATTAAATGTTGAATTTTTTTTCCAGATGGCGCCCAGCCGCCATCTTGAAATTTTCATCTGTGAATTTTACTGCAAAATATAGTATTTATGTAACAATTTCATTAACTAGTTCAGTTGACCCGTTAAAAAAATAAAAGGGTGGGGACGATAAAGAAAAGCGCTGTATAAAAACCTATAGTAGTGGCGGCATTATTTTATACAAACGTCAGACTCTTATGCATCATTTCCAGGCGAATTTCTGATGAAAAGTTCTCCTTCAATTCCTGTAGTCGCAAGAGCGTAATCACGATCGAAGTTATCTCCTCAATTAACTTCTCACCGTTTCCGTTAGTTATGTATACTAAATCGAGTTGAAGGGACTCGAAAATATTGCACACATCGACTCGACTTGATGATCTTGGCGAATGTGAGCCGAACCTCCCCATTCGTCCAATTGAAGAATCATATTTAACTACGTCCTTCCTTATTAGGCATTCCATTCGAGTTTGGACAATTGAGAGGACGAAATATGATGCATGCCTCAAAATAAAATTTGCACTACATTTCGTTGTACTGAAATAACTGTGGATATGTTCACCTATTGGGCGTGTTGAAATAATGGTTTATTTACAACCATTTATGTAATGCTGTCATTACTAACGTCATTGAAGGTTGGGAGTGTCACATTATACACCTCTATTTCCCGCCCTTATTTCATCTATTCTAGACTTTATCTGTCATTTATTGACTTTATCTGACATTTATTTATATTGGTGACAATTGTATACCCCGTAGTCACGGTAACAATATATCAGCTTAATTATTCTAAGAAAACCGCGTTCTTGGTAATTTTTCATTAAATGTATTTTAGAAATGTTCAGAACGAAACAGAAATTTATTAATTTCAATCGAAATATGATGGTTGTAAATAAAATAAAATACAAACTTCGGTAGGAAATTTCATTCCTGTCTCGAGATCATAGCTAACCTCGACGCTTTGCGTCTCGGTTAACTAACTGATCTCACGAAAGGAATGAATCACTTCCCACCTCGGTGTGTAATATACTATTTTGCAATTGTTTCGGAGGAGGAATGGATTGAGATCATTCTAATCATCCCATAAAAATCAAATACAACGATGGGTTGCAAGAGAATCAATCAATCAGAATTCCAAATGAATAGTCGGGAGTGCAGCAGGGTCCGGTTTTAGAGACCTTTCGATCTATCATATATGTCAACGACCATTTATATGAGAATATTGAAAAAGTCACGGTGATGATGGCATAGTTTTCGGATCAAAATAATTTTGGAATGAGAAGCAACAGGCATATTGTGAAATGTATCGAGTGACGTTTTTGCAGCAATAATTCATGTATTGTTGCAGGTATCTTTACTTCGAATCTGGATCTGTGATGGACACCAAATGATTATATCAATGACGATTTAACTCATGTATAAAATATCCCATATGCTGCCGTGATTTTGTCATTATGACAGCGAAACAACTTTGTCCTAAGTTTTTCAACGACAAAACGGAACCTAACTCTTGAAAGCATGGCAGCCATAATTGTAAACAAATCTTTGACGGCGTCTTTGTCAATTTTTCACTTGTGTTGTCAAAAGAGTATATCTGATCTGTGAAAATGAAATATAAGAGTTGTGTTTTTAACGATTGTAGTTTTCCGTTGAATTGAATAAACTAAACTGTATTCATTAAATTGTGTATCAAATTACACTCGAGCTTTTTTTTGTCGAAGAAAACTTGACATTTATGATTCGAGTTCAGTTGCCTTTCGGCAAATTAACTCGAAAAACTGGCAGAAAAAATTACTCGTCCTACGGACTCGTAAATTTTTCAGAGGCAGTTTTTTTTGAGTTGCCAGGCAACAAAATCCTCATCGAAATGTCAAATTTACTTCGACAAAAAAAAGCTCTCGTGTAATTATAAGTGAAAAAAATAATGATAAGAGTTCCAGGTCTAGCTCGAATCTCAGGATAGGTTGTACCAACTGCCTACTTCCAGACTCCTCTGCCTTTATAATGTTCCTCTTTTTTCTTCCCCCTCTCCGTCTCGGTTTTGTAATATTTCTCAAAAGCAACTGAGCGTTAGTGGCAATCGTTCAATTCATATTTTCTGTTGCATTTGTTGCTTTTTGATGTATATCAGATATTTTCAAACAACATTTCGAACTTCTGGTTTGAAACACTTAAGTAAAATATATGCTGACTCGATGTCTTCTTATATTTTCGATATACTTTTGGGTCTGTGAGTGATTTGGGTCTTTTTTAAGTCCCGAATCCTTCTCATCTTGACTAATTACGCTCTTGAAGTCTTCAGGTCGGGTAGTTAGGTCATCAGTTTTTTCGAATTGAATCCTGAGCTACGTTTGAGTCTTGAGCTACGTTTGGGTCTTTCAGTTGAACCAATAAGAGAATGTTTGCGTAAGATATTACTCTGTATATGGAATATCGATCTATAAATGTGAAGGTTTTTAGTTTTTGAACCAGGTGAAAGTGTAACTGTTAGAGATTATCGCAAGAAAATGTAATAGAATGGATTAGGGCATTTATAGTTAAAAAAATTGGAAATGTTACTTACATTGATCTATAAATGTGAAGGTTTTTAGTTTTTGAACCAGGTGAAAGTGTAACTGTTAGAGATTATCGCAAGAAAAATGTAATAGAATGGATTAGGGCATTTATAGTTAAAAAAATTGGAAATGTTACTTACATTGTGAAAATTCCAGAATTGGGCGATATTTAGTGGAAAAGACATTTGAACCAGATTAAAAAACTGTATGTGACAGATTCTGAATTACCGTCATCAGTAAATAAGACAGAAAATGTTCATCCAATTCAAAACACTTCAAATGAAATTTTCACTAATGACGCCATATATGAGAGACCTAAACGAGTAGTGAAACCTGTAGGTAGGCTCAATTATGAGTAGTTACATTTTTGTACCATTTCATTTCAAAGGGAGGAATGTAAGATATTCCTCTGTATATGAAATATCGATTTTTAAATGTGAAGGTTTTCATGACTAGGCATGTTGGAAACAACAGAATATGTTGCATCTTCCTCTTTACGAAGTTGGAAGTTATAGCCTGTTTCGACGATGCAAGTTTGTCGCTGCAACTCCAAAAAATTGCATGTGTTCATGCAAGTTTTTCGAGTTGCATGAATCTTTTTTGGTGCAATTAGTTGCAGCGACTTAGTTATTTCTATGGTGAATTTGTTGCCACAAACCACAAATATGTGGTGGCATCATTGTGAAGGATATTAATTTTGAACATTACAATTATTTTTCGAGACTTGAGGAATCAAGTTGAGTAATAAGGTGATTTAATCACAATATCAATCATTACAAATGAATGAGGTTATATATCAGTTGTGATGATGTACACGTTCATCTTGGTAAAATTCAGTGCAATTTTTTATATTGGCTATGCAATCTGACAGCTAGATGGCATATCTCGCAGCGAGACAAGTCGCCGCGAAAAATTGCAGCGACAAAATTGCATCGTCGAAACGGGATGTAAATGTTCAGATCTTTAATTATTAGCATTTTCATTTAGTAATCCTTTCGCCCTCAAATTAGAGTTGAATATATTACAGTTTGATATTCCACAAATATAAAATATGGAATGTTTACTACAAAAATATTGCAAAACATTGCAAGATACAGCTTCTGAAAAGTACGACAGCATTCAACACAGCCTCTCTCCGATCGATACGATTCCCACGCATTAGGAACTAATCCTCTCATTGAACTGTCAGATAAGAGCGAGTACGTTATCTTTGATTCACCTCGAAATCTGATGAGTAAAGGAAGTAATCTGATAATCTTCAAAATCTGTTAATAATGTATTCCTGTTAGAATTGGTGGGTGTTGTTATAACTGAAACTACCGGTTTTATGTTTTTGGGAGCGTTCACCTTTTCACGGTAGAGAAGTAATGCATGTCGTTGTCTTTTCAAACCGGGCAAAGAGGATGAACAAAAATTGTGATGGGCTTGATTATCCGTTTTTATCTTCAAAAAAAAGTGTGGATATCTCAGTTATTAATATTATTTTCATGTAATTAATTATTAGTTAGTGAATGGCATTTTATTATATAAATATATATTTCACCGTTTATTTATAGAACAACCTGTATTTTGCAAAATGGTAGAAATCAGTAAAGAAGGTAATATATTTTCAAGGAGTTAATATATTAAAAAAAAAAAAAACGGCAAATATTGTAATAGACACTGCCCTCCGCTACGCGTCGTGAGGAAAAGTAGCATTTTCCTTCCTTATTATACAAATAGCTATTTTTCATATGTGAAACAATGATCCGCTATTTTTGTTTTTACAGTTTATCTGGAGTGAAGTAAAGATTGTCTCATCAATATTTGAACTCTCGATAGGGGTTGAAACTTAGGCCTATGATCGTCACAATAGCTGATTTGATATTAAACAACCCTGAATGAAAAATGCCATTTAAATGGCATACGCATGCATCTTCAAAATGTTAATTGAATCCAAAGAGGTGTCATTTGGGATAGAAATTCGCCGAAAATGAACATATTGAAATAAAACGTATACTATCTTGCATACCTTGAAAATATAATCAAATTGGCTTAGGTTCTAACATCATTCACGAGCTATTCTGTTGAATTTATAGATAACCAAGTGAAAAAAAGCAGTAGACCTTGACCCGTTTTCATACGAGTATTTATATGGGTTCCATAATTATGCAGAATGAATGTGTGCGATAATTGAAACATAATTGACATGTGACGTAGTCTTTCCAATGTCACAAATTGAGGCGATAGTGCAGGATATAGCAGCTTGGAATAAAAATAGCAATGAATTCAACTCGGGCTTCCGATAGCGGTTCTTCCTCAGTGATACACTTGGCCACTCACCATTTGTGGATAGTCGATCGCAAGTGTTCACAAATCTCTTGCCATATTCAAACTCATGTTTCGGAACATTGTTGTTTTTCTATATTTCAATCGTTGTTATATCAGACAAACCAGTTTGTTACTCATTGAAATAGATGAGATGCTTTTTAAAAACTGATTGTCGTACGAATGGTCTTACCTTCCAACACCCAGTATCACTAACTTCACTTTAATTACCAGTTTGAATTCGCTCGAACATTTCACTGGGTTGTAGTAGTAAATTGGAAGTTACGAATAAACTTAATTCACATCGGGATTCAAAAGGAATAAGGGACAATTCTCAAATCGGTTTCAATATACTCTTGTATATTTTGGAATGTAAGATCGACCTTTCTGAGAGAAAATCAATTGGCTGACTGAATAAGTCTTTATTTAGTATGCAAGCAACTGGTGTGAATTTTATTTTGATCCAATGTTTTCTCTTGTGGATGACTTCTGCTTCAGATGTGCTCTGCTATTCCACATAGTAGTCCGTCTCCGTTGTGTGTTCTAATTAATGTCCACTAACTCGGACATCCAAAGGTCTTTTCGTTTCTCCCATGTGAGATTTTCTGCATTGACATGGTATCCCCTATACACAGTTTTCGTAGAGTTTTCTGGTGGTTTTGTTTTTGTGGGAGGTTGCAAATTGTATTTCCAGAGAAAAATCAAACTTTGAGGTTGTTTCTATCCGATTTTCTTGATTCTCTCTGTCGGATAACTGATAGTAGGAACATGTAGAGAGTCGGCTGAATAGTTGTCCCTCTTTAGGGTTTTTTCTGGGTATTCTCTGATCCACTAGTTTTTTTGAGTAGCCGTTCTTCTCAAAAGAATTTTCCCATTCGAGGCTGGAAGTCTCTTTATCAGAGAATCTTTTCTCGATCGTCAAGAATCTTACAGACAATTGCACCGACTTTTTGTTATTAACAAAGGGATTCTAAGATATGAGAGGGTTTATTAATGGGTGTTTAATAATCTCTTTAACAATGGTGCAATCGCTGCAGTGCTCAATGCTCCAATAACAAAAAGTTGGTGCCATCGATTGTTAATGATTCCCCTTTGAAGGCTATGTTCCGGCTTCTTATAGGGAGTTATTGCAAACTGGCAGACTGTATACCAAATACGTTATTGCCTTAGGGATATATCGATGTACGTACGACGTTATAACTTAACAAATTTTGTTGAGCGACAATTCCACGATTTTTACTACTACTCAAGTCCACTGTGTGATATTATTCCTTAGATAATTTTTCTCAAAATGAATTCGCTAAGGCGGACTACTCCAATCTAGAGTGACAGTTTTACCACAACATCACAGACAGCCGTTCCGTATACCAAATTTTCAGAAGTACCGCTCAACTGACCAGTTATTACTACGTCATCTTGAGTTACCAGTCCGGTTAACCAGACAGAGAAAAGGAACACGGCCTTAGTGAATTGATGGTGATGTCATTTTTGGTTGGTGTAGTTGTGTAGTAGATTGATATATCCTTAGCCCTCTTTACTCTCAGGTAGAGGTTTGTGGTTTGTTCTGGCCTGCATCTCCATGGTTCCAAACAGTAGTTTTCGTGTCTTGGTTGAATAGTTGAGTCATATGGAATTGCGAGTTGATGTTCTATTTATATTTTCCCATTGCTGAACACTTGCAGTGCGCCCAGAAGACCTTGTGCGGGCAAGGGTCGGCTAATCAACATGGAATTCAAATATCATTCATATTCAAACGACTGTCCGACATGCAGGAAGCACACAACTTTCGGCTCGTTAAAAATTGTGCATTGTCACCCGGTTTCCATATTATTTGTCATCCACCCTATCGAAAGCGCGTCAGACGGCTGACCCTTCGCTCGATCGACATCCCTAATCAAGCATCGACTAATCCACTAACGCCTTTCCCGTGTCACGTTTCTGCCTCGTCGATCGTTCCCAACGGTCTTCGAGGTGTGCCGAAATTGTAAATGAGTTCCGTGGCTGGCCATTATCGGAGTCTGTTTGCACCTTGCATACGATACGACTTTCGTAGCGGATAACTTGTCAGCGGTTTATAAGGAACGATTAAAATATGTGAGTTCTTATTGCATCTTGATGCATTTAAGTCGTGAAAACAAGGTATCGAATTTTTTCAATCACAGGATATTTTTTGGAAAAAATTCATGGTTAGCCCCCAAGATGTGAGTAAATTGCGTCTTTATAATATCAGATTTTGAGAATTCAGTTTCAATTGAAAAATATAAATTATTCAAATGAACGTAAAATGCCGTGGAAACAATGAATTTGGAATACTTATATTTTTTATAGGACTTGATTTTCAAAATCTGATTCTGTAGAGACACGCATTCGACTTTTGTCTCATCGGCTCAAGTAGATTGCAAGTGGAAGGCTCAAAAGGCCCATAAATTTCTATTTTCGCTTATTTCGAATTACTGAAAATGGATATATGCTGCAGTAATTTTCACTTTAACTCTCACTTCCACTTTTACTGTAAGAGATAAACCTCCTATATGTTCTACACCATTTAATGTACTAAAATTTTCTTTCCCACTTCCAACTCCAGAAAACCCAACTGTTCGAAATGCATGAGTAATCTGTAATTCGAACTTATGACAATAAAACTAGTAACGAAACCAATTAAAGAAGCTAGTTTCAAACCATCCTCCTTTTATCCAATTACATTTGTGATTGATGTGCAGACGTATTCTCGGAAGAAGGTGATGCATATAAAATATTTACCAATATTCACGGAAAATTACAAAGTTGAGGTGTTTCTCCAGGAATTTGGTATCCGGAGAAATGTGACAATTCCGAAGTTTCTAAGGTAGTGCTAAAAGTACCCTGCAGATAGGTTTTGCACCAGCTTAGACTGCAAAGTAGGTATATACATAGATAACCTTAGTCTTCAAATTTAGTAGCAGTTCTCTTCTCCTGAAGATGCTAACCTTGTTAACGAAACACGCCTCGAGTGCAAATAATAGGTTTGTTCTAGCAACATATTTGACCATTTGGAAATTGGTCTGAAGCAGTCAGAGGCATGCGCAAATGAATTTTGCTCTCCAGTATTCCTCTTGCGCATGCCTCTGACTGCTTGAGACCAATTTCCAAACGGTCAAATGTGTTTAACAAACCTAATATAAGTTTGCTGTTAGGGTAATTTATCTTCGCGAAAAGTTTCATTATACCATGCACCGACTACAAACAATACTACACAGAAAAAGTTTGCATATCTTGCACCTAAATGCTACAATTATATTCCGTTGAAGATAAGATCTGTAAAGAGCCAAAAATTTTCAAAAAACCACAAAGATTTCATAGCAAAAAACTCGGCAAGTTTTATAGATGAATTATTTTATGAACCAGCCGACCGCTACCGACTTGGCCGTTAATTATTTTTGTGATGCAAGATGCAATATATTGTGTAGTTCTTAGTACTAACTTTAATCAGGTTCATCACAGGGCTCTTCCTTCTGGGCGTACTCGAAATAATTCGAACACGTCTTCCATCCTTTCTTTTAAAAAATGTTCATGCAAAATTTGAGATTTGAAGATTGGACCTAGAAACACGTTGTACCATACAAATTCTGACCTCGTTTTTCACCCCCTTACGGATAGAATTTCGGAAAATCCTCTCCTATCGGATGTCTACGTCATACAAAGAACACACCCTTCAAGTTTGAAGTCTCTACGATCAGCGATCAGCGGTTTGGGCTGTCATTGATCCGTCAGTCAGTTATTCAGGACAAAGCATTTTAAAATATAAGAGTTAGCTATACATCTCGCCCGGTCTTCTCCATGTACAATCATTTCTCACTGAGTTTTTTGTTTAATCATAATTAAATCTAGCCTATATCACTCCTGAATAGTGTAGTTTTCTGTAAGTGAAAGAAAATTCATGATCGGATCAGTATATCCGAATATTTTCCTCATATATAAAATGTCCCATAAGAGCAATGCAATTATCGAAAACTTACAGCGGTAATTGCATTGTATCGAAAACTTACAGCGGTAATGGCATTGTATCGAAAACTTACAGCGGTAATTGCGTTGTATCAAGTCACCATAACAACACATTTGAAACCGTATTGCTAGACGTCAGTGAACAACACAAATAAATGTCAGATAGACTTCAAAAATAGAAAAACATTTCGCGTATAGGTGAGTACTCCATACAATCTATAGAGGAAAGTATAAATGAACAAAGAATAACATTTCCTTGAGAATGTATTTATTCGTGAAATATTCCAATGAATTACATTCGTGCATAAAAATGACCAGGTAATTTTGCATTCAAGCGTGATATCTTATACAAATTGCATTCGGTTATTTTCATATTTTGTAAGAGTCCATCGGACTCGGGCACTTCCGCCAAAATATGAAAATAAACTTGCAATTTTCAGATATCACGCTTTCTTGCAAAATTATCGGTAATTTTTATGCACTCGTGCAATTATAACCGAAAATAGACCCTACAAACAAACGAGGTTAGAAACAAACCTCTTTATAATATTGGTCTCGATATCAGTTAGATAAAGCTCAGAATGGTTCTTTTACCATGATCAAACTCATTTGTATCCAACAACACAACAAACACTTTATTGTGTGATTTTCACTAGACGGTTTACCAAACGCAACACGTATTTCACTATACAATACTCTTAGTTCGAGCAGGAATATTACTACTTGTTGAAATTGTCATCATCAAATAGAGTAATGTAATTGTTGGGAGATCCGAACTAATTTTTATTGCTGCTTCCACCTTCAAACATCCGGACAGGCATTGATGTTCCTTTTACGGGCACTGCTATTCATTTCATGCGGACTTGTTCAAATTCGTAGCGTGTACAATTAATGTAAATATACATATTTTTATCTATATGACTGTCGTATCGTCAAATAAATATTCATCAAGGTGTGCTCGTTCTTTGTGATCAACTATCAAACAAAACAGACACATCCTCTGATAGTGTCAATATTTCTTTTGGGCGGATTGGTGATGATCATCTGATGCTCTTTATAACAAACGGTTTTTTGATAGTTCCTAGCTTTTCCTACGAGGTAACAATTTCGAATAATACTGTTTTTTGGACGAGAAGACAAAATTCTAGAATGAACCTTAGGTGAGTCCTGGAAGCCTGCTATAACACAAAACTGCTTTATCTCGACTGTTCTTGATAGACCAATGAGGTACATTGTATGCCTTCAATTTCATTTCCTTACCTGATAAAACAATGACTTCATTATAGTTATTATCACACAATAAATCAGGTCTCCCATTTAATGTGAAATTTCAAGCAATGGCAGCTCTATTCACTTACTGTTTCGAATGACATTTGATTTAATGTTCATGTTATTTATTAAATAATTTAGCCGTAGAAAAAGTATAGTGTTCAACTCGTATAGAATGATAATTTTCCAGTCGTATGATTTGCAAACTTCATACCTGTGGGAAATGAGTATCATTCCTTGCTCGTTTTCTATTTTCTATTAACTTACATTTGTTTGTTATGAATCTTTATAGGACCAAACTTCGAACATTTTTATTATCATTTGTATCAAATATTGAAATTCGAACAGAAAATACGTTCTAGTGAAACGTTCTAGATCTTATTTTTATATTCATGAAAATTCGAAGAATTGCTAATATTGAAGGATTTCAAATTGTTTGGAATGCTTCACAATGACAACAACGGTGTGATTCTTCCTGGCCCAATCTGGGACGTACGTACTTTCCAGGTTAAGCCGAAAAATTTTACTTTCTCTAAAAAATAGCGCCACGGACGGTTGCCAGAAATATCTTTCACCTTACCTTCTTACCCTAACATTACCATACTTTACCTTGGGTTTTTTTCTGTGATGTGAGGAAATAATAATACTCAAGGAACAGTACATTTATCATTTATGTGCCTCTGGCTCGAGGGATTTCAAGTCGTTCTAGGGCCCAATTTCTACTCCAGTGGCCTTGCATTTTCCCATATGATCTCTGCTTTAAGATTTATCCTCGTGTGGCAAAATTTTTCAACATTTCGAACAATGGACATGTGGAATCGATCAATAAATGACATTTGAGGTGCACAAGTGCAAACAAAAGACACGAAAATAGAAATCAATAAATCATATAAAGAGAACAATGTGTTACTTTGGAAGAGTTAAAAAGCATTACCAGCATATCTAATAATTGCTGAGAAATGATTTCCTAAACGAAACTCTTTCTTCTAAGCGTTTTCCAATCACCAGCTAACTCTTCACACAACTAGCAAGTTGTGTTGATAATCCCTTACTTGATTCATGATTCTGTGCAATTCGATGAATTGATTATGTCAAGTTATTCACATAACATTAATAACTGTCCAAACGAGTTATCGACCATGAGTAGTTCGGTGGCCATGATCAAGTGAACATTTTTATAGACGCAATGATCTCACGTTGATCGTTTTGAAACTGTAATACATCACCTGTATACAGGTGGCTGCGTTGTATAATTGACGTTTCTTTTCGGATTGTTGAACATCATAATAACACATTCTAGACGACAAGTGTATGTAGTCAGTCAGTCACGTCATTTAGTACGGCTATTAAGCGAACATTTCTTGTTACGACTGGAAAAGGGAAAAATGAAATTTTTGTTTATCATCATTTATCAATGCTTAATCATTGTGAATTCTTTCTGAATAAATAGTATTCAATATTGTATTAAATTGGAAACCTGAAGCGAGCGCTGAACACTGATCTACTACTGACATTAAGTATAATATGCTCGAGTTAAATCCAGGTTGAGATATGGTGTATGTTTCTGGGGATTTTCTTCACGTCGAGGGAATGTTTTTATAGCTCCCGAGAGGGTTTTACGTACAATTCTAAAAGTATGTACAATTTATTCTTGTATCTAGGAATTTCAACATTTCCATATCTCTTTCTATTCGAACTTTGAATGTAGGTATGTACAGCTCGTCCTGTTGGCACATACATAATAACGTATATGCCTAGCGATCTCTGTGGGGATTAAAAAACACCTACTATATGTGTTCACTGTGTTGAAATTTATTCCTAGAAGGTGGATTTTTTCGTCATAGTCTACACTACCAGTGTGTAACTGGAAAAGTATCTGAGTTTGTGCCAAGATGGATTGGATAAGCTGTACATGAAAATTTCAGAACATTTGGTTCTGAACGAATCCAAACACAATATGAATACTTCTGTCCCATATAGGATAAATAAGATTACATATACTTAATTCACCAAACTATACGGCACCTAGAATATTTAATTTATTGCCATCCAAAATTAAGAATTGCAGTACCATAAGTTCATTCAGGAAATTCTTTTTTATTGGTAAAAATAGTTTGGATGAATTCATACGTTCTTAGAACACTTGTAGTTCTAGTACCTTCTAGGTATGATATTTGACGATTGCTATACAAACTTTTGTTCGTCAAAGGGAAAAAACCATATTTTTATTATTTTATGTTGAGTCGAAAAAAATCGTTTGATCGGTAAATTATTTTTTCACGAAATAATTTTTCAGCAAATAAAAATATGACTGATTCCAACATATTTCTGCGACTATCTTCGTTTTTAGCCTTCATGTATTTCATTAATAAATATGCCTGCATTATCAAAAATTGTCATTATTTCAAAATTCTTCACTTTATCGTGGTGTCCCACTGACCTCGTACACGTAATATATTCGTTTGCATGATTAACAAATCATCGCTTCGAAGAACTAACTCTGTAGGAAAATCTCGAATTCTGATCGACTATATTATTACTTGCTGTTTGTTCTATTTATAGCGTATTACGTATTCTATGTTTACCATAGATAATTAACATAACGAATCGCTTATTTGACTTTTGTATTGATATCCCAACGTTAATTGGAGGTTTTCGAAAGCGTCGAAAACCATATGAGTGAGTGAGACATACTGAGTATATTATTATTTTTTTGTTCCAGGTATGGTTATCAACTTCGAGA
This sequence comes from Zygogramma bicolorata, assembly GCA_032362365.1. Classification (NCBI taxonomy): domain Eukaryota; kingdom Metazoa; phylum Arthropoda; class Insecta; order Coleoptera; family Chrysomelidae; genus Zygogramma; species Zygogramma bicolorata. The sequence goes on along the minus strand of JAVJAQ010001667.1, from coordinate 5,830,756 downwards.
TGATGGGTTTTATGACCACAGCAGTATCATATCTGCCAGAGGAGGGTTTCCTTGTGCAGAAGATTCCCAGAAAGGTTGAGTAAGGTATTCCCTCATAGTCTAAGCTCGAAGCAACTAGTTTTTTTTCTATAATCTTTCGTCCACTTTCATCGAAAACAATATTGAGGTGGCACTCGATTTGAAAAATTGATGTTTTTTTTTTTAAATTTGCTAATCATGAACAAAAGAGTTGGAAATGGAAAACGGGTTCAGTTTTTTGCAAATATTTCGTAAAGAATTGCAAATATCTGAAATATAAAAAATATCCTTGGAGAGGTAGAAAGAAATCTTCTACAAAAAAAGTCAAAGCTCCCAGAACTCTACAAGCAATATTTATTTATTTATTTAGCACCCTACTCAAATCCCATCCTTGAAACAATGTTCAACCTATAAAATATACGTAAATAATAAAAATTGAAAGTTTTCAGGAATTATTTGAGGCGGGTTGAGTGAACGAATAAGTAGAATTTAGTGGATGCTGCGCAATTCATAATCTAGTTGTTATCTTTCATGTACAAGGGAAAAGTGTAGTTTACTGAACGTATAACAAATATTTCTTCTTTCTCTTCGTGAAATGATGCATGGTTGTTGGTATTGCCTGTTTTACTGTCTTTACAGAACACCTTACTTACAGAAAAGCGCAACTTGAAAGCGACCCTTGGCCCTTTGGTCTTTTGGGGACAATTTTCGTGACCTTGATTTCAAACTTGGCTTCTGAAATGTCATTTCTAGGCGGTAAATTCAAACTGTCCGTTGATGTACATACTTTTCAACGTCTCTCGGAAATCTAAAGAGAGACGTCCTTTTCTTTGACTCAGAGACACATCCTCGAAAGGCACAAACACTTCCACCTTGCTAGTTATTCATCTTCATCTCAGTATTTGTTACCAAACTTAACGCCACAAATGTGAGTTTGATAATAAACAAACCAAGCTTGCATTTCTGACTGAACTCTTAAAATGCGCTTCTGTTTGGGTAAGATGTTCTGTGATGAGACACAGATTTCCGATACTGCGCGTGCTCACTTTCAATTTGTGCGCAACCTATAACGCATAAGAGTTCTGAATTCGAGGTTATCAATGATGAAATATCCACAATGAATTGTGCAGTACGAAATGAGTACATACACCAGCTCATTAAATGCAATGTTTTCATAAAATTTATGGATTATCTGCTAAATTGTGCATAGGCGTTCATTAAATCCGCCTTTAGAGATACCTACATAATCAAACAATAGTCCGTCGTGCAAAATATTCCCTTCAATGTGTTAAATAATGCTTTTTTTGAGTAAGGGATTTTTACTATTGAAAAATACATGATAACACCGTTCAATAAGAATCAGTAACATTACTGAAAAAAATTGTACCGACTTCGGAAATATTTTTCAACTTTTTTTTTTTTATTATTTTTTCTTTCAAGGGGATGAGTGGATCACGTCGTGACCTCCCAAATATAACAATTCGTAGCCCTGACAGTCTCCTTTGACCTCATATTTTATTCCTGGAGCTCAATATGAACCAGACAAAATGAAAAAAGAGGTTTAAAAGAGGGAGGCAAAAAAATTGAAAAAATTCAAAAAATTGTTTCATTCCCACATAGTACCTAACCTCACCAAAATGATTTGTTTTAGGAAATCAATTTTTCATGTATTATTTCACCTGAATGAAGCATATTCGTCAATAAAATCACGAATGCTCACCAACAAAAATAATACAGCTTGGAGCTCCATAAAACCAAATAATTCTAGATAGGCATTTATACCCACCAATATCTGTGGTATTCGTGCTCGCGCGTGAAAAAAGTGAAAGGTTTATTTTGGCTATGCCATCAACCATGACTCAATATCTCGAGTTCAGCGACCTGCGTTCTTTCGCTGTGTAATAAATTTCCAACATTGCCTGAACTTCATACCATTGTTTGGACATGAACTGTTTTTCGGCAGCGGTTTTGGAAAAGCAAACGGGGTCAGGAGGACGCATTATACAGGGTTGTCCGCATTCTGTTGCAAGCGACCATAGAATATTATATACCGATGCAAGTGTATTTTTTTAACGAAAAATAAAATACAAATTTCCTATGAGTTTATATCTATTGATTTTCTGGAACGAACATACGAACAGCTTACGTTTTAGTGGCCATTTCCAAATCTATTTTATTTATTTATTCAACGGAAGTGAGTTTTGAAAAAACAATTCAACAATTGTTTACAACATAACTTAACTCCCGAGCAATTTCTTTTAAATAATTCCAGAGAGCAAAGTGATGAGAGATAAAATGAAAAAAATAAGTTTTGAGAAAATAAAGTTTCGAAGAACTACTTTTAACTTTTCCTCCTTCAAATCAATATAAAATAGAACTTCTGAAAAAGAAGTAACACTTATTAAATATAAAACACTCTCTGTTGATAGGTACGTGTAAATAAAAAATCTGACCTTTGATGCCAATTAAAAAAATAAAGAAAATACATACAGGTGTTCAGACACTTTTAAAAACATGCGTGGTTATTGCTCTTTCGTTTGAGGTATCATTAATCTAGCTAAGCCCTGAACTTTTTTAATTAGGGTACCTGAACCAGTTGAAGGTCGTAAATATGGATTTTTTTGGAATTAAAGAAGAAAATGTGTTGTAAAAATTTGTTGTTGGTGTTCAAAATGTCTTCCACCATTGCGTATACACTTTCTACAACGATTTCGTACTTCAGTTGTGGTTACTTTCATTTGCATTTCCTGTTTCATAATTTCAAACGCTGCCTCTATTCGCTGGAGTAATTCTTCTCTCGTGGTGATTTCTGTTTTGTATACGAGTTCTTTCGCCCGACCCCTCACAAAAAAATCCAACGGAGTCAGGTCGGGCGATCTGGCAGGCCAGGTGATGGATCCGTCTCTCACGATCCAGTTGCCAGGAAAACAGCGGTTCACTCGGCGGTTCAGATGTTCGCGGACGCTTACAGCCCAATGTGCTGGGCATCCATCTTGCTGAAAGCCTAAAAATAATATCGCATATTGCTTTAGAATTCCAGTTTAAAGGTTTTCGAGCAAAAATTCATTTAAATTACTTTTTTTAAATTTTTCAAATATCCATATTTACAACCCTTAACTGGTTCAGGCACCCTAATTAAAAAAGTTTAGGACTTAGCTAGATGAATGATACCTCAAACGAAAGAGCAATAACTACGCATGTTTTTAAAAGTGTCTGAACACCTGTATGTATTTCATTTATTTTTTTAAATCGGCATCAAAAGTCAGATTTTTTATTTTCTTTTTTTTCTTTTTTTTGTAAAGTTTAAATGCCCTGTACATAACTTTTTTGGATACAATGGTGCTTCAAACTACTTTAGTACGATTGGGGACACATAAGACTACTAAAATAAATAAAAAAAAACGGACAATTCTGTTAAGATTAAAAATTATTAGCATTTAATTGAACAATTTTGGGTTTTTGTACTAAAAATCGTAATTCCTTTAAAAATCAAAAACGCGCTAGAAAATAAAAATGTTTGTATGAATATGTTCTACATGGGCTAGTTTATCACCCCCTTAAAGGTTTGCACCCAGCTACCAAACACCCTGTATATAGGATATTCTCACTGAACCTAAAGGAAATCAGAGAAAATTTGAATTAAGTGTTTTTCAATTACTTTATTATGGATTTTCGTCAAGTATCGGCTAATTCCATTAGAACAGTTGAGTGATATTTCACTCGCCAAGACAACATTTCATTCACAGATAAGTTTGTTTCGCTGAGAGAAAACTATCCCATGTTTCCTCATTGGGCGTATTTGTTGTGATTGAATCGACATTTCGATGACAAATCATTTCAACATTACTATTTTAAATGAAATGTTCCGAGCCCTCGGTATCCAGATTTCGAAACATCATTATTTTTGTGGAGGGAAAGGAATTTTCAACGACCTCGCACCTTACAAACAGGGGCGTCTGCTATATAATTTATTGATGTTAGTTTTTTTTTATAGATTTCTAGTCTTATATTACTTTTAGAGAGAAAGGCCAAGAGATAGTTCCTCAAAGCTATTCTCTTTCAGAATAAAAACATGGAAAACATGTTTGGAAAGGAATGTCGGACAAATGTTTGCAACATCTTATGTCTTATTGCATAATATGCCTGACTTGATATGATTACGTCTAACTACAATCATTATCACAGGTGACTGATGTAGATGAGTTTTTCCAGTAATGAAAAGATGAAGACATTCTGCAGTGGCGCAACCAGGATCACTTTCTAGGGGGGGCACTAACGTGTTCAATGCGCCTTTACACAAACCGTAAATAAGTGGAAATATACAATTATTCATTTTTATTTTGAATCTTCCACGTTTTTATGAAAAAAGCCAGAAGATATTACATCACAGAATGAAAAAAACCTAAATGAGTATTGATTCTTATAGTAATATCACAATACTTATACATAAAAAAATTTCGAAATTGTCGTTGCCCTTCTTTTTCTCTGATCACTAATTGTAATAACTAATCAGTCTGAAAACAAAAACGCAACTACTAATTAAATGCTGAAAAAGATTGAGAATTATTCTATTATGACTTACCTACTTTTAATTCTGAAAAAGAATGACTATGAACTACTGAACGAGCCTACTAGACAAAACTAATTCAAATTTACGTTTACGAGACAGGGCGTTCAGCGTTGTCAGCTTGTGCCATTTATGGTAAGATGGAAGGAGGAATACGGTTTTTTTTGGTAGGTGGTTGGTGTGAAGAAAATGGGATAATATCGATTGCTCTGGGGGGGGGGGGGGCACTGCCCCCTGGTGGCCGCCCCTTGGTTGCGCCTATGACATTCTCAATTTGCCACATCTGTCTATTGAAAATTGGTATTCGATACCCTATAGCTTGGTAGAACGTTTCGAGTTCTGCTCGCGTAAGATCTTTCGACTTTATGGAATCGTTATCGAGTCGTCTTATTCGGAATTTCAATGTTTATGTTGCTGTCTTCAGCTCGTCAAACCCTCAAATGTTTCATGTGTGCTGCAATGATGCACATACCGTCGCTGTTCTCGATTCCGGTTTATGTTCAATTAAATTTTCAACAAGTCGATAATGAGAAAATTTTCATCGAATCTATGAACCCCCAATCTCAGAATATGTTTAATCAGTTCGAGACCGATAGCTGTTTTTCACTTGCGTACGTAGAATCTTATGAAAATATATTTATGGTAATAATATTTCAATGATAAATGATACTCCTTCACAAGCGCTTGTATGGAACGAGCCAGAAGCATTGCTCACGAGGGTAAGGAACTGTCGTTAATATGAAATATCCTAGCGCCGGCCCTGTCTCTCATAAACGCAAAATAATATGAGGGGGCTTAGTGTAGAGGCAGAGAGTTTTACAGAGTTTTTGTCGGAGAGAGCTTTGGTATTGCTAAGTGCGGAATTCGAAGTGAAGAATTTCTTTTACAGAGAGTTTATCAGAGTATTTTAGTACAGAGCGTTGGATAGCAGTTTGAGTGATTGAATTGTATTTTATTGTAATGAAGAGTTGCTATAAAAGTAGTGGAGTATTGTTTGGAGTTTTAATAAATGAACACAAGGAATGATCGTATCAATATTATTATTATTTGGATGAAATTCAACTGTTACCTATGACTGACCCTTATTTTGTGAATTTTATGGCACATAAGGGTTCGTTTTAGGTTCAAGTATTTTCTCTTGCTAACTCAAAAAAAGATATCCAACAAAACTTCACGACTGAGTGGTAACGTTTTCAAACTTCCGTTCATTGCTGGCTAGATTATGGAGAACAGAAAACACTCGATACCATTATTCAATTCGGAATTCCAGCGAGGTTGTTGAAGTCCTGCCGTACAACACAGGATGCATTCACATATGAGTAACCTAATTAGTCCGCTTCACTGCTAGGGTCGCTCGATAAATGCATCGCTCTAGGCATTGATTGAAGACCCAGACTGATACTAATTTTAGAGATTGAGATATTTCTCGAAGGAGTCTAATCAGTACAAACATTGTTGAACCATGATTACGGAATATTTTTTTTTATCCTTGAGCGAAACATCAATATTGCGGTTAAGTGCCTAGAAAAAAAATGAAATTCGTTACAGAAATTCGTAGCTCGAAGTTGCAAATAACGATGCCTAAAGCTTTAGAGCGAAAAGTACAAATCTGCTGTATTTATGTACACCTTCGAATTGCGAATCGAAATCGGTTTAACAATTTTTAGAAAAAATGTGGAATTCTTCAATTTGGGCCATCTCTCCTCGACTAATGGTCAGATAGTTTTACCATTTATGGTTAGATATTTGCTACAGGTTCTTAGGCCTATTATTTAAAGAAGGGTATTTTTGTATTCAACCGACTAACTTGTTAGCTCTCGAACCGACTATCTTTATTTCTCCTTAGTTTTTTTGGCTTCTCAACCTCAACCACAATCTGAGAAAATAAGAATCAATATTGAAATCTGTGCAATGGTAGAAGGGAAGATTTCCAATCTACCTTGATAAACTGCTGCGATTATTCAAAAACTGTTTCTTCTGAGTGGAACCGTTCTTTTAGTAAACAACATCTTGTGTAACTCAGATTTGCCTATGACAAAATGCAAGAACTAATGATTACCAAATACATATCGTTGATAACGTTTTGGAATGAAATCTTCTTCCGTTTTCAAAACTTCTCAAGATTTGCCATATATCAAATCTATGACAAATTTCTGAAAACGAACTAAAGACCTTGCTTGCCTTTGCAACTGCCATTCCGCATGGGATAGCGTCCAATGCCAACTTTCCATATTATTCCCTAGACTTTTTTAATGGAATTCTTTTCGGAATTTTCGACTGAAAAGAGAAAAACCATCAACATGCATTGGTTCTTGTTTGCAATACATTGTATTTTTTGCAGCATCGTTCATAAATTTCGCCAGAATAACGTATGGCCATTCCTGGATTTTGCAGTACCACTAATAGCCACCTGTATGACTATCAGTAGAAAGCACGTTCATATTTCATTTCCACTTATGGCCATCACGATTTCAACAAAACAAACAAAATTGTTACTCCTATAATTGAAATACAAATACAATATCCTTTATAGCGAAACTAATAGTATATTGTTTACCAGGTAGAAAAAGCCTAACATTTCTGGGTGACTGTGAAGATCGCTAAACTTTTTTCAATCATTTACGTAGAACATAGAAAATATCATTTCCTTACAGAAAGGAAATCTTGACGACTTTTTCTTGAGAAAATTTGTCTGGAATTTCAAGATTTCCTAGCGATTTGTGGGAAAAATTATTTCCAAAATTTGTCGTGGCATTGCCCTCCCTACCAACATTCAAGCGCTTCGATTTCCGCACGAAATTTGATTTGAAATTGGCAAGGTAGCTTATCGTTTCAACGTATTATCGGAAATGGACATGAGTAGGGTAATGACCATAAGTGGTGCCCTAGTTGTCATTTCGAAAAAATCAATTATTGCGAGATGTATGTGAGTAAAATAAAGAATCATTACACATGGATGTTTGAACCTCATCATATGTGTAAAAAGTTGCAGTGTGACAAAAAATTTATCTATTTTTTCAAGCTCCGCAGCTTTGAGAATGAACTTTTACAATTTTGAACTACATATTTCATTAAGTTTTTTCACATGATATTTCCTGAATGGTTTATTCGTTTTTCAATTCCGTTTGCATAAATCGATTATTTAGAAAAATTCATTAGAACTGGTCGATACCTGAAGATAATCCTGTAAAAAAATGTTATACTGCTTCTCCTAAGATTTTTACTATAATTAAGTAGGTTCACAAAACTGCGGCACATGTTTCACTATAGAACAAGCTTTTTCAAACAAAAATGCATTACCATGAAAGCTAATTATCATTATTGTATACATTTATTTTCAATTCGGTACAAACTCCACAAGAAAATTTAACTTCACGCTGTAAAAGGGAAACTCACAAGGAAATCGTTAAATTCGTTCGCTTTTGTAAGTTCTAAACGATTGGTTTCCAATGAATGGAAACTTGAGAGTTCATTTTCATTAACTTAATATCACGAAAGATTGTAAATTTTTACAAATCTCAGAGGTGTTTATGAATATTTCAAATCTCATTGATGGAACGAAACATTCATAGAAAGTCAAAGTTGATATTGTTTATTGTGTTTTCGATAGAATTGTAATTGATTGAAATTCATTTTTTTGCAGAAAATATATCGTTAATTGCATGTGGCTTTTCGGTGTTCAGAAAATCCCATGTCGTGGATGCCTTTTGAAAAGTGAACATGATTTTTCTTGAAATTCGAGTTGAAACCATCAAATGTCCTCTTTAAATATAATTTTAGTGTTCGCATAACCGCATTCAGGATTATGATGCCGGTTGCTCAAGGCCGAAGTAAATTTTTATGGCCAGTGGACGTTTCATAATTGGTTACGTCATTTCGTTGTTATTCAAAAGCGATTCCAAGGGAACAGAACGAATGCTGACGAACAACCGAGATGAATTCTCGTGCTAGTTGTGGGTTTCCAACTTCGAGAATGCGGGCGTACTCCAAAAATCTAGCGTTATGGTTGGATTTTTATTGAATTCCATGTTCCTAATATAGACCGATAAAGTACAAGTGTGGAGTTCAAACTAATGGTTTGGAAGAAACTGAATGCAAATTGCACCATATTCTTTTTCTTAACCGCCTTCTCAACCTGTTGAAGTGATCCTGACAGCCGATTGCAATAACTTTTTGTTATGAGACCATTAACAAAGGAACTCTCTGAATCAGGTTAGGGGATATTAATGGGTGTTCAATAATCTCTTAAGCTATGGTGCAATCGCTGCAGTGCCTTAACTGACCTTTGATGACACATTATTCTAATGCTCCCATAAGAAAAAGTTGGTACAATCGACTGTTAATCTTTCTGGCGTAACACCGGCCTGGAAAGAATATTGAAAAACTCTAATAATAGTTGTGTTAGCGATTGGACTGATATCAGTTTGATGTTGGGGTAATTGATCTCTTCGAAAAGTTTTTACTTGCAATCATTGTCTTGAAGTTGTCAATGTCTATCAACAGTTCATACATACATTTCCAAGGAAAATATATCTTTATACGAACCAAGAAATTGCTGAATTCGCAAAAAACTATCTGAAATTCAGATGCCTGAGGATGCGCCCCAATGGCAGAATGTTCATTGTTCTAACCGCCACTTATCTCGACCGTCTACGTAGATCTGTAAAATTGAGTTTTGGAAATATTCAATTTTCCATTATTGTTTTAGGAACGAATTCAATTGAGATTTCAAATTGAGATGACAGCGCCACATTCCAACTAATAATCACCACTTTGAGAACTATTGCTATTTAACCCTCCGTTAGTCGCGCGTGGGACTGGCAGTCCCATGATTTACAATTTTCTCAATTATATTAAAACTATTATAGCTACAGCGTCGTAACTTTATGACATCTCACAGTAAACTTCTAGAAGCCAGTTGCCTGAGTTTCATGCAAAGGGATAGTTTTATTTCTTAGAAAATTTGCAAAGAGTGCGTCAGGTACCTGCTTAGGGACTGATAGTCCCAGCGCGACTGCCTACGACTCATTTTTGTTGCGTACATTGAACAAGCGTCTCAGTACCGTATTTGTAGGCTTCGTTGTTTGTAGGTTATTTTTTCTTGTTCATTTGTTACTGTGCCGTGTATTTTTGAGACAAAGTGCATAATTATGGACACAAAGCGTTATAATTTTGATAACCCCGCTGACGTGGAAGAATTGAATCGTTTAGCTTTCAACCTGGGACGAGCCGAAGAGCGGTCAAGAGAAAACGTTGCGAACCTTGTTGTAACGAATCTAAAAAGGACGCCAGAACAACCTCTACATGTCGAAAAGTGTAATACCTATATATGTTTGGAAAAAAATGTCCAAGTAATATGTAGAAATTGCTTAGAAAATATAACTGAAGAGGAAACAGCTGGTGAATCTGAATAAATCAAACTACAATAAAATATGATGCCATTTATTACCTACTTGCTTATCTGTTCCCTAAATATTTTCACGTGAATTGTGTAAAAGCGTATCCACAAATAGTACTATAAGAGGTATAAATGTAAAAAATTATTCATAAACAATAAAAACAGTAGTTAGGTATGAAACACAAAATTATAATGCAACTGCAAATGCAATTTAACTCGCTTTAGTTATAAACTAATTAACCAAAAACATTTTCAACCAAAATAATTCATATGACCAAAAATTAGGCTGCGTTGTTGATATGGGACTGGCAGTCCCAGCGCGACTAACGACGTTACATATGGTGGCGCGCCTAACGGAGGGTTAAGGTTAGGACTTTTGACGCTGTTTGAAAATCCCAAACCGTAAAATTTTGAGAGCGACTATCCGACTATTACAGTTTTTAGTGTTTTTTCACATTTTATGTGAAGGTTTACTATGAATTGTGCTTGATAAACATCAGTTATGATTTTACTCATATTCCAAAATGTCAAAATAATATCGCAGCGCCAAAAGCTTCAACTAATAAGCGGCACTTTGACATTTGTTTGAAACTTTTCACAGAGGGTCGTTTTTTCAGTTGTAAATCGATAGATATTGAAAATACCTCGAAAAAAATACGTTCATTTTCACTTTGTCTCGAGATGACTTTGAGCTACAGCCATAAAATTGAATCACTTATATTCATTCTATTTCATTCTTGATATTTTGATTTTCCAGAAATAGAGCAATATTATTAGTGTTTTAGTTTTGAAATTTTTCGTAAATCATGCTTCCAACATGTGCGTTTTGAGCTAGGCAAAATGAAATTATTTATACGTCCTGGCTATTTATAATCCAAGGTGTTCAAACAAATTATTAGAGCAGTTTGCGCGATGAAATTTCAAAAACAAAATTTTCAGATCAGACACGTATAGGCAATGAAAATGGTATTTATTGGCTTTATGTCCATTTCTTCTACTGGGTCGATCAACAAACTCTTTTTCTCCCGATTCGTACCGAATTTTATTTTGAACTAATTTGTGAGCTTGTGTAACTGGGTGTTGTTCATTCATACATGTATACATACATATCTAGAACACATACGGACAGATGTTTGTTTGGTTAAAGCCAATTACTTCCATAAGACCGCAGAATGTATTCAACGCGAGAAGAGGTTATTGACACCCGAACCAAAAATATCCCAATCTGGATCGCAAACGCAGTTTCTAGAAGGGTGATGTTTACTATAAAGACACCTGTTGGTTTCCCTGTTGTGGAATATTATAAATATTCGCTTCCTGTTAGTAGCTGTGATATGCATTTATCTGTCATCACGCACTATTATAATCAGGAGCGACTGTTTTAATAAAGTTATATATCTTGATACTCGGAGTTATGATCACCAGTGAGTGATACTCGCTCAGAAAACCTCATGATATCAATTGACAAGAGAGCTTCTCAAAAAATTTGTTTCTCTTTGTCGTGATGATGAATACTTCAGATTCTGATCTATAAAGCACACAAAATACATTTAAGCTGCTGGTTTATATTCGGAAAGAAGTAATACGCTTCTCTGTAACGCTGCCAGAATCGATACTTTGTCGTTTTTCTGTATATTTTTCTATGGCCCAGATTCCGTATTGGTTTCCGGTGAATTTCCTGAATGCTGACAGTATTCCATTATTATGCAGCAGAATGTGAAAGAGAATGAGGTAAATTTCATTTATGACTCGCTTTTCCCTTTCCCAGTGAAAGCAAGCTGAGATATCCAACCTCTTGTTTTGAATCAAATTCATTGTTGTGTTTCAAGTTCACTGAGTTGTTACAAATTGAAGCTTATAATTCAGTTCCTATTAGTGGTAGGTTTCATTTGAATACCCTTTGATAGTTAGGAAATCGAAATAAATCCCACTTCTGACAGTGAGTCAGTTATTTTAGTCTTCAATGTTCTTTCTATTGTTTGATTATTGGGAATCCATGGTAATATCAGCTGAAACAATGCATACTTTTTTATATACTCACTATATTTTTTTCAAATTGAATTGTATCTCGTCTTTTTGGGACACAGCTAGGTGACAGCATCTGGTAGAACACGGATAACTCAAGATTCTCATTATTTATTATCTCTCAGATAGAGAAGGCTATCAATTTTCCTTCAAATAATTATAAATGCCGACATTTTTGTGGGAATCAACTTATCCATCCAATCGTGCGCAAAAGATTGCAATATTTTATTGGGTAAGACTTTACGCCTATTTGAATATAGAATCATACCAAAACATGTTGATTTGATAAGTACTCATGATAGTACACAAAAAGTCATTTCATTCAATATTTTAAATTTCGATTCTCTTATTGACAGGAATATTTTTTGTTTCATTTTACCCCTTCCTAAATAATATTCATTTGAGATATGAGTTATTTTCTTAACAAAACTTTGATATGTGGTTGATACTATATCATTTTCATTGTTTTCCATCGGAAATGTTCGACCCGGTAAGTACCTTGCCCGTGTTTATTGAATACAATTTCAAGAAGCAAAAATATTCGAAATAGTGTTACAAATTCACCTAACGCCGCCACTGAGTCGCACTCATAAATAGAACGACGCTCATTTGAATAACAATGGAGCCGGTCCCCTTCAGTGAGAGAACCCCTTCCTCGACGATTCTCGAAGCGTTTGAACGTTCTGGCATTCTGAATCTAAATGAGACGAATTCACGAAAGTTCTCCCCTGTTCGAAAGGTGTATATAAGGAACGCATATCATCGACGACGCGGAGTTCAGTAAAGATTTAGGAGTTTAGTAAAGAATGTTTAGTGAAAAATTTGAGAGCTTCAGTTGAGAAGTCTATTAGTAAAATAAGAAGTTGATTTTTATAGTGAAATTGATAAAAACAGTAAATTGTTTCCTTCTTCGCCGTCATTGATCCGTAACTCTACATAAGACCACTCATCATTTGGATTTACTCTTCGAATAATAACGAACTTGGTGTATTTGCATGAAAAAATAGAGAAATGCCTTCTGGACAATGAAGTAACATCGTTAACAATAATGTATAATAATAGCTCAGTTGTAACATCAGTTAGATGTTGATGTCATTTCATGTATGCGACCGTGGAATATATGACCCATGTCCAGGCGGTTGATTTATATTGAAACGAATACAACTCACGGACTGTTTACATATTATGACTAATTAGTTTACTGCGCGTAAAAATGCAGTCGTAGAAATGCTTTTTTTAGAATACCGATTTTGAATTTTTGGTGGTAATAGTTTATGTGGGTGTTATTCAGAGGATGAAGTACCTACCCTTGAAGAAAGAACGATGTAATGGGTATTTGGAAAGTCTCCTGAATATATAGATGTACTACACCTTCCTCGACTTACAGTGGCGACCCACTATCTCATGCTCACTAATGAGCTTATGGGAGGATTTTCTCTGGGCGAAACCAGCATGTCTGAGTCTGTTCATGAAATGTTATCCTAAGTATGACTGTTTTTTTTTGGAAATTTACTATCTATTTTTGTAGAAATATCCTAAGAATATTATCTGTTTGATACGAGTGCTTGGTATACACATTTAAACTCAAATTCCTTTTGAAATTGAATCAAAAATGATATATTTTTTTTAGGAAATTTGTGTTTAACAGTTTGTGGCTTGATACTGTATCTAGTTATATCCATGAAACAAGCAATTGTTCTACCTACTCGCTGTCTAAGATGTCTAGGAAACCCTGGTGTATCTAGTGATTCGATATTGTTTAGAATTTTTTGAAAACAATCGACGATTACAAAAGCTTTCTAATTTCTAAATTAGCTTGTGCAGAAGTAAGAGATCAACTTGGTCAGTTATTTCGTCCTATACAATATGGCTTTGGTACCCTTGGAGGATGTGAAGCCGTTGCTCACGCGGCTCGTCAATTCGTCAGTTATCATCCAGACCCAAACTCAAAAGTTTTCCTCAAAATCGATTTCAGAAATGCTTTTAACATGGTGCTCAGAAATGAACTACTGAACAAAGTCAAGGAGCAAATACCCAATATTCATCCATTCATCTACCAATGCTACAAATCAAGAACCTTTTTGAGTTTTGGTGATGATGTAATCAGATCAGAGAGGGGTGTACAACAGGGAGATCCACTGGGACCAGCATTATTCTGCCTTGCAATTGATATTTTGGTAAAATCTATAGACACCGAATTCAACTGCTGGTATCTTGACGATGGATCAATTGGAGGCGATGGTAATATAGTCCTGGAAAACTTCAAACAAATAATTTCCAGATCGAAAGATATTGATTTGGAACTGAATTTCCAAAAGTGTGAACTTTTTTTCTTGAAAGACAAAGATCCCTTTATATTCGTGGAATTTATTTCACTTGTACCAGGCATCAGAGTTCTTAGGAAAGCTGATTGGTCACTTCTTGGTGCTCCTCTATCTGATGAAGCTCTTCCTGCTCATCTCACAGAAAAAATAAATTCTCTCACACTCATGACTTCACGCATTGGGGAGATTCCAGCACATGTTGCTTACTTTTTATTGAAGAATTGTCTAGCAATACCAAAGATGACATATATATTACGCTGCAGTCCCACTTGGCATAGTCCAGAAAAACTTGAGGAGTTCGATGATATCATACGTAAAATACTCGAAGGAATAACCAATAACCATTTAGACGAAAGGAAATGGATTCAAGCCACACTCCCAGTGAAACAAGAAGGATTGGGAATTCGTCTCACATCTGATTTAGCCTTACCTGCATTTTTATCATCTACCAATAGTGTTGCTGACTTGATTGAGGCAATCTTACCAGAAAGTTTTTCGAACACACCAAAATATCTCAACTTAGAAGGAGAGCAGCTGTGGATTTCCAAAACAAAAATCCAATTATCGAATTCGGAAAAATCTTCGCAAAAGTGTTGGGATATCGTTAAAAAAGAACTGCTAGATTCAGCTATGTCAATAACCGAAAAGGCTCGTTTCAAAGCAGTTACTTCCGAACAATCAGGTTCCTGGCTCAATGCTCTTCCAGTGAGTTCACTGGGCACTCTCCTTGATAATGAATCATTCAGAATTGCAATTGGACTGCGTTTGGGAAATTCGGTTTGTGTTCCTCATACCTGCAGATGTGGTGTTCACGTTGATGAAACGGGAATTCACGGTTTGAGCTGCAAATTCAGCGCAGGACGTTATTCTCGTCATGGTGTTGTGAATGACTTGATCAAACGTGCCTTGACAACGGCAAAAATTCCAGCAATTTTAGAACCTCTTGGTGTGAGTCGCGACGATGGCAACCGCCTTGACGGTATGACACTCATCCCTTGGAAGTTTGGTAAACCTCTTGTCTGGGATTTTACATGCGTCGATACTTTGGCATTATCACATGTAGTTGCCACTTCCCATAGTCATGGTGCTGCCGCTGCGAATGGTGAAAAGTTAAAGACTAGAAAATATCAAAATTTACAGCAGCTGTAAATTTTTTATCCAATTGCTATTGAAACCTTTGGAGTTTTTGGTGTGCAAGCATTGGAGCTCATCAAAGAGATTGGCAAAAAAATAACAGAAGCCACGAATGATACTAGAGCAACATCATTTTTATTCCAACGTATCGGTATTGCAATTCAACGTGGGAATGCAGCTTCCGTCCTTGGAACCATTCCTGTTACTCGTCAACTGGATGAACTATTTTTAAATCCTCACAATACCTTTAGAAGATGTCGAAACAAGCAATCCCCAAAATTATCTGATGAACCACTAGATTTTAATCAAAAAGTAAAACTCCATAACAAGACAGAAATACTCAGGGAAACGATTCCTTCTAAGGAAATTGGCTGCACACACCTAGATTCATTAATATCTCCAAGGCTTAGAAAATCCTCTTCATCTCCATTGAAGTTGATATCGAGCATTCCCAATTCTAATTCATTGTCGCACCGATTCGATAGGAGAAACCATTCGATAGAAGACAAATGTGACGATCGAATCACAAATGGCCTGAATACCATCGAACCCATGGTAAATAGTAATATCAAATCATTCGGTCTCAATGGGTTGAAGAATGTCGGGAACACTTGTTTCATGAACTGTGTCATCCAATTTTTATCCAATACAAGATGGTTACTGGAGTACTTGAAGAAAGATACATATGTAAAGGACATTAATAATAGTATTTCGAGTATGAAAGATACTCTGATGAAAGCTTTTGCCGAAGTCATCAAAGAATTGTGGTCGGAAGATTCGTCTAACAAAGTGGTGAATACACTTTTCCTAAAGAGCCAAATCGAACTTCATGCACCTCGCTTCATGGGTCATGCACAACAAGATGCCCAGGAATTTTTGATATACCTACTCGAAGGACTGCACGAAGATATCAATCAAATCACAGATAAACAAAAGCCAATTTCAACAGGATCAGACGACAAATTTAGTGACGGCAATGAATCGCAAGTGTCATGGATAGGCAATTCCAACGTACTAAAAAACTTCGTCGGCCAACTAAAATCGACCCTGAAATGCACATATTGTGGTTACTGTTCCGTGACCTTCGATCCATTTTGGGAACTTTCACTGCCTATCCCACAAATTACAGGTCATCTCGGATTATATCATTGCTTAGACGCTTTTACCGAGGAAGAGATGTTGGATGGTGACGAGAAACCGAGATGTTCACAGTGTCAAGAAAGGCGGAAGTGCTCAAAATCGTTGTCGATCAACAAGTTCCCCAATGTGCTGGTGATCCATCTCAAACGATTCTCTCCATCCGATAGTTCTAGGGGTAAACTTAATGTCATGGTAGATTTCCCGTTAGAAGGTCTGGACATGAAGAACTATGCGGCAGCCGATGTAGCCCCTTGTCGCTACAATCTCTACGCACTCTCTAATCACAGCGGCACTAGATACAGTGGCCACTACACAGCTTACTGCCGGCATCCTTATGTGGGAACTTGGCATGAATTCAACGATTCTTGTGTGTCATCAATCTCCTCCAAATCACTTGTGAGTGGCGAAGCGTATATTTTATTTTATGAACAGGAAGGCATATAATATGAACTGTTTGTTCATATTTTGTAGTTATTGTTATTTTAGGTCAATTTTCAATATTTTATTATTTTTATATATTCTTTCTTGATTCAATGAATCAACTCACTATATGTAGAATTGAGGTGTTGCCAGTTGTAGAATAAAATTTTTGTATAGGGGGCGTTATATGTGAGCATTTTCGAAAATCTGTCAAATCTCGGTTTTGTCAGATTGACGTAACTTTGAGGTTTATTGTTGTCAATGAAAACTGAAATTATTTCTTTGCATTCAACAGTGTTTGAAAGTCTATATGAGTAGAATAGGTTTTGAAGTTATTACAAGTACTTTTTCACGATGTGTAGAAGATTTCGTATTTTGTGTGGTCAGTCAAAATCTGGGGATCCAAATATCCTTCTTTATTCAGTACCCACTACTCAAAGTAAGTACAAAACAAATCGCCCCAAAATAAATAACGTGAATGTAGAGTTGTAGCTAATTTTATTCGTTTCAGCTTGAGCGAAAGTCTTATATCGAGGAGGAAACATCTGTAGCTCTTATCAATGAGATATTGAAAACGAAGTCTTGTTTAAATGAAGGAAATATCGATGTGATACGTATTTTGAACCGTTGCATAACTGATGTGTGTATCTCCAATTCCAAGACAGCCTATCACTTTCAATACACTAGCATGAACTTTGTCGTACATTCTCAGGTGAATGGGCAAAGTGAACTTTCTCGGAATCAAAGTCTAGTCTTACAAACTGATATAAACACACTAAAAACAGTAAAAACTTGTAGAGGTAGCAGGTGACAGTGACAATAATATTGACAGGTTGTTAACGGTTGGTTTCCACGTTACATGCACGTTTTCTGAAACGCATTTGATTGGCTGTCAGGGCTGTCAAAATATCAGTAGGCAAATAATAAACAGTGGTAGAATAATCGGTTGCACATTCCTCTTCACTGAAAATTAAGCTTCATATGGTATATGACTGATCGCCATCTACAATAGCGATCTGAAGCTTTTGCGATCTCAGAAATCAAGCAATCGGTTTTCGCCAAGTTTATCCCAAAATTATTCAGGTATAAGTAGATACACCAGGGTTTCCTAGGCATCTTATTGCTGTCATTGTGTCTCGTTGATGATTGAAAATGAGAGATAACGAAGAAATTTGTGTTACACTAGCAGAAATTACCGTACAAGCATTATACTACGACTATTTTTTTATTACATCCTCATAATAACATTTTTTGCTCGGCTGCTATGTGCCATTATATTGATAGAAACAAACAACTAGGGGTACATGTATCCTCTTTATGAAACCATAGTACTGTTACTTTGCAAAGGAGAGACTGATCTTGGGGGCACGGCCCAGCTTTTCAGGTTGACTGACAGTCATTCGATATCTGGAGCTGAGCAGCGCCGAACGCGGTTAGTACTTAGGTGGGTGACCTCATGCAGAGAAAGCCGGCGTCGAAAGCCCATACAACTGCAGCAGAATTGCATATAATGGCTCCCAGGCAATATATCAATGAACACAAGATATATTGAATTTATTCCGTCCTTCGGAGGGGACGTAAAGCAGGCGGTCCCGAGTCCATGGATGTTGGGCTCGTAAAAGATTCCTATCTCTGGTTGGAATACCAGAGGGTTCGGCAAAATTTCCGGTTGAGGGAAGTTCTCCTATCGGCGTCGGAAATTGGCCTTGGTAGCAGAAATAGGCCAACGTTGAAAAAAAGACTGATCTTTGGGGAAATAAGCATTGATTCTTCAAAACTTATTACCATTTAATATAAGATCTTATGATTTTAGCTGCTTTCAGTTATAATATTTGGTGAATTTTGGATTCATCAAACTTTTTGCTCTCGTATGAGAAATTGTTTCCCTTTGTTCAAACTACATTTGTCCAAAAAAACCTCGAAAAAAATTCTTCCTACGGTATTCACATAATTACTATTAGGACTGAAACAACGTTTGTTCTCTCAGCGCAAATCTGATTTTCCTCGTAGAAGAAACAAAACCACCGCCGACGTTTTTCGCATTCAAACGATCCTTAGCGCTAGAGAATCTGCTCCTGGAATCCTCCAGGATATCATAAGATGTAACAGGGTAGGATCGATCCGCACCGCGCGTCCTTATGAAGTTCTCGACCTGACCTCTTTCATTCCTCTAACCCACTTCAATGCCCTATTTAATCTTTTACCGGCAATGAGGTAGATTCACCGGCTTGTACGCGATTGAATTTTCAATCCAATTTCTCACTTGTTGGAATATCGTAAAGGGAAAAAGGTTATATTTTGTGAAGAGGATAATATTTTTCTTCGAAAGTTGGGGTTGCTCTTGAAAATTTTGTGTGAAAGATGGACTGAATGGGAAATAAGTAATAATTATGAGGCGCCGTTTGGGTCAAAAGTGTTTTTGCAAATATATGTAATTTCATTTCAGTATATTTATTAACTCTAGTAATTTTTTTATTTTGTGTTCCGATATATTCATTTTCTACCGAACATAATTTTGGAGTGTCACAAATATATAAAAATGAGATTCCCATATATTTATGAATTCGATCTATTTCACGTCGTCAAGAGATGGCGCACCGGTGGTATTTTGTCACGGTCGAGTAGTACATGGCAACATGGGGAAGTCGTTAGTACATAGAGTGGCTAATAGATGGCAGTGACTCAGGCAGTTGTCATGTCAATGTTAATGATATTAATAGTTCGAATTAGGCAGTCCAGATGCTTGTCAAATCGCAAAATTAGTTTTTTAATGAAGGATCCTGGGACCTTTCGACCCACAGGCGGACGCGAAATCACAGCGCCAACTCCCTCGACATTTGAACTATTATTCACATGACAACTGCCTGCGTCGCCATCTATTATTTTATGAATAATGACTTCGCCCTGTTGCCATATACTCGACCGTGAACAAAATGCCGCCAGTGCGCCATCTCTTGACGACGTAAAATAGATCGAATTTATAAATATATGGGAAGTATTTTTATATACTTGTGACACTCAAAACGTAAATATATTATGTTCGGTAGAAAATAAATATATCGGAAAACAAAATAAAAATATTGCCAAAGTTAATACATTGACATTTGTATTACACATATTTGCAAAAACACTTCTGACCCAAACGGCGCCTCATAAATAATGGTCGTTGGAAATCATATCAAAGATATTTGACAACAGAAAATAGTTTGTAAGGAAGCAATGCAATTTTCTGAGTGATTTCATCAAAGTTAATTTTTGTCAAATGATTATTTCAATTCACTAAAGATTTTTTTTAGCGATGCAGCGTCAGTCACTAAGGTCTTAGATATTTTATAACACTCAGAAAATATGAATAATAGATGTAAAAGTGAAAACTGTTTATATTCATTACCCTAACACCCAACTGTGTGTCTCGAACTCAAAGCGCCTTTTGCTACCATAATAACAATCTTCGCTGGAAGAAAATGGATACTGAATCTGAATGCTACAGTTAATTATATATTTTTTACAATCCAATAATACATTGATGGGATTCTACCTGTAGCATCATTCCCAAGAATATTGGGCGTGAATAAATACTAAGCTGAATGGACGAAAAAATGTTTCACTACCATCTCGAAAGTTACCCATTGAAATCGAAAAATCATGAGTACGTTAACTTTTCAACATCTTGTCCTCATTTTTTCGTTATTGTTGTTTGATTTTATTTTTATTTGATTTTTATTTTTGTTTATACCTATTTCAAATTTTCCTAATTTTATTTTTTGATCAAGAATCATTTCATTCCAGTTTCTCTTCTCATTATTGCTTCACGTTTAAATAATGCTTATTAAAATTCCTTTTATTCATTTTCGAGTGTTTTGATTGCAATTCTCTTGTTAAGATTTATTATCATTTTAGTTCACTCACTCTATACTTCTATCTGATATGTTGTTTTGAGCTCAATGAGATGGATTTCCATATTTTTCAGAGTTCTGAAACCAGCGAAAATGGCATCAAATTTGTAATGCGAAAAATGATGGTTTGAAAAGTTTTTGACATTGCTACCTAATCGTGGCAGGTATATATCAGCAATACCTCAAGATATGGTTAAGAAAAAGTTTCGCAGTTTTTCCTTCCCAAACCCTTAGACAACTCCAAAATTGTTCATGTCTGATGATGAAATTCTTTCAAGAGTTGACAATAAATTTTGTTTTTTTATCCTTCTTGAGGAAGCTGTTGTATAGCGAAACACTTGTCGCGGTTTTGTGAACCCATTCTAAGTGAGAATCGTACAGGAAACTGATAATTCTTGAAAGTTATTTGTATAACTGGTTCATAAGAGAACGGTGATGAACAAATGCGGTCATGGAGATGAAAAAAAAATGTTCGAATCAAGTGCAAGATAGTCATTTATTCTGGTCGAATCTTTTTTGTTTCATTATAAATTGCTTTTTTTCTGTGATGAATTTGTTTCTTCTTGAGATTATGGAATGATGGAATACCAATTAGGTACAAACCTACTTTCATTCAAATTGCTTTTTACTAATGCACCACTTTTCCTCGAATATCGTCGCATAGTTGTGAGCGGAAGTGTGACAGAATAGAAGATAAAAGTTTGTTTCTCGAAACTGCGAAAACGTATGGCTGTTTACAATACTTATTCATGTTTTTGACATTCAATTTCGTTTATTTCACGGAAGAACTTGACTGTGAAAAATAAGGGACTCTGAACGCTTGTGTTGTCAAGGAATCTTGCCAGTTTCTACATTGGAAATGATTATTCTATTCAAAGTTCTCCGTGGTTATCTAGTTGACGAAATTTTGATGCAGAAATTGATTGAAACTACATAGACATAGCTTATCGTCCGTCGAGATACATTACCAGGAAACAAGTTTTTTTTTATGATATCTCATTTTCTGCATAAATTACTCGTCCGAGCATCATCTTCTAACCGTTTTTTCTTCTCTTGACTCGTTAGGATAAGTCAGGTTTGAAATAGAATCTCCAGTTCTTCCAACCAGTCAAAAGAGAATTTCGCACTTAGCTTGACGAAACAATCCTTCAATTGAAAAATGTATGAATCAATACTGCTTTTGCGTACGCTTTCGAAGTGAAAGATCGCAGATCAACACAGATTACATTAACACAGATTAGAATATATATATATATATATATATATATATATATATATATATATATATATATATATATATATATATATATATATATATATATATATATATATATATATATATATATATATATATATATATGGAATAAGGTTTGGATGTGTCGTGTGTCAGTGCTGCTCCACTAAAATGCTATTTTAACTAGTCTACAATAGGTGAAATATCGTGAAATTTATCCAGTAAAGTAATGAAAGTATCACAAACACATCCATCAAAGTTAATTCAATAAATTTTGAAGAAATTTGATGTAATCAAGTAAATACCTTGAGGGAGAAACACAGGAATTGGCATATCAATTTATATAAAAACCATCGGTATTTATTGGCCATATAGCCACCCATACACTCGGAATATACTGCGAGAGTTCAACAATGAATGAAAGTCAACTCAGGGAACTTTTTAGTGGATTGCACAGCGAAATAATAAATACCAGACAGGAGCTCAAAAACGCAATTGAGGCTAGTGAAGCAAGAGTTCTCATGAAAACAGAAGAAGTGAAAAAAAGAGTTTCTGAACTCGAATCGGAAAATGAGTGTTTGAAAAACAAAATAGAAATTCTTGAAAGGAACACAAGGAAGAACAATATACTTGTTTTTGGTCTTACATCTACGGAAAATATATTAGATCAATTAAAGGAGTTGATTGATGTTGACATTGAGCAAGCCGAAGTGAACAACATTTATCCATTGAAAAACTCTGTTAATAATCCGATCAAGATAGAATTTCTCACGTGCTGGAAGAAACAGGAAATACTTAAGAATTGCAGGAAGCTCAAAAACACAGGCGTGACAATAGCAAATGATCTAACCCTGCAACAGAGAGAGGAAAGCAAAATTTTAAGAAACCACCTCAAAATTGCTAGGAACCAAAAAGACGTGAAATCCTTCATCAAAGGAAATATCCTCCACGTTGGTGATACTCAATACACAGTCTCACAACTCAAAAATATCGAAAATCAAGAAAAACCGCAAGCAAACAGTGCACCCGCGACACCAAATATTGAAAAAAGAAAATTCAGTTATTTGGAAGGAGATCAACCCGGCGAGTCACAGGACAAAACTGCATCACAAGACATCATCAACATACAAGAAGAAAAAACCTCGTCGAAAACACCGAAGAGGTCAATCCACAGTAAGCAAATCATAACTCGTTCAGAAAAACCACGACTCCGATCTGTTAAGTAGATTTTTGGAATACCTCTTAACATTCTTATATGTTCAAAATATTTTCTGATATCATCTTTTTCTCATATTCAGCTATCTTTTATCTAGAAGTTAAGTATATATCTGCATTCTTCAATTCGCTATTGATATTTGTGAATGGTATTCATCCTAAAACCTTTTATGATTATACATGTTAGCTCCTTTTTTTTAATGCTCTAATTTCAGATAAAATTTTCTTTTATAATTAGTAAATTTCATATTAAAACATATTTCCTGATATCTCACACATCGTAGTACGATAATATAATATTTTTATCCATCATCAAGCAAATTGCTTCTGAATTCTTTAGACAAAAATATAAATTATCCAAATTATATTATGGATCCCTTTATACGAGATCACAATCATGTACAGTTTGAAACAAAAACCTTATCAAGTATAACTGAATACAACGAAATAAAAAATGTTGAAAACAATTCGCTTCGAATCTTTCATCAAAATATACGGAGTATCTCAAAAAATTTTGACAATCTGGAAGTAACCTTAAACTCATTCAAAGAGAAATTCCATTGCATTGTGCTCACTGAAACATGGCAAATAAAGGATATAGAAAAAAATCTCTTGGAAGGATATGACCTGATTTATAGTTTTGGCAACATAAACAAAAATGATGGTACGATTATTTACATGAAGAAATCTGTTGAATACACAAATCAAATTATTTTTATAGGAGAATGTGCGGCCATTGAAATCCAACTTAAAGACTCAAATGGCAAATATATGAAAATTACAGCTCTTTATAGACCACCTTCCACTTCAGAAGAAAACTTTATACAAAATCTTCATGATTACTTTAGCCAACAACCAAACAATTTTGATACACATGTTTTCCTGGGCGATATTAACATTAACATACATAGCAATGATAAAAGCACTTCAGAATATTTGAATGTACTAAGTGAGTTCGACTATGTATCTACAATCAATGTGAGTACTAGGATCACAAACGATTCTAATACTTGCATTGACCACATATTTGTGAAGTTGAGGCATAGAGAAATCACCGATTGTTGTTCCGCCTACGTATTAGAGACACATTTGACTGATCATCTATCAACACTATTGAGCATAAATATATCTATGAGTCACAATGAAATGAACCAAGAAAATGTATACGTCACAAAAATCAATTTTAAAAAACTAAAAACAGACCTCCAGAGAACAATCTGGGACGAGCTATATAATATAAATGATACCCCAAAAGCCACTCAATACTTCATCAATGCAGTTTCAGATTTGATTTCCAGGAACAGTACTGAGATTAAACTAAATAGTAAATTCAGAAAGAAAAAGGGTTGGATTACAACTGGAATAATACATTCGATAATAGAGAGAGATAGATTATACAAAGTGTGGCAGTGCAATAAAAATGATATGGAACTAAGACAAGCATTCATAAAATACAGAAATCAACTGTCAGATTTAATAAAGAAAGCTAAACTCAACCATAACAAAAAACAAATCGATAATAACAAAAACAATGCAAAACAATTATGGAAGACAATTAACGAAATAAGCGGAAAACCTATAAAAAAACACCAAATAGAAAAAATTCTTAATAACTCAAATCAAATAACGAAGGATAAACTCGAAATCGCTAATATATTCAATAATTTTTTTGTTCAGATCGGTACAAAATTTGCGGAAAAAATTGTAAAACCCTCAACAGCTCCACCAGAAGTGCAATACAATGCTGAATCTATCTTTCTTAATCCTACTGACGAAGTGGAAATAATTGAGGTCATCAATTCACTGAAAAATAACAAAACACCAGGAATAGACAATATTAAAGCCGAAACATTGAAAGAAGTTGCCACAGAACTCGCATCACCACTGGCATATATCATCAATAAAATACTTCAGGATGGCAATTGTCCTCCCGAGTTCAAAACAGCCGTTGTCAAGCCCTTATATAAAAAAGGGGATGAAACACAAACCTCGAACTACAGACCAATCTCCATAATAACAAACTTTGCTAAAATTTTCGAGAAAATACTACATCGCCGTCTGGATTCGTTTATAACTAAACATCATTTAATTTCCACTCACCAGTATGGCTTTCGGAAGGGGATTTCTACAGAGGATGCAATCTCAGCAGTAACAAGCAGGATGTATGAGGCATTAGACAAAAGTAAACCTGCCATTGCATTGTTCTTGGATTTGGCAAAGGCCTTCGATACTGTGGATCATCCTCAGTTATTGGATGCCTTGCAGAGTTCAGGAATTAGGGGCAATGCTTTGATGTTATTCAATAGTTATCTAAACGACCGAACACAATTTGTCAAGATAGGAGATCAGCTAAGTGAAGAAAGAACGGTGCACTGTGGAGTACCACAAGGAACTGTCTTAGGACCTGTTCTATTCACAATTTACTTGAATAGTTTACTCAACATTGAAACAGCAGGTGAAATATTCAGTTTTGCTGACGATACAGTTATATTTTATACTGATATATCTTGGCAAAATCTAAAACAAAAAATCGAATTAGACTTCAGTAGTGTAATAGACTGGTTCAATCATAGATTACTCAGTGTCAACTACGAAAAAACTATGTTCTTGCCAATAGCAAATTATAAAAATAAATTACCCAATTTTGATACACTGAAAATTGAAAATAATAACAAACATATAATTATCAATCGTACTGATAAAATTAAGTATTTGGGAATTATTATTGACAATCACTCAAGATGGGATCATCATAGTATCAACGTTGCCAATACTCTGCGATCTATGATATATAAATTCAAACATCTATCTAATATCCTTGAATTACCTCATCTCAAAATGTTATACTATGCCTTAGTAGAGTCACGCCTTGCCTATGGTATAATAGGATGGGGGGGAATTGGCAAACAACACCTCGACAAAATTCAAATATTGCAAAAATTATTTATAAAAATAATTTATCGGAAAAAAAGAACTTACCCATCCGAACAACTTTTTATTGAAGCTAATCTGCTCGACTTACGTCAAATTTACGCTCAGAAAATAATTTTATTTCATTTTCCAAAGAAAAAAAGTACTTTCATACTATTGTCGCACACCCATCATACGAGAGCGAAAGTGAACGATCATTTTCAACAACCGAGTTCTTCCAAAACTATAGGTCAGAGAAATCACTATTTCTTAGCACCAAGATTATTCAACTTCCTACCACAAAGCATAAAGGATATTTCTTCAATATATAGATTTAAAAAGGAACTAAAAAGGTTTTTGTTCTCAATTGGCAGAGAAAAAACTGCTCAACTAATTGATCTTAAAAATTGTTGAGAAAACAAAATATTCTTTTTATTCTGTTGAATTTAAATCAACCTAATTTTATTAACACCATATTACACTATTATAATTATATTTATATACACTATTGATACAATAAAATTTACATATAATTGAATAATTACTCTACACGTACGCCAATATCCTCTGTAACAAACTTTATTGCCATAGACAGTCTTTGACTTTGTGGCTTTTTCTGTTTGTTTGTAATTGTATGTAATTCTTCAAACTCTCGAATTACACATGAATTATTGTGCATATTATCAATTGTATGTGATTTTAGCTGCCTATCATGTACCAATTATTTTTTATTACGAATAAACTTATTATTATTATTATTATTATATATATATATATATATATATATATATATATATATATATATATATATATATATATATATATATATATATATATATATATATATATATAAAAGTAGTATTTGCTATGAGGCAGGAAAATCAGGAAACTGATAAATAGATTATCAAATTCACTGGTCTATCACAATTCGCATTCAATTCGAAATGCCCACAACTAGACAACTAACTGTCTACTTGTTTCCTTGTATGCCACAAGTATGTCAAGTTTCTTACATGATTTTTCGAATAAATTTGCTTTCTTTGTTCAACTACCTTATCTCAACTGTCTGAACCGCCTGAAGTCACATTATTTCTCGAAGATGATAAATATGTGTTTACCAAAAATCAATTAAAAAATACATCGAAATGATTGCCAACATTTTTGTTTATATGCTTGAATTTGCTAATTGGTACATAAGGATTTCCAAGAGGATGCATTGTGAATGAAATGTAAATGTAGTATAGAGATTTTCAGCGAACGAATATGAAGGCTCTGAAGTGTAGAAGGAATTGTTTCGAGTTTATTGATTTGAAGATTGGCTCATACAGCAGCTATGAATAATCACGTTTCAACTAAAACACAAGGTGAAATGAATAGAAGGATCCATTCTTCAATGTTTGTTTGTAAATGAATTGCTATCAGTGGAATCTGTCTTTGTAGTCTGCTACCGAGTCTGCTACCAAATAATTTCTTGTAAGTCGTTATGAAAACTTCTTCAGTCATATTCGGTGCTTTACAGACAAAACGTATAAATTGAAGCTTTGTTGAAAATGATTTTGTAGATGGGAAAAACCTTCTTTTAGAATTTCTAGTGAATATGGGAACACTCAATTAATGACTTTCATTATCTTTGTAGTCCGTGTAGCTCTTCGTGAAAATGTCGAATTGTTCTGGAGGCCTTCGATTTATCTGGCATTATAGGTTAATAATGAACCACATTACCAGGCATCGTAATAATAGAGAAACGATCACTAATTCTTTCAGTCATAATAAAAATGAGATGCATTCGTACATAAAAAGCTCCAGTGTGGCATTTGGGAGAGCAATAAAAAAGTAATTTCGTCAAACTGTTGTAACTTTATTACCGCACATAAATATCACTAGGTCACATACCGTGCTTTTCTATATTTATTTGCCTCCAATAAGGTTCAACCCTATAGAATTCACGAGATGGATATGTTTGGTGGATAGAAATTGTGCGAGTATATGCCTGTAAATAATATTATTTCGTCTGTAGTACGTGATTAAGATAAAAAACAAAAACATTGGCAAGAGAAAATCGCGAAAATAAACTACGTGCAAAGATTATGTAATGACGGTTAATAATACAAAAGCATTAACCGTTATACGAAACGAGCGGAATACCAGTATATTGATAACCGTTACATTAGAGTTGCATACGCTATTTTTTCGACACCCGACAAATAATGAAAAACAAACATAATATTCATATGTTATTGAACACATTAACAGTAACTACTCGTACTCCTTCACAAAAATCTACGAGATCGAAATTGATGGTATTACCTCTGGTATTACCATGGATATTGGAAAACTATGAGCATTCTATTTATATTTATTTTGA
Organism: Zygogramma bicolorata; assembly: GCA_032362365.1. Taxonomy (NCBI): domain Eukaryota; kingdom Metazoa; phylum Arthropoda; class Insecta; order Coleoptera; family Chrysomelidae; genus Zygogramma; species Zygogramma bicolorata. The sequence continues at coordinate 5,802,110 of JAVJAQ010001667.1, read as the reverse complement.
ACATTGTAATTGTGATTATTCCGATTTTTCAAAAATATTAAGATAATTTATTGTGCAGTTTGAAAGGTTTATTCTAGGTCCCACTGATCTGTAAGTGGAAGGAATACTTATTAACAATTACTTCATTATTGCTAGTCTCAATAAAAAATATCTATAGAAGTGAGACAAGTCTTTGAACTTTCTACGATGTTTCAACGGAGTGAGCGAGTCTGTGAACGAAGAATCACCCACAAGTTGGATTGCTTTTTTCTGAATAAAATGAATAAGTTGCATAGCGCACTAACTAATTTGAATCTCTTTATGTAGGCTATCAATCACTTTTCCGTCCTTTTTATTCACTAGAGTTGAGTATTACTTGCTGAAGCTCAAAATGAGGTTAGGTAGAACATTTGATGTGTACGTGGAGAATAGCGATTGAGATAGATAGGAGCCCTGTGGAACCCCAGATTCTACCTCGTTGGACTCAAAATCAACCATACGGTTCTTTTGTTTTCGATCTTTCGAAAAACTTTGTTACCTAACATTGGAGCATCAGAATAAAATGCGACATATTTCAGAACAGGGATCATTAGATGGTGGTTGGTGGTATCGAAAGCGCAACTGAAGTCGAATAAATTAATAATAATGTATCGAGTAAAAATAGTCTAACAAATTCTGTATCGCGCCACAGGTATACACTGTAAAAGTTATGGTAGAATCACAGAATTATAAGTAATTCACAGATATTTTTACTCGTAGTACCACTAGTGCTTGAATTATTTCGAGGTTACGAATGTTTTGAAAGTTATCTCGAGCCGAAGTAAAACTGTCCAAAACAAAAATAAAACAAAAATCCAATGGCAGCAAACAATGACGCCATACATGGTACTGCGCTAATCGAAAGCATGTCTGGCAAGTTGGCTTGAAAGGTAAAACACTGTCGGTTTTCTGGCTATCTCTTTTCAGTGTATTGAGTATTGATCGATCATCACAATAACATGAAGACATATGCCAACGAATTTTTATCTGCTCGTTACATGGAGGATGCGTGATTTCTTTGATCATAAATTAAAGACGCCTTGGTAAAGTTAAAATAATCTCACTGTACCAGAGTGTAGTAAAAATATAGTAAATCTTGCAATAGGGAAGAATATCGACCGATGAGGGCGCTGGTGGTGGTTAAAATATATCCACCATTTTGAAATAGTTACCTTGTTTACATTTGTGAAATAACGCGCCAAACTGAAATCCAGTCATCACTTGCCCTCGCTAGACAAGATTTTGGTGATTTTTTGCTATATTTTCATTGTACGAAATTTTTCTCGTGAAGGTTAATATAACTGTGTTCATGATGCTTTGAATAGCCGCACAATACCATTCATTGGAGGTGAACATAGATACATTGTGTTTTAAATCTAATGATATTTGTTCCGGGACATTTTTTAGTTTTAGTGTAGTGTTAGTGAACCAAAGAGGCTTTTATTACATGGATGATGAAATGCGCCATAACTTCGCCTAAAAATAGACAAACAGACTCACCAGGTAACAAGGAATCATCTCTCTTGAAATGCAAGTAACACACCGAAGCCGCTCTAGGTGGTGATTTATGCAGTTTCAGTTTAATTTTCCAAGCCTTGTACCTGTCTATTTTCTCTTTCAATCCACTCTCCGTGATGTTTTCCACCAAAGATGTATTTCTCTCTGGAAACGAGTGGAAAGACAACTTTGGATTTCGGTTCCTAGAGTTGCGGCAACTTGGCACCAAACACTTTATTCGGCTCACTGAGCGATCTGCATCCATGATTGTTTGTTATTATTAATCAAAAAAAAATTACAACTTCAGATGAGATTTCATAAATCAACACCAGAGAAGTCAATAAATTCAAACACATAAAATGGAAGCCGTTTGTTTGTGAAATTATAGCAGTGCGTCAAATTTCCGCCAGACGTCGCATAAAATTATGAACTTCCCAATAAAACATTCACTAATTCTAAATAAGAATTCGCTTGGAATTCTATCATAATTCGTACTGGCCTAACTGAACCTTTTTTCAATTTTACTGTAGATTTACAATTCACATTTCACAGTATATTGCCAACCGTAGTGAATTAATAATAATCGACGCCTCAAGAGGATTTCCACTATGAATCATCATGCATGGGGTTGGTCCTAAGGGTGTGGCAGTAATCGCCTTGAACGGTTATAATTCGAGGGCAGCTTCTCCCTATAATTTAAAGCCGACAAATAAAACATGATTTTATGTGTGGGCCAGAGAGCGCAACTGGGTCTTCAACTTAGAATCCGATAACTTTATCGAGAACCGAGAAATTCGAGGAAACAAATCAAAGCCAATGGAAAGAAAATACTCCAGAATAGCGTAGAGGAGAAATATTATATAACAGAAATCGACTACTAAGCGTCACAGATATTGAATTACTGCATCCGATGAGTGATGACATGTCACAAACCTGTGAAAAGAACTCGATTGGACGAGCAACTAATGTTTCACCTGTTTGAAGTACGATTTTTTCATCTCGTCAAATGGTCGGCGGCGTTCGAGGAAAATGTTATTCAAAAATTTCATTCTAGACACAATTGGTAAATGTTATGTACAGTTTTGACGCAACTACCAGGTTGCTTACGATTGAAAAACGCAATGCAAGAGAGACATGAACTGTCAAAGAGGTTGCTGATATGGAAATCAAATAATCCTGTTTAAATTTCCAATTATTCTTCTTCACAATGAAAATGGAGATATTTCATCCTTTCACAGTGAAACCAAGACAAATCTATTGAATCAAGAAAAAATTACGTACAAGTATTTTACCTCGATACTACCTGATTATTTAGTGAGTTTTTATCTCGTAGAAGTCAGCTTCATGTGATGACTCAGTACTCGACAAGTAGGTAGTGAAGCCATTATACTTTTTATTTATATTTCATCATTTGAGAGGCTTTATCCAATCATTATTCAGGAATAATAATGACTCGATAAATGCTCAGTTTCTTTCGTGTATTCTGAAGTCAATTCGAATTATTGACGCTGCAACTATTCTTAGAAATATTTATTGTTTTCGCATCAGACATTTTTCAGGTCAGTTATTTCTCAGTCTCGAAAAAGCCAAGCGTGACTGCGCCCGACGAGATTTCTAATATTTGACTTGAATGGCGATAGAAAAACTCCCTATCGGTAACCCACAATCTGGTTCTCATTTAACAGTTGATTGATCGACTTCATCTGTTTTTCTTCGCAAAATGACAGATTCGTTGGCGCAGTGAATCTTTTTATCTAACGAGCTATCCCGGTTCATAATCTTTAGTGCTAGCTGAGAGTTACTTTTGACATTTGAATTTATATCAAAGAAATGGGCAGTCAGATTTCATTCCTGTATTAAGTTCTTCATTTTCTACATTATAGCGTTCCTCGAAAAATAAAAGCTTTTCTAAAGTTTTCACGTTTTATGGCATTCATAAAAGTTAATACTCGTTTTTTGCCAGTTGGTATTCTTTGTTATTTAAACTTGTTTCGGAAGTACTATATCTCTTTACTTATATTCAAGGATTACGTAATTATCTGTAATGTAAATATACTTGATCGGACTGTAAAAATATATTTGTCAAATAATGATTCGCTGTATTTGATTCCATATATTTGTACTCGATACCTAAGTATGCAGTTGGCAAAGTTCTGCTTCATAACATTTCGTCTTTCACCTTGTGTTCTTATTTTTTATTCTTGAAATGGTAAAATACCAAAAATGTTCCTCAAAACATGAATTGTCTCTAAACATAAGTTAACTAATACCATTGTCACTCGCTGAATGCCATCATGATTATGAAAATCTACTACGATGGACCTGTTGGCCTAACCTTGATCCTAATTATTGTGGCACGCAAGTGTTTACTCTTGTGTGACTACCAGTCATTCACTTGTTATGGACATACCGACAGAGTAATTGATCACACAGAAAGGACGAAATGCCATACCATTCCTAATGTAATTGAATACGTTAAAATGAAATCATTGTGAATATTCCAATGATGACTTATGTTTTGCTAACTGATATTGATCGAATTTAGCATGAATTCCTGTAATTGAAGCTGCCAAGATGAATGTGAACACAGAATGCCCTGAATGTTCACCATTTAAAAATAAAGCTAATCTCGAGTACCTAAGAATATTCTAGATTTTTACCATTTTGAGATTACATTTTTTTATTCATTCATTGAAATTGAGAAGGAAGTTTAGAGAAAAAATTTGGGTTCAGTAAACAAAAATTGTATTTTTATCGGGGGTTTGATTCTTCCTTGCAGGGCGTAGGGTGTTTTTCTAGGAAATGTTTTTATACTTAAAATTCCGCTCGTTATTCTCATATGCACTTCTGATGAAGATTTCGCAAAACAGATGTAGAAAGTCTGATGGATTTAGTAAAAACAAAGTGATGTTGAGAGCTGACTGACCATCCTCTCAAAGATACAGAACAAAAAGATGCATTTTTGTAGAAATAAATTTTGTGGGCATGGTGGTATTTTCAAACAGAAATGCTTGAACGTTGTGACCTACCCTGTACTATTATTTCATAATGGGAATAAAAAATCATTCGTATCTTCAAGATTCAAATTATCTAAACAAATTCTGAATACAAAAATCAGTAAATGAAGGTTTTGAATTATAACTCAAAGTATTACTGAAGTACGTCGTTTCAATGAGCCCTATATGTAACTCTGATAGCTTCCCACATTTATGTTCTCTATTCTGATCAATGCAACATCTAAGTCATCTCAAATTATTAATTCAGAGATGTAATTATAAGACAGAAGGCATCATTTCGTTTATGACGCTTATAGATCGTTAAACTTCTTTGGCCTACGAATATTACTTTCTGGAGGGAGGGATTGAAAATTAAATAGGAATTTATAGACTTCTTCAACGAATTTTATCATACTTTTTCATTATGATTATTCATCAACTTTTGTTTGCCTCTTCTCTCGGATTTTTTTTGTCATCCGTCATCAAATGGCACAACCATCTAGTGATGTTTAGAATAATTACCTCAATATTTATATTGATGGTCACTAAGAAAAACCGTTCAAAGTCTGGACTAGTTAGTATATTCGTGTTTACAAGACTGAGTTTTATATCGTATTGAATGTTATTGCCTAATTGAGCAACATACGAAACATTTCACTTCGAGAGAAAACAGGAAGTATGTATGTAAGTAATATTATTTCCTTTCATAGACAATACTTTGGAATGAAGAGGATTAGAATTTAATTGGATATCTAGCGTTTCATTAGCAATCAACAATCAAGCTCCGGGCTGTTGCAGAAATTAATCAATTTCGTTTCCGTTGCAAACATTCTAGGGAAATTCTTCACGAGTAGTTTCAATTATACGGAAGAGATGTACCAGTTTAGTTTTCATGCAAAAAGTAAGAGGGTGTGCATGAGAAGAAATAAATATTCATTCGAGAGCTGAAAATTCCGATACAAAATAGGGGAAATACTCGAAAAAGACTATTCGAGGTCAAATATAACGAAAACTACTCATAAATGCACCGATTCTTGTTTCTTCAATACAAATTGTCGACGTTTTAGAACATTCTTGAAATCAGATATTTTCCGACAGTTGCAATATCATGCATAAGTTTTAATATTGGCTCAATAATTCATCCTCTAACACAAAAACTAAATAATCCACCATGTCGACGCTAATCCACAGACAAGAGTTCGCACTTTTGGCTCCTATCCTATTCGACCTAGATATCTGTTATCTAATCTGTATGGTAGATTTGCCAAAATCTACCGCACTTCCTACAAACATTCAGATATTCCCGAATAGTTCAGCAGTTACCTATTCATAACTTTCTCTACTATTTTCTCCGTAGGTTTGTGGATTTCTAACTTCCCACAATTCGAAAAAATAATATTGGAATTCATACAAGTGTAGAAGGGTAGATTTGCAATCTACCCCGGAAAGTTTCTATGATTATTGAAAACAGTTCGTTCTAACGTTTCGGAAACTAAATCACAAATGAAATCAATATGCAAATTTCTTTTCAAATGCGAATATTTCTTGTTGACGATTTTCGTAATTTACATTTGTCAAAGATTTGATATCTGACATAGCATTTTGTCAAAATAGATTTTGACATATGCATTCTTGTCTTGTTAGCAACTTCTATGAAATCATACATCTCTTATGGTCATATTTTTCCAAATATTGTTAAAAAACTCATATGTCACCTCAGCTAATCGACTGTCTTGGCCAAGTACTTGCCTTGTAACTTAGCCTTCTTGTTGTAGTGAAAAAATAAACTACAATGTAACGAAATTCCCTATCTTAGCCAATGAGTCGTGCTCTTAAATAGAACGCCGCTCATTTCCATAACAATAGGGTCGGGCCACTTCGACGAGAGAATTCCTGGATAGACGATTCTCGAAGCTTTTGAACGTTCCAGACCTCTGAAGCTAGAATAGATGAGTTTCCGTAATATCTCCCCTGTACAAAGTCGCTTTTCATCGAAAAAGCGGCGTTTAGTAAAGAGCGTTTGGTAAAACGTGTTGGATGCCGAGTTGGAAGATCTAGTTGAAAGTCAGTTGAGAATTCAAAGTGAATCATAAGTTAGTACAGAAGTTGTATTTTTATAGTCACGGTAATAAAAACACTTCAGTGTTGCTCGGAGTATTGTTTAGAAAACGAACCCCCAAATCGTAATATGACTAGTATGTTTCCGGAGTAATCAATCAGCGACAGGAATTTCTAGCAATGGCAATCTCCTTTTATCACCTCGAAATAAATTTAGGACCGTACACTAGATTTGATTTGATTGATTTGTTGATGAGCTTCCGCTGAATGATTATCATTGATTCGCATGTGAATATGTATGATACCAGCTCAACTGTGGATATTTATAAATTTCGAAGATTTGGGGAACTGTGATCTGTAAATAACTTATAAGTGGCCCAATAACCGAACCCTGAGGAACACCATTTTGCATTTCCAGAAATTTGACATTATTTGAAGACAATATACCCTGATAGCGTTCGGAAAGATACCCATTCAGTGAAAGCACAGCATGGATGTAAAAGCTTTCAAATAAATTCAGGAGAAGTTCTTCTTTGATTCTGTCGAAAGCTTTAGGAAAATTACTTAATACTTGAGATTCTTATTATCCATAGGGGCATGAATAACTTCTATGCTCGCATCACGCATCGAGAGTAAAGACATGAAAAATGGATAGAACAATCATTTTTAGCTTCTTTTGAAGATACCCTGACCTGGTTCACTATTGGGGGCGCATTTCATTGTAGGTTGGGTTTTATCGATTGTCTGCTCCATTTCTGGAACATCTTTAGGAGCCGAAAGAAGGATTCACAATGATCCCGCATAATTTAATCTAGATGATCGACAGGGAAACGTCGTTGCCAAGCCGAGGGCCTATCCGACCTACCCATGTGTTGGAGATATAATTATTTCATGAGGAAAATAAGGTGGGGTTTGATCGTGTTGACGCACACATGAAAGTAAACGTTTCATGAGTTTGTCCCGCATCTTCTGTGGAATTTCGGGGTGGAATCAAAGGCGCGTGTAGGTCGGAAGGGGTGGTAAAACAATGCCGGGCTTACGAATCGGTTAACGTAATATGAGATGTATAAACCGGGTGTCAAGGACTCACGGTGTTCTCCATTCCTGTCGGAATTTGAATTCAAGAATATGCTGAACGAAACGTTTTGGCATATCGATGATTTATCTGGATTGGTCAACTGAAATAATAGCGGTATTTTCCAGGGGGTAAAAGTCAATGAAATATGTCTACCATAGGACTGACCCTGAGCGAGAGAGATCGAAGGAACGTTGAAATGAGTTAGACGCTGTGGCTGATGAACTGGTGTTAGTGAAGAGATTGGAGCTTTGTCTGTTCCGGTCTGATATAGTGTCAGATTTCGTGTCCTGGTGAGCTTGTTTCGTACAACTACGTTGTTTTTTACACGTTAGTTGGTATCAAAACATTTCCATAATTCCGATGAACAGGATTACGTCCTTGGTTCTGAATTAAATATCTGAAGAGTGTTTTCTTGAATGTCTGGTCAGATAATTATAGAAAATAGACAATTTGAGTCATAGATATATCGAAAAACTACCTTCGTATCGGAAAGTATGATTGACAGGTATTGAAAAATAATTCACTCAGATTTACTTGATGCTTTTTCAATCTTTCGCTAATCGATTCTTTCAGGTATCGAGAAACTCCACTTTTCATCAATTTATAAATCAATAAGTCAGATATTGCACCAGGATTTTTACATTAGATTCTTCGTTAGCCATAAGGGATGAACTAAGATGATCCCTGTTACCTGGATGGCGATCTAGTCGAAAGCGGACAGTTCTGAAAGGATCTTCCCTATTCGAACAGGGTGTATAAGAATGCATTTCATCGAGTGACGACAGTTTTTTAATAGAGAGTGCTGGATGTTTTATTTAGGTGGAGTAAGTGCAGCAGTTTGAGTGTTTTGTAAGCGAATTATAAGTCACTGCAGTAGTTGTATTTGTAAAGCGAAGCTAATAACAAATAGTTCATGGCTGTTCAGAGTATTATTTAGATGAAATAATCCCGAAATATCATAACAGTATACAATGTTTGAGTGAGTTCAAGTACCCGAAAGTCATTTTTTTTTTTCGATTAAACCACTATACAGTGGTTTGATTTAATTTCCCCCCCTCCGTTTATTTTTTGAGTGAGTAATCTCAAAAAATTGAATCTAGGGATAATGAAATTGATGCATGAATACTATATTTTGGAGTGAAAACAACAAATGAAAATCTCAAGATGGCGACTGGTCGTCATCTGGAAAAAAATTAAATAGACAGGGGGGTTTTATGACACATCATTTTGAAGCTACTAACGAATACTTTACAACCCGATTATATGAAGTCAATATCTTCACCAACTACAAAATGGCGGAACATTCAATAATTGCCTGGATACATCGACGTTCAACTCGATAAGCTGAGTTCAGTTCAGAAGATACTCGAAATGGTGGCCTCAAACGTATCGAAATAAGAACAGGCTATCCGATATTTCACGTCGATACTTATGTCTACAATTTTTTATTATTCTCTGTTGTTTATTCAATATTGAAGCAGGTTCAGTTTCGTGCACCTTTCGTTTCGAATAGCCTTATAAAAAAGTCTAAAGGTGTCAAATCTGGCAAGCAGACTGGCCATTCCGTAGGTTCTAGATGGCCAATCCAACGATCCTGGAAAGTATTATCCGAATAGTTTCTTGCTTGTCTGGAGTTATGTAGTGATGCTCCATTGTTGGAATAATAATATCCATATCGAATTCATTAGGATTCACTTAGACGATTTTGTGATTAGAGGATTAACAGTAATTTCTAGCATATTCAATTACAGTTCCCCTGTTAAATTTTGTTCAATTGACCATTCTGGAGATAGTTCACGTAATACCTAGCTACTTATAAAATCGAAAACTAAATGAGAATATTTGAACTGAACTGAATGTCGTATTGATATTTTTGTCTTTTTTATGAAGAAATAATAACCTATCAAACCTTATCGGGTTTTTATGATTGCCGTATGGCATAGGATCGAGTATTTGTAGAAATATCGATATTAATGTGTTTGTATTCAGGTAATTATTACCTGTTTCGCTATTTTGTAGTAGATGAAGATATTGACCCAATATTATAGGGTAGCACAGTATTCGTCAGCAGCTTCAAAAGGATGTGTCACAAGATCCCCTTTCCATTTATTATTTTTTCCCAGATGGCGCTCAGTCGCCATCTTGAAATTTTCATCTGTCAATGTTGGTCCAAAATGTAGTAATTATGCTTCAATTTCATTATCACAAGTTTCAATTTTTTGAGTTGACTCGTTCAATAAAGTGAAATAAAAAATAAAAAAAAGGATATACCTATATTCGATTTCGTATCGCCTCGAAACAATCCATGCATCGCTGAGAACCGTCCTGGACCACATAGTATGAGAGCTAGCAACGTCGGGAAAACAAGAATTTTAGGTAGGCCAGTTTTCAGATATGCTATCTCTCTCACTCTCCCGGATATCATACGGGCGATCTGGCAGGCGGTAGTGGTTGCGTTCATCAGTGCGCATCGTACCTGTGCAGGTGAAAAATCAATTTTTTCAAATAATTTCAAGAAGCTTTTTTGTTTTTTTATTATTTTTGTTGACTTTTTTGCAATATGAATTTACTATTGCCAGGCATTTTCATAGTTGTTTGAACTATGCCAAGCGGTGACTCTGAATTGAAAAAAAAATTTTTTTCAAAATATTTTAGTATGGTTGTAATTTATAGGTACAGGATGTTCTTTGAGTATCTGAAAATCAAAAGTTAATTTGCCAAGCAACTATTCGACTGTTAAAGCATCAGTCAGACCGATCTAACATTGAAAAGTGATGTGGTATTATTTTGCTTAGTCTAGAAATAATTGTTGAATACCTTACAGTGAAAGGTGTTGCGCACCTAATGTGAAAAATTATTGAATTAATACGGTACCAAAATAAAAATATATTGTTATACTAAATTAATATAATGGTCAATCTTAAGTATCAAAATAGACAAAAATGTTCATGGTTATATAAAAAAATTAGGTTAAATATTCAATCTATAATAATGTCCCAAAAAAAAGAAACATCTTGATAATCATCATCATCATTTTCATCACTGCTGGCATTTCATCCAATTTTTTAGACCGGTAAGTGTTCGAAAACAGATGGAACCGAGCTTCATTAACGTTCGATGAATCACGAACTCCGTAAATATGGCAAATTAACCTTTCTGAGATCTTAAATGTCTCATCGAGCAATTCGTCATCATCTGTTACAATATTTTGACAATCTAACTGATACTGTTCAGAATGCTCTAACAGTTTAAAAGGTTGAAGTTTACCTTTCCGGAAAAAAGCCGGCGATTACCGTTTATGAATCGCTCATGATTTCCCACTCCCAAATTTATCCAGAGTTGTAGTGATGCATTCAAATGATCCATATTACCAAGAAGTATTATTGAAATATCTGTGTCTGAGCAGCGTATCAGAACTTCGGAATCGACATTTATTTGGCAAATGTGATATATTATCCGAAAATCGGCTTCCTCATGTTCTTCACAAGACAATGTTTCTTCAACAGTTTTGATAACTTTATTACTTTCAACTCGGTATGAATAGCACTTGCTGAAGTTCACATAAATTATTAAATTTCTAATGATAGGAGGCATTTCATCATCAGCCCAATGGTCAATAAAAAAAATTAACAAGGGCTTCTTTAAAATGTATATTTTGCAGGTCAGCGACAAAATTATGTGGACGAATTTGATTGGGCCCAATTGTAACTTGGCTGAATAATTCATCCCGACGTGAACGCTCAAAATCTTTGATTGACGGTGTAAAATATGACAATGTCGACACGATTGGACTTGAATCCTAGTATCATTCTCAGAAAATGTTTTGATAAAGCATCGAAGGTTACAGGTACTTCTTTCATTGGGTATAACATGAAAAAGCCATCTGAGATAGCTACATTAAAACACGAAGGCGTTCGGCGTTATCACCGATTCTCTTCTCAACCAATTTAACTAATGATTTATCAGTTTTATAAATACACTTTTTTATGTATCTTGTACAAAAGTTATGATTTTTTCATTTTTGTCATTACAAAAAACACATTTCAATTTTTCACTGGCCATTGTTAATTAATTTAATTGAAAACAATAAAAATAAGGGCAACAAATACACCAATGTGACTAAACTGACGCCATCTTGACTAGAAACAGCTACTGTCGACTATCTCGGTTGCGCAACTAACACGTGATTGTCTCTCCTATTCTAACATGTCCAATAACTCCTTATTGATTTAGATCGGTCTGACTGATGCTTTAACAGTCGATTAGTTGCTTGCCAAATTAATTTTAAATTTTCAGATACTTACAGAACATCCTGTGAAAATTACAACCATACTAAAGTATTTTGAAAAAAAAATTTTTTTGCAATTCAAAATCAGGGCTTGGCATAGTTTAAACAACTATAAAAATGCCTGGCAATAATAAATTCATGTTGCAAAAAAGTCAACAGAAATAATAAAAAACAGAAAAACTTCTTGAAATTATTTGAAAAATTGATTTTTCACCTGCACAGGTACGATGCGCACTAATAAACGCAACCACTACCGCCTGCCAGATCGCCCGTATGACGTTCGGGAGAGTGAGAGAAATAACATATCTGAAAACTGGCCTACCTAAAATTCTCTCTCGAAAACGTTGCTAGCTCTTAGACTAACACACCTGAAACTCTTCAGAAAGTCCATTGAGCCGGCTCGCTCGAAAAGGATTTATCAGCGGGGTTTACTTTGCTTCACATCCCTTTGAGGAGTAGGTAATTTACTGCCGTCGTCGTCGGGACGTGTTGCTTCAGAAACTAGTCGTGACTGGGGATCGTGTTTGCTCTGCCGAATGATCTCGTTTGAATATTCATGACGCTGCGCTGGTGTGCGAATATGGAAATGAATCAAGGCGAAGGAAGAGGTAATCTGCGCGGTAGTCGATCACACGGCTGGGGCGAGGAAATTTATTGGGTATTACTTCGTTTCTTTGGGTTCTTAACCTACCATAATCTCAAAAAATGAGAATTGACATTGGAATCTATACCGGTGTAGAAGGACAGATTTTCAATCAAGTTGCTGCGATAATTCAAAAATAGTTCTTTCTGAAAGGAACACGTTCAATTAATCAACAACTTTTCGTATATCTCAAATTTGCCTATCAAAAAATACAATAACTAATATCTATCGAAAAATACTTATCGTTGACATTTCGGAAACCAAATCCGATTCGGTTTCAAAACTTTCACAAATTTTCCCTCTAGTGCAAGTATAGTCCAGTGACTGAAGATCCGAAACTTGGGAAAGCTGTGAACAAGTCTATTCGTTCTTCACTTGTGGCTCAATTTGTAGGTCGTCACAGATGTTTTCAAAGGACCCAAAACTTAACACGATTGTGTTCATGGCAATGGCCGAAAATGGCCCCAGAAAAATGGGTTTTCGCCAATATCTGGCTAAATATACGAATTAGAGAATTATCGTTCATAAATCAAAGATCGTCTCATTATCTACAAAAATGACCCTTATCATTTTTTCCGAAAACTCAACAGTTTCCGAGATAAAGGAACCTGAAACTCTCCTCATTTCAGCTGCCGCTTTCTCTATAGGAATTCTATAGTTGTCTATGAATTTGCTTGGAGGCGGGCAGACGAATTGTTTCATAACTCAGGCAAAAACTGACATTTTTCAATGATTCAAAGTTCAAGATAATGGGGAAACCCGTACCTATCATTCCATGTATTTCGAAGTTCATTCTTATTTGGCAAAAAGTTTCGATAAGCTGTGAAAGTTTTTTCCGCACCATTTCGACACTGTTTCATTAATTTGTTTACATTTTTTTCAAAAATAGTCTTATATCGGAATTTTTTTTATAATGGGTCCTTGGTGGGTCTTGAATGATCTCTGAATTTTTTTTTGTACTTCCCCCGCGTTCTAATAAATGACCCATTTGTTTATTTACATTTTTCATGCGATTTCGGAGTTATGTAGAATCTGCGAAACAACCGCGAATTAAAAAATTATTAGGCATTTATTGACTTGCCATGCACATCGTTATGAAGCCAAGATGCTCTAGTTTGCGAATACATATATATTTTTTATGGCTAATAATTTTTTAATTCGCGGTTGTAATGTTCAGAGAACACCGCGTGAATCAAAGGACAGGAGATACGAATTAACATTCACTTGAATTTTTGAAGTTTGTAAACCTCAGAAGAAACCTCCTTCGACAAGGAGTTCCAAAGCTCAGCTGTTCTATTGAAAAGAGAACTCTGAGCAAGAGAGGTTCGACAGGTATCCAAATTCACAAAAAAGGGCTGAGAATTCTATACTCGTCGAGTCATCCGTGTAGATATTGCCAAGGGTGGAACAATTGAAAACAATTCGGAAGAGCACCGACCGTGAAAGTATCTATAGAAGAGAGGCAAGTCTCCGACCATTCTACGATGTTCCAATGAAGTGAGCGAGTCTGTGAGCGAAGAATCACCAACAAGACGAATTGCCTTTTTCTGAATAGAATCGAGAAGCCGCAATGAATGTTTTGGTGCAGAACTCCACAAATGAGAACTGTATTCTAAGAGAGGTCAGGTCGTATCTGTAGATCTTGTAGATCATTAGAAGCTGACGAGAAGTGAATTATTTCTTCGCACGAAATAGAAATCCAAGTTTATGGGAAGCACCTCTTGATCATAGAAGTAGTTTTGATTATTAATCTGTCAAATATTTCGAATGCCAAACTGTATAGTATTTTTCACAGTAAATGGTATTGGCTTATTAACTGCAATGAACTACCCGATTTAATTCCATTGTGTACAACTTAAGGGTCTAATTGGTTTTAGTATAATCCTTTATAGTTATAATAAACTACCCGATTTAATCCCATTGTGTACAACTTAAGGGTCTAATTGGTTTTATTATAATCCTTCAGTCAATACCATTTATTGTGAAATCTACTATACCACTTAATTTAGAGGGGAAAATTCGTTGCATTCCATATTTTCCATCTGGGACAACTCGCACGGGTTCACCGAAACTAAGGTTCAGCCGAGGTTTCAGTTCAAAATGGCTACACCCTATCAACTTGATTTTGTCGTGAATTCTCCTATAAACGCAGCAGTAAAGTGGAAATGTCAGTTAAATCAATTAAATGTAAACATGCATCACGTGTTTCGCAGAATAGGTGAATTCCATGATGGTTTCACGAGATAAACAATAAATTACCGCTGTGTAAACACTTCTTGCGATTTATGCAGATGCTGAATCGTGAATATTTTCTCCAGAAATAATCGAAATGTAGAGAATACAGGGCCGGTAAAAAATATGAAAAATGGAAAAAACATCCTGTTAGAGAAAACAATAGTTCGAAAGTTTGATCTAAAGTAATGTTTTCTGTTTCAGACTGATCCAAATACGGCATTCTTGAGGGCAGCTAGAGCTGGACAGCTGGATAAAATACATGAATATCTAGACTCAGGAACTGTAAGGGATATAAACACTTCAAACGCTGTAAGTACTTTATTATATAGCCTGAAAAATGTTCCACGATCCTCTTAAACGATTAACAAGCAATCTCTTGAGCTTAATTCATAGTTATTTCAACGTCAACATCTTGCATTAGCTTCCTTTTCTCAGGGCCAATAAAAATACTTTCTTTGAGGGATGCATCCAGAACTATCAACACATCAAGATGTAAGATGACTCGAGTAATGTAATGTATTTTTCTCATTTATAATAAGAAGAGACAAATCTGGTTCATTGGCGCTAACACGGTTTTTTCAATAAACCACTCACCAGGAGTTACTCCAGAGTACCCACGTACTGCTAAAGAATGAAATGATGCCATCAACTTCCTATCTTGAACTTCAAAAAAATTATCAAAGATCAGAAAGTTTTGTAATCTGCTTGTCATGAGATTATACGAATGTATATTATATTCAGAAAAAAAAGTGCGATCTTGCTAACAATAGTTTACTGGGAAATGAGAAGGACAGGGGAAACAAATTTCAAAGCTGAGATTTATACCTAATAAATAATAATTGCTTAGTACATTATATGTTGATTAATTCAAATTTCGCATAAAAAACGAGTAACAGCCAAAAAATTATTATTATTAACTATATACAGTGACTTTCTCTAATGTCCTCCACTCTTTTATTTTTTGTCCAGGTGACACACAGTCGCCATCTTGAAATTTTCATTAGTCAATTTCACTCCTAAATATATTATAAATATTAAAGCTGAGATTTATACCTAATAAATAATAATTGCTTAGTACATTATATGTTGATTAATTCAAATTTCGCATAAAAAACGAGTAACAGCAAAAAAATTATTATTATTAACTATATACAGTGACTTTCTCTAATGTCCTCCACTCTTTTATTTTTTGTCCAGGTGATGCACAGTCGCTATCTTGAAATTTTCAATAGTCAATTTCACTCCTTCATATATTACTCATGCATCAATTCCATCATCCCAACTTTCAATTTTTTGGGTTGACCCGTTCAGAAAATAAAAGGGAGGACATTAAAGAAACCACTGTATACAGTTTATATAAAAATAATTTTTTCGCGAAATATAAATGAATGAATATTCAAGGTACTAAGCAAATATAATTAATTAGACAAAATTCTCTGCTTGAAACATTTGTTCCTTGTCCGTCTCATTGTTTTAGTAAATTGTTGTTAAAAGTTGTTATTATCGAGATCGCATATTGTTTGTTTTTCAACTTTTTTATTTCAGCCTTCAATAATGCAGTTCAACAGTTTTTATGAAGATTTGTTGACGACCTGCCCTGGATTCCGAAATTTTACAATTTTTACTCCTTACGGCACTCCATTGAGAGGACAATCAATCAATTTTAGTGATAAAAAGTTGAAAAAAGCAAAATACATTATGTTATGTAATATGTGAACGTACTTTTTAGTAGTCAGTCATTTCATGTATAGCTTATCCAATCCATCTTGACCATGACGAAAGAAAAAACACACTCTAGGAGTAAATTTCAAGACAGTGAACAGATGTAATGTTTTTTTTTTATCTTAGTATACTCCACAGAGATCGCTGGGCATAAACGTTATTATTTCTGTGCCAAGATGGATTGGACAAGCTGTACTAATAAAATGATAAATTCCGGAATTTGCCACAGGTCTTTAGAATTCATAATTTCATTGTGGTATTTGAAGTACAACAGGGCATCATACTACCGCGTCATCTACATCCCATCCATAATATCAGTCAGTGATGATAATATCTCTATTATGTATACATACATCAGCTTGCGACCGGGAAATAAAAAAGGAATCATGCCATTTTTATATCTCATATACATAAAATTGCTGCAGTCTGAATCATGATTCATTATCTTTATTGCATAATTGAGGATGAAAGTTGTAATGAAGATATCGTTCGCACTATAATCTGAATACAAAGGTTTGATGTGAACCGGGAATTCGATAAAGAATCAGAATAGCCTATATCGGCCTCTTATGGAATGTGAAGATGGATAATTCGAAAACTGTGGCCTTGATAGTCAATATTGACAGTTTACAGATTTTTATTGCCCACTAGATATCTCAATTAGTGAAATCTGTTTGAAAAAAAAACATGACTACATTTATCTCACAACTTTGGATATGCGCTCGAAATTTTAACTTGACTGGATCCGATCCACCTAATCAATATATACAGTTTTCGAATTGAATCACTCAAATCGATTCCATAAAATATAGAATTGGATCCAACCGATCGCCTTGAAGAGATAAGCGGAATTACCAGATGACGGGATTGAAATTGACAAATGTCTATTAAAAGAAGACAACTTCAGATTGGTTGTTTATTGTCTCGATTTTCTGTCATCTAGTAAACTCTACAATGCCAAATTCTTAATAATAGGTAATTGATAAATGCAAGACAAACACAACAATGTGACATATTGTACTTATGTAATGATCCTGAAATCAAAAAATTGAATGATATCTGATTTCAATTAAATAAGTCCCGTAATAACATGTTGAATTGATTGCACATACATTGTGATCGACTGCATATTAGACATTGTGAGCTGAATCCAGTTTGAATATTGAAATGTCGAGCGTGCATAATACCTTTCGTGCGCACAAATTCAATAAGGGTTGCTTGATGAAAGAGTTTAACTGGAGACGTTCGTACTACAGTACAGTCATTGGCATAAAACTTATTACAGAGTTTGGTTAGGTGTTAGTTTGATCTTACCTGGAATGACTTGAAGAGCTAGATGCTCTCAAGCTAGGTCAAATAGGATGATTCCGCAGTGATTTGGATTTTTTACTTTAGTCATGCCATTTGAAAATTTTGAGAAATGCTGCTTCAATATTTTTACCCACATCATTTCCAAGCTTTGTTTAAACTCACTGAGATTGCCTGATCAGTCAAATCATCGGTAGTCATCAAAACGTTCGTTTCGCTTTCTGATACCAAAAATCACCCACTTATTAATAACGGGTTCCACATAATAAGCATTTTTTAGAACGGACCACATAAACATTCCTGTGTCGGTATTGAATGCATTCAGGGTAGAGGCTTGTTTGGGAATTGATAAGGATTTGTCATACCTTGCATTTTGTACTTATTGGAATACGGGGGCTCTTCAGTAAGACCAGGCTCATGCAATGAATCTTTGAATTGTGAATTTCAGGGCGTGTTTTTCGTAAACGGTTGAACATTTTAGAAAGTAGCTTTTTCAAATAACAATGCGTTTTGGCAGAACTTGAACCGGAAGAAAATTAAAAATATGTAGGCTTCATTTTGTATGCGAAAATGTAAATAGATCGTATCATGGAGGAGGTAATTAGATTCACTAAAGGACCTAGAAATATACTAAAGTGTGCGACTTATAGTGGTACAAAACCAAACGTATAGAAAACATATGTATTATAATGTAGAACAATTTCTTGAGACACCATTCACACCAAACATTTTCCTCAACTACTCAAGCAAATCCTTGAAATTTCTACTGTTTGAATATTATTGTCGGATAAACCTGACCTTCGAATTGGGTATTTGCCCCCATGTATCATTTAAACGCAGAGATTGTTTTTCGGATAAACTTTCCCTTTTCGAATGAAAGATTGCCATATTTCGATAAATACTGAGTTTAAAGTATGACATTTTTTAATCATGTTGGTTTGGAGAAGTGAAAACCGTTATTACCGAGTGATTTAGAAAAAGGATAGCTATTGTGGTGATGTTTGGACATTGAGGACTGTTTTCCCTATATATGAAGAGATAATAAAGCTTAAGATAAATCACATCAGTCATTGTATGTATGCGTTGTGTGATTTGTATGTTCAGTTAACCGGAGGATACTGAAGAGTTTTTTGATCTCCCCCGTCAAAACCAATTGACTACCAAACGATTACAGATATTCCAAACGGATATTTGTTGGTAGTTCAGTCTCGACACCGACAATAATTCGTCATGTCTCTCGGGGAAGTAACTTTGATTTTTTTCAAATTTCAGAACGGTTTGAATGCTCTTCACCTCGCATCCAAAGATGGCCACGTCGAGATCGTGAGGGAACTTTTGAAACGGGGTGCTATCGTCGATTCGGCGACTAAAAAGGGGAATACATCCCTGCACATCGCTTCACTTGGTGAGTACATTATTGAATTTTTCATTCATTGTGTGTTTGTTTTACATTCAGCTATAAGTTGAGATGTTGAAATATACCATGAAATAATTGAGAAATAAAAAGGATATCGAAAACTTCTCATATGAGATAAGTTATATATAGTGAAACTACACGTTTTCATCATAAGTAACATTCATCATAAATGCAAAAGAAATAAAAATCGTGATCGTGAAACACCTGTTATGGATATTCGTACCATCAAATTCACGAGAAATACATTCTAAGCATAGATTGTTGAACCATGAGTAACAAAATATAACATTTTATTATAAAACTACACCATTTCCACTACCATCAAGTTCACCAGAAATGCAAACAAGTGAAAATATAAAAATTATAAATCTGACCTTACTGTATATAAAATGAGATAGTAAACTACAAAATATTGGACAACTTTCATATATTGAAACAACACGAATGTTTTTATTTTATATGATGAAATGGAAATTTTTATCATTTTTTGAACTTATCTTCTCATCAGAATCTCAGAAGAAATGGAAAAAAACAAAATAACTATTTAAAGTGTTTCGTGTCTAGAGTGAAACCGTGAACTTCAAAATAATCGAAGGAAATATGTAGGTAGTGGAACTGCACCTGTTTCAAACATTTCTCCATCAATATCGCAAGGTTTTCGGGCTTGAGGGCCGTGTATTGGAATTTTTAATTCCGGAGCTTTCGGCTACATCTGCGGCAGCCATCTTCAGCGGCGTAGTCGTAGGTCAACTCTCCTGTGCGAGTCTACTATGACTGGTGTTACATCTGGAGGTGGCGACTTGTTCTTATGAGGTTGGATCGTGTTCTGTCGGACGTCGGATTCTCTGGATATGTCGGACCGTGGCGTTAATTTATTCAGAACCGGATGCCAAATTTTGTTTAGACTTAATCCTTCTTCCTTCCTATTGAAATTATCTTTGTGTTTATATATTTCAATTGCTTCCCGGTATAAGCGAGTGGAGTAATGTTTGGTCGTTGAGAGAATTGAAGTCTTATCGAACTGGATGTTGTGGTTTTCTATAAGGGCATGTTCCGCTACAGCTGATTTTTCAGTTTGCCCTAATCGACAATTTCGTCTATGTTCACTGATTCGTGTCTTGAAGCTGCGTTTGGTGGTTCCTACATATACTTTTCCACACGAGCACGGAATCCTGTACACCCCAGCATTAGATAGTGGGTCTCTAGGATCTTTAGCAGATCTCAGGTGTTCCTGTATTTTCCTCGTGGGTTTGTATATTGTTTTGATATTGTGTTTCTTCAATATTTTGCCAATGCGATCCGTGGTACCCCTCAGGTAAGGCAGGAAAGCGGTTCCCGTTGGAATCACGTCTTTTGATTTTCCGGTTGTTTTAGGTTGTATTGCCCGTTCTATATCTCTGTCCTGGTATCCATTAGCTCGTAGAGCGTTTCTGAGGTGATTAAGTTCATCATTCAGAAATTCCGGTTCGCAGATTCGTTTCGCTCTATCAACCAGCGTTTTTATGATGCCCTGTTTTTGTTGCGGGTGGTGATTGGAGTCTTTGTGCAGATATCTGTCGGTATGTGTCGCTGTGTCGCTTTGCGATAAACTTTGTGGCCAAGTTTACCATCATTCCGCCTCGTAACCAATACATCCAAGAAAGCGAGTTGCTCGTTTTGTTCAATTTCCATGGTGAATTGAATTCTTGGGTTGACGTTGTTTAGATGACTCAGGAATGATCTCAGCTCTTCTTCGCCGTGATTCCAGATCACGAATGTGTCATCCACATACCTTAACCAGCATTTGGGTTGTTTCGCAGCGGTCCTAAGTGCTATTTCTTCGAATTTCTCCATGAAGAAATTTGCTATAACGGGACTAAGTGGACTCCCCATTGCGACTCCATCCTTTTGTTCACCGCTGAAGATGGCTGCCGCAGATGTAGCCGAAAGCTCCGGAATTAAAAATTCCAATACACGGCCCTCAAGCCCGAAAACCTTGCGATATTACAACACCGGCCGTGAAAGCCTACATTCTTTCATTTCTCCATCAAGTTTACCAACAACAAAAAAAATAAAAAAAAAATCTAATTAACATTCTAAGCTTCCTATGTGAAATCGTGAACTACAAAATATAATACAACTTTCATACGATGAAACTGCTACCATTTTCATCATTTGTACCATTCTCTCCATCGGAGTCTCAAAAAAAAATCGGAACAATCTAAATTCTCATTCTGAGCTAACTCTTCCTAGATTGACACCGAACTTACAAATCATGAGGCAACCTGTATATAGTGAAATAGCGCTTGTTCATCATGACCTACAAAATAGGGCAGGCACCACCTCCTTCGAATTCACCAAAAACAGGAGTCTAATAACATTATTCGATTCGTTGATAAATCTTAGAACTACAAGCATGGCATAATATCCCTATGTTGACCAATATAATGGAAGAAACTCCTTGCCAACAACGAGATGAGAGATACATACCAAACCATTCAAAACAGTTGAAAAATTATTATAGTTGGTATAACAGCATAAGAGGTTTAAATTAGACAAAAATATTCATCGAAGAAATATACAGTGGTGGATGGGAGAATTGACCACTTTGATGATTTCCTGTATAAAATGCAACAAAGAATAGGATTTTTTGAGTCTGTTGACAACTCAGTTGACAATAATCCCTGTTGTAGCATCGACATTGTTTATAGAGATATAGTCTTGTGTAAAAAGGATGTGAAGCTTTTTTCTTACGCCATCTACAGTATAATGTCGATATTTCCGTAAACCTGACAATGCACGACACAGTTTCCCACTAAGAAGAGAAAAATAGCTGCAAAGTTCTGTCTGTCAGTTTGACTGAAATGTTGAGAGAAAGATAATGAAGCTTCAAAATAGAGTTGACGATATAAGTTTGTGAAGGAAATGAAAGTCCACTTCTTTCTTCTGAATTGATTGCCATTTTTTGGTTTTACTGTATAAGAAATCAAGATAATGTGTGATTTAGGCTAGGACGTCTGTAGCGAAAATCTACCCGTAGTATCCATCCCTCCAAATGATATTTCCATACGGTTTCTGTATCTCTGTAAACAATGGTATCGGTTCGAACTTTCAACAGATGTATTTTGAATAATGAAGGCTCGGACCACTTGCCCATTTAAAGAAAAGGATTGCCTAGTTCTCCGACACTTTGTAAATGTACGTTTTCTCAGATACATTAAAACCTAATTTCCTAGAATGAAATTAAAAAACAGGATTGTCGTAAAACGTTTGCAATTACATTGAAACAAAGCGCACCTCCAGTTAGAAAATTACATTTATGACGAAGTGAAGAGAAACTTTAAAAAAGACGGAAGTCATGCCATGCTCTGGTTCGCTTGTAATTACCGGATCCCGCAAATCTCATAAAAATTCTATGCAGTTTTTGTAACCGAGTTCCTTTTGTTACAACATCATGGAGAAATTTATTGTCTGTTTGCATTTCCGACGAATGACGGGTATAAATCACGTTTATGACGCTAACTCATGTACATCGTAGATACTTTGCAGATTATTTTCTACTCGTTAATGTTCTTTCAGAACAATTAGTCCCATTCCTCATGGGACAACCTTAATGAATATGAAGTTCGTTTGGTTAGCTCCTTATTAATCACAATAACTGTCAACTTATTTAATTACTACGTGTCTTTCCTTGAGGAAAGTTCAGCTTGCTCTAGTCAAGTTACCTCATTCCCTTCATCCAATGTGACCAAGGTAGCATCACAAAGAATTAATGTCGAATAGCTTGGTAGGTGTTTTTCCACTGCATCAAAATAAATATAAGATAGAGAGAGATCAAGAGGAATTCGAATGCATATTTTTAATATGAAAGCGATAGAAATGAGCATCAGAAATAGTGAAATTTGCACCCAAAAAATCAGATCTACGTATGTTTTTATGAGTGAATTGAAAAAGATAGGATCGTTGGATCCCAACGAGATCAGGTTCTCGCCAGGAAAATCTTGTCGAGTACACGTTCATAATATTCTTGAAAAAAAATATTTACAAGAAGGTATGAAAGAAAATCACGTTTTCGAAATTGTTTTACTCAGGTTTTTATTTCATATCTCTTTGAAGAGAACATTTTTTTGAGTCTCCTAGTTTGAACGGTACTCGGCTCAAGACTACCGAGTCAGTTGATGAAACGAGAATTTCATTTTCAGCCAAATTAAATTTATACATATTGTTACGATATTTCCTTGGGTTCGTTGATTGAAACGCCAATCACTAAAATACTTTTTTTACAACTCTTCATCACAACACAATACGATAGTATCACTTAAATTGCTCCGCTAACTTTCCAACGCTCGGCACTAAAGCTCTCTGTAATAGAAATTCTCTACTTCGACTTCTGTACTTAGCAATACCAAAGCTCCCTCCACTAAGCTAGAAACTCTGAAGAACTATCTCAATAACTATCTCTGAATAACTCTGCTGAATAAATGTCTCCCTCGCGATGTCCCTCGCGATGTCCCCTTATATACTTGCGTATGCCTATGGAGAATCTTCGAGATAGGCCTCGATGATGTGTTTCGAATTCTCCGCGCGAATCAAGAGTTTCTGGAAAAATGACGTTCTCTCTTTGACCCCTCATATTATTCTGCGTTCATGAGCTACAGGGCCGGCGCTAGGAGATTTCGTAACAATATATTTATTGCAGTGTTTGATGTGTTCCTGCGAAGGCTCGTGGTTTATTTCAGAGCCACATTTCGTGAAGAGTAAGACTGTTAGCGTGTCAGTGGATATTCTGTTTCCTATGTGTTTTCATCAAACTGATCGCAGTCACATTTATGATTAATGCGCTCGCGTATTTTCCAAAGAAAGTGCTGCATTTGATGCCAATATTTTTTCAGTGTGAATAAAGTTGAAGTAAAAGTCAAAATTACTATTGCATAAATTCACCTTTAGAAGAGCAAACGAATAATTTTAAAAAGGCTACACCACACCCACCTTCAACACTATTCTTATGTTGAGTACATCTACATGCTTCTCCAAAACCCAGTTACCTCTACCACATTTTAAGTCATACTTTTCACTCCCAACCAACCGTTTCTTGAGTGAAATCATCACTCACAAAAACTTACTGGAGGGGAATCTTGAGCTAATAACTACGGAAAATCTGTAACTGATAGAAAATGATTAGTTTCTGTCATTTAACCAAAATATCAATTGCTTTCAATGAATAATACATATTCGATAATATTTATTGGCCCTATGACTACTAAATATTTTATATCTCAGAGTATATATTTTCCAATGTGAAGGATTACAAATTTTCCAACTACATTTTTATGAAAATATTTTATTAAATCATAAAGTTGTAAGTAGATAAATTCATAATTTTTCGTCACGACTTTAACGATACACACTAGCATAAAACCGTTTCTGGCGAGGAAACATTTCTATTTTCACCCCGGTGGAGATGGTTTTGCTTCTCCGAGTTTAAGAGTTTCGTCGATTAGAAAATGAATCTCTGCTTTCCATTGGGTATCTACATTATATCACACTTAACGATTTGATCGTCTTTTTCAGAGCATAGTTATGCGGATACGAAAATAATTTCAAATATGCCTCATTATCTAAATGACTGAAAATATGTAGACTTATTGGTGTGAAATATTACTTATTTATATTTGAGTGCTCTAAGTTTTCCCTTCCGTTTTTCCTCATTCGCTTTTTTATTTTCCAGCTGGCCAGGAAGAAGTGGTGCGAATACTGATACAACACGGTGCTAGTTTAAACGTCCAATCTCAAAATGGCTTCACGCCGCTCTACATGGCAGCTCAGGAAAATCACGACGGCTGTGTCCGCTACTTGTTATCGAAAGGAGCGAATCAGACGTTGGCAACCGAGGTAGGTACGAATGAAATTGAAATCGTGTTCCGTCGATTGTTTCTTCCCTCGTCGCGTTATTTTATTTCGAACGCCGGCATTTGTTTAGGGTCTGCTGCCTCGGTGTCGGTGGATTTATGTCGGATGAGAGCGAAATATCTGAAAAAATAAAAAATGCAGATAAATTTTCAATAGGCTCGATTTTTGCTAGCAGGTTGCAACGACCAGTTGGTCTATTTATGTTAAAATTGCAACACTCTGTAACAAAATGGAAGTACAAAGCCGGTTGCTAGGAAAAAAAAGCAAAAAAAAATAATAAATAGATTATTATTGAAAATTGGATTAAAAGAATGAAAGAGTATAATTAATTGAATAAATACTACGTAATCCACTTTTGAATAAAAGTACCCGCTTCGTTCAGAATATATCACCAAAAGGAGATTGGAATATTAATTCGAAGTAAATATTGGAAAGCTGCCAGTAGAAGCAGCGAATTACGATCCTGACTTTGTATGCTAACTTGGAACCATTTATAACGCAGAAGGGCGTTGTCTTCATTTATCATACGACCCGGAATTGGTTTGGTTCTTTCATATTTTCTTCAGTGGTAGAAAGTATGGTTGTCATTCTGACAAGGTAGGAGGAAATTACAGTAGATTGGAATGTGATTGGAATTCTTCACATCAGTGCCGGACGAAGGCGACTTCCGTAAATGAGCAATTTGGGTCCAGTAGACTTTATTTATATTTTCAATAATTGTCTTATCTAATGTGAAGGATCTGGCCAGAATTCGGTACCGTATTATTATTGTTGGATATTCACGTATGATTTAAATGAAAAATTCTTCTTATTTCATGTAAGGGTTCCGTCAAATAACCAAAACCCAGCGTCGAGTCATTAACAAACATTAAATAAGTCACATTGACACTATTGACACTTCAGTTGTTGTTTTAATTTGTATACAGAGTGTTGAATTAGATTGTGAATGTTTTGGTAATTTTTGTATTTTTATTATCTTTTCAATATACCCTGATATTATTACAAGGTTTTCTATAAGTAATTGTGTGTAGTGTTAGAATTTCTATCATAGTTTGTGCTTTTGACTACTTTGATACAGTTTCCCATAATTCTATTTCAGATACGTACTAGTGCTGGTTTATTCTATAACTGAACAACCTTGACAAATAAATTGATGAGGTCCCAGCGGTAGTTCTAAAGGAATGTGTCGATGATATATCAAGCATTATGACAAATATCATCAACCCTCTGTAACACAGGGCCAATTTCCGGACAAATTAAAAATCACCAAAACTATCCCATTATTTAAAAAAGGCGACCCGTATTGTGTGGAAAACTACAGGATGATTTGCCTATTGAGTTGTTTCTCAAAAATAATGGAAACTGCTGTATATAACCAGCTAATACAATACATAGATTATTCTAATATAATGTATCCACGTCAGCATGGTTTTCGTCCAAAGCATTCCAATGAAACTGCCTCTGCTGGCCTCATTCAATACATCTATGATAACATCAATAAAAATAAGTTTGTTGTGGGAATATTCCTTGATCTTAGTCGGGCATTCGACACGATCAACCCAAAGTACCTAAGAGTGAAATTAGAAGCAATGGCCATACGTGGCCCTATACAAGACTGGATAGAATCGTATATGTCTGGCAGAGCTATCAAGGTGCCGGTTGGGAGCGATTGGTCTGACGAATATAATGTAATGATTGGTACACCACAGGGTGGAGTTTTGGGTCCACTTCTATTCACTCTATACGTCAATGACCTGCCTAATCATATTGATCAAGGACGTACCTTTATTTATGCAGATGACACTACAATCGTTGTTACAGCTGACACCACTACTGAACTAAATAACAAAATCAAGATAGCTACATACAATTTCAATCATTGGTGTGAAATGAATCATCTGCTAATCAATAATGTTAACAAAACCGTCCTAATAGAATTCAGTAGTCAATCTAGACAAACAGGAACCGCACAATTCAAATCTGTGACATGGAAATACAAGCATCACAGACAACAAAATATCTAGGTCTAGAATTAGACAATAAACTCACTTTCAACAGTCATATCGATATCACCTGCAAAAAACTAAATGAACTGTATTATGCATTCACCACTTTGAAGTCAAACTTTCACAAGGACCACTTCAAAAATATGTACTATGCCTTGGTATACACCAGTATAAGCAACAACATTATTGTATGGGGCAGGGCTACAGAAGCCTCTAGGATATTCATTTCACAAAAGAGGTTTATAAGACTGCTGTTTGACTTGGACTATAGACAGACCTGTAGAGACACATTCATTCAAAACGGAATATTAACATTTATTTCCATTTACCTATACAAATTATTATTCTATACACACACAAAAACCAGAAAACTTAACAAAAATGGCGATTTCCATGAATACCATACAAGAAGACGGGATGACTTCCGTCCTCATCAAATCAACAGAATGCAGCAGCATAGAAAACCACCCCTATATGCTGGCGGCTATTTATTCAACCTACTGCCTGGAAACCTGAAGTCACTGCAAAACCCCAGTATTTTCAAATCAAACCTAAAAAAATTTCTAATACAGCATGCTTTCTATTCACTTGAAGAATACGTTCAAACGAATACTTAATGTCGCCACCACTGGCGCACCCAGGGGGTGGGCTTTAGGGCTCGAGCCCCCCCCAAGACAAAGAGTCAGAAAAATATTTTTCGCAAATATCAGTGTCGTTCGTAACAGAGTAATAATCAGGTTTGCCTAATTCTTGCAATCCTTCTTGAAATCCTGGCAAAATTTCCAATCTTGTCAAAATTTCCAATCCTGGCACATTTACTGGTACGCCATAAAAATACTGGCAAAAGCCAGTAATTACTGGCAAATTGGCAACACTGGTTCTGTGTGAGCACATGCCCGCTAACGCCGCTAACCCTAATGCGATTCCCAGTGCGGCTGCGTTCCCCTTCTCAATACGATTCCCGAGTTTCATTTTCGTGTTTGTACTTGTTTGTTGTGACTGGAACAGGTTTAAAGTAAATGATGCAGTATGCAATGTGCATTGTGCAACGTATAGTTTCTGCTGATTCGTTAAAAGTGCTGGACGTATTCTGTAGTTAAATATTTACTGCTTTCCTACGATAAGCAACTCATCCGTACCCGTCACCCTACAAACATTTCGACACATTTTCCGATATTTAGTAAGTGAGTCAAGTGAGTGCCTACAAGAAACTTGATTCTTGACTCTTCCTTAACTTCAGGCATGGATAACAAGGGTGTTGGTACTGTTGGTAGTAAAAAAAGAACATTGAATAAGGGAAATGCAAGTATTTTGGCAATTTTTTTGAAAAAACGAAAAGACAATAATCCCCATAATGAATCTGGTGAAGACGTTGAAGTGGCAGATCCAATCTCCGAGGCCCAGACTGACATAATATCGAGTGACGAAGAAAAAATAACGGATACAAAAAAGTTTATCGAAGAAAATTGCGATCCTGCTAATTTTGTTAGTAAACTCATATGCGATGAAGAAAGAATCAGTGTAATTGATAAATTCTGGATGCCGGGTCCATCATACCAATTTCCTGCCAAGAAAGAAGGGAAGCTGAACAGAAAATTCATTTTCACCTGGTTGTCAAAGTATTCCTGGCTTGTATACTCGAAAAAAGTTGATGGGGCATTTTGTAAATATTGTTTGCTTTTTGCATCACAATTTGCAGGTCAGAGTAGTAGCCAACTATTGGGATATTTGTGTAATGAACCGTACAGAGTATGGAAAAATGCGTTGGAAAAATTCAACTCTCATCAGTCTAGCAATTACCATAAGTTTTCAGTTATCAAAGCTGATAACTTGAGAATGAATATTGCAAAAAAATCATCCGTCAATGATTTGATTGATGTATCCGCTAGAGAGACAGTTCAGAAAAATAGAGAGAAGTTGACACCCATCGTGAAAACAGTTATTTTTTGTGAAAGAAATGGGTTAGCACTCAGAGGACACAGGGATAGCGGATCGCTTATAATTGATGGCGATGATATACTAAATAGAAAAGAAGGTAATTTCCGACAATTACTGAAATTTCGAATTGATTCGGGTGATACTATTCTGGCGAACCATTTGGAAAGAGCAGGAAAAAACGCCACTTACATAAGTTGGAATATACAAAACCAAATATTGAATGCATGCAATGAAATTATATTGACAAAACTTGTCTGCAGATTGAACGACGCGAAATGTTTTGTCATTCTTGCCGATGAAACGACGGACATATCAAACAAGGAACAATTAACGATTTGTGTGAGATTTATGGAAAATAATATAATCCGAGAAGAATTTCTTCAATTCGTTCAAGTTACCAGCACCACAGGCGAGTCTATTGCTAGTGAAATACTACAGTCGCTAACAAATTATGGCGTCGAAATGAAGTACTTGTGTGGGCAAGGGTATGATGGTGCTAGTGCTATGTCTGGGTATATCAAAGGTGTACAAAGCAGGATTGCACAGTTATATCCAGCTGCCCTATATATTCATTGTGCGTCGCACTGTTTGAATTTGTCCCTGTCAGACTCATGCAATATACCGGAAATAAGGAATTGTGTCGGTATTATCGAGAAATGTTATTCATTCATGAATACTCCAAAGAGAGAAAACGTTTTATTAAACATGATAAGTGAACTAGCCCCAGAAAGTAATAGATTGGGATTGAAAAAATTGTGCCCAACTCGTTGGGTCGATCGACATGACGCCATAATGGTTATGGAAGAACTATATACATCCTTGTGTGCTGCTCTAGAAATAATAGAAACATGGCCAGATAAAAATTCGTCAAGTGAAGCACATTCTTTATTGAATAGTTTGAAAATGCCTAGCTTCATATTTCCACTTTTATCATTAAAGACTGCATACGGGTATACAATGCCGCTAAGTAAATTTTTACAAACAAAAAATATGGATATATGTAGTGCTTTCAATTTTGCGGAAACTGTAATTCTTCAGCTGCAATCACTCAGAGAAGAAGCTGATACAGGATTTCATCAAATATTCTTGAATGGACAAGACCTTTTGAAAAATAATTTTGGGATTGAAATAACGGTACCCAGAACTGTGTCTAGACAAAAGCATAGATCCAATATAACTACTAATACCCCTGAAGAATATTACAAAATCACAATTTATTTACAATTATTAGATGCTCTCATTATGAATATGAAGGAACGATTTTCAATACACAAAGAAATTATTAAGACATTCAAAGTATTATTACCAGATCCAAATAATATAGAACAAAATCTCAATGAATTTTTAAAACTACATGCT
Source organism: Zygogramma bicolorata (assembly GCA_032362365.1). Taxonomy (NCBI): domain Eukaryota; kingdom Metazoa; phylum Arthropoda; class Insecta; order Coleoptera; family Chrysomelidae; genus Zygogramma; species Zygogramma bicolorata. The sequence continues at coordinate 5,771,658 of JAVJAQ010001667.1, read as the reverse complement.
TTTTATTTTAAAAGTGGATATCCTTTTTTTGAAGATGTGATGATATCTACTGAATCCATTTTGATAAGCGAATTCCGTTTATGGAATTATAAGTTCAAGGAAATCGATACCCGGCCACTAAATGCCATGCAATGCTACATAGTTTGTGATCAAACTTTATATCCTAATATAAATATACTCCTAAAAATTTTTGTAACACTTCCCATAACTACCAGTACGGCTGAAAGGTCATTCTCATCATTGAGAACATTGAAAACTTACTCAAGAAGTACTACTGCGCAAAACCGGCTGAATGGTCTGGCATCACTTTTTATTCATAAAGATATATCGGTGTCTCCTGAGGAAATATTAGATAATATGACTTCTAAAAGAAGGAAACTAGATTTTTAAGAATTGTTGATTTTGCACAAAATGTTTTTACCTTCAGAATGATTTTTTAATAGAAATTACATATGTATCATTCTGTTTATCATTGTTTTTCATTTTCCCAGAATTGAACCCTAATTTATATATTTTACTATTTTCATTGGCTTCTATGAGCCCCCCCCAAGAGAAATTCCTGAGTGCGCCAGTGGTCGCCACTATTACTATATTTTACTATATTATATCTGTTATATGATTCTATATTGTATCTGTTTAACGTTAGTCCAAACATGAATCATTTGTGACAAAGTAGGTATTTATACACTATTTTTAATTCCTCTGTGACGAAATTATCATTATCTTTACATGATGTTCCATTGACTTGTCTCATGTTATGCAAATAATCCAAAGAGATCAATAAAAGTATCTATCTATCTAATTTCACTGCAAATCTATTGTCTACCGTCTATTTTATGCAAACTGCTACTGAAAACATGGATGAATTCAGGAGGAGGTCATGACCCTTTTCCTGGGACTGTATACTATAAACTGGAGCTTGTCCTAGCTGGAACTAGACTATGTGACCTCTCCAACCCTAAGGATCTATGTGCCCCCCGGAGGCTGGATCCCCCCTTGACTATTGTTGAATTTGCTGAATTACATGAAAAAAGATAAAAAGTGTCGATGCCAGGCGAAAATTCAAATCCGAATGAGAATCGGCTGAAAAACCTAGAAGTTATTATTAGATCTTGAAGTTAACCATCTGCATGGTGATAGAAACATATGACGTCACATGTTACTATAACTCATAACTCTTTTGATACGAATACCAAACGACATATCCCGCTTATTGTCAAAGTTGTCCTAAAATTAATTCCACTTGTTCTTTAGTGAATATGCTTCAATTATCACAACAACAAAAAAATCACGTACTTCGTATTTCGAGAACTGCTTTAGGGTATTTTGAACCCTGTCAGTTTTGTGGTATTTTGTTACTTATGATTTTGTTGGATATTGAAGTAGAATTATGAGAAAATGTAGTGGTTGAACACCATTCGAAATGAAATAAAAAATATAAAGATATATATTTGAAGACGAAATGTCTATGAGTCATAGATTAGGATTATTTGAAAGCTTTAACTTTCATTTCCTGTATAAACTTCTAATGTCAACAGTAGTTTGAAGCCTCATTAGCTTTCTGTCAACATTTCAGTCAAAGGGACAAATAAAAATCTGCACCTACTTTACCTTTCAGAAAGTAGTAGAAGAATGCTTTTTACACGGGCATTGGCTATATTTCTTGATAACCAATGTTATGGACAATGTTTAAAGAAATACATAGCTAGTCAACTACATATAATTATTGTTTGAAGGGATAGAAACTACGGGTAGATAGCACTCGTTTCCAAGTCATGACTTTTCTTTCATTTTTCTTGCGGACGTCGTATCTTCAATGACACATATTCTTGATAACTCATACATGTGAGATGTCGATCAATTCAAAAACAGAAACAGAAGCGGAATTTTTTGTCGATGTCGTAGATCTTTCATGTTTTGAAGATTTGTTTAATGCCTCAACTTTCATTACCTCTATTCAACATTTCATTCAAACTAACAGACATAACTCTGCACCTATTTGTTCCTTCAGAGAAGGAAACTTTATCGGTCCCTGTCAAGCGAACGGAAATATTGACATTATATTGTAGATGGCGTAATAAAAATCCTTTTTTATACACATTGACTACTATCCTATTTCTCTATAACATTGTTTAAAGCTTTAAACAATGTCTATAAACAATGCTATAATCAATGGAATGGAACATCGGCCGATAATACAGTATTCTCCATTGGTGATTTTTACAGTTGGATGTAGTTATGCAAAAAGGAACCAACCTGTAAAGATTTTGAACCACTATTAAATCAGTGAATATTTTCCTCATTACTTTCTCGCCTCATCAAACAAAATTCTAGAAGGGGTTCAAAAATATGAATATTTTTCATATTGTATTATTATTAGATTCTAATTCTGATGGTTTCGAACACCCATGAATATCATCTTCCACGGTGACGTCTGCGAAAAGTTTCGAATAAAATGATCGGCAATCCTTTGGTATCAGTCTTTCCTTCACAATCCTCTTCCCTATTGGCCAAAGTGCATTCAGTTTACAACTTTGTATACCACTATCTAGTAGAGGTCGTTCACAATTTCTCTTGGAAATATCTATTTCAACCGCCGTCGCTCAACATCCAAACTTTGCTTCATGAAAATTAAATAATGTCGGTCTGTGATCGAAACTATCTCCCTTGTTTTCAACCAAATTATATCTTTTGCGCCAACTCCTTTTTTGTGATAGGTAATCTGTTATTCTATAAAAAACTACCACTATCAATTGAAATGAATAAGGATTTTTTCTGCGGCAAATTGTCATGATTTTGTGGTTATCTTCAGGAGAGTAAAAGACGTTGTTGCCTCTTTAATGCAGATTCGACTTTTCCAAAATCATCATCGGTTGGGAGGTAATTATGTCCAGAAATCAGAATTCGCATAGTTATTTTTTTCAAAGAAGGATGGCAATGCAAAGCACACTTGAACATCATCAGCACCATGTTAATGTTGCGATTTTGGCCGCCACAAAAGGATAATTAGACAGAAATACAGATACAAAAATGACTTGGTTGATTTCCACGATTTGAGATGGTTCTTACATCGGAAAACAAATGCTTGAAAACATTAAATCCGTTTGGTTCTTTTTATGCTAAATATAGAATGGATATTCAGCCATTGATTCATGTATAGAACTCAGTTTCGACGATCATGTCGCTTGGATCTTTTTTGCATGAATACGTCCAGTTCATCTCATGCGGAGCTTCGTTGGCTAGTAGGGCCCAGTCATTTTTTGGTGCAGACAACTTTGCTATTACTCATATGAACTTGATATTCTTCTCTGTGACCAGAATTCTATTAAACTATTAACCGCTTATTTATAATCCTGATCTTTTTATTCTTTTTCAGTCTTATGTATTTTTATGTCTTCTTTGAAGACATAGGTGCGTGCTCTGTATTTTGATATTTTTTTTGTGAAATTGTTCAATTGGCTTGTCTGTTGATAAACTCAGCCAAAACTTGAAGGACTTATTTCTGTTGAAAACCTCTTGCCCTGTTCTGTCTGACTCTTATAAAAAAGCAAAGAAAAAACATGAAAAACTTGTAAAAAATGTTAAACGCAGTCACTACCAAAATAAAATTCTTACGTCTGACAATATGTGCAAAACATCCTGGAATGTGATGAATAAACTGACTAGGAATAGAGAGAATAATTCAAATATCTCAATTAGAGAGAATGGAAATGATTATGATAATCCTCAAGTAATTGTGAATATGCTCAATGACTATTTTATTGACAAACCTAAAGAAATCATTAGCTCAATACCAAATTCTTGTCCTGATACGGATTCAAATAATGTTACTTTTTATGAGAAAGATTCAATTTTTTTGAACCCATTCGTTTGTGAAGAACTTCTGACTTTATTGAATAACAAACTGAAAAATAAGTCCTCTAGTGGGTTTGATGAAATTCCAATGTTCATATTGAAAAAAGTATTACCAATAATTATTGAACCACTCACATATTTAGTGAATCTTTCGTTTACAACAGGCTGTTTTCCTTCTAGCCTCAAAACAGGCAAGGTTGTGCCTGTTCAGAAGAAGACTAATTCTATAAGTTTGAACGATTTTCGTCCAATTACCATTCCTTCTTGCTTCTCAAAGGTGTTTGAACTGTCATATTCCGAGAGACTCATGGATTTCTTAGTGAGTAGAAACATAATAACTGAAAGTCAGCATGGATTCTATCCAGGCAGATCAACTAGCAGTGCTATTTGTGCATTTATGGAAAAAACTGTGAACTTTATTGAGGCGGGTGAGTGCCCTGCTGGAATCTTCTGTGATTTAAGCAGGGCATTCGACTGTGTCAATCATGATTTGCTTCTCTCTAAACTTTATTCCAGCGGAATACGTGGAGTAGCCAATGAGTGGGTTTCTTCATTTTTGAATAATCGAGAACAGTATGTTGTTATGTTTCATTGTGATGGAGCCATGAAAAACAAGTACAGTTCCAATAAAAGAATGGTATCTATGGGTGTCCCGCAGGGCTCTGTGCTTGGGCCCATTTTATTTGTGCTCTACATAAATGATCTGGACAAATTATTTGATGATAAATCTTGTATTCTATATGCGGACGACATTTCTATTGTTGTTAGTGATAAAGACCATAACATCCTGAATAATAATTGTTCAGATATTATGAATCGTACTGTGGATTGGTGCTCTAAAAACAGTTTATATCTAAATCCGAATAAAACTCAAATCATGAGATTCCATAACAGACAAAAGTATGCGCAACCCTTAGATATTAGTATACGTAACAGTCATGAACCCTTGGCTCAGTCCGATTCGGTCAAGTTTTTGGGAGCGATGTTGGATGACACCTTAAACTGGAGAGCTCATTGTGAGTCACTTGTACGAAAATTGAATTCACTTTCTTTCTTGTTTCGAAATCTGAAGTCAGTCTTAACCTCGAAACAACTAGTTATGCTATACTACGCTCAAGTAGAGTCTCGCTTGAGGTATGGCCTCCCATTTTGGGGAAATACGTCCTTGGCTGCTGACGTATTTACAGCACAGAAAAAACTTGTGAGAATTATTGCAGGTGTCTCTCAACTCAGCTCCTGTAAACCCTTATTTGTAGAATATAAGATTTTGCCTCTGGTATGTTTATTTATTTCTGAAATGTCTGTTTATGTATTCAAAAATAGAACATTATTTCCGACCAATGACTGCATACGTGAGAGATCAACTCGACAGGATAACAACTTTCATATTCCATTCTGTAGATATAATATCACAATCAATACACCAAAATATCTGGGACCAAAAATCTTCAATCTGTTGCCTGCAGATTTAAAATCTACTCAGTCTGAGGGACTTTTTAAGAGAAATCTTAAAAATTATCTACTTGAAAAATGTTTTTATATTTTAACGGACTACATGACTTGAGCAAAGTGTGTTCAAAATATTCAATTCTTTGTTCTGTATTATATATTAACCGTTTTATGATCAATGTGTTTTTTACAATTATAATTTTATAATTCAATTCAGATGCTTCTCCAATGATGTATTTGCCTTGTTTCATGTTAGTTCTCTTAGTGTTTTGTTTTGTTTGACAATTTCTATACGATGCTGCAATGTATTGTCTTGGAAAATAAAGGATCTATCTATCTATAAATATATAACTGAATAAATAATGATCAATTATACTTTTTTTTTCGCAGGATGGCTTCACGCCACTGGCAGTGGCGATGCAGCAGGGTCACGACAAGGTCGTCACCGTCCTGCTCGAGAACGACACGCGCGGCAAAGTCCGTCTGCCCGCCTTACACATCGCTGCCAAAAAGGACGACGCCAAAGCGGCCGCCCTGCTCCTCCAGAACGAGCACAACCCGGACGTGACGTCGAAGAGCGGCTTCACGCCCCTCCACATCGCCGCCCACTACGGCAACGACAAGGTTAGGTTAGATTAGAAATTTTTCCAGTCGAGTTTTCCCTACATAGTCACATATTCCACTATGACCTAGAACCGGGGAAAAACAATCATAGTATATTATGCAACGATCGTGTAATGATGGTTATTAATACACCCAGGATACGAATCGAGCCGAAGGTGAGTTTCGTATGGTTTATGCGAGTGTATTAATAATCATTACATGAGAGTTGTATACGCCATTTTATCTACACCCAATAAATAATGAAGAACTAAAAATATTATATTATTAGATTAGGTATTTATATTGAACACAATAATAGTGGGTAATCAATCGTATTTCTTTGAAAATTTCTACAAATTCATAATTAACGGTATAACCACGGAAAATACAACAATGAGAAATGAGAGGAAAAAAATGAAATAAAAAACCTCTGCCGATGTCAGGAATTGAACCCGGACGTTTCTAATCACTGCCGGCGCCATTGACCACACGGCCATGGGCACTCAATTGAATTTTGTCGAGAATAAAAACCTATGTGTTGCATTTGTCGAATGAAAAATATAATCCTTTCGATTGTATTTTTTTCTTGTCTAAGACATCTGTGGAGGAGTCGCTGATAATTCTTGTATATCACTGCTTCAAGACATTTTCATTCGATTATTGACTTGACAAACGTAAAAATGCAAAGCTTGCATATCATGCTTGATTGAAAAATAATGGGTTTCTATTGGTTGAAAATCTGTATCGTAATGGATTTCATTATAAAACGGGTTGTGGGCATATAAGTGTATTTATCTACACCCGTACCCTAATAATACACTTATATGCCCACAACCCGTTTTAATATGAAATCCATTACGATACAGATTTTCAACCAATAGAAACCCATTATTTTTCAATCAAGCATGATGTGCATGCATGCTCTACTCGAGTATGATTTTTAATTATGGGAAGTCATCGACTTATGTTGATGATGGCACTGCCTTGCACTGACGAGAGGCCAAATAGCCCGAAACCGGTCTGCAAGTGTGTCCCGTCCCAATAATTGAAAATCAATTCTGGTGGTGTATCGCCAAGAGCATATGTGGAATTTCTTCTGTGAAGAATCCCACACTAACACCTGTTGGATGTAATCCAATGCCCTTCGTGGCATTAGCCAGGGGAGTAGTCGTTTTCTAATAGGTGTTAGTCCGTCAACCTACAGTGTAGGTGAGTTGAGGGTGGCCTGAACAAATTGTTCATTTTTGGAATATTTGATTTACCAGTCTTCAAGCATCCCCATGAATATTTGTTTTATTCGTATTTTCCTTGTACTAGGGAATTCATCGGGAGTAATTACACAAGTGCTTTAAAATTACCGATAATTTTCCATGTCTAAAAACTGCATGAGTTTATTTTCATATTTTGTCGAAAGAGCCCGACTCCGAAGGAGGAGGCCTCTTTTAGCAAAATATGAAAATAACCGAATGCAGTTTTTTTTTACTGACAACATGCTTGAATGGAAAATTATCAGGTTTATTTTGATGCACGAGTGTGATTCGGTATAATATTTCCGGAGTTAAAACAACGACGTTTAAAATTCAGTATTTATGCCTGTCAAGATGACAAATGAACATTTTAATAATCGTTACTATAGATACACGGACCGAGCGGGTATTTTTCGATACTTACCGGGTATTTACCAGCTCGAAAATGTCCCGCCGGGAATTTATCGCTGTAATTGATCGAAAATGTCCCGCTTCCTATGGGATTTTCAACATACGATGGAAATATTCGCTACAACACCAGAAATTACCGAACAAGCATGGTGGTTGTAGAAAAAGAACAGTATTCAACTCGAAAATTACTTACATTTCACTCTCGACTTACCGCACTCGGCTAACGCCTCGTGCTCATAACTTTTCGCTCGTGTGTAATGGGCTACTTATACTCCTCGTTACGTAATATACTATCACTTTTATTTACATTAAAGGTGGCCTCGCTACTGTACGAGAAGGGCGCCGACGTCAACTACACGGCCAAGCACAACATCACGCCGCTCCACGTCGCCAGCAAGTGGGGCAAAATCAACATGGTGACCCTTCTGGTGGCTAAGGGCGCTGACATCCAGGCGAAGACCAGGGACGGCTTGACGCCGCTGCACTGCGCGGCGAGGAGCGGACACGATCAAGTGGTCGACATGCTGTTGGAAAACGGGGCGCCCATGCACGCCAAAACGAAGGTCAGTGTGGATGCTACCGCAATTTTTTTGGTCACCCTAAATATGAGCTCATGACGAAATCATTGTATTGTCACGATATTTCTTGATTCGTTTAGCTAAATAATACTCCGTACAACACGTAAACTATTTTTATTAACTTCACTATAGAATAGAATAGAATTTATTACATCCATATAGTACAATAATACTGGACATGTCAAGTTGTGAGGTGGTAAACACACTGAGAATGATTATAAAAAACAAACAAAGAATTGAGTACATGACAAACACACATATAAGTCACTGGTTATCTGCAAGCGAGCCGCCAATCATCTGGCCAAAATCTTTCAAATTATAGAGGCTCATGTTAATCAGAATTTTTTTCATTTTTTTCCTGAAAAGCTCCAATGGCAATATTTGTACTTCTCTGGGAAGCATATTAAAACAAGATATTCCTATTGATTTGCTTTTTTCTAATCTCTTCATGGGAGGTATAATGTTATGTTTACTCCGAGTCGAGTGGGAGTGAATATCTGAATGCATAGTAAATGTATGTATGTTCTTTCTAACGTGTATGAGGTTTTCATAAATTATTTGAGAGAAAATAGTCATGATTTTAAGTCTTTGGAATAAGGGTTTACAATGTTCGTCATATTTTACTTTAGCTACGCTACGTACAGCCGCTTTCTGTAAAACGAAAATTCTTTGAAGATGAACGAAATTTGCATTGCTCCAACTTAGTAGCCCGTAGGACATCACTGAGTGGAAGAGAGCATAGTATGTTGACAAAGCTGCTTCTTGGCTCACAATAGTAGCTATGCGTCTAATGGCATAAATTGATTTAGCTAGTTTACTACAAGTAATATCAATATGCGTTATCCACGTAAGAGACGGGTCAAAGTGAACCCCCAAGAATTTAACTGCCTGTGTTTGAGGAGCTGCACAAAGAGCAGTGTGATAATTCGAGAACAAATGTACCTTAGTTTTCGCTTCGTTTAAAAATAGTTCATTGGAGTCAAACCACTGTTTTGCGTGGCCAATAATCCCTGATGATATATTATCGATGTTAAGAATTTCGTCCACATGAACTGAGAAGGACGTGTCATCGGCGTATAGTATAGTCAAGAGTTCTTGTTTAAGAGACATATGTGAAGGTAGATCATTGACATAAATTAAAAATAGGAAAGGACCCAATATGGATCCTTGTGGTACTCCTCTTTTTATAAAGCGTTCCTGACTCACATTACCATTATTATAAACCCTCTGCGTTCTATTTTCCAAGTAAGATCCAATCATATTTTTAGGAACTCCTCTCAGGCCATACATTTCCAGTTTCGTCAAAAGTTTATCATGACTGACGCAGTCAAAAGGCTTTGACAGGTCAGTAAAGACAGTAAGACATGAGTGTTTATTCTCAAAAGCCTCAAGAATATTATTAGCCAATTTGTTCACAGCGTCTATTGTACTTTTACCAGTTCTGAAACCGAATTGATTGTTATATAAAAAGTCAAATTTTTCCATATACTTATAGAATTGGATCAAAATAGCCTTTTCCAATACTTTCGACAGAGTGGGTAAGATATGAATTTGTCTGTAATTTTCAGGAAGATCTTCATTTCCTTTTTTGAAGATGGCTAGTACTTTGGCCGGTTTGAATATTGAAGGAAAAATTCCCTCAGAGAGACAGGTATTCAACAAGAATGTTAGAGGTTTAATAATTAATGTCGCACACTCTTTCAACAACTTAGTACTGATCCCATAAACGTCCTGTGTATTTTTAGTTTTAAGGCAATTTATAATTGTAAGTATCTCATATTCAGAGAAAGGTCGCATAAAAAACGATTTGGGTGATTTACAAAAATCTCGATCACGTTTGTCAAATTCATGGACCGGAATGTCATTAACTATATCCTGTGCATGGTTAGTGAAGAATTCATTGAACACATCGACATCAAACTCATGTTGAATCTTATAGTAAGCCCCTCTTTCGGCATTTATTATTCTCCATACGGTTTTGGTTTTGTTGTCTGATAATGATATTTGTTCAGAATAATGATGACGTTTGGTATCTTCCAAAGTTTGTTTGTATTTTTTCTTAATTGTGTTATATTGCATTTTATTGAAGTCACTTGGACATTTTTTTTGCATAAGATAGGCAAACTGAACATTTTGTTTGAGATTTTCAATTTCTGGAGTCCTCCAGAATCTTAAGTAGTTTGTGTTCTTTGAAGATTTAGACTGAATTATAGAAAATGACTCTTTGAAGTGTTTGATAAATATTTTATGAAATACCAACGCAATCTCCTCAGGAGATGATTCATGGTACATATCAGTCCAAGTTTCATCACGGAGAAAATTTTTGAATTTATACAAGTTTCGATTTGAGAAGTTCATTTCAAACTTCAAATTTTCACTATTTTGGTTTCTTACTTCGTATGATAGTAATTGAGAATCATGGTCTGACAATGCCACACTAAGTACCTCCGAGTTGGAGTGCTCTATATTTGAGAAAATATTATCAGGACAGGTTTTAGCATCTCCCATTTGTCTTGTAACTGAATGTATTTTCTGATCTAAATTATACTGTTTGAAGAGATCAGTAACAATATTAGATTCACTATCCGAGCGTAAAAAGTTCACATTGAAATCACCACAAATCACGATGTTAGCTCTATTGTAATACTTGTCAATATGAAGAAGGGCCTCATTCATTATGTACATAAATTTGGAAAGGTCGGAATTACCACATGTTGATCGATAAACTGACATGACTACCAAGTTGATTTTTTTATATATATAGCGGCAAGTTCGCAATGAAATTCCCTAGATAATTGCTGTAAATAACTAATCTCTTTGCCATCAAGATGCTTATTCAGATAAATGCAAGTACCTCCATGAATATGATTCGACCTACAGAAAATTGAAACTAATTTGAAGTTAGTGATGATAAAGGAAGATGACTCACTTGCAGTCAGCCAGTGCTCAGTAAGACACAAAATGCCTAAGTCATTGAGTCCGTTAACAAAATTGTCAATTTGTAAAAGTTTGTTGCGAATGCATTGTATATTCAAATGTAGGATGGATATTCTTGAACATGCCTCCTCTGTTAGTTCACCAATGGTTGGCTCCGTGGGCGTAGTTGAAAAAACTCTTGAACATAGGCCCCTTCTGGCCACTTCATAGGGTCCATTGCCTCCTTGAAGTTGTGACTATGGATGCTAACCTTAAAGGATGAGTATAGGTCAGGGTATTTCGAGTTCAGTGAAATACACCTGACCTCTGGGAAGTGAGACTTGACATAATCTGTGAGATTCTCTGGTGTCAGAGCTGGATCCACCCTGTAAACGTGGATGTCCCTGAACTTGGGAATTCCCTTGAATAACTTTCCGTTTATTTCAATTTTGTTGTTGTTACCAATAACTAGTTTTCTTCTTGGCCTTTTATTTGTAACCTTCTTCCACTCATTTTCCTTTGTCTCAGATTCAGAATTTGCCAAGTTGATGTATTCCTCGCATTTTTCTGTTGATCTGACTTGCAGCAGTGCATTTGAGAGTTGTTGGGTCGAGATCCCAGAGTTGCCTGAAGAACCGGCAACACTGGATAAAATTTGTTTGTTTACTGCAGTGGGAACATTATCGGCAGATGACTTTTTGCGAGCCGTTTTTTTGAAATCGTCCGATGTTTTTTGGATATTGCTTGTTTTGCTGAGGAATTGGTGCTGTTTTTCCACGTTATGATTCATACCCATATATATAATATACAACTACTGCACTGACTTATGATTTGCTTACAAAACATTTGGACTTCTCAAATGACTGAAACATCCAACCTTCTCTACTAAAAACGGCTTTCACTCGATGTACATTATGTACCCTTTTCGAATAGGGAAGAACCGTCCAGACTCTTCGGGTTTAGATATGTCGATCGAGGCCCGTGCTAAGATAATTCGGGTATCGTTGATAGGTAACTGACTGGGTCGCCTATTATTATGTGAATCTGTCTTTTTACGATACTCAGCGACGGCGTTAGGGGATTTATTTCGTTCCGTAACAATATTATTTTAATCCCCGACTCGTTTAGAATGTGTGAGAAAGGTACAATGTGCCTGTTATGAATATGACACTAGACAAAATAACAATTTTCATCTTATTCACGTGCAAATATTGGGAAATAAAGGCACTGTCTTCCAGGTCAAAGTATTTGCTATACTCGCGAGATTATCAAGGCTACCATGACTAGAAAATCACAAGGTGTACCGACAGCCAAGCACCTATCGAAGCAGTCACCTTTTGTAGGCTGACCTTGGGCCTGGTGTCAGAATATATTAAAGATCTTCAGAAGCTGGTTAGTCTACTTTGGGTTCCCGAACACGTAGGAATGGGAAAGTTGACCATTTGCAAGGGTGCGCGCGCGGAGCTAAGCAATGGAACCAGTACCAATACTCAGGAAGGTCTCTGCCCTATAAGGTATCCTGGAAGGAAACTTCCAAGCTGTCTGGTGGGAAGCCCCAAGTATTTGGCAAACCAGCTCCAAATAGCAGGCCCCTCTAAAACATTGACCAAGATTCTCCACTTTCAGTAGGAGAGAATTCAGGACCATGACGGGGCTTTGAACAAGGCACTGTCATCTCATGCGACAGGGATCACTAATGACTCAGATTGCAGATGGTTCTTTATTGTTTTCATTTCTGTCTGTTCTCAACTTCCAATTTCTTACTTTGAGTTAGTGATTCTCTTCCTGCAGTTCAGGACTCCAGTTTAACATAAAGCACCAATAATCAATTATAAATTAATTAATAACTAAGTATGTTCAGACTTGTTAGGAACCTCACCCAAAAACCATTGTGCATATATAACTGAGTCATCTGCATACATAGTCAAATTCGCGTTTTGAAACAGCACTACTGGGATTTTCTGTATTTTTTATCTAAATGAATAAACCATTTTTTGTCTCGGGGAACATAACACCACTAATTCACAAATTATTCATATAATATATAGTGTTTTGCATAATGAAGGTTTTATTCAATTACTGATGATAAACAAACATTTCAGAATGGTTTGGCTCCTTTGCACATGGCGGCGCAAGGTGAGCACGTCGACGCCGCTAGAATCCTCCTTTATCATGGTGCTCCAGTTGATGAGGTGACAGTTGACTACCTAACAGCCCTTCATGTAGCTGCCCATTGCGGTCACGTCAGAGTCGCCAAGTTGTTATTGGACAGAGGAGCTGATCCCAATGCCAGGGCACTGAACGGTTTCACACCCTTGCATATCGCTTGCAAAAAGAACAGACTGAAAATGGTCGAGTTACTTTTGAAACACGGCGCAAGTGAGTAGAGATTTTTTGTGTTTGGAATATATTGTGAAAATATTTGGTTCACTAGGTATTAGTGCAACAACGGAAAGCGGTTTAACGCCTTTGCACGTGGCTAGCTTCATGGGATGTATGAACATCGTTATTTATCTTCTTCAACACGACGCTAGTCCGGATGTGCCAACGATAAGAGGCGAAACTCCGTTACATTTGGCAGCTCGAGCAAATCAGGTAAATTTTTCTTCTTTTTTTTTCAAGTGATGAAAAATTATCTACAATTGTAGTTCCACAGGGCTCTGTTTTGGCTCCAATTTTCTTTTCATTATATGTAGATAGTATAAAGAAACTCAATTTATATGGAAAGCACTTTTCTTTTGCAGATGATATTGCTATATTTCACTCTGGAAAAAATATCACCAACTCAAAACAGGAAGTAACACATGACATGTAATTGATAGAAAAATGGATAAAAAACATCAATCTTACAATTAATTCAGAAAAAACGGTTTATATAATTTTTAAACAGAAAAATATGAATGATGTGAAACTTGATATAAAAATAAATAATAAGCTAATTGAAGAAATTCAAAATCATAAATATTTAGGTCAAATCATCGATAATGAATTGAATTTTGAAAAACATAAATAAAATTAAAAAAACGGTTGTTCCGTTTCTAGGAGCAATCAAAAGAATGCCTTACTTCAATAAATATGTACAAATTCTATAATATAATTCATATATTCTTTCATGTATAAGGTACCTAATCACAATTTGGTCTTCTTGCAATCTAAAACAAAAAAATATAGTTTATCGTTTAATGAACAAAGCAATCAAAGCAATTTATAAAAAACCATGGGACACTCCATCGTCGGAATTATACGAAATGACTAATAACATGACGTTGAACTGTTTGATAAAACTCGAAAAAGCCAAATATAGGTATATATACATATCAACGAAAAAACTTCAGAAAAGTAATATTTTGTTCTTTAAAAATTCTACTGTACACAATTATAATACTAGAACTTTCAATAATTATCATCTAAACATTATTCACACCAATAAGGGTAGAAACAATCCTATTTCAAGCTCAATAGAAGTATTCAATGAATCACCAGAAGAAATGAAATCTTCCAGATCCATACAAATTTTTTCGAAAAAATTGAAAATCAAACTACTAGAATAATGATGTTCATCAAAGTACAAGCGACAATTGTTAATGTATTATTAGGTTTATAATTATCATTGTTAGTATTTTAACTTCCTCATACCAGAACTCCATTCTGTTTGGAAGCTGTCAGTTGAAATGAAATAAAAAAAAATATTTCGCTATTGATCGTAGCTGTCTTCATTTCTTCAGGACAGGCATTAATTGTATATTAACATCATAGTGAATGTCCCTTGTTTTTATTTTGCAGACGGACATAATAAGGATACTTCTCCGAAACGGTGCTACAGTTGATGCTAAAGCTAGAGAAGAACAGACTCCCTTGCACGTCGCTTCGAGGCTTGGAAATGTTGACATTGTTATGTTGTTACTGCAACATGGTGCCCAACCTCATGCGACTACCAAGGACCTTTATACTCCACTTCATATTGCTGCTAAGGAAGGACAGGAAGAAGTAAGTATTGGTCAATTCGTTGTTGGTAGGGGTAATTTTTTAAGGCAAAGTTCAATATTTTAATGAGTAGCACTAATGAATTGTCCACTTTACTCTCTGGAATATCGGTCAGTTTCTATACATATCAAATGATCTGAAACTTATTTTTATTAACATGGTAAAATCTGAAGACGGTTTTGAACATATAATGCATAATTTAGTGGCAAATGCGTTGCGTAATTGAGAGAAAATCACTTCTATCTGCTGAAAACTGCCACTTCTAATGAGTTATTATTGCTTCAATAAATATTTAACTGAAGTGAATTTTTTCAACTGATTGATAAAGTTTTTACAAAGAACTCTTGGAGAAGAGCCTGCTTGAGGTCAAGGTTATATTTCATTAGGATTCATTTTATTTAACTATCAATATTTTCATTCATTGGTGTCTCCAAAAATGTGATCAGTTAGGAACAATATCTCAAACTCCACCCAATTTAACTATTTCTTTTTCGAAGGAATGTTTACAAAGCCGATCTTGAGAATAGAATATTCTTTTATCTTCAAGAAATACTACTTTACTATAGAATCTCTCTCTATGTTGCCCCATATTATCTGTCTTGAAACATGTTGACTGAAAAATCTAATTGATTGTGATAATACCGTCTCAAGTGAAGATAGCACCATCAGTTGTATTTTTTGTTTATCAGAGAAATTTGATGAAATGCATTAAAAATATTGCTAAGCAAATCACTAACTTGATAACGAATTCTTCACTTTTAAACATGAATATATGAAACTTTTCCTAAAGATCAATTACCCTAACACCAAACTGATATTTATGAGTGCGAAAATTGATCAATAGATAGATTTATTTTCATCACATTAAATACAATAAGTACAATAGTGATAAGTCCAAACAGAGAAATTTGAAAAAATAGTTGCAGCTGATGCACAATTATATCATCTTATTAAATTTTAAAACAAAATAAAAAGACAGAAACTAACATGTTAAAAAATTGTCTCGCAGTTTAAATACTCTTCGATGGAGTAGAAACAGTGCCTCAATAGTGAGCGCTTTACTCTATCCTTGAAAAGATTATACCTCAAAGAAGTAATATCTGCTGGTATTTTATTGTATAGGTGTAAGTTGAGCTGATAGATTCAGTCTATAAAATTGAGGCCTCAGTTGTGCACCTCTTCGAGTTGGATAATTATGAAAGTCAGCATTTGTGAGGTACTTAGTGCTATTTTTATATATTTCTAAAACGTTGTAGAATATGAAAATACATGCAATGGTAGTATTTTCAGTTGTTGAAATAAAGGACGACAGTGTTCTCTATAAGAAACATTGGCTATGATCCTGATCGCTTTTTTTTGCATACGAAAGGCTTTAATTGCATGTATGGATTGACCCCATAAAAGTATGCCATAAGTTAGGTGGCTGTTAAACAGAGAAAAGTATATGTCTGTAATATAGTACTTTGACTAAGACACCTTTTTAGTTGTCTTAGTAAAAACAGTTGCGTGAAAGTTTTTTGCACAAACTAGCAATATGTGCTTCCCAATTTAACATATCATCAATTTTAAACCCTAGTAATTCTACATGTTGCTTTGTTGTTACTTGACGATTTGACGATATTATAATTTTCTGTGTCTTGTCCCTGTTTCCTGTTTAGTTTGAGATAATTTGAAGTAAACCAAGTTTCAGCGTTTTTATCTGTTCTAGAACATAGGCCCATCAAGTCGTTCACATTTGAATCTGCTTCTTCCATCGATGTATCATCTGCATAGCAGAATGATAAGCTTGGAAGTAGGGAATCGAAAATATCATTAATATATACCACGAAAAGAGTTGGTCCCAGAATAGACCCTTGTGGTACACCGTGTGAAATGGATCTGCATGTGCTATCAGTTTGGTGTTAGGATAATTCTCTAGGAAAAGTTTCAACTTTTACACCAAAGGTTCCTATCTCATCGTTGAGATACAGTAATGTAGAGTCATTGCTTGAATATGGATAAAAAATTGATACACATCTCTAATAATATGAAATATTTCACCCGCATTCAAACTGATGAAGCTGTTACAAACCACAATTATTGAACATTTAATCTTGGAGCGTTTAACTCATTTGAAATTTCTTATTATTATTATCTTTTATCTCGAGAAACATAAATGCTCATAGTAGGAACATACTAAAACGAATAATATGATCGAATAATTACATTGATTCAATTTCAGGTAGCTTCCGTTCTTCTAGACAACGGTGCTGACTTGACGGCTACCACCAAAAAGGGTTTCACCCCTCTCCACCTTGCAGCCAAGTACGGCCACCTCAACGTTGCCAGGCTTCTGTTGCAAAGAGACGCTCCCGCCGACGCCCAGGGCAAAAACGGCGTCACACCTCTACACGTCGCTGCTCACTATGATCATCAACCTGTCGCCCTCCTCCTACTAGATAAAGGTGCTTCACCGCATGCCACTGCCAAGAACGGGCACACTCCATTGCATATAGCTGCCAGAAAGAACCAGGTGAATATCGGATGTTCCTTTCTCATGATTTTTGAGTAGAATATGAGCAAATTTTCGAAAGTTACCAAGTTTTTTATCGAAAATTTCACACCAACAGTTTTTGACTAATAAAATGGGTACTTTGTTTCGCGTTACCATTACAACTATTGGCAACTCAGATATTTTATCGGAATTTTTTTTCCGCATGAGTAACCTACAGCGAATTGTAGTGGAAATTTTTTGACATAAGCAGAGAATATTTTGTATAACTCAACATGTTACTTACCCACTTTGAGCAGAAGTAAACAAAATGTAACGTTCAAATTCAGCACTAGAGCAATTTAGCAGACTAATGAAAATACAATTATATCCACATCTTTTTTTTACGATCCACTGACACTCCACTGTCACACACAATCGATTCATTTTTTGAAGCTCACACAATAAACTAAATTGAATTTGACAGAACAAGGCAATTTCGAGTCAATTGTTGAATCTGACATCTAGTGAAAAGCATATCTTGACGTACTAAAGGCTAAAACATGAATTTAAAATAACCCGTTAAAGTTCAATATAGTGTGATTTTTTTTACCAAATACCACTAGTACTCGAATTATTCTTAGAAATTTTTTCTCGTTCACGAATATTTCAAAAATATCATCCCTCATCTTCGGCTTGGGATAATTTTCAAAATATTCGTGAGCTCGAAAAAATTTCCGAAAATAATACTTCTATTGGAAGAATAGTTTGCTTTTTTTCTACAAATTTTGGGTATTTCTTAATTCATAATAATTCACAAACTATATGAGATTTGTAGAATGTCAATTCCTCAAAATATCATATCTATTCAAATATTTATTGTACTGAACTACCGAGAATGACCAAACTCCTATTTTGCCCTACTTGAGGCAATTCGTTTTTCATTTCGGTCTCTTGAATTGGTGAGTTTTATTGGATTTTCAGTCCATTGAGTTGTCCCAGTAGGATTAAGAGTCACCTATGATTCAAGAATAATGACAATTTATCACTGTAAAACTATATTTTTATCTTTTTCATCACTTTATTACATTGAAGGAAATAGTCACATTATTATTTGTCTGATGTTTTGTCATTTAGGTAAATATTTTCTTTTGTTCATTTCCAGATGGATATTGCAACCACCCTATTGGAATATGGTGCTCAGGCAGATGCCGAATCTAAAGCAGGGTTTACGCCTTTACACTTGAGTTCGCAAGAAGGTCATTCTGATATGTCTTCCCTATTATTGGAACACCAAGCAAACCCCAACCATGCTGCCAAGGTAAGCAATCGATATAATAGAAGCAAATATGAAAATTATAAATTTATTGTTCTTCTTTGCTTTTTACTCATACCTAGAACATTCTGTATGAGTAATTTGAACTTGGATCCATCAGTGAAACCTAATCTTTCACAAATTTGCTAGGGCTTAAGATTCGTCAAGTTGTCACTTTTCTGACATTCAACCACAATCTTTAACACTATCATCTGCAGAAAAACCAGTGGCATGCGCTCGGCCATTGACTTTGTTTCTTACAACTTTACGACCTCGTATTTTCGTAACGGAACATTTTTGGGCCATAGTTTAAACAGCAACCATCATTATTACTTCATGTTGATTCACACTCTTGAATATTCGTATAGCATTAAGGAACACCCTATATAACGGCACTAACGTTTTTTGGCATTACCTTCCAGAACGGTCTTACACCGCTCCATCTCTGTGCTCAAGAAGACAGAGTACCTGTAGCTCAACTACTCCTGAGGGCGGGCGCCCAAAAAGACGCACAAACCAAACAGGGCTACACGCCCCTCCACGTCGCCTGTCACCACGGCCACGTCAACATGGTGCGATTGCTCATCGAACAGGGTGCCGAAGTGAACACCGTCACGTCGGCCGGATACACCCCTCTACACCAAGCAGCTCAGCAAGGACACGTCCTCGTCATCAGTTTGCTGCTGAGAAATAAAGCTGATCCCAACGCTGTAACGAATGTGAGTACAGAACAATGATTTTCAGAGATTCTTCATGATCATTTGAGTTGCTTTTTATGTATTGCGAAAAAAATCCAGCAGTTGGTCGATTGGTAAGGGGTTCTGACTAATCAGAATACCATAGACTAGAGATCTGTTTATTAGTTCTCGGAGATGACTTCAGCTTGGGAGTCGAAACGTGGAACAGCAAAAACATCTCCCACTCGCAATGATTTCCGGAAAGGCTATTTTTTATAATCTCTACCAGGAAACCCATTTCAGAGGTTGAAAACTTGAAGCTTCTACAGGGTGCCCACCAACCTGGAAAACATGGAAAACCTGGAAAAGTCAGGGAATTGATTTATGGGTCCTGGAAGTCAGGGAAAAACTTAAAAAACGCCCAGAGTCAGGGAGAAGTCAGAGAATTTATTTTTCCGGCCATCTAGGGATATATATCAATCTTGGCATCAATGTCAACTCAATACATACTTTTAGTGATGACGATGAAAAAAAAATTTTGACTGCCACAGAAGCAGAGCGGATCAAACAACAATTCAAAATATTCATAAACTCCAACTCCAAAATTTTTAAAATCTATAAAAACGAACATCTTGATTCATATTATTACTCATTACTGAAAGATAAAAGTGACTTTTTTGAATTATGGAAACTGATTGAATTAATATTGATATTATCTCATGGCAACGCTTCTGTAGAAAGTGGTTTCTCAATTAATAAGCAATTACTTGTTGAAAATTTGAAAGAGAGATCGCTTGTAGCACAAAGAGTTGTTTATGACAATATTATCTATGTTGGTGGTACAGAAAATATTATTATTAATGATAAAATGTTGAAGTATTGCCGTCAATCGAATAAAAAGTATAAGGAAGCACTTGAAGAAAACAAAAAAACTGAAGCCTTAAAAAATGATTGAAGAAATGAAAAACGAAAAATTGAAAATGAAATAAAAATGTTGAAAATGAAGATTCAAAGAATAAATAGTACCCTGATTAAAGAAAATGAGGACATTCAGAAAACAATTGAAAAGTTACAGCTCAATTTAGAATTTTAGTTGCATTCTTTTAATTTTCATTGATAGATCTCATATTGAAATGTGAAATGTTTGAGTTATTTTAATAAATTGGAAAGCCACAAGATTTCAATTCATCATCGATAATTAACCTACACTTCCCTTCCTAAATATTCCCATTGAAAAATTGAAATTTCCTTCAACAGCAGAAATAACTATTATAATTTTTTTAATTATAAGAAATTATGATCACTTTACTCAATGAATCTATATCTGCTTTACCGAAAATAATAAACTTTACCATAACTCCACATAATCGGGCCCAGTATCTGTTTGAACAGTGACAGTTTTTTCAACACATTCGTTACTGGTCATGGAAAACTTGAAAATCAGACCTGGAAAACATGGAAAAGTCAGGGAATTTAATTTGACGAAATTGGTGGGCACCCTGTTCTAGGATTCATTTTGGACTGAGCACATCAGGCCAACTAAATTTGAAACATTGAAACTGTCGCGCTCTTTTCTCAGTATGCGCCAACTCAGACATTGCACAAATATAAGCATCCTGAGATCATGTTATTTTTCTTTATTCCATTCTCATCTTAATTATGGCATTGTCGTTTGGCGAAACTCTTCTACAGTTTCTAGCGTTTTTCGACAACAAAAAAAAGCTATTAGGATTCTATGCAATGCAAAATATAGAGAAACCTGAAGACCACTCTTTAAAAATTCAAAAATCATGACTCTTCCTTCTATTTACATTTGGAATACTTTGATTGAAATTCACAAAAGAATTCCTTAATTGATAACACAATCAGACATTCACCAGGACAACACCAGAGGTGCAGATATCAGACATAGGCTCAGTAAATCCCAAAATAATTCACTGAATTTGAACGTCTTCAATATTCTTCCGGTAGAAGTCAGAAAATTAGGAACATTCGCTTTCAATAAAATAATAAAATTATTTTTGCTCAAAACCCCTTTCACTCACTTGAGGAATATGTGAAATGTGTAAATCAAGGTGTGAATATACTCCGGGAATTATAACTTTTTAAAAACTAAAATTATTTCAATAATTATAAGATTGATCGACTTATGCTTAAGTTCGTGTTTGTGATGTCCATTATGTCTGGAATAACATATTAATATATTCAATTTATTTTCTTTTAATTATTTACACATATTTTTACAAAAAACTTTTCACTATTATTTAAACTACTATTTTACCATTTTTCAAATTGTGACCTGTCATAAATGTATTTTGTGTACATAACATGATTAATAAAATATCTATCTATGTATCTATTTAAGCGTCCGTGGATACATTCATTTCAATATCGTACCTGAACGAGCAGGATATTTTAAAATAGCGACGAGGAACTTTATTGATCATTGCTGTGTTTTGGCTGATGGAATCGTGAAGGGTTCTAGCTGTCGGGCTGCAAATTGAGGGAAGATAATGAAGAATATCAATAACTCGGACGCAGAATAGACAGTCAAAGCCAATTTTTCATTTTGATCGTCCAAATCGTAAGGGGTTTTGACTAAGGGAATGCTATAGACAGAGATCTCTGTAATAGTTAACAGAAAGGATTTCGTCGGAAAATGTTCAGCGTCGACATATTTTCCATCGATTTGTTTTTGATTATTCTTGATTATCACTCGTACACTTCAGTATGAGTTAGATTAGCCATACCGAAAATAGAATCTCAAAAACATTGGTTCTGAATAAATAAACTGCCTTTTCCGTCGTAAGAAACGATTGATTGTCGAATCAGGATTGAAGGGCAGATGATATTGCATTAGTTCAATGTTTTGAGTACTAAAAAATCTGTATGGGACGTTGTCCTCATAGAGAATGAAAAAAGTTACTATTATCTATGTAAATACTTCTGGGGGCAAAAAGTCCAAAAGAAAATGACAAAATGCTACAATAGTTTGGTGATAGTATGTATTGAGAACGTACATGAAACATGAGCCAGCATTTACTCACAAGGCCAGGTAGTGAAACACCTGGGAACGAAGGCGTCTTTTTCTTCAATTATGTACATAAGTTAATAAAAACGGTTTTACCTATAACAAAACTCTTCATTCTAGCGAAAAATTATTTGACGTACTGACTGCCTTTTTATATGGTATAAAGTAGTTGGGCGCCAGTTTTCAAATATTACAAGACTTGTTGAGTGTGTCCAGTACTTGGCCTAAACAGATTATAGAGCGCGGCATTTACCATCTACTTCATTCAGGGGTACTTTTTTTCAAGTAGCAGCGTTTTCTACTGTAATAAGTTTTCAAAAGTAAGCAGTGGCTCAATGTGAGAACTCAGAAAAATAGTAAAGAAAGTAAGGACATTAACATACTATGTTTCCAGAATAAACATCATAATTAATAAAACATCGTCGCACGAAAAATGTTCACGAGAACCAACCAGTTTTAGTATGCAAACTGTTGAAAATGTCAAATTCCACAATGAAATCGTCAAATTATGTGTACGGTCTAAAGGAAACCAAAATCTGGGATATGCGGTCCACAACTAGCCGCTGTTGTCATGTTCTTGAAAAACGTGACATTCAGACCACAGTTTCCTGAAAAGTGGATAACCACTCCTCAAACAAGTCACCGGCAAATATTGGTACGATAATGACTGTTTTTATTTTTCGTGTTGATTTGTTCCGCAAGTAATCAGTAATTTATAGTTTCTCAGCCAACTGCTGTCAAAAACCACCGGTAGATATCTAGCAACACAACTTGCTACCACAATATTATTCCTATAAGGCTTTGTAATGTATACTTGAACCCAAATACATTTCGAGAATGTGGACCTTGGTTCGATTTTCAGAATGGACAAACAGCCTTGGGCATCGCTAATAAACTCGGTTACATAAGTGTTGTGGAAGAACTGAAAGTCGTCACAGAAACCAACATAACAACAACCACCACGGTGAACATTGAAGAAAAGTATAAAGTTGTTGCACCCGAAGCCATGCAGGAAACTTTTATGTCCGACTCCGAGGATGAAGGAGGTTTGTATTATTTTGTTTCCCTAACATATTCAGCTGGGAGTTGTATTGTTGTCTGTGTTGCTTCTAGATCAAACTTAACAAGTACAATAGTAACTTTTTAATGATGAGTTTTGTTTGTTTAGTTTTTGTTTACTCACATTTCCAATGCTCATAAAATGGACATGTTTTGTTGATGATGTTCATTTTGTGGACCTCAGTAAATTTACTGTAGATCATTCGATTTTTAAATTTGCTTGGATTTTGATGAAGGACGTCTCACATACATTTTATATGGAGTATTGACCCTGCATTTGACACAAGAAGAGTACCAAGATTGGATAACTCAGACAATATAATTATCTGGAGACATATACAATGAGATATCACATTGCTGGGGTTTTGAATCTCAAGTCAAAAGATATGGCTTATCTTTCTGTTTAGAATTCTTCGATTCCCAATATTATACTCCCAAAGAATTTCAGAATGCTATATTAAAAAAAGTCATCGATTTTTCGATATATAATTTTTTAGCAAATAGGATTGCAAATTGTAAATATATTCACATAGAAACACATGAATATTCATTTTGTATAAATGGCACTGAATACGGATTTTTGCTTAAGATATTGTCAAACTTGAAGAAATATTTTTCCTACTAGCTGTAATTTTATCAACAATTGAATTATATTCTCAACAATATATGTTAGAATGTATACAGATATATTACACATGTGTCATCACAATATCGAACAAAATAACGTGAAATTCCAATAGAAAATTCATTGAAAATAGTTGCTTCAAAATCTAGAACGCAAGACCAGAAAACTCAGTGTTCTGTCAGTGTTAGTGTCTAAGGAAACTTGAAATCTCTAGCCAAAACTGGCCTTCTGGTGCTTGATGAAAGTTATTTTATTCTACGGAATACTAATGTCGAATCAAAAATCCGTACATTTTTCGCTATTCTCTTTTCATTTTCGAGTAATTATGTTGCCAACTATTCTATTGATTTGCTCACTAGTACTAGCAATATTATCAATCATAAAAGTGATACTCATAAAATGGTCAATCGTCCCGGGATACATGAAATATGATAAGTGTTCTGGTAGATAAAAACGCAGTGATAGTTGTTTCACGCATTGTCATGGATAATAATCAGCAAAAATTCAATTAATTTGTTCAGTTGTGATCTTTGACCAGTTTCATTCTCTTCACTTTCATTCGTAAGTTAATTTTTATTAAAAAAAATCTCCCCACCACTTGAAATAGGAATTGTAATCAGTTCCAAGGTTCTGAGGTCAATTGAATCGTCAACTTACTGATTAACAAGTTTCATTGCGATCGTATTTCACCACCTCATATGGTCGTACAAAAAAAACGAAAAGTTCCTGATTATTGGGGTAGCGTGGAGTTAGAGGCGAGATGGATTTTATACTTTCCCTATACCTGATGACCATGATCCATGTAAGTATCTGAGGTTTGCCCCACAGGCTTTTTCCAATTTTCGAGGCATTTGAATTTATCGACAGTTTTTCAATATTCAGTATACATTCAACACTTCTTGTTTTATGGAAAAAAAAAACTAGTTGTGTGTATTTTGGAATTGGTTTTTTGGTCATCCGGTATGTGCAATAACGAGGCAATGATGCAGAAATTGTAGTTGATATTATTATGTGGTCCAGTAAAGATTAGAAAGTATAATTTCAACAACAACAAACAAACACCTTTATTTAGCCCCATAGCTAATTTGTACATAGAATTTCACATTACATTTTGAAACTTTGTCACCACCATCCAACCTAACAATATTATATATATGTTGTTTTCAATAAACGCTTGAAGGAAATTATGCTTTCTGTGTCTTTAATATTTTGATCCAGTCCATTATATTTACTTATCCCTTTGAAAAATATAGAGTTCTGACCTGCGGCTGATCTAACTCTTTGCAGTACAAAATTATCTCTTCCCCTTCTATTATATCCATGCAACTCTTCAAATGTTTGCAGAATATTTCGTAAATATTTTGGTGTCAGACCTTTTCTGATTTTATGAATGAAAACCAATACATTGAACTCCAAAAAATCATATACATTCATCCAATTTAAACTGGCTAGCATAAAATTAGTACTTGTATACCTATCATAACCCATTATCAATATCATTGCTCTATTTTGTAATTTCTGCAACCTATTTATATCCCCTTGGTTTGTAATGTACAAAATAGTACTGCAGTAATTAAAGTGTGGCAGTAGTATTATACACTAACTTACGTGTTATTGGTGTCAAATATCCACCGGCCCTTCCAAGAACCCCTATTTTTTTACCAATTTTTTTGCATATATAATCAACAAAGACATGAAATTTCAGATCACTGTCAATCATAATCCCCAAGTACTTTATTTCATCAACCAACTCAATGATTTCTCATTCAATTCAATTTGCAGGCGATTACTATAATACAGCTCTTTATATGCCCTTTTTCCAATAATCATTCCCTTCGTTTCAGATACATTCAATTTTAATTTATTAATTTCCATATAGTCTCCAACATTTTTAAATACACAATTAATATCATCTGCAAGATTTATAAGTGACTTGTCTGATAGGTATATTATAGTATCGTCCGCAAACAAATGAAATTTAGCACCTCTCATGATCAAAGATATATCATTGATATACAAAATAAACAGGAGTGGACCCAAAATACTGCCCTGTGGAATCCCTATAACAATCACTTGTTCATCTGATACATATCCTTCATATTTAATTTTTTGTCTTCTATCAAACAAATAATTCTCAATCCAGTCCGCTTCATTCTGTAATGAAATCTAAATTATTAGCTCTATATTCTGATATCCTGAGCGGTAAAATAGTTTATTGTAATGATGCAAAAGTTGAGATGACAACCAATAGTCTACATTCGAGCAATATCAGATGTAATTCAGTATGTATGGAAATATCTTGAACGTCAGTAATATCATTCTGATCTGAAAATATGGGTGAAATAGTCCAAGATCCCAGAGCAATCAGACATAACTTATTTTCACACGGATGAAACCTGAAGTTTTCAGTAGCATCTTGTGTGCCTTGAATACCTACGCGCTTTCTGGAACTTGCCGAGTGACACCTGGGCAGGTACCAGGTGAGAAAGGTAACTAAAAATAAGAATTATTTTACTTGAATTCACATGGCTGA
Organism: Zygogramma bicolorata; assembly: GCA_032362365.1. Classification (NCBI taxonomy): domain Eukaryota; kingdom Metazoa; phylum Arthropoda; class Insecta; order Coleoptera; family Chrysomelidae; genus Zygogramma; species Zygogramma bicolorata. Next base: position 5,744,905 of record JAVJAQ010001667.1, on the reverse strand, counting down.
TTTTTATATATGTCATGTAGAATATTATTTTAAAGTAATATCATAAGTGTCAGACACTTTTGATGGACCAGAGCTTTTATCAGACGCTCTTAAGCTACCCAAAAAATAAATGAACTTTACTTATTTTTACATGTCTGATTTTTTAATATGTTATTGAAGTATTTATTTAAAAGTTATAATCAATCATTAAGACAAATTAGAGTGACCAAACATCCCCTAAGACAAAAATTATTCGGTCAGAAGTATGAGGGCGAGAGTACTATGCATGCGCTTCAGAGTGAATGAGAAGTCCATAATAACTCGGTTTCCCTTCTCAAACTCACCATCTGTTTCAATCTACTGTGTATGTGCTGTTTGTGTGTAATATAACTTATAGTATACAGTATAGTCAGTGTTGTTTTTTAAGGCACAATTGTGCCAAAAGGGGCACTATGGTAAGCACTTTGAGAAATTGGTCGAAAACGGGCACAATTTTAAGATTCCGTATTTTCGTGGTTCCGTGGTCATTTTCACTTGTCTAAATTCTCACTTTTCATTTCATTTTCCTCAACAATCCTGTTTCCTGTTAGTATGAAATTTAAAAATTATGATTTCTATGCAATATATACATGATTTCTCAACGTTCAGATTGGTAAACATTAAAAAATGGAGCTTCATGTAGTATTTGATATGCAATTGATGGAATTCCGCAGGTTTCTGGGGCCAAAATTGCCTCTTTTGGAGCTTTGGACAAACCGTCTACTTTTTGCGAGGACAAACGCTAACTCGAATGTGACTCAAGTGTCAATTTTTCATATTTATAATATATTATTGAATATATTTATATTTTTACGATGCAGAAAAACTCAAAGTCGTCTCCACAATTTAATATTTGAAAGGTGTTCAGTACGGTGATTCAGTACATGTTTCGAACCTACATAGGTTCATCATCAGCTGAATTTACATTGAATTCTACAATAAAGGAAGAGTAATATAATATTATTTGATGAATGGAGTATAAAATTTACTCACATGGAGATGAAAAAAATAGCAAATTCACATGGTGAAGTTCAAAAGGACATAAAAAATTTGGTAGTGACAATTATGATTAATTTGATATTAGGGGAATTTGGGACATCCCTAACACCATAAATACATTAAAGATTGGGGGGCTTGGAGCCCTTATGCCCAATATGCAATATTAGAAAAATAACCTAACCCAACCAAATTTTTTATGTCCTTTTGAACTTCACCATGTGAATTTGCTATTTTTTTCATCTCCATGTAATTAAATTTTATACTTCATTTATCAACTAATATTATATTACTCTTCCTTTATTGTAGAATTCAATGTAAATTCAGCTGATGATGAACATATGTAGGTTCGAAACATGTACTGAATCACCGTACTGAACACCTTTCAAATATTAAATTGTGGAGACGACTTTGAGTTTTTCTGCATCGTAAAAATATAAATATATTCAATAATATATTATAAATATGAAAAATTGACACTTGAGTCACATTCGAGTTAGCGTTTGTCCTCGCAAAAAGTAGACGGTTTGTCCAAAGCTCCAAAAGAGGCAATTTTGGCCCCAGAAACCTGCGGAATTCCATCAATTGCATATCAAATACTACATGAAGCTCCATTTTTTAATGTTTACCAATCTGAACGTTGAGAAATCATGTATATATTGCATAGAAATCATAATTTTTTTATTTCATACTAACAGGAAACAGGATTGTTGAGGAAAATGAAATGAAAAGTGAGAATTTAGACGAGTGAAAATGACCACGGAATCACGAAAATACGGAATCTTAAAATTGTGCCCGCTTTCGACCAATTTCTCAAAGTGCTTACCATAGTGCCCCTTTTGGCACAATTGTGCCTTAAAAAACAACACTGACTATACTGTATACTATAAGTTATATTACACACAAACAGCACATACACAGTAGATTGAAACAGATGGTGAGTTTGAGAAGGGAAACCGAGTTATTATGGACGTCTCATTCACTCTGAAGCGCATGCATAGTACTCTCGCCCTCATACTTCTGGCTGAATAATTTTTGTCTTAGGAGATGTTTGGTCACTCTAATTTGTCTTACTGATTGAATATAACTTTTGAATAAATACTTCAATAACATATTAAAAAATCAGACATGTAAAAATAAGTAAAGTTCATTTATTTTTTGGGTAGCTTAAAAGCGTCTGATAAAAGCTCTGGTCCATCAAAAGTGTCTGACACTTATGATATTACTTTAAAATAATATTCTACATGACATATATAAAAATCAGCCATGTGAATTTAAGTAAAATAATTCTTATTTTTAGTTACCTTTCTCACCTGGTACCTGCCCAGGTGTCACTCGGCTAGTTCCACAAAGCGCGTAGGTATTCAAGGCACACGAGACGCTACTGAAAACTTCAGGTTTCATCCGTGTGAAAATAAGTTATGTCTGATTGCTCTGGGATCTTACTCTGAAAGCACAGACAGTGCTTTTTATGTATGCATATATTTAAAATTATCGAGGGCATTAGGTTATTGCTGTTCCTACAATAATATCCGTTTCATATCATATCAAGTTGATCCTGTATTATTCTTCTGGAAAAAGCATTTCAAATTAAATGTCTTGCCTAAAAAAATTCTAACATAACTATTACCAACTCCACTTGGGGGAGCTCTAAAAATTCGTTAGAGAGGATCATCTGTAATAAATTTGAGAATTTATTACGGAAATGATGTAAAACTGAAACATAAAAAACCCTGAAAGGATTAAAATTGAAAGAAAGTGCTCTGACAGTAGGACATATGTAGTCCTAGTATAAACAGTCATTTTGGTCCAATAATAAATTCAAAATGAAGATGTTGAAATTTGAATTGCCATCTGAGCTCAAGGGCATATCTAAGAAGGGTTGATGAGGGCAATTACTCTCTTCAAGAATGCAAACAAATGAAAAAAACGTGGAAATTGGCCCAAGCTAACATCCTAGATACGTCCTTGAGAGGTGCTCGAATCCACTTCCACCTCGGATCGTCAGGAACTTTTCAAAACTGTACGAAAAGGGGTTGAATAAATGAAGGGGTAACATCTAAGAGAAATTGGCGTGTGTGCCGCTAAGGGTGGTGGTTGGTTGCATGCAGGCGGAGTGGACGAGCCTCCCGTTTCTTATGGTCGACCGACGCATGCACAGCACGTCTACCTACCCTTCTACCAGGGACACATGACCTACACACGTAAGTCCCGTATCTGTCGTTTCGAATGTCTCATCTAATACCTACGACGGCTTATTAGTGCTCCTGTAAAAATGAAAAATATCACCATTGACAGATTTTCATCTGTCATTGACAGCTTATGATCTGCCATTGACAGCTTATAATCTGTCAATGGAGATATTTTATGTTTTTAGAGTGGCACTAAATCGCCGTCGTAAATACCCCCTTCAGTAGGTAGCTTCTTTCAGCTTGTGCCCTAACATGTGTTATTTTAACGTAGATGTAAATAGGTAACATTAAGTAATTTTTAGTTGTTTATTCATTATTGTTTATTTTAATATGATTTTCGGTACCGAAGTCTTCAGCTCACTTTGAATTTGTGGTACTTCTAAAAATGATAAAAGTCTTTTATCTTATGTATCTCATAGAATTCTGGCAATATTTCAGGTCTCAGTTCGAATCAAAAGAACGTTTCATAATAGATTGTTTCATGTGTGCTTTACTGCATTTATAAATTGGAACTATATTGTTCATTTGACAAATGCATGATATTTTCTTAATTTTCGATATAACCCATTAAAGTTTTGTGGCGAAACGGGTTGAGGCTCTAGATTCGAAGTAGACCACTATATAAGACGTGGGTTAGAAACCAGTCTCGGGCATTCGCTTTTTTTTTTTTCATTTTTGTTTTTATTCTCTCTTTATTTCTTATTGTTGTATTCGATGTAATACCATCAATTACAATTTTATAGAATTTTTCAAAGAAATAAGATTAATTACTAGTATTATGTTCAATACAAATATAAATATAATATCTATAGTTCTTCATTATCTATCGGGGTAAGATGATGATCGTTATGAACGTTGCATAATATACTATTATAGAGAGTTTTACAAGACTATTTGTGGATGATTTAAGAGGGTTTTATGTCAGTTCTTTTTCTTTAAACAGGGTCAAACATCTCCTCGGTACAATTTCCGCAAACACGAGTTGGTAGTTTTTCGAAAATGTGTCCTTTTTGCCATTTTTCATTACTTTCATAGTTTTTATGATTTACCAACTGGTTGAAAGGGGGGGCATTTGCAGGTCCCTACGGCCCCATTAGGGTTTTTCTCAATGACAACATTGCAAATCGATATGAAAAACCACCAACCACTAGCCAAATTTACTTCAAACATAAAAACATACGATCAGAATATTTTCTAATTCATATCTCAGTAGGGAGGCATTTCTTCAGTTTATGTTTATAGAAAAAGATCCCACTTCAACCTCAAGAATACGCAAATGAAATATCCACAAATAATTTTATCGAACATCCTGTATACTGTTAGTGAAATATGCATTCTTCCACTCTAATGATTTCATATGGTGCTTCGTCATAGAAGGCATCATGGATCTCTACTATGATGATGTATTACATGGAATAAAGTTAATTTTCGTACTGATAGAATTGAAAATTCAACTGTTTACTTCGAATATTATAAAGCTAGAGACACTGAAAAAAAAATAGCAAACCTTCCTGTACTGATATTTCAACATTGATATAAATCATAATATGACCCCTATTTCATAAGTTATACACATAGTTGAAAATAATTCAACGGAGATAAATTCTCTAGGTGTTTTCCAAAATTGTAGTCGTTCTCGTACGAATAATTCCAAAACAAACTGAATTTGCTGAAATTTGTATGAATGCTTCAGTTTATGACTATCTTATCAATGACTGAACAAAGATTCAACATGGATCTTGCAATCGCCAAGATAACACATGTTGTGTAGGTTCTTTACATGTTGATATTTATCCATCATAACAGTGCAAAATTTAGTGAGATACATAAAAACAGTTTTAAAAAAGTTGGAAATCATCAACTTCAGTGCCGGAAATATCGTGTTTCACTTTATATTTCATTTTCAGGTATATGTGTTTTTCTCATCGATTATTATTTTATTCATATCAGTATATTAAATACATGTTTTGAATTCATGAAAAATTAAATGTACCGACTCCAACTTCCCACGCATATTTCTTCGCATGTTTCCAAAAATCATCGCTAATTTTTAATGTGTATCCTAAATTTAGTGTTTGTTTCACGTCTGTTGGTATACTGACGTAACGTGAATCAATTTTCATGTATTAACTCTTTATCGCTTTATTTACATTGAACGGTTATTGAAATATTTTTATCAGGAGATGGTGTTCATTAATGTCTTATCAGGTTACAATCATTATCAATACCAAGTACGTTTTCTCAAACTTATATAAGCGTTTTTCAATCGAACGGCGATAGAAATATTCAATTTGTGCGTATGTCCAGGTGAAGATCCACTTCTGGGTGATCAACAGCAGTACAAGTACATGACCGTAGACGATATGAAGTCCTTAGCTGACGATTCAATGCGACTAGATGTTACGAACGACGAGAAGAGCGAATACAACAGAAATTCTATTGGTGAGTGTTGGACATCAGCTTTTCAATTAGGTGGGAAAACGAAGTGCAATTCTCATTATCCGAGGCCACCGAAATTATCAATTCTGTTAGATAAGTCATCTTCCTCCTAGTCATTGAAAACAGAAAACTCACTGGGAAGAGTTCAGTCATTATTTAATAGTTAAAGTTTAGCTCGTTGTTTTCGAGATGACTTTGGATTTTTTGTAGCAAGATGCTTCTTCATAAGTTCCACAATGATTTTGTTATCTTTAATAAAATTATAGAATAATATTAATAATAAAAATAATAATTTACTACACCTAACTGATATTTTGGCACTCGACGCGCGTTTCGCTAACAAGGTTAGCATCTCCAGGAGAAGAAAATTGATACTAAATTTGAAGACTAGGGTTAGTTGTTTATATACCTAAAGTTTTCAGGTCCGATATGGACTTTGTTTGTTACTGCTACTTATTTTAATTAATTTCTCGATAATGAACTGATGCAGTCACTACCTGCAGTTTTTTGGTCTGTCATCTGTTATTATCGATTATTCTGATTACTTCCTCAACATTAGATTGAAAAGCGGACTGAAAGGGTTAGCTCCCCTGTGACCATTCATGCTGTTTTTACATTTTGCTATTTCTAGACTCTCACATGCTTCCAGTAGTCTTGTGTCATGCACATGCTTAAACAGTTTAAGATTGCTCTCACCAATTTTGTGGTCATTGTCTAGAGCGTGTTGGGCGACAATGGTTTTTCTACACTAACGTATTTAATGTGTGCAAAATGGTCCTTGAAACAGGTTTTAATAGCTCGTCAGCTCTGGTCGATGTATTTGTTGTTGCAATGTTAACATTTGATTTCGCAAATTCTCGACTTTTCTAAGTTATTTTTTGTGTTACCAAGAAGCTGGTGTAATTTGTAAGAAATTTTATATGCAACTTTCATATTCACTTTATCGAATATCTGTTGCAGTCCTCTAGTATATTGAGGTTCATATGGGATTACTATAAACTTTTAGTGGAGAAATTAATTAGAATAAGTAGCAATAACAAACAAAGTCCATATCGAACCGGAAAACTTCAGGTATATAAATCAATTGTGCATTAGTTATGGATTATCGGTTATAATTGCATAAAAATTACCGATAATTTTGCAAGAAAGCGTGATATCTAAAAAATTGCAAAAAATTGCATATTTTGGCCAATATTTACAAAATATGAAAATAACCGAATGCAATTTGTATAAGATATCACGCTTGAATGCAAAATTATCTGGTCATTTTTATGCACGAATGTATTTCATTGGAAAATTTCACGAATAAAGAAATTCTCAAGGAAATGTTATTTTTTGTTCATTTATACTTTCTTCTATAGATTGTATGAAGCACTCACCAAAACGCGAAATGTTTTTCTATTTTTTAAGTCTATCTGACATTTCTTTGTGTTGTCTACTGACGTCTAGCGATACGGTTTCAAATCTGTTGTTATGGTGACTTGATACAATGCAATTGCCGCTGTAAGTTTTCGATAATTGCATTGCTTTTATGGGACATTTTATAGATGAGGGAAATATTCCATTAGAATTTGGTTATTCATTCACTCAAATCTCCTGAAGTATCAAAGTCTAAAATTTTTCCTACAAATAACTCCTCTGAATTATCTTGATTGCAATAATTAATCTTTCAAATTGCTTAAAAATGAAATTATAATTGTTTTTGAATACTTCTTAGGTTCATTCAATATTCAGAGTGCGTTTTTTCAAAACAAACCCCTGAAACATCATATAAAATAACATGAGGTTATTCGAATAGTTGAGAGTTATTCGAATAGTTGAGAGTTATGTTTAATTTTTTTGTAAACTTTGTTGAAACATAAATGAGTATAAAATCAGTGAACAACTTGAAACATGGACATTGTTATTTTCAGCTCCTTCTAATATCAGTAATGAGCTCATTATCACTCCTCACCATGTGAAAGATTATTATGCAACAAACACCTATTCAACTCCAGATAATGTGGACATCAACAGACAACCAATTACAGCTGGGTAAGTGAATACCTGTTTTTTAGATATTTGTTTATGTTGAGTTGAAAAATATGTGCTTTGTCCCTAAACATACATTTTCGATAATAACTGAAGCTTTCTGAAACAAAATGCATTTTCCCTGTTTTTTACATGTGTGATGTCTCATAACAATTATTTCATATTTTTAAGTCAACTATTATTACTCAATATGGTGTAAGATAAATGTTGTAAATAGGATCGATAAACGGAATTAGTTTGCTTTTGCCCTACCTATTCGATTTTATGATTGCTGAAACATAGTGAGTCAACATTATAATGCTAGTTACTGAAGTAGAAAGGATTCATCATTTCTCTCCAAACTATTTTTTGTTACTCAGGCAAGCCAAACAAATTATTGGACTATCTTCATAAACTCAAAAATAGTTCAAATATTATTGAAAATAATACTATGAAAGCTAGATTTTTACTGAAAAAAGGCGATTTATCATGGTTGTTTCATAAGATATAACTGAACTCCAGATGGGTTGAAGGCATATCAGTCAGAAATGGGGTTTAGACCCAAGTTGAAACATAATACGTGTGCTATTCTCATTTCAGCAGTTCTCGAAGCAATTTCATTTTCGACCACTTTTTATTCTGTTTGTATTGTTTTTTCTTTCATTTATATTCATAACTTTTCATACGTTTGATTGATTCTTGTGTCAATAAGACCAAGCACACGGCTTAAATATCTACCAAAGGAAATATTGACGAATAAAATGAAATTATTGTTGCAAATCTGAATATAATTTTCATTCATAAATGCAACAAAATATATAAATTATCTATATTTTCAAAAATACATTTTTTTACATTTCCACTAACTTTTACAAACTTTCTGAGAAAACAATAATCAATTGCCTATGGTACAGACTTTTGGCAAGGAACTATAGTTTTGTTTGAACGTCATCATTTTGTGGTGGATCAATATTTGTTTCGTAGTTTTCTGGGTTTGTAACCTCTCACAATCTGAAAAAAAAATTAATATTGGAATCTATACGAGTGTAGAAGGGCAGATTTTCAATCTTCCCCGAAAAGTTGCTGCGTCTATTGAAAAACAGTTCTTTCTGGATAGAACAAGTCCAATTAATCAGCAACTCCTCGTATGACTCAAATTTTGCCTATCAAAAAAAAATAAGGACTGGTATAGTTATATTGATGAATGGAATAGGTACTTTTGTACACAAACCTGCCGTAATAATATTGTTAATCATTTTGGATATGCAGTGGGGTAACAAAAGGAACATCAATACATGACTATTTTTCATTTTCTTCTATATACAAGGTGTTTGGTAGCTGGGTGCAAACCTTTAAGGGGGTGATACACTAGCCATGTAGAACATATTCATACAAACATTTTTATTTTCTAGCGCGTTTTTTATTTTTAAGGGAACTTTTACGATTTTTAGTACAAAAACCCAAAATTGGTCCATTGAATGCTAATAACTTCTAATCTTAACAGAAATGTCCGTTTTTTTTCATTTATTTCAGTAATCTAAAGTAGTTTGAAGCACCATTGTATCCAAAAAAGTTATGTACAGAGCATTCAAACTTTACAAAAAAAGAAAGAAAATAAAAAATCTGACCTTTGATGCCAATTAAAAAAATTAATAAAATACATACAGGTGTTCGGACACTTTTAAAAACATGCGTAGTTATTGCTTTCTCGTTTGAGGTATCATTTATCTAGCTAAGTCCTAAAATTTTTTTATTGGGGTACCTGAACCAGTTAAAGGTCGTAAATATGGATTTTTTTGGAATTAAAGAAAAAATTATTTTGTTCTGTAAAAATTTATTGTCGGTGTTCTAAATGTCCTCCACCATTGCGTATACACTTTCTACAACGATTTCGTACTTCAGTTGTGGTTACTTTCATTTGCATTTCCTGTTTCATGATTTCAATCGCTGCCTCTATTCGCTGAAGTAATTCTTCTCTCGTGGTGATTTCTGTTTTGTATACGAGTTCTTTCGCCCGACCCCATACAAATAAATCCAACGGAGTCAGGTCGGGCGATCTGGCAGGCCAGGGGATGGGTCCGTCTCTCCCGATCCAGTTGCCAGGAAAACAGCGGTTCAGGTGTTCGCGGACGCTTACAGCCCAATGTGCTGGGCATCCATCTTGCTGAAATGTGATCGGCCTGTTCATGTCCAATATTGGCACTTCGGCATCATAGAGTAACATTGGCAAGTCGTTTATCATGAATTCGAGGTGATTTTGTCCATTCAAATTGTCAGGCAAAATGTGTGGGCTGAGGTCATCGGACGCACATTGGTTGGTGCACACATTTTGCCTGACAATTTGAATGGACAAAATTACCTCGAATTCATGATAAGTTCCATTAAAAATCAAAAACGCGCTAGAAAATAAAAATGTTTGTATGGATATGTTATACATAGGCTAGTGTATCACCCCCTTAAAGGTTTGCACCCAGCTGCCAAACACCCTGTATTTCAAATTTGAAACTTCTGTATTTGGTTATTTCCTTTTCAACAATCTCTATTCCTGTTTTCTGTTATGTGAATGATTCCAATTGCCCTTTGGGCATTTTTTTTCAACCAAAACCCAAGTTACCTTCTGACCTATGCTAAGTAGTTAGTGTGTATGTATTTAAGCTTATGCAGAGGAGCTTGGACAAGACTAGAATACTCGTTGACTCAATTGGGCCCCAAAAGCCACGGGACCGGTCTGTGCAGAGAAAGGTACTTGTTAACTGGTGCCGTTTTTGTACCAGAAACATATGCACTGAATGACGCACCGAATTAACACGTGTGTGTGATGTTCATCTCCACCTTTCCTTGTCGTTGATATTGTAAAAATGTGGTATTGTACATTTTCCATTTATGGTGGTATAACATGCAACATGCACCCGAGTAGTAAATATGTATATAGATCGTTGGTAATAATGCACTAAAAATTGACATTTACAATTGTAATTAGGATATTCATTCCAGGGTATATTCAGGGAAACCTCGAATTTTTTCCGGTGTGGTTGACATTGTTCCTTGCTGATTGGTATTGATTGGAATTTCCATTGTCTATGTATAGTCCAATCAAATAAACTTTTTTCGTAAAATTGTCGCCTACCGAAAAGTAGCTGTAGATTCCGGCAGGCACAGGTGTCCTTATTATCCCCTAAATTTTGCGCCAGATTCTGTCCGTGCGTTTAGCAACAATTAGCGGTTGAATGCCGGAAATAATTTTTTTTTTGTTTTTGCTTATATAATGAAAACTATTGGTCGGATCGAATAAAAGTTGGATTGAAATTTATAGATAATTGAAAAATCTATTGATTAGCGTTGGTCCGATGTCAATATTCTGATTTGTTGCTTAACTACTGCGCTCGGAATGAAAAAAGGAGTGTTTTCTATTATTCTATTAAAAAATGTTGAAATGCATTTGGGGGTTGCAACTATAAATTTGAGAAGCTTTCAACTGGTAGAAACAACAGTTTCAATTTGGTTGAAAAACAATTGGCAGGTTAGCAACAATCTAATTTGTTACTAAAAAAAGTGTCCCACTAGATTGTTATTTCTTGCCCTACGGATAATCGTAGAGCGATGAACGAAACGGTTTTGGATAGTCAAAGAGTTGAACTACCAACCATCACTTTTGGAAAATCGATTTTTGCAATGTGATACCTTCGAAAATGGCGTCAAAAAAACAACGTTATCCAAACTAAAAAACAATGAAGAAAAAATGATCGTATTGAAATGCCACAAAATGCATTGAAAAGCTACGATTTCTTTACGAATTTTGCCAACCTGACTCTTGTGCCAAGATAATTACGAGCCGAGATAACACTTTTTTTATTCAATATCGCGTCCCTTTGTTTATTTATATGATGCAACGAGACCTTGACGACTGCACAGAGAAAGAGTCATATTATCCATAGAAATCAGCAGAATTTGTTTTCCACAATTATTTATCTTATTTATTGATGGAAGCAGTGGCCAACGCTAATCGATAGATTTTTTAATTATCTACAACTTTCAATTGAACTGTTTTTCGATCCGGCCAATAGTTTTTATTATATATGCAAAAAAATAATGATTTCCGGCATTTAACCGTTAATTGTTGCTAAACGCATGGACACAATCTGGCGCAAACTTTAGGGGATAATAAGGACACATGTGTCTGCCGGAATCCAAAGCTACTTTTCGTGTAGGCGAAAATCGTCACTATGGGCTCTTGAACAGTTTGATTTGATTGGATTAGTACCTAATTTACTCTATTGAGACCCGAAGATAGAAAGGTTCTGAAATAAAACAATAAAATACGAATAATTTCTTCACTTCTAATATGTTTGTACGCCTTTTCCTAATAATGCAATAATTATTATTATATTAATTTGAAAATTAAAAATCAAAAGTTATTCGAAAAACAACAATGCAGAAGGCACTTAAATCTAAACAAAAAAATTTGAATGCATTCTGGCTATATAATGAAATTCAGAATTTTATAAATATAAAGTTTTGAAAAAAAATGTTTCAACAGTAAATTATACAGACAACGGTTACTCCAACCAATATCACTCGGAAACCTCGAATGTTATTTCAATATCGAAGTAACGATTGAAATGTCATTTGTGGAAAATGTAGAGATTCTGTCGATGTATTTGAGTTGATATGCTTTCCTCGGTACTTTCTCACAGACTTCTACAATGTCAAATGAAATGATTCGAAATATTATTACACTTTATGATAGAGCAATTTTTCGCATGAATATTCTTTCAGTTGGTTATTTGAAATTATTGAATTTGATGAGCATCATTTTATACATTCATTCCACCATATTGAATACCTGTTACATTATCGAAAGAAGAACACAAATTCTGCTATTTTTCGTCCATCACAAATGTAATGTAAATTTATGGTGATCATATTATATGGAACGCAATTGTTGTTGTTGCTTTAGCAAACAATTTGTAATGCCGCAAAAATTAACATCATTTTTTTGTTTGCTGTTTATGTTGCAACAGTATACCAAGTTGGAAGAAGTAAGTTTTATGTACAGTGTAACATAGTGTAGATTGCTTGATAATAAACTTGGTCTGGGCCGTGTGCTGTTTACAGTTTTCCTAACAATTTTACTTTACCGTGAATTTCAAAAATTCTTCTGCTAATGCAAACCTGCATAATATTTAACTTCTGGTATTTACATTTTCTTCAAAATCATTGAAATCATCAATGAGAGTTGATAACACATCCGAAATTCGCTATATCAGTTCTTACTGCACACATTAATATTATTTATATGTTTCATACAGGGTGTCCCAATGGTGTGTATTTGTCTGACATATTGTTAATGCGAAAGGATATTAAAAAGTTTCGAATGAAGATATATAACACCAGGATGGTTACATTCTAAAATCCGTTTCAGATGTATAGGGTATTGCATTTTTCCGTGAGAGCAAATGATATAATTTTTTTAATTGGACCACTTTGTTTTTATGTCAATACAATGATCCCAAAGTTCCCTACTCGGAGCTGAATATTTTTCTGTCGCAATACGTTTTCAAGTCATAATTTCGTTTGTAAAATTCAGAAGTTATTGATTTGTTTTATCAAAGATCCGAAGGTTATTGGTTGAGATGGCTCAGAGAACACCAAAATATCATGATTTTCGTCAAGTTCAGTTGAAGTTCATGCGATTTTTTTCAGGCGGAACACCTTTTATATTAGCCTGTCTTCGCATACAGTGATATCAACATCTTATATGTTATTCCTAGGCGTTCTTTCATGATATGCATTTTTCGAAGTTACGAAATAAATGAAAATGTTCAATATTTTAAATTGAAAATTTAAGAATCGACAATAGTCACATTCATATTTCATATTCAAAATGTCTGCCACCTTGTTCTGTACAATTTCTGAACCTCTTCAGAAAGTTCGTTCTCACGCGGCTCGGATGAAAAGATATAATTCATTGGAATGCCTCACGAATTCTTCATTTAATATCCTCCTGTGTAGTAGCGGCCGTACGGTCAACCTCCAATTTTACTGTTACCCATAAATAAAAATCCATTGTCTTCAGGCTCAGCGATTTTGGCGGCCAAAGAATAGGTTCTTCTCGTCCAATCCACTTATCTGGAAACATTTCATTCAACTCCCCACGTATTTCCCTAGGAAATATGCTGGTTCCCCATCTAACTGAAGCCACATTTCATATTTGATCTGATTGGGTAGATACTCTTTTAACCTAGAGAAGCCTTCCCTAAGGATTTGGAGAAATTCTTGTCCAATAAATTTCCTTTCGACAAAAAATAGTCCGAGAATGTAATCATCCACAATACAATTCATTAGACTCCATACATGTTTCTGATCGTTAACACTCACTATATGCAAATTTTCGGTACTAATAGTGGTTGGGTCTATCGACAAATTCACTCTTGTGGTAGGCACTTTCGTCAGTGAACACGGTGTTCCTTAGGGATCCTTCATTCTAAGTCTCTTAGAAAATCTACTTTCATAAACCCCAGGTGTGGTTTCACGTGGTAAGGGTGAAATTAGTTATTTTTCAAACTTCCGGCAACTAAAGATTTCGATATCTCTAAATATCTGCTTACAAACAAATCAGGATTTTTTACCATTGTTAACAAACAATCATTACTGTTTCAGGACGACTCCTTTTAAACGATGAGATTGTATTCTTTGGTGTAAAAATTGAAACTCTTTGTAGAGATCAATTACCCTAACCCCAAACTGATATTATTTACGCCCTATTTGATTTCTGCAAAAAGTTTCAACGACTCTTTTTTTTCGTATTGAATATGGTCTGTTCTCTCAAATTGTTCCTTTAATAATTCAAAACATTTCACCTGTGGATGCCGTCTTTCAGGATATTTTGTCGCATACAAACGGGAAGCCAAAAAACAATTTCTTCACCTGCACCCAAATTATACACAATTTCATTTCCTTCATCTGAAACTCAGGTTGAAATGTTTTTTATATCTTTTCGCATTATCGATAGATCGAGCAAATATACACTAATGGGACACCCTGTATATTTATTCAGATATAAAGGTTAGAACACATTGCGAGGGTTATTTCATTACCAAATTTATATTCAAGGAAATCTTTTTTGGTTTTCTTCTCCGAATCAAAAAATAGAAATTACAACTTTTATGAGAGAAGTAAAATTTTAAATAAAAATACTCTCTCTTCTCTCTATTTTGCTTTTTGTAGATATTTTCTATTTTTTCTACCTATTTGATTCAATTTTCATATGCTTCATATACAAATTGAGTAAAAAAAAGCGGTTTTTATGTAACTCAGTGCCTGTCATGCCATATAGGCAGGGAGTTGCTGTTTCAGATAGACTCTTTCTTCCTTTTTGTGAATGAACCTAACGTCTTTGAATGATATACACGTATCGTATCAACAGAGAGTATTTGTTTTTTTTTTAATTTCACTCCTTTCATAGAAGTTGAATTTCTAATTTTTTTCAGTCGGAGAAGAAGAAAGCCAAAAGATGATTCATTGAACTTCAATCTGTGCAAAAATATGCCCAAGTTTCTAACTTTCATAATTGAATAGTATACTTGTAGAATTTTTATGAAAAGGATGAAGTTTGAGGAACGATATTTTTTCTTTTTCTTCTCCGAATAAAAAAAGGTTCGGAGTAGAAAAAGCCGAAAAAACTGTTCCTCAGGAAGTGAAATGTTTCTCATGCATTTTGAAACTTGTTGAAAATTTCTCAGTTTGACGAAGTAGATTTTTTTTTATAAATGAATAGCAAATATTAAAATTTATCGAAAGACTTGAACACTCATCAACCGGGTTGGAAATAATTAAATCTCTAAAACTTTTGTTATATGATGAATTGTGATATGGCCCTTGAGAGAAAATTCTTGATTTTTTTCACCACCATGAAAACATTTATGTGGAAGTTATTTCACAGAGACACTCGCCGTCGCTTTATAACATAATTCTCTTTCTCGTTAGTTTCTTGGTGTCGTTCATTGTCGACGCAAGGGGAGGAGCTATGAGAGGATGCCGTCATTCGGGCGTGAGAGTCATCGTCCCACCTCGGTGTGCGTCGAGCCCGACTAGAATCACTTGTCGATACGTCAGACCTCAAAGAACCCCTCATCCACCTCCTCTCATGGAAGGCGAAGCATTGGCCAGCAGGCTTCTGGAACTCGGGCCTGTCGGCAGCAAATTTTTGGGGTAAGATAGGATCATAGAACACATAAGCACATTTAGAAATGCAGCAGTCGCCTTCCCGCCTGAGATTTGAAAGTTTATAGGGTCAACAACCACCAAAGGTGCTGATAGCGCTTATTTTGTTCCAGTTGGCATAACACCTTATGATGGTATTGATTGACTTTCGATCTGACTTTTTGAAATTTTGAATAGAATAGCTTTCCAATTTATTTCAACAAAAAACTCTTCTCTGAGTTATGAGCTATTTTTTATTCAATAATAGATGAAGACCATGTTTTTGTAAAAAATACACGGAAAAGTCATCTTTTATTCCAAGAACAACCCAGTGATTTTCTATACTTGTATCGAGTGGGTCAAACCAACAAACTATAAAAATCTTTCCAGAATCAAATTTTCAACCCATATTTTGTGTTTCTTCGGAATTCACGCTGTCACTATTGGAAGAAGACTTACATGATGCTCTCATTTTTCCTAAAATTTTAGGTAAGTTACAGAGAATAATGTATTCTTTTGAACTGCGTCGTATAATGTAAGTCTTTAGGATATGTAACATGTATTCCGAAGAAAACTGCATCGCGCACAAGAGATGTGTTGTAATTGGAGGCGAGATAAATTTTTATTATTGGTTGGTATCGAATAATTCAAGTAAGGAAAATCCGTCATAACCTCTTCGATAAAACAGTATTCTGCATTTGTAGTTGCTACAGTTTTCTCTAATCTACCCAATGTTGTTGAATAGTTGGGGGCAACAGCCGTCACAGGATTGTGGCGAGATATAAATATGCTGTTGCCTATCTAATCTCGTTTCTGTAATCTTTGGATAGACTGATTGTTCGAAGAATCGACCAATATTGATGAGTTTTACAGACCCGTCATCATCGAAGTGCCTCACTTTGCTTCTCTGAGGGGAAAACAGCGTGAAATAATCGTATTGAGATCTGACAACGGCGAGACTTGGAAAGAACACACTCTGGAGGCCAACGAGGAAGCGATACAAGACGTGTTGAATCACAGTTTTGATGGTGAAGGTAATAAGTGCTACAGCGTTGTCTAACATAGCTCTGCATCTGATAAATGGCTTAGGCGCGGAGGCGTGGTGAGGAACAAGCGGCCACTTCAAACCATGGATAATGAACACATGATTAATTCCATATGATGCAATGTAATCGTCTAAATTAATCTGTCAATGATATCACAGGGGGACATATCTTTATCGACCTGAAATGGCTTGAAGCTATCAAAAATCTTTATGGGGTACTTTTATAAATGACTAAGGAAGAAGTTTCATGCTGACGTAACGATTATTGACGGAGGAATTGACTATATAGGGTTGGGGGATCGATCTCTCCCAGTGAAATGCGGAATTACCAAGGAGTGGATCTCAACATACAAAATTTAAAGGAAAAAATCGTTTCCACCCATTTGTTCCTTCCACGCTTTTTTAGTCTTGTGATTCACGGCTCAAATTTATAGTTTGATTATCATAACTATTAGGTCCTTCCGGTCAGTTATACATAAAGGAATTCTTTTTTTGCTTTTGTCTTCTACGAATCTGAAAATATGAATTACAACTTCTATGAAAGAAGTGAAATAAATAAAATTATAAACACTCTCTGTTGATAGGTAGGTGTATATCATTCAAAGACGATTAATTCATTCAGAAAAAAGAAAAAAAAGTCCCTCTGAAACAGGTACTCCCCTGCCTATGTGGAACGACGGGCACTCTGGGTTACATAGAAATCTCTTTTTTTGCTATTTACTATATGAAATTGAATCAAATAAATAGCATACATAGGATGTATCGACGCATAGCAAAATGGAGAGCTATTTGTAGAAAAAATCTCACTCGCTAGGATAATATTCGAATCCAGCCCAGATCATTTATAGATTCTCTAATGAACTGTGGTTCAAGTGAACCCAGTTCAGTTTCCAAGAAGCAAAAGATTCTATCGGCTTACACTTAGCAACTGAACCAATTCAACTTGAACCACAGTTCCTTGGCGAATCAACAATTGTTCCATAAATGTATTGATCATTCTGAAAATCTTTTCATGCAGGATGTTTCCTGGAAACCATAATTGATCAGAGAATGGAAAATCAACTGAAGTTGGATAACTTTTTTTATATATGAATGTAACCTTGTCAGCTTTTATATTGCACAATTATCTTGCAAACCTCGTAAATGACTTCCATATTGGGAAACAACAAACTTAGGGCGGGTAATTTACGATCTGATTAACAATCCGTTAAAATATTCGGTGCTGAGAATAGACACCACATACTTTCAATCGCTAGATTGAAGGCACAGCCTTCGTAAAGTACCCACCCTTAACAAATGAAAGGTGCTCGTTTTTTTTACGTACTGTTTAGAATGGTTCATACAAAAAATCACTGTGATGGGAGAATTTAAGAAAAAACTTCGGTTGATGGTCCGTTCAATATTTGAACATCTCTTGTTTTTTCCATATCTCTGGACGACTCCATGAGCCTGTTTCATGAAAGTACAAGTCTTGTAACTGCAAGAGAAACACAAAGGAACGCGTTGCTAAATAAATGTTTTTTACTCGTTTTTTACCTGTACCTACATTGTGTTTCTCTTGTAGCTACAAGACTTGTACTTTAGTTAAACAGGCCCCTGAGGTCGATAGTGACCGCGAGTATGGTAATCCAATAATATGATTTGACGTGGCTTCTTTTCCGATCAAGGAAAATCTACAACACTAATATAAATTGCGCTCAAGATGGAATTTGGAATGCTAGCATATTATTTAATGTAGAAAATAACTCTGTAATATAAAGGACCGCAGAAGTTCCGTAATGAATTAATTAACAACTCAGTAATCCTACAAACAATAGGGAAATGTAAATCCTACTGGAAATTTCAAAAATTGTCTTCTTTGAAGTATCACCCCAAAAGTCTCTACTTGGAAGTAGAGTATTTAGTCTTCACTTGTATTAGAGAAGGATGCTTGTACTCCAGTCTATGACGGTAAAAAAAGTGTAAACTGTGTATTTATCCCATACAGCACCGATTCGTATGAAAATTTGGATAAAAGTTCTACTTACCCTCTATTTCAAAATCTACCCTGTGCCGAGGGTTGCTTTTTTGGAGGGGGGATAAAAACCACCCCTATTCGAAAAAAAATATCTAAATTTTAAATTGGAGCATGTGATAAATTGAAATCATATTTATATCAGTAAAATCAATCAATTGATAATTTTTAATATAATTTATGGTTCAGTAATCAGTGTCAGCCCTTAACACCCCCCCCCTTATGACAAAATATCATCGGAAATAATAATTTACATGCTATGCAGTTATTCAACTCATTATCTATTTGCATTTAATTTGAGATTTAGCTTCTATCTACTTCAAAGTTGAGGTTGTCCCTGGGGTTGATTTTTATTCATCAGAGGTGAAAACTACCCCCATTAAAAAAAAATTACAAAATACTAGTTTTGAGCGTGCAGTCATCTGTAAATACGTTGAATTAACCTTGATAGACAATTTATGATCTATTAAACAGTTTCGACCCCTAATAAAACTGGCTAATTAGAAGAATAACCTTCAATTTTGTACTTTAGAAAATTTTGCATGTGATCAATACTTTTCGAGTTATTTCCAAGTAATGGTGATTTTTCGCTGAATTACGTTTATGATTTTTTCTCTTCAATCTCGTTTTTTTCCAAAACTACGTACTTTCAATTGATAAAAAACTCAAAACTCATTATGAGAACATCAGTGAAGTGAATTATGGAGTAACAACGATTTTTTTCAAAGGGGGGGAAGAGAGGATGAGTTATTCACAATTTTTTTTCAACGAAAAAAGAGGATTCAACATTATTTCCTTCATACCTCGGTAAGTTATAATGCTAGAACTTTATAAATAACAAGAATGAAGGAATTTTGAATGACTTCGAAAAAGGTCCAATGAGTTTTTCCCGAAAAATGCATTGGTTTTTGGTTATTGTACGTAGAAACTTTCCATTTTGTCGTTTGAAAATTCCAATCAACATTCAACAAGCAATCATTCAGTTTGTTGTGGGTTTGCATACATCACAAATGAACGATCGCCTTTGTTTTTTCAAAAGCTATAATTTTGCTCTCTGTAGGTTTTTCGATTAGATACATATTTTTCCAGTTATTCGCGAAAAAGGATCTGAAAACGTGTTTTTTTGCCTGAAAACCGACAATTTCATTCGCGAATAAGTCGAAAAGTATTGTTTTTCAGAAGAAACTTCATTGAACAAAAAGTGCTTAGAATTAGTCAATCTGATGATTTCCGCACTTATTTCCAATAAATTTTTTTTCACCCCGAAGAAGGGATGGCATCCACCCCCAGGGAGAAAGCAACCCTCGGCACAGGGTAGATTTTGAAAAAGAGGTTATGTAGATCCTGAATCCAAATTTTCATGCGAATCGGTGCTGTATGGGATAAATACACGGGAAAATGGTCATAGACTGGACTATTGGGTAAAAATATGTTTTTCATCTCTTCGATCGTTCATTAATCCATAAGGCGTAACTTCCATCCAGTTTCAGTACTCAGACACGCAGAGCTATGAACGGCAACTTGTATCTGTATTACGTGTGACTTTTTTTTTTTACATAATCTCCGTTTTCCAGAACTGAGCCAAATCGAAGATCTTCATACGAATCGCATAACCAGAATTTTGACGAACGACTTTCCGCATTACTTCGCAGTCGTTTCACGTATCAGGCAAGAGGTGCATGCCATCGGTCCCGACGGGGGCACTGTCTCTAGCGCTGCCGTTCCTCTGGTGCAAGCGGTGTTCCCGCCGAACGCGCTCACGAAAAAGATTCGTGTCGGTCTTCAAGTGAGTATGGTGCAAAATATTATATATGGTATTGAGAAAAATGTCCAATTGAAGGTCTAAAGGATCCCTCACGCCAAAGCGAAAATAATCGCAAAGCGAAAAGTTGCTTTCCTATTTACACGACGACTAGTGGGGGTATGCAGACCGAGGAGAAGTTTCGCCATTTCCTGCATCGTTTTTTTTTCGCCACAACCTCAGTTCGCTTCTGATCGCGTTTTAATTCGCTTTGCTTTCAATTCACTCCCTGTTGTCTTTGTTTCTTGATCACAATTCAATTAAAATTTTGCGATTAGTTCCACCGATTATCTCAATGTGGCTGAACACTTTTTCCAGACTGGTACTTACAACTTCAACCTTTTTTTGTTTAAATAACCTCAGGAATTTTCTGAGAACAACATACTTTGATGAGAAATATATTGACCGCTTGGTACCGGTAGGAATAATGCAGTTTGCCAAACCGTAACTTCTTGTGCTAGTTTGAAAATACTTGAAAGGAGCATGCACCAAATATCAACCGTTCTATTTTTATTGATAACAGTAAGACCTCGACTTGTGGATAGTAACAATTGATTTCGGCTGATTCCACTGAAAGCTGAAGATAACTCCTACCCTATTTTTTATATAGTCAATAATCAAATCTAAAAGCTCGTCAAAAGTTTCGCTAGTCATTCGAGAATAGAATAGTTTTTCATCTTGGCGAAGCTGTGGCATCAAGGTATGATATTTTCCATGTTGTCTTCTTTCCAAATTGATTTCATGCACCAACTTTTTTTTCTGAAAGTATTCGTGAAATACTTTCTACCGGCGATTTCAACAATAATAATGTATGGAATGGTTTGGTATAGAAAAAGATTGTATTTATCTTAACAGGAAAATAGTATTTTCTTTTTTCTTGTTCTTTTAATGAAAGTAATGGCAGAGGTGCTTTATCGGACGACGTCATGTTATAATTGAGGTGTTGGAGAACTATGAAAATCCGGATGAATGTTTCGCTTTGGTGTGGGAATAGAGTGAAGCGATTTTTTCCGTCGCGAAATACTCGCTTCGCGGTTATTTTCGCTTCGGTTCGAGGGACCCTTCAAGTTGTAAGTAATGAACGAATGCACCAAATGAGAGGTAGATTTTTCCACGTTCATGTCAGAATCAAATCTATTGAACGGCGATATATAAGTGCAATTTTCTGAATCGTCACAGAATAATATCAGTTGAGGAACTTGATTCAAGTACCGAATGAACGACTCAATGTCTTTAGACAACAAGTGAAGCAAATGACCCATACCCTTGTTCGTACAAAAACTGTCCCGCCATTTCAATACTAACAGATTATTGAAATACACACTCTACAGCATTTCATAATATGACATGATCGAAGATTTTATATCGTTTTTTTTTTACAAGTTTGATCGGCTGTCCTACATGACCGAACCTATTTAGAAGGCTTAGATGTGGTAGGAATAATACAGGTTGCAAGGTACATGAGCGAACGGTCCACCCTTGAAAAGAGGCATGAAAATACAACGACCGACCAAAAAAGAGCGCCTGTCAGAAACGTATTGGAATCCCTTCATTACTTACGAAACACCTAATTTACTTTCTCCTTAGTTTTGTTTGGGCTCTCAACCTACCACAATCTCAGAAAATAACTATTATTGGAATCTATACAAGTGTAGAGGGGCAGATTTTTAATCTACCCCAATAAGTTGCTGCGTTAATTGCTAATTGAAAACCAGTCCCTTTTGGACAGAACAAGTCCAATTATCAGTCGGCAACTTCTTGTATAATTCAAATTTGACCATCAAAAAAATACAAGAGCTTATAATTATCAAATACTATATCGTTGTTAACGTTTCGTAATCAAATCTGCTTCCTTTTTCGAATTTACTTCACAACTATTTCACTTTTAGGTCGTTTTCGGAAATCTTTCAAAAATTTTATATTTGACAAATATCACGGATCCAGCCACTATTAAAATTTGCAATATTTTACAGAAATTAAATTGGAAAAATTGACAAGCTGAGTGAAAAGGAGCTCGAGTGAAAAATAAACGACATTCAAGTGCAACTCACGAGATCATTTTGCACTTAAATATGATGAAAAATATTTTCTAGTAGTGGAGATAAGATTTTTTAGAAAATGTTAAGTTTTGATCATTTTTCGACCTTCAAGTGAAGGATTTTCGTAAAATTATTTAAGAATAAAAAGTCTTTTATTCTGCTCACTTCACATAGAGAAATAATTTTTGAAATGTTATTTTACAATTTTACAATTTTTTTGTCAACGAAATAACCACTTGAATGAGAAAGTGTTATCCAGGTTTTTCGTATGCAATAATGGGAAGAATCGATTCCATTGGGTTTCTGACAGGCACTTCTTTTTGGTCAGTGGAGTTGTATTTTTATACGTCTTTTTAGGAGTGAACCTCTTGCTTAATACACCATATGTCAAACTACCGCCCGTGAATAAATTCCGAAACTCCCTACTGATTTCTCCAATTGTAAATAAAAATTGTTCAATTGTGGTTAAAAAAAAAGGTCACGAGGCTGTTTTGAATATAAAAACATTTTAACGGTGGCAGACTGAAGAAACAAAGAAAAATGGATGGTATACCCCTATTTTTTTTGTTTCTTCAACTATTTTTACGAAATTTGAAATATTGAATATGCAATCGTATATTTAGTTCCTCGCGGCATTGCTTAGACAATGGTTACCCCAAATAAAAAGGTCTGAATGGGTTGAGTCTGGTGATCTTGCAGGCTACCTGACACAACCACGTTTTCAAATCCATTATAAAAATATAAACAATGATGTATCATTGTATTCAGAAAATTATTTAGATTTCAAAGGTGTAATAACGTAAAAGGCGCTTCTTTTAAAAAACATTTCGAAAAAATGTTCCTATGAAATATCTGAGATTTGTAAAAATAGCTAAACAAATAGGGGAAAAAAGGGAGTGGGTATGCCATAAGTCTGTGTTACCTAGTACTAGCATTCATTTGAAACATTTCAGGCTCAAGCCATAGAGCCCGAACTTGTTTCAAAGTTACTCGGCCACGGCGTCGCAGTATCTCCCATAGTGACCGTGGAACCCAGACGGCGTAAATTCCACAAGGCGATAACATTGAGTATGCCAGCTCCAAAGGCTCATTCGCAAGGTATGATCAATCAGTATCAAGGAACCACGAACACCACGCTTCGACTGCTGTGTTCCATAACTGGTAAGTTTCCTTTTTGTGAAATTTGACCATTCCCACTTTCATTATGAGATTGTTTCCATGTCGAAAAGTCACTTAGAATAGAGACTAGTGAAGTATAGGAGTTGCTTGAATCACCGCTCTCACGACAACCATCTGATTGAAAAGTTGATGTATAAACATCTCAAGACATATTGTATCACTATGCACTCAACTATTCACAGACAATTTACAATCACAACAACAATTTCAATTTTTTTTAAATTTATTATGGTGTTCCGATAATTGACCCTGTTAGAGGAGTTTTATCTTCACACCAGAATTCAATCATATAGCTAGAAGAGAAAAAAATCAAACCATCCAGCTTGATTGATTGAATATTTTCAAAATATTTTTGAGCTAATTAAATTTATAAGCAAATAATTGTTGTTTCATATTAAAAAAATTAACATATTGGAAACTGGAATTTCTTAAGGTGGTTCTAAGCCATACAAAATTGTGCCTCTTTTCTATTATTTTACGAAGTTTTGATCAACAAATGATTTTTCAAATGGTTGCCAAGCTTTAAAAAGTTCTGCTTATGTCAGATCATTTTGAATGCTTACTTCCCATATAGTGCATAGGAACGAGATGGAATCACCAATAGATTAGTGTAGACATTGTAAATAATAGGTGAGTTACGTTGTGCCCCACATGATCAAAATTTCTGCCCCTATAGAAACATGTAAAATATCCCTGTACATGCTCATAAAATTACTTCTAGTCTTAATACTCTTTTCATCACTTGATAAGCTTTCAGCCTGAACTAGTGATTTACACATCTGAAGTTGTGGCATGCTAGATGTAACCATAATCAGTGTTGTCTTTACTGTTGCAAACTATTATTATTCATGCTTCGAATAGGAACTAAATCAGGTAAAATTTAGTTCCCATACTTGTATTTGTAATGGAATGAAATATGCTTGTTTTGTATTTGTTTACGTTCTTTTTCATCATTACAATATTTTCGCATCTTATAAATGATGGGATTAGAATTGATCTGTGTGTCATTCTTTATTTGTCAACTTACTGGTAACTGTAACAATTATATTCTTAATACTCTTACAGGAAGATACTCATTTGATTTTCAAGGAATTATTTTTCGGCTTTTTTTTCGAATCAGAAAAGAAATCCAAACAAAAATTCCTACCCAAGTTCCTAACTATTTGATTTTTATCTACTAAATCTCACATATCAAAATCACCACCATTCTTCAAAATATCATTTGCTATTAAGTTATTAGTGGGTTAAAACTTCTGATATTGGGCTAGACCTTGAAAAAATATAATTTTTAGGTAGACATACTTATTCGTGATTCAAAAATGAATCCCAAAATAGATATGTTGTTTTGTATGATGGTGTGAATATCATGTGCATTTAATATTTATTGTTATTTCTTCGTTTCTCGGTCTGAGATAGTTATCAAAATAAAGATAAAAAAATTGAAAAATATAATTCTACAAAAACACTAAGTGAACATATTTGCTTGCCATTTAGAAAAATATATAATGAGTAATTTTACTCGATAGTTTTTCAACCTATAAGATTCATCATCCAATATGTATCTGTTTTTGAATGGGATCATTGATAGATAATATCATAGCCTTTGAATTTTCAAGTTTTGATGAAAAAAGTTTGCAAATGAAGCAGAGTTTTCAAGAAAGTACTGTTTTAGTGAGAATATAATTTGTATAATAATACGATGCCTTCAAATTTAGATGAAAAAAGATATCCTCTGATAGGTGAACTAGTACTTTGAGGTACATGTATTAAATTTGAGTATTTGCATTCTAGATAAAAGATGATCAAGCATGGCACAACAAATATACTGCTAATTCTGAGCATTTTCTTTCGAAGTTTACCTTGATTTAAGATGCTTCTGGAATCATCTTAAAATCTTCCAATTACTGTTATGGCAATAATATAGGCACGTTTTTTTATGAAGTGAAATAAATAGATATTGTTTCGAATTTGGACTGAAATTTCAGAAGATCTAGCCCACTACAATGTTTTTCATGAATCATCCCCTTTGAATTCTTGGTGTGAATGAAAATTGTATGTAGGTGGTCAAAACAAGGCAGTATGGGAAGACGTCACTGGATCCACCCCTCTGACTTTCGTTAAGGATTGTGTTTCCTTCACGACAACCGTTTCAGCAAGATTCTGGCTCATGGATTGCAGGAATGTTGCTGACGCTGCTCGAATGGCAACTGAACTCTACACTCAGGTAATGATCTCTGCTTACCTAAAGCACTGTGAAAATGTTCAATAGACCAATAGACAGAATCTACACTAGTATTACAACTGAAAGAAATTTTCATAGACGTCATGAACAAAAAATCAGCCGGAGTTGATACATCCTTTTGCAAATTTCAGAAAACTTATCAGATGAAGCAATCGATGTTTTTACAGAAGCAGTCTAAAAACTGTGGTTGTTATTCCTTTGCATAAAGGTATCAGTTTCACTTCTTCCAGCACTGTATAAGGTTATTGAAAAAATGGCGGGAAAGAAATCGTTAAGTTCCTGCTCAAACATAATATACTTTCTGATGCTCAATTCGGTTTTCAAAATGACAAAAAATATGAAAGATGCAATTTTCATTTTTTGTGACTTTGAATAAAGGTGGGGCTGTTGGGGTAGTGTTCTGTGATTTCTCAAAAGCCTTCAATTGTGTAACTCAGGTATTGCTGCTGCGAAAGCTTTACAAATACGGCGTCAGAGGAGTAGCTTATAACTTCAAATCGTATCTTGGAAATAGAGATCAGTTTGTAAAATCATACTATGAAAAGTCTGTTGGCTCTGATAGCGTTCCACGAGAATCATTCTAAGGACCGATACTGTTTCTACTATACTATATCTGAATGACATAACTACCTTCGATATCAATTAATTAAATATTATTTATTAAAATATCGGTTAATTCACTTTGCTGATGATACCATAAGTATTTGATATCGCTCAGCTACCAAATAGCTTGAAAAAACTCACTATATCTAAGGATTCGGAAATCGTTGAACTGTGGTGTGTCAATTTCTTATCCCAAATCCAAAAAACGGACCTTTCAGCATTCAGATTCAGTTATGATGACCTAAGTATTCAAAGTCAAGCCGTTGATTGATAGACAACAAACTGAAGTTCAAGAATCATGTAGAAATTGTCAGAAATAAACTATCTCAGATATTCTCAAGAAAATTCTGTTGCAGAAGGCTCATTATGTTCCGCAGGAGTATTACAATGATAGGTTGTAATTCGTTATTGTTTAGGTGTTGAACATTATTATCATTATTATTAATGAATCGTTCATTTTTAATTGTTTGTGTGTAGGTATCACTCATATGTTTTTTAGAGACAAGCATTGTCGTTGAGAAGTATTCTTGGGCAATGAAGCATAGTTTGACATGACTTGATTTCTTTCTTAGGCGGCGCTAGTTCCGTTCATGGCCAAATTCGTAGTTTTCGCAAAGAAAGTATCTCCTTTGGAATCGAGGTTACGAGTATTTTGCATGACGGACGATAAAGAGGATAAGACATTGGAACATCAAGAGCATTTCACAGAGATAGCCAAGAGCAGAGACATCGAGGTAATGAAATCATTTTTCATTCTATTTGATTCAAGATGCTGTCACTAGTGCCATTTATAGGTCCTGGAGGGTAAGGATATCTTCATGGAATTTGCTGGCAATCTGGTACCAGTTCTGCAATCAGGTGATCAGCCCAGATTAGGATTCAAAGCTTTCAAAGAGAATCGGTTGGCTTTCAACATGAGAATAAGGGACCAGGTAATTTTTTTTTTTTTTCATTCAATCTTGAGTAAAATATTTCTATTGAAGGACGAAGACGCAACCGGACGTGTTGTATTCATGAGCGAGGCAAAGGTAGCAAGGGGGGAACCTAACCAAATTCCGTTATGCACTCTGAATCTCGTGATGCCGAAAGATATACTTCCAGATAGAGATTCCCAATCAGATCTCCTCTCGATTGACAAGGATCACAGTTTCCTTCAACACGGAGGCATCAGTAAGTTATATTCTTTTACTGATGATTCATTAACATCTGGTGAAATTTCTTTCATGTACGTTATTTATTCCAGGCAAGCCAGATATGATTCACAGAGCAGATTTCAGGCTTTCGGATATTTGTAACTTGTTGGATGAGGATTGGGAAAAACTGGCCATGGAATTGGATATTCCGCCATCAGATATCGAACTAATCAAAGAAGAGTATCCAGAAAACCACCCCCAACAAGCCATGATCATGTTCAGATTATGGTTGAGGCAGAAGGCAAACAAGGCTACAGGTAAGAATAATACTAGAAGTAGATGACTAGGGAAATTAAATGAAATATACCTACCTTGTTGACGAACTCTCATTTTTCTGGTAAACTCTGAAAAACTTTAACCTCGATCTTTCTGGGAAGACCCCGAATTAAACTTTATAAATCATAAAGATCATTGTTAATTTTCAAATTGTCAATTGTGATGTTTGATGTTATTTTTCTTAGGAAATACTTTGGAGCTGGCACTCAATAAGATTGGCAGGCAAGACATCGTGGATAAATGCATCTGCAATGTTGAGTTGGTAACCGATGATATGGAAAAGGCCCTGGCTAAGATCCATCTCGACCAATCAGGATTCGATAATCTCAAGGACGAGTTGGGTCCGTCTAGAGATACTTCTTTGAGAAGGGACACTCACATCGACAAATCTTTCCAAGATGAAATTGATAGAAGCGAAAAAAGCGGTAAGTGAATATACGAGTAAAACGCATAGGTATGTTATTCAGTTTCAATTATAGAAGATGCCCAGAATCACAATTCATCAGGAAAGGATTTCACTGACACGACGAGTGATCACTTGAACCGGAACGGGTTTTACGAACCGGAAACTCTAGATAATCGACCTACGACGCCTGTTAATGCCAACGCCGAAGTTCTTGAGGAGATAACACAGCAGTTGAATATGCTACACTCGACACCAAAACCTATGGGAGACCCCAATGCCAATACTCCCCCTTCCAGTCCTGCAGAACTTGGTTTCGACAAAGAAACAAATCTGGTTGAGCAGTATGTCAGTGAAAATCAAGCTGTTTCAGGTAAGTGATGAAGCCTGTGCTAGTATTTAATGTGCTTCTTTATCATTATTTGCGAAAAATGTTGTTTGGAGGAAAGTCCAGGAGATGGCATTCATAAATGTTGGAGGTTCACAAAGTAGTAGTCCAAACTTCACATGAATGTATCTATAAAATAACAACAAAGGTGTATTGGAGATTTTAAATATTGAGGCGTCTTTTTTATTTCTCTTTCAGTACGCTCAATTTTTTGTGAGTTCAACGTATAATTTTGGAGAACTGAAATTGTATTACATTTTTCCATATTCAATTGAAGTTTGGTTTCTATTTTTATGAAATCTCTGGTGAATTCTGGTGGGAATGAAATGATGGTTTCAATCACATTGGTGAATTCTAGACGAAACTAAACACTAAGAAATTATTGCTTTTGTCTTTATGTATTTATCAATGTGTTCAGAAAACCAAATGATGAGAAACGATTACTTTGACGTATTTATTTTTCATGTTTAGTTTCTTGTTTATTAATATGTAGGTCATGCCCATTTTAATATTTTGCTTCTTAACATTTCTGTTGGCAGGGGGTTTTACTTTTTTTCTTAGCACATGGTGTGGAGCTTGTGCCTAATTTATTTTCCGATTATTTGCACATCACATTTATTAACAATGCATGTTAGGTAATATTGTTACATTCTTATCTGCCAGTAGAATGTATAATTTGGTATTTTCAAAAGGAACTCCGAAACACGAAGAAATTATATCGTCAACGCCTGTCAAACAGACAATAACACACACTCCTGTAGATCCGATTGATATACTCAAGAAACATGTTAGTGACACGTTGACGTTTTTACATCAAGAAAGGAATGATTTTCTTTCGGAAGACGATATAATCATTCCGAGCAGAAAAGACGATCATATTGCGAAAGAAATCGATTTGAATAGCATCAGCCTCAAGACTCCCAAGAGGTCGACCAGTGACTACGACGATAGTATTCGGGAAGTTGTTGAATGCGAAGTCAATGAAGTGATCAAACAAGCCGAGGAGGTTGTGAATGAAAAGCTCAACGCGTTAGAC
Source organism: Zygogramma bicolorata (assembly GCA_032362365.1). Classification (NCBI taxonomy): domain Eukaryota; kingdom Metazoa; phylum Arthropoda; class Insecta; order Coleoptera; family Chrysomelidae; genus Zygogramma; species Zygogramma bicolorata. The sequence goes on along the minus strand of JAVJAQ010001667.1, from coordinate 5,714,829 downwards.
AATGATCAAGAGAATAGATCACAGAAAGTACTGCGATTCAAGGATGAAATGAGCGAAGAAATCGAGAATGAAAGAGATCTCGTTGAAGAAAACGTCGATAACGTATTTGAGGATACGAAGGCTGCTACTGAAGATTCCTTGGACAACTTGGAAAGCCTCAAAGATGACTCTATATCAGCGATACAGGAAAAGAGCGAAGAAGCGTTCAGATTCTTAGAGAATGAATTATCGAGTCCAAATAGTAAGCTTGCCGATAGTCGAACGTTTTTAGAAAACGAATTGCAAGCTATGGCAGTAGATTATTCGACTCCGAAAAGTCCTAGGAGTGCGATACCAGTTGCCAAACCGAGAAAAAGTGTCGAGAAAGAAAAGGACGTGGACTTCATTTTCAACGAAGATAGATCCCTGTCGCCAACGGATGGTGAGGTATTGACCAAAATTCCTGTATCGTTGAAAGGGACTAAGGTGAAAACGATTAAGAAACACTCCAAAGATCCGCTGAAAGAGTTCGTGAACCTCTCTAAAGACGTCAATTGGGATGACGACGAGGAAACCAATAAAATAATCAACACCGTTACAATTACCGATGAACCCTTCGTCCAATCAACTGTTACGAGAACTGTGATCGAGGGCACTCCAGAAAGTATCAAAAGCAAAATACCGGTGCTGCAGTCGGAACAGAAGCACGATTTAGAACTCTCGCCCAAGAGTAAAATTCCCGTTTTGAAAACGGAAGCAACGAGGATAACTTCTCCGGAAACGATACAAGTGGAAAGAACGATCGTTTCACCGGATTCGGCGACCGTCGTCGAGACGACCGCGACGACGATAACGTCGCCCGGTTCTCGAATATCGACGAAAAGTAGCACGTTGGATTCCGAGTCGGACGATGATAGCAGGAGAAGTCCGCCTTTGAAGGGGATTTTGAAAAAGACTGCGATGAGAACGGTCGGGAGTTCGAGCGGATCGGATATTGCTCTCCACGAAGAAGGGGCCGAACTGAGCGAGGATGAATCAGGTAATGGCATTTCTATTACTTTCATTTTCTCTACTTCTGATTAGTCGCTTCGAGCAAATTTAGAAATAGTCTTTCTGCTTCTGCGAATTTGCTTAACGATATCAGAAAAAGAAGCACTATTTTCCTCTCTGGAAGACTTTAAATGAATAATTTTATTAATAATTATATTTTCAGTTCTCGAGTTCTGTAACTATATATGACTTCTTCAATTAATTTTTTCAACTCTAAGATTAATATTGTTTCAAAATCATTACACTTATATTTCTACAACACATAGGTGTACCAACTCACTAGCCTCAATACATATATGAGTTCAGTGAGAGAATAGTTGATCGAAATCATATAGACCGTATTAGTTGGGTTAGGATTTTGATTTAGACGGACTATCTTACCGTTTTGCGTGGGAGTCTCAGGTGAGAAACGGCTGATTCATTCCCGATTATTTCGGTAGTGAAATGGCATTTCAACTGTAGAAAAACTACAGAACTACAGTATCACATAGTCGGTTAGAATGTCCACTATGCAGACCTCACCCGCTAGGATTGCTGTCAGGGCAACCACTATTCCAAATTCTCGTAAAAGCGTGTCATGCACATCACCAACCCAAGCGGAAAAATTGCTACCTTTGATGTCGAAATCTATCATAATTGGCATTCGTGATACCTTGCTGAGACATTCTCTTATGCAACAAGGTTAGTAAATTCATTGAAGATTTACAATGGAAAAAAACGTCCACCAGAGATCGCTTTCTGAAAACCAACTTGCGTAACCAAGGGCTGAGCTAGGAATACAAAAATATTTCAGAGATGAGCAGGTATATCTTGATAGCCTTGATGTTGCACCAGATTTCAAGGAAATGAAATAAAAAGTTGTTTGCGAAACACGTGGAAATGGGAGGAAATATCTTCAGATAATACAAATACACCTCTTGACTTTTTATTCGAAGATGCAAATGGGTAACTGTTATAAATTTTTTTATCAATCATTAAAACTCCGACTCCGAATCCAGTTTTACTTGACACACAAAAATTATAATGTGGATCATCATGGTACTTGGTTGTACCCCAAAATTTCAAAGTGAAACTCTGTGAGAGCTTGATTTTTTCGAATGGTCCTACTATGAGCAACTTTTTGATTCAGCTTTGTTGATAATTAATGCCTGATTTTGCAGCGCCTCAGGAAACTCGATAAAATATATGATGAAATAGTAGATTCAGGCTGGCGAAAAATAAAATGCCCCAATTACATCTTATCTCTATGTTAAGTAGTCCGCCCAACAAATCCCAACCTAACTCTTATAGTCTGTTTGCTCTGGGAAGGATAAATTAGAATATTTTTTACGGTTATCCTGTAGTATCAAATCAATGTAGGAATGCATTTTGATGTTTTTGGTAGATTCCTAACATTCAATCGTATAATAATATTTTATTTTTCAGCATGCATAAGCCAAAATTCGAGACTCGAAGCTTCAAGCTCAACTTATAATATATGTATTCTTATCTTTGAATTCTCATACTTTTTCTTTATTTGATGATGGTTCACCACCAATAGAATGGTTCCTAACTAATTAGTGGTATACAGGGGCAGACTGGCACCATAAATAAGATTTCTTGAACGTTAGATTTTTACTTGAATTATAGAAGTGATGTTACAAGTAGGTACATGTTGGCCAATATAAAAAATCCCCATTTTAACCATTTAAGCGTATTACTGTCATCGAATCTACGGCTTGTGTTAGTCTATATTATAAAAAATATACTAGACTAACACTTCCATTTGCTGAAAATGGCATAAAAACTGATTCGGGTTCCTAATACATGGGAAATAAAAAAAATCATCTTGAGCAAGCTATCACGATTTTTATATCCCAACCATAATAATATCAATTACATATCTGGTGGGATCTCAATAATATGAAGTTGTTGAGTACCTACTCGAATTGAAATGAAAACAGTTTATCGAATTCAACTCCACTTGTGAAACTAGATGTAGTTTTTTGAATGAATCGGCTCGTAACTGAGAGAATGAGATAATGAAAGAATGTTGAACACTGAGTTTTGAACATATTTTCTCTCAACTTGTGCTAGGTGGAAATCTCTATGGGATTTAGTTTCAAATTGGTTAAAATCTTGCAGGTAGATCAGCGAATTATCCAGCTACCATTACCAATTTTGTAGGTGAAGGTTAGTGCCTTTTATCAGTGTTGCCAAACTGTAACCCACCTAATATCCTCAACCATTACTTACTCCATATATTTAATTGAATTACATACAAATTTCTGCATTGACCAGATTTTTTTTCTATATGTTTCGACCAAAACTCACAGAACGAAGCAAATGCTAATAACTAAGCGTTGATTGCCATTTTTTAATGCATGCGAAGGTTTTGTGTGGATTCATCCATGCCTCCATTATTATAAACCAGGTAAATATTTGAAAGGAGGTTTGTTTTAAAAAATAATTCTTATCTCAATTCTCCCTGGTAGCTTTCCCATTTTCAAATTGCACCCTCCTTTTGTAATTCTAAAGTATCGTCTATGATCTATATACCATTGTAAACTTGAAAGGTGAGAACATAAAGCTTGGATTAAATTAATTTTCTTCCAAACGCCTCATATTCCTGAACAATTCTGAAGCAGGCCGATTTTCAAATTAAATTTGTTGCATTAACAATTATTAACGTTTCACTAAGGTGGTTGTAACGATGTTACAATTTTTTCAAATGGCACTCCCTGTAAGGTTTTTAGAATCTTCCATGAATGCTAATTACAGCTATGTATCACTCATTGGTATCAAATTCATACAGGATGGTGAAACCTATCAAAAACAAACTAATTCATCCGTTGCCTCTAAACCTTTGAATACGTTGAGAGTTGAATATTGTGGACAGATACCCGTCAGGAAACAACTGACCTGGCGTATACCAAACCAAATATTGAATGACTTCTGTACAATGATATCCAAGGAAGACAAGCTGCCCTCTGTGATCTGAAAAGAATGGCAGCTCTACAACACTGACCGGGGGATCACCTGTATACCCTTTACGGAGTCATCAGTACAGGGCAGGACCACACCGACAACCAAACTTTACAAACTTCAAAATTTTAAGTGAATGTTAATTCGTCTCTCGATTCACGTGGTCTTCTTTGAGCATTACAGGGCTTCCGTTTCGTGTGAAAATGTATATAATAAAATTAACCCGCCGCACTTATGTCAGTCGAATTTCATTGAATATTCGGTGTGGTATTAGCCGAGGAAGTAGTTGTTTTCTGAAAGATAACTGTTCGGAATCATTCCACCCGAATCGACCTGATTGGGGATTTTTCGAGAATATGATAGATTTGACTTTTTTTTATTGCGGAGATTATCGTCAGTGACCGAAGTTGTGGGACTGTTCAGAATGTAAACCCGTTAATCACAAGTTGAATCATTAGGATGTTTTGTGGGAGAACTAGTCTAAATTTTTCTGTGATTTGATCTTCTGGATAATGGATATTATTTATCACACTCTAGATAGCCTTCTCTTCTTGTTTGCCATCAACAGTCTGCCCTTGATAGTAAAAAAAACAATGCATGTCGAAACTTATTTACTATTCGATATTTATATTGTTTCCTCTTGATTTTTTTTTTCTATTAGATATTAACCATTCAAGTTAACATTAACTTACCCCACTTTCGAAAGGAAACTAACAAAAAACTAAACTTTTCTGTTGTATCATTATTGTGTTCGTCTTCCGAAATGATATGCCTTGTTTTATAAAAAAAAAGAAAAACTGATTGCGTTACGTCACGTAACTTAATGTTAATTTTGGTGGTTACCAATAATATTGAACATGCGTTTTGACTGAGTCTTATTGCCTAGCATCAAAAAATCCAAAAACCTTAGAGACATGGCATGTTCTTTACCCACTAGTGTGGTCGTTAATCGCATTGGCAACAAGCATGATCGTGTTGGCACTGCTCGCACAAACCGACTAATGGTATGCAAGATTTTTTTTTGAATGTTTTATCTGTTTTACTCGGAATAATTCCATACACATTTACACCCTATTTCCTGTGAAGATGTAGAAAACGAGATGCATAAAAACCATGGTGCGTTTAGTCAAATCCTCTCGATCTGAGAAATCGATGAGAGATTTTGCATTTTTTGACGGTAGGTGGTAATCCAAATCCGATTTCTCGAAGCTGCAATTGAAATCAAGCGGCGAGTGAATGTTGGGACCGACGATCTTATTGCTTGAAATCTGTTGAGAACTTTCGTTCACCAAAAATTGAAAGATTTAATTGGATTCAAGCTAGTGATGAATTAGAAATTACGTAACAATTTCATCAACATCATCTATAACCCACATCTGACATCGTCTGCGCGGAACATTCGACGTTTGTTGGCAATCGCTCGAAGTGGTTCTTTTGGTTGAATTTGTTGAAAATCAAGAATACGCGATATCGAGAAATTGCGCTTGCGATTTCTCGGCACCAGTCTTTTCATGCATCTTGGTTGCAAACACATCAATCAATGCCAAAAAAGTATAGATATATTGTTTTTATATTTGATACTTGATTACACATTTTTAGTTATTCTTTACAACCACGCTATACATTTACCAACATCAGTAAGTTCTACTCGCACACAAAGGACATGATACATTCTTTATTTGCATGATGTGGATGATATTAAAATGAGGCATGAGATGATTTATTTTTCGAAATCCCTACATATGAACACAATATACACACTGCTTGCATATATTGATCTGTATGCAAAGAACTGCTTATAACATCGCTTCCTAATCATTTAAATTTTCTCGCTTGCAGCCCTTTTAGAAGCTTCTCTGTGGCATTTAGAAAAACTTTCAAAAACTCTTGAATGGATTTTCGTTCATTCTTTTCGTACAGATTGAAAATTTGCCCACATTCAATAAAAAAAGGCAAATTTGGGGTTAATAGCTTGATACAGAATAATTTCAAGGTTTCGGTGAAATAATACTTTTTGCCAATAGCAGGGAAGGACTTTTCATTTACTGAAACAGAGAATTGTCATCAACTTGAGGACCCTAATAACATTTTTTGTTGAGAATCACGGTCAAAAACAGCTACCTCTAGAGGAAGTTGGAGCTTGAATAATGTTAGTTAATTGATTAACCTCAAAGGTATATTATGGCTTCAGAAGATGATATAATTATGAACTCATTTTCTCAATTCAAAAGTGGAATGAGAGTAGAAATATTCGAAGACAAAAAAATTATGATTTTTCTATATAAAAAAAATTGAATTGCTTTAAATTTTTTTGAAATTTAAATAATCAGCAAAATTTGTAGATGCTTTTCAATAACTACTGAATCACCCATTTATTTAGACAGTTTGAATGAAATGTTCATCTCTGCTATTGTGCTAAAACCTTTACCTTCATTGAAATCAATTGTTACTTGAAAACACTAATACACAAAATATTATCTTTATTTTGAAGATATCAAGTGATAAGGATAGCCAATGCTATTTTTAGTAGAAGCATTATTTAGTACAAATGATATGAAAATGAGAATTTTCACTCAGATGAAAATAATTTTGATATAATCACCTTACTTTTTAGAGTTTCAATATTCTTGGTTTTGGTTCTATTAATGTTATCTCTTCTCTCAAAAATTACTTTCAAAAATGATCTCGCTTCAGCTACAGAAACTCAACCCAGTCCAATTCTACAAATCTTGTATCATAAAATTTTGCCTCTTCTCTGTTCAATCATTTGTTCTAAATATGTTTTTTTATTCGTTTCCTTCAACTTTATTAATAACACTCCGTTACTGAACATGTTTTCAGAGGACTTTTACCAGCAAGAACCCCAATTTACAATAACAACCACAGAAGAGATAGACCCAGTCACTGGAGCAAAGTAAGTTCCGAGTACCTGCAATAGTTACTATATTACTTTTGTTTCAGCAAGTTCCGAGTACCTGCAATAGTTACTATATTACTTTTGTTTCAGCAAGGTTAAAATAATGTATTCACTATTTCGGCGTACCGAACTCGTACAAACATAGAATATGGCATATCACGCCGTAACTGCTGATTTTTTTCAACTCAAAGTAACCCACAAAGATGAAATTCATTGGAATGTCTGTATCTTACCATAATCAAATTTATATTTAAAGTTGAATAATAGAAGTGATTTCTGCTCTCTCTGACTTGAAAAAAAAATGGTATCGAATTTGACCAACCACACGTCATCACTATGGGTCCTTATTATAATATTCATGGTCAACCACGAAGACAAAAGCCGAATTAGCAAGAGTTATTTATATGCCTCTGGCCCGAGGTAAATACACACTTTTATGTCATATAAGTTCGTTATTGCATCAACAATGTAAATATTAGAAAACAATCGAAAATTCCATTCGTAAAAAACAAAATGAACTGAAATTATTTTGTATAAACCCATGAAATGTAATGTAAGTGTTCATGCAAAGGAAATAAAAAAATTTTTCGAAATTTGAATTGAAACTAAGAAAGACGGCAAAAACACTAACAGCGCTGGATCATCCAGCTGATAGCAGGTTGTATTGAGGTTATGTTTCTATACTTGGTTGCTTTGAAACTTCGATCACAGTAGACATTTTCGGAACGCTTTTACAGTTATACTGCTGATGCAAATGGAACGAATCGCATTGCCAGTGAATGTCAGTGAAATCGGAACGACTGAATTGACTGGATAGTACTGTGCAGGAATATCGGAACCTGGGGATAGTATTCTATTTGAAGTTTCACTGTTTCAGTTTTATATTGGTATCAAATAGCATATCAGATCAGAATGGATAGAGAGGGGCAAGTTTTATTCATTAATTCATGCTGCATGAACACTGCATGAACATTCTTGATTTGAAATCCATTCAAATCTCAAATTCATTATAGTTGATGTTGTCATACAAATGTATCAATTTTCTTCTCCTGAATATGCTAACCTTGTTAGCGAAACGCGCGTCGAGTGCAAAAATATCAGTTTGGTGGTAGGGATCTCTGGGAAAGGTTTCAACTTTCACACCAAAGGTTCCAAACTCATCGTTTATACATACAAATGTAGTTGGTAACTAAGCAATAAAAACACAATAAGGAGTATGACATGAAAAATACTGGTGATGATGTAATTACTGATAAGTCAAATTCTATACTTTGTGTTTTACGGCTCTTCTACAGTATTGATAGATGTTATGGAAAATCTAAGTTGCAATTAGTTTTTGTTTGAAAAGGGAACGGAAAAGGGCCCTACTCTGGTTCTTATGTGCTATTTTGGGAAGGTCAAAAATACTTTGGGACCAAGTTTATTGATTTTAAATTGTATAGGTACCTCTCAACCTCTACCGATTTCAACTCTACTGTCAGTTCAAATTCATCCTTCTTTATATTTTGGGACATTGATTGTTCTGACGACTACAAGCCTACATGCAGTTGGTGACGAATCTACTTTTTTGTGGCAGTTCTGAAAATTTCCAGAAAATCCTGATAATTTGAAAATATATCAAAATAATTGTCAAATTCGACAGGTCTAGAATAGCACATAACAACCAAAGTTTTCTTTTATTTTCTTAAAAAAAACTCCTGGAAGTCAAATATCAATAATTATCAATAATTATTAGGTATCGCATAATATTAGGTATTGAAAAATTTTAAAAGTTGCCAACTTCAATCGTGTCGTTTGAATGTGGCTGATTAATGGTAATGATTGGGGGACGCAAGCGTCAGCAACTAGGACCCTGTGGGCCCTTTTCGCAATCCCCGGCATCTTTTCTCCCTCACCTCATGGCGGCGAATACTAGTTCAAACCTCTTCTACCTTCTTTTAAAGGAGTGCAATTCCTCTCCCTTGATAATGGTGGGTCCGAAGACGTTTTGTCAAAGCCTGCTATATATTGCACATTCGCAAGAATCGCAAGTGAAGTCTTCCTCCTCTCCGCATTCCGCGCATAGTGGGTCTACCTCAACTCTCATGAGAGTCGATGTCTCCTGGGGCTGCAGTGTCCCACTAGGTGTCGGAGTTCTTTGCGGCTTACCTTCAGTATCTTCGCCGTCCTTGCCCTGTCGAGCTCCGATATCATCCACTTCGACTGCCTGCAGCCGTCTATTCCTCTCCACTCTTTCCCCAATGTTTCAACGGCCGAGTGCGGGTTCGGGCCCGCAGTAGAGTTGTCCGGCTCCTTGCTTGGCTAGCTGGTCCGCTCTCTCGTTGCCTTCGATCCCTGCATGGTCCGGGACCAACATTTACGTGATTTCCTTTTCTGTCGAAGGACTCTCCTGGGCGTCCCTGCACTCCTGAACCAGTCTTGATCTGGTTCTGGTGACGTTCAGAGCCCTAATTGCAGCCTGACGTAGGCATAGCTAGTTTTTCTCTTCATTTTTCAAGTAAACTCCTGCTCTGGCTTGTCCCTCCTCGAGTTCGTATCCGTCTGTGAAGCAGATCAAGCTTTCTGGGGGAAAGATCACCCGTTCCTCTGCCAGTATCACTTTGATAGCGGCTAGTGGTATTTCTTTCTCCGCTGCCATTGCGATCTCGGTGTGCCCTGTTTACCCCCTCTTCTCGCCAGTTCCCTGAGTCCCGTATCCTCAGATAGCACGCAAACACTTCTTTTTTTTTAAGTTGGAAGCGACGGCAAACCCAGCAGGTCTTCCAGAGCTGCCGAGGGGCTCGTCCTCATTACCTCGGTTATTCCCCTACAAGACAGTCGTATTTTTCCCAGCTTGTTGGTTGTTGTTATCTGGTCCACTCTTGTCCACCAGATCACAGCTTCGAATAGGATTCTGAGTCTACCCCCAGATTCTATTTCACGAATTCGATTGTCGAGTAGCTTAGACTGTGACTGTAGAATGCGCTGTACCGAAAATAAACGCATATCTAAACAATTCGATAATCGAATTCGTGAAATAGAATCTGGGCTCTGATTACCGCCGTGAAGATCCAGTGGTGGGTGTGAGGTTTCAGGTCCCAGGTCGCAATAATCCCTTCTATGGACTTGCGCAGAGTCCATATAACCATCACCTTCTTCTCGACTACTTTATCGACGTTTGACCCCCCTTAGCTTCGAGACCAGTATCTCTTCTAGGTATTTTACCGCGCTAGCCAGCCCATTACTGGTGATCTGAACCCATCTAACTTTCTTCTCTTGGTAAAGAGAACCATCTCTGTTCTAATCGGATTATTTTCGAGGCCAAATGGAAAAAATTGAATAAATTTGAGATGGACTTTGGTCAAAGAACAAAAGTTAAAGTTTAATTAATCAAAAAATGAATAGTGTGATCCGAAATCGTCTTTATTTGGCCAAAATCTATTTCAATCTCTTTTTGTTTGGTTGATAATTTTTTTTAACCGAACGTATACCAATCACTGTACATCATGTAATCATATTCCTATTTATCACTTGACCATGCTTTGCAGAATAACGAGAACTGTTAGGACAGCAAGCCAAATGATAACGTCACCAGCAGGCCAAAGTGAAGATGATTTCCGACAATCGATGCAAACTGCTTTGGACCAGTTCATGTCGGAAGAGCGAAATCCTCATTAAACTAAGGATGGATTCTAGGGGCAATACAATTGCTACTTAAATCAAATTGAAAAGGCTATTTTCACTGAATTTTTTGAACAGTATTGTCCCAGTGATTTATTTATACACTTTTTGATTTTATTTATTATAACTCGTAATTTGCTTTCGCGACTGTTGAATAATTTTCAAACTGACACTATGTCAGTTGTAATTTTAATTCAAGTGTTTGAAATGATTTTATTTTCAACGACCAATTATGACAGTTGTGAGATTTTGGATATTTATTGTATAGCAAGTTATAAATCAAAGAGGTGTTCTAAAATTAATGTACATTTTACTACTTAAAATATTTTCAAGTTTTCGAAGAAAATTATACAATAAAGTTATATATAAATGCATTTTCAGCTTAGCTAGAAAAAAGTTGTTCGATTCCAGTTGATTAAGTGATTAATAGCTGTTATGTATAGTGCCTAGACTATGGTTTTTACTTAAAAACTATTTTTATGTAAGAATTGTTGTTTTCATTGAAATTCATTGTGGTGCAAGAGATTCATTCATTCAAGGGTACTAAAAGTTTCCATATAGTTGATTGTGAAAGTTTTATTATAAATATATAGATTTTAATATATTCAATAAAAATGCTTTACATTTCAAAGTAGAATTATTATATTCTAGAAAATGTTTTTTCTGTATTATTTTTTTTTAAATAAATGTGTGATGTACATTTTTCTTTGAGAGTGCCTTTCATTTATATTTTCTTTTAATGGGGAATGAATGGGTGAATTCATTCAGAGCCGTGAAGGCGATAAAAAATGAGTAACGAATTTTTCTCGTTTCAGATTTTCAACTCATTTTATGTTTTTAATAGTGCACAATGATTCGTCAAAAAGAAAAATCTTCTGTTATATCAATGGCAGTTTCAGAGATACAAAGGAAATTTAGAGGGCGCGATTGCCGTTCTTCAATAATTTTTTTTCCAGTAATTTCAAAATTTTGCATAGTCATGAGGACCTGAGTTTTCAATGTATCAAACAGTGAAATCGCACTTTCACCGTCAAATCATAAATTTTGGCACAGTCATCAGGACCTAACGTGTCGTTACTTTACTCTATCAAATTTTCTCTGGAATCCTACCTTTTATTCAATACCTTCTTATGCTCCATACAACGGAAAGACTCTTATTTCTACACTAGTGGAATCACAATTTTGGACCAAGTTCTTTGATATAGTTTCCAATACAGTCGAAATAATAAATGTACTACTTATATTCAATTTAAGGAGTAGGCAGATTGTGACCATAGAGAGAACTTGTGAAGGGACCTGGGGAGTTAGGCGCGTATACAAGGGGGGTTGAAGGGGGTAATTACCCCCCCCCCAATGCTCAGTCAGTCACATAACATATTACAATATATATTATAAAAGGGGCCGTTCATAAAATACGTCACACTAAAATCAGCTTTTTTTGACCCCCTCCCCCCCCATTGTCACGCTGTGTCACACTTTCTGTGACCCCCCCTAGAAATATTTCGTCACAAAAACTAAGACCCCCCCCCCTGCTGAGTATGATAAATTCTTAATGATAGTGCATAAATTCTGAAAATTAAAAATATTTATGGATGGCCACAAATAATATACATATTTTACATAATCAGAATATTCAATGCTCAATAACACAATGGAATAGTAAAAAATCGCTTTATTTTGTTTCATTTGTATAGTGAAATACAGTGTACTGTAACAAGATTAATTCGCATTCTCAATTGAAAATTCATTCGCAAAGATGGAGTCACTATGGATTCAATTAAAAAATCTGACGAGTCCAGGAATTCGTTAGAAGATGTCGCACATGTAGATTTCCACCAAAATCTACTGAAGATTCCTTTCATAACAAAATTTTTCAATTTTCGTCAGAAATCTACTAAAAAAGTAGATTTCTACCAAAAGTGGTCACGCTGGCTTCTAGCGCTCATGTCAAAAAATAATAAACGGTGAACGTCACGTTGCCGTATACCCCCCGTCCCTCCTTGTCACATCTTGTCACACTCAGCCAGACCCCTCCCCCCCCTTGTATGCGAAGGTATTTTATGAACGCCCCCAAAAATATAATAAATGAATGAAAAATCGATCTCAATTTTATTTCATCTTTACTCCCTGTAAGATCGCAGAATCCAGTAATTAAATTCAAAATTATGGAATATCTCAGAAGATTATATAGTCTGGTAGTCTGGTATATCGGAAGGCAATGATGAACCTAAATTTATAATTTAATTCTTTCTGTTGCATTATCTTGTGTTCAATAAGTATATACTTTTCAGTAAGTAAGCAGATGGAATATGGCTCCAAAACCGGGGCCGAAACGTCGAACACAAAACTCGAGACGCGTTTCAACCCGCACGCTACTATATATATATATATATAGTATATATATATACGCACTCTTTGAATGTTCCTCTCCCTAATGTTACAAGTCCGATTTACACCACTCAACAAAAACGTCGCATTTTCCTGTTCTCCCATCAACTCTTGGGATGGTTTTTTATAAGTGTTCATTATTACACCTTTTTTCTCTACAGTTAAATGTCTTTTTTTGATCTTTTTCTTGGTGGTGAAAGAGTGTTTCCATCCATATTATTGATTTAACGTAACACACGTAAATACAAAGAACAAATGAGTACAGTACAGTGTAAACAGTTCTTCATTTATTTCACTTCAGAAGACGTGGCTACGCCGCGCAGGCTATATTTAGATGCAGGTAAGATGGCATTCACTGTTCACGCGTCCTTGAATTTTATCTTTTGAACGGCCCGACTATAGTTGAATATTGATGCCACAGTAAAGGATAACCAGTAGTTTCAGTTTCGGTCGGTCCCTTTGATGTTCGTGTCCCACAGTTTCGTTTTTTTTAGACGAGTGCGCATCCTGCAGTTTCACGCCCGGAGTGGATAAGCCACGCCCCCCAACGTTTTCATGAGAAATACACTGCACGCCGCTTGCAAACTTGATATAAACTGCTCTGCAAAACTGCGAAAATTTGAGGTATCCAGCTCGTGATTTCAACTCCTGATAATAATGATGTGCGCTATTAATTTCGGTTCACTGTTCGCAAATCTGAAGTTGAAACACAGCGTACTCAACTTTTTTCGGAAATTACCATTCGAATATCCAATATCACTTTACAATTATTTGATGTTTATATGAATATAGCATACACAAAAAAAGAGAAAGAGTGTAATTTATAATTTATTATCAATTTTCGAGAGTTTGTATGTCTCAGGAAAAACTTAGTATACGATGTTGTATTTGTTTGACTGAATTTTTTTTAAAGGATTGCTTATAACAAGAGTGGTAATTTATAATTTTCCACTGCTTATTGGTTCTCTGTACTGTCAGCACGGTTGTCAATGAGCAGTGAAATCCGTGAATTCTGAAGATTTACAGATGTAATTACTAATTTCTCTTCCTTATTGATATAAGTCACACAAAAACTGAACTGAAAGTTTGAAGCAGATCGGCTAAGCTGTTCGAGTTTCAAAAATAAAAGAAAACACGTCCAGAATGAGATTTATTTGAGAAAGGTACCGACAATAAAATTTTCGGAAGGTTTGAAATCGTGTCTGAAAGAATTATTTTGTTAATAAATAGATTCGAAATTCTTATGTTCTATTCATTACCTGAAAGAATGACCGAATGCCAATTTTATATTTGTCGAAGACAGAGAGTTCACTCCTTAAACGATATTAACTTTACGAAAATACCAAAATTCTTCAGAACTTGTGATAAAAAAAATGATTGAAAAATATGGAGTTTTAATCACAAAAACGTCGAACGAGCATTCGACACTAAAAAGCAAATATATACTGCTGCAACAGTGGAGTTCATTTCCATAAGGTATGCAAGCTTTCATACACATTTTTGAGAAACGGATTGCATAGCCAAATATCAAACATGTAATGAACAAAACATGAATACAGTTGCATTTTTGCATTGTTGTGGAATTAAAACATGGTTTCAGCATAAGTACTAACTTATCGACATTTTTTTCAAATAAACGATAATTATCGTTATTTCTTTATTTCAACATGAAAGTTATTGTAAATTCATGTGAACTTTTTATAGAAACAATATCAACACAGACTGTCAAAAGCGAAATGTAGGATTAGTCAGGCAACTCAATATACACGATCTGATGTTCACATAATTAATAATAACTTTTATTTCCCAAGAAACTCACAAAGTTTATAGAAGGGAAAAAAATTACTCTAAGAAGATTATACACCGAAGGGGAAAAAAGGCCAATGAAATCAGACTCTTTCATTGTAGGAAATGAAAAAAATTATGGTAATAAAAAAATAAATGAAAAATTGGCAATTATCTATTTAATTAAATGTTTTTTTAAGTTGGCTTTGAAACGGAGTTTTCAGTATTTCTTTATTGCAACTAGTAATCTATTATACAAAATGATTTCTGTGTGATAAATTGTCTGTCGTCCTATGTTAGATTTGAATTTCATCGTTGATATTTAATAAAAAGGTGGTCATAGGAATAATATATGTGCAAAAGCAAATTACACTTTCATTTTGAGAATTGGATTATCTGGATTT
The DNA here is from genome assembly GCA_032362365.1 of Zygogramma bicolorata. Lineage (NCBI taxonomy): Eukaryota > Metazoa > Arthropoda > Insecta > Coleoptera > Chrysomelidae > Zygogramma > Zygogramma bicolorata. The sequence continues at coordinate 5,699,682 of JAVJAQ010001667.1, read as the reverse complement.
GAAGTGGAAGTAAAAATGTTAGCGCATAAAATGTTCTATTGTACATTGTAGGTTTATCCTTCATAGTGAAGTTGAAGCCAAAATTACTATTGCATAAATCCACCTTGAGAATAGTCAGAAACTAATTTGCAAGATCAGCAGTTGATGTATGTCATCAAATAAGTTTATAAAATGAATTCTTGAGAGTTTTATTCACTTTTTTTATTTCATTTCATTACATGGCAAATCATATAATTTTTGTGTATAAAACTGGTGCATGTTATTAGATCTAGTCTGTTTGTTATCAGTATAAATAAATAAATAAAATAATACAATATATGTATATTGTTGAGAAAACATGTTAACATACCTGTTTCTGATATTTTCAAAATTGAAAATAAGTTTTGTTAACATAAGCAAAACTAAAGAACGAAAAAATGTGATACAAATTCAAACATTAATCAATGCTGAATAATTTCAACAGGAACGATTGAAATATCCTAATTTCAGATTTAAGAATACATCCTTTTGAAGAAATATGAAGCAAAATACATTAGGTAATCTTCTGAACATAAGTTTTTGAGCCACCCAATTACTTTTCAGAGTACAAACAGAAAACATGCTAATGAAGAAACTAGATAATTTACATTAAGTTTTCATATATATTACTACCTACTTCATGGTATATTAGGGGTTATTTAAAGAAATAAGAATGCATCAAATTATACTAGGTATACCAACAATAAAGGACATTAAAATGAAAATGATTTTTCAGAATGGAAGAAATAGATGAAATATTTCATCACTTTTGATATTATAAAACAGATTAGATTTGATCAACATTTCGTACATGCATAAAATACAATGTCTGCTCTTCTCAAGAAACATTTCCACCTTGATTTTCAATGTGGAAAATATAAAATCGTTAAAACCAATTTCGTGTGACTCTAAATAATGTTGATTCGCTAGACAGGCAAAAAATTCCTGATAAATACTTATAAACTTGGGGCCTAGGAAATATATTGTTAATGCGAACTTCTTATAATCATTGGAGTACCATGAACCTTTTTTTAGATTTACTAATATGTTCAATTTGAGCTTTCAAAAAAGTTGCTAAAGATGGTGAACAATATTGCTTCACAAATTCCACAACTTCTTCGCCCGAAATGTTTCTGTTGGCAGGGTTAATCCGATCTGTAGAGTTCCTCCTAAGATGTCTTATTCTATTTCTCAGGTGGATTTTTCTTGGCGTATTCTTGGATAGAGACGTTGAGGTCTGTGTGCCTATGTCTGAAAAATAAAACTGTTGGAGAATCTATATATAAGAAAAGAGATGAAGGTAAATCTACACCAATAAATTGGGATCAGAAGAAATGAATTTCAAAATACTTTCGTCCGAAATAAATTAAATTTGTACTTCTAAATCTACCTCTATTTTTAATATTCTCTGAATAAAATGATAAATTTTCTTGTTGGCATGTAAAACTATCTCAGATAAGTCAAAAGAACATGTTACATGTTACTAAGAATGGGTATGCAAAAATTATTTTTTTTGCTAACAATTCAGAGCACTCTATTCAATGGTTTATCAGCTTGAATAGGACTCAACATGTGAAATATTTTTTTTTCATGTTCAAGTGACAAAAATGATATACTGTTTCATTATAAATTGATGTTGTATCCTTGACTGGGGTGGGTCCAATCATCAATGTTGATGCACCTTTTTTTAATATCATCAGGAACTGAACTTCAAAATGATTATATTTCAAGAAAAGTATTCACTAGTAGTTCATGACAGAAATGTTTATGAAAGGTTCAACCAGAAAGTGGAGCACTACTTCTATAATACTCAATAATAAAATCAATACATTTTTTTGAGATTGAAACTTTTTCAGAGATCAATTACCCCAACACCAAACTGATATTATTTGCACTCGACGCCCGTTCTGTTTACAAGGTTAGCATGGTCAGAATTTTATTTCTGAATATGCTAACCTTGTTAGCAAAACACGCTGCGAGTGCAAATAATATCAGTTTGGTGTTAGGGAACACGATCTCTGAAAAGAAATTGGACTGAAAACACCTATAAAAAACATACCTTCTGCATTACGTTTTGTATCACTGTTACTTGAGGTGTCCTTTATATTGTCTTCATCATCATCACAACTGATACTAAGACAAGTCTCCCAATTCATAGACAGATCACAGTTGGGTTCTTGGCTTGTACTTGGAAGCGACATATCAGAAGCTTCATTTTGAACAGAACTGGAACTTGAAAGAGGTACTGTTTTCAGATCAATTTCTGTTTGTAGAATATCGGAAGTTCCCGGGATATTCACTGAAAAAAAATCATACATCAAAAATATGCAGAATTCTACATGATAAAATGCAGGATTTAGATTACACATCATGGAGAGTTTATGGCCAAATGAGCAAAGGCGCTTGATTTGTGTTTGATTCACTTTTCTCACTGCTAGTTCATGCCCAAGCCACAACAGAATATTTTCAGGCTGACCCTATGTGATAAGCAATTGTTGGTTGCCTAGATATCAATCCTAGTAAATGAGGTCTATTTATTCTCAACAAATTAAAAGTAAATTTTCTCTGTTCCTTATTTGAGTGTTCGACAAAAATATATAATGCTATTAAGAAAAAGTTCGAAAGGAATTCAACGAATAATAGCTCGTCAGCCTGCAAAAAAGTAAGTTTTTTGTTGAGAAAAAATGAATAAAAAAAACGGGCCTCGACTATATCAAATATAAATATTTGTTCACATAACGACACTGCTCCTGACCTATTCGAAAAAATTCTGTACATATGTATGCTTCAAGTTACCCAAATTAAGTTGAAGGAATTCATTTACGTAGGAAAGTAAAGATGCAGCATATAGCTTATAAAATAATATATATTTTACCTGATGCTTTGGGTTGGCTGATGCTGTCTAATTCCACTTCTATCAATCTGGTAGGGATAGCGTTCAGCTTCAATTTGTTTTTCTGAATACTGGAAAACATGCAATCCTCAAAGTGTGCACTACAGACTCTGTATCTCTTGTAGCAATCCTCTGCAGAGCAATTGTCCAATTTCGATTTGTGAAGTTTCAACTTCCATTCATTGCATCTAAAAAATAAATCATCAACGTTAGAGATATATGAGTATCGAATCAGTGAAGTTGTTCTTTCTGAGAAAAGTTCAACAATATCTGTTTGATGTGGTGAGTACATGAAATCACTGAGAATAAGGTGAGAAGGTATAACAAAAAGATAGAAACGAAAATGTCAACTTCTAATGAAATCGACGATAATTCATTGCCTACAATGATAATATTAACGCCTTGGATTCAATGGAATTGTTTCAACTCACCTCTTTTCATCTTTCGGAAATCTGAAGAAGCTGATTTGGGGATTTTTCTTCGAATTACAAATTACACAATAATTCGATGCTTTCTTCAAATTGTCAGCCATCGTCGATGTAGATTTCAGCAAAGCACAGAAGAATTCACAAACAATAAACCAGTTAACATATGATCTATAAATCATCAATTGTTTAGCAAAGCTAATCTGTGGAGATAATTTGAACACAATAAAAGATCATACAGGACAAACGTGGCCCTAAAAAATCTTGTTACCGTGAAGCCGTAAACATAATACAATTAATACACCAAAAATTGACATTATATGTACAACCTGTTACCTGTTAGCAGTGTTGCCAATATCAAATAAAATTTGTCTGTGTTCTGTTAATTATAAGAGTGATCGAATGGAATTCGAATAATAAACATATTAACTCAATTAAAAAAGAAGGCTTGGGCTTTCAGATATTGACTCATACATATTTCATATATTTCGGCGCGCATAATACGAAAAAGTTGCCTTTCAAAATTTGAAAAGTAGCAGATTTAGGAACATTTTAAACAAGCTGCAAGCATTGCTCAAAAAATAAGTGATCCATTGCGCATCCAACAATTTCCCTTCCGGAGTCGATCATGCGCGCTCTGGATCGAAACACGAAGTGAAATTACTGGTTATCCTTTACTGTGTCACTGCCGTGTCCATTAATATTTGTTGGAATAGTCATCAACTTCTGGAAAAATGAATCTCTATCTATCTAAGGCAAACTACACGAACGCGTAGTTTATTCTAAATTTCAAGCACAGACAAACAACTATCATTTAACCTTTGAACAGGGCAAGATACTAGCTTCAATTACGAAATATTGTTAGGTGTCATTTGGTAGTAAATTTGATGATTAAAAAGAAATGTTTATTGTAAAAAATATATCATTTTTGTACCTTTTTATGTGTCCAGGTTCCACCATCGAATTGCATACAATTTATTCAATTTGTAGACATCATAACAAGAAACAGTTTTTTGTGAAAAGAACCTCAATGCATCAAAAATAAAAATTTGAATCAAATATCATCCTTACTCATTATTTTTGAACCCGTTTGTATTGTAATAATGAATGTTTGAAACACTACGGAAAATAAAATTATCTGCAAACTTGCAATAATATTAACAAAAATCCTCATCACCGACCTTCTATGTTATCATGTGTACACTCACGTGAAAAATTCTGATTATTCTTATAGGGCTCCTTTTATACCATAATATGTCTGGGATAACTATCAACACTTTTCCGTATCAATATTTTAAGAGCAGGCCTTGTAATCCATTTCAAGTATTCTGAAATCACAGAAGTGAAGTGTTCCTTTTCCTTGCAATCATTATCTAATCTTTAATCAACCAGATATACTATATTTAATTTGAGCTATCATACCTAAATGGTCCAAACTCTATTTTCAAAACATGAATGTTGTTCAGAAAATAGAGATAATTCAAGCCATTTTGTCGGTGTTGATAGCAAATTTGGGAACATTATTGAAGTTTCTATTAGAGGATGGTTCAAATATATTGGAGGAGGAAACAATGCCATCCTGGACTCTTCCAATCGGGTGGTATACACCTTTATGGACTGTATATTACAGTCTCCTTGGTATTGCTTCCTTCTTAGTCCTGAAAACAGGATGTCCGCCAGGAAAGTGTAATGGTAAATATGCAATTTCTGGACTTCTTCAGGTGTATGTGATATTCGTTTTCATATTTTATCATTTATCTAACAAGAAAGACCTACTGCTCAGGTTTTTATCGAGAGACGGAAAATGACTTAACAATAAAGACTTAAATCGTGTCTTAAGTTACATTTTCTGTTGGGTTTCCTGAACAACTAGAACTAATATGAAGCATTATGCAGTTTCCTTTTGACCGGAAGATGCTTTTTTTCATAAATCACAAAATAAAAACTTAGTCCCTTGAGAGCTGAGCGATTTGCCAACAGATCCTGAAGGGGTTATCACTTCCCTCATACGTTGAGCGTTGTATAATGTAAAAACTGAAATCAACTTTTACACAGTGAACACACTAGCAATGTTCAGCAAAACCGTATCTCAATCCTTGCTGGGATTCACACGTTGAAAGGAAAGGTCCCGTTAATCCATTGCTCTCACAAATTCGACTTTTGAGGGTTGACGTTCGTGAAGGTTAACGAAAAGGCCCGTTTCATAAGCCCTGTTACATATTATTGAAATGCATGAATTTAAGCTAAAAGAACCATTCAAAATAATAAGAATACCAAAAACGAGGTCCATTGAATATTTCCAAGCAAAAAACAGCTAAATTTTGCGAACATTCATTATATCTCGCTATATTATAACATCTTGCCGGTCAACTTTAGAAATTATTCTGATCTCAATTTTGAGTTGAGATTGACAAATTTACCGAGGCTTTTTTTATATGCAGATTCACAAGAAAGAAAGATCACCGCGTGAATCAAGAGACAGGAAATACGAATTAACATTTACTTTGAATTTCTGAAGTTTTTAAGCCTCAGGAAAAACCTCATTTGGCAAGGAGTTCCAAAGCTCAGTTGTTTTATTGAAAAAAGATCCGTGAGCAAGAGAGGGTCATTCATTAGACATGTTTCTGAATGATGCAAGTGGACTATGGACCTCTCTAAATGAAACTGAACACTCATAAAATTTTAAATATTTTTCTTTTCATTCACCTTTTTTACATAATATTAATTGTTCTTCAGATTGAACAATTTATTTTCGGTTTAGGTAAACTGAAACTTCACCTCTTCATTGTTGAATTATTCTGAAATCAATGCAGATGATTTTTTATTTTTACATAATGTTCAAGGTGGCTTATAACTTTATAGCATTCAACTAACTGGAAATCGAAAAAAAATGAGATTGTGAGCCTTCAGCAAGAATAAAAATCCGCCTTGATTCATAGTCAAAGAAACTGAACCTAAAACATTCCAATACGACTTTCAGGTATCAAATCATTTGAATGCTGTAATTTCTAGGTGCACATGGTCTCATCATATATAGTTTTCACTTAGCAGCTTGTTGGTCATGGTCCATTATTTTTTTTGTAATGAAAGCAGTGGGATTGGTAAATAATATTTTCGTCCATTTCCAGTTCTGTTCTCATAACATTATATTCTAGGCATGGCTTATAATACTAATAGGAACAACCACTTCTCTTTGTGTAACTATTCATTTTTGGTTCATTAGTCGGACTGCCGGATTCATTTCCTTATTTTCTATGTTATGGATAACATTCCTCTTGATATGGAATACAGCTTTGACACAGGTTAGTAAAATGTAGCATCAAGGAAGATCACAATGGAACTATTTTTAGGTATACTCGGCTATCTAGAGGAAAGAACATCAACAGTTTCTGAGGTTTACATAAAATTAGTCTAAGAATCTTCACTCAAGTTCGTCAAGTATTCTCCTTAAAATCAACAGTTGCTATTATTGTCTATGATTTCTTTACTTTTTTGGTATGAAACTGTAGTTCATAAGACGATCTGTCGTTAAAAAAATTAAGTGTACGTTGAGTAAATATTTTCTTATGGAATTGTGGATTTATTGACAAAAAAACTGTTTTCATATAGTTTTATCTTTATCAGGGGAGCTATGAAATGAAACATTATGCTGGTCAAATAAGAACACACCCGACTTCCATGGTGCAATTTGTCGCAGGTATTCAAGGAAGTTTTTCGAGTTGCATTGATCTTTTTTGGTGCGATAAGTTGCAGGGACTCAGTTATTTATGTGGTAAAATAGTTTCTGCAATCTACTAATATGTGGTGGCACCGTTGTGAAGAATGGTAATTTCGAATATTTCAATTATTTTTTGTAACTAATGGAATCAAAAGTACAGTACGGCTGCTGGTCCATTTCATCTTAGCACAGAAATGATGACATATTGCGTAGTGCGGCTCAAGCAGCTATTTGGATTGGAAAAGCTATAATGGGGTTAATTTATTACAATAACAAAAATAACTGAGATTATATTAGTTGTGATAGAGTTGGCAGTGGGCATTTATCTTGGAATATTCAGTGCTATTTTTTAACATAGTCAATGATAACTGGCTTGTCGCTGCGATAAATCGCACTGTGGAATATAGGTGTAAGAAGTATTAGAAATTTTGCAAACACATTGTGTGTAAAGGCCAGTTCATACAACGAACATTTTAATTACATTAACATAAAGAAAATCAGAACACTAATATGATAATGGAATCGTTCATGAAACACATGAATGTATTTCAATTATATGAATCACACTAAGAAATTGGGAACTTGAAACTTCTCATTACATCATTTTCTTGGTGAAAACAGCAAATTTGCATGTGCAGTATTGTAGTCATGGCAAAATTTATGTGTTCAGGTTTTAGGTTGGAGTTTACCATGTGTGTCACGGGGGCTCAGTTTATGGTGATGAATGTACGGCCGTTTGAAAACGTGCATGCAAAAATATTTGAAGCCTATAATTAGAGACAGACAGTTGGGGTCCAAGGGCCCGCATTGGTATGTGGGGGGGGGGGGATGCTGGCCAAATGCGCTATTTAGGAAGCAAAAGCCATCTTCATAGAGATAGTGAGAGAAGTCATAGGTTATGTTATTTATTCAAAACAACGGTAGACAATCAGCAAACTACAAGTTTCGAAGATTGAGGTGACATTCTGAACTCTGAGAATTCCCCAGCTCCAAATTGTGCAGAATAGAAAAAAACTGTCAAGGTTCCACTAGTATCAGAGGATAATATATGCATGCGCCAATTTATAATGTAATTAGTTATGTATTAATGGGTACATATCCTTGACGAAAATGTAATGTTAATCAAATTATGTTCGTTGCATAGATCCGCCTTTCAACCCTTGTATACGAAATTTCCATGTTTGTAGTCATTTATAATGGAACCCACAGGAAAAACGTGACAATAAATTAGATCACCTAATCCAAGTTATGGGAATATTTTGTGTGCAGGTAGGCTATTAGGCATTCCAGATACTTGTAAAAAATGTCAAATTAATCTAAATGAACCAATACGGCGCCATCTGCCCCCCAGGAACTTTCGTTTGTTTTCTTTTTTATAACTGTGTGATTGGTTAAAACTGGTATTCGCCCCCCAGACATAACCTGATCTGGAATGCCTAATAACAGTTCAAATCCATAATATTTCAACAAATGACATTAATGCATTTCACTTACGTACAGGGTGCAGATTCAATCAAAATGCAATGGGGAAAATATCAAAAATCTTTTGAATGATGTTTTGAAAAATAACTCATCTCGAGTAATGCAATAGCTTTGTAAGAGTTGTTTATTTTTTAGGTTAAGTTAGTGCTAAATAGGAACTTTAATATTTTTGTTTGTGCTATGTTAAACATATAGATTACTTTTGATTTTATATTTCTATGTTAACTCATATAAATAAACGGTTTCATTTTCATATATTTGAATCAAGTTTCATTCAACCAGAGGCGTTTTCTGGCGCTCTTGTATTCAAAACGTATTTGTCTCTCCATCTCTCTCTCACTATTTGGTTAGCCGTAAGTGAGAGAAAAGGAGACAGACGAATACGTTTCGAATACATGAGCGCCAGAAAACGCCTCAGATATGACAGTTTATGTAGGTATCTAGGGGATTCAATTCGTAAATAAATGGTTTGGTGCCCATCTTGGAAAACCTGTTTATATCATAACAGACACAGACTATTTGACTTGAAACTTACTAAACATCAAAGAGAAAATAATGAAATAACATAAAAAGTAATAGAGTAAAGAGTCTATTTATTCCACAGGATATATAAAAAAATCGATCTAGCAGAAAATAAAACATAAAATATCTGAACAGAGAAAGGAAAAATATTGATGGAATAACAAAAATTGCACTAATGTACACTATTTACCACCGAACCCACTCATTAGATTTCCTAAACCACCCATACCACCTGCTGCACCAGCTTGAAGCTGCCTCATCATGTTTTGTAAGCCTGACATTCCTCCCATTTGGTGCAGAACTCTGGGATCCATCATTTTAGCCATTTGTTGATTGAGTTTTGCCATTTGGTTATGATTGACATTTTTGGCCATATCACCCCCTTTGAAGAGTCCCTTGATCCCACCCATTTTCTTCACAACAGCAGCAAACTTTGTGTATTGAGTAATGAGCTCTTTAACTTCCCTTTCTATAATTAAAGAAAGTAAAAACTGGTATATGTGTTGCTAGAATGTTGATAATCCTGTGCCAATGGCCAAATTATTTTCGATTACTTCTTACCTGTGACCCCTGATCCTTGAGCTACCCTTGTAACTCGACCACTTTGTTTGGTAAATAACTTGGCACCATCCCTGTTATCTAATTCTCCATCATTCATGCTATCCATTATGGTCATAAGCTTCTTCAATCTATTCATCGATTCCTGTTCACTACCTTTTGACATAAAATCCTGGCTGAATCCTGGAATCATTCCCTGAAAGGAAGAATATCGCGTTTTCGTAAACACGTAGGAAACAATATCCATTTATCTCACCATTATTTGTGAAAAAGGACCCATTTTCATAATATTTTGGAATTGTTCATACATATCCCTCAAGGTGAACTGTCCGTGTTTAATTTTTTCTAATAATTCTTCATTATCTTCTAATTTCAGCTCATTGACTTTGTCAATCAGTCCCTCTATGTCACCCATTCCTAACAATTTACTAATGAAAGGTTTCGTTTTGAATGGTTCCAAGTCATCTATGTGTTCTCCAGTACCAATAAATATAATGGGACTATTTGTGGCTGCAACGCTAAAAACATTTGAAAGTAAAAGAATTGAATAGTCAAGTGCCCACTGAACAACTGATGCATTTATTTATTTAGTATAAACGGGAAAACTCTGGGTTACAATGTTGTAATATATACAATTATAAAAATACTTGAAACAAGAATGGTTTAAAATTCATATGAATATTGAAAATATAAATAACAACTCAAAACTGAATACAACAGTCAAAAATAACACTGCAAAAACCAACAAACATAAAGAAAAATCTATAGATGAAATACGTAAATGATTGCAGACTTTTAGAAGGCTTTTGAAGAATTTGTAAATCGAGCTCTGATGCATCAGCTTCACGTTCATTTATTTCTTCAATTATTTCAAAATGACTTACGCACTGAGAGCTCCTCCACCCTTCGCATGTCCATCTAATTTTGTGATAATAACTGAACCAACATCAACTTTTTGTTTGAAAGCTTTAGCTTGAGACTCGCATGCCTGACCAATGGTGGCATCCATAACAAAAATTATATTGTCAGGTTTCTAAAAATATTATTGATGTGAAAATCTGAAGTTGTCAGAAAAACTAAATGGTTGAAAAAAATCTGAGAGCAGCTTACCACAGCATTAGAAACTGCTAACATTTCTTCAAATAATGATTCTTCTTGTTTGTGCCTACCACTTGTGTCAACAATTATAATTTCAAAACCTTCTTTTTTGAACATGTCTACACCATCTTGAGCTATCACAACTGGGTCTACTTCTGTATAGCTAAAAAGTAACAATGATTATGAAAATCAAAATTCCATTATTTTCATCGTCATTGCTCATAGTTGTACATGAATTCAACTTCAAAAATTTGAGGATACAACACTCTTATAACAATCAATGCATCTCACCTTCCATAAAATGGAATTCTAGCCTTTGTGCAATTTTGTTTAACCTGATCATAAGCTCCAGCTCTGAATGTATCTGCACACACAAGACAAGATTTCCAATTCTTTTTCTGATAATGATATGCTAATTTGGTACATGTGGTTGTTTTTCCGGACCCTTGCAAACCAACGAACATAATAACATTGGGTTTTCCCTTGACTGGCTGGTAAGGTTTTACATTTGGATCTACGAGCTAAAAACTATGTGAGCATTTTAAGAAAATAAATGAAAAGATTATTACTTTGACCAGTTCTTTGAAAACAGCACTTTGTATCATTCGTCGTTTGTTGAGCCCTCCAGCCATTTCTTCAAAGTCAATCACAGATTTCACATTTTCACGAAGCGACTTGACTAATCTGATATTAACATCAGCCTCTATGAGAGCAAGACATATATCTTTTAACATGCCATTTAGAACCTAGAATTTGAAATATTATGTTCCGGCACTTGGTCATCAATACACATATGTTGTAATAATACCTCTTCATTGATAATTGTTGCTTTGCTGAGGGACTGCAAGGCAGTCGTAATTTTACGACCCAAATCAGCTAAAACCATTTTGCTTTATATAATTTTCAATAATTCAAATTATTATTGTTTATCCATGATCTGTCACGTTGAAACTTTTCTCTTCCATTCACTCATAAAATTTGAAAGAAAGATGTCATCCGTCATGCCAAATCAATGCTGTCATGTGTCGTCTTTGTCAAAGTCGTTCGCATTCTGTGATTATGTCACAGGTCACAAAGAAAAGAAATCAAAATGAGTGTTTTGTTCTTTCAGGCCAGTAAAAAATTTTTAAAATGTATCTTAACGTTTATTAAAAAAAGATGTTGCTGGTTGCTGAAAAATGATCAATGGTATTCTGGATTTTTGCCTTGATCTGGGTCCTGGTGCATCCGAATTCCGCAATTTTTCTTCGATTTTGTTACATCAAAAATAATTGAGGCGAAATATTGGGAAATAAGAACTGAAGAAAACTTATCAGAGTTGCAGAATGTAACATGGAATGATATAGGTATCCACATCACGAAAAAAAACATTAAATTCAATTATGGAAATTCAGAGAGAAAGGTGACTTCTGTGTAATTCGAGGCAGTTATAGGAAAGAAGTCGTTTTTTTCAATTAATTGTCCGATTATATACCTCTCTCTTAACACTCATAATAAAACCGCACCTTTCTGAAAGTGTTTCGAGTTTTATTGATTCAAAATTGTACACTTGTTTTGAAACGTTTTTGAAAGTTTGTCCTGACCTGATATTATTTACTAAATATATGAAAGGAACAAGAAAATATGATTATGTCAATATTTTCATGAACAGTTCCAGGACGTAAATCTTTTACGCGAGCCAAATGGCGCAGGTGGTTGTGTACCAGGCTCACGAACGAGAGGTCGTGGGTCGATCTCCGATAGTGAAAATATTTCCTCTTGAAAATTTTGCAATAACAGTTTTTGACCAATCAAATGGATACTTTGTTTCGCGTTACCATGCAAATCAGGTATTTTATCGGAAATTTTTTTCCCGCATGTAACCTACGATAAGTTATAGTGGAAATTTTTTGACACAAGCAGAGAATATTTTGTTTGATATAACGTCACTTACCCACTTTGAGTAGAAGTAAACAAAATGTATCGTTCAAATTCGGCATTAGAGCAGACTAATGAAAATACAATCAGATCCACACTTCACTATCACACACAATCGATTCATTGTTCACACAATAAACGAAATTGAATTTGACAGAACAAGGCAATTTTCATTCATTTGTTCAATCTGTATTCCAAAGCATATATTGATGTACTCTGAAAGGCTGAAATATGAATTTCAAATAATTCGTTGAATTTCAATATGGTGTAAAATTTTCTTACCGAATACCACGCGTACTTGAATTACCCCTAGAATTTTTTTCTTGCTCACGAATATTTCAAGAAAATTATCATTGTCAAATTATTCGTGAGATCGAAAAAAGTTTCGTAAAAAATTCAAGCACTAGTGATATAACAGGTGAATATTTCCATCGTATGTTAAAAATTCCATATGAAGCGGGACATTTTCGATCAATTACAGCGATTATTTCCCTCAATGCGAATAAACGATGAAACAGTTGAAGGCTAGACTGCTTTTACAGAGTTTTACAGCGATTAAATGCACTAGACCTTTCAACCGATTAAAATGTTCGAAATAAACCGGGCGTTTGGATCACTTTTCAGGTACTATCTCTGGTACTATGTTGTTCCTGTGTTCAATTTTGATGTTTCCTGAGTTTACATGTTTTCTGGAAATAATCTAAACATATATCCCTCCTTCACCAAGTTCAATCGACCAAAATGCGTGCATTTCCATGATTTTCAAAATTTTGCTTTCAAGCAAATGCTTTCGTGTATAATAATTTAAAATAAAATCCCTCGACCTGCGGTCTCGGGATTTTATCAAATTATCATACACTCAAGTCATTTGCTTAGCAAAATTTCGAGAATCATGGAAGTGCAGCACACATTTTAACCGAATAAACTTGGTGCACTCGGGATATAACCCCCGATAAATTCCCGGCGGGACATTTTCGGGCTGGTAAATACCCGTTCGGTCCGTGTATCTATAGTAACGATTGTTAAAATGTATACATTTGTCATCTTGACAGGCATAAATACTGAATTTTAAACGTCGTTGTTTTAACTCCGGAAATATTCTACCGAATTACACTCGTGCATGTAAACCTGATAATTTTCCATTCTTATTTGTCAGTAAAAAAATTGCATTCGGTTATTTTTATATTTTGCTAAACTCCTTCGGAGTCGGGCTCTTTCGACCAAATATGTAAATAAACTCATGCAGTTTTTCATAGGCGACGGACTTGGAAATTACTATGGGGGCTCAGTCTCCATATATATATATATATATATATATATATATATATATATATATATATATATATATATATATATATATATATATATATACATATATATATATATATATATATATATATATATATATACATATATATATATATTTATATATATATATATATATATATATATATATTCCACAACTATATCATCATATATTCAGGTGATGTTCACATACATACAAAAAACACAAAGAGAATGCTAATCCAAAACGACCCAAATACAACAAGTTTAAAATAATTTCCAAACTTTGATAAAGTATAGAAAAAACAAAAAAAAACTAAAAAACTAATAATCACAGCCAGTTTCAAACCTTATATGCCAAATGGAGAGTCTGAGTACTATAAAAGAAACAAATAACCAATTTCAGCATGAACTATATAATATATGTGTGACAAATAGGATTAATACATCTCTGGTTTTTCGGGCTTGAGGGCCGTGTAGTGGAATTTTTACTTCCGGAGCTTTCGGCTACATCTGCGGCAGCCATCTTCAGCGGCGTGGTCTTAGTTGGACTCCTCTATGTGAGTTTACTTCGACTGATTGCAAATCTGGAATTGACTCGTTATTATTTCTCGGTCCGCCAGTGTTCTGTTGGTCGTCCGATTCCCTGGTTCTATCCGGCTTCGTCTTGGCTGTTCTTAGAACTGGATACCAAATTTTGTTCAAATTTAGTCCCTCTTCCTTTCTATTGAAGTTATCCTTGTGCTTATGTATCTCAATCGCTTCCCGGTATAAGCGAGTGGAGTAATGAGTCGTCGTTGACAGAATTGAAGTTTTGTCGAATTGTATATTGTGGTCGTTCAGAAGGGCGTGCTCAGCTACAGCTGATTTGTCAGTTTGTCCCAACCGACAATTTCTACTATGCTCACTGATTCGAGTCTTAAAACTGCGTTTGGTGGTCCCTATATATACTTTTCCACACGAGCATGGAATTCTGTATACCCCAGCATTGGATAACGGATCTCTTGGATCTTTTGCTGACCTCAGTTGTTCCTCTATTTTCTTCGTTGGTCTGTATATTGTCTTTATATTGTGCTTTTTCAATATCTTTCCAATGCGATCCGTGGTACCTCTTAGATAGGGCAAAAAAGCGGTCCCTGAG
This sequence comes from Zygogramma bicolorata, assembly GCA_032362365.1. Lineage (NCBI taxonomy): Eukaryota > Metazoa > Arthropoda > Insecta > Coleoptera > Chrysomelidae > Zygogramma > Zygogramma bicolorata. The sequence goes on along the minus strand of JAVJAQ010001667.1, from coordinate 5,684,626 downwards.
AGTGGAGTCACAGGCCTCGTTTGTGGGTGTGAATTTGTGGTTGGCTTGGGTCGTATTGCTCTGTCTATCTCCCTGTTTTGGTAACCATTAGCTCGCAAAGCGTGTCTAAGGTGGTTGAGCTCTTCATCTAGTGATTCAGGTTCGCAGATCCGTTTCGCCCTATCTACTAGAGTTTTGATGATTCCTTGTTTTTGTCGCGGATGGTGGTTTGAATCCTTATGTAGATATCTGTCTGTGTGCGTTGCTTTCCGATAAACTTTGTGACCTAGTTTAAATAGGATTAAAATTATAATTTTACTCATGTTAGAAGGTCTGCCGTTTTTGTTTATTTTTTGAAATGAAAATATTTGCTATCTCGTGATTACTAACTTGTTCAAAAAGAAGCTCTGTAGAAATTCAAAATAGCACAATCGTTTAGTCTTTCCTGTGTCATCATGGACCGTAAATACGTTTTTGATATATCAGATATCACATCTTTTTATTTTTTATTACAATATATATGGTATACGTACGTACCTTTGTTAATAGTGACTACGGCTTCGAGTAACTCCGGCGGTTTTGTCACTGACACTGTTGCCAGCGTGATAATAAAAATCTTAATAACCCGACGACACCAATGAGACCGATACATAATTTGTTCTAAACGAAAAAAAATTGCTATATGAGAGCATGGTAACAGTTCCGCAAACCAGAACTTCACTATGGGGGCTCTGCCCCCATAGCCAATTCTCTATGGAGGCCCGAGCCCCTGTTGCCCCCATGGTTCCTGCGCCCCTGCAGTTTTTAGACAACATGCTTTCATGGAAAATTATCGGTAATTCTCAATGGCGTTTGGTATAAAAATACCATAAGGAATATTCAATACCATCGCACCTTTTAGTTCAACATAATTTATTGTAGCAAAACGTATAATTAGTTACATTTTAATATATTTAAAAATACAAATAATACAACAGTAAGGCAAAATTGCCAGTTTTCAGTAATCACAATATAAAATCACAATCTTATTTGATATATACAATAAAATTGCACCTGATTGATAACAATATAAAATAAATTGCGGCCTAAAATTATACGTAGGAAAACTAAATAAATATATTCAAAATAAAACAATTTTTGTGAATAAAATATTATAGTAGATAATAGGACTCTTTTCATCATGCATATTTTTAGAAAAGCTCAAGAACTTACTCAAAAGTCCCTCGAATAAAGGTCAGGTAATAACAAGAGAATGGGAAAACTGCTTATCACAGAAAATACATAACGTCTTGAAAAATTTGTATCAACAAAAGATAGTGATCAACTAACATAAATTGCTGTGAGAATTACAAACCATATATGAATCTCCATAAATGGTGTTTGAGAATTGAAAACAACTTTCAACCAATAGAATTAAAATGTTCCAAGAATAAGTTGGGCATGATGCTGTTATGGGTTTTCCCTACCAATGCATACTTTCAATCTTTGCTAAATACTTTTGAAATCAGTTGAATACGTAAAGCTTTCGAAATTGACGATAATAATCTGTATGAAAAACTTGTCAAAATGATGTCGATTTGAATAATTATGTTGATTGAATTTGACACTAGTGACAGGAATCACAATGGCAAATAAACGAATGTGTGACAAAATGGTTAGGGCTTTCGCGGCCGAGGTTATTAGTATAACTACTTTTCTTCAGGCTTGAAGGCCGTCGTTCTTTGGAATTTCTTCCTGACGTTTCGCTAGCGCGAGTGGCCAGCTTCTTCAGAGGCTTATTCATTTCCGATTAGGTAGTTGCAAATGCATATCTGCCATATATCCCGAGGGTCACTGACAGAATTGGGAAACTCTTGGGGAAATATAACATAAAAACGGTTTTCAGCAGCAGCAGGGGTTTATCGCATACCGAGCACTTGTGGGAAGGTTTACATCGGTACCACGAAAAGATCCATGGGTACAAGGCTCAAAGAGCATCGAAGGAACTGCAGGCTGGAAAAAACCGACAAATCGGCGGTGGCGGAACACGCACTGAGTGAGGGTGACCACAGGATTCTGTTTGAAAATGCTTAGCTAATTGCCCCCAACCAGGGTTACCATAGCCGACTGATACGGGAGGCGATAGAGATCCAAAAACATACCGACAATTTCAACATAAGAGAGGAAGCGTTGAGTCTAAACAGAATTTGGAATCCCATTCTGAGGAAATCAAGAATCGCTAATGAAATCACGGCAGGTAGTGCGGCAACTAATAATGATGATTATTCCCCGAACCCGACAGAAGTAATTAACACTCCAGACTACCTGCATCAATATAAATACGCCTTCAGAAATCGAAACGTTTAGTCATTGGAAATGAGTAAGCCTCTAAAGAAGCTAGCCACTCGCGCTAGCGAAACGTCAGGAAGAAATTCCAAAGAACGACGGCCTTCAAGCCCGAAGAAAAGTAGTTACACAAAACGAATGTGTACCAACACTTTGATCCTTATCGAAAATCATCTAGGAGTATGAATATATCAACTACCCGACTGTATTTCACTATTTTTTCTGCAACTGAAATAACAAATGTCCTACCAGAAACCAGTAAAAATGTAACAACGCAAATAACGTTGGACATTAAATAACGAAAATACTGAAAATTATGATTAGAGCAGGGTGGGGAAAAATCTGATTTTTACTAAAAAAATAAAAAATCATTGATTTTTTAAAAAAATCCCGATTTATTTGATTTTTTTAATTTTAATATAAAATTTGAACATTTTGATTCTTTGAGATTATTGTTGATTATTTTAATGTATGAGTCTGAAAATGTTAATACAATTTGCGGCTCAAAAATTTGTGACAACGCATTTGTCGCGCTTCTTGCAAGAAAATTCTTGTGGCGATTTGTTTTCCTTCTGTCCTATACACTTTTTGCAAGAATATTCCTGTCGAGGCTTGTTTTCCTTCTCAACCTTTAATTGACGTTGCCCAACAATTTCACACATTTCGTTAGTTGTACACTCGGATATTAGAAACAGATTTGGCACAGAAAAAGGAATTTTTTAAATTGTATAACAAAAAATGAATAGACTGAAAATATACAGTAATGAAATCTAGGTTTTACGTTCAGTTTAAGAATTGGGATGTATGTACTCTTTTTTGATGTTGTTGCTAAAAGCAGATACTCCGTTTGATCTTCAAGAAAACTTTTATACTATTTTGTTAAAATTGATTTGAATAATGATTTCAATCAGCCCAACCCTGGATAAAAGTGTTTTATCCTCACAGCATTTCAGTCAGTCGACCATGCGAGCTACATTGTTTTTTGTTTAAATGCGGTTCAAACTATTCCATGTTGAACAGTACTACTATTTATCGCCTTTTCTCATGCAAATCAAAATAAAAAGAATATGAAACTCATGGAAGCAGCATAAAAAAATCAGCAAACACCCTCCATCTACACAGTGTTTTCTAAATTTTTTATGTAACTTTTTTCATGAGTTTCATATATTCTTTTTAAACTGACTCGGAAAAGAAAAGTCCAAAAAACAGTCCCTCAAAACTTGATTATCTCACAGTCAGATCTCTGAATATAGTAGTTGATAGTTCCAATGGCTGCGTCTAACAGAATACAGCGGTTAAAACCGCTTCACAAAATTTGGCATTTCATCATGAAAAACTGTCAAATTTTGTGCAGCAGCTTTAATCTGTATTCTCTTAGATGAGGTCAAAATGAATATAAATAGATTATGATAATCTCTGCAGCTCACTGCAGAATTGTCATCAGCTTTTCCCTAGGGACGATTCTAAAACAATACAAATTAAAATATGGTTATGGATAAATCTAAAAAAATAATAAAACATTTGAATCAAAAGAAAAATATTGAAAATACAACTCACAGAGTTTTGCAGGAAAAGTTCAACTAACATTACTAGACTGAAATGAAAACGAAACCAGTGAAGAAAGTGTTGAAAACCCAGTTCAAGTAAATATTATTGACATGATGAGAAGGCAAGACCCAATCTAGAAACGCAATATCCTCACAACCTTCCAACCTCAAAAATGCACCGCATTTAATACTGATTCTTTGGAGAAAAATAGAATTTCTTCAAAATATGATTTTTACATATATACACGAACATATGGTAGAACATAACATAATCAACACATACACGAAAACGAATCGAAATTTATCTGGGAATCCTATCGAGGAAATCCATTTCGATAACCCTATCGACTTTTTCTAGTATAGCGTCCATTTGTTTGTCATGCTGCTTCTCGGAATACGTGTAATCGCTGGGAGTGAGCCTACTACATTCCGTTCTATGTCTATCGGAACAACTGCTGAGTGTTTTGAAAAAGCTGTGCAAGTCTTTCAGCTGCGTGATTGTGTTAGTCGTCAGGAGCAGCTCGTTTCTCTTCAAAGGCAATATGTCGATGTGGGTGTCGGGATATTTCTTATCCATCAGATCAGCAATTCGGACGACATGCGGTAGGAACGAGATTGGCCTGAGAGGATCATCTCGTTTCAGTAGGTCGTCACCGACAAATGCCCATCGATACCTAAGAAAAAAATAATCATGAATCCATATTTATCATTGATTATATTTCAATTTGAATTTTTTATAAAACCAATATACCCAATATAAATTGGTTCTTATTATTTTTTTGATATGCAAAATTTGAGTTATACGAGAACTAATTGGACTCGTTCTCGAAAGAACTGTTTTTCAATAGACGCAGCAACTTTTGGGGGTAGATTGAAAATCTGCCCTTCTACACTTGTATAGATTTCAATATTAATTCTTATTTTTTCAGATTGTGGTAGGTTACAAACCCAAAAAAACTACGGAACCAATATACCCATCGTCCGCACTCGGACAAGAACAGCACCGCTATGCCACCTGTCGACTGCTGACTGCTGAAAGTGAAAGACCTGTCTCCGGAACGTTCTTCGAACTTCAAATAGAAATGAGCGAAAAAATTAAAATGAAAACACGCAGTGCATCAAATTATTCCGACGATGATGAAGTGGTTGAGTTCATCAAAAGTGAGGAGTTTCTAACCATGATCGGCGGGGTGATAGCAAATTGCACCAGAAACCTTGTATCACTAGTCAACGATCAGAAGTCAAGACTGAGGTCGAGAATCTGCGTGAGTCTAACATTGATTTAATACGCATGTTGACGAATGAAGACAAACCCATACTCTCCACGAGAAAAAGGGTTTTCATATACATTCAGATGATTCAAACACCTTCATTTCGAATTCTACGGTCATCGAACAAATTGATAAGCAAACAGAAAATTCTAAGGAAATATCTTTAATAAACGAAACGGACAGATTTACCGTCGAAGATCACTACAGAACAGAAACAACGTGGAAACAAAAACTGTCATTGGAAGTGGCTCAGCTATACTGCCCGACAATCCCGAGGGTCCAACATTTGAAGGCGATGAGAAGAGAATTTGGCTACACATTGACCGGTGTAAGCCAAACGTGCAAAGCGTACATATGAGAGCATATTTGGAGCATAAATGCCCTGGAAGTCGGTTCATCGTTGAGCAGCTTTGAAAAACAGGAAACCCATCTTTCAAAGTGGGTGCGAATGCCGACTTAGAGACAATACCCAACACAGCATCTTTTTGGCCCAACGATGTCGTTATAAAAAGATTTTATTTTTTCGTCGACATGAAAACGATAGACGCCATCACCACAACAACCACTTCCAACTCAAACACCGATACTGAACTCAATAGAAGAACTTGTCACCAACAAAGATGCCGTGATGGCTTACTATTGGCTGTGTACATTCGTTGCTCATGTTCGGCATCCTTTGCTGAGGTAACAGCCCGGGCGCGGAGCTCGTTTTCAATAAACAGAAACGCATCATTAGGAGCATTTTTGGCCTGCGATCTACAGACTCATGTCGTCCTCTCTTCAAGAACCATAAAATTCAAACCATATTTGAAATATATATATATATATATATATATATATATATATATATATATATATATATATATATATATATATATATATATATATATATATATATATATATATATATACTAACCGCTGTCTGTTTCATTCACGACAATTTGGATAAATTCAAAACTTTTGGTGAAATTAATAAATATTCAACAAGAAATTCAAACAAATTATACATTCCCCCTGTCTCACTGAATCAGATTAAAAAAGGACCAATAATTACTTCACTCAAATAAGTAAGAAATCACTGGAAAGCAAAAACGTCTAATCCCCTATGGAATACTTTGATGATCAAATTGATGTCCATCCCATCCAGTTTGTTTAAGTGAAGGCATTTTAATTTTGATTAATTTTGATTATATGTCTCTCATTTATGTAGTTAGTGTGAGAGGTGACTGTCATTTGTGTAATGTGTGTAGTTTGAGATATTGTTCAAAATGCAATTCTTAGTTGAGTTTAGCATAGAGATCGCCTCGATACTGGTTAATCCAGTGACTCTGTTTTGACAGAAATCGCATCCTGTAAATATAAGATTACAAAGTTTATGATTTACGGATCGCCAAATTTTTAACCAGACTAACCAAACCAGTTGAGAGTACATATAACCAACAACTCATCATTTTCAAGCGTACGTCTCTGTAGTATGTCACAAACACAAGTCATTGAATGAACAACAATGGAACCAAAATAGATACCTGCGCCGTTATAGCGATCATACTGGTTTCTTCAGATTGAAAATTCAAACACAAAATGTTTTGATTTTACTCACATCTGGAATTGAGGAAGAGTGGTGGCTGGTAGAAGAAGCGACAAATCCAACAATTTGGCCGTTGCTAGCTGAAGTCGTAACCAGTGTGGATGTCCCAAGGCGTGAAGACCGTTGCTGCTATTGGTAGCCCAGCTTGCATCAAGAGATGACATTAGTTTTATGTGAGAACTAATTGAAACAAAAATGAACATTAGAACGAAGCTGAAAAAATAAGATCAAAATAATAAGCGTTTCCACATTCATTGTAGTAAGTTTTCACTGAAGGCACTGCAATTTAAGGAGAATGCCAGACCAGAGTAAACTCAAAATAAATATGAAAAAATGAGACATGCCGTACCAACTCAAGAACTCCTGTCACAATTTATGAAGGCGTCAGTTATTGGCACGTAGCAATTCCAAGAAAAATAAATTCGAAAAGGTAATGAATTTCTTGCAAGCTAAAGCAGGCTACTCACACATACATCGGGTGTACATGAAATTGGCAGAAGTTCTGTGAAATATTGATGGCATCCCTCAGGAATTCAATGCAAAATTTGTAATTCAGAGGTCATGTTACTCAGATTATATCGAGATTATTCAATATACATTGTATATTGTATAAATATCAAGTATAATTGAAAAGGAACACACACTGAAAAAAATTGATGTGAAATAGGATTCGAGAATAGGCAACATGTTCTCGTTCTCAATCAAATAGACTAAAAAATAAATGATTAAATGAATAGAGATTTGAACATATATGATTTTTGATTCAACTCTCCTTTTTTATAGTAAATCGTTTTGTTATATTCAGTAAGTAGAAATTCAGATAGCACCTAGCATAAACTGACCTGAAGAATCAATTCTCTAGGAGGCATTTAGCAAGTAAGCAAAACAATCATGCAGTAATGAACTATTAGTTGCGAGCAGTTACCCATAATTAAAACATGGTTTGAAGGTGGCATAAGTTGATTTCAAGTAAGCATTGCAGAAGCATTCAAAAAATTAAGGAATTAGGAATAATGGAATTACCTGTTGTTCGTCCTGTAGCGTCAGCCACCATAGCAAGTTACAAACAAATAATACTGTTAATAACAACGTAATACAAAATGATTCTGGTAGCTCAATGGATATCAGTTGTGAAGCAAAACATATAGAGCAGTTAATGATACATTATACTACGAGTCAATAATGATAGCTATTATTTTCGAGGATTTTTTACGAACCGGGCCGCGTCAGCGGCGAGGGAGTAATATTCGAAAAGAATAATAGTCATTATTGCGAGGAGTACTCTACTTTAGAGACGACTAATTTATTTATCATACAATTCATCTCAATATAAATACACAAACACTACCTAGGCGTTTGACAATGGCACTTTGGAGTTTGGTTATATCGTTTCCATGGGAATATTCAATCTGAGAAATTTTGTGATAGGACTAAAAGGGAGAATAAAGACTATTACTATTAATCCCTCGCCATTACTCCCTATGGGAATAATATATGGAATTATACAGCAGAAACCGCAAGTATAATACTCACATTATGTATTAGTCGTAAATAAAAGACGTAATTACACAGTTATGGACATCCAAGTTGCTACCAAAATCTTACTAATATAACTATAATCTACCCAAAAATGCTCATTATGTTAGTTACAAACTATAACATTACTAGGGGGAACTAGGTCAGGAATTGAACCCGGACGTTTCTCGTCTGGTTTGGTCGAAAATAAAAACATATGTGTTGCATTTGTCAAATGAAAAATATAATCCTTTCGATTGTATTTTTTTCTTGTCTACGACATTTGAGGAGGAGTCGCTGGTAACTCTTCTATATCACTGCTATATAAGACATTTTCATACGATTATCGAAAATTTACTAAATAATTCAATACCTATACCGATTTTGACTTGACAAACGTCAAAATGCAAAGCTTGCACATCATGCTTGATTGAAAAATAATGGGTTTCTATTGGTTGAAAATATGTATCGTAATGAAAATCTGTATCGTAATGGATTTCTTTATAAAACGGGTTGTGGGCATATAAGTGTACTATTAGAGTACGGGTGTAGATAATAGTATATTATGCAACGATCGTGTAGTGATGGTTATTAATATATGAGCATAAACCGGGATACGAAACGAGCCGAAGGTGAGTTTCGTATGGTTTATGCGAGTGTATTAATAACCATTACATGAGAGTTGCATACGCTATTTTATCTTCATCCGATAAATAGTGAAGAACAAATATTATATTTATATTTGTATTGCACACAATAATACTAATTTAACGAATTTCTTTGAAAAATTCCACAGAATTGTAATTAATAGTATTACTTCGAGAAATAAAACGATGAGATATGAAAAGAAGATCCAAAGAAAAAAAAAAAGATTACTCGAGACCGGAATCGAACCAATGTCTCCTCCAGCCAGAATAATAAATGTCAGCGCCACAGACGGCTCGGCTACGGAGAGCCATCAAAATTTGATGAAAAAATAAGTATTAAATCATGCATTTGTCAAATGAAAAATTTAATCATTCTAACTGTATTTCTGTCGGAGAAGGTGTCGAAGGTGATTCTCCCATATCCTGGTATCAGACATTTTGTTGTGATTATCGAAGTTTGGCTATATTTTTCAAAAGTTCAATACCTATACCGATTTCGACTTGACAAAGGTCAAATGCACATCATGCTTGATTGAAAAATAATGGGTTTCTATTGGTTGAAAATCTGTATCGTAATGAAAAATCTGTATCGTAATGGATTTCATTATAAAACGGGTTGTGGGCATATAAGTGTATTATTAGATTACGGGTGTAGATAAAATAATTTATAATACAATCACTACAATTGTGGATTTTTGGATAAAATAGTGAACACAAAACCAACCTGTTTTGTTACTGAGATTGGGGAGAAAGATAACTATGAATGATTCAGTTTCAAGTCTGATGATTTCTACGAGACTGAGACTCATTTGATACACTCATTCAATTGTTCCAGCGAATACCTACATTCTAGTAATGCAAGTTCAAATTCTAATGTCAATTTCTCAAAAGAAACTAGATAATGTTAGGTTTACTCGTATGTGATATTTTGTGTGTCAATTACCTGAATTCCTCGGTATCAGTCGACAATTCTTGTTCGATCTGTAGAAACACTTGCAGCATTTCACTTATGATGATAGGCCATAATGAAGTAACGTGTAGCGGACTCATTCGCAACAAAATCACCCGAAAACAAAAAAACACTTGCGCTTGAATGCCTGGCGCATTTAACCTCAAACTCGTTGTGAGTTGTTCTGAAAAATAATGGTTTATTTCAGCAGTGTTACTCGATTCTTTCGAAACGTTACCTTGAATATCAGGCATATACTTGGCGTATTGATCCATTTCACTGCAAAATATGACATAAGCTAGTCTTTTCAGTAACTGGGCCTTCTGCTCATATTCCTGCTCCCTAGATGAGAATATGCTCAAACTAGCACTTTGGTTCAATGAAACGCGATCTGTAACCACAAATTAAATATCTAAAAATGATTAACTTCAGTCTTATATATTCAAAATTACATTATTTGATATCTGTTTGAGGAACTGCATCAAAATATGTATTGAAACCATTAAAATCTTTACAAAATTATACTCTTGGATGTATTTATAAATTATCATTTCTAGAGCCAACAAATAAACTTTACAAACCGAGGAATGTATTAAATGATTCTTTGGTCATGTCAAGAATTTGTGTTTTTATCCATTTAACAGTAAACATAAATATTCAAATCTTTTCTACATCATATGTTCTCATAGCCATAATCATCTACCCAGACAGCTGAATAATTTGAAAACCATAGAAATAAAAAGCGATTTTGGAAAAAAGTCTTTGTACTTTTGAATGAAAATTTATAATAGTCTACCGTCACACATATAAAATATATCAGTTCTGTTGCGAAATTCAAAGTAGAGATCAAAAGATATTTCACAGCTATCAATAATAATGACTAATTATCCACAAAATTATTTTTATAATGTTTTGATAATGCCCTATTCAACTGATTCATTCATACTATTTTATACCCATCACTCCTTTCATTTATATATGTATATTCAACTGACATAATACTTTATTTCATTTGTTTCTTAATTTGTTCATATATATGTATTTTTTGCATATTTTTTTTCAACTCCCTGTATAAAAATGCATGTTTCTTGGGATCATTAAAGTTATTATTATTGAATAGAAAAGTCAGTCCCAAAATTCATAAAAATTTTCTATTTACCATAATTTACAAGATGTAAACGTAGTTGCTAGAGAAAAGTGGTAGGGGTTTGAGTTATCAATAAATAAGATATTAACAAAAAACTCATTTCAATTTCAGTTACAATTGTAGCTTGTCATTTTCGAAAAAATCATTGACAAATATTCGACAACTCACGGTGTTCAGAAATTTTGTGGATAAAATATCACATTCTATTTTTCCTAATTTTTTTATCTTCAGAATAGGGAATATGCACAAAATTTAAATTCGTCTTAAATATTTTTTTATCGAACCTTCATTACCCCCAGATTACAGTCAAAAGTTTTTTTTATTTAGTTATTTGTGCTCTACTGACTAATGCAAACACTGTATGTGTACCCATAAGAGTTTTTGACAAGGCAAAATAAAAAAACAATAAGTTGGTGACAAAACAAAATCGCATCAATAGAAGCACCTGGATTATACATCTCGGTATTTCTTTTTGTTTAATGATAGATATCAACTCACTCATCAGATCTCTGAATGTGGTGTTGTCATGTGTCATCAAATTGTCTACAATAACCCTCCAGAATTTCAGGCACGAATAATCCATCTGGAAGAGCGCGTTATCCAACAACAGGTCGAAAATGTCCTTCCTCCACGCCTTTCTCGTGTACTGATAGCTACTTAGGCTCGCCAACAATTTGGAACAAGCACTGAAGCTGGGCATGTTTCTCACAGTGTGTGTCTTCAAATAAGGAACTATGTTGCACATTAACGAGGTGAGGATACCATTAACTTTGTCCTTTTCACAAGAACCGAAGCATATATCTAAAATTGGAGCTAGAATTTCCGATAAAACCTGTAAAAAATAATTTAATTTTCGGGGCACAGATAAACTTTTATCAACTTACTAATTGCGCCTGTACACTATGATTAGAATTCACGAACACTTCACTGTTACTACTTCCACTCAGGATACTGGCTTCGGGAGTACTATCTTCATCGTGTTCTTTCACTGCGAAGTTCCTTCTCAGCCAAGTGGTTTGTTCTAAGCAAGAGCCACAAACTTGTGAAACACAATCTATCAACTGAAAATCATGAAGTTATTAGAGAAAATAATCATTTCAACTTGAATCAAAAATAAAATAATCATCAGTTTGGAAATGCTACAAGTAAAAAAAATAGTGGTTCAAAATGGACCTGACAAATATGACAATACATTCACAGATTAATACGCTCCAATATAAATAATCAATCAGATATGTTTTACTATTTTGATAGCAGTAGAAAACAAGTTGATCCTACGCCTATTCTCCTTTCAACTTGAACACAATTCACATAATTGAATATGAATGATCTAGACTCGAACAAATTGCACTATGAGTACTTTGGATTTCAGTTGAAATCACTAAATTTCATAAGAAATGTCCATATAGAGTTCTAAAAACTTATGAGAGAAAATTTATGAAATGCAATAAGAACCTTTTGAATTCATCAAACCCTTGGATTGCTGTAAAATTACGCTCAGTGAAAACTCTCAACTCACCTTTGTTGTTACATCTTGCAGATCTTTTTGGTCTTTCCTCTCTTCTAAGGGGCAACACTTAATCATTATTTCATGTAGGAGAGCAGCAAGCAAAAATTGGGCAGGGGGTGACAGAGAACACCCTTCTCTTATCAGTGTCAGTAGTGAGCCCCAAGCCTCAAATAACTGAGTAGAGGAAGCGTTCCGCATATAACTAAAATAGTAATTAATATAAAGAAAAAATCGTTAGATGAAAAATCGAAAAAAAATCTTGAATATAGCATTGAATAATATGAATGTTACTTATTTTCGTCTCTTAAAATTAAAGCCAATGAATATTTGTATCGCCGAAAGATATAGGCGGTTGAGATTTGTTATATTCACGTCAATATAAATATTCAAAAATATAATTCGTAGATTAAAAAACTCACAGAATAAAGAAAATGCATTCAATATTGAATCAGCCGCTTTCTCGCGCAAAACATAAAAACTTAGGAAAGATTCCTGAAGATGGTAAGTATATTCAGAAACAAGTATCGAGGTGAGGTTCCTAGAATAGATCAAGGCTATGCCTTTGTCCAGGATAGGTCATTGTGAAGAGATACCAATAAATAGGTTTTGCCAAAAGGTTCATTTTTCTTTTGAATCAAAGGCTCAAAAACAGCTTTCTCTGATCTGATGACTGGAATATTTGGACCGAACGAACCAGATCGTGGAAAATGTGGTAACATTTCTGAGTAATTGAAATGGGCAGAAGTAATAGGTATGCATATAGCTTTTCATGAACATTTATCAGTCATATTTTGAGTCAAAATGACGCTTCTCCAACAAAACGTAAGTGTTGCAAAATGTCTCCACTAGCAAAAGACATCGTTCTCCAAAAAATAAAGAACATTTCTGGTAGTCGTTGGGAGTATTTGATAAGAACAGTAATAAATAAAAAAATGTACTTCAACACTCGGTAACAAGTATGGAATTTTGAGGTTTTGGTGATATATCTGAATATATTTCCGTGATCCTTACTCAAAATTCAACTGGATCAATACACTTTTCAAATATCAAATTGGACCTAGATACCAATAAAAAAAAGCTCACCAATAAAACAGCTCAAGAACAGATACATCCAAACAAATATCCGCACTGAGACCTTCAGTGGGGGGAGGGTTTTTTATCACAGCAGTTACAGTTTGTACTAAATTATCTAGAGGAATGACTCTAATGGCCAGAATCAATTGCACCAAGTTGATTTGACCAGCGTTCGGTTCAGGAAGCACCTACAAAAAAAACGAAACATATTGATGACTATTTAACACCACAAATAATCTTATCTCCTAAACGATTTGGATTCGAGAAAAACACTTCTACCGAAAATGTTGTTACCTATTTGACAAGTAATATTTATGATTCACTGGATTGCCAACTCAGTGTTTTTCTTGACTCAGCAAAGGCATTTGATTCAGTCAGCCATGAATTACTTTTGAAAAAATTACGAAATGTTGGTTTTCACAGAATGACCTAAGATTTATTTACAAGTTATCTTAGCGAAAGGATACAACAAGTTAATATTGGTGACACATTTAGTGATACAAATTTTTTTGAATGTGGTGTACCACATGGCACAGTTTTGGGTTCCTTATTATTCAATAATTACTTGAACGATCTTTCTTTACTTGAATCAAAAGGAAAAAATCATGCGTTTGCTGACGACACTGTTATATTATAACTGCTTAAAGTTGGACAGAGTTGGGAAAAGATTCTGAAAACGTTAAAAAGTGGTTCGATTAATATGTATCAACAATAAATTTTGATAAAACAAAATATCTTTCCTTTTTTTCTCATGAAAATTCACTACCAAATTGGGGCACTATTAAAATTACTAATGCTATACGAATTCTTGATAATGAATGTATCAAATACCTTGGCCTAGTGATTGATAGGCATCTGAAATGGGATCAGCAAATATATTTTGTGGTGAAGAAACTTCAAATTCTTTTCTCCAGATTTTGAAAATTGAAAATATTTTTAACAATACCACCACTTGAAATTCTATATTTTGTCTTAAAACGCGTTTAAGTTATAAAATAATATATTTATAAAACTACAAATAATACAAAAAAGATTTCTCAAAAATATCTATAATGAAGACTGGAAATATTCAACTGAATTATTATTTGAAGAAAGTGAAAAATGGATATCAATCGATTATATACTTTTATAGAATGATGATGAACATAAATATGAATTCGAGATAAAACTGTAACCACATCTAAAAAGAAAATTGCACAAAGAAACTGCAAGTTTATAATCCCATATCTTTATGATAAAATACCACATGAAACAAAAAAATTTAATCATCACCATCATTTAAACAGAAAAGTAAAATATAGATTATCAAGACCTCTGGGATTCATTTTGACGAACTTTCGAATTGTTTATGGAATTTGTTTCTTTGAATTCGATTGTAAATTGTTATTATAGTATTTTTGACAGTAAATGGTATTGGCTTATTAACTGCAATAAACTACCCAATTCAATCCCATTGTGTAGAAAATCATCTGGTAAAAGATGCAAATGTGCTACAGGGTGGAATTTGAATTTTGCACGGTGCTCATCGTACATAGTGTAGATTTTTCGCCTTAACAAATCTTTTTCCCAGTCGTCTAGACTTTTGGTGACACCGGAATCTTTACGCTTTTTTCTTGATTCCATGGAATTTTGAACAATTCGTCTAACTGAAGTAAGAGGCACCTTCGTCAAATTACTGGTTACTTTTGCTGCAGTCCCGCGTTATATCCTTGCTGAAGTAAGGAACTATACACATTTTTTATAATGATTTTCACGTCACAAGATAAGTGATTCTTCTTTAACGAACCACTGGAAGAAGCACTATTACTTTTTATCCACGGACGCCACATACTGCCTATTCTGTACGTTGGGGTATAAAATCTTTGCTATTAATGTCTGTAATAACAAATAAATGTTATAAAATTATTGCACGCCGTAACACAAGTGAACACTTCCAATGAAATACAAAGACTAAAATGAACAAGAAGTGTAAGCTGTAATCCTCTACAATCCCTCTCTGAGAAACAAAATTACCTGAATCCGGTCCTTTTACATTTATGATGTTCATCTCGGATTTTACAACTTAAGGGTCTAATTGGTTTTATTATAATCCTTCAGTCAATACCATTTATTGTGAAAACTACTATACTTTAATTAATCTTACAACATGTTCTCCTCATAAGGATTTTCTTTTAATTTATTCATGAAAATATAAATTTAACATTGTAAATTATCTATTTATGAATGAACTCATATTATTACTACCTCAATGCTTGAAAATACTCACAGTTTTAACACTACTAAAAGGATTCCTCCTTTCGTACCAGGCCACGGAAACGGCGGCTATAAAGCTGGCGCTATGGTGAACGCAAATCGGACTCAGGAATCCCAACAGTTGTTGCTCAACAACTTTGGAATTGCCGTAAATGCCGCTGTAGTCGCCGTCCAAAGTGGCAATCGTCTGCCACAGCTTGGCTACGCTAGAAATGATCCTCGGCATATGACTCAGTATAGTCTTTCTCGCGTTTTGGTAGTTGTCTGAATTGTGTTTCGACGAAAAATTTACGTCAACGCTCAGAGGCAGGGAAAACACGTTGAAAAGATTGTTTATGATTTCTCCTGGGTTAGAAACTGGAGTGCTAGGGTTGGCGGGAATATTTTGCTTGGTGGTTTGAGATGAATCCAACAAACAATAGTGACAGAGGATCGTCAAAGCTTCCAGCTGAACCACTGCATAGTCCGAACATAACTCTTCTTCCAATTCTGTACATTTATAGTTGGCGGCAATTTCTTCAATGTTATTACAAATCTGATGAATAACACTGATAGATATTTGTTTGAGGTTGTCTCCGAAATAAGGGAGACACGAAGTAACTAAATGTAACCATTTTTCGTGTATGTGCTTCATATTCTGATGACGCAGGGCGCTCATTATAGCGGACAGAAAAATTTGCTGCTGCGGTATCACAACAACTGGCGAATTCAATTTATCGCCATTACTAGAGGTGGATTCAGTGGATTTTGTCGGGAAGACATTGTACTCCAACACAATTAGAGAGTGAATTAGCCTCAGTATCTGTATCTGGAAAGCTTCCACGTGCTCCCCTACTTTGTTTCCACTATCACAGAGCTGGAAATTATTGAAGGCCAGAATTTCTTCGGCAAATGTCATGTCTTCGTCGAAGTTTCTCACTGAAGTCAATAAACAGTTCAGAAGAATTTTTTGAAGTTTACACTTCACTAACAAATCCGCTATGTAACTGGAGAAACCTTTGGAATTGTCTTTCACCATACTTATCAAGTTTTTCATTATTATGTCGAGAATCTCCAAGCTTTGCAGCTGTATTTTCAAATTATTATTCATTTCTTCGAGGACCAATGACGAGTCCTCCAGGAAAGGATAAAATGTCCTGGAATAATTAACGCAAACGGATATGATCACATCAAGAAACGTATATCCCCGGTAATAATTGATGTGGTCACTCCCTATTTCACCGGAAAAACCATAACCGAGAGAGGATTTCCTGTGCCTTGCCAGGAGATACAGAATTTCGTTATTTTTTAAATTGTTGATGCCGCTCGTGGCCAAACACTTTATGAATAGTTGAGGGTCTGCAGAAATGCAGTTCTTCAGGGTTTGCAGAGCGTAAATAACTTGGTTCGAATCGAAGATTTCGTAATATAGACAGAGATGTGAATGAATCGGATAAAGCACGATATTTTTCGGTGGCTGAGAAGAAATCCTGGGTTTCAAATCTAGATCTGTGGGCCTCTGCGGAGTATAGTCTACGCTGTCCACCTCTGAACACACTTTATCGATTATGTTATTCAGAATTTCATTAATGACAGCCTTCTCCTCGTCTTTGCCTTTGAAAAAGTCTTCGGCGCTTTTGCTCAATTCCAACTCGCAAGTCGCATGTAAGCTGGCTGAATCGGAAATACAATACGACCAACTTTGCACCAGAGAGTTTTCAATGTCTCCCGTCTTCGAAGCGCCAATTTTCTCGTCGAAACTTCGAGACTTTGGAATTTTTGAGCCGGTGGAGTTGCCGTTGATTGCTACAGCTTTGATTCCGTCCGAAATTGGTTCGATACTCTCCAGGAGATACGTTGGAGTGAAATCGTTTCCATTGACCATATTGGAAAGTTCAGGGTGACTTTTGTTCTTGAGACTATCGAACCCTGAATCTCTGTCACCGATAAAACGTTCTGGAGGAATCGAAGAATCATCATTGCTCAGTTGGGTATATTCATTGCAGGAGGACAGACTTTCCAATGAGGAATGCAATTCCCGTTTGGCATAGGAGCCGTTCAATCCAATGGGGTACACCTCTTTCGCGCTCAAAGGATTGATGAATAATTTGACATTTTTGTGGGCCTTTTCCGAACTCGGAGACATATTCACGCCTTTAAAATCTATATTTTTCCTCGTAACAACGTTCGAATCCTCGGTTATGCTCGTTGTCATGTTAATAACCGAGGATGAATATTTTTTGTCGGTTTTTGAGAAGGTGAACCATTTTTTCTTGACAGGCTTCGGACTAGGACCGTCAGTAACATGGTACATGACGTTACCGTCAACATTGCTGACAGCGTAAACTTTTTTCGACGGTACATTTTCGATTTTGATATCTTGGGAGACGGTATCGCTTTGCGAATCAGAGTCTTGAATATTCACGTGTACTATTGAAACTCTGGCAGTGTTGGACGCCAACAATTTCATCAAAACGGGGTTTATGATCCTTGGAATATCATTGTGTAGAAGACTGTGAGTCAGAAAAGATTCTGACAATAACTGGAGGTTTGGTCTGTCCTTGTTTTGTAGGTTGTCTAGAATTTTCAGGAGACACCTAGGAAAACAAAAAGATATATCTTGTCGTATCGTTCTATGCATCTTTTACCTGTCGAAATTCCTTATATTGGATCTGTTGGGTGGTAACTTGATGTTGAGATCCCTGCCTAAGTGCCATAGTAGGAAAAATTGTTTCATATATCGAACGTCAATATTTTCTATGGTGAGGAAATGACAGATGATATTCTCCACAAAGAGCCGAGTATCGAATATATTGTGTACTTGGTACAATAAAGAAATGCATAAAATCAGTTGATTTTGATTATTGAGAATTCCAAGCAGTTTCCATAAAATCTGGCACATCTCCTAAAAAAATAATACATTACATTATTATCAGATTATGAAAAAAATGAACTAAGCATTTTCAAATTACGAATCTTTGACAATCATTAGAACCGCTCAGAAAATATGAAGTTGTGTGACGCTATATTTGGAATACGGGCATAAAATTTACTATAGAGAAGTTGATGCTCATACAGAAGAAATTACAATCCTTACTTTGGGAACACTGAAATGAACAGGTGGAACAGGTTCAGTGGACGAGAAAACTCAGTTACAACAAACCAATGTGGGTAATTGTGAATTCATTTTTTTTATCGTAATCATAATATAACAGCAGATGGAAATTTTTTCACATATTAATACTGAATATGAACAAAGAACGTGAGTTGGAAGTGAAAAATAACTACAAATTATTGAGCAACTTGTTGATATACATACGCATCTACTAGATCTTCAGTCGGCTTTTCAGAATAAAAATAACGAACTATAGAAAAAATACCCGGTGCGTATCGAAAAATACCCGCTCGGTCCGTGTATCTATAGTAACGATTATTAAAATGTACATTTGTCATCTTGACAGGCATAAATAGGTACTGAATTTTAAGGCTTTTTGTCGCGAGATACCAGGTATGTCACGGTACGTACCGAAGCGGTATATGTCTATCTCTCTCTTGACGTGTTTTTATACCTATGTGGTCTTTTAAAATGAATAAATTTGACTTTGACTTTATCTCATTCTGTTTCCTTTCATACCAGACGGTCGCGAAAATGGAAATGGTATCTCACTCTGACAGCTTGTCGAGTTTTTTGAGATTGAGGTTATGTTACGGAGCTCTGCTCTAGTTGTTTTCATTATTATCGTTGAAAATTAATCAAAAACTGGCAGTAAATCATTTTCAGAGGTAGAATATGACATATTTCCATCTGGATTTTCACAGGTATTCATTGAAATATTTCAAAATGGCTGTTTTCATTTATGATTGTGTGGCTATGTTGGATTTTTTTGATGATTTCTTGTTGAATGAATTAATATCCTTCCAAATGAATAATGAGACAACACGCCACGTCCTAGTTTGAGTTTGATATCCACTCCTCTGTAGTTCAGTGTGATTTCTACCAATTGATCGGTTTCCATTATTGCTTTTAAATTTCCCAAGATCATCAACAATTCAAATAACTTTTGACGTTAAATGTCAAAGTACCAGACAGTTGATACCGAGCTGCTACCACGGTATCTAATTTTACGTACCGTTGATGTACACTCGGCGACAATAATGTTCATAGCGATAGTCGCGAAAACGCGTCGGTAGGCAACTGGTACGTACCGTTACATACCTGGTATCTCGCGACAAAAAGCCTTTGAACGTCGTTGTTTTAACTCCGGAAATATTCTACCGAATTACACTCGTGCATCAAAATAAACCTGATAATTTTCCATTCAAGCATGTTGTCAGTAAAAAAACTGCATTCGGTTATTTTCATATTTCGACAAAATTTCGAAGGAGGAGGGCTCTTTTAGCAAAATATGAAAATAAACTCATGCAGTTTTTAGATAACATACTTTCATGGAAAATTATCGGTAATTTTGAAGCACTTGTGTAATTACTCCCGACAATTTGTCTCAATTGGAAAAAGTCAATTTCCCATTCGAAATGCATTCAACTCAGTGGAGAATACATTAAAGTGACAGGTGCTGTAAAGTATAGATTTCTCTGTGCAACAGAATATAGGAAATGTTTAGTCGTCTGCTGAAGTCAGAAATCCTATAAAAGTACTACTCGAAAAGAGATTTTTAAATCCGATATTACATAAATTCAATAGTCAAAGATGAATAAGACGAAACCGAATATGTGCAGCAAAAAATCTTCGAATTCGTTTACTATACCTGGGATACATTTCAAGACCGGAAATGAGACATTACCGATATATAAGTTATGTTGCAATAATAGCATCTCATCTTTTTTTAGTCTGAAGATCGATACTTTCTCTCTCTTAGGGCTGGTCCATGTATTTCATAATGTGTAGTATGTTGACACCAGAGAATTTATCCCATTCAAATAATCATATAAAATGTTGATGTAAGACAAACGATTACAAAAAACGTACTCACCTCAATAACAACCGTATTCTCCTCAATATACTTGACATTCGACAAAGCCAAGATGCCGGTAATGACGATGGTCGAGCTCAGTTCGTCCTTGTTCAAAACCTGATTCTTGGCCAGGCTGAACATTTCCAGAAGAGTGCTCATCGCAGTCAATTGGATGTCTCTCGACGAATCTTTGCAGCACGCGACAACGATCAGCGATTCCACCCAGCTCGGCACGTGATTTTCCGGATGGTTTTCCAACAAATTTGGAAAAGCCGAAAACTCCAGAAGGATGTTCGACGCGACGCTCATAGACTTTTCGTAATGATTCGTGACGCTTTCGGAAGCTACATTGGACACTGACAAAATTTTATTTTCGATTAAGATATTAGCGTGATCGATGGGCGAAAACTCACTAGCGGTTTCGTCTTGTAATCGTGAATCCAACAATTTCTTCAATGCACCTAATCTTTCGCTCGTATCATAAATCAATGATTGAAAAAAGGCTTTTATGTCAGTACTAGGCAAGAGCTTGATCTTTATGAAGCTCACGTAGAACTTTTTGTACTCTTCGAGGCATTTCAGGAAGTATTTATTTTCGACTTTGGTTATTTTGTTGGTTGTTTCGTTCACATCAGTTATCGTCGGTTCACGCCTGTCAGGTGATGCATTTTCAGAATTGACAGACTCGGCGTTCTCAATTTTCGAGTCATTCAGTTTCGGTGTGGACTTCGACTTTTTATTTTTCGCCTTTTTTTCAATTCTCGGGCTCGATTTTTCCTTCTTCTTCAACATTTGGTTACTGTACGACCTTTCCCTGCTGCTTTCATCTATAGTCAACTCGTTTTTATCCGCACCGTTCAAATTTTCGTTGATTCTCGAGTCCGATTTGCTTTTTTCGAGCGTTCTCTGCTCTTCGTTCTCTACTTTATCTTCTGATATATGCGAACTTTCCGGGGGTTTCTCAATCGATTCGTTGAAGGAATCAATCTCCAATTCGCTATCGGATTTTTGTATTTGTGTCAGTGTGATTGGTTGAATCTTGGTTAAAATCCTGGTGCACAGGCGCAAACTCTCAGTGATTTCGTGATGATTGAGGTCAGGGAGATTCCTTTCCAAAGTCATAATAATATTCGAAAATAAATTGGGCAAGATATTGGACGTACTCTCAGCATAAGATTCGATTGGTATAATGTCTAGTAAAAAGTCGGTCAAAATACAAATTTCCAGGATGTGTGGTGGTCCACTTCCGATTTCGTTCACTTGACACCTGTCTCGATATTTATAATCTTTTATTGTTTTAACTGATTCCAAGTATAACTTCTCAATGTATGACCAGATATAATAACTTTGCAACGTATTAAATAATAGGTTAGCATTTTTAATAAGCTCCTGGCAATTTTTGGCGACAAACTGTTTATTCAGCGAATTGTCATCGTTTTTCAAACTCGTTAAATCGCCGTTGAACGATACACACCTGACGACGCTGTTTCTATGTTTCTGTTGGTGTAGGCAGGAAAGGTAAAGTGTTCGGAAAACATCGTAAAGAATACTATCCAAGATCACGGGTCCTATTTGAGGTTTATCGAAAAGCGAGGTGAGTAGCCTGTACGGCTTTATATCTATGGGGGTTTTGGTGCTGCATCTTTTCAGAATTATTCTCAGTGCGTCATTCAATAAGTCGTAGGCTATCGAGTGATCCTGATGAGTTGGATTTTCATTGTGTTCACCTTCTATTTGGAAGACCGGCACATTGTTGACCTCGGTTTCCAAGAGCCATGAGTATAAGCGCCTGCAAATGAACATGATTCAGAAATTCCAAACGAGAGAGTTTAGCCATATTTTTGTGATTATGCATAAAAATAGCTACTATCAACTAAGTGACGTAGATAGATATCTCTTTTTTTGGACAGAAAAATTACTTTAGCTTCCAACTAACGCTCAGCTGGTGATTGAAAAATTGTCCCTTAGCATTGTTACTAATGAGAGGATGTTCCAAGTAGTTCTGAAAGAGCTAGTTATAGCGCGACCTTCTATGTAGACCTGCCATATTTGTTTATTTGTGACGTTCTTCTGAATATTCCAACCTTTCAAATTATTTTTATATCGAAAGTGATTTACGTTGACAGCATATTTTGCATCAAAGCACTAATCACCCGAGCTAATTTTGCAGTTTTCAAAATGGTTTTCGTAGACCAAAAAATTTCTGTTCTCACTAACAGATTCACGTTTTTACATTTCCATTAATTTCTGTTATTCTGAAATCTAAACATTGAACACCCGCCCTATGTGCATTAAATTAACGGAACGTTCATTTCGTCATTTCGTTTAGTTTTCACAATTTGTTTAAACAATTTCGAAAGATAAAAGGGATTTTTTGCGATTAATATAACATAAAGACATACATTTAATTTTTGATATTATGTCCTGAATTGATGATACTTGTTTAAGAAGTTATCTAATGGTGGGATTCACAATACCATATTAGGAATCATCACCGCTTGAACAAACCAATTTAGGTGTCAAATAATTATCCTAAATTTGTTTGAATTATAACGTCAAAATGGTTAGATAATTGATCTATCAAACAATACAATGTACAGGCAACTGATTGATTTAGGTATGATTTGCATTTATATTTTTCTTAAAAGTTGTTTATTCTGTAAGGTTGTGATTGTTCATTTGTCCATATGAATTTCAGAACTAATTATGGAGTTTAGATGAATAACTTCTCGGTGTCGTTAGTGTAGAGGTAAGCATGATAAAATATCAAGCGAAACACCGGGGTTCAATTCCCCGCCAGACCACCGTACTGGAATTCACACGTTAAATGACAAGGCTTCATTAATCCATTGCTCGCACAAGTTTCAAACTCTGAGGATTGACGTTTGTCAGTTGGTTGACGGAAAAAAACATTTTGAGAATTATTATTAATTCACGTTTCGGCATTCGATGAGTCTGATGTTACATAAAACAAAACACTCATGAAGAAAACAATTTTTTGTTCATTTCCATTTTTCCTAAAAGCCATTACGATATATATTGTTCAAGAGATGTTGCAATTCAAAAACAAATTTATTATTCGGAATGTTCAAATTTTACTAACAAATAAGCACTTATCTAGCTATTTACATAATGGCCCCTTAGTCACAATTAATTTATCACCTAATTAGCACAAAGAAAATGAATACAACAATTCCCAACTGAAATGCTTTGTTTCAATCGACTGTCAAGTTACCATTGAAAGTATAGACATGTGTACCTGAAAACACCCATATCTAGTTAATTCTACCGGAGGCTCAATTCTCTAGTCATAGAGAAAAACATGTATACCAGAGTGAAATTTTTAGTCTCATTCTAGTTAATTTGGCAAGACGTTAACGTCGTTACCTCAATAATAAAGGCAGGATGACCTCAGTCAATGACCTCAGTTACTCTTGTAAAACAACTAATCAAATAATATTATACGCTGACGATACAAACTTTCTTACGTTTCATAACGAGATAGACAGTCTCATTGAGTATGGTAACGTTGCATCTTGTGAACTAAACAACTACTGTAGTGACAATGGTCTTGCCCTAAACACAGATGAAACCTATTTTATGCCCTTCTTGCCAAAAAATATCTGTCCTGACTACAATCTATATTTGACTTTAAATGGCAAATCAATCCAGTGTAAGGAAGTCATGAGATTCTTGGGGATAAGCATTGACCGTAAACTGAATTGGGAATCACATATAACTGAAATTAGTTCAAAATTGAGTAGTATTCTTTATGTAATAAGATCTATTAGAGACACTGTTTCTTTAGAGGTCTTGAGAACCCTCTACTTTGGATAGGCCGAGTCCATCTTGAGATATGTTTTGATATTTTGGAGTTCATCGCCATATTTTGACGTAGCATTTAAAGCCCAGAAGAAAATACTGAGATGCATCCACGGTGCCCACCCATTGGAAAGCTGTAAGCCACTTTTTAAAAAGCTCTCAGTATTAACTTTACCAAGCCTGTATACTTTTCATTTGATAATGTTCGTGAAAGATAATGGACAACAGTTTTCTCCAGAAACTGCGATATTCACAATACTGATATAGGGAAGATATGCACGCACCCTTTTCACGACTTTGCTTAGGCCATAACTCTCCCAAGTATATTGGTGCTAAATGCTTCAATAAAATAAAATCACTAATTGATGTCACCACAAACAGATCGTCTTTAAAATCCGATTTATACGGGTTCTTGTGTAATAAAACGTACTACCATATTGATGAATTCCTCAACTCGACACAATTGGCTGTCGATAATTGAAATGGTTCTTTTTAACAAAATTTTTAACCATTTTTAACTATTTTCCATTATACTTTAGATGTGTTTTTACTGCACGTTTTTATATACTTATATATCTTATCCCCTCCCCGATGACTTGACTAGTTGGATATGTTTTACGAAATATGTAAGTTTCTTGCATTTCTGTGTAAAATTTGGCAATGAATAAAGACTACTACTACTACTAGGAGAATACGTTCATTTCGGGTTAGGAACCATTTTTAGGAGATAAATAAGAGCAGATAATTTCTAAATCATTTATACGTATTCAGTTAATCACGAAACGTGGCTGAAATTTCACTCTGGAATCTTTTTCAATATATGGTTACCCTCATCAACAAAAAAAATTGATGAGATATTTTTTTGGAATGAGGTGAACCGATACAAGAATAACGAATCATACCTGTTGAGAGACATGTCCCGTCTCAAGATTGTCGTAAGAGCCGCCGTCACCAAACGAACCATATCGGCATAGAGCAGCTGTTTATTTTGCATCGGGAAACACACCATCAACAGGTCGAGCGCAGATCTTTGAACTAGTACACTATAATCTTGAACGGCGGCACAAAGACCAGACACCTGAACAAAGAAACGCATAAGGTTCGCGAACACGATGCTCGAGGAAAAACAATGTTTACCATGAGTCCTATATCGTTCCCCATCAAATACAACTGATCCTCCATAGAAAGTTTCCTGCTGTAGTGCGCCAATATGTAACTTATAGCGGGTAATCTCACTGGACTGTTATTAGCGACGCACTGCCAAATACACGTATAAAAATATGGCGGTTCCACCCCATCACAAACGTTTTCGAGTAACAAGTTAGTCCTGAAATTCAAAGATAATTAAAAAAAAACAATGGCTAGTATACTGGATAGCCCGAAACAGATGGCGCTAGTTGGGTTGGAGGTCATTTCAGCTGCCACTCTAGGATTTCATATAAGAGCGGTCGTATTTGAATTTCTTAATTTGCTTTCGATAACTTTCCGCAAATATCAAAGACGTGTACCATGGAATCCTCGAAGCAGATGGCGCTTAATAAGATGGAGGTTATGTCAGCGTTCATATCAATTTTTCAATTGGGAAGAATTTTTACAGATGAGGGCGCTGATATCTGTTAAAAAATGTCGGCTCCAAACAGTAATCAGCTGATCGTTATGTGTCAAAACATTTGTTTACTATTGTTTACGTTGTATTGTTCCTTGTGTTTTTCGAGTTTTGGCGTAGTTCTGTGTAAAACAAATGTGAAGACTATTCAGTGTGTGAATGTGTTAGAGAAGTGTTTTTTCGTACGATTATAATTAAAATAAGAAATGCGTATGGGAAGAAAGGTAAGGATTTCTTCCTTTTCTACTAAAACATCCACATAACAGCCCACATTAATTAATTTCGACATTGTTATAAATAAATATCAATTTCATCGAATCGCAAAAGTGAAGCAGAAGAACACCAAAATGCACCACAATTTCAGATCACATTCGACAGTGACAGAAGTTTGTTTTACTTTATGAAATAGTTCAAATATTTGCCGATAGAGGCGTATCTGGATGATGAACTTCCCAACTGATTCGACTTTGTATTTATTAAATTATTAATACTTCGACAACTCAACCACCATCTCTTTCCATTACTACTCCTCCTTATGCAACAAAATGAAGAGTAACTGATTATTGTGCATAATTTGCTTTGTTAAGTTTGTTTGGCCCACAGAACCGATAGAACTCAAATTCAACTAGTGCTGACTAAAATCGGGCGTTTTGCCATTCGGATACGTTGAAGCGTCATTTACCTGTCAAAATGATCAGTTCCTGTATCGAGTCCTGGTAAAATGCCACTCAGAAATCCACTTAAGGCAGGACGAAGTCTATCTCCTAGTGGTACAAAATGTGTTTCGTATATCGTCAATAAAGTTGGTCTAATGTTCATGGCAGCATGTCCCATGAGCGGAAATAAACCTTGAAACAAAAATTAATCCTAGTATTTGGAGTCGAATTTTCAATTTTTTCATCCAAAATTCCATTCATTTGAGAGGATGGTGAAGGTGATGAAATTATCTAATCCTAGGATTGGTTTCCTAACTACTGATTTCATAGCATGTTGTCGAATTGAAATACTAGGAAAATTAAGATAATACCACAGATTTCTTCTATTGAGAACATTAGATTGATAAGATGGAAAATATGTTTCATATTTTTCAAATGATACTGAGGTTTGGTTTTGATCCTATAAATGTCTCCGTTTTTCATTAATATAACAAGTTACACATCCATTAATTTCCATCACAACAACACCAAAGTAGTATATAAACAAATGACCATTTTAAGGGAAATTTTCCCGTTTTCAAATAACAGAAGGCAATATTTAGATACGATTTACAATTTCATTAGTTTCATGAGCGTAGCATGTTCTCAAGGTAGAAATAGTAATCTGTTGAATATAAGCTATCACAAAGTTTCATACTTTTTGTTCAGAAACAAAGCGCAAGATCACGCAAATGGCAGCACTACGTGAAGAAAAGATGTCTCTTGATAGATCTGAAGCGAACGTATTGTATCAGAACAAGCCAAGATGCTTTAGACAACAACTGCCATAATCCAAATATCGAACGTTCGGCGGATAAGTTTGGACCAGAAGGAAGAATTGACAGCTAGCACCCGATATTTCGATTAATATCAGAGTAAGATACCCACTCAATCTTTTCAGATCGCGTAATGTTAGGATAACTGAGGTTGAAACCATTAGTGTGAAGGTGAAAACATTAAACAGAGATCAAATCGACATATAAAATGATCTATTTTGTTATAGTTTATGATTTCACAACATTTTCATGTTCCTATCTAACATTCTGATACACTGTCGATCGCTAGATACAAACGTTACCAATGGAGACATTATCTATTAGATATGAGGAAATATTCGAAGGTCGTGAATATTGTCAATCGATGTGTACATTATTCACAGAAGGTCAATCTAGACTAGAACATCTAGGCTTTCAAATCTCAGTGTCCTCGACACATTTTTAAAGGTTAGCATTTCCCAGCAGGCGGGAATATCCAAATATAAAAAAACTTCAACAGGGCATCGTCGCCAAGGAGTCATAAAATTATTGAAAAGAAAAATAAACTGCCCAGGGCTTACCATGAAAAGGATATAGATGTTTTTCAGATATAATGGCAATACGTCAATCATCTCTGACGTTTCATTACGTTTACATAGAATTGTTCTTAGTTAATTTGAAGCGTTCTCAATGTTTCATTTCCTACTTATTAAGGTACATAAAGATGTGACAGCTTGAAAAAATCGAAGCAGGAAACAAATCCCTTCGATATTCTCAAATTCCAGACACGCAAGGGTAACTCGTGATACATCATTGGAAATGTGAAGCAAGGAGAAATGAAATATAGCTGAAATTTATTATGATACTCATACGAAAAAATAAAGTTGATGATGTTGGCCAAGACAAGAGACAAAAAGTCGAATGGAAAATCCGAAACCAATGTGCAGTTTGTTTTTGAATAGTTTATCAAAGAAGCACAGGAGAAAGTATTAGTTTTCCAAAATCCCCGGAGAGCACTAGGAGTATCAAACTTTCCTAACGGAGTAAATGTGTAGTTTTGCCCCAATTGACCCGCCTTCATACTACTTAGAGTTTTCGAGATCCCAATGGTGAGATTCGAATACCCTGTATGTAGTATAAATAAACCCCTTATTTAGTCGAAGAATAACATACCGTCAGTTATAAAAATGAAAACATACAAATATACAATTCAACGATCGTCAATAATCAAAAAAATATAAAAAAAATAGTAAAGTAATAACTACATGATTCCCATTAAAAAAGAAGCCGCCCTGCCCTGTCCAATAATGCTACATGTGAGAACATACGCAAAACATAATTTATCGCATAGAAAAACTACAACCTTATCTGACGATAACGTATCTGAAAATGTTTCATACACATAACACAAACATGAAAAGCAAGCAAGGTGATAAAAAAGCTAACACTATAAACTATGATGAACCCGAATAGAGTACGGCACCGTCCAGATTGTAAAAAAGTTAACAACTTTACACTTGTACTGCACACTATTCATTTCTAGCATGAAAATAATGAAATTTTACCAATCTAACCGTTAAAACCAATACCTGTATAACAAATAATATTAAAGACCTGTTTTTTGTTTTCATGGGAGAGAAATAGTAATTTATGCAACATATGGAATACACATTTTTTGTTACGAGTTACATGTATTCCTTTTGGCTCGTTATATTCAACAGAAATGAATGAGTGCAATGAAAATCTTATTGTTTTAGTGTAATGAAAAGTCCGCTTTTACACTGACTATATTTCAATTAAGCTTTGATTTTTGCATTAGAACTTCAAAAATATGTACAAAAAAAAAAGTTCTTTTCTACGTTCGGTTCATGCGAAACACAAATCTCACACTACATCTATCTTATAGCCTTTATTGCCCAGTAAGGGCTGCCAAATACAGGTAATATAAACACTTGTTCATGTAATTCGAATTGGCTGTCGATATACCTTGAAAACCTGGTGATTCTACTGATTAGATTTTTGTGGCGAAAAAAACGTCAACGCTTTTAAAGGTTTCCACTATTTGTATGTTATGTTCCTATTCTTCAAATTTGGAGTCAATTGTCACTTCGTCATTTTGATATGAACGATGGTTTTATCGAGTTTCATTTCTTGATTTCGTTGCTTATAAACATTAAAACATTCTTTTGAGACTTGTTTCATCGTATTATGGTGTCTCATATGTATTATTGTTTTTAGTTTTGTCGGAGATTTTTGCAAAATGTGGCATTTTTGTAATTTGTGTGGACAGTCTAGGTCCACCAATAAAGATGTACCAAGATAACTAAAATTCACCTATTGCAAATGAACCTCTAAGCGTGAGGTTTAGTTCATAAGGCGATATAATGAAAACTATTCGGACTTTCGTAGAGATAAAATATAGACTACAATTCTCATTGAAATTAAGCATGCTTTTTATTCAAATATTTGTTGGATACTTTTCGAAAAATCCCATGTTTTTAACCCCACAATAATATCTGCAAACTACTGATTTTCAACACTAAATAAAACAAGGAAATTTAAGTGTTGAAGATTTTGATGTGGAAGCATGAACCCCGCCTTAAATTAAATTTTTATCATTTTTCACCTAGGTTGAAGAAGTGTTACTTCTCATTGGAGAAAATGTTTGAATAATGGTGATTTCTTGGGTTAGTAATGAAAAAAAAATCTGCAACCATGCATAGTAACCGCGACTGAGCGTTAGGAAGGTGGAGGGGTAAGTCAAAATGAAAAAATACTAAACAGTTTTATCCACTTTTCCAATAAGGTACTTAGGATGTCCTCTAATCAACCTATTCGCCGCCACTGGCATGAATGGAAAATTTCATGCCTTCGATCAAAATAACCTGGAGTTGTTTTCACTACATTGTTAAAGAAGCATGCAATATAATCATGGATAACAGTATTTTTTGCCCGGAAAGTATGCATCGGTCGAGAGCGATTTCACCTTTGTTATTTTTGGGTTAAAAAGGTATTATGCATTCCAGATGTATGGGTGGCAAAAACCAGTTTTACCATGGAAAGCACACTCTTTTGAAAAAAAAAAAACAAACAAACGAAAGTTTAGGGGGGCAGATGCCGCCGTATTGGTTCATTTCGTCATTTGACAAGATGTTGCCAAGTATCTGGAATGCCCAATACGGTATAAAATGGGAAAACGTCATTACGTTTCAGAATAATATCACTTGATTCTCATAAAAAAAAACATATGGTCGAGTATCCTGCGGATGTTGATAAATTCTGTGATGTCGACATAAATGTTTCTCACGTAGAATCTTTCGGAAAATTTATCAAGACAGAATGGCGAAATTATCTATCAATTGGGATTTATTTGTAACAGATAATTTCGCTAGTGACCGCAAGGTGATATTTAAACCGTCCGGCTCTCAGTATAAATACCAGATGTTCTTGTTTTCGGTTTCTTGGTTTGATCGTAGCATGATTTCACATGACGCACTAGTAGTGAGAATTTTTCCCAAGTTCTTGGCAATGGAATGTTTTGCGACGTATATTTCGTCTTTCGTATAATAAATATATAACAAACCACAAGAACAAGAGAAAATATTCATTTCTCTTCCTTCTGGATAGATACAGTATT
Source organism: Zygogramma bicolorata (assembly GCA_032362365.1). Taxonomy (NCBI): domain Eukaryota; kingdom Metazoa; phylum Arthropoda; class Insecta; order Coleoptera; family Chrysomelidae; genus Zygogramma; species Zygogramma bicolorata. The sequence goes on along the minus strand of JAVJAQ010001667.1, from coordinate 5,653,354 downwards.
TTCTAATGAACGATTAATGGAACCAATAGAAAAAAAACAAATGGAGCTGAACCTAGCGAATAGGATCTTTCGTTGTCCAACGGGATCATTAGTACACAATATTGCGTAGACAGTTGAACACTTCTAGTTGAAGTATTCAAAATATATATGCGTTTGGAAGTTCCGATAAACTTTATGGTGTTAATCTAGTATCCATCTCTATGATAATAACACATTTCGAGAATCGAAGGTAGTTTAAAAAATGCCTGAACAAAAATTGGTGTCAATTAAAAATTAGTGCTTTTTAATATTCTCATTTCATTTTAAGTAACAAGATTTGAATATTTTCGAAAATGATGTAACAAATCAATGAACATAACCTATAACCCAAAAATCTGCCGACTGGTGCGCAAGGAATAAACTTTTCGAGAGGATTTCTTTAGTTAGAATTATTCAACATCAAGAATGCCAGATATAGCTATGTTTTTGGGCGGATACCTGTCAGGAAACAACACTTCTCTGTATAATACCACGAAGGCGTTGAAATATATCCTTAGAAGATTTGATTTATAGTCAGTTTTCAAGTGTGATTACAGACTGTTTGTGACACCATTTTGATGATTTTTGTCAACACCCAAACAGCATGCTGTTCAGCGCTATGTTCAAAGTTTTTACTTAGTTTATTGAAAAGTTAGTTTGTAATTGCCATTTTCCAGCTAACAGACAACGAAATCGGGAAACGAAACTTATGAAAACATGGAAAAATTGTAGAAAAGGGGAGAACCTTTTTTTCATCTCCAAGTACAGAAGAAACAAAAATCACAAACATTTCTGTTCGCAAAAAATAATTTTGGTAATATTTGGTTATTTTTCTGCGTTTGAGTTAGGATGACGAAAGAATCAGTAAGGTCAGATATCGACGCGAAATTTAGTACTATACCCCAATATCAACATTAACAAAGATAACCTTTCTATTTTTGTGACACTAAACACAAATATATTCGGTGAACAGGAGATTAAAGTTTACCGAAGATTAGATAGTGATACAAAGATTACTCATGTCCCACATTTTTCCCGAACGAAAATTTCACATACAAAATGAGTTGAAGTTTTAAGCATCCAAACGAATGATAGTTCTATAACTAGAAATCAAATAGTATGATCCTTTGACTCGCCCATTACCATCGTCCATAGATATACTAACATGGACGTTGCCCATTACTAAGCTGCAACGCAAAATTTGAATGTTTTCAATTTTATATTTCTCCTCCGAAAGCTTGGGAATCCCGTCGTGATTTATTTCGAGCCATAATAGTTATGAGATAGACCGTGCCCAATCGATCTCGGCCAAGGTTAAATGCCTTTTAATAGGTTACGGACGATTTGGTAATAGAAATGAAGCATCCTTCGAATAATACGGTTTTTTTACATATTAGAGAAACATTCGACAAACGCTCACTTTGCTAAAGATTTCTCGAATTATGAGTTTTAAATAAGTAAGCCCTTAGCTGTGAAATTGATTTTTTACAGCAATGGTTCTTGTCGAACTGCTAGTAGTATCAGTATAGTATTATAATCTGTTAATAGAAAAAAGGCATGATTAAGCATAATTATTCTTGAAACCCAAAAAATGAAAGCACCATGACCATGAATATCAAATCAAAATGAACTGAGAAATGCCCACTTTCACCTTTTGAACTGAAAAACTAGATTGTGTACCTATCTAGTATAAAAAGCTTTACATTCCTGGGCGACCGTAATGACGACCGGGGAGTGTGGAAATGTGGCTCTTCCTTGGAATAATACATACAATTTTTTTGAAAATCGCTCAGTTTATTATATTTGACCTCGCGATTTTTAAAGTAAATACTGATATTTTGCTCGTTCCTTCCATTCTACTCAGACCACATCCGTTTCGGCCGGAGCTGAAAATGCCTAACCCAACCCGATATTTCAATTATCATTGGGTTAGGTTCTCTAGTCTGATAGGGTAAAATCTTACATCTTCAACTCATTCTTTAGGTTATCCCATATCGATAGTGCCTTTGGCCGAATTAACAAGAATATATTTTGGTATTCGCTCAATAGGTAGAAAGTAACAGAAGAGCTTTTGCTAGCGCCCGAGTTCGGTTATTAATATTAGCGGTAATCGGGTTAGCAAAAAATACTGTTCTAGGACAGTTCAAAATAGTCACCCATCCAATTATTGTAGATATATTCGCGACAAACCCTTCACGCCTCAACAGTCCAACTATTTCGAACGTTCCTGAACTGGTTTTTTAAAGAACCCTAACACAACCATTATAAGCCAATTTCAAAGTTGAAAACATGCCCCGGGTTCTTGATGTAATAGTTTCAAAAATATATATTCATTCACCGGTTCGGTTTGTCAGCTCCGATGTTCATGGTTGTTGACAAAAATGACCACAACCTTCTTGAAAATTTTCCAACTGAGACAAAATATGAATATAAACATCTGAAAACATCTTAGTGTCAAAGTCGTAAAAGCAGTTACAACTATACAAAATATCTAGTAAGTGGCGAGGCGTACGTTCTATTTTATGAACAGGAAGGTACTAGAGAACAGGATGAAACAAAATTTCCCATTTGGGATTGTTTTTTTTTATACGCAGATTCACACGAAAGGGAAGCCCTGTAATGTTCAAAGAACACCATGTGAATTAAGAGACAGCAGATACGAATTAACATTCATTTATCTTTATTCATTTATTTTTTTCCATTTCTTGTTAAAAATTATATAACTGTATTTTATACTTGTTAGTTACTATTGGATATTATCAATAGGAAACTATACAGAAGCTTTCAGAAAATACTTTGAAAGTTTACCATTCATCAGTTTTGAAGATTGATTTCAAGATATGAAAAAATGATACGTAAAATTTCACTCGCCCAACTTATTGTTATATACAGTAAAGGGATTTTTAGGAATTCTCGTGAAAAAAATAAGGTTGTTCTCGTAAAAATATCACATTTCAAATAATAAAGCAAAGGTCATAGTGTTAAAGTTGTAATGAATAAAGACAAAAACCAATTGGCATTGAAAACACTGTCTAGGCTCAATACTTTAGGATCTGCTCAAGATAAATTCAATGTCACTTGCAAGTCAGGTATATGACCCTCTCAATCCAGCAGATTGTTCAAAGAACTTGGGACAAACCAAAGGGTTTTTACTGATTCAGTTTTATTTTCTCTGAATTGGGCCATTTGAAGTTTTTGAAATGTCAAATGGTTAAAAAAGCAATGGTATGCATTCACTCGATATATCCATAATTCGAAAATGGAAAAAAGTTTTAAATGAAAGTTATATGACACCAGGAAAGCCACATTTTAAAATGAATTTGAGATGTACAGGGTGTTTGCATTTTCCCGTGAGAGCGAATGATATTCTTTTCAATTTAGGGACAACTATTTTCTCAATACAATAGTTCAATAGTTCCCTACTTAGCGCTGAGCGATGAACTTTTGTCCTGCACCGTTGCCAAATTACACTTTTTTGCGTAAAATCCGGAAATGAAACAGAATACCTATGAAATAGTTGTTATTGAGTTGTTTTATCAAAGATCAGAAAGTTATTTGGTGAGTACTCCACCTGAAAAATGTGCTGTTGTCCCATCTAACTTAAGCATATTTCATCTTTGATGAGATAAGGTAGATTTTCTATCAACCTAGGGAACTTTTCTCAGATAAAATCGAAAAAATATGGCCCGATAACGTAATTATCTACAACATCGCCGACTCCACTTATGTTGATGATCATTAATATACACTGAATGTAAATTTTCGGTAATATAATAAAGATAACTATTGTGAATTTTGACGAATCCATTCATGGGGAAGGCACTTTCGTTGATGAATATGATGCTCTTGAGGAATTAATTTTTCATTTTCCTTGATTTAATTTTTCATCGTTCAACAAAACTATAGTCTTTTCAAAAAATCTGCCTTCATCAACTCCTGGTTTAGTTGCACGTGATGGTGGTGAAATTTATTACATTCTGGCAACTGATATTTATTCAAAATAGATAATACACCATTATTTACCTCTAGGAATAATTGCATTCTGATTCTTATCATCAATTCAAGACGTCTGAATTGAGAATGTATAATTATCAATTCGTTAGTTGCGGTGTCGCAGTTTTGTAAACTCTATGTACATAACAAGGTGGAAGATATTTTGAAACTGTTTCATGAGTGTGATTATTGTAGGTCCATCTGTTTCGAATTTTAAATGTGGAAATTGTAATAATTTCCTCAGTTTTTGAAAATATTTTGAAAAACGCAAATAACGAAATAAATATCGCGTACACTTCAACTGAATTTGACGAAAGTGACATTTGAAGTACCTTGTGAAAATATTAATACTCATGTTTCTCAGATCATTACATGCTATTCTGGTGTTCAGATCTTTGATGAAACATCTCTATAACAGCTGTTTCATTCAGAGCCTGTTTAACTTCCAAAGTTTACAAATCAATTTGTGACTTGGCAACGAGGCATTGTGGCAGGAGTAACATACTATAAAAACATTGTATTGACAGAAAAACAAAATAAATGTTCCATTCAAAAAAAATTATATCATTTGCTCTCAGGTAAAAATGCAACACATCTGATACCAATTTTGAAATGTGGCCTTTCTGGTGTCATACAAATTTCATTTGAAACTTTTTCATATTTTTCCACATTATCAATATATTGAGCAAATATTCACTACTGGGATACCCTGTATATCACTTTCATAAAACAAAACTTCAAAATCATAATAATTACGGATGTTTTTTATTTGGTATGGAGGTGACTAGGTTCAAGGAATTGTATACCTATTCTGTCAGTTCAGATAAAAAGTAATGTTTTGTGTATTAAATTTGAAGATTCATCAACCATGCAAGCCACACACAACACTATGTTTAATATTCAGAAACCTTCAGTATTTTTGTAGAGAAAATGAAGTTTGAGGTTCCTCTTTTGTTGTTTTTCTTCTTCAAATAAAGAAAACAAAGGAGAAAGCTCATCAATTGACATTGTGGTGACACAACGAAGTCAATTGATGAGCTGTGTGATGCACATTCTGTTGTTTGTTCTAACCACCTTATCATCTTGGGAATTTAAATTCACAAAATGGATTTCTCCACTTCTTTAATATTATTCCTGAGAATTAAAAGCAAGCCATGATCTATTGAAGCCAAAATTGAATCAGAACTTTCTCTGGTTGCAAAAGTCAAATAGTATTTATCCAAAGGAGTTGAATCTTTTGGAAAAACTTTTACTAACCTGCACTGTAGATGAATAGCTCGCAAGCCAACCTATTTGTCCCCATGCATCGGAATATTATATCATATGTTTCTAAGGCCTTCAAATGTACCCCTGAAGGTAATGCTGGGTGCATGCATTGTGCAAGTCTTTTGCTTATCTTAATGCGCCTTGGAATAACAGGAAACTTTGTGTAACTCAATAAAACCTGGAAAGAAGCTTTCAGCGTCCATTCATAGTCTTGTTATACCATACCTTATTGAGTTTGCCTAAAGCAGAAATCAAATCGGCCCATTCAGATGAAAACTCAAAGTTTTTCAATGCTTTATCTACTGCTGCCACATACAAACGATATTTTGGGTCTTTCATCAACTCATATTCTTCCATGGCCACAGTTGTCATTTTTAATTATCCACAATAACCAATAATTCAATTTTGAATATAATTACATGATAAATAATTGGCATAGGCTGAATAGATGATTTGTTACCATATTCCATCAAATTACTATATATAGATCACCCAGTTATAATGCTTACTTTACATGAACACTAATTCTAATTGGTAGAATAATTGGTAGATACCAACCATGATACCTCTGACAGAAAATTGTGTAAAATTCTTTCATCTAAATATAACTGTTTTGCTAGAGTTTATAACCCATGAATTATAGACCACCAAAGTATGGAAAAAATTGTATTAACTTTCAACACTACTCTTTATTATTGACATCTAGGCTCTCAACTCAAACGTTTCCAACCTCCATACGTGAATTGTCAATTATCATTATTGTCAACGTCAACTGCCAATGCCAAGTGTGTCATAGCCATAAACCATGACCGCGTCTAACAGCTTACAACGCTCAGAGCCCAGGATTCTATTTCACGAATTCGATTATCGAATTGTTTAGAATATACGTATATTTTTGGTACAGCGCATTCTACAGTCACAGTCTGAGCTACTCGACAATCGAATTCGTGAAATAGAATCTGGGGGCAGAGCCGCTTTACAAAATTTGACATTTCTCCATGGAAATCTGTCAAATTTTGTGCAGCGACTTTCAGCGCTGTAAGCTGTTAGACGCAGCCACTGTCTATGGTCATAGGGGTGCATTGCGTTCTACGTTCTACCCACATTTCGTTCTGCCCACAGTCTCCGAACATACCCAAATGATGCCTTTCGTGAAATTCACCGAATATTGAATATTCTGCAATTTTTTATTAACCAAACCTTACTAACCTGACCCAGCCTAACACATTCATTGGGGGCCTATCGACAAAAAGGATGAATTTTGCAGAAGTTGAATCGTTCGGGTATGTTCGGAGACTGTGGGCAGAATGAAATGTGGGTAGCACGAGATGCTCCCGGTCATAAGATAGGTGCGTCCAAACTTGTTCAGGTTCAGTCAGACAGTTTTTCAATAGGGAATAGGGAACACACGTATGTCTCTGTTTTAGGATATTTTGATTTGTACCTGTGCATTACACTACAGCAAGCTCTAAAAATTGCTTGGAACGCGGCTATAGACGCTTGGCAATTCTAGCGGTCTCATACATAGAATACAAATCGTAATATTAGATTCCGCCCATTTTTGTTCAAAACGTTTATTTAATCCCAATACTTTCTCAAAGCGCATATTGAACATTTTTAAAGTGTGAAAGCTTACCCAAAATCAATAAAATGTACTCGGGTACCTGATTCGTGCAAAATGTATATACCCAAAAAGTACAAATGCACCCAAAATGACAGCCTTATCGAGAGCCAAACTTTTTTCATTTAATAATTCGTCGTAAATACTAATATTTTTCCACTTCTACTTATGTATTTAGGAAGACATAACTTGAGAATTTGAATTTCTAGTCGAGATGCTTTCTCACCGAATGATTTTGATTGTTTGTTGTTCACTAATCGGAATGAGTTATATATACAGATATCAGCCACTTCGGAGTATTTGGAGATTCCTCAGGAGCCTGATTTTCAAATCAGGGGAACTCTCACACCCATAGAAAGTCGATTAGTCGATTGTCTTTTTTTTTTCAAATGGCCTTATTTCCTTATATATAAGATAAAAAAAGGAGATCCGAACTGTCTCTTGATGCGAGAGTTTACCCGATTTGAAAATCAGGCCCCTGGAGTTCTGATCTGTCGTTGAAGCTGAAGCAGCTTCACATGAATGTCCCTCTGAATTCTGAATGTGGTATTTGCTGAATCGTCACTTCATTAAATGCAGCGCATTTCGCTTTCTCGGAATAGGCTCGGCCACTACTTACTGTCACCGTGCAAATGAAAATTAGCGACTGACCGGACTGACCACCACAAAAATATAATTGACTACTATATAATATATGTACTGTGTTGTGACTATTTTGTGTCACTAGCCACCGCGACACCACTGACGAGTTTACATACCTTTGTTGTGCTTGTCCTCAACTAACTCATATGGTGTGGAAGCAATGATTATACAATGTACAATGTAGTATATAATCTTTGGTGTGGAAGAGGTAATTTTCCGTCAACCTTCCCATCATAATAGGACGGAATATATTCCATTGAAACTGGGCAAATGACCGCAGAAGTCGAACTTACGCAATATGAGATACTGCACTTCTGCACTAATCACACTCTGAGGGCTATTTCACCCTGTAGACCTAATGATCAAGCAATCATTTGATGATTTTCGGATTCTGCACATTTTTTTTTCATATTATTCAGTAAAATTCGTCTAAAAAATTTTGTGCTGGGTGTTTGAAAAATGGAATTATATAATATGAGATACTGCACTAATCACATTCTGATGGCTATTTCACCCTGTAGACCTAATGATCAAGCGATCATTTGATGATTTTCGGATTCTGCACATTTTGTTTCATATTATTCAGTAAAATAAACTTTTCCGATCTTTCGCGCGCCACTGGCCAATCGGGTATCTTCGGAAAATTTAGCAGCTAACTTCACACTGCTAGAAGAAGACTGTCAATGTCAACTCAAGTCAAAACAAAACATATGTTTGATCGTTTCTCTTTTGTAAAATTGAAATAAATTCGAAATGGATGAGCAATATATTCCAATCGATATTAACACAACGAAGCTATTAGAATGGTTGATAAGTAGGAGGCATGTTAATAAAGACTGGCAAAATTGTGTTCTGAAAATCCGAGAAAAAATCAACAATGCCATACAAGATATGCCTGCTCATGAAGGAATTGTAAAGTTATTGTCTGGACAACACATAAATTATTTCCATTGTTTAAAAATTGTGGAGATTCTCAAGGAAACTGAGGCAGACTCAAAAAATTTGTTCGGAAGGTATGGTTCCCAGAGAATGAGAGATTGGCAAGATATAGTATCATCCTATCAAAAGGACAGTGTATATTTAGCAGAAGCTTCTCAAATGCTCATTCGAAATGTTAGTTATGAAATACCCAGTTTACGTAAGCAGGTTGCCAAATTAGAGCAAAGTTTATCAGAATGTGAGAAAAAAGTGAAAGATTTTTCAAAAACCGAGGCAGCAGCCCTGAAAGACTTTTCTTCTTCCTGTGAGCAATTAGGAATTACCGGAAATAATATCAAAGCTGAGCTGGTAAATTTGTTGAAAGAGTTGCCATCAATTTATGAAGTTACAGCTGAAAAAATTAAAATTGTTTCACCTGCTGTGGAACTATATATAGAATTCACTAAGTACCTATCTGGAAATAATTGTGATGATAACATATTACCGACCTTAGAGTATCTGATTAAATTTGGTAACACCACTACTTATGAGTATACCTATGGAGAAAAACCAATTAAAATTGAGGAATCTTCCTGTATAGCTCCAGAAAGTGATGAATCAGATAGTGATAAAATAGATTTTGGAGATATTGATTTGGGGGAAGCTAATTTAGACCTTGACATTGATACAGATAATGGTAGCATTGACTTTGGAGATATCACCATTAGCGAAGAACAAAATATAGATGGTGGGTCATCCAACGGTGAAGATGGTTTTGAGATTGTATCGCATGCAGACTTAGAAATTAATTTGGAGGAATCTGGAATTGTTGTAGAGAAAACTGGCATGGATGGTGGAATAGCAAAAGGTGATGAAGCTTTGACTATCTTGGACAATCCAAGGACTCGAGAGCAAATAATAAATAATCTAATGGAGCTCAGCTGTTTTCTCAAAATGAGAATGCACGAAATGTCCAGTGACTCTGATATGCTGGCCATGTCCCAAATTCAAGATGCCCCAACAGTTCTCCAAATGCAAACATTAGAATCAGTTGCAGCTATGCATGATTGCGTCAATGTAGCACTTGACCAGCTTACAAATAAAAGAATTCAACATTTGCATAATTTGAAACATTCACCAAAATATGTGGATATTCTAACTGCCAGTCTAAGACAGAAACTGTCTCTCATAGACAAGATGAAATCTAGCAAAGCACTATTGGAAGATAAGATTAAAAACCTACAAGCAGAAGCTGGAAGTATCGAACCTATTATAAAAAGATTGATAGAAAGAACAAAGCAGTTGCAGAAAGAGATTGAGGAAGATATATCAAAAAAATATAAAAACAGACAAGTGAATATTGTTGGTGCTGTAAATTTACTGTAGTTGTTAAATTCAACTAATCCAATATATGTAAATATATTATTTTCCCAAATTTGAGTGTAACATTTTCATTTCTGCTGCAAATGGAAGCCGCTTTCGTAATTTTCACTGATCAGCTGAACATAACTTTTATGAATAATTGAGTCATGATTTGGTGATCATGATCCAATGCTCAGAGATGAGTTATGAAAGGAAATAATAATCTTTATTTCAAATAGTAGTAGTTTTACAATTCAATGATAACAGCGTTTTTGTACATTCTAAGCATTGTACTTCACCTTGAGGTATTTCATTAGCTCCTGTTTGAATTTGGGCAGTGTTACAGTTTTTCAATTGGTCTGGAAATTTGTTATATTCTAGGAAGCCTTTATGGAATGGAGAATTCATTGTTTTTGAATAATTAGTTCGGGGTATGCATAAGCTGTACATCATGCCTGTATAGAACAAATTGGTCAAAGTATGAGGGAGCTAGACTTATTCTTATCATTTTGAATATAAATATCATTGAAAAATAATACAACCTATCTTTTACTGATAACCAGTCCAAAAACCGAAAGATGCTGAAGTTGTTTCCATATTATTTGATTATTATAAAACATTGAAATTTATTTATTGATAATCTACTCTTCACTCATTTAAAATGGTTTTATAACTCGAAATCAACGCATTATTCTGCTTTTCTGTCTTTATCACCAACAGATATCTTCGATGAATATCACTTCAGGGTTATGTTTGGAACGTCGTTATGTCATGGTTTTATAACTCGAAATCAACGCATTATTCTGCTTTTCTGTCTTTATCACCAACAGATATCTTCGATGAATATCACTTCAGGGTTATGTTTGGAACGTCGTTATGTCAAAAATTATAAAAAAAAGTGGCTTCTTCAAAATTCTAAGTAAATTCAAAAAATTTTTACATTCAAATTGTTAGCCTGAGGGTTAAAATCGTCTCATTAAGACGTTTAAAAAAATATTCTAAAATTGTTCGTTTCCGTTAACCAGCTGACGAACGTCAACCCTCAGAGGTCGAAACTTGTGCGAACAATGGATCAACGGGGCTTTACTTTTTAACGTGCGATTACCCAGCACAGTGGCCCGGCGGGTAATCGAACCCTGGTCTTCCGCTTGCAAGGCGAATGTGCTATAACCTCTACACTACCGTGAACCACATGTTCCAAATATAAATCATGAACCAAAATTGTTTGGAATCATGTTTTTAATGGGAACAGAAAAAAATCGATTTCGAATTATTGAACCATTTTACAGTTTATATAAGAGGGGGTATTTCAAAATCACCGGTAGTCTAGCGGTCTACGGCTTTGTTGTATATTCGATGAGGCTATTTCACTGCTGGTTCGAACCGCGGTCGGGGCAGCGTATTTCCGGCTGGCTCGGTGCGACAAATAATTGTTTGTGGGACCATAAATTTCATGGAAATTAACCTAATAAATATTCAGTATAATATCATCTCGAAAAATTGTGAATACAATAGTATACAAACTTTGGTAAAAGTTAACATTTCTCTCTCGAGAAAATGCTTACCTTGGCCAACGACCTCGTTGAACCATTTTTTTTATATGAATGATGCACTTTCCGCCTCGGTATATGATTATTTTCTACGTTCATATAGATAGATATTCATTTGCCATTGAAGTGCTACAAGGAACGCGAGGTTTTGTACTAAAACTATAAATGTAAAACTATAAAACAAGAAGAGTGTACATGTGTGTATATATAAAATATTAATTCAATATCACAAATTTACAAAACTTCATTGATCAACGATAAAATGTGTAATTGAATGAAAAGGTAAGTGCAATAACATTTTTATTGCACTAGTACAATAGAAAGAACCAGTTTTTCTACTGAATGTAGTTCAAGAACTCTAGCATGCGAGAAGGAAATATACGTAAAGGTATATAATTAAAAGATAATTTTTAAAATGTTTATTACATTTGTCAATGTAATCTTACATATAGATAACAAATAGTCGAATAACACAAACATCAATGGTTTTGTGGAAACATTTCGAATACTATTCAATATAGCACCGATGAAAGATGCATTGAATTTATTGTTGTTGTTTGTACAAGCAACCAAAGTCGATCAAAAATAATTCTAAATGGGGTACACACTTCTCACCGCCCTGCCTGTAAAAACATATATAGGGTGCCACATATATTTTCAATTTGCCAGTTTTACTCGAGTGTTAACTCAATCAACGGGTATGTTATGAGAATATTATAATATAATCATAACTAAATACTTTCAATAAGATATATGCTGCATTCAAAAATATGTTGATGCATATTAGAACTTCCATCACTAAACCAATATAAGTACTTCAGGAATATTCAGACCCATGAAACGGCTGATGGAGCTCGAAGATCCAGATTTCTAGTAATCTGAAAAATTTAATTATGATTACAAATCCTCAAATTGCCATCATATTCTGATGAAACACGCGTTTTTTTGTTTTAATTTGGGGGTAATAGCAACTTTCGATAACAAAAATTCTAATAATCAAATTGCTACCATTATACTACCTAGTAAAAAGTTTTTAGTAGTTGATGAAATACCAAGAATGAGAAGATCACTATGGTAGTTTTACCATCTATATACAGTGCAGCCGTTACTAGTAGCCAAAAGGTCTGCCGGTATATTGAGTTTATTTCCAAATAGAAGAGGTCTTGTAACACCTAGACAGGAAGCTAGGTTTTCTCAAATCACTATCCAACATACCACCACAGTTTATTTTTTATGCTATAGTCTACAGAAATTATTTTGGGACAGAAACAGTTGCTTTCCCGCGTAAATTCAAAAATCACCGAAGGTGCAGACGACGGTAATTTTATTCAGAGTGCGAGTGAAGCTATATTGAAACACTGATTTTTTTGATGGTGAAAATTGTCAAGGATAAGTTTTCAATGTGTTTTGACGAAATAGTTTTGAGCTGTAGTTTTAAAAAAAATAGATGAACACTATTATATGTTTTTCCAAAAAATGTGTGGAAAAGTCATCGTTTTTTCCAAGATATTTTCTATAGTTGGATCGAGTGAATCAAACCAAGAAACTATGAAAATCCCTTTCGTAATGAAAATTTTCAACTCACATTCTTTGTGTGAAGTACATTTTTCTTCAAAATTTATGAAGCCAATAACCGGAAGAGGATTCACGTAACGCACGAGAAATAGAAAATAATGATTTCTTATGAACTGCGACATATATAAGGTTAGGCTGGATTCAGACAGATCCGAAATCCAGTCGTCGTATGTAACGCCATATATTTCGAACAAAACTGTTTTTCACACAGATAATAAGTTATGATTTTGATGGTGACATAGTTTTATAATATTATTCGATCGAACCCAGAGTAGAAAATCTACCTTAAAATCGTCGATAATACAGAATTCTGTATTTCTTGTTGCTACAGTTTTTTCTAATGCATCTAATTTTGTTGTGAAGTTGGGGTCATCAACTGCTACAGGACTCTGACGCAAGTCGTTGAAAGCTCCACAGAACTCATAATGTTATTATTATGAGTTCTGTGGTATGCTCTGTTACCTAGCTATCTATGAACATCTTTTCCACAAATCGCTAAGAAATGTTGACACTCCAATTTTTTTTTAAAGTCAAGATCATCCTTATTGTAAGAAAATGATATTTCCTTACAGTTGTTACTGTCCTACACAAATGATTGAAAACAGTTTTTATAGTAGACCCAAGTAATTTTTTCACGAATTTTGAAGCACCATTTATTCATAAATTAAATTATTCACGATTTTTCAAAATTCGAATTTAAAACGATTTGCGGAAAAATGGTAAGTTTACATCGTGGGAAATGCCACATTTTTGGACATTTGTGTTGTTAAATCGAGGCGCAAGCCGACAAAGTCCACTATCGTTCAGAAATGCTAGGCTCTTTTTATCTGGTAAACAATATACTATTATCTACGATTATTGTATAATGTACCCATTATACGTCTGTTTGCTCGATTTTAATAGTACCCATTATTCACTAGTGAATAATGAGTCATTATTCACTGCTGTCAAATACTTCCTCAATTTAGATATAATATTATATATTATTGGCTACAAACAATCGGTTCTTGAAATTTCGTTGTGTAAACCACCAAATATTTTCAATTCAGTTCTGTACCTACATATAAGAAGAAAAAAAAGACAAGAAGCATTTACACTGAGCTATCATAGCTATTATGAATTCAAACAAATTTGACTCAAACCTGTTAACAGTATTGTATGAAATATTCGTTAGAATAAAATAATAGTGATTTATGCAATGAAACAAAAAAAATTCCAACAAGAGAACTTCAAAAAAATGTTGTCTAATCGTGGATAGAGTATAGTATTCTACTCTCGGTGATTTAGGCCACTCGCCTGCGGCTTGTAACCATAAACTTCAACTCGTGAATAATATCCATCATTATACGCTAATTGAATAATATAATATTTTAACGTGTTTTGAGTGCGGGTGTAGAGTGTTTGGAAAATGGAACTCCATGAAAAAAAGTTGGAACAGAAGTATGACTGTAGGTGCATAATAAACTTACCTTTCAATTGATTCTCCAATAGTTTCTTGTTTTCATTCTTCAATTTATTGATCATGGAATCTTTTGCAGATAATTCACTACGAATATTTGTGATTTCTTCTTTGTTACTTTTATTCGTATCCGAAATTAAATTATTCGACATAGTCAGCTCTGAAATTTTTACGTTTTTATTGGAAATTGTATTTTTCAAACTCGCTATTTCTCTCTGTAAGTTTTGGTTGTACACATCTCTTTGGATCACCATTTGATATAACATATTACTATGGCTGGTATCCGTACTATCCTGTCTCACCTCTGAAAAATCATCAATTATTGCATTTTTGGAGTCCAGTTCTTTCTGTAGATTTTTATTGCAAAGTTCCAACTGCTTTATTTCAGATGAACGATGTTTCTTCTCTTCGTTCAAATCTTTCAATTCATTTTTCACTTTCATCAGGTTGTCTTCATTTTCTTTTATCACATTACGCAGTTCGATATTCTTTTCATTTAGAAGTTTATTTTTGTAACATTCCTCCGAAAATTTTTTTTTTAGTTTTTCTAGCTGGCATGCCAATTCCTTTTCACTCGATGAATATTTCTCAATCAATCTTTCAAGTTCTTGGTTGTCCTCATCAAGCCTAATATTTTTCTTCTCCAGTTCTGATCTTTTTTTTGATACCTCTTGCAATTGAGCTTTCAACGACTCATTCTCGGATATTTGTTTATTTTTTTCATCCTCACGTAACTCATATTTTTGCTTCATTCCTTCCAAAGCTTCCTGCAGCTCTGCAATATTGGCTTTCAGTGCGGCATTTTCGTTTTGAAGAGTTTTGAGTTCCGATTTTTCTTTTCTTGATTTTTGTTGCAATTCATTAATTTTCTTTTTCAGTTTAAGTTTGAGGTCTTCGTTTTCAGTCAAAAGTTCTTCATTGGTGTGTATTTGTTGCGATAATTTCTTATCAAGCTTGGACAGAAGTGCTACATTTCGTGTAAGTTTTCCGTTTTCTTCAGTTAATTCTTCCACGCGTTTTTTCATGTCTGCAATTTCTTTTCCATGTTGGCCAATAGAACTACCCAATAATCCATTTTTTATCGTCATCATTTGTAACTGCTTGTTTCGTATCATAGCTCGGAGCCGAAGCCTATCCCAACAATCATTGCTTATAAGCCTAACATTTTCAGAGAGCAGCTTGAAAGCCCCCACATTTCTGGAACATTTTTTACACTTACAAGGCGATATTGATTTTCTCGCAATAACTTTTCCCATTGTTTTGGATTGGCGCACTACATTCAACGTCAAAGACAAGATTCAAAGACAATGCTTGATCAACTGATGTGTCGAACTAGCCATTAGAATATGTCCTTACTTGAGTCAAGCTTCGCCTGGATCGTAGGTAGGGAGTGTCGAAACACAGCATTGGCTAATATATTGTTTATAAATTTCCACGGTGCGTAAAAATTCTCCGATTAACTTTTTAAGGATCAATAAACAAACTTCTCGAACACGTCAGCTTTTTCTACTTCACAAGAGTGTTTTGAAGAAGGATCGATTTTATTTCCTGAGATGTTGATTGTAGAATATCTTATCTATCGTGCTGAGCTCGCGATTTGCAAGAATTGTTATTTTAGATTGCAGCTAGTGAATTGATGAGACAATTCGTTCGAGTGAAGAATATAGTCGTAATTTGGGGTTGAGGTAAAATAATCATTTATGCAACAATAATACCTGTGAAAAGTGTTTATTGCAGGCGATGTGTAATTGCTTAGGGAAACAAACACAATTTGCACAAGTCGCATCCAATATTGCTTCTGCGTTCATGTAAAAATCAAAGTTATAGATGTTAGTACAATTTTCTGAATGAAACGGACAGTTCTACAGATAGAAGAAGAGATAATAACCCACACAGCCGCAACTTTGATTCGGTTTTCAGCTATAAAAGGAGTGTCTTAATATTCTCCACTTGATTTTCTCGCCATACAACTCGTTTGGATTCTCTTCTTCACGGATCACACTGAACAGTTCTTTCTGTATATTTTTATTGCAAGGTTCCAACTGCTTTACTTCGGACAAATCAAATCAAATTTGTTGATAAGCATTTGATAAATCTTATTTGGTAAAATGTACACCACCCTTCTTATATTGTTAGAATACCGGAAATCGGAAACGTTAAATGGAAAAGACATTTGAATCAAATGAAAAAAATTAAGGTATGTTGAATCTAGTTCTGGAATAGAAAATGAAAATTTGGAAATAGATGATGGATTAAGATGTACAGAGGGATTCTTCTGATAATGAGTGTTTTCAAGAAATACAAGAAGAAAATGATACCATGAGCAGACCTAAACGAATTATAAGGCCTCCTCAACGTCTTTCTTATTAGTATTTTCGTTCTTTCTCTTTGTGTAAAGAAATAGAGGGGGAGATGTGATATAGGTATATTTTAGAACGCATTGTAGATTTAGGAATGGATATTATGTTGTCTAAGTGTTAAATAAATATTGATTGTAATATTGACTAGAATAAACGTCATCCAGTTTAATAGTATATTATATACCAAGGGACTAAATTGAATGTTTTAATCCCGCACGTGATGTTTATTGCCTGAGGGCTCGTAGAGCCCGAGGGCCAATAATCACGTAAGGGATAAAATATGTCTTTAGTCCTGAGGCATATACGCTATTTTTTGCACTTCCCAGTATTATAACTTTTAACTTTGATACAATTAATAATTTTGATGAGTTATATAAACACGGTACTTGGATTACTCAGTAGGTAACGTTATAGCAACAGTGTCAACAAAATTTTTCAATTCAGTGACATTTCAATTAATGCTGACATTTAAAACGAATCGCAACTTAACTAACAGAATATCAAGAAAATGAATCAAGAAATGAATGAAACTACATATTTTGATATAGATAAGGCAGCTGACGGAAGAATTAATACCCAAAAAATCAAGAAAAAATTTATTAACAGCAATATGAAGGCTTTGTTAATTGGTGTAAGGAGAAAAAAGTGGAAAACTACAATGAAAACGCTTTGTTGGTTTATTTCAACGAAAAATCAAATAAGTTTTGTGCGTTTACACTTTGGTCGTACTACTCAATGCTGAGAGCAATGATTAATATCAAGCATAACATAGACATCAGTAAATTTCCCAAACTTATATCCTTTTTGAAGAACAAAAATCTTGGTTACAGACCAAAAAAGTCTAAAGTGCTTACTAGGGAACAGATTGATCGATTTTTGCTAGAAGCTTCAGATGATAAATATTTGATGATGAAGGTTAGTAATCGTAAGAATCATTCAATATGAATATTTTTAAATGAACAATTTTGCAGGTTGCATTAGTATTTGGTGTTTCGGGAGCCTGTAGAGGCAATGAACTGGTTCAGTTATCAGTAAACGATGTACGTGATATGGGTTCAACCATAATCGTTGATGTCAAAAATACAAAAAATAAAATAGAAAGAACTTTCGTGATCAAAAATGGTCAAAGTAATCCTGTTAAACACGTGGAATTGTGCAGAAAGTATATAGCACTACGGCCACCGGTAATGAATCATTCGAGATTTTTCATCTATTACAAAAATAACAAATGTACTGTTCAGCCTATCGGAAAGAAAACTTTTGGGCAAATTCCCCGAAATATAGCAACTTTTTTAAAATTACCGGATGCATCTTTGTACACGGGCCATTGCTTCAGGCGGAGCTCTGCGTCATTATTTGCAGATTCTGGAGCCACGGTAGATGTTTTGAAGCGCCACGGTGGATGGAAAAGTTCCGCTGTGGCAGAAGGATATGTTGAGAATTCCATTACCAACAAAGAATCTATAGCAGGGAAAATTCTTGACTATGAAATGAGACCTCCATCACCAGTGGCTAGTACATCACAACAGACACGTCAAGAACATGACATTTCTTCATTTTCCTCTAATGTTCACTTATCAAATATAAATAATCGCCCATTTAGTTTAATCAATTGTAATAATGTTAGTATCACTTACAATGTCAATTCAATCAATAAAGATTCATAATGGAATATTTCCTAATTTTTGTCCTAGTTATTAGTAGTGATGTAGCTGCGGTAAAGTATGATTCTTACTTTATGTCCCTAGGGATTTGAAATGCAACTTTATCTCCCTAGGGACTAAAAGATACAGTTTAGTCCCTGTTATACGGGACTAAAGTTAAAAAGATTTTTCACTAAAACTATTAATTAGAGTACATTACAATTTGATTCCTCACGGATAATACTTATGAACCCTGCGTGCTGATGATTTATTATGTAGTCAGAATTGTTTTTTCGAATTTATTTTCATTTCTATCAAATAACTTGTAATTAGGGTACCTATATGACAATTTAAGAGATTAAAAAAATCAAAGACTAACGGCATAAAAATAATGTTTTCGATATTTAGAAACTTCAGACAGGTATCAATGAAAAAGTAAAAGCAAAATATACAAAACTGAAACCACCATGTCATGTAGTGGGGAGAAAATGGCAACAAAAATACGTGACTCCTTCTGAAACAATTCTTCATATGAATCCAGAAACTTGAGGCTGTTTCAAAATATTCTCAATCGTTCCACCTGGTAGTTCAATGGTGACCTTCCCACCATTTTATTGGGAATGTGAACGATTGCCGAACTTTGGACCTCATTCCTCATGGATATTCCTAATGTGCGAACCCAGGAACTAAATCTTTGGGTGGTACTAATTGAGCGTGAGATACCAATTCAATTATTAACGAAGCTATTCTTCAGATTGTCACGTAGAGATCCTAATTCATAGTTATTATGACTTGTTCAGCTCTGATAGCAATAATTTGCATTCCAGCGATAAAGAAACCCCATAAAAAATTATTACAGTTAAAACAATAGATGTACGATTATAAAGGGTAAACATTTGTATTATCGACAACTAATTTCTTTCAATAATGATGCATTAAATCAACCTATTCTCAAAAAAACACTCGGAATTTTGTCATGTCATTGTTCATTTCATTTTTCAATGTTTAATGAATTATAATGATACTATTCTTCTCAGGGATGAATGGAATCTTTGGTGAAGAGATTTTTTTTGAAGAATTTACTGAAACACATTCTTACACTAAACGCGCATTTTATTGCCAACTAAGTTGGCATGTCAATAATTGATGAGGAGCCTCACAAAAGACACCCGATCCATATCGAATTGATCAGCCAAGCCGAATTCAAATATCTTCTTTGTTTTGGGATACCACCACACACAGACAGAGAAATCAATAGACCATGATCACCAGGAACAGCACTATTAATCCAATCAAGATGTACATCCGTGCTTGCAAAAGGCCGGGTCATTCTGAATTTTCGTTGTTTAGACCTTAACCAATATCAAAAAACTAGATTTGCAATTTCCAAAGTGCTGTGCGAGCGGCAGTGTATCCAAAAAACTATAAACTTTGTACTTTTTCCAGTTTTTGCTTCATATCTCCGTGAAGGAAGGATATGATCGGTATAGTCATTCTATATATTTAAAAAAAAAATTGCTCGAAGAGGTGTATCGTGGAAATCGGAGAGCTCTGGCGTCCACAATACAGCTTTAGTCCTAAATTGAGGCAAATTACATCTTTTTAAAAGTATATACAGTGACTATACCGGTCAGATACTTCCTTCAAGGAGATATTAGGCAAAAACTGAAAAAAGTCCCAAAATTTCATGGTTTTTTGGGTTCACCGCCTCTCGCACAACACTTTGGAAATCGCAAATCTGGTTTTTCAATATAGGTTAAAGTCCTAAAACATATAAAAAAATTCAGAATGACCTGACCTTTTGTAAGCAGGAACCCCCTGTCATGTTTTACTTTATTGGACTATATTTTGTAGAGGAAATTATATTGGAAAGTAAAAAGTAACTTAAAAATATTGTTCCACTGTGACATTGCACTATGAAATGAATATTCTCAATATTAATGCACTTATTGAACTATTCAGTAGGCGTTTTATTACCAGAAGCCACTATTTAGTGAAAATAACACACTTATTCATAAAGCCACTATTTAGTGAAAATAACACACTTATTCATATGTATATTAACAATTTTTTAATATAAAAGGATGTATTCTCCAATGCTGAAGTTCCAAACATTCATTGCAACAATTTGTTTGAAAATTGTGTCATAAATGACATCATTAGTGAATTTATTCATTTTCAAAGATTTTTATACATTCATCTATTGCTGATCAAATATATGGTCAGTTCATTTTCAGTGATATTTCACTATTATATGTCAATCAGAGGTTGATCTTATTATAACATTTAGTGCCCCATATTGAATTTCATCCCATGTCGCATTATTGAGAAGAAATGATCACTTGTGTTATAACTTGAAAAAGGAAGAAAAATGTATACCAACTTTTATCAACTAGACTATAAAATAAGAATGCGATAAAGTGGAATATTCTGTGAATATTTCCATCGTATGTTAAAAATCCCATATGAAGCGGGACATTTTCGATCAATTACAGCGATAAATTCCCGGCGGGACATTTTCGGGCTGGTAAATACCCGGTAGGTATCGAAAAATACCCGCTCGGTCCGTGTATCTATACTAACGATTGTTAAAATGTACATTTGTCATCTTGAGAGGCACAAATACTGAATGTTAAACGTCGTTGTTGCAACTCCGGAAATATTTCACCGAATTACACTCGTGCATCAAAATAAACCTGATAATTTTCCATTCAAGCATTTGTCAGTAAAGAAACTGCATTCGGTTATTTTCATATTTTGCTATAAGAGCCCTCCACCCTCGGAGTCAGGCTCTTTCGACACAATATGAAAATAAACTCGTGCAGTTTTTAGACAACATGCTTTCATGGAAAATTATCGGTAATTATGAAGCACTTGTGTAATTATTTCCAAAACATCCAAAAAACGTGCTGAAGGTCTAATCCTTCCATTTTGTCTCGTGGCTGATTTCCAAAGCCTCTGGTGGGAAACACACAAAATATAATATATTTAATACTTGACTATATAAAGAAGAAACTGACGATAACTGGCCCTCGCTACGTTATTAGTTATCGAGTGTTTGTTAGGTATTTAAAAAATCGAGTTGACTCATATTTCAAGCTATCTGTGAAATGTATATGATTTTTGAAACTTCATAAAATAAATGAATGAGATTTGTGGCAATGAAAGTATTTTCATTTTGAATATATTTATTATATATATAAACATAAGACAGTATAAGCGACCACTCAGGTAAAACATTTTACGAAATTCTTCTGTCATTTCAGTCGAAACAAATGCTTTCTACTTCTACCACATTTTTTTACAAGAAAAATAATTAACCTAGACTATGGAACAGACACTATTTATGTATCCTAAATGGTTAGAGTTATTCTGTAAAAAATGAACTGAAAACCAAAATATGACTCTAATGAAATGAAAATGGAATGGTGCGGTTAGAACCGCGAATTCTAAAAACGACCTCCGAAAGGTCTCTGCATACGACCTCGGGCCCTCCTCGCTACCGCTCTGGACTGATAGTTGGGTGAACCGGTACCTCTACCTCGTTCTGTAAATGAAATAATCGCGACTATAACATCAGTTGAATATCTTCAAGCATGGATAAATGTGCCCGTTCCACTTATGCATGAATTTGTCCCATTTGAATGGTCTGACCATCGTGCTATGTCATTAATTTTGTACCATCATCTAAAACATTATAAGATCCTGAAAAAATGTTTATCCATTCTCACGACAAAAATACCACAGAGTATGACGTAACATTAGACTTCCCAAATTTATATAAAATTTTACGAAATCCCCTAGTGCCGCCGCTGAGCGTCATAAAAATGCAAATTTATATGAGGGGTCAACGAAAGAATGTTTGCCTATTAACGAGTCTCGAATCGCCTCGATCAGAGGTGGATAAATTTTGTCTTCGTAATTTTTTGGGTTTCAACCTACTACAATCCCAACTTTTTTAAACTGTGGTAGGTTATAAACCCAAAAAACTACGAAGAAAAAATTAACCTCCGAGCATATAACCGTAATCGATTCCAATTTTCATGTCTAAAGCGCCACAGAAAATGAAAGTCTCCTTGAGATACCCAAGGGCGCAGTTTCTTAAGGGCAAGGCCCCCCTCCCCTGGATTTTAGATTTTTCAAACCATACTCCACGTAAGACACGATATCGACTGAATTTTGCATTTTTTTTAACCACACTCGTAAGTATTGTTCAAAAGGATTTTCATTACAATTTAATGCATAACTCTGATTAAAAAAAAGTGCCCCCCCCTAACATTTTTTGCAACGGCGCCCATGGAGATACCCGTTTCGTACACATTGAGCGATACAGTCGAATTCATTAGCCCTACCTAAGGTGGCTATATACTGGTGTTTTCACTCCATATAAAAGATTGTCAGCAAATCAGACGACCCATCTGGCTTACTTGATCAAGAATTGATGACGTAGACCGTAGTTATAACTCAAAAAATTCGCCAGGTATCGTTACTCTCGCAGTTGAGATGACAGTCATGTGAACGTCCTGTGTTGCCAAGTGGCTATGTCGTTGCGAATTCTGGTCTATGTACTGAGAAAATTAGTTGATTGTTGATATTTTCATTTGAGCAATATAATATTGTGATCTCGATTCAAAAGATCGGTTTAGAAGTGGTATCACACTTGAGCCGAATATTATTCACGTTAATGCGTGTGAGCGAATAGGAGTGAGACTTGTGATCAAATTTTATGGATATGTGAAGTGAGAAAATGCCATTTTTTCTGGTGATTGAAATCATTATTTTTTATAATCTTCTGGGTTGAACTGAAAATATCTAAAACACATATCACTTCATTTATAGAATATTCAGAACGCGTGCACACTCTAGAATGTTGTTGCCAGCAAACTTCCTTGTGTTTTTTTCGATCACTACGAAATTTTCAAATGGTTATTGAATATACTAGAACGTGAGATTATTCTTGGAGGTAGGTCATTGAAGATGAAGTTTGTTTTCATCAAACGTCAAATTGATCTCGCGTTCTATTCTCTGTTCTAACCAAAAGTGATCTGTATTGGCAACAACGTGTTCTGTGGATCGAGTGATCTCGAAAATTTTTAGTAATTTCAACCACAAGCGCACCCTTAAGGCGTAATTTTGATCAACTACACCCTGTCTACAGGTTTGTCTGAAACAATATCGCAAAAGTAAAAGCACCAGTATATAGCCATCTTAGCCCTACCACATACTTTGCACGGTTACAATTGTACAATTAAACAATCCACCAACTACAATGAGTATATCTACATAAAGACATATCGAATTATTTTAGTAGAACTAGTGCAGAATCAGAGGATATGTATTTTTTCAACAGGTTGAAAATACAGGACTTCTGTCAAAAATTGCATGAGTTTAGCCAAAAGAGATCCTGACTGGGATTTCAAGATAAGGAATGTTCGCGCTTATTTAAAGATTTAATCAATGTCAAAGTGGTGCAACTTTAAGTTAAAGTCTTGGTCAAAGTGGCGCTGCGATGTTATTTTTAAATTCCGGAACTAATTTTTATCAAGCACAACTCATGAAAATAACATTCACATAAAATGGGAACAAAGTCTGAAAACGATAATTATCGTATATTAAATACTTCCGGTTTTAAATTCTGAAGCAATATCAAAGTCCTAACTTCGAATAGGAATAGCTTTCAAAGTGATGTATATCAGTTGCAGTTTCCGCCAAAATTGCCCTCATCTTAATTTGAAATCCAACAGTTGCATGAACTTGAATGCTGCATTGAAAAACTCTTATGTTACCAACCTCTTACCAATACTAGCGTGCGTGGCAGTGATTGGAATGACAATTGTGACGTCGTACCTAGCGACGTTTTGATTTGGCCGTGAGGATGTCCAAGTTTTAACATTGTTTTCAGGGAATATGAAATTTTGAAAAAAAATCGAAAGAAATATTGAGAAATCAGGTTATCTGAAAAAACGGAAATTTAGTAGTTTCATTTCAGAAACCTTGTTACAAATGTCACCAATTTTTCATTGGTTGTGTCAGAAGCTTTTAGTTTTCCAGCGGATAACCTAGATTTTCGTTTGTTTCAGATCATACCCTTAGAAAAGAACATTCGCAAAATTAAAAATTCATATATAAATTCCCAATTTATGGCGTCATCGATTACATGACGTTTTAATTTTGTACTATAATACTATAATTGATCTTAAAGGTACTCTACTAAAATTGGCTCTCTAAACTATTGGAATCAAGTCATTAAAGAACATGTTCTAAATTTTCCGAAACATCAATGAATAATAAGTAAATAAAATAAATCTTGTCTGTTCAATTGACTCACCTTGCAGATGTCTTTGTGGCGTTCTGTCTCCCCACACTATCGGAGTGGGTCCAGATCGCTGCATGCTACTTCGCGGAATAGACGTTCTCACAGATCTGCGAGCTGAATTCCCTTTGATAGTTCTCCTGGAATTGGTGCTCGGCGATGCCTCAGCCTCTCTACCCTCCTCCTCGCCTTCTTCTGTTTGGAGGGGCTTCTCACCTTCCGAACTCACCTAGAAACATATTTTTTTACTAATACTGCGAAAAAATTCTGAAGAGTTGTCTGTAAAAGGTTAACACATGATGAAAATTACCCCGTCATCTCCTTCGAGCATTTCTTCATCTTGATCGGATGGCTGCAATCCTTCAGAGGACGTACCAGCAACCGGAGGAGGACCCATGCAGTCTCCGGAACTTCCTTCACCGCCCGTTTCGTTGTCATCGGCATCTGCACTTACCACAATTGAGGGAATTTCTGCAGCAAAAGCGATTATAGAAAAGATTGTTCAAAATTTTCACACGATTATTTTATTAATCGCCAATCGGAAAAAGTTTAGTTGATAACATTCTCAAAAAACTGAACTGAAAAAACTCTCCAGAGAAAATGAAACAATTAGTTTCTGTTTCAACTAGTAAATATTAAATATAGTGATGGAGGAATCCCACATATTTTTGTACTCGGTACTAGATTCTTAAAAGTGCTTGTACTCGAGAACAGAACGAAAGAAAAACTCCGAGTACTCGATTCTTCCCCATCACTAATTACATAGACATTACAACTAATAAACTGGTCCTAAGAGAGAGAAGTCTGTGGAATAAGCAAGATGGAATGGAAACTCAAAGTATGAATTAAATTCATGTGTATATTCTTCCTTTTTCTAATGTATTCTGCATTGTGCAACAACTCAAACGAAGTTCTCTCATCCATGCACAATATTGCTGATAGAAAAGAAAATGATAAGTTGTTAATTATTCCTCATTTCCATTCAGGTTTACCGAGTTGTTTTTGATATCTTTCTTCTTGATTTCTTTCTTCAATATTCACCCCAATAACGTTTCAACTATTCTCAACCTAATCGTTCCAGTTCTACTTAACTTTTCAATTAATTAAATTAAAGACAATGAAAGATAGAAACAAACGAATCGAACTGTTACAATCAAGTATTATACAGGTGGTAACGTGAATACACACTGGCGTTCCCACCAGTACTAGTATTGCGCTTGTCTCACGTTGGGCGCCAAATTGGAAAACAACACTGCTTAGGATATCGAAGCATCATAGTATGATATAAATCTGCCTTGGGTTTAATGTTGTCAGTCGAGTCATACTGGACAACTGTCGTGAGACTTGCTATTTTTCTTAAGGTATGTGATTGACATTTTCATATTCTCGATGGATTACAATTCATTTGATACGCAGCTTCTTTCAAGTTATAGTAAAATTTTTCGAGGGGGTGCTCAGAATCATCATCATCGGTGAAAGCGACTAGGTTTGTAAAATGGTGGATCGGATAACTCTCCCAGGAATTCACATCAACTAAAACGAACGGCATCTTCAAACATACCACTTGGAGAATTACTGTAGCCTATTAAAGAAGTTTGAGCACGTTACATGTCTGAAAATATAGATAGCTGAGCTGTTTCTGAGGATGCGTAGGGAGTTAGTAAAAAGGCATAGACACTAGTTGGCACAAGACCCACAGATAGTTCTGGGAGTAGCTCATGAAGGGTATCTGATGGGGAAAAAGGAACCGAATTAAGAATATGAAGAAATATCGTTATTCTCCACCCTATTGAGTATAAGTTGCATTTGTTTTTTTTGTCAGAACAAATGATGATTGCTAATAAACTTTTTAGTATACACACTTTTTTTTTCAAGAGTTGACCATTAATTTTCGAAATCTCATCGTTTCTGACTGAGTGCTTTTCACATCAGTGTTGAGTGAACTACAATTAATCTTTCTCTGCACTTACATCAATTAGCATAATATTCAGACTTGAATAATTTTCTGAAAAATATATTTGTCAGTTTCAGTAATAATGATGGATATTCAACAATGATTGACCTATAAATATTTTCATTCAAAAGTATTACTTTCTTGCCAAAAGTTCCAATCTATGATTCAGATAATATCAGGAAAATATCAAGTGATATTTATAATGTAGTTTATTAGTTGAAAGGTGATTATTAAAGCAATTATTGATTATTATTATTGATTTCATTCCAGTAACAAGAACACAGCTTAATTATTCAACCAGCGCATATTGCTTGAGCTGCAAAGATTCAAATTTGAGGTATAACAAAAACCCAATTCAAATATAAATAACATTTTATTCAGAATTGTATACATACATGAGTAAGCATAATTTCATTCAATACAAAATAATATAACATTGTTCTGAAATTTTCCTTTCCTAGTAAAACCTCGAAAACATCCGATAGCATTCTACTTAGGAGGTGGCTTGTTTTTGCTCGTTTTCTGAACTTTAAAAAAGAAAATAAAAAACATTAATATCAAGTGGGATTACTGATGAATTCTCAAAACTAACCCAGAACTAAATATAAGCGGGATATGTTTGAAAGTCATTATTATGTGGTGGATAAATCTTTTCTTCGTAGTTTTCTGGGTTTTTTACCACACTCTGAAAATAAGTATTGATCTTGGAATCTAGTGTTAAAACTTATATTCAAAAGGCAATGTCTTTAATTTACCCATCAACTTGTCAGGGTAGATAGAAATCTATCCTTCTACACTACTTGTATAGATCCCAATATTATTTATTTCTTCAGATTGTGCTAGTATAAAAATCCAGAAAACTACGAAGAACAAGTGGGATGTTTCAATAATCAAATGAATATATTAATGAACATAACAGCGCGACTGAAAATATGAAAACGGGGTATTGAACCATCGATTTTCTATGATAATGAAAATTGAAAATTCCAGAATTGTTCTATTCATTCAGCATACTTCAAAGTAAATATTTCAAATGAAGGTCGAAATGATGCTTCTTCATGAAAAATTCAACAATAACCATCAATAGAAAGTGGAATATTTCGATTTTCAAGTATTTATCTATTATAGTTTAAAACTTAATATACCATTATATTTCACAACTGAATATTTTCTGTGATCTTTTGTATAATCCAGTATGAAATTAACAAATCCAAAATTTGACCACCTAATATTTTTCAGGAGTATTTTATAAGTTAAATAACCATTATTAAAATATTAGAAGATTAAGATAACTTTACTGAAATTAAACTGGATAACAAACCAGAATATAAATCATTAATGAAATTAAACTCTCCCAAGCAGTTATTTTTTTAATTATACGGATTATATTCCACAAATTAATTTTGTATCTTGATTTAGACTATGAATAATTAACGGCAATTATGGCAACAGTAAAAGGTGGAAAAGTCTGCAATTATTCTGTTATTACTTGCGCCATTTTTTGCTTCTCTGGATATGAATTTTTATATTTCCTCATTGATTTGAAATGTATGTTACTAATCATATCAAATGAACTCAGTTTTTGACAACCCAAATCTGACAAGGCATTCACGGCTAATATTATTATTTTATGAAATTGTTGATGGATAGAGCCGTACTAACCAATGTGATTCATATTTCTCAGGTATAAGATTGTAAACTGTAATTTGGATTCCTGTGTACTACGTTTATATATTTTTTTATATTATCCATAATTCTCCTATAACAGGCTATAATGATCAATTAATGAAATAAAAGTGATTGTTTTCATGGAAAGCAGATGAAATAATAATATGATCTATGATCTGAACCAACAAAAGAGCTTGTTGGAGGGGTTGCTTTTACGTTTTGGCGAAAATATCAAGGAAGATTATGGAATCCATTCTATTAGTTACTTTTCTGTTTGCTTCTTAGTCATGTTTTTTCAGATGTAATAGGTAGTTTTTCAAACACCAACAATTCTCATCCTTTTGTTTTCGTTGATATCCTTGTTGTTTCTTGGTATCAGTAAAGACATTTACTTCAGATTGAGATGATTTGTTTTGAAGCTACAGATGGATAACATCATTATACAGCTTTGAATGATTAGAATTATGGTTCTGATAAATGACTCCAAAAATGTTCAATATCTCATATGAACTCCGCTAACAACTTTTCATCAAATCATTCTTCTCTTTCAAACAAACCCTTATATTTTTGAATAATTGTATGCCTACATGCTTGGTTGAGCAAACAGCAATGCTACCCTTCACCAGTGAAAAATTAAAGACCATTTAATGTTATTGCATACATAACCACAAAATCTATATATCCGAAGCAATATGTCGAGAGAGCGTGAAACACGCTTAAGCATGGATTATTGTGAATAAAGTAAAGCTTAGTGTATTATTTTTCAAAAATGGTGATCTACAATGAATTGGTTTTACTTTCGTTATTATGACTGTTATTCATCTGTGAACTTTAACATAACATAACATATTGGTGAGAGGGTGGGAACGTATTTCTACTCATATTGAACAGGCAATTTGAAATTGGGCTCTTGAAACCTGCATCCACACTCTGTCTTACAGTAGTTTCTTGGTAGACATACCGTCTTACTACAAAGCAATTTTATGAGTTTAGTCATTGAAGCCTGTCCACCTGTTTTGTTTCTACAGTTTTTTCTTTTTAGAGCACTTTTTTTCTGAAGTTTGGAAAACACCTATTGCGGACGGGTGGGGTAATAGTATTTGCTATCTACAAGAATAAGGTCCGTTTTTACATCCTCTAGTCGAAGGGAGGTTGACATATAACAGTCAGTTGACGACTGGTATATTTTGTTGACTTGCTCGAAATGACTTCTCAAAAAGATAGTTGATCAATGATGTTTTGCCAATTTCAGTGTCATATATGATAAGGGGCAGATACTTAGAAATTTTGTGAGTTTGTAACAAATCTTTTTGTTTGAGTAGTGGCTGACAATAGATCATAAAACTAATTGCACAAACTTTGAAGTTCATTATGCTAGAGGATGGCAAAACCGACCCTACGGTTATTAAAACCAATCTTGCATCTGAGATTCGTGAACAATACCTGGCAACACGACTGTTGCCAAGTCGCAACACATAGAAGCCAACCCTCGTCGAAAGCGTTCAAACACGAATAGCTACTCACCATCAGACTGGGTCATGTGACTGGAGCCTTGTTCCTCGGAGCCGGGCAGAGCCTCTTGCGGCGAAGACTGCAACGGCGTAGTCGGTACGCTCCTGCCCGTACCTGAAACAACGAATGAAATTATTAAAAATTTCGGATCCACAGACTGGGCTTCATACTGGTTTCGTCCAGATGACCGGCGTCCAGCGTTTGTTCGGGCACGACCTCGTTCGATCCCGAAATATTATGTTGCGACGATTCGTTAAAAGTGAAAGACCCGCTGGTCGGGACGTGGGGCGAGCTGACGGCCTCGCCGAAACCATCGGAGCGCCTGGGGGCGTACAGCGTCGGCGTAGAAGGAACGATGCAGTCGTCTCCTATCTCTTCGAGGCCGTGGAGCGGCAGCAAATTAGACTGGTGGTGTTGCCTGGACGGCAGAGGGGGTAGCGATCGTATGCGAGAACAAGAAGGCACTGTTATCGAGACGGAAGTCGACGCTTGCGATATGGTGACGCCGTTCGTGCCTGATGTCAAGTGTATCGAGAAAATCACAAGAAGAAATTAGGAAGAGTAAGTGTTGGGAAAATAGACTAACGCATAACAAAGAAGCGGGAACAAGAACATTAGTAACAAAAAGATGCAGAAAGCTGTGTTAGAGTCTTTCAAAAACTAAAATCGAATGTAGAAGCAAGTGGTTGAACTTTATTACGGTGGAGGCATTTTATTTGGAAAAATTTCGTTTATTTTCGTTCCCTTAATTTGTGATCCTGATTGATTATGACGTCAGTCAAATATAAAGTCAAAGACTGAGCCACTGGTTGATTTTATTTCTGGGCTAGTGCATATCACCAAACACTCAGCCATAAGCCACGCCCATAAATCTCTCTATAATAAAAAACGTGAGAAATCTAGAGTAGTGTACTGAATCGAACTGCACGGGAGAAAGATAGTTCTAACTGCCGGTAATTATGGGGTTGCCAGATGTGTACAGCTACAAATTTTTTCAACGACTAAAAAAACATTTATAAATTCGCGAAGAAACTTTGTTGCAGATTTTCAATTGAACTGAATAAGCAATCAAATGCGACTTTATTAAGGGAGGGCTTTTTTCAAACTGACTCATGAGAAGAATCATAAAAATAAAATTAGAATTAATTATCTTTCATCTCTCTAGTATTCTATGAAATAAACTCCTTTCGAAGGTAACAACTGTCTTTACTAAATAAATTGTAACCAAGAACCCTCTCCAACCCACACCTGACACCAATAGGAACAACTAATATGTTCCATATATTATTCTTTATCGAAAAAATTTGCAAAAATGAGGCAGTTGGCTGAGCTCTTTCAAAAATACTGTACTGAGAATTCACTCTCTTTTGAGAGACTGACTTTTCAAATGTCTGTGTCCCCATCATAAACTTTGAGTTGTACCTCCAACATTGGCGTAGTTAGAAACAAAATTATTCTTGCGCAACATTAATATCATTCCTAGCAACTTCTCAATTGAATTGAAGTAAAAGGGGTTCAACAAGGAAGTACATTCGCTTGATCATCATAAGTCTTTATAGATTTCGTCCAGATGGCTGGCGTCCAGCGTTCGTTTGTTCGTTAAAAGTGAAAGATCCGTTGGTAAACTGACGACCTCGCCGAAACCATCCGCCTAGGTGGGATTACAACCGGCGTAGAAGTTACAATGCAGCCGTCTGATGCCAAAAGGGGGTCAAGTATATAGAGAAAAAATTAAAACGCGAATAACATATGTTAGGACATTCGATTAATGGCGTACCATGACAAATGCAGGAATAGGAGAATTAGTTGCGAAAAGAACGTAGAAAGCTGTGTTAGAAAGTATCTCTAAAACTACGATGCAGAAGCCTATGGTAGGGTAATTTGGGGTGTACTGAGTGACGACCATATCCAATATATTCAATCGTCAATTATTGTGATATGACAAAAAATTAGAAACCCGACGAAAGATATTTCCTGTAAGAAAAGTCTCAATTTTATATTAAATCCATCAAAACATCATTTGAGAGCTTGTGCGGGTAATAGATACCAAAATTCAACAAAGTTTATGAAGTAACTGGAAACCAAATACCGAAATTGACAAATTGAAGCAGTTCCAGCATATGAACCCAGGCGTTTCCCGAAAGTTTGGCTACGGCACCATTTCAAATAATTCATTGCCGTATCCATTCATACATAAAAAGTAAGATGAATAGTAATCCGCTAACATTTCCGAATAACAATTAAATTTCTTTGATTCTTCATTTTAGGTTGAGTCTCATTTATTAGATTTATTCAATTACTGTTGATCGGCTATCCCTTCAGTAAAAATCCTCGTACGAACTTAGGGTCTAGCAGTAGTCTCTAGCCTTCATTACTAACTCCCAAGCCAACATTTGAAAATGTCATATTCTTCAATTACCCTGTCGTATCTATAGTTGATATGTTTAATTTTATACGGAGGATGTTAGAGAAATTTGTATCAGTTATTTTCCATATATATTTGATCCACAATTCAACTAGCACATGCTAGTTTTGCCCACATTACCGGTATTCTACGTTTGTTCGGGCACTACAACATCTTTCAATTCAGAAGTATGTTGTTACTGAAAACTGGGTAAAAAGTAGAGCTCTCAGCTTTGCCAATTCACTCATAGAGCATCTTCGATATTTGAAAATCGAGACATCAACGACTGTAATTGAACTCTTGTGTATTTTTCAAAAATTTTGAGAAATCTCAAGGGAATTAGTTTTTCCCATATTTATTGGGAGAAAGTCGTATATTGGCCTCAAAACACACCCAAACTCTTTATTTCTCTATTTCGGAAGATCTATATGCCTTGGCCATTCAAATGTTTCGAACATTTTAGACAATTTTGTATGTTTTCAGCCACATGTATTACTAGAGTTGCTGTCAGTATCCGTATATACCGCAATTTGTTATTCTTTATTTATGGACGGGCGGGCAGACAGAGAACGTATGACATTTATATAATAGAATAAGCTCTATAAACCACAATGCATACATTATGTTTCAAAACTTGGTAGGATGAGGTTGAATTGCTCAACATGCTGTTAGAGTTCTCTACCGACCAACTTTCATGATACATAAAGCATTTGCAACTAAAAAAAAAATGACAAATAGTAATCACTCACCATCAGTTCCGCTACTGATCGCTTCAGACTGAGCCTGCTCACTATTTTCTCCTTCAGGACACTCTTGGATCGACCTCTCACTCTGATTGGGTACCTCGCTAGAATCCTCAATAACTTCTACTTCGTTTCCAGCTTCTTCTTCATCTTCATCATCTTGGCATTCTGCATCCTCATAGTTATCTTGTTCCTGAGAAAAAAAAATTAATTTGATAAAAATACAGGAAAATACAATTACAAATTATTTCATGGCAAGGCTCATACAAAAAGACACTTTGCACAAAATTTTTATATAATTTTATTGCAAACCAACAAAATGTATTCAAAAAGCTGTTCGCAGAATAAATTGCAAAACTGCACGAATATTGTATTTTTACATGTATACTCAAGGCGAATTTAGTGAACGCATATTGCATAATTCAGTGCATAATAACATACTTGACTTCAAATATGTTGCAACATGATAGAAATGAATATCTTACTAGATCATAAATATAATCTACTTTGAAGTATATCTATTGGACGTTATCCGATTATTCAGAGAGAAATTCGAAAAAATCAACTTACCATTCCTTCCATATCATAACCTTCAGTATCAGGATCGTCCTGTTCGTCATCAGCGCCCTCACCTTCGTCGGCGGCTCCTTCGTCGTCACTCTCGACAACAATAACGTTATCGTCATCGTGGTCCCTCTGACTGCTCGTCGGGACCTGGTACTCGACATCTAGCCCGCTATCGCTCACCGTACCTGTCTGCTACGCAAATATATCGAATGAATATTGTACTGAAACCACATTTTCATGTGTTTATGTTTGTTATGTAGTTTAGATTTCGTATCCTACCACTCTGAAATTGAAATGTTGTCAATTTGCATATGAGGTAAATATTCTAGTATACCACTGCATTCTTTTGTGACAGATATCTACCTTAATTGTGGCAACTGACATGCATTTTGGGAAGTACGGTTGCGTACTATATTGGAAATACATGTCGAATTTGGAATACTGATGTAAAGCGTACATAATATCATGCTTTTTTATAGTTATTGAAATTATTTACAATTTTTCTACCCCTTATCTGCTTCCTTCTTTTGAATGTGAGAAATTTTGAAAGACTCTTTCTGATCAGTTTCGATCGAATATACAAGTACTTCTTTATTGAAGTACTGACAGTGTGAACTCAGAAATTAACAATTCATACATCTGTTTGTGAAACATTTGTCTGGTGGTGTTTGGTCACTCTTTTTAAAAGGAATGCCCCTCTACATAACTGCAACATTATAAAGAAACAAAATCCTAAAAATATATTAACCCTTAACTGGTAACGTGCCGTCTGTGAGACTGCAGCAATTTTTATTTTCGAGGTATTTCCAAAACGGTATCGCTTTTCTGCGTATCACGCCACCTAATCTATCAGCTATTGGTGCTTCAACTATCATTCAACTGGGAGTAAATTTGGGTAAACGATGTCTGAGTAATATTTAGTATTTAGTTGAGCACAGTCCGTGAGACGGCCCGTTTCAGTTTACGTAAGCATTTCTCGCGACTCAAAGTAATGGCGGGTCCGTCGAAACGGGTACGTTATGGGGATGAAGAAAGATTATGATGACACTCTTTTGTGTTGCTATAGAGAGACAAATAGCGATTGCAGTGAAATAGACAATGTTTCGGAGGATGAATATGAAATTTTCGAAAATGACAGTCACACGACGAAATGCAATAATTGTTCAAACAAACCTTAAATTCATGAATAGGACCTTCCAATAAACACCTTCTGTTAGTTTTTCTTCACAGATACTGCGTTTTGTTCATTATCAATCGTACTATGTATAAAATTAATTTCTTTCGAATTATTTTTATTTCTTTTTGTGGATCTTTCCGAAATCACTACCGATTTCCGTTATAGTTCAAAAAGATTATTGCGAAATTATTTTGATCAAGTTTTTGTTCGTTATTTTATGCAGAAATATTTCAAAAGAATGTATTCCTAAGTATTCGTAATATATATTTTGAAAAAAATATTATTGGAGATTTTGTTTTGCTTCCACAACGTGCCAGTCCCACAGACTGCACGTTAACAGTTGTGTTTCAAAATTCCACGTTACCAGTTATGGGTTAACAAATGCATATACCTCCTCTTGACGACTTTTCCTTTCAACCCAACCTCCTCGAGGTTATCTATGCATTGAAAAACGTGTATTCCAGAGTGAAATTGAATGAACTGAATGTGTTTTTATGACCCGAAAAATAACAAAAAATCACTGTTATCAAACTCATAAAAATAGTTCAATAACTCGAAAATAACGCATTTTATGACTTTCAAGAAAAAGTTTCTTACCAGATTTGAGCATTGTTTTGATAAATGGTGTATGAGGATTATGTTTCTTCAAGAAAGCTTAGAATGTGTTGTGTGGCGGGGATGTCCGTTCAATAGATATGGAAAAATATTTTTTCCCAAGAATATCTCGGATATTTTTCAAATTTGGATCAAGTTACACCCCGTTTCGAAGGTGCAATGTTTCGATGCGAGATATGTCATCTAGCTGTCAGTTCGCATTGCCAATATTAAAAAATAGCACTGAATGTTACCAAGATGATTTATTTTTCTGGAGTTGCAGCGACAACTTGTATCGTCGAAACAGGCAGTTAACTGGTAGTGGGAAAATATCACATAGGTGACTGAATTTATTGATCACAATTAATCGCTGGTGGGTGCAACTTATATTATTCTGTATCTGTTCTTCAATAAATATGTTATCTACCTTCTATGCCTTATTTTTAAATATATATTAAATATAAACCATATACAGGGCGAGTTAATGAAAAAATGAAAAAGCGTTGCCAAAAATTTCAAATTCAAGCCAAATAACTTGAGTACTAACTTTTTTCTTTCTTCAATAGCAGGAGGTATGTATTTTCGATTTTTAGTGAACAAAAATAAAAATCTACCATAGGAAAAATAATAAAAAAATAAATTGCCATAACATTTTCCATTAGAATTTTCTTGATATTGAGTAAATTTGAGTTTATTATTTTTCTTTAGAGACTCTTGGGAGAGAGTCAAGTCTTGGCCTTAAGAAGATTCATCAAGTCTTGGTCTTGTATTAAGTACAAGACAAGACCAAGTGTTAATGCTATTTGCCAATAAAATAGATAGAATATCTAAACTTTGCAACTTCAATCTCAATTGACAAATACAATTCGACTTGACATCAATTATTCTTTTTTTCATATCAAAGTCATAACAGTTTTATTTCGGAAAAAACAAAAAAAATATATCGTTGATATGTAACAAAATAAAACGGAGTTAACCCGTATTAAACGCAATCTAGCTTTTACACCAAGACTAGCCTCTAGGTCTCTTGAGGCCCTAATTGGGAAGCGAATGGAGAAATATTAGCTAACGCCACTCACCTGAATCCTGGTCCTCTTGCACTGCTGCTGGTTCTTCGACTGCTCGTCCGACTGGCAGCCGTCCGCGTCGGCGTCCCTCTGCCGCTTGTGCCCGGCCGCCGCCTGCGTCGTCGTCACGGCGTTCGAGCTGCCGCCGCTGCTGCTGCTGCTCGTGCCCTGCTCCTGCGTCCCTCCGCCTCCGCCGCTGCCCGCGCTCGTCGGCGGCTCGACGCGCGGCAGCACCAGCGCCACGGCCTGCGTCTGCGGCGCCGGCTGCGCTTGCGCGACCGCGTCCTCGTCGGCCTCCGCCTCCTGCGACGATTGCGTCGGAGGGACGGCCGCCGCTTGTCGAGGGCCGAGCATGGCGGCGCCGGCAGAGCTAGTGGCCGGCACGTAGTCGGTGTGCGAGCTCGTAGGGCTGCTCGACAGAGATTCGATCGTGCTGGAGCCGGTCGTGTGCACCTGCGGGAAGAGGAGGGGGTGCTTCGGTTAGATGAATGCGATTCGTTAGAGTAAATATTTCTTGACGAGCAAATCATTGACGATAAACAAGATAATACGTTTTTAGGACTATATCAAGTAATATGTATCATGATATTCATCATTTACTTCTTTTTAACGAAATAAATACCGGAGCAAAAAATTTGACATTTTAAATGAAATACGTGACAACAGTGCGCAAATCTATTTGAATAACAACAGAAAGTGATGTCTGACTAATCAGAAAAACATGATCGAAATAAAGGAATAATAAATGATATAATAAAAATAAACAACGGTAAAGCAAAAGCAACCCTGACAAAAGTTAATATGCAAAGAATCTACAGAAATAAAACTCGACCAGAAGTAAAACAACACCCCTTTATAGAGAGGTCGAACCAGTAGGAATTGATAAGAATAAATTGAAAAATCGTAAGGCAACTGATCATAAACAACAACTGAAACCTCAACGTATTGCTTTAGCATAGACACAGAGAAGTAATTCAAGTATAGAATTATCGTTCTGTCCTTCACAATATCACTTCAATGTGCATATCATTTCTCTCTCTCTCTATTATATTGTGGTAATAACAAATAATTGAAATGTCCGATGAAGTTGAGTAACGTCGGCAGTACAAGTTCATAAGACAGAGTTGCAGTACTGAAATTAACATCTTATCAGATTAGTTTCGGAGGCAAAGGCTGACAAGTCAAAGAGAATCATTTTTGAAATGCTTTTCAAAGAAGTTGACAGATTGAAAGGGGAATTTATCAAACAACATTCAAATATTATTTTGGCAACGTCCTAGGAATTACTGATGTGGATTCGAAGAGCGCGGTTATAGTCCAAGAGAGAGAATAGAGGTCGACCTTTACCCATCTGTTTACCGAATGAAGAATACTTTTTATAGCGTTTCATAAATAAACGAATACGCATATGATGGTTTGTCTTTAAAAATGACTATATACAGTGAGATTAAAAAATTTCCACCATACTGAAAACATTTTTATTATCGATTTGTCAGAAAATTTTATTCTTCATAAAAATTGGTGTATTGCAAAATCCTTGCATATATATGAGTGTTCTACCTTATAGCGTAATAACTATGGATTTCCATCAAGTAAAGGCCACCTCAATCCAAAAAATATATATGAGTTGTCAAAATTTCAAATATCCGTGTAGAGGAGACAACGAAATAGAGATATTTCGATCAGGTGTGAATCACATCTCATTTTTAACATAATCAAAAAGTTCATTCGAATGACTTTATTAAATATGAAATATTCAAATCTGGAATCGCATCCAGGGTAACTTACTCCCAATGAAAATTCTATTTGTCATTCTCCCCTGTACACTGTTTGGAAATTTGAAGTTTTGACAACTCATATGCAAGTATTTTGCAATACACCAATTTTTATGAAGAATACAATTTTCTGACAAATCGATAATAAAAAAGTTTTCCACATGGTGGAAATTTTCGATTCTCACTATATATAGTCTGGACCACATTTGGATAGGCAAGCCATTATAGGCCGATGATCCATGCCCCAAAACTTTGAAATAACAAATATTTTTCAACAGAATCATGTTACTCGGATAATTTTCTGAATATAAGTATTTGTCTAGAAAATCGATCAGAACAACGATTTTTGATAAAAATGCACTTTTGTTCGACGACATCCAACCTGAGATGTCTACCATTATTCGAAAAGATTAATTTTGAATGAAATAATATCTGAAGAAAACAACATGTTCCAATTATTTATCAACTCGACATACCTGTCATACCTTGTCAACATCTGTGGAAGAAATGGAAGATAATTATTCACCGGATATTTTCCCCCATAAAATTAAATTATCAGTGAAACTCCCTAACATTTCAGCTGTGAATAATAACTTAAAACATTGAAATGTTGAGTTTCATGAGATTCACATAATGCAACACGAAATTACCCTACACGTACATACAAAATATGGACTGAATTAGATATTCAGGTAGATTGTTAGTTCATAAACATCACAAATCCACAGAATTTGATATATCATTTGTATTATCCCTGGTATGTTGTTGCATCAACGATATCATCATT
Source organism: Zygogramma bicolorata (assembly GCA_032362365.1). NCBI lineage: Eukaryota > Metazoa > Arthropoda > Insecta > Coleoptera > Chrysomelidae > Zygogramma > Zygogramma bicolorata. The sequence goes on along the minus strand of JAVJAQ010001667.1, from coordinate 5,614,386 downwards.
ATTCCTGCTGTGAAAATGCTTCATTTCAAATAATGGTAGACATCTCAAGTTGGATGTCGTCGATCAAAAGTGCATTTTTATTAAAAATCGTTGCTCCTATCGATTTTCCACACCAGTATTTTCATTCAGAAAATTGTCTAAGTATCTTAATATTGTTGAAAAATATCTGTCATTTAAAAGTTTTGGTGTGTGGACCATCGGGGTAGTCCGTTCATGAAGTTGTAGCAAAACAACTGACTCTTGCATGGAGGCCTATCAAAACAATTCTTTTGTTCAGTCATCACCAAAATTTGGTTTATTTCGAACATTTACTTGAAATGTTATCAATACATTCCTGAAAAGAAAAGAGGACGTTAAGGGACACCCTGTATACACCACAGTTTTTACAAAATATATTTGAATGAAACCAGCGTGTTTTGAATTTTACCTGTTGTTGTGGCGGTACCATTACAGCACTCGGGCTTTGGCTGGTTGGCAATACTGCTACGGTTCTCAATTGCGCCGACATCGGCCTGATACTGGCTAGGGGAGGCTCACCACCGCTTCGCCACGGTTGAATCGGCACGGATTGAGTCTGAGTATTCGTCGAATGACCTAAAAAGACACAACAGCGTCAGAAATTGGTGGTAGATCACTCGATTCCACAATTTACCTGCCATCGGTTTGATGTCCGCGGTCGGACGTTCCGTAGGCGATTTTTCCGAAGAAGTGGAACTCGTGCTCGGCTTAGACCCTTGCTGAAGGCCCAACTGCCGTTGCAGCTGGGTCACCCTCTGATTGAGACTCTCCAATTCCGACGCGAACTTGTCTTTTTCGATCTGCCTTTCTTCACTGATTTCTTCCCTTTCCCGTTCCAACGTGGCGATCTTCTCCAACAGCTCGGCATTCTTACTGCTCTCGCCGACTTGTTCCGGCCCACCGGACCTGCCTGGTTTGTCCTTGTTGAGCTCTTCCTTGAGGCTGTTGTTCTGCTCCGTCAAACTCACTATTCTTTCCTTTGCGTTCTTGAACAGGGTCTTGAACCTTTCCTCTTTTTCCAAACTCGCCTGCTTCAGAGTCTCTATTTCCTTCTTGAAGTTATCGATCTGCTCCGAACTGCTCGTCACTTGTTGATTCAACGACTCGATCGTGTCTTTGTGAGACGATTCGAGTTGCAAAATGCGTCCCTCCATCTCCGTCCGTTGTTCCTGCAGCGCCTGCTCTTGTTTCTCGGCGATGAGAGTAGTTTCGCTGTCGTGTTGCTTGGACTGTTGTTTGAGAGCTTCGATTTCTTTCGTTTGATCTTCGCACTGTATTTTATACTTTTTGGCGATTTTCCTGATTTGCGCTAAATTGTTTTTGAGCTCCGTTATCGAAACATCCTTGGCAGCAGTGTCTTCGGTTATCATGCGGTTTTCTTCTTTGAATTTGAGTATTTCGCCGCTTTGCTGATCCACCGTATTGGTGAGTTGAGTTACTTGCGCCTGGAGATTCGTCACTTCTTCGCGTAAACGTGCGATTTCCTCGGCTTGGTGGTTATTTTGAGCTCTCAAAGTTCGAAGCTGCTCTTCCATCTTCGACTTGTCTTGTTTCAAGGTGTTGATATCGTCATTCAACTTGGTGACTGTCGACCTCTCGATGGTGAGCTGCTTGGCGAGAGTCTCGCGCTCCGTTTGGAGTTTTTTCCAATCCTCAGGGCTAGTTCTGTTCGTCTTCTCGATGAGCATGTTAGCCCTTTGCCGCCATCTCGTGCACTCTGCGCGAAGAGATATATTCTCGCTCTGTAACTGATCCGACTTCGTAGTCAATTCTCTGTTCTTCTCCTGCAAAGGTGCCACTTCAGATTCTAATTTCTCGGCACGCTCTCTCAGCTCGGTCATTTGCGACAAAAGAGTATCCCGTTCATGTCTCAAAGATCTGTTGCTGTCGGTTATAGCGTTCAACGTTTCCAATTTACGAAGAACCTCGGCGTGCTTAGCAGCAGACACGACCGATACTTCGTGCTTCTGCCTTTCTAGTTCGACAGCGGCTTTAGCTTCTTCTAGCTGTTTATTGAGCATATCGAATTGAGATTTCAGCCTCAAATGCTCAGCCTCCACAATATCAGCTTTACTGACAGCGATGTCTTTCTCTTGCCTCAGATACTTGATTATCTTCAAAAGTTGCTCGGACGACTTGACGTCGTCTTCGCTGATCGACTTATTGAACGAAACGTCTCCGATAGATTGATTCTGTTGGTCTGTTGCCTGAGCTTGCAGTATGTTCAGTTGGGTGTTCAGAGCTTGGATCTGATCGTGCAGCAAGCTATTTTGCGAATCCACGTCTTTGAATCGAGATTCGAGTTCTTCCTTTTCCTTGAGGAACAAGCTATTCTGTTGTTCCCAATCGATTTTGATTTGATTGAGGGCCTCGATGGCCTGAATCTTTTCGTTCTGCAATCTGTTAGCCGAATCAGATGCTTTGTCGAGTTCCTCCTTCATGGTAGTAAGAGACTGTAAGTCTACCGAATGCAGCGTCACCTCTCTAGCGTATTTATTTTCGACAGCTTTCAACTGTTCAATCAGCGACTTGTTTTCCGATCTGGCATTCTCGAGTTGTTCTCTGGCTGTTTTCAAGTCCATGTTTCTGATATTCAGTTCTTCTTGAAGTTGCGAAGACTTGGTCTTGACGCTCGCGTTGGTTATGTCTTGATCGTCCAACTGAATAGAAAGTTCCCCTTCCAATTCCGAGCATTTTTCTTGCAGCTCTTTCACCAGCGATGCTTGTTTCGAGAGTTCTTGACGCAGCGCTTCATTCTGTTCGACAACGTCTTTGACTTGTTTCTCCGAAGCTTCGGCGACATTGAAGTATTCGTCGGACGCTTCTTTGGCGGTCTTCAATTTGGTTTTCAAAGAGTTTATTTCGGCGTTAGCGTCAGCCAACTGCTGTTCCATTTCTCTTATTTTTCGCACTTCGGCATTGGTATCGGGAACGGTGAACAGACCCATCTTCATCTTCTTGCTCAGTTCCTCTATTTGACGAGTTTTGCTGATGAGTTCCTCGCGCGTTTCGGCTACCTCCTTGCGTAATTTGTCGGCGTGTTCGCGTTCTTCTTCCATGCGCGCCTGAGCAGCTTGGGTCTGCTTTTCCAGATGTTCCGATAGTTGCCTGAAATGATCCTGCTCTTCTTGCAGCCTCCTGCGCAGGGCTGAACACTCTCTATGCGCCTCGTCGAGTCTGGCTTCCAAACGCAACTTTCCTTCCGCATCCGTCCTCTCCAAAGTAGCTTTAATCAGTTCGATATTCGATTTTATCATGCTCTGCTGGTAAGAGTCGCGTTTAAACGACTCTCTTTCTTTGAGCAGTCTTTGTTCGGCGTCTTTGAGAAGAGCGTTTTCCTTCTGTAAGTTGCCCAGCATAACCTCAGCTTTGGAAAGCCTCGTTTGGCATTGTAGAGTCTCATCTTTCAGATACGTTGCTGCCTGTTCGTGCTTTATTATCGATTCGCTATAGATTTTATTCTGCTTTTCCAATGCGGTGATTTGTTTCTTGTAAATTTCCACGTTGTTGTGCAGTACCTTGAATTTTTCCTCGTTGAGATCGGCGTGGGAGCTCAATTTACAGTTCAACCTGGTGAGCTCTTTGATTTCCCCGCGCATGTTTTCCAACTGTTCGAGCAATATTTTTTCGTTCGCCGATTTTTCTTTACGGTAAGTCTCATTCTCCTCTTTGAGATGCTCGATTTGCTTGTTGAGTTTCCCGATTTGATTTTCCAAGTCTTGGATTTTCTCTTCGAGCTGGTTATCGGAATCCGTTTGCATTTTGGTTTCGCCGTTTTCTGGGAGGAAAGTTCGTTCCAACTGGGATGGTATTTCTTCTCCAGCACCTTTGACAGCCTGAGTGTACAAGTTCTTGTACATGTCCCTCTGGTTGCGTAGAGTCACCATCATTTTGTTCTGACGGTCTCGCTCCTCTAGCAGCTCGTTTTGAGACTCTCTCAGATCCTCCAGTTTCATTTTGAGATTCGCAATGGCGGCCGGATCGATACTTTCGACTTCTTCTTGGCGTTCGGTGAGTTCTCTCACCAGAGCCAGCAGTTTCTGGTTCGTGGCTTGCAATTCGGATATGTCGTTGAAAGTCACTAGTTTCTTGGTGATGATGTCTGCTGAACTGATGCTGTCGCTCAGATCGTTATCTGTCGATACGGAGGAGGAACCGACGCGAGAATGCTCCACTTCTTGAAGCAGATGCACAACCTGCCGCGATAGATCCGCAACCTCTTTCTTCAGTCTCTCGTTTTCTCTGGCCGTCACGCCTTCTAGACGTTTGCACTCGGCGTTAGCCTCTCGAAGTTGCTGAACCTCGGTGAGGAGCGATTCGTTAGCGTCTTTGAGGGCGTCGTTGGCATCCAGCGTGTTGCTGTAATCTTGACGCAGTTTCTTTATCAGCGGTCCTTTCTCTTCGATTTCTCTTACGATGCACGTGATATAATTATTGAGCCTCATGCATTCTTCTTCTTTATTCGTAAATTGTTCGGAGACCGATACATAGCGAGAGTACACCTCGCTGTAAGACATTCCTGATTTTATTAACTTTGAAGCAGAGGAAACATTCGGCGATAACCCTGAGTGAAAGAGTAAGTGTCAAATTATGTTACAATCTATAAAAGCAGTTATTCGAAAGAAACGAATACCTCAATTTGAAGAAAGTTTTTTTGCAAATATTGAATCAGTCAAGAACATATATCTCACCAGAGGCAGAGAGATGTTAGCAAAAAAGCTGAGATAAGTGGTGCAAATGATTAATAAAATATCTATTTTTATTTGTACCCTTTTCATCTCGAAGCCTCACACTAGACATCATGAGGATTAATGAAACTCTCGGCTAAATTCAAATCTTGTGGCGTCAAAAAGATTAAAATAGGAATCTTGGATAATCCGTACACGGGCAGACAATTTTGCAACTCGAATTGCAAACTAGTTACTAGTTACACACACAACCATCTTAAATGTCAATTTCTCACACATACAATGACCGCACTTGAAAACTGGTTATGAATCAATCACAGTTATAACTGTCGAGACTGGTCTCAACAAATTGTTCCCAAGTACAGCTTATCCAATTCATCTTGGCACAAACTCAGACACTTGTCCAGTTGCACACTGGTAGTGTAGACCATGACGAAAGAAAAAACACCTCCTAGGAATAAATTTCAAGACAGTGAACACATATAATAGGTGTTTTTTTATCCTAACATACTTCACAGAGATTGCTCGGCATATATGTTATTAGCTCTGTGCCAAGATGGATTGGATAAGCTGTAATTTAATTTACAGCCAGTGTTCAAGTATGCTCACTGACTATGTGAGAAATATGTGTTTCTTTACACGAGGAATTGGACGCATACGGATTCGCTTTTGGTTGCCTGATCTTTAGGCAGATGGCGTGATGACGGCTTATTTTGCTCATTGTTAGTTTCAGCCCTAGTCTTGAAGGAAAAAGATTTGTAGTTATGGAAAAACCTCGAGAGGCCAATTAGTAGAAAACGGTCAACAAATGTGCCCGACCCCCAATAGTTGAAAATCAATCCCGCAGTTGTTACGACGAAAGATTATGCAGGAATTTCTTCTAGGAAGAATCCTACAATGGCACAGGCAGATATAACTCAACGCCTTCCATGGAATTAGCTGGAGGAGTAGTTATTTTCTAACCTACTGGTAAAGTGACTGAGGTTAAAGCAAGGTCACCAAACGGTATGTAAATCGCGTTGCAGTATGGTCTACCCATGTGCGGAAGACCTTAGTAACCCAACACTATTGCATTAAAATTTATTTGAATTCCACTCGGCTTGGCGTCATCTGTAAACAAATTTCAGCAATGTAAAGTTTGTCTATTGTCAAGTGAGCCGTAGGTCTAGCGTTTTTGACGAAATTAACATTATAACCAGAATTTCTATGCATTTTTCCATGCATTTGGTATTTATACATGTATTTAGCAATGGCATTTATGGCACATGTTTGGGGCGTCACAGACTTGTAACAGCCATCAACATGTTATCAGCTGTCACCTATGCCGAACTGTATACTCTTCAGAATATCATATTGTGAGTATAACATTGTCACACAAAAACAATTCGAATTACAAATAAACAAAGAAGGAAAACTGAAAATGACTACAGAACAAAGTAAAACTAAGGTAAGACTTGAGTATATAGAATATAAAATAATACTAGTAACTCAGCATAAAATTGTCCAATGAAAACCAATGAGATATATTGTACAGGTTGGAATTATTGAAGGAGTAAAATAGAAGTGTTACTTTCATTCAATTCATAATACTACTATTCACTACCCTCTTGAAATCGCTAATTATCCTTATGTACTTAATATAATAAGATAAATGATTATATTCATAATAATTATTACCTACCACATGGAAATGGCAATACTTTGTACAGAGACTTAGTAATTTCAAGTTTGAAATTTCAAAACATTGTTAAAATGTCATTTAAAATTTACGTTGTTCAGTTGTTATTTCAGCTATACTTGTACCATAAGTTTGTGCCAAAAATTATTTCAAATTATGTGCATGCTAGTTGTGTATATTTGCTTGATTGTAGACGGTATATACAAATTGATCATATTATTATATTATGAAGGTGAGTTATCCCTTCAATTTAATTAAAATAAAACTTTGGTCGCAGTGCGCAACCAAATTTCCAAAAAAGAAAAGGAGGAACTTACGTGATTCGGTATCCTCTACAAAAAATACAAATGAAATTTTCGGTGATCACGTTTATTTTCAGAGATACAGGTCCATTATTTTCAGCACTACTTCACCATTTTTTATATCAAATTTCTGTTGTTTGTAACGCACAAAGTTTGACCATCTTTTGATCATAATCCCCCCCACACGCCCTCATTTACCTGTTTGTAACGTTATTGAACAGAAAAAATATTGTTTAAAAAAATCACCTTTTTTCTGAAGTCAACATATATGTTCAGTTCTCAACAGTAATGATGAGGGCGACAACAATAAATTAAAAAGGGAAACTCAAATCAAAAGGGGAAATTTTGTGTTATTTTAATGACCAAAATTTTATGTGAAAGAGACCGAATTAGGCAGGTTCCTCAATATTTTTTTTTCATTTAGATGCTCACTCTGACCAAAGTTTTACCAGAATAACATTGATTTGCCACTGCTGTACATTTTTCATAAAATATACCAACAGAATTCATAAAAATAGTATTCAATAATAAAACAACAAATGTAACACAAATGACAATTATTCCCAACAGTTCGTCTAAAACAAGTTGGCTGGTCTCTGAAACTAGCTTGAAGAAACTATAAATGCAAATAAACATTTCAATTATTTCCCTGTTTTATACAGATTTGGACAACAAATATTGGTTCATGGGACTTTCAATGCAAATTCAAGCTAGCCAGCAATCATAGTCGCACCAGCTTGAAATTATAGGTTTGGTCGCCAAGAACTATCAAGTATGGGATTGAACTACTTTATTTTCAATAGTTGAAATTTGCTTGCGGAAAGTAGTGTGGGAGCACAGTGGATCAAATGAATAGTTGAGAGTCTGTCGCAACCAAATCGTCTGATTGCAACCTGGCCAACTGTTGACTGTTTGTGTTGTTCACACTGAATTGATTTTGCATAAGCCGTAATTATTTCTTCATCTGTATAACGAACCCAATTTCAGAATGAGATCTTGGATTTGCAGAAAATAGTAGTTTTTGAACAATAATATGAATCAATACTGATTTATTGATACATGTTCTCACCTTCAATGTCTTTTTGCAGTTGGTCAGTCCTGGTGGATTCAATGATTTCATTGGCTGTTTCTAATTCTTTTTTCAGCAACTCTATGCATTCATTTTTCTTCAACAAAATTTCTTCGTGAGCTAACTCTGATTCCTTATGTTTAGTTTCCAATTCTCCATACTGCTCAGTAGCAGACCTCAATAACTCTTGCACCTGAACAATTTCAGATTTACTAAATATCACAAAAAATAATGATTTCACTTTTAACAGAAATTTTTCAATGGAAGTAAAAAAAAATCAACACATACCTCAGACAGGGCCTCTTTCAATTCATCAGCATGCTTTTGACTCTCGTTATACATTGACTGGTAGGCATTTGCCATTTTAGTTTTTGCTTCAAGTTCATATACGTAAGATTCATTCATTTTAGCATCTATTTCACGTTGGTTCATCATTTTCTGAGAAAGTTCTTCATTTCTAGCGGCCATGTTGTTATTTATTTCAGTCAAAGATTTTATTTGTTCCAATGCCACAGTTAATTCTTGTGTTTTCTCTGTGAGTTTGGTTTCCAGCTGTATACAACGAGATGTGTTGTCACGTCGCATATTGAGTAAATCTTCGGTCCGTTGGTTCAATTCATCAGTTAAACTTTGTACTTGACTATTGAGAAGGGATCGCTCTTGTTCTATTCTCTTCTCACGGTATTCCAGAGTTATTTTCATAGATGCCACCTCATCAGCTTGTGCTAAGGCTTCACATTTAGCATTCACAGCTGATTCAAGTTGTTTAGTCAAACTATTTATATCAGCTTGTAATCTCTCTACTTCTGCATTGCGACGCTGAATCATCTTAAGATGCTCATCTCGTTCATCCAGAGCAAGATTCCTTTGGTGACGATATTCGGCAGTTTCAGCTTCCAGAGCATTGCACTGGGCATGTAATTTATTTATTTCTGCAGTGAAGGTGGCAAGCTGCAGTTCTTGCTGTTCTATGGTTTTTGTTGCTACCTCTAGTTTGGTTTTGAATGTTTCACATTCATGTTCCAACTTCTCATTAGAAGTCTGACGATCTCCTTGACTTTGTTCTGTTGAAATACATTTCAATTTAAAATGACAATGAGCCGTGAATGCCCAATTTTCGGAAGGAACAAAAAAGTTTCACTTACCCAAGTTGAAATATTTTGTTTCCAGAAGAGCCTTGGATGTGATAAATTCTTCAAACTTTTCACTGACAAATTTTGTAATCTTCACCCCTATCTCGGTAGGTACATTTTGCCATTCACCTTCACTTACTACAGAGCCAAATATAAAAGATCCCTCCATTTTCGCTATAGAGATATATAGACCTGATTATAAATACTTAGTATAATTAAAACATTTCACATTCAACAATGAAACATCAGCTGTATTCGTATCACAAGTAATCTTCCACACTAAACAGACATTTTAGATAAAGCGGTACTCTTGTCTTCGTGAATATCGTGAATATAGAAATTCAAGAAAGAAAACATGCCAACATGCCGGTTGAAAATCTCTGTTGAGCAAAACTGGTTATTGCCAACCTAATGAAATTGCAAAAAAAACAACGAGAATGGGTAGTCTATATCATAATCTAAATCATTGTCGTCATTTGCATAAAACTGCTCAGAGGACTTAAAATATTCATATATTTTTTCATTATTATAAGAAAATGCAATAAATCTAATGTTTACAATATTTGGGAGGATGGCAACAATGTTGCAATTTTCGCTTCTAGCCGATATTGCCGATTCTAGATTCTATTGTGTATTGTCAGTCGCATAACTATTTGTTGTGTCTCATTTTTGTTGCTCGAACTTAATTGATTTAAAACTTATCGAATAAATTTTTTCGAGCCATCTATCTTCAGATTTTTTCAATACTCTTGAAGCCCACCAGTGGAAATGAAACAAGGAATAATTATTCTTCAAAATCGCTAGTAAAACACTTAAGTATTTGTAATCAGAGGATCTTTCATGGATCGAATTAATCAAAAATTTTTGCTGATATTATTTCACACTTCCCTACCAGATTTTCACACATTAATTCTCATGTCCGTTTTGTGTTTTTCGAAAATCGGATAAGTAGATCTATTCTGCGGATCCAGTGTTTCTGATTCTGACTCTTTCTCTCCCGAGACACTTCTAGCACAGTATTTTACCAAGTTCTTTTGTAAAGACTGTGCTTCTAGTGAAAGTGATTGTAATTGCAAAATATTCTTATTACATAAAACATGTTTAACCATACTGAATACTGATATCTGATATTGAACATTTGTTAAATTTTGTATGTTGGCAATTCTGTTCAGTATTTTGTTGGCGACTCTGAAACTAATGAGAACTAACTGATGAGTAACGAGACAGCTGTTAGTCGCAACCAATAGCTGCGTCTAACAGCTCACAGCGCTTGAAGCTGCTTCACAATATTTGACATTTCACAATGAAAAATTGTCAAATTTTGTGCAGTAGCTGTAGGCACTGTGAGCTGTTAGACGCAGCCGATTGGCTGCGTCTAAGGCTAGATTCAGACAGATCCGAAATCCGATCGTACGACGATCTGATATCTTTCTGATTGGTCTAAATTTGAATTTAGATCAATCAGAGAGCTACCGGATCGTCGTATGATCGGATTTCGGATCTGTCTGAATTCAGCCTAATAGCTTATAGATTAAGTCATTTATAAGGTTTCCCATTTAAGGCGCTTCATATTAAAAAAATATAATTCAAAGGTTATGTGATGTGTTTATCTGTTTGTCACAGAGCATCAAAGCATTGAAGTTCAGCCACCTTCAAGCGCTTTCATAGAGCGCCGCTGCCAGCGCTAACTTTGCGCTAGCGCGGCTGAACGCGCCCATGACAGTTTTCCAGAGAAATGTCATAATTTAAATTTTTTCATGACAAGTTGTCAGTCAGATATGGCGTCTGCGTCTATTGTCTGTTGCAAACGAATTTTTTGAAATTAACTGGAAATGACGTTTATATTGCCATAAAATCAAAAAGTATGTCCAATGTGATAGGGACAAGCATAAATGATGGACGATTCGCTTTTGTGGAGAGTTCAAAACCAATCAACAACTGTGCACAAGAACAAGAGGTGAATGATCTAAAAGAATTTCTAAGGCTTGAACAACAAAAGTATGTACAATACAGGATTATCTATGATACATTGGAAGAATATGTTAAGGAAGAAAATGCAGTCGGAGATAACTTGAAAGCGAAAGTGAGGAGTATAATGCTCAGTGAGAGTTTGTCTCAAATTTCAACATTGGAACACAATTCCTATGACAAGAGCAATGTTCAATTATTGGGACTGAGTGATAAAGATGATTTAAAATTAACATATCCTGAAGGAAATTCATTGCAGAAAGCACTCAATATAAAATTGAAAGAGAAGTATCAGAATATTACACAGGAGTTCCAAAAATCAACATATAAAGATTTGCCAAAATCACTAGAAAATATGCAAGAAACAACTTCTGTACAGTTATCTTCTGAAGATAAAGTTCTTCTGGACTACAAAAATAAATTGACAACTGAACAGGATATGTATATTAATAATTTGATCAGTTTATCAGAATTATTACAAAAAATAACTGACCTAAGGTTGAAAAGTCTTCCCGAAGTTATTGAGAAGAAAGTTGATGAGTGTCGAGTTGAAGAAAAATCTAACCAGTTGAAATATCTTCTCTCTAAGGAAAAGTGCCGTGTAGACATTTTTACAGAAACTAGCTGCTCTCTCAGAGCTTATAAAGATCTCATCAAGGATATTAAGGAACAGCAACATGAATACCAGAGGCAAATCCAGGAATTGAACAAACTCAAAGAAAAGTATAAGCAAGTCTCTTGTAAACAGTTTGAGGATATTCTTAAGTCATATATTCAGTATAAAGCTTCAATTGAAAAAAAGAAAATTCTTTACAATTGTCTCAAGAGCTAATGTTAAACACAGTATGTAAATATTTTCAACTTCATTTAGTAGGAGTAAGGCTTAGCTACTGAAATATTGGGTTGTGAACAATTTATTTGAAGTCATCTTTACTTGCCTTCTCGAAAACTTCTTGAAAATGTTAACTTGATTCAGTATTCAAAACATTAATTATTGTGGCCACTAGTTTACAGATGTAGAGTGGAAACTTGGCACTTTTCATTCCGAAGTGAAGGCCATGATCAGAAAAAGGACATCTTTCAACTGACTTCTTTGTATCATGAAGCAGATAAAATGAATATTCATGTTATTAGGTCACTTTCACCTCCCATTTCACCTTTTTCAATATTTTTCACACAGTTGCTGACAATGGTGATTTGTCACAGGAAAATTATATTTATTGCAGAAAATACTCGAAGGTAGGTGAAATGGTGACAAACTGTTTATGCTTTGATTGCTTTTTGCTGCACAAAAGGTGAAATTCATCCTTTATCAATGTGTTACTTCTGAACAGAATGAATTTTGCGTTCTTCCCGTCAACAAATGAAAAGACAACCATCATTTTTTTTAAACTGGATATTACTGGAACAAAAGTTCTCCAGGTTTTTTGTAATATGCTGAATATATAATTTTATATGAAACCTAATATGAATATAAGCTTGTTGAATTCACTCCTGTGTAATTTTTTTTAGAATGCTAGAGTTTGATGTTTCTTGTGAATATTTTTGAGTTACTACATTTAGTTTGAAAAAAACATTGGTAAGTGCTCTTCAATCTATTTAAATAACAGATTACTTGTGTTATATATTTTCGGGTCTGGTTTTGCCTGATTGATCTGCAGGCGTGGGGTGTTTCACTTCGAAAATCCGGTGTACATAATTCAGTAGAAGTTTTGTAAAAATCCCACCTGAAATCCTCAAAGAAATCCTGGAATCCATTAGAAAACCTTATTTGGTGGAAAAATTTTACGGAAGTGAAACACCCCTCTTCTGCAGGCTATATCACTCCTTGAATGTCAGAAAGAAGCCGGGCCAACTGAAGAATCTGATCAATCAGGGTCATATCTGGAGCTGGCACACACTTTGTTGACTTGGCAGTTTGAGTCTGATTCTGCTCGGTTTTAAGAATGATAATAGGTCTCGTGCTTTCTACTCGCGCCCAAGATCTTGAATAAATTTTGGTCCAGGCTAGCTTTTGTATAAATATGCAGAACTTTTTATTCGAAGAGAACCCACTATTGCTATCTTAGAAACGGTAACACCTACATGATTAAGACAAAATTGCCTTCAAATGAACAATAAAGGGCCTTTTTCAGATTGGAAAAGTCATATATTGTTTTTTAAATTAATAAAAACTAAAATTTTTTGATTTCCGTATGAAAATAAATCGGAACTTTTTGTTATGATTCAGTAGAAATCAATATGGAGAGCAATTCATGTTTTTAGGTAGTTTTTGAGCGCAGAATCCAAAATAACTCAGATTATAAGTGAGATACGTAATATTGGCGATTTTTTGAATAAAATAATTTTTTTTTTAATTTATATACATTTTATAATAATACTTTTTTATTATTTACTTCTACATTCAATTCTTGTTGATTAAAGCATTGGAGATTTGCTGCATCTGCTTCAAAATCAGTGTCTTTTTCTGATTGCAAATCCTGAGCTTCATCATACGTTGGGGTATCTTGATCATCTTTTGAGGGTGTAGGTGGCCTGCTGAATATTGGAATCGGTATTTCTTTAGAATGAGGTGCAGGCCTTCTTACTGAGTCTATATGAGGATGTGTACATTTTTTTTCTATTGTTTCCAATGATACTGTTGAGATCTCTTTCAAATAATGTCTGAATTTCTAGTCAAAAGTTCTACTTTTTTTGCAACGACTTTTATTGACAACAACTTTCAAAGTCTAATTGAAAAACTGAACTTCTTTTTTTTTGTAGTACAGTAAGATAAAATTCAATATATAAAAAATATAAGTATCGACATTCTCTGCCCCGTTAGAAGGTCTAACAATCCAATTCCAAACGACAAATTTTAGTAACAGGTCGACGGTACTGCCCGGTTGGTGTGTTAACGTCTACGACTCTAATTCTTCCATCGGGTCCTGGAAAGATTCTGTTTATTCTGCCCAATTTCCAGGAATATCTTGGTGCATGATCATCGACTAATATGACGACATCATCGACTCGTACATGATTATTGTTTTTTGTCCATTTATTTCGTTTAGTTAGCGTGGGTAAATACTCCTTCACCCATCGCTTCCAAAAACTGTCTAACAACATTTGAGTCTTTTTCCACTCGCGTCGAAGACTGTTGTTATCCGGACTGAGATGAATTATTGATCCTTCTTCACCGTTTGATGATCCGAGCAAAAAATGATTAGGCGTAAGAGCTTCCAAATCACTTGGATCACTTGATACTCGTGTCAGAGGTCTAGAATTCATAAGGTATTCAGCCTCAGTAAGGAAAGTCTGCAAAGTTTCTTCCCTCAATGATTGATCGTGTAAATTTTTTCCGATAATTCTTTTAACAGATCCAATCAGTCTTTCCCAAGTCCCACCCATGTGTGGAGCACCTGGAGGAATGAATCTGAAATCGATGCCTTTAGAGCTCATAACATTTTCGACTCTTGTTGAATCCATATTCTGAAGTGCATTTTTTATTACCTTGGAGGCTCCTACAAAATTTGTTCCATTATCACAGTATATCAATTTTGGTTGACCTCTTCGAGCTGCCATTCTCAAAATTGCCATGATCGCTGATTCGCTAGTGAGGGTGTTAGCAATTTCTAGATGAATGGCTCTCACAGAAAGGCACGTGAATATCACTCCCCACCGTTTTTCTTTCCGCCGTCCAATCTTGACATATACTGGGCCAAAATAGTCCATTCCCACATTTGTAAATGGTCTTATTTCCTTTGAGAACCTTACTTCTGGTATTTGACCCATCAGTGGTACCATAGGTTGTGCTTTCTCGTTCTTACACTTCTGACAGTTGGAAAATGCTGATTTCACCGCGGCTCGACCATTAATCACCCAATATTTCTGTCTCAACTCATTTAATACCAATTCAACTCCTCTATGACGAAATTTCTCATGAAAATATCGTACCAACAATTTCGTGTATCGATTTTTAGGATCAAGAATGACTGGATGTTTTGTATTGTCGCTCAGGCATTCTGCGAGATTTGTGCGCCCCCCGAGTACCAAAAGTCCATCTTTCAACTCTGGGCAGAGGTTACGCAGTCTGCTATGTATGCCAATTTTTTTTTTCTTTTCCGCATTCCAGTATTCTTCTGGGAAACTTTCAATCTGAGAATGTCTAATCCGAGGGGTGAACCACTTCTCGCAATACTGTCACAAATTCATTGGCAGTCGCTTCGCATCACCGCAATCGCCTCGCAATCATCGCAATCGCTTCGCAATCACTTCGCAATCATCGCAGTCGCTTCGCAATCATCGCAATCGCTTCGCAATCATCGCAATCGTTTCGCAATCATCGCAATCGCATTGAAATCATCGCAATCACTTCGCAATCGTTTCGCAATCATTCCAAATATCCCTAAAAAAACTTTTTTGAAACAGATAATATTGCTCTTCCTAACATATTTCGCATTTCGCCAATGTTAGATGATAATATTGTATTAATTTCTAGCTTTACTTCTGCCGCCCTCCGGAGAATGTATACTGTTTTTGGGCTCCTAATACGAAATATCTAATTTACAATTTGTTTTATGTATTATATCCATTACGAAATACTTGCTATAAAGAAACGAAAAAATGTATTGACGATTCGATATTTCATATCAGGCGAACGAATATCAAGGCCCGAACGACTGACCTAGGCTAGAGCCTAGAATTTGTCTTTCTTTTCATCTCAATATTTCCCGCACTATTAAGAAGTAGGTACTCCAGTCTGTTTCTCCATTCCAGAATATCACGGGAAACCTATGTTTTAAATACATCGATTATATGCCGTCACTTTTCATTTTTTTCTCAATTTTTCTCGTACTATTGAGAAATCAACTCAACTTTTTTCAAAACTATCATTGGATACCAATGGTTTGAATACAGCGATTATATGCCGTCACTTTTCAATTTTTGTCTCAATTTTTCTCGTACTGAAGGGAAATCAACTCAACTACTTTTTTAAACTATCATTGGATACCAATGGTTTGAATACATCGATTATATGCCATCACTTTTGAATACTTCATATTTCTCGTACTACAAAACATATCAACTTTTTTTCAAACTATCATTGGATACCAATGGTTTGAATACATCGATTATATGCAGTCACTTTTCAATTTTTTTTTCAATTTTCCTCGTACTATTGAGAAATCAACTCAACTTTTTTTTTAAACTATCATTTGATACCAATGGTTGAATACATCGATTGTTTGCCGTCACTTTTCAATTATTTTCTCAATTTTTCTCGTACTATGGAGAAATCAACTCAACTTTTTCTAAAACTATCATTGGAATCCAATAATATGAATACATCGATTGTTACCCGTCACTTTTCAATTTCTGTCTCAATTCTTCTCGTACTATAGAGAAATCAACTCAATTTTTTTTAAACTATCATTGGATACCAATGGTTTGAATACATCGATTATATGCCGTCAATTGTATGGAATTTTTAATTTTTCTTATAGTTTCCCTGAGTATTATTTATCTGTCACCTATCAATACAAATTCAACACATCTTCTCTGAAAATCGTCTCAAAATCATCATTGGATATTGATGGTGTGAATGCAGCGATTCTATGCCATTTGTTGTTTGAAATCCCTAATTCCTACATAAAACGACTTTTGCATATTTCATCGCTATCAACGATGCCCACTGAACATTACATGCATTTTCTGTTGACGAAATTTAATTCATTTTCTGATTTTATGTCGGAGTAGTTTTCTCTGCTGAAATTTCGTGGTTGTGACGAACGGGAGACTAGACGGTTACGTCATGCTTGGATTTTTCATACTTGGTCGTTTTCGAGTGGATTGAATTTTACAGCTTTTCGTCGATATTTCCTAAACTATTGAATCTAGAGGAAAAACGAGATCTACAATTTCACTCCCATGACAAATTTTGATAAAGTGAGTGGTTTCGGAGATATAGTTTGTTTTCTTAAAAAAAATTATATTCCCCGTACTGTTGATTTTAGAAAAAAAACATTTGGAGTTTCCATAGTATACACTGAGATGATCATTTTTTTACTCTTGGTGATTTTTTATTTTCTCATCCGTTTCCGAGATATTTACAAAAAAATTCCAGAAAAAAATTAATTTCAGAAATTTCCCGATTTTTCCATTTTCCGATCGGTTTAGAAAAAAATGTTTCAACTGAAAAGTGTAGAGTATCACGAGACCTATACGAACGTTTTTTCGTTTTTCGATTACGAGCAACGGTATGGTCTTCAGAGTGTCCGAAAAAAAGTGACGGGTGACACGATAAAAAATCATAAAATCTAAAATAATTTTTTTTTATTTTTTTTTCTTCGGATAAAAGTTGTAGCAGAAGGATGGGGGAGTTTTTTCATATCAAGCAAAAATTTCTGCGATAAAAACTCTATTAGTTATGACGAAAACCAAAAAAAGTCAGAATATCGCAAAAAAACAACTTTCCGATTTTCCGATTTTTCTCAAAAACAGTAGGTGTCTGCACACTCATAAGATCTAGAAATGACCCGAGTTTCGAATCGATATCTCTTTCCGTTCGACCGCTATCGTGTTAAAAAGGATTTCCAACGCCGGACAGGCTAAATCGGCCTATTTTTTGACGCTGATCATTTTTCCAAATGAAATTTTTCGATATCTCTTCAAATAAAAAAGTTTTGCCCGCTGCCCTGTCCGGTGCTCTGCGAAAAGCAACCGTAGATATACACCGATTAATACTTGATATTACCTTGATATTACTTTAACGAAAAACTGGATAACTCTAAACGCTCACACATGTATTGAGCTAAATGCACATGGCTTGATTATATTAATTGAACGTCATAGAACTAATCCAGAGCTTTTATGTCCGTGGCTGTGCAGTAGCCAGCCTTGCGAGAAATTTTTTCGCCAAACTCGCTCAATGACCACGACTTGTTCTACAGTTGTAAACTATGACATGCTCGATTTGCTGCAAAGACGACATAGAATACATACTATCAATTCTATAGTTAGCGATTTGGGTAAGTCAAATAGACCTGATTTTAGTAAATTTTTTATCAAGTCTTATGAACTTTGGGTAAACATGGGCAAAATTTACTAGTAATGAACTGAGAAACGCTGAAAAACCAATGTAAAGTCGAGGAATAAAATGACTAATAGGAAATTAAAAACGTTTAATTAATTGCTAGTCACTCAAATTTCAAAAGACGACCATTAACGTTGGGAAACAAAATTTTGAAAGTTTGAGATTCAATTTCTACATTATTTATTTGCGTTATATTTTTTAGGACACACATTTCTTTTCCCACGTGAGAATTCTGTCAGATTGGGGGCTAATGACTTGACTCCAAATACTGAAGCAAATTTTCCAACTATTGAAGAAATCTGTGGCATCATTGAAGATGCAAAGAAAGACGTTATTATTGATAGTCAAAACTTAGGTATGAACCTTTCAGATAGATTAACTCAGGCAGCATTCGAACAGGTCTCTATACCAGAAACACATCATGTCGATCAGACTGATGAGAATGAAGATGACTTGGATAATGATAATTTACAAAATCAAGATATTATTGAGAAAGTGTAACAGCAAATGACGATAGGTTTGAAACAAACATGCATAGACAAACGGTAAATGAGGAAGACAAACAAGATATTGACAATGATAAACATATATTTGAGAATTTAGAAGGTTTTACTGAGTTAAATGTTAAGGACTGTAGTAGCACAAGGAAACATAAAGATAATTTTTTCCTTGGTGTTAAAGTCAATAATAAAGAAATGCTAGTAAAGAAATCCACTCTTTGTTGGCTCTTTTCTAAGAGGCCAGGAAAACTTTCAAGTGACCGTCTTCTTCGGTGTAAGAGTATGGGCGGCACATCAGGATCAGGTTCCTTAAAAAACAAGAATAAAAATCAAAAGAAAAATAAAATAACTGCAAATGATCCAAAGAGCAATTTAAACGCATCTGAAAATGTAAGTGAGTCTGAAACATCTGAAAGTGTACACTACTCCGAGACAAGTGAGCTAGAATATGAAAGTTTTGATGAAGGAAGAGAAGATAGTGTTACACATGAAAAGTCTATTGATATACGTTTGGAAAATTATTATGCAGTATGTTATTTACGGACATGGTACATTGGTAGAGTTGTAGAAGAAATTGATAAGAGTTTCAGCAAAATTAAATTTCTCAAGTCGTCCCTCGACGCATACATTTGGCCAAAAGAGAAAAATGAAGATATTCAAGTCGTGGAAAATAAGTTTATATTTTATGGGCCAATTTCACTGTTGGGAAATGAGCCTTTTTATCTAAAACGGCATCAAAAATTGGAAATCGAGCAGAAATTTAGGACTGCAAAAAAACAACTCCAAAATTATATGTAGTTATTTTATTAAGGTTTCTTACCTACGTTCTTCTTAGTTTTTTTTTAGATATTAGGTATAGATTATTATTTGATGTCTATTGTTCAGATTTTTTAATAAAAAACATCTAATAACTATATTTTCATATTGAAAAATATTTCTAATTTTCACCGTTTAAATTTTGCAGTTTTGAAGGCACTTTAAAGAAATACCCAAAGGATTTGAGATAAGCCTCGCAGTACTTGGGAGTCTTATGCAATCCTTGGGAATCTCTCGCAATCCTTCGGAGTCGCTCGCAGTCCTTCGGAGTCGCTCGCAATCCTTCGGAGTCGCTCGCAATCCCTGGAATTCTCTCGCAATCACTCGAAATCCCGTACTTTTCGCAATATTGTCACAAATTTTACCGTAGTGATTACCCCCTCGGTCTAATCCATATTTTCTCTGCTTCTGCAAGTTCTTCTACAGAAAGTTCCTTGTGGGAATGTTCGATTTGTTTTCTTGTCCTTTTTATAAATCTCAGACACCACCCTGTACATCTTATCAGTTTCAACCATGAAGAAAATCTATCAACGTTAGGGAGGAAATTTTTAGGTTCTGAAGTTACAAAACAAGTTTCGAGATATTCCTTTTTCATTTCCGTATTACAATTTTCTACGGAGTTGATTTCTTCAACAGGCCAATTAGATTCAGCTTCTTGCAAAAATTCTGGTCCAGCAAACCAAACATCCGAAATAATTTTTCTCCTTTCATCACAATTTCGCCTTGTTGCTTCATCGGCAGGATTAAGATTCGTCGGTATCCATCTCCATTCTCCTATATTCGTTCTTTCTTGTATCTCTCCAATGCGGTGTGCGACAAATTGTTTGAATTTCCGACCATCATTTCTTATCCAAGAAAGTACGCATTTTGAATCAGACCAAAAATATAGTTGGTGGATATTTATTTCTAACTCCGATCTGATAGATTGAGCTAGCCTACTTGCCATCACTGCTGCTTGTAGTTCGAGTTTAGGTATGGATAGAGGTTTCAAAGGTGCGACTCGAGTCTTTGATGCTACCAACGCAATATCTACTTTTCCATGTATTTCTCCCATTACTCTGAGATACGAAACAGCTGCAAAGGCCAGCTCACTGCTGTCGCAGAAGGTATGAAGCTCAATTTTCTTTGCCGTTGGTATCATCAGACTATAACATCTGGGGATTCTGATATCAGTGATCTTTGGCAAATCTCTAACGAATTGGTACCAAGTTTCGAGTAAGTTCTGAGGCAATGCTTCATCCCAACCAATCCCTGATCGCCAAATATCCTGCATGAGGATTTTTCCTCTAATGGCAAAGCTGGCTATCAATCCTAAAGGGTCGTACAAAGACATTAAAGACTTCAGAACCATTCTCTTGGTCAGATTCATTTGTGCGGAGTCATGTTTCAAGTTGAGTTTGAATTGAAATACGTCATTATCTGTATCCCACCATAATCCAAGAACTCTGTGGAGAGATGAGCCATCGTCTATATACTTAGAAGCCAGAAAATTATCAGGATAACTTTTTTGAATGTAACTTGAATTCGTCATCCAGTTAACGACTTCAAATCCAGCCAATTTCTGTATTCTGTAGACTTCAGCTATTGTTGCGGCGGCCTCCTCCTCGGTATCTTTGCAATCTAAATAATCGTCCACATAAAACTTTTTTATTATGGCTTCTCTGATAACAGGGTCAGAAGCATGTCTCTTGGCATTCAAATTCTTCA
This sequence comes from Zygogramma bicolorata, assembly GCA_032362365.1. Classification (NCBI taxonomy): domain Eukaryota; kingdom Metazoa; phylum Arthropoda; class Insecta; order Coleoptera; family Chrysomelidae; genus Zygogramma; species Zygogramma bicolorata. The sequence goes on along the minus strand of JAVJAQ010001667.1, from coordinate 5,593,435 downwards.
CATGTTGGGCACAAACGGGAGAACAAGTCGCTCCGAAGGTCATAACAACCATTTCATAGATATCTGGAACTCTCTGACACTCTAAATTCCGCCAAAGAAAACGCTGTGAATCACGATCTTCCTCCCGAATTCGTACTTGGTGAAACATTTCTTTGACATCTCCGCAGAATCCAAATTTTCGCTGTCTGAACTTCCACAATATTGAAACTAAGGATTGCAGAAGATCTGGACCTGCCAAGAGTACATCATTCAAGCTAACACCTTGTGACTTGGCTGCTGCGTCGAACACTAATCGAATTTTTTTCTTGTTTGCATTTTCAACTGCGAAGTGAGGCAGGTACCAAGTACGAGGACCCTCAATTTTTGCTTCTTCCTGACTCAGCTTTCTGATGTATCCTTTCTGCTCATAAGCTTCAATTTTTTCACAGTATTCTCTGCCAAAAGATTCGTTGAGTCGACATTTCTTTTCAACACATTTCAGTCTCTGAAGTGCTCTGAATTTACTTTCCGGTAATTCTATTTCATCGCTTCTCCATAAGAGGCCTGTCTCGTATCTATCGCCAATGTACTTAGTAGTTTCATCAAGTATTTTTAATGCCCTGGAAATTTCATGGCTATGTCGGGTTGGTGTTAGTAAAACACCGAAGCTTTCTGTCGAGAAAGAATTTCGAACCATATCCTCTAAATTATCATCAGAGTTTGCAATTTCACATATATGTAATGTATTGGCTTTCAATATGTCTTCATTGTTGGTATGATTTCGACTAGGACCATGGAGCGCCCACCCTAATTTACATCTGGAAGCTATTGGCAAATTTCCTGGTCCGCACCTTATCTGATGAGCAATAATGAGGTCTATATTATCCTGCCCAATCAGGAGTACTGGTTTCCCATCTACGATGTCATTTACCGGGATATTCTTCAGATGTTGGTATTTTTGCCACTCTTTCACTCTTATGTTTTGTAAAGGCAGTGAAAGATCCTTTATTGTCCTAGCTCCTACCATTGTAAATAGTTTGTGTCCTCCAGGTTTCGAAATGTTAACATCTATTTTCATCGACTCTTCTTGCATTGATGTTTTTTCATTCGTCCATTGAAGGCATAATGATTCTCTTGTTCCGGAGAGTCCTAACTTTTTGGCAATTGTTTCGTCAATCAGAGTAACAGTTGATGCTTCATCACACAAGGCAAATACCTGCATCTGTCCATTAGGTCCAAATAAAATTACTGGGATTACTCTCGATTGCACCTTTTTTGTATCGTTTCGAATAGCGTATACCATATTTCTTTCGGTCACAGGTTCCAGAATTCCTTGGGATTCTTCTGTCTTATGTAATAGGTGATGATGGAATAGTTTACATCCATTCAGTCCGCACTGTTTCTTTCTCCTGCATTTCATTTTTTGGTGGTTCTTCCTCAAACAGGAAAAGCAAAGTTTTTTTTCTGTTACAGTCTTCCATCTTTTATCTATATCATCTTCAATCATTTGTTTACAATCACTTTCATGGGCTTTCTTCTCGCAATAACCACATTTTATGTCAGATGCTTTTTCATTGGTACTAAAAATTCTTTCTGTTCGTTTATGGTAATCAGGTTTTGGTCCGAATTTGTTGGTACTTGGGTAATTAGGATTGCTTACAAAACATGCAGCTTTCGCAACTTCTCCCACCCAATTTGAAAAATCTTCCAAATCAAGATCAGCATTATTTTTGACCATTTGCTCGCCCCATTTCAGCCTCAAATGATCTGGCAATTTATTCAACAGATCTTTTATCAACTGAGGATTCTTCAGATGGCCTAACGATTTCAAAGTCTTCATTATTGCCACCATGTTGTGTACTTCACTGGAAAATTGAATAAGCCTCTCAAAATTAGAGTCCTTCAAGAAAGGCAAACCTCGGATTTTGGCTATTAATCCATCAATTATGAATTCCGGTCTCCCAAAACGCATTTCTAAGGTTTCTATTACCAAATCAACATTGTCTGCAGTTAACATCATTCCTGCTACTGTAGATTTGGCCTCTCCTTTCAAACACCGTTGGAGTTTTATCATGATTTCCTCGTTTGAGAAGTTACATAATTTACAAATATTCTGATATTGTCTATGGAACAAAGGCCATTCTTGCGGGTTCCCATCGAAGTATGGAAAATCTTTTTCCATTAGATTTCTCGCTGCCATTATATCATTCTTATTATTCTGGTTTGGAGATGAAACCCTCTCTATGGCACTAGTAATAGTTTCACATAGTTTTGCAAACGGATCGTCTTGAATATTGTTCACCCATTCTGCGACACTTGCATTCCTATTGTCTCCATTTTCTTGATTCACCTCAAGAGGAAAAACATTCGTTCTTGCTGATACATTATCTGACTCATCTTGGGCATCAAGCTCTGCATTCCGGAGTTCATGTTCTAAGTTCAACAGTCGGATATTATTTTCTATCTCTTCTTGTTCATATTGGAACTGTAGTTGTCTCTTTTGTTTTTCCAATTCCTGTTTCTTCATTTCTTTTTCCAATGCAAGTCTTTTCCTCTCCAAACTTAGTACAGATGAACGTTGGGAGTGTGACTTCCTTGTCGAGTGCTTTGAATTTGATGAAGGCACAGGATTAGGAACTATCGTAGTGGTATTTTCACCTTCGAAATTATTGTTTTGCAAAACGAAATCAGGTTGACGACTTTCATATGGATTTGGCGCTGTCGTAGTGGTATTTTTGTTACCACCATAATTTCTGGTCCAAACAGAATCTGCAGAAAGGCTTCCTTTTGGATAGGGTACTGTCGCGGTGGTAGTTGTGTTACCACCAAAATTCCTAGGCCAAACGAAATCAGCAGAAAGACTTTCATTAACTCCTGCTCCAGTTCGTTTTGGACGCTCATTTCCATTCTTCTCCATTTCGTGTAATAGTCGGGGTCACCAAATGTTGAGATCTCTTTCAAATAATGTCTGAATTTCTAGTCAAAAGTTCTACTTTTTTTGCAACGACTTTTATTGACAACAACTTTCAAAGTCTAATTGAAAAACTGAACTTCTTTTTTTTTGTAGTACAGTAAGATAAAATTCAATATATAAAAGATATAAGTATCGACAGATACCCTTGATATTTACGATACAAAAATAACAATCATCGTGCTGGTTGCTTGGTTCCTTCCAAACCATTGGTACTCCAAACTTTTGGGGGACGTCCTCTTTCCAATTAACCAATGCCGCAAATGTTCAACGCATGTGTTACGTACCAAATGTGGAGCCCACGATTCATCCTGGACCAAAAATAGGCCAGATAAGCTCTCTTTACAAATTCAGAAACAAGTTTCCTACTTTCTTCGAAAGTGTATTCACCACATATATAACAAGACACGTCTGGTTGATTCAACTAACTTCTACTTGTAGATGTCATGCCTTTAATTTAATATTCGGAAAACGTACATAAAATAATAAAGCAACTTTACCTACAAAGGCTCAAAAGTAAACTTAAACCTTTGAAAGAAGGTATAGAAAGGTTGGTTTCTTCAACCATGGGCAAAATACCTAAAATGGGGTAAATACATGCCAATTTTAGGCAAGAAATTTTGGTTCTGACCTGCATGCAAAGATATTATTTCATTATTTTTACCTGTTATCAGAACTAAAATTGATCGGCCTGTATCTGAAGAACTAAAGCTGCTACGAGGAAATGTTAGACATTTTTAAATCAGCACATCAAAATCAGTTTATAATTCACCGGCACCAAAGAATAATATTATTTTGTTGGGTTGTGATGATCAAGTTCAGCTGCATAAAGCGATACATTCATTTGCCCGTCTTATTCAATATGCAAATGAATGTAATATACTTACCAAGGCCGTACCCAGAAAAAGTTTTCGGGGGGGGGGGGGGTTGTGGCACCAGGTGGGGCCGGAAGCCCTCCCAAAAGAACGTTAAAACTAATTGTCAAATATTCCATTTTCACACCATTTTAAGCTTCATTTACAAAAGTTAGGACGACACTAAATAATAAATATATAAATAATAACAACAAAATAATTTCCGCGGATAATTTGGTGTCTAGGAAAATAAATAGATCGACAATGCAAATAGACTCAACACTGTTTAAATTGTTCTAAAATTGTTCTAAAATTGTTCGTTTTCGTTAACCAGCTGACGAACGTCAACCCTCAGAAGTCGAAACTTGTGCGAGCAATGGATCAACGAGGCCTTACCTTTTAACGTGCGATTACCCAGCACGGTGGCCCGGCGAGGATTCGAACCCCGGCCTTCCGCTTGATAGGCAGATATGCTAACCACTACACTACCGAGACCACACTTAATACAATACATTACAAATTTACGTCTGCGTAGACAATAACAGTCACATTACAAAACAAAATTCATTCTTCTGTTTTATTTTCTTGCGAATTCATCAATCACTTTGTCCGTTGAAATTTTATGGCTTCTATGAACCGACATGAGAGCCAGTCCGCTTAGTCTGTCTTGTCCACAAGAATTATATATATGCTTTACGGCAACTTACGTAATGAAACGCTTCGGTCTACACCGTTAGCGGCGGATCACGTCCATCCACGAATTCCACATACGTCAATGGGTTAGTAAAATTATAATCTTCCAACAACCCCATCTCTCTCTTGAAAATTCTTTGTTGTTTCACAAAATAAGCATTCATTCTCCACACCGAATAATAATGACAATGCAAAAGTTATACCTTTAGGGGAAGTTTTTGTAATAGATTCTTGAACATATCTGGGTTTGCAATCGCTGGAATACAGATTTCCAACAAAATTTTTTAATATTTTTTTTGGCACACAATTCATTAATATCCTGGAATGGAATCCGAATCCATAAAAATTTCAAACGTCAGAAGTCGAAACTTGTGCGAGCAGTAGATTAACGAGGCCCTACCTTTTCATGTGTGAATCCTGGCACGGTGTTGGTGTAGCGGGAGATCAAACTCCGGAATCCTGCATAATGGCAGACGAGCTTATCTCTTCATACCGTAAAAATTACTCAAACTGAGATAGAAAACAAAGTTCCAGATTGTTTCGTTGCCAAAATCAATTGAAAATTATTATTTGGAAACAATTATGCAAAATTCAACCGAAATGCACGAAATATGTTTTAATTGTAATATAAATTAGTTTCAATAAAAAACAAACCAACTATAAAATGGAGAGTTCGGTTCCATTACATATGCTAGCGGCGCCAAGTAACTTTTTATATTCCTCTTGTGAAACTCTTACGAATCCGTCCAGAGGGCAGAGTCTTGCGCGGGCAAGGGTCAACTATGTTCTTGGGTGTCGTAGCGCTCAGTGGCGTCTTACTGGTTTTTCGGTAGCGCATTTGCTGTTTCAACCATTTAGAAACCCAGAAAACCTTTAGTGCTGGCTTTATCGCAAAAAACTATCTTCGCTTATTTTATAGATGTTTCTGTCCTACCTAACATAAAGAGCGCCCATAAAAGATTTATCAAGTCCTAGTGACCCAGCCCGTCGACTAACCACGCAAATCTGAAAAGAAATGCAAAGTAATATGAATACAGATGGTGATATTATCGAATCGATTTTCCAATAATGTTAGATTAGTGATCGTACACGTTTATTTAGTGGTGACGAGAGGTAATTCTATTCCGTTCTTTCCCAAAATTCCATATGAAAATCCTAAGTTGAAAGGATTCTAATCCAATAGTTATTGAAAAAAAATGACTCGCCAGTTAATACGGATTTTTATTGTTCCATAAATACAAATATAACTAGATAACCATACAAAATATACAAGAGTACAAAATAGTCTTAGTTATACTACTTCAGACTGAAACATACCGCATATACTGAAGGACAGCTCCTTGTAGATACTGAATGGCACTACTGATTATTATAAAGTCGCAAAATTCGAGATACACTCTGGACGTTGGAGAGTAAGTATAATATGCTTATATATATTCTCGATTGGTTCGGTACCAATGGAGAGGAGAACTTGGAATTCTGATTTAAGTCAGAGCCATCATGGATCAGTATCAAAAAAATGAGATCACATTTATTAAGTTAATGAAAAGCAACTGGAATGGAAATTAGGATAAAGTTGAATTTACCCCAATGAAATGAGTCTTCAGTTCTCAAAGGCAGAGATATGGATGAGGAGACAGGGTAATTAAAAGAGTTCTGTTATGTTGCCAACATATTCTCAAAGATTTGATGAAAAAAAAATAATTTTGAGTAACTAAATAAAATCTTGTTCGGCAGTTATTTTTGAGGAGGTAGAAATGTCTAGAAATTTATGTTTTGGACTTTCTCTTTCTTAGAAATGTGAAAGAAAGTGCTTTAAATTTTAAACAGCAAAATTATAAAGAAGCAAGATAGACTATTTTGTCAGTTATGTATCATATTATTCAATTAAGAATTTAAAGCTTTTTTATTTCCAGGCGAGACAAAACCCAAATAATGCATTCCAAGAAATATACTTTCAATTTTGAAAAAATCAATTTCCAAATTTATAAAAAATACAATATGTTATTTACAGAATAGTCAATCTTGCTTCTTTATACTATTCAGTTACGTATTGAAGAAAATATACCAATTTTTCCTGAAAACAGATACTTAATAAAAATTTAAAGCTTTTTTTCCAATTACAGGAGAGGGGAAACCCAAAAAATGTATTTCAAGAAATAAACTCTTGCTGAAAATTTATTTGTAAATTCAGTTTCATCCATTTATACAAATTTGAAAAAAATTAGTATCTAATTTTATGTACCGAGTGATTTCATGAAAGGTTCAGTTTATACTCCCATACCAAAATAATATGACAATATCCTCAGGCTTTTAACAGTCATCTGGATATCGCTATGAAGTTAAAACCGATTTGAACCTGATTTATCACATCAGAAAGGATATAGATTTCATGGAATAAAAAAAAGGATGCAGTGTGCTGATACGCACTCAAATGCTTTAGGATATTTACAACTCTGTAGCGGTAGGTGAATATTGCACTAGTTTATCTGTTGCTTTGAATTCTGATTTAGCAAGAATAACCAAATGACCGGAAGTTATAATAACCATTTATCTTCTTGGATATGAAAAATAAAACTAATATGATGGCTTTTCTCAAGGTGTAACATGTCTGTTCAGTTTTCACAATGATACTAGGTTTAAACCATCATGTTTCATAGCCAGACTGGGTGGATATTCCTCAATTTATTGATTTTTGCTATTCTCAATTTTTTTGTCCCCAGGAGCAGTTTAGGAACAAAGGCAATTCCTCATTCTTATTGAAAATAGTATCAAGTCACTATTTGGTACATTGATTTTTCCTGTCGTTCAACTGAATTTGTTCAGTATGAACAAATCATCTCAACTCCTGTACTTTCTGACTAATTATGTATATTATGATATCTTTTATTTACACAAATCAAAAATGAACACACATGGTAGCAAGCATATCATCAGCTTCATTGAAGGATTCAGATAGATCAATACTCAGTATCTGTTTAGACGAGATAGTTATCTACCAGTTTTGCAAAATACTCTGTAGGATTATCGAAAGTCTAACCAGGATTTTTTTCTGGTATACAATTTACAGAGTTGAAATGGAGAGAAAAGTCTCTAGACTGTTTTCCTGCATTCTCACAATACACTGATATCAATAAATTATTCACACACAATCAATGTTCGATTTTCATTCACTGTCACTATCATCTACACTCCTGATTAATGCAGGAGTACAACTCTTATCCTCTAATAGTCCATGTTCAACTAAATAACCCTGAACATCTTCTGGTAAAAATTCGGTACCAAGATCATTGGAAATACGTACAAAATTGCCAACAAGATTTCCAGATTTGTATATAAGTAATGCAGGCACACCATCAGCTTTGAACTGCTGGCTGATGCCTGCAGAAGAACCCACAATACAGCAAAACTTAACATTCAAATAATGTTTACAAAGTTCTTTCAGGCAAGTATTCATATTGCGACATGCATCAACATTTTCTTCATATATATGAACAATTATTGTAACTGATTTGTGCTCTTTATCAATGGCATCTAAGAATTCTTGTCCACTTTTCAGGAAAATAAGGTTACCTGAAAATAAAAATTATATAGTTATGTGAATGAAGAAGTTATAACCGAGTTCATTTACCAAACTTTATATTATGATTGGTTTGAAGTATCATTTCCTTCATCCGTTGCTTCTGATAATCCATGAGAAATTCGTCATTCAGCAATTCTGCTAGATCGGGATCTTCCATGGCGGCCCTTTCCCTTTCTTCATCTAATGCTGATTGTACCGTCAGAGTTAATTTCTTCATCAGTTCTATTTTTTCCCTTTCATCATCTTGTCTTTTCTCACTCTCAAGTTGTTTGTATCTTTGCCAGTCATTGATTACACCTTTTGGCCCAGTATTCGTAGATGTACCTTCCCACTTATTGGGTACCTCAGGACAAAAGTCAGCTGCTTGTTTTTCATTTCCTCTCTTGGAAGATTCTCCAAGATCTGAGTTATCCTCCTCATGATCACTTTCTTCACTGCTGCTGCAATAGTTATGGGCTTTCTCTCCAAGGATTTTATCCTCCAAAGTTGACATATTATTTATTGAAACGTATAAAATTCCAAACTACTCTTGCAAGTGAAAAGTCAATATGAAAAACACCTGGTGAAGCAACAAACCAGGTTATGTATTGTTTTTATATTTTTATGAAACCAACCATGAACACAGACTACAGACACAGAGACAAAAGACAAATTATTTCTATGGCACAGAGGCACAGACTCACAAGCACAAAAATTATTACAAACTTATTTCTATGGGCATAGGGCACAGAACATAATCTAATGCATTTGGTAAATTGAATTAATTTTCTTTAACAAGTTGAAAACCGGTAGAATATAGTGACTATGAATACCACGAAGTGATAAATCAGTTTATTATTGAGAAGGAAAAAGCAAATCGCCATCATTTTAAATTGTTCAAAATATCAAGACACGGGAGGTAATCGCCTCTCCTTCGTTTTCACCGGGGTTAATTAAAAATGATAATAATGTAATGTTTTTGTTTGTAGAGGCAACAAAGAGCTTTGAAAACGAAAAGAAATGTAAATGAATTATATGTGAAGCCCTTTATTCGACAATATAATCTTTGAATAGTTTTGTTTTTGAAAAAAATAGCTTGAAGTAAGAAAGAGATGGAACTCATCAAACTTTGCGAATTTGCGAACTCTCATACCAACCTAACTAAGCTCAAATGAAGGGATGTGAATATTTGAAAGTTTGATTGCTCCCACCACAAAGCACATACATGTTCTATGACTCCTGCTTCTACTGTTTGAGCTGTTTCAGAAAAATATCACGAAATCACACAAATGTGGTTGTGGTTGTGGTACTAAAACTTTGTCAGTTCTATATTTACTTTGTTGCCAAATATTTCGGTAAATAATTATTGTCCTGACTCGATCTGAGACTGAGACCACTTGCGCTATTGCTTGCTTTGCATCTACGATTTTTTTTCAACAATAATTGCTTTCGATGCGGATTATCGCTAGATAATTTCTCCAGTCTAAAGGGTCCATCATATATTTATACATCCTGTATTATCATTCCCTGCCAATTTTACTTTTGAGAATATCTCGAAATGATTAATGAGATCATGATTCGTACTCACATTCCATTCCCCTCCCTATCCCCATTTGCATGCAAGATGCGAGGAAAGAAATGAATACGGTTTACTTGTATTTAAATTCCTAATTTGTTATATTTTTTGAAAGGAGCGGCAACACCGTTTCTGTCTATAGGGAAGTAGTAGATAGTAGACGGAGTTGAATTACCTTATAAAAGGTAATCTTCAAGTTTTGCGTTTAGTATCAGAATTTGTGTTGTGTGAGATTTTCAGTCTTGTCAACTAGTTTTGTTACGATGTGTGGTAAGTTAGAATAATCATGTCGCAGATGCATCACTTACAAATATAAACAAACATAACCTAAATATGTTTTTTATATTCGTATCCACCCCCTTCAGCAAATTGGGATGATTTTTTTTCAGAAAATTTAATCAAATTATTTTCGACTCATATTTTGAGTGGCGAGGATATTCATAAGTGAGTTCCATTGTTTTTATGGAAAACCTAATAGTGAATTATTTGTACCTACTAGATACCTGTAATAACATAAAAAAATATAGTGCCTGCTTATAATCCATTCGATATTTCAAAAATTATTATATAACAAACGTGTTCGCCTTATTTTCTTGCTCAATGGTTATTCAGCGTGATTGTATTATTCGAAGTGAAAGTGAGTTATAATAGTATACCTACTTAAGGAAAAATTTGCATACTGTGATCTTTGAATGTCTTAGATTTACGTTGTTCGTTATTGGTTGTATTATAATTATGTAATAATAATCGTTATTTTGAAAGGCCATATTTCATTCTCCCAAAAAGTTATCGGGTACCTAAGTACTTATTTCAACTGCTAGGCACATCTCAGCTTTAAGAAAACCTGAAAATTTGCAAGAGTACCTAGTTCTTGATTGAATTCCTTATTTCATGCAATTTTTTCATTCAATTTTGATGCTGTTTTTTTCGACCTGCTATGATATCTTTAAAACGATTTACAAACATTAATATTTTAAATAATGCATTTATGTAATCAAGGTTTTACGGCTCACTTCATATATTTCATCACGGCAAACAAGATTTCATAAATTATAAAGTTACTATCACATTTCATTTGCAAGGCCAATTTCCTCACTTCATTTCCTATTAGATCAAATGAATGCTGTCAGACTTTAGGAATCAACCAACATCAAGAAAGATTTGTTTGAATTCGATAAACTGCTGTCCTAGATTTTCAGATGGCGATAGATCATCCTCGACTGGATAAAATTTCTCGTAAATTTTTGTTATTGTGGAGATTTCAAAGACTGCCCCCAGAGCTTGTTCTGGCTAGAGGGCAGTAACTAGGTTTTTGCACGTTTCAGGATGTGGATCAGTAATTGGTACATTAAAAACGAGTTCTTCAAGATACCCATTGGAATAATTGTATCAAGTCTCACAAGTTTGAAACATAAACTCTCGCATAAACTCTTCCCCCCAAAACTAAAGTACTCTCGAATGTGGTTCACAATGTTCCTTTTTGAGTGGTATTTCTTAGGACTGCCATTGTCCATCTTATTAACTCACAAAAAAATACAAATCTGCTAAGTTCGAAATTGATTTTTTTGGTCAAAAAATAAATTTGATGGTTTGATTGATTTGTTTGATGGGTTTGATTTCTTTTCTTTATTTGAAAAGTTTTTGACTGCTATTTCATATTCGATATCTCAATTTTTTGTGTCACAGTATTATTTTCTTTGATCAATGAAACCTTCAATTTAATTTTTTTGACGAAAAATCCATTCCTTTTATCTCGATTTGATTCGATTTGTATGTTTTTTGTTGTCTTTTTTGTAATAATATACTTAGACAATGGAAGTCCGAACCAATACCATTCATTTGAAAAAATATTTTTCATAATCAACAAATTAAATCAATGCTAATCAATGAAAGCGATCATACATGAAACTTTTGCTTTAACATTTTGTGTATGAACACCTCCATTGATTAGCATCATGACATCTCTCTTAAATAAAAAGTAAAAATAAATTAAAAGTAAAAGTTAGATCTATGTACCAAGCATTAATGGATGGATACTTTGGGAGTTGTTAGGTTGTCGTTACAAAATGAGAAACAAATTGATTATAACATGTTTAATTAACATCAGATGAGCTCATAATTTTCGAAGGGACTTTCTACTCATTTCATAATGAGTCGATTTTTCAATATTTAAGAGTAAATCAATTCACAGTACTCGACGCACCAGCAATGGCAGCGAGTTCAATTTGGGTATCTTCCAAGTAATAGCTTTATTATTAGTGGGGTAGGTTAGGGGTTTGACAGGAGCTGATGCCAGCAGTAATATACAGTACATTTCCTAATGTCCCCCCCTTTTATTTTCTGAATGGGTCAACTCAAAACATTGAAACTTGTGGTAATGAAATTGATGCAAAAACACTATATTATTTTTAAGTGAAATTGACAGATGAAAATTCAAGATGGCGACTGGGCGCTACCTGGAAAAAACATTAAATAGAAATACCTGTGATACAAAATTTTGAAGCTCTTGTCGAATATTTCACAACCCTAGAATATGAAGTCAATATCTTCACTTATTACAAAATGGCGAAATATTTGAAAATTACCTGAATGCAAACACATTAACATCGAAATTTCTAGAAATATTCGTTTTTTTTCTGCAATATGGAAATCCCAAGAACCCGATAGGGTTGAAAGGTTATTTTTGGGTCATAAAAAAAGACAAAAAATGTCGGTACGACAAAGAACAAAGAACAACGTAAACAAATCACCAAAACGGTAAATTGATCATTAACAGAGAAACTGTATTCGAATATGCTGGAAACTACTGTTGATCCTCTAATCACCGAAATCTTCGAAGTGATCCCAATGAATTCGATATCGATATTATTATTCCAACAAGATGGAGCACTACAACATTACTTCAGAAAAGTAAGAAACTATTTGGATAATACTTTACTTGTCCTTTTGATTGGTCATCGAGATCCTACGGAATGGCCAGCCCGCTTGCCAGATTTGACAACTTTGGACTTCTTTATAGGGCTATTTGAAGCAAAAGGTGTACGGAATTGAACCTGCTTCGATATTGAATATACGACAGAATAATACCTAAATATTTGTAGAAATATCGACGTTGCTGTGTTCGAAAATGTTCTACGCGAAATACTGGATAGGCTGCTCGTATGTCAAGACTTTTGAGGCAACCATTTCGAGCATCGTCTAAACTGGAATCATTTTATTTCCCCAAAGTAAGAGTCAAACGTCGATGTATTCAGGAAATTAATACATGTTTCGCCATTTTGTAGTAGATGAAGATATTGACTTCATATTCTGGGGTTGTAAAGTATTCTTCAGGAGCTTCAAAATGATGTATCACAAGACCCTCCTTTCGATTTATTTTTTTTTCCAGATGGCGCCCAGTCGCCATCTTGAAATTTTCCTCTGTCAATTTTACTCCAAAATATGATATTTATGGATCAATTTCATCATTTCAAGTTTCAATTTTTTGAGTTAACCCGTTCAAAAAGAAAAAAGGGGGCTGGGTGAAATCAAAGAAATGCATTGCATAATGGCTTTGAGGAAAACAGTCGTAAATCGAACCGAGATATGAAAAATGAAAGCACAATCATGATATTCCATTTTTTTTGTGATATAGCTTGGATTGGAAGATATATTTACTAGAAATTTTCCTATTTTGATTTTAATTGCAATCAAATTGAAGTATTCTCGCAATTTACGTTCATACAAGATACTCAATTATAATTATCGATTCTCAGAAATGGATTTGAATTTTACGAAAAAAGTTTCCCAGAAGCAGTTTACCTCGAAAGATTGAAATCTTATCATAATACTTGAGTTAAGCCCCGACCAGATATCAGTGGTAACGCAATAGTCATTTACAAAAATAATAGAGTAGAAAGTAATTATAGATGATTTTTCAGGCATGCATTGGATGTTTTTGTATGAACTCAATTCGCGATCAGAATGTACCTTGCTTGCATTTTCATATTCAATAGGTATGTTGATCGAGCACCATATGTATGTTATAGATATTTATGTATCAAGGATATTAAGTAAATGTATATTTTCCGAGGGCGAAATTCTGCAAAGCGAGCTGCAAAGTCAAGGGACTTTGGCCCGATTGTTTGTAAGTCGCCCGAAGGCATACGAATCTGTTTTATCTAGTGGTGCATACAAACTTTTACGTCTCACTACTTCGCTATTGCATTCACAATACCTATTTTATAAGTTGACAAAATTTCAAAAGTCAATTTGATTGAAAAAATAGTAGATTTTACCACGAGTCAATAATGATAGCTATTATTGTCAGCGGCGAGGGAGATATATTCCGAGAGAATAATAATCATTATTTCGAGTAGTATACTCTACTTTATTTGGGACTGATTTATTTATCATCAATAAATAATTCTTCAGTTTCATTCATCTCAATAAAAATACACAAACAGTACCTACCTCGGTACCTACCCGTTTAACACTGACACTTTGGAGTTTGGTTATATCGTTTCCATGGTAATATTCAATTCGATAAATTTTGTGATAGGACTTCAAGAGGGGAATAAAGACTATTACTAAGACTATTACTATTAATCACTCGCCATTATTCCCTTAGGGAATAATATATGACATTATACTGCAGAAAATATCAGTATTATACTTACATTGTGTATTAGTCGTAAATAAACCTTTTTGTTTTATAAAAAATGGTATTTTCTTCGCAACGGAACGATGTCAAACAAACTCTGTGCCACACTGTCTGCTGATATTATATCTATTATGATAATAACAGTATATTATTTACCAGGTAGGAAAAGTCAAACATTCCTGGAGACTGTGAAGATTGCCAAGTCGAGGCGCAAGCCAAGACTAAGCAACACAGAGTCCAGGAATTTGGCCCTTCCTGAAAGGTAAACGTACTATTTTTCTACAAATCGTTTGAAAATCAACAGATATTAATTAATTTCGAAAAAAATCGCGAATAATTTTATCCACAAATGAATGGTGCTTTGAAATTCGCAATAAAATTACTTGGGTTACCGTTTTCAATCATTTATGTAGAACACTAACAACTGCGAGGAAATATTTCCTTAAATAGGGAAATCTTGATTTTTTCTTTCGCCTGGAATGTCAAAATTTCCTAGTGATTTGCGAAAAAATAGTTTGCGCAATTCATTAAATTTAAAGTTTCATTAAATTCTTGGCAATCCTAGTAGGTAGTCGTAGTTGACTGAAAACTTGAAAAACTTTGGTAACTTGGAGATGGGATGAGTTTCATCAACCCCTTCAAAGTTGAACGGAATTTGAACTTTTTGAAGGCATATCCAGTGCTTACAAGCGCGTTACTCAGTTTTAACTTCAACCAAATGTTCCCGAGAGATGTTTATGAGAAATCGCCTTTATATCAACGATTGAGCTCTCAGATATTTAGTGAATGAGAATATGCTAATATTTTAGGTGACCGCAACCTCAACGTTTGGTTTAACCATTCTCTAGGCATGGCAATTATATAAACAATTTCAATGTTTGGTAATGAGTTAATGAGTAATATTGGATTATATAATATCGAAAACAACTTAAAAATTTGGCGAGAGACCTATTTACATGTTTCGAAAGAATACAATCGCTATTCATGTTATCAGTTCAGAAAAAATTCATTTTGTGAATGAACGTGATTTCTGCTGGACGAGGGTAGTTTTTTTAAAATAACGTGAGCTACACTGAATGGAATGTCCTCACGATTCTGTCTAATTTCCAGAAAAAATATTTTCATTCTTTTGACGAAAAAGTACTTATTTACTTCTTCCAATAATCTAGTGTGATTATCGTACAATGAAATTTAAAAAAAAAATACACTTTTTGTGATTTCCACTAGACAGTTCACAAAACTAATTAGGAACTTGGGTACTGAGTGGTTTTCACTAGACAGTATACAACACCTCTACACGTGCAAGTAGTAGCGACTTCACATGAGGAAGATATTGTATAGTGAAACACGTGTGGTGGTTATCATAGATTTTCAACAATTATCGACCAATTCTATAAGGTATTTGGAAAAAACTATTGTTCAGTTTCATTCCATAAAGCTGTTAATATTTTCAGAATGAAGTGATAAAAGAACTCATTGCCATGATGAAAATATTGAAAATATTTAGTTATCTGGGAGAATACTACACCACGGGTATAAGAACAATGAAAATGTAGTGTCAAATCATATGAATTTTATGTACATATCCACTGCGTGACAAAGATGTCATTGTACAGGGCGCCATTCAGTTGTTTGTAGGGTTAAAAATTTGGTACTTGGAATAAGAGACGATATTTTCAACAGTTATATCATTGCAACTCACGTTCGGTTTACCTGAAAGGGGACATATCAAAAGAGCTCAAGGAAATCCTGGATATTTTTATGGACAAAACGATAGAAAATAAAATTCTCTTCTCAATTATTCAATACAAGTATGGTCAGTTCTGTCCAAAATAGCGCCATAGGAACTATTTTCCATCACCTCTGAAACTCATTTCCAAACAAATTGAAGTGAAAAACAAACTATTGTCGAAAAATTTGAAAATTTTAATTTTTGACCATTTCACACATTGTTTCCTTCGATTTCCATATTCAACCTCAATTTTCTCGAAAGTCTGAAAATTGAAAGTTTCAAGATCCTTCATAATATCGAAATTCCAGAACTGACTCACACCAGTAAATCACTCAGAGGTCTCCAACTCGTTTGCTGGAGTCACTTATTGGGGGAATAAGATAGTTTTTCATCCCATACTAGTCATTGGTCCTAATGGTGGCGACACAAATGAAAAAATCTGGAAAAACTGTATGACTATATCAGATTTAAACATAGAGAAGTACATAATTTGTAATACATAACAGAGTAGTCTAAAAATGAAGAGTCGTATTTAAACCAATAAGGAACAAATAATTAAAACGTCGCGAATTGGTTCAAATCCAATAAAAATAAACATGATATAATACAAAAAGTTTCTTCAGGTGATACCACTTTTTTCACTAAGCACCCTTCGTATCTACTTATCGGGTAGGATAATCTATTCTAAAAGTTGGGAAAGTTAAGGCAAACCCAATTTCAAAGTACAGTTGCCCTACCTTATCACTATTGTTTTGGGCTCTCCAAAAAACATCACATCAATGTCACAACAAGCACGTGTTATCGGTTATCCGAAACGGATGTTACTCCATACCAGATTTCTCAGATAATCCCAAGCCCAAAATTTCAATAATCGATATCTAGAGGATTGAAACAGATTTTCCAAACAGATATCAATTAGAAATTATCTCGAAGCTCACCACTCCATGATTTTTTTTAGTTTTGCTCAAATTTTAAAGATAATAGAACTATGGAAATTTCTATAGAATTAATTTCGAAGGGGTCGACTCCATGATCCATAATCTCTTTATCTTTTCCATATACCAGGAAATCAACTATCTGAACTTCCTGCGTAATACCAAATCATACTAATTTGATAGATCAGTAACGGTTGTGCTCATTAAAAATATAAGACTTATACATAAATGTATAAGTCTAGAAAGAAGTATTCTTTCAGTAATTAACCCTGTGATGATTAAAAGGATTTTCATTCTCGATACCACAGTATTTTTCTCTGTATACTACTCTCTCATGAAAGTACTGAAAAACCACATTTTTTGAACGTCATCATGAAAAAAATAACTTTACAACAGAATTTTTGATGAAAATGGGGACTGATGAATGGGTCTGCTTTTTTTCATTATTTTGAACATAACTTCTTAATCGCTATATGTACCCATACAACCATGTATTTTTTGAAAGTCCTCAAGAGGAATCCGAATATGAGTAGTAATATGTATGTTGTTCCATTTAAAAAAACAAAATGGAAGTTCGATGTCAACATACTTTATATTTACCTGAAGTACAATTATATGTAATTTAACACTTGTAATGGAAAACACGATACTATGAATTTTGAAGAAAATTACATGTTGATATTGACTCCCCCATCAAAAATTTGAGAACATCAGGATTTAACGAGGGGGAAACATCTTCTTTCAATCTTGTACACCTAAAAATTTTAAGTCATTTAAGTCATCGTTTTAAGTTTCTCAAGTCATGCGTTCAAGTCTTTAAGTCGTGCGTTTGAGTCTTTAAGTCATGCCTTTAAATCTTTAAGTCATGCGTTTGAGTCTTTAAGTCTGAAAGATTTTAAATTTTGTACAGATTTTAGCTAGTTGTTTTCCCCTCGGGATTTAATTGCTGAAGAACTCCATTCGATGGAGTTTATCATCAATATCATTTACTTGTACGAAAAAAGTTCACATGTATTAGATTTTTGAATATGACCTAATACGTTTCTGCGAATTCAAATTGTATACACCTCCACAATCTTACTAAAGAAAATAATTCAACAGAAAAAAAAAGGAAATCATTTTCTCGGTCTTTCCATATTATTTTGGTGTCACACATCGGGTATCAAAAAACAAAGTATACTATTTGAGATTTTATAATTTTCTGAATGTAATTCGCATAATTTTACAGAATTGTTCATTGAAAAATGATAACGAGAGCCATCTCCTTATTTGACCATTTCAGGTGGTATAAATAAATTGGTAACGAAAATAAAGCGACTCTGTATCTGTATGTCGTTCCCTAACTCATTACTCATTGAGATTTGGGAAAGCCAGTTTTCACAGTTGCGATATAGGAACTATGAAGTGACAAGCTAACCCCTTGCCCGATATCAAATGAAGTTTTCAATATCTCGAAAGGTAAAAGTCAGTTCTTCTGCCAAAAGTTTGAATGTTTTTTATGCAATCGTAACACCTATATTTATAACCAATTGATTTTATTTCTCCAATCATCTACTGAAAGGAATTACATTTTTCGAATATCGAACCCTATGTTATCTTTCCATTTCCCCTTTCACAAAATACGATTTGAAATGAGATCAAGACTTAGATTTATTGATTGTTAAAAAAAAGCAGTACGTTGAAATAATGAAATTTGGTTATACATTTACATTTATGTTAGACATACTCGTCATATCGAACACATTTTATATTTGAATGTGTTTGAAAATATTCTTTGGTGAGGGATATTATTTCGTACTGCCATTGCCTATATATGTTATTTCGCTCGATTGAACAGTATTGCAAAAACTCATAAGATTGTAAGAATATAAACTAAAACAATTGAATTCGAAAAAAAGAATTGTAATACATACTGAAACAATTAATATATAAATATTACACTTTGAAAATTAATTATTTTTTTTAATCATACGATAAAACTTGTCATGGGAATACAGCAAAAAATTGGTTTTCATTACATTTTTTCCCAAAACATGCAAGTTGTAAGTCTCCTTGTATCATTCGAAACACTATGCCTTCGTGATTTTTTCAAGTTCAACGATGTTTTTATCTGTAATGAATGCAAGGCAGTGTATTTCATAAAAATTATCGTTGAACGAATGTAAATTATATGTTTTACATGAAGCACCTCGCACCAACAGCGCGTATATTTTTTGTTGGTTACTATTTATTTTAGTATTTTCTTTTCGAACGGTAGCCTGGGAAAAATTGGTCCAAACAATCTGTCATCGCCTCCCGGTCTATGATAACACATTGCGACGTAGGCGGTTCTAGAACGTTATCTCTCTCCTCTTTCGTTTCACAATTTCGTATATAAGCTATTGTAATACGTGAAAATAACGATTAAGGATGAACCACTAAATTCATCATTTATTTTGCAATGATATTGATGCGATAGATAAATAATCATCAAAAATATTTCATAAACAATAGTGATAAATCTCTAATTTGACACCAAATACAGCTAGGTAGCAGTTCTAAGCTAGAATTAAACGCCGATTCTCTGATATTAGGAGGTGTACAATTGATTTCGTTTGAAGAAGAATCACCATCAATATCCATTTTGCAGTCAATTCGTAAATCTTCTGAATATCCTACTAGAAGACTTCGGGTTTTGATCGATATTTATTAACAAATGGATTAAAATTTTCATGATGTAAAATTCTTGTGATTTTTGTGATTACTGAAGTGATCAAGTCAGTCATCGGAGTAAGCCTGTGAAGAAGCTGGCCACTCGCGCTAGCGAAACGTCAGGAAGAAATTCCAAAGAACGACGGCCTTCAAGCCCGAAGAGAAGTAGTTATACTAATAACCTCGGCCGCGAAAGCCTTAACCATTTTCATCAACCTTATTTTAACAGGATATTCAGGTCTATTCTGGTGGCCTATTGATTCTTGAATATCACTAGATTATTGAGAAATATTCGAGAGTGCAATTCTGGTGCACATAAAAAAAATCAATCAACATTTTTCAAGCTTTCTCTGGCCTAGAAATGAAAAGGAAACAGTTATTATTATATATGTTCTTTGGGCAAGTTAGTATATTTGCCCAGATACGTTACTGCAAAATTATGAATTCATAAAAATACGATAGGTACAGCTTATCCAATCCATCTTGGCACAAACTCAGATATTTTTCCAGTTTCACACTGGTAGTGTAGACTATGACGAACGAAAAAACACCTTCGACGAATAAATTTCAACACAGTGAACACATATAGTAGGTGTTTTTTTATCTTAGTGTGTACTTCACAAAGATTGCTGAGCATATACCTTATCAATTCTGTGCCAAGATGGATTGGATAAGCTGTAACTGACAAAATAGTCACTCAAATTTGGATATTTTTGATTTTGCAGATAAGTACTGGGGCAAATATACCAATTTGTCTAAAGAACAAATATTATATATTTTTCCTTTTCATTTCTACGGGAAAGAAAACCCCAAAAAATTGATTCCAGAACATTTTTATCTCCTCAAGAAACAATCAATCAATATTTTTCGAAACTTTTTCGGGAATTGAATATCGTATGAGATCTAAAAATCAGTACCTAAGTACTAAATATTTTCAGAAATCTCAATGGTGCATCATAATATTCTTCTACAACAGTTGTCAATTATTCTCAATAACCAATATTCAATATTGAAAGTTATTCAAGATTCACCAGAATATACCAAGTTCAATTAAATAGTAAACATTTTAAGATAGTGTGGATGAATTATTTGCGGATATTTCAAATTAGAATTGTTTTGGAAAAGAGTCATTGCACAAGCCGAAAATTGCCGGTAAGCAGATTCTTCTCTTCCGTGGTTGAAAAGGTAATTTATTTTTTGTACTATAGTGTAGCCACTGAAAAGATAGAATGATCACGTTATTGAATCAACGTAACACACGTAAATACAAAGCACAAATGAGTACAGTACAGTGTAAACAGTTCTTCATTTATGTCAGTATAGAAGGCGTTGCATCGTACGCCGCGCAGGCTATAATATATAGATGCAGGCATTCACTGTTCACGCGTCCGTGAATTCTATCTTTTGAACGGCCCGACTATAGGTCGAATTTCTATATTTAGGTACAATAACCATGGCAACCAAGCAATATCCTTTCACAAAATGAGTGAACATAAGGTCATATTCAGGCGGTTGAAGGTAAAAAAAATACAATCTACGTCAAACTTTTCGCTGAGTTTGAAAAGAATAGTTGCAATTATTTTTTTCAACACTATAACTATTGGTAACTTTGTTGTGGAGTTATAAGTACTTGAAATTGACAGAAATATAGTAAGGCATTCGTGAATATGTGAATGTGATGATTTATTACTTGTGGAAAGCCTGCTTGTATTGTTTTTCATGGTATATCATTGACATTTCGATAATTGAGTATGCAGATGAAAATTATTATTTCCTTCTAGAAGGTGCTGAAAGCGTCTCTTCCTTTTTTTGTCCCCTGTGCATTTGACGCTGTACTTTACAGAGAAACTGTATTAATCTCTGGGTTTTTTTAATAGAGAGTTACAATTGTAGCCTTTTAAACGTATACCGTTACTCATATAGAACTCCTATTGATAGTGTAGAAATTTTTTTACTTTCAACTTCTCATTTCAAGATTCTCTTCACTTTTTCTTTGGAAAAAGTTCCATTTTCTCATCAATGTTCGTCTTATGCATTCTCTGATGATTCCCTTCTACTTAACTTCTCTTCTTGATTTCTGCTTTCACATTTTTCCAGCACCTGAGTTGTGTCTTGTACAATTCATTCCTCAAGCGACAATAATAATAATAGTCGTGACTAATCCGCACAAGATATAATTTTGGATAGATAGGTGCGAGTGTTTTCAAGGGAAATTATTATTATTATTGCATGTAACTGATGAAATTGACCTGATGGAAATTCGTGATGGTGTTATTCAATAACACAATATTTCTCAACTATATTTGCGTGTCTTTCAGATTTGATGAATTGGTCTGATTTATCTCAAACAACAACCGAATCATATTAACGAACGGTATTCGTTATCAGCAAACTCTACTGTTGATATTATTCATGTACCTTATTCAGCAATCATTCACGTGCGAGAAAATGCTATTTGGGTGAATGAAATTCCATGGAGATCTTGAAAATGGTAGGAGTTACATAGGAGGTTGAATGGAGGCTTCTGTCGAAAAGATCTTTTCCTCTTTCAATGATTCACGACAGGGATGAATATAAATTACATTTATTTCATCCCACATATGTGATCCAGTTGAAAAAAATTGCCAAAAACTCTTTGCACTTTGTCATTGCCATTTTTAATAGAAAGTATTTTACAGGGTGTTGTTTCCTTGTCCTACTCCAAACTGGCTGTGGTAGTCAATTGTTTACTAATACTCACCCTTAATGCGATTTTCTTTTATTTGAAAGTTGAAAAAATCACGAAGTAGTACAAGATGTTAAATAACTCACAAACTACTGGTTTTAGTTAGGAGACACATTTTCCAGTTAATGAGTTTACTGACTTATCAACTGTTACACAAAGGGATAGTACATGGGAAATAATGTTTAGGGTACACGAAAAGTCCGGACCGAATCTATTGGTGTAGTAGAGTTTTAAATCCATATTCTACCAGTTCAGACCTGAAGATTGAAACTCTGGAGAACCTGAAAGAGATGAAATTCGCCGTTTTTCAGACTTCAATCAATTTGTGTTTTTATTCAGCTTAGTACCTTGTCTCCATTCACTGCTCCAGGAATATATTTAGGTTGTTTTACTAATTATTATTTCAGATCAACAAAGATTCAAAGCCTCTGCGTGTGCCTCAATCATTTGTTAAATGGTACCTATTGATCTGTTTTCTATGGTCTACATAATTGACTCCATTGGAACCAACTTATGAACTTATTCGATTGAAAAAACTAAAGTGAAAACGATAGAATCCAAACAAGAGAATTGAAATACATAATTATTCAAACATATAATATATAACAAAAAAATTGAAAGATGAAAAATTAAAACTGAGAAAATTGAAATAGGAAAAGAATCGTCGATGAGCAGAAATTAAACTAAACTGTAAATGTTAGAAAACAGTGAAACCAAGAAAATTAAAGGAAAATTAAGGAAAAATGTTGAAATTAAGTTTCAAGTTGACTGTATACAAGACGTTTGGATTGCTGGTATCCGCAGTAGCATTCAGATGATTGTTTTTTCTCATTGCTTCTTATTCAAGTGTTGCTCAATCAAATTAATATTGAACTTTTATAATTTTGATTAACTGTGCTTCTTAATTTTCCATAGAGTAAATAAATATAGACATGGAAATTCGAACCAATACCACTCAGCCTGTATTAATTTTTACATTCTTTCACTTTTTCCGGAAATATAAGCTGATATTCACAGGATTCATAATGAAAATAGAATGAGAAGCGCTTGGTTTGATAGTATTTCGTGCCACCATTAGGACGCCACCCATATTAACATTCACACTATAATTGGTACACTCCTGCTTCGAAAGGGAAAGTTTGTCAAGGCTACATTTGTACTTTCGGTTTCTGGTACAGGCAAGATCAATGGGGAGATATGGCTTCGAAGCAATGCAAATTGTACCATTTCTAATATGCCCCCTCACATTTCCAATTTTCATTATCATAACACACCTACTTGGTATAACAAAGGTATGTGTGTGCGCGCTCGGTCCTCAAGTTGCATTTCTTGGAGTGGCAGCGTTTTCTGCAGGAATTCAAAGTCGTCGAGGTCGCATTCAGAATTTCAGAATGTCAAGGTCGTCTTGGTCAACGGGTTCTTCAATCGAAAGTGTGCGGATCACACCCGAATCAGTCATATTTCATCGGGTTCGAGCTTATTGTCCGCTCTAACAGGTTTTGTCGAAGAAAAAAAAATCGCGAATCGAATAGTTCCCCATTGATATTCTCGTTGTTGGTATGCCTTAAGTGAGCAAAACTCCGGAAGCTTCTTGGCCTTTAGTTATTTTATTGTTTTTATTTCAATACAAACTTCATTAAGAATGTTTACAGGGGCGTTCTCAATACTCGAGATGTAGTAGATAGCATACTTTCTGACCGTCTACATACAATGCATTATTTATGCATATCAGTTTTTATCACTATCGACTCCGCTATCCGGTAGACTTTCAATCGATTTTTGACGAATTTCATCTGACATTTACAGCTCATTCAATCCATCTTGGCAAAGAACTTAAGACGTATATGCCCAGGAGTCTCTGTGAGCTATCGTAAAATAAAAAAACATCTAATATATGTGTTTACTGTGTCGGAATTTATTCCTAGTAGGTGTTTTTGCTTTCGTCATGGTCTGCACTGAGATTGTGCAACTGGAAATGCAGCTGAGTTTGTGCCAGGGTGGATTGGACAAGCTGTACATAAAATGGCAAATATCACTCACCCTCTTTCAACGATTCACGACTTCTTATTCAGTGCATAATTTGCAAACGACGGTACTCTACCGGATGTCCCAGAATTCAGTTAACAGGCGATAAGGAGCATTTAAAAAAAAGTAGATATGTGAAACAAAAAAAATCTGAACATGTTAAAGGCTTTCCCAACATAAGTTGTCGGAATCAGTTTCTAACATTTCCCAAGTTATACTCCCAAATTAATTTTCCAATTGTCCATCCACTATTTCAAAATCCAAATGAACCTACCTCTATGAGTTCTTGTATACAAGTTTCGAATCGCTGGGATACAAAGAATCCCCTGAATATGTAATATTTATTTTTCTTTAGGAAACACAATGTAATACCAAACGAAACGTACTTAGTCAATTGAAAACTCTGAATTGATTGAAAAATTACCCTAACACTAAACTGATATTATTTGCTTTCTACGCGCGTTTCGATTTCAGAGTTAGCATCTTCAGGGGAAGAAAATTATACTAAATCTAAAGGCTAGGGTTGGCTATTTATACTGCCGTGTTAAGGTAAAAAGCACAGTTAGTGCCATGATAACAATTTCGAGTAATTGCCAATTTAGTCTTGTTGTTTGCTCCACGCAATTAATTTTTATTTCGATTTCAAATACAAAGACATTGGATAACGTTATTAATAATTTATTATTTTAATACAAAACAGAAAATTCTCTCATTTTGTGTTTTGCTGAAGATTCAGCAGTTACTGCTGCTTGTTTGTTACTTACTGCCCTTTACCTTCACACTGCAGTGTATTCTAACTTCACAATTTTTAAGTAGTACCGTCATGAGGTGCAAAGTTTTTTGTCCGATATGATTGAAAAAACTAGCATGCATGGTGACAAAGGGCATATCCCTTTCAGCTTTCTCCTGAAGATGCTAACCTTGTTATCGAAACGCACATCTAGCGAAGCACGCGATAATATCGGTTTGGTGTTGGGTAATTGATCTCTACAAAAAGTAAAAATTTTCACACCAAAGGTTACAACCTCATCGTTTACTTGGGCAATTTATCAGTTAATTATATGGAAAACAAATGCTTCGAATCTTCGTAAGGGTTACCTGGTTAACGAAGCTTTGAATATGGATGGTTATACCAAGCTCAATGAAACCTTTTTGTCCTTGTCCCATACACAACCTCACAATGCTTTTGCTGAAACTTATTGTTCAGATGAACCCAAAAGGTAAAAGTCATGAGGCTTATGGGGATTGTTCTGGCTTTTGGATATTTGGATGGAGCCGCTCATTCGAATCGCCTTGAAATTTTTATTGTGGGATAACCTGAAGGGAGAGACGTACAACAGATGTGTAGAACTTGGTATACCGTTATCCCAGCTCCAACTAGAGCTACCCAAGGTAACCTTACAGAGATTCGAAGCATGTTTTTCAACATAATATGCGAGATTGCAGGCAGACGGATCTGTATCCCACGGCAGACCTTTAAAAATTTTGGGTCTTTCGTTTTTTTATGAAATGAGAAACAATATCCTCCATTCGAATTTTAAATCATTCAGGACTGTATATACAAAAAAATGCACCAAAACATGTCATTTATTGTCATTGACCTTCGATCAGATTGATAGATTCTTGAGAATTGTGATTCATTGTAAACTTGAAACAAATCACGATGTTCTTGTCTAATCTGATACCATTTTTTCGAATGAATTGGTAAAATGAATGATGTTATGTTTTTGTTCATCATATTATTTAATATTCGAAGTGTTTTAAAACATCTTTCAGACGTAAAATTTTTTGATCATTCATCTTTAAGCTTTTCTTTTTTTAATGACTTTCGAAAAGTATCAATAAGATATTTGCATATCTCGCCATTTTACACTTATAATTACACCAGAGCTTTTTTTTTGTCGAAGTGAACTTGACATTTCGATGAGAATCTTGTTGCCTGCCTCTGAAGGCAGTTTTTTGAGTTAATTTGCCGGAAGGCAACTAAACTCGAATGATAAAAGTCAAGTTTTCTAAGTCAAAAAAAAGCTCGAGTGTAATTCGGTATGACAATTTAATGAATTCAGTTTAGTTTATTCAATTCAACGGAAAAGTACAATTGTTAAAAACACAATTCTTATATTTCATTTCCACAGATCAGATATACTCTTTTGACAACGCAAGTGAAAAATTGACAAAGACGCCGTCAAAGATTTGTTTACAATTCTGGTTGCCATGCTTTCAAGAGTTAGGTTCCGTTTTGTCGCTGAAAAACTTAGGGCAAAGTTTTTTCGCTGTCATAATGACAAAATCACGGCGGCTTATGGGATATTTTATCCATGAGTTGAATTGTCACTACAAAAGAATTTTTCACTTGAACAATTGACTCTTTATTGTCTGGAATTTTTCAACACGATTAACGAATTTTGATGCTCGCTAGAAATATAATTTTGTTCGAACTTCTAGAACGGATTCTTATTATTATTCTTCATTATTTTTCTTTCATTGATCCCAAGAAACTACAGAAGTTTATGACAGGGATATATACACATAGTACAACTTATCCAAGCTATCTTGGCACAAACTGAGATACTTTTCCAGTTGCACATCAGTAGTGTAGACCATGGCGACAAACACCTTCTAGGAATAATAAAACAGTGAACACATATATAATAGGTGTATTTTTCACAGATGTTGCTGGGCATATACGTTATTAGTTCTGTGCCAAGATGGATTGGATAAGCTGTAATACTACTGAAAAACAAGTAAATTATGAAATCTGAATAAATCAAAAAAATATGAAGAATAATCTGATATATTTTCAAATGAATCTTGAATGAGTTTCAGAAATTTCTACCTTCGTCCACACTGGAAATTTCATTCGTCATTTAAAATTAGAAGATAATTCTACGAACGTAGAAATCAAGATATGATAATTGCTTGAGAATAATTTTCTAAAAATGGGAATTATTTCAATCGGAGTTTTCTCCAATATTTCTTTCGGAGTCATCAAAAAATATTGACATTCCGTTGTAAGCACTGTATAGGATGTGATTAGTGACTTTTAATTATGAGATCGAAACTCTTCATTTGGAAGAATGCAGAAGTCCGTTGTAAAAATCGCTTTCAGAGACTGGATCTGGAGTTTGGGGAGTAACTCCCTAGGAAAATGAATGTATATTAGTACTGTCACTGAATCAACTCTGAACTTGTTGCACTGAAAATATTATACTGTTCAAGTCAAAAAATTATCAAATTTCCGTTCACCTATGCTTCATCATTGGCATAGTTGAAAAGAGTCGAGTGGCAGATCTACTTGCCTGTCTGGGATTCACAGGAGTAATGTAAAAGTGCCTCTATTGCGCCCTGAAGGTGATAAAGATTCTGAATATTAGTCCCACATATATGTACCATTTCGACTAGACGCGACCCTGACATCGTCCATAGATATATATTAATAAGTCTGGTAACTCCTTTGATGTAGGGTAAAATTATTGTTTCATAATGGAAATTAAATTATTATTCAATTTCTAGATGGCTATCATCTCGCCCATTTGTACATTGAACTCTCACTTAACGATGAGTAACTTGAGTAAAATTTATCAACCAGCAAATCGAGTACAATACCCACTTGCAACGTGTAGTGAGAAAATTTTATATTGACAAAGTACTACCTCAACTCGATTTTTATGGTGTTTTAATTACTCATTCTAAGCACGTGCTTGTCACGTTGAATCGTTAACGGCATTTGATTTTCTGTTAGTACAGTTATTTTGCTCAATATACCGGGTTGTCAATGAAAATGGCGAGTAGATATATTTTCACTATTTAGGAGTCATTGATCCATAATATAAAGAAAAAATTCAATGATTCCGACTAGATGCTATATTTATTTTTTCACGAAAGACATATCTAGATTTGAAAATTCAGTATTGATTCAAATTTTTATAGTTCGAGAAATTGTTTTAAATAAGATTGGTATATTTTTGAGTTGAAAGATAAGGTGGGCATTTTCCACATTTCTCAATCATCCAGCTCATAGCAGAATTCGGTTGGTAAACCATGCTGATTATTTCATTTCCGAAATGAACTACTGGAGATTGTACGAATTTTTGTTTCTTGATTGAATGTACCTGTGCGCTCTTCATTTGGCAAATCGTTAATTCCAAGTGTTAATAATAAAGAGGGGTGAAGCACTGCAAGGTAACAAAAACGTAAAAAAAATACAAATGAAAAATGTATGTGCTGTGAATAATTTATTATGAAAATTGATCAATATAAATGAATATTTGGATATGATAATGTATTTTATAGTATCACACAAAATTCAAAAAACTCTTCAATCTCCAATCAATATAATATAAAAAATATAATAACAAAAGTTATGCGATATCCCATAAATATTTTGAGGTTCGATAAATATAAAAGAAAATCAAACAGAACGGATTTTTCATTGACGTTTCACATTTATACAAGGATGTATAGATGAAAATTTTATATTGTATCATTTGCCATTTATTTATCATCGTAATAATTATTAACTACTTACATCTATCTATCAAAACTTTCCCAAGAATCAATAAAAAAAATTACCCGAACGTTTTTTTTTTCAGGAATCTTCGCCTACCTGAACTATCTCACACCCAAGAAACGAGAAGAAATCCTTGAGCTCCTGGTTAATGGATTGAAAAGATTGGAATATAGAGGCTATGATTCTGCCGGTAAGAGTTTTTCATTTGCTGTTTCAATACGAATTTTGTATAGACTCTCCAAAATAGATTCTACAACGATAACGTTTTTTCCACATCAATGTTGCATAGTATAGAAGGTGTACCTCAAAAAGCAGAACGCCACCAAGGTTTTTATCATTGACCTTCGCCAGGACTTGCGAACACAAAACACTTCTAACAGTCTACTACCTACGAGGAGAGGAGATCATCTCTCACAGCGGGCACAACATACAGCAAAGCCGTGACAAATGGCCCGCCCCGAACGAGAATCGCTTCGGTCTACTTGCTGAGAAGACTGCAACCCCAACAGAAATAAGAATTTCCATCTTCTGATTTCTGATAGATTATAATCTAAACGGTTTCTGGCTTTATTATTCAGGAGAATTGGGAAAACTGTAATTTTCAATAACAGCCGTTGCAAATTGGCGAGAAAAAAGCCTTGCCATGTTTATAATTGAAAGACAAAAAAATACGAATTCCTATTGAATATAGATAGATCTGATCTGTTCGGAAAAATTTAATATCAACAACTGTATTACGACAGACTGTTCCCCTTTCACTGAAATCTTGCAGGTTTCGTGCCAAATCGGCTCAAAGTAACAATCTAATGTGAAGTTAGTGTTTCCCTTCAGGGGTATCACAAAATTTCATTCCTTAGCGTTTATGAATGAAGTCAAGATCGAGTATTTACTTCAAACGATACTTGGCCTCGAGAACGTCGATAAAGTTAATACTCTGAATACCCTAATCCTGAGGATTTCCGACTCGCAAGCCCCCATAAAAATAGTGAGAATTACGAAAAATAAACCTACTTGGTTTACTGTTAATTTGAAATTGATGATGAGGTTAATAGATAAAGCTTTATGTAGATATAGAGTACAGGTGGATTTATGAAAACTTTTAACGTTTAGCATTCAACATTTATCACCAGCAGGATGGTGAACTCGGTTATGAAAAAAAACTGAAATGTAAGAGATAAGTTGTCATCTGTCAATACTGACATCTGAACATTGAAATCCCTCTTAGACTGAAAATCATTGGAAATTTCACGAACAATTAAGAAATCTCAACTATGGCCCAAAAAATTCGAGAAAAAAGTTTATTTAGAATATCGTCACAGGACTAATAAATATATGTGGACGTTCATAAGCCAAATATTAGAGTGATTCCTGAAAACCTCAGTGATGTTGACCAAATCGATACCTCTTCCTCTGATAGCTCATTTCCTGTAAACTTAATTTTTTTTTCATACGATTCATGAGACTCTACTCACTCTAAAATCTAATGCTGTTGGTTCCGATAACACAAGTTTCAGGATGATGCTGCAGTGCTGTCCATACAATATTTCTTCTTTTAAAACAATATGTGTGTGTACCCTACCATCTATTAAAAAGCCAATATCATTTTTATCTGGCTAGAATTGTCAACCCACAGAATTTTAACGATTTGAGACCTATTAGCATGCTTTGAGCAATTTCTAAAGCTTTCGAAAAGATCATTGACTCCAAAATGAGATTTTAACCCCATCATAATGAGTTTTCCTCCAATGCATTTTGGTTTTCTATCTGACTATAGTTGTACCAATGCGTTGCTGAAAGTCGTTAATGACATTCACATTTCAATGGACAGCAATTAGCTAAGCATTTTGGTATATATTGATTACCCGAAGACGTTTGACAAAATCAATCACCGACTCCTCTTGAGTTCAATAATGTTTTGGTTTATGGTTTATCTTTTTGGTTGCTCTCAGTGGACAACTCTGCAATGTCCTATATGAGATTTCCTAAAAATACCAAACGGTGTACCCCAAGGCTCTACCTTGAGGCCACTACTAATCGTTATTTGTATAATATGTTCCACTATAAATGGTATTGTCTCGAAAACTGCCTGGTTTGATCCAATTGTTCATCCCATTCATAAATCCGGTCCTTTTACATTTATGATGGGCATTATTGGATTTTAAGGGTCTAATGATTTTATTAAACTCGTTCTCTCTCAGATTTTTCTCTTATAAGTATGTCTAATCCTAAAGGGCTACTATAGTAATATCAGATCGATCTATTATCTATTCAAATAAAGCTTTGGTAAATGAGGATAAAAAATATTTTTGCAATGACATTTATAACATAACTTGAATTTGAGATGCAGGAGTCAGCTTACACCTCCGCAACATAAGACCTTTCACTTTTTCGTTCTCTTATTACATAACATGGCTCTACAATAAGATGCCTGATACGCTCAAAACTACGAATCCCATTCAATTTAAGAAAACTGCGTGGGTCTATGGTCGTTTTATGATTTGGTGAAAAAGCAATATGTCTGTCAATTTTCTTGTTGTCTCGATGTATTTTTTCAAATGTTGATTTCCTTGTCAACATGATCTTTTATTATTGTTATACATTTTGTACATTTTAAATGATTTCGGCGTCTCTCGTATTTCAAACATAACGAAAAATTGTAATTTTCAATAACGGATGGGCTCAGAAAAATGAAATTTTGTATGAATTTTGACGTCTTTCTGGGGGAAAAACAATATATGTGTGAATTTTTCGGCTCTGGTAGAAGAAGCAACTCGACAGGACCCCTTGAGTACGCTTTTTAGCAGAAATATTTCTGTGGAAATTATTTGGAATAGAAGAAGAAACGTTCCTGATAACTGTTTTCAGACAACGTGATTTTATTATGGGATTTTATTACAGAATTATAAATTGATGAAGATACCTCACAATATACTGTTATCATCACGTCTTGTTGTCAGTATCTGTCATATCACGCATTCCAATGTTGAATAATGGTATGATACGAATTACAGTGGATATCAATGATGCTTCTCCTATCTATAACATGATTTGGCATACTGAACTCGATAGAGAAACTTCAATCATCTTTTTTTCTTCACGTCGGTACTGAGATTTTTCAAATATTTTAGGAAGCACATCATTAATATGAGCATTATAGAGCCCTTTGTGTGATGAACATTATAACTGAGCCAAGCTCCGAATTGAGAACACGCAATTCGAACACATGCTTTTTTATTAAAATAATTAACGAAAATCTATATATTCAATTCCATTCATGGTTTTCCAAATGCAACTTTCACCGATATGTTTTTAGATAAACCACATTGCCATTCACCATAAACTATTCAAATATCTTCTGGAAATATATTGCTTCTCGTATTACACATTTTTTTACTAATGAATATAAAATATGCGAATTTGTTGATTTAATTTGATAATCCTCAGTTGGAATTCTTGTTCAAATAGGTGTTGCCGTTGATTCCGCAGTCGACAAGGACATCGCAATCATCAAACAAACTGGAAAGGTAGCTCTTCTCGAAGAGGAAATAAAAAATCGTAAGTTGGTTATGCTTCATACAACACGTTCGATATTGCTTGGTGAAAGTAATTTTGGTGGCATTGGATGTTTAAACACTTTTTTCACGATACGAGATGAGTTATTCAGGGTCAATTCAGTCTGTTAGTTTTTTTTGCATTCGCTATACTATATACCGTTTGTGTTAATGGTGATTCATGGTTATGCAGGTACTGATGTGTTTTATTTTAGAGTTTACACGAGAAAATCATTTGATAATCGATGAGTCAAATTTTTTTTTGAGAATTTTCATCATTATTACATGTTTTCGTATTGATTTCCAGCACATATGACAGTATTCTGACATAGAATGGATCCATTTTAAATATATCTTATGGAAATGATATAATTAATCACTTTATAATATTTGAGATCTAATACTAATATTTTTATTGATATCGGTTTTTATAATTTCTGAATAAATGAAAGCATTCGTCGTAAATCCGTTTTCCTCTTCAAATATATTTCTTTGGAATATTCAAATAATTGAAAACTTGACAAAATAGTTGAGGCTTTCGCGGCCCAGGTTTTCAGTGTCACTACTTTTATTCGGGTTTGAAGGCCGTCGTTTTTTTGGAATTTTTTTTTTTGGAATGGAAGAAATTCCAAAAAACGACGGCCTTCAAACCCGAATAAAAGTAGTGACACTGAATTGAAAACTTGCTAGCCGTTGCCATGAAAGATGCAAGGTCTGTTGGAAATGGTTCAACAAAAACTAATAACTGACTCTATTTTTTTTTTCATTGACAAAGTACTTACCTGTATAGGAGCATATCTTGGGTAGAGGATATATCCCTTCTCTCATGATGAAAATATAAACTTTTATTCAACATATTGCAACTCAAGATTATTATGAAAAACAAGGAAAGAATCTTTGTTCACTTCTCTGAGAAACTAATTCTCTGTTAGACTTTGAGTCGATTATAATAATTGGTTAGATTGAGAAAGAGCAACATTGAAATTAAATTTTGTGTATACTTTTTCCATGCCTATCTGTATGTGCCTTGGAAAGCTCATCATCATGTATAAACATGTAGTATTAGATCCAAAAATAGCGACGCAAGCAATGGTATAGTACAATCGTAGTGGAAAGTGTTTCATGTTCTTGAAAAATAGAAATTTCGCCAAGTATACCACATTCACACTCATTTGTTATAACTCGAAGACGATTGCGGATACCAGTGATCGAAACATCGTGAGTACACTCATCTTGAAACTTAGTTACTTATTATCCCAAGAAACATTACATGTTCAAAATTGGGGAATAATTATAAGGATAAGAAGTATTGTCATTTACTAAAGAGCAGTCAAAAATTGAATTGCTTTAAGCAAAGGCTGATTGAGCGAAGAAAAAATAAATGAATAAATAAAAAAAATTATAAGCAAATCAATGAAAATGTTTTTTTTAATAGCTATTAGCTGAATAAAAACCTTTTTAAACTCTGCTTGAATTTTTGTTTTCGATCGATATTCTTGTATTTCATTTGGAATTGAATTATATATCATGACACCACTATGATATATCGATCATTATTATTCATTTGTTTACATTACTTCATATTTCTTCATTTGATTTTTTTCTTGACTGCTATATCATATTGGATATCTCAGATTTTTTGGTATAACATTATTTTTTTGTACAGTCCTACCTTTAATTTTATTCTTCGACCAAAAATCCATTTCTATCTTTTTTGTTTGGATTTGATTGCATTATTATTCGATTCGTAATTTCATAAGTTTTTTTTCCTTCCTAAATTTTTCTTAGCAACAGGCTTCTCAAAAGAGTTGATAATATAGACAATGGAAGTCCGAACCAATACCACTGAACATTTAATTACTATTTAATGTACATAGACATTTCAAGCAGCTAGAAAATTAGCATCAACCTCCCAATAACCGCCCAATAATTGCCCTTCATGATTAGATATAACAGTTTCAAATCGAGAAGAATGGACTGTTAGGAGTAGATCTGCGTATTCGTTAGTTTCCAACCCGAAAACAGTTTAGGAATTCGCAAATATTTTTTGGAATTGTCATAAATGATGGTATCCTACATACTGATGCAAAAAGTGCTTCCCTTCTCCATAAAAAATATCTTATAATGAGTGAGACAAAAAGGATTAACGTAAATAGTGAAGATTTTCATTATTAGTTGGCATTTCAACAAGATATTTGAACAGTTTGTTTTAAATTCAACAGTAAAATAAAAACGAGAGTCATACATGTTTTATGTAATTGTGAAGAATGATAGGTGAAGGTATAAGACGCCTTCGGTAGTTAATTTATTAAAGATGTTGTTTATTTACATGCAAAAGTATAACTTTTTCTGTAATGGCTAACGCAATATTATCTCATATACATGAGTACGACGAACTTGTTATTCCGCTGATTTCTATTTGCGTATCGCAAAATAAACTGTACCGTAATACTTTTGGATGAGATTTCAATAGATACAACGCCGTCAGCTACTTGAAACAACAATGCGCTAGTCTACTTTTTACTCTATTCAGTACCTACTTCGAAGAGAAGACACGTCTGTGATTCTTAAAGATAAGTGATCTCGATTATTTCTAGTTTCTTGTGCGTCCATTGTTGCATTTTCTTTCACATAGACTGCTGATGCAAATATTTTTTTGTTTCTAGAAAAGTACAAAGCGTTTGTGAATTCATCATGAGTAGTCAAAAAGGTTTACGGAAACCAAAACCGCAAATGAGACGCAAATAAGTTGTGATTAGGTTAATAGAAAAGTTAACCAGAAAAATGTCGGTTAAGTGACTATAAACATAACCAAAATTTGTGAAACTGGCCCTGAGTAATCAATTCATATTATTTTCTTCTAGTATTATTATTACCGATTCTCTTTTGTGGGAAAACTACGTGCTTTCTATTGCCATAGAGAGCTCACAAAACATTTTTGTTTCGGACCAAAAAATTGCTTACTCCGATTATTTATGATATGCAAGACATAGATTTGACCTGTTTTTGGATTTTTTTTATTATTTTCTTCACAATAAGACAATTTGTCTCATATGAAATATACTTAACTCTTTCACTTCTCTGAAACGCCAAAAAAATTGAAGATTTGTCTTTTTTTATAGACTTTTTGCTCTCTTCCAAGCATTACATTACTTCGTTAGCTGTTTCATTGATACAGGGACTAGATGGTCTTCTCACTATTTAAGGTAGTACCAGCGCTAACGTCAGGCGCAAAAGTTCTCGCCCTCTCGAGAGTGAAGAAGTGCTGCTATTGCGCTGCGGCAGCGTGAATACTTTTCCGCCCGAGTGTACCGTGTACCGCGCTCCGTATGCTTTTACATGGAGCCGTAGATCCGGCAACGCTGTGCGAGAAATGGGTGGGACTCTTGAGTTGTGTGAATACGCGTGTGCCTTTGAGTGGTTAAATTTCGAAAAAAAATGATTGAGAGAATTGCTGAAGCGGGTATAACTTACGAAAAACTCGAAAATGTTTATCAAGAAAGTGGAGAAAATGGCATTAGAGAAATGCTGCGGGGTGAAAATAGACAAATGCGAATTATCAAAGTGAAAAAAATTCTCGACAATGTTGTTAATCATTTCAAGAAATGAGCACTCAATAGGTAATTCTTTTCTTTATTCCTGATTTGGTTTTTTCGCTGAAAATTTTCATTTCAGAAATAATTGCCCAATTAATTATATGGAAATTGGGTAAGTCAAAAAAAAATTAATGAATACCTTTTGGTTTGGATTTGATTGCCTCATCTGATCTGAATTTCTTTGAAACATGTTTCAATAAAGTTAATAATGTAGACAGTGCAACCCCGAACTAGTACCACCCAGCAAAGAACATTGTCAACCACATTCAGGCAAACGTTTACAGATATGCAGATTTTTATTCGTACTATGAAATTCGTCCCCGACGGAAGTGTTTCCTGACTAGAAATAGAAAATTTTATCGATTGACGGAAAACGTTACATTATATATAGCCACACCTTTGACTCCACCTTTCATACGTTTATAGATCGTTTCTGCTGAGACGCCTAATAAGGAAATGCTGTTGTCACGGTATTGTCGAATTTGTTCCGTTTTCTCATTTTCAAGGTGAATTTTTTTTATAACGATTTCGAGAAGTAACGAACTCGATGTATCGAGATTAGTGGAAGTTATTTGTATCAATATCCAATACATTTACTTTACTTTACTTTCAGCTGCTCAAATAATAGGTCTGCTCAAACAATAAATCTTCTACTATGTTGATGTGGCATGACAGCTGGTGACCGAGTTGGCTATGGCGCCATCTTATATTCGATTCAGATTCATCACCGCTGGTTTAATCTGCGGTCACGGCAGAAATTTTCTGGAAATCTCTATTTGTGAATTATAAAACACTAACTGTATTAGGACCGATTATAAGTGGCCCCACCTTCGTTTCGACTATCAAGAAGTGGCCTCACCCTCAGGCGACCTGATAGACATGATAAACGTATTCATTTGTCAATATATTGATTTATTTTCCCATTTCGATTTCAGGAAGTAACGAACTTGACGGATCAGGCTCAGTAGAAGTCCATTGCGGCATCGCCCACACCCGATGGGCTACTCACGGCTCTCCGAGCGTAGTGAACAGCCATCCTCACCGATCAGACCCCAACAATGGTTTCGTTGTCGTCCACAACGGCATCATCACCAACTACAAGGCGGTTCAGGTATTCCTGGAAAATAAGGGGCACGTTTTCGAGAGCGAGACCGATACCGAAATCATTGCCAAGCTGATTTACCACTTTTACGGTCAATACCCGAACTATTCTTTCAGGGAGCTCGTGGAGAACGTAGTGCAGCAGTTGGTAAGCCTTCAGGGTTGCCTTTTGTTCCGAGCTTCTCGAAATTTGTATAGAAATTCGGTTGAAACAGTCGAGATATTTTTTGGCACTCATGTACTCGTTATAGATTAGTTAATGATTCAAAAACGTTCGTTTTAGCGTAAACTATAGCGCCTAATTTTCGATGACTGTGGATATAACCTTTTTCTGTATTTTATCAGAAAGTGCATACGAAATAAGTCGAGAAATTAGTAAGCATTAGAGTATAACACGACGTGGCTACTGTCCAAACAACGGAAATATATAATTGCAATATAAGGAAATATGAAGTGCCTTCAAATTATCAATTGGAACTGACTGATCAACCATCTCTTGATTACGCAACACGGGTCTAGATTTTTTTGTGCGTTTAACAGATTTAAAACTTGTTGCCTACTGGGTAGGGTAACTATTGGGAGTTCAAGATAAGCTATACGCCCTCTGGTAAAAAGTTTGAAACAATGTCAAGGTATTGTCAAAGTGGTGGTTATTAATTTGAAGTCTTGGTCGAAGTCGCGCTGCGATATTTGAATTCGTGGAATATAATTAAAATTATTACTATTGTTTATCAAGCACAATTCATGGTTAACATTCAC
The DNA here is from genome assembly GCA_032362365.1 of Zygogramma bicolorata. Lineage (NCBI taxonomy): Eukaryota > Metazoa > Arthropoda > Insecta > Coleoptera > Chrysomelidae > Zygogramma > Zygogramma bicolorata. Next base: position 5,555,533 of record JAVJAQ010001667.1, on the reverse strand, counting down.
ATGAGAGGTGAGAAAACACTGAAATCTGTAATAGTCGCACACAGAATTTTACGCTTCGGAATTTTTTAACAATATCGAAGTCTTCACCTTGATTAGCAATTAGGCATTCCAGATCTCGTGATGTCTGATTGACAAACACCAGTGATACTATGGAATTTACACTTTTTTGATAATAGTCCAGTAAATGAAGGAACGAACCTTTGAATAAGTCTATGAGTTCTTCACTTGTGGCTCAATTTGTAGGTCGTCCCAGATGTTTTCAAAGGACCCAAAACTTAACACGATTGCGTTCATGGAAATGGCCGAAAATGGCCCCCCAAACCCAGAAAAATGGGTTTCCCGCCAATATCTGGCTAAATATACGAATTAGAGAATTTTCGTTCATACAAAAATTAAAGATCGTCTCATTATCTACAAAAATGCCCCTCATCATTTTTTCCGAAAACTCAACAGTTTTCGAGATAAAGGGACCCAAAACTCTCCTCATTTCAGCTGCCGCTTTCTCTATAGGAATTCTGTTGTCTATGCATTCGCTTGGAGGCGGGCGGACGAATTGTTTCATAACTCAGGCAAAAACTGACATTTTTCAATGATTCAAAGTTCAAGATAATGAGGAAACCCGTAGCTATCATTCCATGTATTTCGAAGTTCTTTCTTATCTGACAAAAAGATTCAATAAGCTCTGAAAGTTTTTTTCCACACCATTTCGACACTGTTTCATTAATTTGTTTACATTTTTTTCAAAAATAGTCTTTTATCGGAATTTTTTCTTTATAATGGGTCCTTGGGGGTCTTGAATGATCTCTGAATTTTTTTTGGTACTTTCCCCGCGTTCTAATAAATGATCCATTTGTTTATTTACATTTTTCATGCGATTTCGGAGTTATGTAGAATCTGCGGAACAACCGCGAATCAAAAAATTATTAGCCATTTTATCGACTTGCCATGCACATCGTTTTGAAGCCAAGATGCTCTAGTTTTCGAATACATATATATTTTTTATGGCTAGTAACAGTGTCGAAATGGTGCGGAAAAAAAACTTTTACAGCTTATTAAATCTTTTTGTCAGATAAGAAAGAACTTCGAAATACACGGAATGATAGCTACGGGTTTCCTCATTATCTTGAACTTTGAATCATTGAAAATGTCAGTTTTTGCCTGAGTTATGAAACAATTCGTCCGCCCGCCTCCAAGCGAATGCATAGACAACAGAATTCCTAAAGAGAAAGCGGCAGCTGAAATGAGGAGAGTTTTGGGTCCCTTCATCTCGAAAACTGTTGAGTTTTCGGAAAAAATGATGAGGGGCATTTTTGTAGATAATGAGACGATCTTTAATTTTTGTCTGAACGAAAATTCCCTAATTCGTATATTTAGCCAGATATTGGCGGGAAACCCATTTTTCTGGGTTTGGGGGGCCATTTTCGGCCATTTCCATGAATGCAATCGTGTTAAGTTTTGGGTCCTTTGAAAACATCTGTGACATCTGTGACATCTGTGAATTGAGCCACAAGTGAAGAACGCCTAGACTTGTTCACAGCTTTCCCTAGTTTCGGATCTTCAGTTACTGGACTATAAAAACAAACTAAAGTTTCCGGGGGGCAGATGCCGCCGTGTTGGTTTATTTCGTCATATAGCCACCTTAATTTCGTCATTTGACAAGTATCTGGAATGCCTAATAGTTGTCAAAGTGGTGGATATTACCTATTTGGAGTTTTCTTGAATGTGGCTCTGCGATCTCAATTTGAAATCTCAATACATTACATACAAACAATGAAATAAAATTATATGAATAAACTATTCAAGACTTTCGGTCATTTTCAGGAGGGCGCTTTCGCGTTGTGTTTCAAATCCAAATATTTCCCGGGAGAATGTGTTGCAACTCGTAGAGGTTCCCCACTCTTGGTGGGAATCAAAACAGCCACTCGCTTAGCTACAGATCACGTACCGATTTTGTACGGAAAGGGTGAGTTGATGACATTTCTGAATACTTCGTTCTCACCATATATTTTTCTTGAATATTCTCTCGAACTTCAATTCATTAGGTTGCGGAGTCTCTAATTTCGAAAAACACTAAGGTAATATAGGTTTTTGCATGATGTATGTTGCATGATTTTACGCATGAAGTAGTTTGGTGTTAGATCGAGAGCTTGTTTAACTTTATACTAATTTTCACTTTCCATCTATTACTAAAAAAGTAATCCCAATCAGCTATACTCATGTTAGTTATCATTTTATTATTATTACTTACGCCTCTTCCATCTCCATTGCCGATTCATCATATATGCTGTTTGCTATTATGATTTCATTTTAAATAAGCAGGCAGAAAGCGTACATACATCACTTTGTACATATTTTTTTCCAACATAATTGAAAAAATCACTCAAACAGTACAATTGCATGTTTACAAAAAGTTCCTACAGATAATCAAAATCATGCATATAACAATTCATCCACATTCATCTCTCATTGAATCTACAGTATCATTTTTGTTGTTGTAATTTTAAAACCACACGATGTTGTTGGTGATGTTTTTAACAACGTTTTTAACCAATTATTTTGTTCCTTCTTTCGTTACCTCTATGGATACCTTTGGCACTTTGTAGAAGATCCACCATCTCCAAATGCAGGTATATAAATAAGAATCCTTTTTGAGTTATTAACATTCTACTACCGTGTTGTGTTTTCAAGGTTGAGTATGGGCGGTTTGTAACCCGTTGTGTCGCAATACCAATGTTCGAAAAACGGGCAAAAATTTCGTGTGGACCATCAAAATTAGAGCTTCAAGTATATTATTGTGTTGTCCTGTTCTTTCAACTCACTTGTAAATTCATCGAAAGTATTAACCCTAGTCAATATTGGCTTATTCAAATAGGCTGAAGAGTAACATTTTGGTTGTTTTCAATTGAATATATACATATCGACTAACTGAAGAATATCTCATGTTTCTCCTTTTTTTCCCAAGAAAAGTTTTTGTAGTTACTTGAGATGTTCCTAGTATGACGAAAAATTTATATTGAACAGCTGGAGCCAGCAGCGAAGTTGTTGATGGTTTGTGGTACTAATATTTTTTTCATGATGAAATTTGAGCAAACTTCCATCGAGCTTGTATAATTTTGTCCCGTTTTTCCTTAATAATGTACCTTTGGTTATATGCGTCATCCATACCCAATCTTGATAAGCTAGAATTGCTTTTTTTAATGAGATCATCTTGGGGATGATTTTGAAGATCTCACCCAGACAGACAGAAATGTTTCCTAGAAGATCTCATTAAATGACAAAAGCATTATATTTGCCATGTTTTGCTTTTGTCTGACATACTGCTTTTTAATTTTGAATGTGAGTTGTTGTAGTGTTGAAATTATGGAATAAATTGAATACTACGTTGTAGTAATTTCTGGAATATTAGCAAAATAACTGTGATTGATGTTTATTTATTTCAGAATTTATGTAGATATCTTAATCTGAAACATTCATTTGAGTGTTCAAATTGCGTTATTTTTATTTTATCTGGAAACAAATTACTATCACTTCTTCATCAAACTAGCGGTTTCCAAATAATTTCTAGAGCGGATTTTCCGACTAACTTGAAACACTCCAACAATTTGAAAAATATATTCAAGTATTCTTACGTAAAACAATTCCAAGATAAGATTATTTTTATTTACCTGCATAAAACGATTACACTTTTGAAAATCCGAGAAATTCACGAGGATAACGATTGTGATAAATTGTTTACTTTATATTTACGTGATAGATTTGGTAGTCATAACAAAAAAAAAATGGAAATATTTGAGGCCGTAAGTTTTCATTTCGTGGACAAAATCAATTGAATTATTTTCAGGAGAACAATGAAGAATACTTGAAAGTTTTTTCAGCGAAAACATAAAACAAAATGATGTACTATTGCCCATCATTTGTATCGAGTGATTGTGCTGCTTTGATAAACAAATACAGCTTTTCATACATTTGTTTTATATGTTTGTGATCGTTTTTAATGTTTTGTTTTCTTCCCGTTTTATTTCTGGGTTCCTCCTGCAGAGGCAGATTCCAATCCAGGTAGTACCATTTGTCGTTTTCTTTTTCTAACACTAGCTCAAATAAGGCTTTTTTATAACTTCATTTTTGTAACTAGACGAGTTTACTATTCTTGGGATTCAAAATTTCTGGTGGCGGTAATAAGAATGCATTTTATTCATGAACTGGTAAGTAGTTAGTAGCCGAATTGTATCGAATATATAGTAAATTATGGCATAAAGTAGGAACTTACTGGTTTGGTATTGGTGTTGAGTATATAGAACATTTATGTCTCCTCTACTCTTTTTTTATTTAATATTGCTTATTTCCAGTTGATACATATTCCTGGAAGTAACTCCTCTTATTCTTCATTTGAATTTCTCCCATTACTTATATTTAGAAGTATCATGATATCAACACTTTTTTATGGATTTCATCATGCAAGAAAAATTGCAAAACTTCACCGGAGAAAAGTTTTCATGTGTCATTGTAAGTAGGAAATTCGGGAATTTGTCATTCCTGTCAAGAGTGTTGTATCCATTTCAGAAAGCAGGGGTAAATGTCTAGACATCGCATTTTCAATATTATATTTTCAATGTTCATACTTCCACTTTTTTTTGTTCTACTTTTGTAACCAATGCTGGGCACTTTTTTGTATTTGCCGATTTCCATGCTTCAACAGTGAATAATTCAAATGAGTTTTAGATGTAATGTTCAAAAGCTTAAATGGTGGGCGACTTTTGTTGTTGGTGCATGTTGCAAATTATCAAGTTGTCCGTACTTGTTTTCAGAACACAGACCACACGGTAGAGGGGAATACCCCACACTACCAAGAACCGGATCTACTTCGGAATTCGAACCTCTTGAAGATAAACAAGTTGAATATTTCTTCGCCTCAGATGCATCGGCTATCATTGAACATACCAATCGGGTCATTTATTTTGAAGTAAGTCTACTCTTGGAAACAGAGCCGGCCTTAGTGAGCGCGAGGCCTGGGGCCAACTCGTTTTGCGAGGCCCTCATATATTTTATTTATTAATAAATTTATATTTTTATCCTTTGAAGAAATGCTTACTCAATGTTCTCATTCATTCACCTTTCCCTTACTACCTCTCGAATGGCATGCCTACTAAATATATGTTCAAAATATAAAATACATAATTTAAATCAATAATTTATTTGGCGGGAAAAACACTTTTGAATGTTTTGATAATATAATAACTAATACTAGATAAAATAATATGAAAGATGTAACAAAATCTAAACAAAACAATATATAGTATATTACGTAATATACCTATCAATAACGAAAACGAAAATAAAACTCTGAATATTCAAACGAAACATCAAAACAAAACTCATAATAAAATAATAATTTGAATTCTTTCACTGAGTGAAAATGAAACATGAAACGTACATGTGAGACTCATGAGATCTTATGAAAAAATCACCCGCCTAGCTTTCATTTTCGAAAATTCATCTATAATGGTATCAAACTCCAGCCTCGCACTTATATCAGACTCTATCGATAATGTGGCTAATGAACTTAAACGATCTTGAGACATGGATGTGCGTAAGTAAGTCTTGATTAATTTCAGACGAGAAAATGACCTTTCCGCACTAGCAACTGTAACAGGAATTGTTAATAGTACCCTATATGCGATAAAAGTATTGGGAAACGGATTTCCCATTTCGTTCAGTCGTTTCAACAAGTCAATTGCAGTAAGTGTTTCTGGTGGCAAAACTTCTCTCAGAATTCTTAGTTCGATGAATAGTTCTGCTCCATCTACATCCCGATGTTCCCCACTACTGAGATACAAATCCAAATCGAAACAGAATTTTTTCAGCTCTTCATCAGTAATTTGTCGCAATTTTGAAATGTTATATAAAAAACCGAAATGTTCCGAGAACGCCTTCATTTGGGTGAAACGGGTGTTTATTGCTTCGATAGCAGTGTCCAAAATTGGAAAGAAATACTCTATCTCAAAAGTGTCTCTAGGTGTTCTGTTTGAACTTATCGGGTCGTCGTCACCCTCATAGCCAAACAATCTCTTTTTCTTTCTAATTCTTGATTGCGTGAATTCAGGATTGACTTCCAATATTTCAGCAATTTCTTTCGCATCAGTAATAGCTGAATTGAATCCCGAATCTCTGTATTTCTTCAAAAACTAATCCCTCCAAACCTTCAACAGCAACATCCAATTGCATATTAATTGATTGCAAAATTTTGCTTACATGATTTCAGTAGTAGTTTTTTTAAAATTGTATTCAGTATGATTTTATTAACGAAACCTTCGGTAGCGCGAGGCCTCTAAAGGCGCGAGGCCCGGGGCCGGCGCCCCGCTTGGCCACCCTTAAGGCCGGCTCTGCTTGGAAAAGTGGATTCTTTGACTCATTCCATTATCGAATTTTAGGACGATGACGTGGCGGCTGTCAAAAATGGTTCACTCAGTATTCACAGAGTTCGCAGGGGTGGGGATGATCCTCACAAGCGTGAAATTACTACGTTGAAAATGGAACTTCAACAAATTATGAAGGGCAACTACGATTTTTTCATGCAGAAAGAAATTTTTGAACAACCTGAATCTGTCATCAACACAATGAGAGGACGTGTTAATTTTGAAAATGGGGTGAGTATACTGATGTCATGAATACATTTAGACAGAACAATAGATTTTGTTTGCCTAATCCATCCCAAATTCAAAAAAAAATCGTAGTGATGAAGTTTCACTTATTTTGAAGAAATCCAAGAATTACCGTCAAAACTTCTATACATGAAAACTTCGAAAATTGCATTGTTTTCATATTTGAGTTTGATGAAAAAAATATGAAATCAGAGTTTTGGTGATATAGACCTTGATGCAGTTTTTTGTGTCTTCTCTAAAGATTTATTGAAAGATTAACAAATTCGCATTCAAGACCAAAGTTATGGCTCTTAATTCACCACACCGTTCGCACAATGTGTAACAAGTATGAACAAAACATTACAAGATATATTCTTCATAATAGACCATCACCCCATCATTCAAACTCGTGACAAATAATAATGTGTATGTACGCTATATGCGCAGATCACCTATTCATATTACAAAAAAGGCTTATCCTGACCGTTACAAGTGCGAGGAAAAAGAATAAAATTCTTCACGAACAAACGCCTGGTTTTTATACATATTTCCTCGGACAACTCTATCTATCTTTGGTGGATTTTTCTTGATGAATCGCCAATAGTAAATAATGAAACCATTTCCAAATGAGTTTCTACCGTATCTATCTCCAGAACTTTTTACACCTACTCGGGTCAAAAATCATTCTGAAACCGAGATAGAAGCCATCAAGTCAATAAATGACTGTCAAATGAAAAATACTATATTACAGTTGCCTGTAAGATATTCACCTGAAATGGATCACAAAACTGCGACACGGGTTCTATTTTTAAATAGCTCAAGCATACATATTAAATTATTTCTTCAAGCTTTCCTATTTATATCGTAGAAAATAGTCCGGCTGTGTAACCTGTAATTCTAGTTAACCGCATAGGGAAATTCATTCAACAAATGGAATAACCATTCAGCAGATTTAAGAAATTCTGGAAATTAACAATTTCCATGATTGAACAAAAGTTTGAGTTTAAAACCTTTCTCCTGAAAATATTGTCAGTAAAAATTACCGTTACCGCTTTATGATAATGATATATGAGCTAATTTGGATTACGAATCAATTGGGGGGGCGTCCTTCTTTTTTCTTCTATCGAACGAATATAGAACTTTGCAAGAAACTGTCAGTACCCGTCTACACCGCAAGGGGTTCTGGGAGATTTTTGGGGGGCGTCCTTCTTTTGTCTTCTACCGAACGAATATAGAACTTTGCAAGAAACTGTCAGTACCCGTCTACACCGCAAGTGATTCTGGGAGATTTTTATGAGACGTCCTTCTTTTGTCTTCTACCGAACGAATATAGAACTTTGCAAGAAACTGTCAGTACCCGTCTACACCGCAAGTGATTCTGGGAGATTTTTGGGGGGCGTCCTTCTTTTATCTTCTACCGAACGAATATAGAACTTTGCAAGAAACTGTCAGTACCCGTCTACACCGCAAGGGGTTCTGGGAGATTTTTGGGGGGCGTCCTTCTTTTGTCTTCTACCGAACGAATATAGAACTTTGCAAAAAACTGTCAGTACCCGTCTACACCGCAAGGGGTTCTGGGAGATTTTTGGGGGGCGTCCTTCTTTTGTCTTCTACCGAACGAATATAGAACGTTGCAAGAAAGTGCCAGTACCCGTCTACACCGCAAGTGATTCTGGGAGATTTTTATGAGACGTCCTTCTTTTGTCTTCTACCGAACGAATATAGAACTTTGCAAGAAACTGTCAGTACCCAAAGTCAAAGTCAAATTTATTCATTTTAAAAGACCACATAGCTAAAATATCAGATAGACACTTACATATTAAACAACAACAAATGTTACACATTAAAATACTCATCCAAAGTATAGAACAAGCCACCCCTTAGAAGTTTCACTAGTGATTTTTTAAATTTAAAATGATTCTCTTGATCTTTTATGTCCTGAGGAATTTTATTGTATATCTGAATTCCAATGCTAAGAGGAGAGTTCTGGGTTAGTTTCAATCTATTTTGTGGGGTATTAAGAAGATTTTGATTTCGGGTAAAATGATTATGAATGTCTTTTCGACAAAGTAGATTATTTTTCTGTTTATAGACATAACAGGCAACTTCCAATATATAGAGGCACGTGAGAGGTAATATCTGAAGATTGAGTTTTGCATGACAAGGCTCTTATACATTTTTTTTGGACCATGAAAAGTGTTTTTGCGGCCGGAGACTGCCCCCAGAGTATTATCCCATTTGTCAGTCTTGATTGTATTTCTGCATAGTAGAAGTCTTTCAGAGCTTGGATTGTAATAATCTTGGACATGCACCGTATTTGAAAGATTTTGGTATTCACTATCTTGGTAAAATTATGTATGTGACTTTCTCAACCCAATGTATCACTGATTGTGATGCCTAGAAACTTAATACTGTTGTTCTGATTGATGTAAGTGTTATTCAACTTCATAGTAATACTATCAACTTGTTTTTGTTTTGTATGGAAAATAAGGAACTCTGTTTTTGTTGTATTTATATAAAGCATATTTTTGGAAAACCAATAGGCAATCCTAGTCATCAGATGCTCACACGCTGACTGGTTCAGATCATGTGACTCCTTAGATACGAGAATTGATAAGTCATCAGCATATAAAACAGTCTTAAAATCACTCAAATAATAAACTATATCTGCCACATAAAGAGAGAATAATATAGGGGCTACAACACTTCCCTGAGGTACTCCCATTTCCACTGGTACAGTGTTTGAGGTGTACGAGCTGATCATTCCTCCATCAGTATGGGATACTAGTGAATATTGTTTTCTGTTTGTAAGAAAAGATTTGAACCAGTCATGTAATTTGCCCCTGATGCCAAGTGTCCAAAGTTTGTCCAAAAGTCGATCATGCGGTACACAATCGAATGCTTTACTTAAGTCACAGTATGGGATATTTCTTTTGATCAAGTGCATTCATGATATATGTGATAGATTCTGTGGTAGCAGTGTTGATTGATCTTGATTTCCTGAAACCACGTTGTTCACTAGGAATCAGATTGAACTTCTCAATGAAAGGATTGAGCTTGTCCAGCATACTGTACTCAAAAACCTTAGAGAAAACTTGTGTCAAAGATACTGGTCTATAATTATCTAACTCCGTTCTAGCTTTTTTTTTATGTATTGGAATAACTTTTGATATTTTTAATTTATCGGGAAAAATACCTGTTTCAAAAGAGAAATTCACAATATGAGTCATTGGTTCTACAATAAAGTTACTGAATTCTTTTACAATATTACATGGCAGATCATCAGGACCTGATGATGGTTTATTTTTCAGTCTTTTAAATATGCGAGCCATCTCTTCCTCTGTGAGTGGTAGAAATACCATGGACTGTGAGTTGCTCTTGGCTTCGCTCTCAGCGTCGTCAAATGTATTTGATGATGTTGGTATACTACTACTAATTTTTTTGGGTGCCGCTATGAAAAAGTTGTTGAAAATATTGGCAACCTCATTAGGGGATGTTACAAGTTGATTATCATAGATAATTTGCATATTAGGTTGAACTGAATTGTTTTTGTTTTTAAGTGTATTGATGATTGACCAAGATGCTTTATTTTTATTTTCAGAATTTTGAATTAGGTTAGTGAAGTGTGATTTTTTGGTATTTTCTACAAGATGTTTATGTTGAGTGACTTTTTGTTTATATATTGGTTTCAAGTTAGAACAATTTTTTTGAAGAATATACAAATCTATATACCGTCTACACCGCAAGTGATTCTGGGAGATTTTTGGGGGGCGTCCTTCTTTTGTCTTCTACCGAACGAATATAGAACTTTGCAAAAAACTGTCAGTACCCGTCTACACCGCAAGGGGTTCTGTGAGATTTTTGGGGGGCGTCCTTCTTTTGTCTTCTACCGAACGAATATAGAACTTTGCAAAAAACTGTCAGTACCCGTCTACACTGCAAGGGGTTCTGGGAGATTTTTGGGGGGCGTCCTTCTTTTGTCTTCTACCGAACGAATATAGAACTTTGCAAGAAAGTGCCAGTACCCGTCTACACCGCAAGGGGTTCTGTGAGATTTTTGGGGGGCGTCCTTCTTTTGTCTTCTACCGAACGAATATAGAACTTTGCAAAAAACTGTCAGTACCCGTCTACACTGCAAGGGGTTCTGGGAGATTTTTGGGGGGCGTCCTTCTTTTGTCTTCTACCGAACGAATATAGAACTTTGCAAGAAAGTGCCAGTACCCGTCTACACCGCAAGGGGTTCTGGGAGATTTTTGGGGGGCGTCCTTCTTTTGTCTTCTACCGAACGAATATAGAACTTTGCAAGAAACTGTCAGTACCCGTCTACACCGCAAGTGATTCTGGGAGATTTTTGGGGGGCGTCCTTCTTTTGTCTTCTAACGAACGAATATAGAACTTTGCAAAAAACTGTCAGTACTCGTCTACACCGCAAGGGGTTCTGGGAGATTTTTGGGGGGCGTCCTTCTTTTGTCTTCTACCGAACGAATATAGAACTTTGCAAAAAACTGTCAGTACCCGTCTACACCGCAAGGGGTTCTGGGAGATTTTTGGGGGGCGTCCTTCTTTTGTCTTCTACCGAACGAATATAGAACTTTGCAAGAAACTGTCAGTACCCGTCTACACCGCAAGGGGTTCTGGGAGATTTTGGTACATTTCTCGGACCTACAGAGGCATTTATATAACATGGTGCAATGCAATGTGAATGAATTGTATGGTACTCGACTCCATATGGTGTACACTGTCGAATAATCGATGTTTTTATGATATGTAAAGTAGATTGGACGCAAGTATATAGGGGTGGGAACATGACTTGTAGTTGATAGATGTGATGTTTGATATCGATGGGGAATATGCATGATATTTTGTTATGTCATAAATTATTCATTTACATGTTCATGGCGTAGAAAAAATATAAATAGGCTTGAAAATGTGCAAACTATTTCTCAAGGTGAAATTCAAAACATTGAATAAATTTGAGTCGTTCAAACGCGACCATTTAGCGCGCGCGTGCTGTAGATGATGTCAAGTGGCGTTTCCCTTGTATATCTACTCAAAGCGTTTTAGTTTCAATTGCAGATCATATTTAAAGCTACAACAACTTATTACTTGAGTTCTGTATTGTATCGAAGAGCAAAAACACTATAAGACATACACCCGGTAATGTGTTTTTTCGTACTTCAAGAGATGCGAAAGTACAAAAACGATGGTGTACGATAATGAGACGGGATGCGGTATTTCTAAAATCGTGTTTATATTGTTGTGAAGACAATGTAAGGGTGAATTAGTCAAGTAAGTTATGCATTAGCTATTGAGCAGTAGAAACTTCGGTTTTAAATCCACCTCTGACCTAAGTTTACGAACATATCGGAATATAGATTCATAATATACATCTCTGCTGTGGGCATTAACGAACACAAATCTATGTTATGGATTAAAATACATCATGTAACATAATGTTCACCTCGCAGCTGCCACTAATTTGTATCTGCGTACGTAAAAAATTCACTACGAATCTAGATTCACTAGAAATCGCCACAAGGAATCAGAATTGAAATATTTTATACCTCTAACACAGTATGTGAATATCAATTCCTATAAATCGACTGTTGTGTCGTCTGATGTCACATTTCATTCCGGTCAATGGTGACGAGTTTTGTAAGTTTGAATTACCCTCCCTTATAGCCTGTTTCGACGATGCAAGTTTGTCGCTGCAACTCCAGAAAATTGCATGTGTTCATGCAAGTTTTTCCTGTTGCATGAATCTTTTTTGGTGTGATAAGTTGCAGCGACTTAGTTATTTCTATGGTGAATTTGTTGCCGCAAACCACATATATGTGGTGGCATCATTGTGAAGAATATTGATTTTGATCATTTCAATTATTATTCGAGACTTGAGGAATCAAGTTGAGTAATAAAGTGATTCAATAACAATATCAATTATTAGAAATGAATGAAATTATATATAAGTTGTGATAATGTAGACGTTCATCTTGGTAATATTCAGTGCTATTTTTTAATATTGGCAATGCAAACTGACAGCTAGATGACGTATCTCGCGGCGACTTAAAATTGCATCGTCGAAACGGGGTGTAATTCTTTGATTTTTATATGATATTTTATGAGTCGAAATGATAAATTAATGAAAAAAAATTACCTTTTAATTATATTATGACGATATTCGAGATAAATTCAAATTTTATGCATAGTCCCCATTCATGCATCAATTGATGAACTCACTGTATTTGTGATTTTTCACTTCCAGACTGTGATACTGGGCGGCATCAAGGAATACATCCCCGAAATCAAGAGATGCAGGAGACTGATGTTGATCGGTTGCGGGACGAGCTACCACAGCGCCGTCGCCACCAGACAACTCTTGGAAGAACTTACCGAACTGCCGGTGATGGTCGAATTGGCTAGCGACTTCCTGGACCGCACCACCCCCGTTTTTCGAGACGACGTTTGCTTCTTCATATCGCAGTCGGGAGAGACGGCGGACACGCTGATGGCGTTGCGATACTGCAAACAGAGAGGAGCCCTGATCATCGGGATCACGAACACCGTGGGTAGTTCGATCTGTAGGGAGTCTCATTGCGGGGTGCACATCAACGCCGGCCCCGAAATAGGAGTGGCTTCGACCAAAGCCTACACCAGTCAGTTCATTTCTCTCGTCATGTTCGCTCTCGTCATGAGCGAGGACAGGCTTTCTTTGAGGCAGAGGAGACAAGAAGTGAGTATCGAAAGGAGAAAATATAGTCCACAAATTACAGAAACAAGTTTAGGTAGCCATCGGCATACTTAAAACCAAAAACTATTGCACCATATTCGTGTAGCGGTTGTTTACCCCGAGTACGCCAGATTTTCTATACTTGGATCTATCAATAGAAACAAGCAAATAAAAAAAACCTTTACTCTTAACTTACAATACATTTTATACGCGAGTAGCAGTTTTCTTCGTAAAATATGACGTTACGTACCCTAAAACGACTTACATTATATGATGCAGTTCAGAAGAATTCACCATATTCTTTACCGGGAATTTTAAGAAAATAGAGCGTGTGATGTGAATTCTTTTCCACTACATGGCATTGTAAAATCTAATTAATGTATGTAATGTATTCAAGAACTCATAGACAGATATCTGTCTGTTGAAATAATTTGTCGCCCTGTATTTCTTGTGGTTATGACATCAAGACATGGCAATGTATCTGATGACAGTCAATAAAAAAAAACTCTGACAAAAAAGTCATTCGACCTTATTCATTGCAAATAATTGTAAAAGTATTGGACAAAACAGTCTTTTACATTCTGATGATTTTTTAATTGACTGTCATCAGATACATTGCCATGTCTTGATGTCATAACCACAAGAAATACAGGGCGACAAATTATTTCAACATATCTTCCCCACTTCTGGCTACGTTGGACTAAAGAATACCTCCCCAATCTAACTAGAAGAAGTAAATGGGACAGATGATGGAAAACCTATCCAAATTGATGATATTGTGGTCCTCAAAGATGAGAATTTCCCCAAAAAATTATTGGAGACTAGGAAAAATAGAAAAACTCTTTCCCGGCGCTGACGGTAAAATAAGAGTAGTAGAAGTGAAGACGAAAGATGGCATATTCAAACGGCCAGTAGCTAAATTGAGTAGAGCTCTGCTTGACGATTGAAAGAACCAAGAATTTTTGCCAAGTGTCTGTTTTTAATAATTAGTATTTTTTCATTTGTTTACTGTCTTTGTGGGGGAAGATATGTTGAAATAATTTGTCGCCCTGTATTTCTTGTGGTTATGACACCAAGACATGGCAATGTATCTGATGACAGTCAATAAAAAAAAAACTCTGACAAAAAAGTCATTTGACCTTATTCATTGCAAATAATTGTAAAAGTATTGGACAAAACAGTCTTTTACACTGTCGATATACTATTCCGATCAGTCAAACCACTTACGATTCCTCCAACCAAACTAAAGCCTTGACTTTATCTGTCTGTTATGCGTCAACATCGTACGTTAATGGGCAGGATTTCTTTGAAGAACGACGAGATACATGACTGATAAATGTTGTTTTGGGAGACGGAATCATAATGGGTCTTGACTGTCGGACTCATATTTAGAAAGGAGTACTGTATATACCGCAGTAACTCGAACGCTAAAGAAGCGGTTGAAGAATGTGCATTATGAAACCAACTGTTTCTGTCGAACTTAAGAAAAATTGGTGACTCTAACACACGTTTTCTCAGGGATTATTTTCCGAGTGCACCAAGTTTAATGGGTTAGAATGTGTGCACATCCATTTGACTGCAGGTCGAGGGATGTTATACAAGAAAAAGCTTGCTTGATTTGGATATATGTTGAGATTATTTCCATAAAGAATGTAAAAAAAAAACAACAAGATATTATAGACATACTCTTTGAACTGTATCCAAACTATTCTGTGAACATGATGTTTCTAATCTTGGTGGAATGGGATCTTAGAAATCATAACAAACTGCAGAAAAATGCGGAAATCATAGCCAGATAAAAGCAAGGTTCTTATCATCCAGTACTTAAACATTCCCAGGTAGGCTATTTTCGCCGGCGCGCCCTCCGAATGTGTTTCAGCGATTGCAAGGCAAGCAATTCAGAAAGAAAACTGCAATTTTTTGTCATTATCGTGTTCAAGTTTTAAAGATTATTTCAATGCCTGAAATCTCTTTACCTGTAGAAACTCCTATTGTCAACTCTATTTCGAAGTTTCATTAACTTTCTTTCAATATTTCAGTCAAGCTTACACATAGGAATATGCACCTATTTTACCCGTCAGAGAAGGAAAGTTTGTTCGTGTGCATTGTCGAGTGAACGGAAATATCGACATTAAACTGAAGAGGTAGTAACATAATAGTATATTATGCAACGATCGTGTAATGATGGTTATTAATATATGAGCATAAACCGGGATACGAAACGAGCCGAAGGTGAGTTTCGTATGGTTTATGCGAGTGTATTAATAACCATTACCATTGTGGTCTCGGTAGTGTAGTGGTTAGCATATCTGCCTATCAAGCGGAAGGCCGGGGTTCGAATCCTCGCCGGGCCACCGTGCTGGGTAATCGCACGTTAAAAGGTAAGGCCTCGTTGATCCATTGCTCGCACAAGTTTCGACTTTTGAGGGTTGACGTTCGTCAGCTGGTTAACGAAAACGAACGAACGAACAATTACATGAGAGTTACATACGCTATTTTATCTACACTCGATAAATAGTGAAGAACTACAAATATTTTATTTATATTGCACACAATAATACTAATTTAACGAATTTCTTTGAAAAATTCTACAGAATTGTAATTGATAGTATTACTTCGAGAAATAAAACGATGAGATATGAAAAGAAGATCAAAAATCATAGAAAAAAAAGATCACTCGAGACCGGATTCGAACCGATGTCTCCTCCAGCTGGAATAATCATTGTCAGCGCCACAGACGGCTCGGCCACGGAGAGCCCGTAAGATCTGATGAAAATATAAATAATAAATCATGCATTTGTCAAATGAAAAATGTAATCATTCTAACTGTATTTCTATCGGTGAAGGTGTCGAAGGTGATTCACTCATATCGCTGATATCAGACATTTTGTTATGATTATCGAAGTTTGGCTATATTCTTCAAAAGTTCAATACCTATACCGATTTTGACTTGACAAATGTCAAATGCAGAGCATGCACATCATGCTTGATTGAAAAATAATGGGTTTCTATTGGTTGAAAATCTGCATCGTAATGAAAAATCTGTATCGTAATGGATTTCATTATAAAACGGGTTGTGGGCGTATAAGTGTATTATTAGAGTACGGGTGTAGATAATCTCTCTTTTATACATGCATTGGCAAACTATCCTATCTTCAAACAATGTTTCAGTTTGGAAGAAAAGAAATGCTTGACTATCTGTTAACTAAGTCATTCAAACATTCCCACTTGTACATACCAATTGATTACATTTGACACTCATCAATCTCTCTTTACAGATCATTACCGGACTAAAAAATCTTCAACAACAAATTGGTGAAGTATTGAAATTGGACAACAAAGTGAAGCTTCTAGCAGAGGACCTTTACAAAAAGAAGTCACTTTTGATAATGGGCCGAGGTTACAACTTTGCCACTTGTTTGGAAGGCGCCTTGGTAAGATGGTTCTCCTTCGTATTCTTACAACATTAATATAGCCTTTTTCGTTTCCAGAAAGTCAAAGAGTTGACGTACATGCACAGTGAAGGAATCATGGCAGGTGAATTGAAGCATGGACCTCTTGCCCTTGTTGACGAATCCATGCCTGTGCTTATGATAATCATGAGAGATCCGGTATACACCAAATGCATGAATGCATTACAGCAGGTAGGTTCAAATAGCTCTGAGAAGAAAATTATTACAAATGGCGCCACTTGATGACCGCCTAGAATGTAATGGTTTTCTGAATAATAATGAGGTTATGTTTCCACGTTTCATCCTTTCTTTGGGTTTCTGTTTAGGTAAAACATTATCGGGAGTAATTACACAAGTGCTTCAAAATTACCGATAATTTTCCATGAAAGCATGTTGTCTAAAAACTGCATGAGTTTATTTTCATATTTTGTCGAAAGAGACCGATTCCGAAGGAGGAGAGCTCTTTTAGCATAATATGAAAATAACCGAATGCAGTTTTTTTACTGACAACATGCTTGAATGAAAAATTATCAGGTTTATTTTGATGCACGAGTGTGATTCGATAGAATATTATCGGAGTTGAAACAACGACGTTTAAAATTCAGTATTTATGCCAGTCAAGATGACAAATGTACATTTTAACAATCGTTACAATAGATACACGGACCGAGCGGGTATTTTTCGATACCTACCGGGTATTTACCAGCCCGAAAATGTCCCGCCGGGAATTTATCGCTGTAATTGATCGAAAATGTCCCGCATATATATGGGATTTTCAACATACGATGGAAATATTCATTCTAATCATTATATATAATATTGTATAATTTTTGCAGGTTACTGCCCGTGCTGGTAAGCCTATATTGATTTGCCAGGAAGGAGATGCAGAAACGATGGCTTATTGCCAGAAAACACTTGAAGTTCCGAAAACAGTCGACTGTTTGCAAGGAATATTGACGGTCATTCCGATGCAACTTCTATCTTTCCATATTGCTGTCCTCAAAGGATGTAATGTAGATTGTCCTCGTAACTTGGCAAAGAGTGTTACAGTTGAATAATGAATATAAGGTAATATAAATATACTCGATTATTTTTTTCCACTTGTCAAAATGTGACGTTTTTTGGCATTTCAACCAATAGTAGCGGGTTATTCTATGGTTATTCTAGCCAATCATTGGGTATTATACCGATAAAACTGCCTGGTCCTTTCGATTGTTTCGATAAAACGTTGTTTACCTTTGAACTGTCAAAACTATAAGGTTTACCGCGTCGATTCTATTGAACTGGCTCATATTTATATAAATTATTATGAATGAAGTGTTACCTTATTATTATTAGTCATTCACTTTTCACTTTTTCAACATAATAATAACATAACACATTTCAATGAACACTCAAACACGTAAATAGCTCATAACCCCAACTTTATGACAGATATAGCGAACGACCGATTCAAATATTTAAGGTTTCCTTAACTCAAATGAAGATGGCGTACAATTAGTTTTTATTGAATACAATTCATTTTTTGTTGTATGGAAAGAAACCGTTGTATAAAGATTTTGATACAACGACATAACGAATGATTTTATGTTCCTTCTGGCGCGATTTTCATTTCATAAGAAATTTTCAATTATCAACCTTGTACAATGATAGGTGTGACGCCATCTCTTGGTATCGTCGGCAAGCATTATCATTTTCACTGCGTAAGCATCATATCTCTTCTGGATCATAGAGGGCATACATCGTTGTTTGTCATTTCAAATTTGTAAAATTTTCAGCTATTTTCCTCTTCTTCTTATGTGAATGAAATACTGATCAATTAAATCGTTCTTCCTTCTATTTGTTCAAAAAATAATCTCTCCAAATACAACTCGTTCTTCAAATTTAATAAAATAAATTTTCATTTTCGAAACACTCAAACTTTTTTATTTTGAGGCAAAAGCATTCAAACAAACCGAATTAGATAAAAACACTTTTTATCAATCGGTTTGTTTTCATACTTTTGCCAAATAAAAAAGTTTTTGTGGAAAATGAAAATTCATCGATTAAATTTGAAGGACTCGTGGTATTACCTTTGATAAAATGATTCAAATTTTCTGAGAAACTGTTTCGTAATTTTTTAATCAGCTCTTTGTTTTTCAGACTTGTTGCATGTGTTTGCATTACACACCTATTCCATTACGGTGGAGAGAATTCCATGTTCTTTTGACCACATATCTGTTTTTTGAACAGCTCCTTTTTCCTTAAAAAAGGAATGTGTATAGTTGTAAGGCGATTTGTAAAAAAAGATTAAAATTTGTACTTGTTTTTCAAAATTGAGGAAAGAAACTTCAGTAGTAAGCTTCCTGCAATCAGCAGATTATGAAACCATGATAGTTTCAACTTGTATTTTTGAAAAAAAAGAGATTTTATATGATTGTCATACATTCGTTGATATCTTGTCATTTTATTTATTGAACTGTGAAATTTTTATTTTTGTTCCTATTATGTGAAAGTTTTATATTTTTATTCATATACCATTGTTTGGGATTTTTACAGAAATAAAATTGTAAACATTTGGGCTGTGATTTCATTTTATCACTCATTGATTATGCCTTATAGATGCATCAAGGTTGTACTCTGGAATTTAATTCGAGGAAGGAGGCATATTTCTACAATGGACATTTTTTATTTGATCGAAAATATTCATAAGTTTCGAAACGTTCGAATTATTAATCAATATTTGAAAATGTCATTATTGGAAAAGTTATAGTATATGTTATGAAACGATCATGAGCAGGGGTTGTCTCACTACAAACTACCCCAACCACTCCACCATCACGATCAAGTGACATCTGAAGTCACTTGTCACTCAATAAGTTGACACGCTATGTCAGCTATCGAATGTCTCACCCGTCAGCAGTGAAACATGGACAAACAACTTTTATTTATTATTTTCGAATCTGAATTGAAATTCTGATTTCTTCACAAAAATGGAGAAACGACGTGTTTGGAATGGAGAAGAAACTCTTCTGCTAATTGAAAATTTTGACTTGTACCCAGAAATATGGAATGTACATTGCAAATATTTTAAAAATAGAGTAAAACAACAAGTCGCATTTCAAAAATTAGCAGTAGAACTATTCAACACATTCGAACATGGAATTCAGCGCATGCTACATAACTTTAGAACACAACTGAATCAGGAGTAGAGAAAAATTCAAAAGGAAAAAGAGTGGACAGGGGACAAATGAATTGTATAAAAGCACGTGGGAATTTTTTTCACCAAATTCAGCAAAAATCAAAATCTTCCGCAGGCATAGGTGAAAATTTTTTTTACTGCTGAGGATCTTCCGTTCTCAATTCAGAGAGCAGCTTCTCATGCATGCCTAACGTAGATCTTTGCTGAATCCATTTTCAGACCCAAATTTTTCTACGCTTTTCGTCATTTTCCTTCATTTGTTTTTTCAACTGAATATATATTACAACAGCAGCAGCAACTGAGACGACATTTTTATGGAAGTATGTGTACACGTTACTCAAGCAAACGAACTTGCTAGAGTAATTTTCCGCAATAAATTTCAAAACAATTAGAATACAGTGTAGACACGCCGGCAAATACTTGGTGAAAAAACTTTCGCAAGTTACTTGCAAGTGGACACGAGGCTTAAAACTTGTTTGCCATGGCTATCAAGCACAGAGCGTTATCATAAGTATGGTAGAATTGTATAATTAGTGGGGGCACCGCTGTGTGACTGTACGATCGGGTACGCCTGAGATCTGATTGGTCGCCTCCTCGACAGGCAACCTTGAATACACCAGACCATGCCATCTAGCCCCATTGATAGGAAAAGAACAGGGAGAAACTCTCATTATTGGATACATTAGGATTGACATGCCTAAAACAACGATTCGTAATTTAATTCGCAGAACACAAGAAATTAACGTTACGGCATTTACTAAAATTAAGATGTCTAGAAGGATGGTGTACTGAGTTATACCTGGGCACAGAATATCGGAACTATACAGAAGCGAAGGAAAGCCACATTCCGCGAACTCAGCCGCCATTTAATATGCATGATACTTGTCACTGTCAGTACTGTCACTTTAATCAATCCTATTTATATTATTTAAATTTGCGTCTTTACCTAAGCACCAGGCAGTGAAATTTAGTTGTGTTGATCACATATTTTCTCAATAATTTTGAAATGGCATCGAAAGGTGGTACTGTATATATGCTTATCGTGGATGTACTTCCAGATATAACCAAGAAGGAATTATTTTTTTTTCCTTTCCAAAAGACCCAGTGAGGTATGTATCAAGTAAGTATAAATAAAATGGCTTTGGTTATGAACCAAAGATACTCGTGATAGTGACACTGAATGTTACTATGAAAGAGGAATAGTTATTTGCATTATTTCGAAGTATGTGTGGAATACGATTTAGGATTTGGTTTTGTTTGTTATTTTGCGTCTATATTTTCGAAGAATTTCTTGCTTGAGCAATTCATTCTTTCAGATCTGAGAAGTGGGCGCTCAAGCTGTTCCAACATTATTTTCACACACATTGAAACGTGAATAAACTGGACATAATTAAGGAATCTGCAGAAGCAAACAGAAAAATGATTATTCTATCAGGTAGAGTATCAGTTTTGTTTTTTTTTTTAAATCACAAAATTACAATTTCAGTAAATCACAGTTTTATTCTTTCAAAATTTTCAGATATTGCCATTGCTTCTCCACTGAAAGAACCAACTTCCACTGAGTGCTCTTCTGGCATACAGTTACATTCCAAATATTCAATCAGTGTTAGTAACAAAAATATTTCATTTGAAAGTCCAACTAGTACTCAGTACTCAGAAACTGCCGATGGGGGTTCTTTGGATGATCTGGTATTTAATTCCAAAGTCTATTCACCACTGCTGTCTTACTCAATTTCGACACAGACCCCAGCTACTTTGAGCTCTGGATCTCTTCGAAAAGTAAAGTTGAGGAGGAAAATCAAGGCTTTGAGGAAGGCAAGAAAGGTAGCACCTCTAAAGAAACGGAAGTTATGCCTGGATGATTTCAACTACCTCTGTGATAAATTTCTGAACATGCCGTTGGCAGAGATCATCAAAGCTCAGGCAATATTGAAAAATAGAAAACCACGAGGTAGAAGGTATATTCCTGTATGATAATTGTAACAAGGTTTATTAAATAAATCAAAAAGTATTGCATTGAAAATTTTATTTATTTCTTCATGAGATTTTAGGGATATTGTGGAATAAATTATGTCTACATACTACTAAGTTTTTTTTTTTATAAACGTGAGGCCTTGGGTCAACAATAAAGTGGAAATCTGAAAATCCTTAGCATTCGTTATATACTTACTAAATTCAGATGAATATTCTGAATAAATATGAATACTTAAGGTGGATTCATGCAAGACAACTTAACTTTTATTCAGTTCAACTTAGTAACTAAAGAAGTTCGATGTTCGAAATCAAATGGAGGCAATCATGCTTACTGCAATTTTAATGCAAGTTAGATGTTTGATGGCATTTCCAGAATAGAATAATATACGGAGACGCAAGAAACGGAGACGATTGCTAAATAGTGAATTTCATTGCCACGAAGTAGCTTAATGTACGGCGGCCTTTATATTTAGTAACTTATGATTTTTTTTCTGCTAATGCTTCAAAAATTTGTCAGCTGTCAAAATAAGTTGTTCGTATCTTCGCTATTCAAGTTTAGTTGTATGAATGCCCTTTTTCAAGATAACTCTTTAAGATAAGTTAAATCCAAGTTGGCTTGCATAAATCCACCTTGAATTTTAAAGAAACGAAATACTCAATAATAATAATAAAATTTTCCAACAAGAGGGAATGTATAATTTCTTCAAAACTTGTGAATAATGTCTCAAATTTTTAAAAACTTGTAATAAGCTTTTTCTGATCATTTCACAACCATATACAATTCATGAATATTTCAATATGTGGATAAGTTTTCATGTATTGAGTTTATTTATTTTCTTTGTTGTCACTGTATTGTAAACGTAAAACATTTTCCGAATATATTAATATTTTCTATCGGATATATTTGAAGAAGGTGAGGGTAATTTATTTATTACTGATGATTGAATAACTTTTTGAAAATTATGGAATGCCTCTCTTAATAATTCATTGAAACATTCAACCGTTTATTATACCTCAATGAGGAACTGATGTTGTTTTGAATTATTTTTCTGTGTGTAGCATGATTTATTTTTGAATGATGAACATAGTAATTTTTCTCAGTGTATCATGCATGATTTCACTCAACATATAATTTCGAGGTTACTAAAAACTGCCCCCTCAACCCTCAACATCAAAGGTGCCGACTTTACATTCGCTTCTGTGTAGTTCCGATTTCTGTGACCTGGGCATGTTTGGGTTATACTTGGCGACACATGCCTTCTATGATAATAAGCATCATGGCTTTTCGACATCAAATCAGTTCAGATGGCGTTTGCAACGAAAAGTGTTACAAATTTCCTAGGAAATGTATAAACGGCCGGCCTGACGGCTGGCTATACTTTTACTTTTGGACATGAGTATATGAATGACATTAGATTTTGCTCATTTTGTTGACTGCTCGAATCAAAGAATATAGTTTGTCGATCGATCGGTTGACTATGCACTTCCAATTAGCGTCAACTAGCGATGAAATTGAGAAACATACCACGATACTTAAAAATGACACTAATGACAGAAAAGTGTCGCCATAAAATTCTAAACAATATCGCATCGGTCCCAGCACCATCCTTCACATCTTAGATAAAATATAATGTTATGGTTATGAAGTTAGGTGAGGTTAGGCTTTTCAGACGGACTGAACCATATGGGATTCTTTAATCCACTGATATTTCTATACTACTATTTTGAAAAGGTGAAGTTTCCAAGTTGTAAATCAAGTCTGAGGAATACGGGCGAGGTGTGATGCGTTACCGGCGTACAGTGAAGTGAGCTCTCTAGTCCTCACGCCGGTGCAGGTTTGCAGGATGACTCGCACATACACGGACAGGTCTAATCGCCTGCTCATGTAGGAAGAATTGAATTTCGAGGTAAAATTCTATTTATCGGGCGCCACCTGTTTTTTGAAAAATTTCTTTCTTAACTTACGTATTTCGGTCTCCTGAACAAAAAATTCTTATGAAAATTTTGGCGGTCTCAACTAGTTTCGGAGATACGGCCCCCCAAAGACAGGAAAGCGGGGTCGACGCATATGTTTGTTTTTCAGTCAATTACGCTCGATATTCCTCCTTCTTTATATCAGCACAATATACACATTCTGTTCCACCTTCTTCATCACTTTTCAACCGAATTAAAAGAATTTTTAGCTACAAGATTGAAAAATATATCCTGATACGAAATTGAGGTTAACAGCGATGCTTTGCGCTTTCGACTGTTTTGTTAACCTCACTTTCCTATCAGGATATATTTTTCAATCTTGTAGCGGAAAATGCATTTAATTCGGTTGGAAAGTGATGAAGAAGGTGGAACAGAATGTGTATATTGTGCTGATATAAAGAAGGAGGAATTTCGTGCGTAATTGGCTGAAAAACAAACATAAGCGTCGACCCCGCTTTCCTGTCTTTGGGGGGCCGTATCTCCGAAACTAGTTGAGACCGCCAAAATTTTCATAGGAATTTTTTGTTCAGGAGACCGAAATACGTAAGTTAAGAAAGAAATTTTTCAAAAAACAGGTGGCGCCCGATAAATAGAATTTTACCAATTTCGATTCTTCTCCTGTACAGGGTACAGGACGCTACGCCTGCACAGATGACCAGTACAGGTATACCTCTTCGGTTTACCGCTACGTGTATGGGCCGCCTTAGTGGCTGTATAAACGGCAAAGAAAAACGAAAATGCAGGAGGTGTTGTAATAATTGTCTGAAAAAGAGTTTTCGGACAGACATAATGGCTTCGTTCAGCGGTGCACAACCGTTGAGAATAATCACTAAACGTGTTGAGCCGCTGCTCAACGGTTTCGAGTGATCAATGGTGCAGCGGTCCGTTCAGCCAAACAAGTTGGCACATCACTCAACGGTTGAGCACCGCTGAACGAAGCCAATGACTTTAGCGCACCTAAACGATATATAGAGCGTGTTTAGAATTTAAGTTTTACCCTGTAAGCTAGTTTTGTGAATGCCTTTGTATATGTTCAAAAAATGACATGTAGAAAAAAAAAAGTTGAAAGCAGTTGTTGTTGAATAAAAAGAAGAAAAAAGCAAGAATTTGTATAATTCTAAAAGAGAGTAAAAAAGCCAAAAAAGAGATAATTCGCTGATCCTTCTGCCGGATTAACAAGATTGAACCTCTTTTAGGTAAGTTGACGCACTTCTATACATTGTGCTGATCCTTCTGCCGGATTAACAAGTTTGAACCTCTTTTAGGTAAGTTGACGCACTTCTATACATTGTGCTGGTCCTTCGCCGTTAAAAGAAAGCCACGATATGGAAAAGCAAGTCAATGACGGAGTTGTTACAAGAAGTAAACAAAGACTGATAACCCAAGGTGAGCAAACTTCAGGTGACGGAGTCAATGTTGACAAGCCATTACAAAAAGGAAGTCAATGCTCAAAAACCAAGAAATCAATGTCTTCGTTCTCAAGAACAAGTTCGACAAGACGTAAAATGTTGGAAGCTCAAGTGAAGGCGGATGAAGAGATAGCAAGACTCTTAGCTCAGGAACAAGAAGTGAAACTGAAAACTTTGGAGCACGAAAAGCAGAGAATTCTGAATAAACTGGCTCTGGATGAGGCAAGATTAGAAGACGAGTCCGATGGTAGCACAAATTTGAAAACTGAGGAAGGTCAAATAGAGGTATTACCTGTAGAACAAATGTCTCAGAAAGGTAAGGTTGAGAATTGGTTATCGAATCATTCAGATTTTCAATGCACACACAGCGACGGTCGTGCTAAGAAAGTAGAAATTTGTAATAATGACAATCATTGTAGTATTAGACATTTGCTGTCAAGACAAAATATTGACAAGGATCTCCCAATATTTTTCGGTGATATAAAAGAATGGCCCCATTTCTACACGCAGTTTTCATCAACTACGCAATTGTTGGGTTTGTGCGATGAAGAAAACATATGCCGTTTGAGAAAGTGTTTGAAAGGAAATGCCAGAAGAGCAGTTGAAGGTCTATTGATCTCGAATTCATCGGTGAGTGAAATCATCCGTATTTTAAAAAGTAGATTTGGTAGATCAGATCTTATAATACGAACCTTAATTACTGATGCCAACAATTTGCCTTTAGTAAAACAAAATGATTTTTCGAGTCTGACACATTTTGCTGATGTAGTTTCTAATTTGGTAACTACAATAGAAACTATGAACATGAATAGCTATTTGAGTTGTCCTCAACTGTTGACCGAACTTTTACAAAAATTGCCATATAGTTTACAATTATCTTGGGGTGAAAAAGTTGCTAGGAATGAAGGGGACTTCTCACTGAAATATTTTAAAAATTGGATATGGGAAAAATCAGAAGGGGCAAATTACGCTCAAATGCTCACATCAAAAGGGTCAAATAATTTGGGATTTCAACAAAAGGACAAACACAAGACGTCCCTAGTGACAACACAAGGTAGAAATAAAAATATAAACAGAATATGTATTTTTTGCAAGGGAATCCACGAGATTCACGACTGCGAGAAATTCAAGAAACTGAACCCAAACGAAAAATGGTCATTCGTCAAGAAAAATGGAGTCTGTTTCGCCCGCATGAAGAATTCGCATAGAATCGTATCCTGTACAAGGAAGAGAAGGTGCGACGTTGATGGCTGTCCGAAGTTCCATCACCCTTTATTGCACAATGAGGACTTCAGGAAGGAAACCGTAGAGGAGACGAAGGAATCTTCAGAAAATTCAGCTTCAGGTACAGAGCAATTGGTAGCACATACACGGAAGACATTTGGTAAGCAAGTTTTATTACGTATTGCTCCATTGATTTTGAAATCGGGTGATAAAGAAATGAAAGTATATGCATTATTCGATGAAGCTTCCACAGTTACGTTATTAGACGAAAATATTGCTTCTCAGTTGAATTTGGAAGGCAAAAATACGAATCTTTCTTTGAAATGGGCAGATAAAAATTCTGTCAAGAACACCGTGTCAAAATTAGTGTCTTTCAATGTGAGTGGGCAGGATGGAGCTACTTATTTTCTGAAAAATGTATATACTCTCAAGGATATGGATTTACCAGTACAAAGTGTCAATGCTCGAAACCTCAAAACAAGGTGGAAACATTTACAAGGTATTGATTTTGAAAGTATGTGTGATGCTCAACCTAAATTGTTAATTGGTCAGGATAACTGGGATCTCATAACCACTCGTGAAATAATAGAGGGGCCCAGAAATGCTCCTGCATTATCAAAAACGAAATTGGGTTGGATACTTCATGGGAATTTGCAACAATTTGTGGGAAGGGTAGATGAAAATATTGTTTTGCATATAAGACAGACAGGGTGTGAAGAAATTGATGACCTTCACAACCAAGTTAAACAATTTTTCACTACAGAATCTTTTGGTGTCAAAATTCCGGACAAGAAAATCTTGTCTAAAGAAAATGAAAGAGCTGAAAAAATGATGGAGGAAATAACACACAGGGTAGGAGAAAGGTGGGAAACAGGACTATTATGGAAAGAAAATATTTCTAAAATTCCAGATAGTAAGACAGTGGCACTTCAGAGATATGGATTCATAGAAAGAAGAATGAATCGTGATAAGGAATTTGAAGAAGCCTATCGGAAGAAAATTGAAGAGTATGTTTCCAAGGGGTACGCCAAGAAATTGTCCGAAGAGGAGGCAGAAGAAAACCCATGGAACTCTTGGTATCTTCCACATTTCGGGGTTATCAACGAAAACAAGCCAGGCAAATTGAGAATGGTTTTCGATGCAGCAGCCAAGAGTCAAGGAATAAGTTTGAACGACTTGCTCATTACTGGTCCCGATCTTTATAACTCACTCATAGGTATTTTATGGAAATTTCGACAATACAAAGTTGCCTTTTCATCAGATATCCAGGAAATGTTTCATCAGGTGAAGATAAGGAAAGAAGATCAAGCCGCGCAAAGATTTTTTTGGAAAGAAAATGGACAAAACAAACTTTCAGTTTACTCTATGCAGGTAATGATATTTGGAGCAGTTTCATCTCCTTACTCTGCACAGTACGTCAAAAACAGAAATGCAATGGATTTTCAAGTGGACTATCCCAAAGCAGTAGACGCCATTCTACATAAACATTACATGGACGACTATCTGGATAGTGTAGAGACTGAAGAAGAAGCGATCCAACTAGCGAATGATGTCATCATGATTCACAAAGCAGGAGGTTTTGAATTACGAAGTTGGGTGAGTAATTCATTAAATTTACTCGACAAAATTCCTAGTGAAATGAAAAATGCTGATAAAATAGTGGATAGCAAGAATATGCTCACTCCGCAAAGAATTTTAGGCCTGAAATGGAATCCGGATGAAGATATTCTTACTTTTCCAATGAACTTTCATAAGGTAAACAAAGATATTTTAACAGGTGTGAAGACCCCAACTAAAAGAGAAATCCTGAAAGTAATAATGTCGTTGTTCGATCCTTTGGGATTACTGGGACATTTTGTCATTAAGGGAAAAATTATTTTGCAGAAACTCTGGAAGACAAGTATACATTGGGATGATGAAATCACAGGAGACCTAGAGAATATATGGAAGTCTTGGATAGGACGACTGCAAGAGGTAGAAAAACTAAAGATACCAAGAGTGTACAGTTTTGGCCATCGGAGAGATTCGAGGATTCAACTTCACATATTTTGTGACGCAAGTGAACAAGCTTTTTCTGCGGTAAGCTATTTTCGATTCGAGAATCAAAATCATATTGAAGTCAGTTTGATTATGTCAAGAACACAGGTTGCGCCAATAAAGGAAATGAGCATACCAAGACTGGAATTGCAAGCTGCAGTGATGGCTAGTAGACTTGCAGAAAAAGTCAAGGAAGAACACACACTGAACATAGACAAAACATTTTTTTGGACAGACTCTAGAATTGTATTATGTTGGATTAGGTCTGAAGAAAGGAACTTCAAAGTGTTTGTAGCACACAGAGTTGGCGAAATTCATGAAAAAAGTAATGTGGAGCAATGGAACTGGGTGCCAACTAAATTAAATGTCGCAGATGATGCAACAAGGTATGAAAAAGTGACTGATTTGAATCCAAATGGAAGGTGGTACAAAGGTCCAGAGTTCTTATATCGCAAATCAGACAACTGGCCAAGAGAAGAAAAGAAGATTGAAAAAATTGATGATGATCTTTTGGAACTCAATAAAGCTCAGACTGTATTAGTTCACCATATTGAAAAATATGATTATCTACCTGACATAAGGAGATTTTCGAAATGGACAAAATTGGTGAGATCAACTGCATATGTTTTGAAATTCATAAACCTCTGCAGAAAGAAGATTTCGGAAACAAAAGAACTCGTGAAGGAAAATTTGAAAGAAGCAGAATTTCTCTGGATAAGAAAAGCTCAAACGGACACATTTGGAGAAGAAATCAATTTACTTTTAAAAGGAAAAGGTATTCCGAAAGACAGTCGTTTGTTGCAATTGTCTCCAGGCATAGATGAGGACAACATTTTACGTTTATATGGTAGGACCGATAAAAGTTCCATAATACAAGAAGAAACGAAAAGGCCAATTATTTTGGAAGGGAAACACCCTTACACAAGACTTTTGATTTATCATTATCACTGTATTTTTCAGCATAGTGGGACAGAGTTTGTGTTAAATCAGATGAGGGAAAAATTTTGGGTGATTCAGGGACGTAAAGCAATCCACACTGTATCTCAAATGTGCATGCTGTGTAAACTGAGAAGAGCGAAACCAATAATACCTGAGATGGGCCAACTACCAGAATTTCGTTTGAGAAGACCACCACGTCCATTTTCATATGTCGGTTTGGATTATTTTGGACCATACGAAGTAACCATTGGTCGAAGAAGAGAGAAAAGGTATGGGGTTTTATTCACTTGTTTATCAATAAGGGCCATACACATAGAATTAACAGAATCTTTGACTACAGATTCAGCTATTCTGGCCATAAGGAGATTTTGTGCAAGAAGAGGACAACCCTGTATGATGATTAGCGACAATGGCACTAATCTCAGAGGAGCTTCGAGAGAACTGAAAAGTGCTTTGGAAAATATTGACGAAAATTTGATACGAGAAAAATTGGTAAACTTTGAGACAGAATGGAAATTCATACCTCCTGGAAGTCCTCATATGGGTGGAGCGTGGGAGAGGATGATTAGATCGGTCAAGAAATCGTTAAATTTGACACTAAAAGAAAGAGCGCCCAGACCCGAAGTGTTGTACACCCTGTTATGTGAGGCTGAACAAATTGTCAATAGCCGACCTCTTACCTACATATCATCAGACAGTCGAGACGTAGAAAGTTTAACTCCGAATCATTTTCTAATCGGTCCACAGAGTAACCTGAAAGGCATGGGACTTCCTGAAATGAGAAACCTAGACTTAAGAAAACAATGGAAGATAGCAGAAGATCTGAGTGAAAAATTTTGGAATAGGTGGCTGAGAGAGTATATACCAACCTTAACCAAGCGAACCAAATGGTTTGAGAGGAATAAATCACTTCTACAGGTAAATGACATTGTTATTATATTCGATAACAAACTGCCTCGAAACAATTGGCCACTTGGTAAAATTGTTGCTACCTATCCAGGAAACGATGGTCAAGTCAGAGTCGTAGATGTGAAGACACAGTTTGGGACCTACAAACGACCCACTTCAAAAATTTGCAAATTGGATCTTCTGGAGTCGAATGAAGACATTTAGTTGAGTTGAATGAAGACATCTAGAAGAAGTAGAATAGAAATCTTTAGAAGTCTTCATCGGGGGGAGAATGTTTAGAATTTAAGTTTTACCCTGTAAGCTAGTTTTGTGAATGCCTTTGTATATGTTCAAAAAATGACATGTAGAAAAAAAAAAGTTGAAAGCAGTTGTTGTTGAATAAAAAGAAGAAAAAAGCAAGAATTTGTATAATTCTAAAAGAGAGTAAAAAAGCCAAAAAAGAGATAATTCGCTGATCCTTCTGCCGGATTAACAAGTTTGAACCTCTTTTAGGTAAGTTGACGCACTTCTATACAGAGCGGATCATCTTTTGAACAATTCGTTCAGGCCAGTTTCAAACTACCTACACAGTGGGTTTTAGCTGGCACCTGTCAGAAAAAACTACTCCTCTGGCAAATACCAGGATGGGAATTGCATTATATCCGTCGTGCTAGCTCTGTTATTTCAGCATTATACTGTGCTTTAGCTTCTAATCAAGCCTTAGCTGGCGCACAGAATATTGTGGCTTCAGATTGAAGAATCAAATAATTCGAAAATACAGTTTGAATCCTATGAAGATGGTTTGGGAACTATGACGCTACTGGGAGGATGTCGAAAAACACTGGTGTTGCAATTGAAGCGATATTGTTAAGAATTTTATGGTGACATTTTTACATCATTTACACGTATCATATAGCTGTTCCTCAATCCCATCGCTAGTTGACGCCAATTGTTAGCCATTACATAATATATTTTTTTCCCACTTCGAGCTGAATTTCAGTGCTCTCTTATTGTTCATTGTAGTTCTGGGTTGTTTGGTTCTGTATGATGACGATTTGCATTTCGATTCCAGGCAAAGTTTTATTATCATATATCTTCATGTTCAAAGAATATTTTTACATAAACTTATACTCCGATGTGTAGAATACGAATGAGATAGTTGAACGCAGCTCTTTACCTTTTGAATATGAGAGGACAGGCATATATTTCATCTTTCTAACATTATATAAACAAATGAAGTACAACGTTACTCATCACACCTTATTTACTGAAAACTCCGTTTTGAAATTCTTTGACGTTTATAGTTAGGAATTGAAAGTGCATATATAGCCAACCAATCGATCGACAAACTATATTTTTTGATATGAGCAGTATACAAAATGAGCAAAATTCAATGCCATATATTCATGGAAAACGAAATCAAATGGAAGCAACACAAGCATTCTAAAAATATAATATGGGCTGCCGATCGGTCAGCATACAAAATTAAAATGATAGCCAGGCCAGCCGACAAGTCGGCTGTACATACATTTCTTACGAAATTTGTTCTTTTCATTGCAAGCGCCATCTGAACTAATTTGATGGAATTGACCGTGATGCCTTTTATCATAGGAGGCACGTGTCTACCCTAAAATATTACAAGTCCCATGGACATTAACATTAAACATTATTACAATAATGCAATGATTTTTAAGGACCTTGCACAACTGGTTTCAATGCATGTTAGCTACAGGAAACTGGAACGAACTGTCGAACAATTTTGTCGGAAAAATCTTTCCTGAGCGATGAGCCTATGGTTGATACGAAATCTCATTTATCTTGTGGCATCTTTCATTCCAAGTAGTAGCGATTGCCTTATTTACAGAATGTCCATCAAAATAATATGACGACATCAAGTCCAGGTTCAAAGTCTGTGGTCATGATTCCGTCATTCACATAATCAAATAATCACGGGTTTTCTTCGTTTCAAGGTTATGCGAATTTTGCCATATCCAATGCCAGTGTTGCCAGTTTGTACTGGTGGATCTGTATATTTGGTAAGGTTTTTCCGATATTAAAACATCGTGTGTGGTTTTCGTCTACTCCTACTCAATTTGCTGACCCGTTAAGTGGTAGTGGTAATCTTTAAAGAAAACATTCATTAGATGTAGGTATGTGATATATCGTATATGGATAGCACAAGGAACATATGGAAGAAATATACTAATCAATATATTTCTTTGGTAGGAATCTTACACGTTTAAACGTAAGAACACGTGAACACGTTAATCCTTGGGGCGCACAAGTTTCCACTTTTGAGGGTTGACGTCAGGCGCGTATACAAGGGGGGGGGTGATTACCCCCCCATCATGATCATTCAGTCACATAACATATTACAATATATATATTATAAAATAGGGATAGGGAGATATCAAAAAATATAATGAATGAATGAAATCGATGAACCTAAATTTAAACTTATTATTTAATTTTTCTGTTGCATTATATTGTGTTCAGTAAGTATCTACTTCTTATTCTACTCAGATCGATATATGTAGTATGATAAATACATGAACGAATATCCTTATAACGGTTTATTTTTACTTACGTTGAAAAGGCGAATGTTTAGTCTAAGTCTGAAGTTTATTTTCAACGAAAATTATTGTTTTCTCTACTTTCCAATTTTATTTATGAAAAAAATGAAGAATAAACAAAATGTTTTTATTCCACAGTTTCCTGATAATTTAAGTCATTGTGAAAGGTAAGTTTGTAAAAAGTCCGATACCTATGCATTTATTGTGTTTTGATGAAATGGTGAAAACGTATAATTTTCTCAGTGATTACCCCCCCACCCTATAAACTTGAACTGTATACGCGCCTGGTTGACGTTCGTAGGGGGCGTGAGCTGGTTAACAAAAAACTATTCGGGACTCAAGGTTTTCTCTTGTTGGAATTGGACTGCTTTGTGCCTTTCGTTTGTGCATTATGGGGATCCTGGGCAACAGGTTCTTGCCTATAGAGGATCGCTGTCATGCTGATGATGCCAAAAGAAGAATGATCCGGCCTCTGCCTGGCCGTATCGCGATATAGTAAGCCATTCGGTTCCATCAAACACAAATACATCGCCAAGATATCTCGACGATGTCACGATGTGACTTGCGATGTCACATTTCAAGTCGTAAGGATATCGCAGTTACATCGCAGCGATGGAATTTTGTCAGACTCTCAAGGTACAGTTTTTTCGATGTCTCTGCGATATTGTTCTAAAATTGTTCGTTTTCGTTAACCAGCTGACAAACGTCAACCCTCAGAAGTCGAAACTTGTGCGAGCAATGGATCAACGAAGCCTTACCTTTTAACGTGCGATTACCCAGCACGGAAGCCCGGCGACGATTCGAACCCCGGCCTTCCGCTTGATAGGCAGATATGCTAACCACTACAATACCGAGACCACATATGTAGGTATTTCGCGATGAAACGATAATATATGATCTTTGCATTATTGCAGTGGCATGAAACATACGGAAAACTGTCCATTCTCTTGAAATAATTAAAAATTAAAATATATTCAACTTCACTATGTTATCATATCACCTCAGAATCAATAACTATTTTTGACTGTCCTAGAACAGTATTTATTGCGAACCCGAATACGGCTAGTGTATAATTTTGGTAGATGAGTGAAATAAACGGAAGATGTGGCAACACAGGACTGTCACTTTCTGCAGCTCTTTTTCCAGAATTCGTCATTATTGCAGCGTTGTCACTGTTCAGAAAATTACTCACCTTACTAGATCTTTTTAATGAATATATGGTGTACTGAGCATGTGATATGTATTTCTGAGGACAATGATATAATTTGATTTCTCAAGAAGTGTTGTTTGTTGTTTGGGTAGATGAAAAAAAGAAAAGAAAATCTATTCTAGTTTTGATGGCTCTTTATAATTATCAAAAAGCAATCCGGATTAGTGAATTGGGCTATTAGCAATTCCTATAAGGCCTGCGCCACGCTTTGAAAAATCTTGTTCAGATTAATGTATGAATATAATCCATGCATGCAAAATTAATGACTTAAGAAATTTAGATTGGTACCTGATTTAATGATACGCTTGAACATCATTATCAACTATTCCAACGTAATATCATTCTTCGAGGAAAATATGGAAAATTGAACATTCAAACTATAACTGTGTAAATGGATTTTTGTTCTGCTCTGATCATTTCGTAATCTGCTGAATAGGTACTGTCAACTTGGCAACACTGGTTCAAGTAGTCATTTCATTAATTTCATTTTAGGGTATGTATTTTATGCTCCTGTAGAAATTGTGTTGGAGTTTGATTATTTCTTTGGTTTCTTTTGTCTATATTACGAAACATGTCTCTTAGTAAGTGAATATTTTTTATTTATTTTTGTTTTTCTTCATTTCTTAATGTGATGTAATAATCATATCGTTAAGCAAATTTTGTAATTTTCCATGGTGTTTTGGTGTGGTGGAGGTATTTTGCAGTCTGCAAAGTGGCTCTTGATACTGTGTCCAAATTTTCTATATTCAAAAATTGACGAATTTTTTTTTCAGCAACGATGAACGAACCTAGAATTTTCTATGAGGGAGAAACTCAGTCAGAAAGATTAAACCGAAAGGTCAAAGAAACACCTTTCTTCCCTATTGGTAAGTTTCAATTTACCTAATTCAACTGTAGAGTTATTTTCAAATATGGATTTTGTCTCCATTCTAAAGTGGAGAGGGGGTGAATAGACATATGTTTCCATATTTTTCATGAAAGGAAATGGAACATCAAGGAGTACATACAATTTACCTTGATTTTTGATTTGCTCTTCATGTGATGTGGTCATCTAGAATACAATATTTCCACATTTCTATCCTCTGATTTCATGTCCAATGATTAATACAATTCGATAATTTCATAAGTTAACTTTTTTTTTCAGCCATCGCTATTTGCTTAGGTGTAGTTGGTTATGGAGCATATGCTTTCAAAAATAAAGGAAAGATGAGTACGAGTGTATACCTAATGCATTTGAGGGTTGGTGCACAAGGAGCTGCAGTTGGTTCCCTAACTCTAGGTCTAATCTATACTATGGTCAACGAACATATACTGAAAAAAGATTAGTTGAACAAGTTATAGCAAATGACAACTAGGGCAGTATTCCTCAATATGTCCAAATTCATAGATTGATTCAGACAGTTCATTGTTGCTTTAAAAGCAGATGTTTTAATTATACTTGTTTTAGTGCTTAATTATTATTTATTGAAACTTGTAGATATTATTTATTTTATCTGACAAATCATGAGTTTTTGAAATAATTTAATTGAAATATAGATATTTTGTTTAAAATATCGTTTTTCTGTCATAAATACAAGTATGGGAAATATATACTTGGCTCTCTTGAATCATTTACCCAGTGATAGGGATTTCATCGAATCGACTAGATAGTTTTTAGACTTTCAAAAACATAGTATATGTGATGAGCCAAATTTGCTAATGGTTTCGGGAGGATGTATTAATTTATCATCAAAGCCAGCATGGAAACCAATTAAATTGAAAAACCTGATGAAAAATCTAATGAATATTTTGAAATTCTCTATATCCATACCAGATAAAAAATCTAGTGTGCAAACTTATCTATTTCGTGTCAATATTATGAATAACAATTGAGATATTTTGGGCTATCTTTTTTATTTATCTATCGATCCTACCAATTCTTACAAGTTTTCAGTGCACTTAAGACTTCTTTAGTATTTCTGAAAATGTATTATGACTGTTTGGAGAGTGTCTTTAAATCATTTGCCAGCGCTGCATCAGCATTATGTACACCAGGGTTCGCAAGAACCATAGGCATAAATGCAAATATTGTCTTTACAATTAATTTGCTTAAAAAAATATAACGATTATGATGTCAATTGTCCTTGAAGCCAATACAGTCCATAACGAAGTATTTCAGATAAAAGTTTTGGAAGTTAGCTTCTTGATCCACCATAGGCTCATGCCCCTGCAATGTATTTTTTGCTTTAAAACTGGTATAGTATTTGTACTTCATATCAGAAGATTTTAAAGCTTGAATATAGTTGATTTATATCTTATTATTTTTAGTACAATTATGTAACCACTAGTGTATATACCCATAAACCCAATTTTTCATAAGGTACACATTGTAATCCTCACATGAAATAGTATAGAGTGAATCGTCAATTTTAGGAATTTGAAAAACTTATCTTCGAATCTTTTTGAACAAATAATATTATTCTGAACTAAAAAACTACATATTCAAAACTCTGGTTTAACTAACGACTCTCTTATTGAGTAACCGGAATTATAATTATATTATATTATAAAGTTTCCCCCATTTCCAAAAGTGGTAAGAAAAATGATTACCGGCCAATTTCAGTACTTTCAGTTTTTGCTAAAATTTTAGAAAAATTGATGCATATTAGACTTCTTAATTTTCTGGAAAGCAATAATATCTTAGATGATGGTCAGTATGGTTTTCGCAGATCTAGAGATACAGAGACAGCAGTATTGGATGTCATTTCTAAAATTCAAGTGGAAATTGATGAAAATAAAAAATTTTGTCTCTGGATTTGTGCAAGGCCTTCGATACCTTTGACCACAGCATACTGATGAAAAAATTATTCAATATAGGAATCAGAGGTAATCTCTTCGAATGGTTTAAATATCATTTATGTGATAGAATACAGTATGTTTATATAGACGATCAAAAAAGTTACTTTCAAAATATTTTCTGTGGTGTACCTCAAGGATCAATTCTCGGTCCGCTTTTATTCCTCATTTATATAAACTCACTACCAAATTTGATGTTGAATGGAATAGTCAAATTTTTTGCTGATGACACCACCATAATATATTTTTCGGACAATCATGAAAAAATCAAAATTGATATGAAATCTGATTTGGATAGAATTCTCATTTGGCAACATCAACAACAACAAAGCTGAATTTCAATAAGTCCTCATATATGAACATAGCTAAGAGGGTAGTCAACACTCGGTCTATCCAAAAATTCTCAATGAGAATTCTATCAAATATACAGAAACAACTAGATTCTTAGGTTTATATATTGACGAATCTCATTTGTCTGGGGTACTGCAAATAAATCTATAATGAAACCTCTAGAAACTTTACAAAACAATGTAGTGTATATTTACAAATTAGGTATCTTATTCAGAATCGACATCAAATTTATACAAGCAAAACAAACTATTGGACATGAATTCTCTTCATAAACTCAAAATCAGCTGTTTTATCCATTCTATCAGAAATAATTCTTAAAAATCTTATTCTCAACGCAATTTGTGATATTCACAATCACTCCACAAGACAGAAAAATTTGTTGGCAACGAATAAAATTCAATCAGATGTTGGCAAAAAATCAATATATGGGTGGTGTCATGACATATAATTCAATTCCAAATAAAATAAAAGAATATCGATCGACAATAAAATTCAAACATAGTTTGAAAGAGTTTTCATTCAGCTAATAGCTATTTAAAAAAAATTCTTACACTTTTTTTTCTTTTTAATTTTTCTTTATTCATTCTTTTTTCTTCTTCGCTCAATTGACCTTCGCGTAGAACAATTTCATTTTTGACTGTATGTTAATTTATACATATGTATGTTTTTTTTTCAGAACTTATCATGATTTTGTGCTTATAGTTATTCCCTAATTATAAACATGTAATGTTTCTTGGGATAATAAATAACTTACTGATAATAAAAAAAACTGTTGAAAATGGAGACAGGTAGTATATAGGTTTGTTATTCTTCATTCTTTTGAGCATAACTCAATCAGTATATACATGATATATTTTCTGAAAGATCTTTTCGAGAGGAATCCGAATATGGAAAAAGATATTTGTCCTATTTGAAAAAAAAAAGATTTGTTACAACTTTTAATCGGTACCCTGTTATAGGTTAATAATATATATCTATTACTTTCCCAAAAAACATTTGATGATTTCCTCCACATGAAATTTT
Source organism: Zygogramma bicolorata (assembly GCA_032362365.1). Classification (NCBI taxonomy): domain Eukaryota; kingdom Metazoa; phylum Arthropoda; class Insecta; order Coleoptera; family Chrysomelidae; genus Zygogramma; species Zygogramma bicolorata. The sequence continues at coordinate 5,517,098 of JAVJAQ010001667.1, read as the reverse complement.
CAATGGAAGTTCGATGTGACACACATGTATTTATTGATACATATGTTCAGAAAGCAAATTTGCTATTAGTTCAGTTAGTGACAAATAAAAAACATTCTATTTTTCAAAATTTATTCTCCATAAAAGTGGTTTTACTTCAACACTTGATTGTAAAGGAAAAACATACATTTTAAATTGATAGAAGCAAAATCTCATGATTCTGTATATACACTTTAAATAGGTTAACATCATTTCAACTTATATATCACAAAGGCAAATCAAAATATAAACAAATATATAAAAAATGGCACAGTACATTCAATACACTGTAATGCTTTGCATAGTGTGCCAAAGTATCTATATAACACTTTTATAATATACAAAATATAATAACAAAACAAAATATATGAGCAAATGTGTATCTCACATATTGTAAAACACTAGATTATAGGTACATACTGCACAAGAACATTGAAACTATATAGACTTGTACCATTGCACACAGTATAACAGAATAAAGAAATCAAATGAAATTACACTTTTGGGAGGTACTACTTACATAAGGAATTACATAAATATGATATTCTTATCACATATGCAAACAAACAAATATTTTTTGTAATCCTAATCTTTAATTTACGAAAGCGTAGAAGTGCCAATTTTGACTTTTAAATCGAAATTTCGACATTAAAGTCGAAAGATGTTTCACTTCGACTTTCGACTTTTTTCTCGAAATTTCGACTTTAAAGTCGAAGTGAATCATATTCCGACTTTAAAGTCGAAAGTTCTAGAGAAAAGTGGAAAGTCGAAGTGAATCATGTTTCGACTTTAGTGTCGAAATTTCGACTTTAAAGTAGAAATTTCGTGAAAAAAGACGAAATTTCGACTTTAAAGTCGAAGTGGATTTTCATTTTCTCTAGTGGCACTTCTACGCTTTCGTATTAATTGATTTTTTCTTGCAAAAAATACTTAGCTAAAGGGTAAGTGGGGTTTTGATTGAAATTTCGAACTTATATCTAAATGACTTTTCAGTTTCAAAAAATTAAAATTAATATATGTAATATATTTTTTTCTTTCTTGAACAATATAACCAAAAGTAAAATCTTGTAAAACAATTTGTGAAAATATTGAGGGCAATAGAGATATTATGAAGCACAAACTGATGATGTCTATCTACCCTGGATAATTTTTCCTTCAAAAACACTCATATTTATCTGTATATAGTAATGATAAATAATTGATATAAAATAGAAAATGTACTTTTAAAAATTGTGAAAATTAAAACTGTTTAATTCGGTTAAATTATTATTCTTTACATTCATTTTTTATCTAGCCCCTCCTGAAGAGGGTTAAGTTTTTATCAATTGAATCAGTTATTACCACTGTCAGTTCTGAACTTTATTTATAACTGAAAGTGCATGGATCTATATCCGGTTCAATTATTTTGGAAATACAACGTTCTCAAAACGACCCAATCAATTTAGCATCGCTTTTCAAAGAATCCTTGGTTCTTGATTTATGTTAGCATTCAGAAATGAAAAGTAAAAAATGGAATCAATATTTAGGCCCCAATATGTCATTCCACAAATTGAGTGAATAACCACTTCCATCATAATATACTACAAATTCACTAAAAGGAAGAACTATTCTAAACATATAGTGAATGATGTTTTAAATTCGATTATGTCCCAGCAAATACCTTGAAGGAGCTTCAACTTGTATTTTTTCATAAATTCTATTCGTTAAGGGTATCGTTGGCTTCACTTTTGACACACAAATTTTGACGTATAATCTTGATTATCCTCATTTCGTTAGGTTGATCGATTGAAAGTTTAAAATTTATGAAAAAGTACCAGAGCACAAGAAATGACCAAAAAATGTGAAATAAGATACATTATGATTACACCTTATTCATTATTAAGAGAGCTAAAAACATTTCAATAGTATTTATATTATGAACAGTCAAATGGAAGTAATATTTCCAAAAATGTTTACAACCGAGTGTCTCAAAAATAATAGGACCCATCAGATTGGTACATATTTCAAACCAAGCTTGGCCTTATTATTTGTAAGATGCTCTGTTCCGTTACGAGTATATAATATACTTTACTTATCATATTAGCTAAAGATAACTACTTTCTATCACACACTGAAAAACAAATCCATATACGATCATGAAAATATTTCTGAAATGATTATTCATAAGAAAAGTATATCACATACCGGAGTAATTTAAATGCTAGTAGAAAATCTTACTTAAAAGCAGAGTATGGGATTCATTATAGTAGATTTGTAAACTATTACAAGATTAACGTTATTTTCAAATATCGCCTGAAGGCGTAGTAAGTGATTCGCCTACTGTATTCACCCCCATCTAAATCAAGTATGCTCTATAAGAGCAAATAAGTTCAGCATGAATACAGAAGCATAGATTTTAAGGTAGCAGTGCGTTCAGATATCAATAAAAAAAATATCTATCAATCTTAATATAAATCTAAGGCAGTTCCATGAAATTACTGTTTTGCCAAAACAAGAAACAAGTATTTGAACTATGAACACATAGCTTTTACAAACATATGGATGTGGTTGAGTACTGTACAGTATATGTCTTTAGTAGCTTCCATTAAAACTTTGGGAACAGTGTGGAGTTATTGAAAAATGCTCCGTCAGTATCAACGAGGACGGTAATTTGTTATCAATTCCGATCATAGTGTAGTGAATTAATGTCGGAATTTTTACGACAGATGTTCAAGCCACTTCCTAAAGCTTGCGAAATTCGCAAATCAAAGGAATCCTTCTTTGTTCGATGGGGGATATAAAAACATTGGCAAATTGCGAATTCATCAGTACAGTAGTCTTGAGTCTGGTAGTCTAGAATCTAGTGGCTCTTATCAAAATTCTATTGTTCAAGTGAGTGATGTAGTATACACCTGAAACTACAGTAAAGACGGTAACTAAACAACTCAGTGCAGAAATAAATCAGACGCTAGAAGTGCTGAACATTAATTTAAAGCGCTCCAGAGACAACTACTCAATATTTAAGCTATAAAAACCGAAGCGATAATTTCGTTAAGTACCGTGTACGAGATTTGTAATGAACGAAATTATGTGAGTTTTATTAACTCGTCGACGTATTTTGTATTACGGAATCATTGATTTTGGCCTTATTTGTTGTATATCTGAATGTTCGAGATGCCGCTTTTCCTAAACCAATTAAAAACTGTTGAAAATTCCGCCAATTGTTATTATTTCCACCAATAATTCACGAACCAAAAATAATCATGTTCGACTGGGTATTTAACATCTCCAGGACCTCTCGCCTTTTTGCCAACCAACTTTACCCGGTCGTCACACTATGTCCCTGGGGGAGTGTGTCGGGGTAGTTTTGTCAAATAATCCAATAAGTTTCAGTGGAATAGTACCTCAATTTCGATGTAATATTATATAATAAGCAGCGTGAAAATCTGGGGCAATGAGATTTATGTGAATCTATATACTGGGCCGCTATAAAGTCATGCAATGAACCCATGAATCAAGGAAAAATTGATTTTCTGTTTTGATATGAATATATTTTCGTGAACATAATAACCTTTATTTGAAAAATATGAAGACAAAATGTACTTACCAGTGCATTTTTCGTTTAAATCTGGAGTGCATGCAATAGCTTTCTGATACTAGATTCAGCATGATTTCAAACCGCTTGGCAAATTCTCAAATAACTTCATATTTCCAAAAAGTTGTTCCTGTCCAAATATATAAAGAAATATATCTTCAAATGAACGAAAAAATCAATGCAATGGTATCGACAACTCTGCACTGTTCCAGTTCAAAATTCCAATGGATGCTCGTTGCGACACAATGTATGAAGAAAAGTATGACAAAAAATTATTATTGATATGCAAAATTAATACCAGAATGATGAATCATTGAACGTATAACAATAATAATTTACAAATATAAAATAACTACGCGCTGATAAAACTCCTAGGTCACAAATTCAATACTTCCGAGTTTTCATGTAAATAATTGAATCCTTAAAATATATATTTGTCTAAATTCATTTGGCTAATTACCTTTTTATATTAGAACAATTTTTTATGTGCTGCATCAAGCTGCTAACGGTTCTTGTATCATATCGTCATATCAGACAATGGCAAGCTCATGATTATACAAATTCGAAGGCATTCCTATTTTGAATGTTGTTTTTTTTATCATGTCTTTATAGAAGGATTTATTTCGTTTAAGTACTATCTAAGTTTGTTCTGTTGACAACTATATATGTGAAAAATCTTTTAAGACTAAGGAGTTGAGTACTGGTATTGGCTGCGGATGTTACTTATTTTCTTAAGCATTTTTATGTACAATTCGAATGGAAATATTAGTTTCTCCTACATATACATGTTTCGAAACAATTGCTTGATAAAGTGATAGGCTCCACTTAGGAATTGGTAATTTTATAACATTACAAGAATACCTAACAATAAGTGGCGGGGAAATAAAGTTCATGTAAGACCCAAAAATTAATATAAAAATGAAAAATATGAGAATCACACATCACAAAGATTCCACAATGAACAGTTCATACAAATCTGAGGGACACCGTGATTGGATTATCCCAGCTAGAATGATTCTAATCGTTCTACTTATGTGCACTGAATCCGAAAGCTGCTCCTCCGTTGCCCCCACTGCGGTGAAAGTGAACATTCTGCCATTTATTGTCCTTTTTATGCCACACCCTGCTCTCTTCGGACTGGTGAGTATGAGCTTGACCATGCCTTTGAAAAAAATTGAGTTCATAATTATTAACTTAATCTTACGAACACGAAAAAGGGAGTCATGTGTAGGAATTCTTGAGGAAATATAAGTAACTGAAATTAGCAAAAAGTTGATATCTTTATGTTTATTCAATAATGACAAGAGTATTACAAAACTTGATTATTTTTTTGGTACACGGTTCAAACTTCCTAGGACAAAACAAGGGAGTTCATAGGCTTGGCAATTGAACTTCAATATCCATACATTCGTCTCAACATTCAGCGACATTCTGTTTTCATTGAACCTAATTTAGGTCTTTTTGAAGCTTATTACAATCTTCAGACAAGGTGGGTGATATATGATCTTGTAATCATCTACAAAGAAGACTCTGAGTGCTTTAAATAATCGTAATCTGTATCATTCATATGAAAACATGTGACTCGGTTTTCTACCCTGTGGTACTCTGGAGGCTGCCATGCATTTATTTGACATACGGTTATCAGCTTTAACTTGTTCCGGACTCATGCTAAGACAAGATCACATAAGCTCTCAGACATTCAAGAAAAAGACAAATACATCCGGCCTAATCACACGAAGACTACGGAGTACTTTATCAAAGTGATAACTTATTGATGCGCAGTGCCACTACTATATGGTTCGGGTTTGAAGGCCGTCGTTTTTTGGAGCTTCTGAAGAAGCTAGCCACTAGCACCAGCGAAACGTCAGGAAGAAATTCGAAAAAATGACGGTCTTCAAACCCGAACTATAGTGGTGATACTGCAAACCTCGGCCGCGAAAGCCTTGACCATTTTGTCAACTTATTGATGGTTTGATATCTTTTCGACATATATCCATTTACAAACTTCTGCAAAAGTGGTGTATTTTGGAGACCAATGTAATGATACTAAAAAATAGTAATTGTCTTGAACCGTTTTCGAAATTCATGAAGAAACCAACAAAAAGGCCGAACGGGATTATACAATTAAAGTTGAAAAGTGATGAAGTAGGAACTCACCTCTTAACTAAAGGACGGGGTCCAAAACCCTATGAAAATGGCTTTCAGCAAATTTCAATAATATTTTGATATTTTGTTTGTTTCAAGACCCTACATAATTTTGACAAGTTATGAATAAAGGATCGTATGATTAGGAGAGCCGCTAGAGGGCGAATATGTTGAATAATTGAAAATGTTTGGTCTTTTCCTTAAGAAAATCATAATTTATATGATTGCTATACATATTTATGTGGAAACCTTATCAAATCGAAGGTCTTTATATTCAAAAGTGTACTGGAAGCACCAAAACTCCTAATCATACGATCCTCTCATAAGTTGCCAAAATTGTGTGGGGTTTTGAAACAAACAAAATATCAAAATATTATCAAAATTTGCTGAAAACCTTTTTCATGGGATTCGTGCCCTGTCCTTTATTTCAAATATTACAAAATGATTGAAAATATCATTGAATTATCGAAAATATCACGATTAGTGTTGAAACTTCCTCAATTCCTCTAAACATTATTTCAGATGAAAAAATATAAGCGATGCTTATATATTTTTTTGGCTGGATACCATTTTACGAATGGCTATACAAAGGGTATGACCGCATAGATTTCAAAGGTATAATCGGCAGTAGTTCACACTGTCGATTATAGATAATAAACAGTTCGAAGTGCCGACCACAGTTAATGGACAGTTCAAATTGTCGATTATGGCTAGAGGATAGTTTGAAATCACAATTATAGATAATAGAGAATTTGTCGATTACACAAAAAAAATTGTTCGACACAAGAATACTCACTTGTCCATGTACTGGGTTAACCTAACGTAAGCAATGCACGCCGCATCATCACCTAACAAGTGCACATGTGGATTCAGTATTGTTGTATTCACCGCTTTACAGTTTTTGCCCAGAACTGAAAAATCCTCGATTATGAAAATACCAATTTTGTTTGATATTTTACTCACCGTTATCGAAATAGAACTTATGAAAGTCCATTCCTTCTACTAAGTTACCCATCGCCTCAGGTTCGAATGCTGTTAGATGTGGATCACATATTTTTCTGGAAAAAATAATAAGGGGAACTTTATCCTTCATTCATCATTCTTCAGGCAAAAGTGGTAGATTTTCTGAAACGTGTCTCTGAGTGCAATAAGAATTGGGAAAAGAAAAAAACCAACAATATTTTCTGAAATTGGATTCTACTTTGAGACTCCTACTATATCCCATTTTGTTTTTCATCTGTGAAATGAGGTAATGAAAACATGGCGTATAATTTTTCTAGTGGAAATTATGTAGCAACATCAGTCATTGCAATCATATATCTGGATTTTATTGCCCAAGTTGACTCGTAATGAAACAATAATTTCATTTCCACTGAAGAAATATCTTACTTTTACTGAGCACTTATATGAATTGCAACTGAAGTTGCTAAAAATGATTCAAAGAGGGACGTAGGAGAGACAATGTTCGAGGGGAGAATTAAAAGAAATATTGACATCAAATGAAATTTGCAGGAAGAAGATCGTCTTGGGTAAACTTATAATGAAAGTTTGTTTTAATTTCCGCTTTTTTATTTTTATATATTTTATTAGAACGCCGATATATTAATCTTTGATTTTCCGAATTCATTTTTGCAGCTTTCGCTCTAGAATATTGTTAACAGATTTCAGTTTATGCTCGAACAATTTTCCATATCATTCACAAAGTTTTTTTTTCGCCCCACCGTCGAACACAGATTAGGTAATATCGTTATCATGCTCACATATATTTCATTGAAAATAAATATATATCTTTTACCTCGCGAATAACGATCTTTTTATTTGACTGTGTGACATGCGTGCGTATATCTATATTCATCAAAACTTATGAAATAAAAACAACTGTGAAATTATGATTTGATTGTATTTTTTGTACGAAATACCATTTCAATTAGGACAGCTAGTATAAAATTAAGTAGTCTCCACAGAGTAATAGGACATAAGAGTCATTCATAAACTAAGGACAATGATGATTTTTATATTCGATGACAATGATTTACAAGGTAATAATGATTAAATATCGATTCATGCACACACCGACTAGTTCACTTTGAAGATAGAATTTCTTATCGCAACCCTTGAATTAGTTTTTATTCAGGTGTCACATCAGACAACGTCGCTGTTTCATATTTCATGTTTTTCCGGTGGCAACGACACTAGTTATTCAGTCAATTGATTGATAAAACGAAATCTCATACAATGTATCATGTGATAGAAAAGAATATTCCGTAAATATTATTTGAGAGAGCTTTCAAATCTGATGAGATAACCACTGATGAAAACAACTTCTCGACTATTGTACAGGAATGAACTATAAAAATAATAAACTTTTCGTACTTCCGGGCCTAAAGTGACAACTTCACTCCCTTGTGACAGGTACTAAAGTGTCACATTTAATCCCTCCGGGATTAAATATTGACGAAACTTCCGGAACGATTAAATCACAAACAAACGAATTTAAGGGATATTTTATTGAAAAATATAATTAATTAGAATGGTAATTAACGTTAATATTCAAATTAATATTGTGACAGTTCGTCATATTGACCAGTCTTTCCTGGGTTAATGCAGCAGGTAACTGACGAGTAACAGATAGGTCCTTTTCATATTGAACTGGTGTTTGTTTCGAAGATCCTGCGGAAACAGGAAGCGAGAATGAGGACTGTAGGATAACTACAGTAGACGAATCGGCGACTTGACCAAATATTTTATCTGAAATTTTTTGTTTATTTTTAATAGACGATTCAATATATCCCTCGGCCACGTTGGAGGATTTCCATCCTCCATGTCTCTTCAGCACGTCTATTGTTGCTCCCGAATCAGCTAACAAAGACGCAGATGTGCGTCTAAAACAATGTCCCGTATAAGACGTCACATTTTCTAATTTTAAGAAAGCTGCTATTTGCCGTGGAAATGTACCAAACATGTTTTTTCCTACTACTCGCGTAGTACATTCTTTGTTGATGTATTGAACAAAAAATTTTGAATGAGTTGTCCCTGTCTTTCGCAATGCCACATATTTCCGAAATATCGCCACAAAACTGATGGCACTGTTTTCTGAATTTTTGATCACAAAATTTCGGTCAATTTTTTTTTTGGTGTTTCTAATCGCAATTAGGAAGGAATCGCCCAAATCTCTCACATCGTCGATTTCTAAATCAACCAACTCTTTTCCACGACAAGCTCCCGCAACGCCCAAAATAAGTGCAACCTACAAAAAAATTGATTTCTTAAAATTTCTGAATATAAACAAATTTCCAAATTTACCTTAAGCATTAAATATTTATCATCCGGAGCCTCCCGTAAGAACTGATCTACCTGCTCAGACGTGAGAATTCTTGACTTCTTTGGCTTAAATCCCTCATTTCTTCTCTTCAAAAAAGCTAATAATTTTGGAAATTTACTTATATAAATATCTTCTCTAATGTTAATAACCGATTTCAGCATTGAGTAATGTGCCCAGAGAGTTGAGGCACAAACCGCTTTTGATTTATCATCGAAGTAGACTAACAGCGCATTTTCAGTAGGTTGTCTCACATTTTTTAAGCGACACCACTTTTTAAAAGCATCGTACTGCTGCTCGTATAGTTTTCTAGATTTCGGTGGTAACAATTCTTCACCTACTTCGGCTGCTCTTTTATCAATATCAGATACACCTTCTTCACTCATGATACCAATAATTATCAATAACAATGTTTCTTTACAATGACACTAGTAATGACAATGTTTCTAAATTATAACTGTCACAACGCAATGTTACTATGGTAACTTATTTTAAAGACAGTTTATTAAATGAGTTGAAGAGAGAAAAAACTGATTGAAATTATTGAAATAATTAATAAAATCATACCGGAAGTACGAAAAGTATCGTATATACCTTGCGACTGAAGTACATTTAATCCTTCAGGTAAATTATGGCCCTCCCTGCGGTCGGGCCATAAACTTTACCTTCAGGATTAAATGTACTACTTCAGTCCCGCGGTATATAATGTACTATTATCACATACAGGCATGAGAGAGATTCCTGTTCGAACAGAGATAAGGGATGGTGAGTGAGGTAGATTAAATTTTGTAAGGTCTCTCTAGTGCCACAATAATAATGAAAAAAGTCGACTTCGATATAGAGTTGATTTTTGAAAACAAATTTTATGCATTCATGGATATAAAGCTTTGGGATTGTCAGGAGTTTAGTCTCAGGAAAGGGATCTCAACACGAACCTTCAAACCTTTGAGGATTCTCGGGGCACCTGTTTAATTCGCTACTTCCACAAATTATACCATATGAGAGTGAAATATTGAGAAATAGAATGTTTTTCTATGTAGTATTTGCGTTTCTGTACAGAATTCCTAAACCGTACGAAGTTTGACTTAGTGTTTAACAAAGAGAACCAATGTGTGTACCATATTTCAGGTTTTTGTCGATAGATATCTTAAGATATTTCAATATTTTTTGAGAAAGAGATATTGTTCTCGTTCAGAGTGATATGTTGGGATGTTTAAGCATTATTGGTGATTTTGAAGAAAACAGCTTTGATTTTATCTGGATTGACAACGAGTTTGGAGCTGATAAACTGGTTTTCTGATCTTTCACACATTAAAACTATATATATTTCACAACCTTCCACTAACTGGTGGGCTAAATGGGATAGGCTCTTCGTCACAATTCATATTATCTTTATAATTTGTTATTTATAGACTCGCATGCATTGAGCAGCCTCGTGTCATGAATATTCTAGATCAGTCTTAGATTGTTTTTACTTATTATTCTATCATTTTCCAGAGCATGCTGGGCGACAGTGGACTCTACTACCCTTCCGTATCTTATGTGTGAATAATGTTCCTCAAAACAGGTTGTTATAGCTCTCCGATTCTGACCAATGTATTTCTTGTTGCAATGTCAACAACTGATTTGAATTAGAAAATACAAAGTCGGAGGGCTATAAGAACCCGCTTTGAGGAAAATTATTCACAGATGGATAGTGAAGTCCAGCCTGGCTCAGTATATAAAATTGGTATTTATGTACCGATAATAAATTATAAATATTTGAATATTATAATGAATAATATTTAATGAATAACACTGTTATGTAGTTGGTAACTAAGCAATGAAAAAAAAATAATGAACTAGTATGACATATGACATGAAAACAAATTTCTTATAAACTGCCGGTGTAATATTCCCAATGACATATATTAGGAATGACATGCCTATTTTACAAATTGTTGAAATGATTGTTGTGATTCGGGTGATTTTGTAATATCAATGATTTTTTTTCGTTTGTATATTTTGTAGTACGGGATATTCAACCCAAGTTTGCTGTGGTCAAAATTCTCAATGTTTTAGTCTACTTAGATTTGGTGTTATCAGCATGTATAGGGCTTCGATACGAATGGCGGTTTATCAATCTCAATTAGTGGGGCCGATTCATAAAGAAATGTTTAGTTGTTTTTATGATTCTCAGATTGAGATTTTCTCAAGAGAGCTGGTCATGATGTTGAAGTAAAAATGATATTCTTGGTATTATTCAGTATTAACCTCAGTTGTCAACATCGTCACAAAAGGACCGGAACCTGTAACTGTTTTTTTTCACCTCATTGAATAAAATATATTTTCTATTGATGCATTTTTGCTAGGCAGACCGTACGAAAGCGAGTGGTAACTCGAAATCAAAAGAATGCACATCTCATCTACCCTTTCGTACAGACGTAAATTTGATAATGGTAGAATATGTTCAATTGAAATGAAAAAGTTTCAATGCATTATTGAGATTTACTTCAATGAATTTCACATATTGTTTTTGAATGTACATACCTTCATATATTCCAGTCAACAAATTGATTCATTTATATCACGAACAGCACTCTTATGTTTCTCTCAGTAATTCTTCAACATATTATGTAAACGCCATTTCAAATACAATTGGGGATTATTCTCTTCCTTCACACATGTTGCAACACTTGGGTTTTATGATTCAAATAAATAGATTACATCGTTGCCATCGAAACGGCACCATATAAACATTTGAAGATTTATGACGATGAATTTCCGTATTCAAAGTAAACAGTAAACGGCTGTATGCACCGCTGCCATACCTTTGAATTTGAGATTGGTTGAAAAGAAACAGAAGTCAGTGGTCGAGAGGAAGCAAAAATGTTGAAAATTAACAAATTACTTACGTATATGCCTCGAAATCTCCCGTATTTATCGCTTCTATCAGTTGCTCAGTCATCTTAATGATTTCTTGCCGTCGAGCTGCGAGAAGAAAATAATTTAAATTTCAGTTTAGAATGCACGCGAAACACCAGTGACCATCAAACATCTAGAAGAACTACATAGAGCACCAAGTACCACTGGTTTATACATGGAAAATACTGTAGTTACTCCCAGAAAACATGCACAACTTTGAATACAGTATTAGATTAATACAACGTCATCAGATTAAAGCCCAAATACGAAGCTCTAAATGAACAATTATTTTCTAATAGTATACAATGGGAAAATAGAAATAGACAGTAGAAAAATAATTGATCATATCACTGAATAAACTGTATTCCAAATAACTGTAGATCAAGTATTTTTCTTGCATACTTTTTCTCAAGTTCAGCAACAGAGCCCCCAGAGTTATAACTGAAGATTTTCATAACGAGCGGCGAAAAAAAGATAGTTTTTCAGAGTTAGCAAGATAAAACTTACTTTCGAAATAATTCAGAAAAACAGCATACCTGAACCTTGTGAGTTTGTGGATAGTTGGGTGTACGGCTTATCTGGGCACACAATCCGTATTTCTATAATAAAAATCGCAAACAAGCATTGTTAGTATTGCTTTTGCAGCAAATCATGCACAACCATTCTTGGACAGATTGTTTCCCAGCAAATATCAAAATTCAACACGAAATACGATATATTTATAGAAATATATTAGAGTGGATTTTCATTATTTTCCATGAAAATAATCATATTTTAATATAAATACTGACTGCATTATTTTCGATACGAAAAACATGGAAAAATTAACCGAAGGATATGGAATCATACAGGATACGAACAACAGTCATATTATTTTTTATTATCTAGGAAAGCCTTCCAAATGTTTTGTTAGTTACATTTCCAAGCAAACATAAGCTTACGTTATGTTAGCAGTACTTGAAGTATGCATTAAAAGTCCAGTTTCCTTCTAAAATCCGATATTCTGCGCTGGATAGAATTTTTAGCAGCTGAAACAATTCAACAAGTTTTAGATACTCGAAATCAAATAGTTGCTCACAGTTCGAAAGCTCCCCACGTGTTAAAGCTGCTTAAAACAATCTGTCTTCGTAATGGATTTCACTCGCAAGCACCACAGAAATTTGGGCTGGTTTTTATATTCTGTGATAAAACAAATAAAAACATAAAAAGACGGAGAATAAGAATGTTACCTGCTATTACTAATTGCAGAATGCTTGATATTCTCAAGACAAAGATTCGAAATAGAAAAATTCAGGACTAAAGCGTTGTATATATTTGAGCATATTTAATCAAAACATATCGTTTGTTTCTTTTTGTCTATATGTCAAACATCACACTAGCACTAACACAATACAAACTCAATGTATTGGCTACGATAAAAATACGAAATAAAAGATACAGCCTACAAACTAAGAGTTTTCTTGTCGATCTTACCGTCTTCTATATCACTAGATTCGAGACGACAATATGCCACAGAATCGTCTAAAGCAAAACGAAAGAGGTTAACATGCATCCATAAAATCAACCATTTCTTCGAAACATACATTGCCGACTACAAACTACTAAATCTGGGTCTGCAGTATTATTCCTAGTTCTTCAGAATCGAAACATATTTATGAACGAATAAGTTTGTCGTATTATACCAGAATATATTTTCTCCGAATATAATTGGATTGGGTATATTTTCAATCAATTCAAAGTGTGACTTGTTTTTCTGATAGTGAGGAAACTGTCAGATTACTATAACGGTGGTATTCGTGATATGTTTCATCAAAGCCGTTCATGTTAGAATTCACACTGGAAACAGGAGTGGGATGAAGATTCGTGGAAGGATGTCTTGCGAGCTAGTTTTCGATATATTGAAAGATCTGTTGAGTATAGATTTATGCAGCATTAACTTCCATTCTCGCTTTGAAAGATGAACTAGTGACCTTCAGTATGCCGTGTATTATACAGTGGAACTGGGTTGTTGGTGCTCTTGCTTCAATTATTCTATTGAAAGTCAATTCTTCATCTGTCATAGCTGAAGTTGATGTTGAATAAATAGAATTGTATTGTCAATGTAATGTATCAGGTTTTTCTCCTTCATGTCCATCGTGAATTGAATGGATAAGTGAAATAATTTTGTTAAATCAAAGAACGTATTAGGTTGAAATTATTAACAAAGCAGCTGATGAAAATGTCTGCTAACAGAAGCCTATTATATTTCTCTTTACAAGCCCTTCGTTGGACCTTTCATGGTGGTTGAATTGAAAGTGACTCTGTGACAATCTTATATTGAGTATATTTCTTCTTTTTTCAGAGTATTGGTATAACTTTCGTTTGTCTTATTTGACAGGAACTGGTTGACTATTGAATACGTTCTTTGATTGTATTAGTTCCAGCTACGGGTGACGATGGCGAAGAATAATAATAAATGTTCTGGAGCTGGATAGCTTAATTCAATAAAAAACATGATTTTTCGATTTATTGAAAACCCGCTCACACAGGCATTGCCATTCACAAATCTTCAATTCATCTGCATCAGGATTAATTGGATGCATTGATTAGTATGATTAAACACTTGTGAATGTATGTATGAATTTCAACAAGGAACTAAATTGAAAATATAACTTTCTGATATATTCGGAACAACTCAGTCTACACATTAGGAGGTTTTCAAGATAAAAGGCTTGAATCTATATGGATGTTAAGTATCAGAGGAATCTGGAGTAGATCGTATTCTGTTTTCCACATATATCAAAACTATCAATGGAATCCATATCCTCACAGGCAGACAAACAATATTACGAATATAAAAAAATACATAAATAATTATATAATAAATATTCAGAAGAAGAGTTTGAAACTCAACCTCCTGGAAACCATGATCATCAGTATAAGACCAAGGGTTCCCAAATTCTGCTCGATCAGCAGTTGTAATCTTCATTATTATTCTATGAATTTTGTAGAAAAATTATTGGCCCTACTTCACCAATGAATTGCAAGGAATACATATTTTCAGCCTGTTTTCAAGGTAAAAAAAGAAGCAGCATCTTGAAGTACTTCAACATACTCCTGTCTGAAACTCTATCAGTATTTTCTTTCAACTTCATACTATCTCGCACACGAGTATAATAATGTTCGAAAATATGATGTGCTTAAGATGATACACGGCTCATTCCCAGCAATACCATATTGTTTCTGCTTGAACTCCGAACTCGATGAAAAAATAAGCAACTCCCGTAACATTTCAACCAACCCTAAGCAATAAATTCTGTAAATTGCGTCGAAGCGAGAGGATTAATTATTTACAGTAGACATAAGCGCGTTGGCAGAGAAAACTTTAATAGAAATAAGAGTTCATGAGGAAAACAAACCTGACTCCCTTTTCGGCAATATTTCATATTCTTTGGTAGTCGCTACCCATTTTTCAACAGCAGTTTGCCAACCATCCATATCTAAAGTGCACAAAAGCGTACTTGCAAGCAAACACACAGAACACACTTCTGTAGTAGTAGACAAACATTTTCTACATAAATCCTCAAATTGTGTAGATAAGAGCATTTAATATGTCATGCGTTCATTTAAGTAGATGTCTTGCTTTTAGTTCTCGGGAAGTCTATAATGTTGTCGCAATTATTCTGATGCTTGGTATCTCCACTGGGCGTTTTTCGTAAGTGGAAAAGGAGTTGTTATTTTTATTGAATTAACCAATATTTATATTAGAGAATGCAGTAATTGTTCATATCGCAATGATGTTTTCTAGAAATTAAGGTGTTGGCAGTAGATTATTATGGACGAAATACATCAGTAGCGCCCTGATTGATTCAGTTCCACCTGAACTTCTGATAAATCAGGGGGTGCAAAAATGCTCAGAAATGATCTGTTTCTTTTATAAGAATTTTCTCTCCAGCTGACGGGACCCAACTAACTCAAGTTAGTTTAGATTTCGACATTAGGTACGAAGAATGCGGTTTTTTTTATATGAAAAAAATGATAAGTGGTTTCATTATTCAAGGAACAGATATAATCGATATTTTATATCATCCATAATGAGAGGGCATTTCTTCAGTTCAGCACTATTGTAACATGTGTGCAGTGCATAATAGTATAATAGTAGTGGAATAGTATGAATATAATTAATTAGGATGACAAGATTTAATTATTGTGTCCTAAAAATTTTAGTTGAACCATATGTGACGCATCTCAAGCAGTTCGACTCAAGGAATAGTCAAAAAAGGGAATACTCCATTATGGAAAAATAAGAGACTACTCAATGTCTGTAATGTGAGTGAATGGGATACAAATGAAAATGACCTACAGTCGATAACTACAGGGTTTCATTGCGAATTTTTCTATAATACGAACTGTGAAACATATTTAATAACCACAGAAAAATTGTACGTTAACACGAGTTTTATCTCGCCTTTTTGATTTCATGATGTTTTCTGGAACTCACGTGATATTCTTTGCATGTGAATCTTGACATATAAAACTTGCGTCAGTGAATTTATGCATATAAAACATAAACGTCCGAACATGATCATAGTGGGTATCTCTTTTCCTCAATGGGAATGGGTAGCTTGATTGGATTCGATCTTTTCAAAAGTTGCTGTTACTTCTGATTCTTTTGGAGCCGTTCAATCTTTTTATTAATGATAATGGAAGCCTTTGGGCTACTTTTATAATGAAACAATCGTCCGGTGGAAGAAAATCTTGGTATATATTTCAACAATGCTCACGCGTAGGAATAATTTCAGCTAGAAAATTAAAGAATCTTTTCATATAAAAAAACGTCTGAACGCGTATATAAATGATTCGTATGCAGTGCTGTTATCGATTATCTAGCTCCCACATAAACAGAATCAGCTAAATGCTTGCAATTATTCATTTCTTGCGCAATTTGAAATGACGAAAGTCACAGAATATTGAAGGCATTATCATTATCAATAATTAATTACAAATCAATTACTTTTATAATTTGAATTCTCTTAGGTGTAGTATGTATATACATTTTCTTGGAATAGATCAGACTGTTTATTTTTTCTGTTGGTAACCTGGGGGGCTGTATAGAAGAGCAACTAGGTTGAATATTAATTGTACTACTGTATGAGTTATATGTAACTCTAGGAAGCAATAAAGTAACATGGGTATTATTATTATAAAATCAGAAAATGAAATATATATTGGTTGGTTGATATTATGAAACACTCCGTATTAATGAAAAATCACATCACACGTTCATATCTTCTCAAGCAATACGCCGTAAAATATTAGTTGATATTCATAGAAAGCAAATGGCATTTGTTTAATGTAACAGAGCGAACACACTGTTAGTTTAAAAGGGTCCACTTCTCGAGCCTAACCTTGTACACCTTGTAATATAGCCTGCCCCAAATTCATAGCGTTCGGTCTCGATGTAGAAGCAGTCACTGAACTGGAAGGTGACCCAGAAGAAACAGGAGCTACTCTTGGTGATTGGGGAGGCGTTCCAGGACCTGATTGTGTTCACAAACTTTTTCAATGGAAATTGTGGAATACTTAGAATTTTGGGAGCAGTAGAAATTCAATTCAAACAGAAAATTGCTACATCCTGGCTAATACATCGACGAATATTGAAGCATGTGTGACAGGACGCTAATGCAAGTTACTTCACTGGGAATTCTTCCGCATATTTATAGCATAATTCACAAGCAGGCATTATTTAACCGGATGGCTAGGTGTATTCACAAATTGATGAAAGGCCAGAGCGAATAGTTGAACAAATATGCTTTACTGTCTATCTCTTAAAGTCTTATCGAGAAGGCTAGCTGATGCATATGGAAAGACGTACAATTGAAAATGAAACGAATAAGTACGAACTTATGTAGGCCAGATAACTTGTTAATACATATTGAAATATCTCATAGGTATAGTCATGCATGTACAATTAAAATGTGTGATTTGGTCTTAAGACTATATGTATGAATCAGAACCGATTAAGTTTTCAGTGTTTCGTCTAACGTGATGATGAGTGAACATTACAAAACAGATAGCACCACCATTGAAGTGTTGTCTCTTATTTGATTACACGAGATAGATGAAAATTCTTCGATGAAAAACTTTTCATCAGAGGACAATGTGTCTCATGATATTAGACGCTAATGGGTATCTCTATTATATCTAGTCTTGATGAGAATATGCAGGGCTTCTTATATTCCCTAAGGTTTCGCCTTCCTGTTTAGATCTCCTGTAAAGAGGAGAGACCCGAGTCAGTATAAGCTGAGGTGTAGCTGGCGCAGTGTCCTATCAGAACCATAGTTATCCAAAGATCACTCCTAGACATAAATAAAGTTACCCAGAATTCAATTGGTGGTTTCATCCTAAAGTATCTTGAAGTTGCGATAGGAGTGTTTTTTCATGAAGATCGCCGCTGCAAATGCCGTCATACCAATAAAACTTTGCGTTCCCAAGGATTTAAGACCAGCAGCCGTCCTGATGATGGCATTCTAATCAACGCTAGCAGTACCTATCCGTTATCGGTAAGGTTTTGCACCATTTTACCAGTCATATCTCATTTCCTGGTAAAAAAGATCCTTGGCCTTTTGGCAAAAAGGTTATTAATTTCCAGGATTTGATGAAGAAGACCTGCTGGGACTGCTTGCAGTGTCGTAGAAACTGCAGAATATTTGATCTGCTGGCATGGAAAGCTCTCTTCGAGTAGGAGGCTCGAATTTTTCAAGGAATAAACTTTTCAACCAAATTACAGATATGCAGTATCCAGGGTCTAGAATAGATTAGTGAAAATACTTCAACAGTCGCAGTTCTAGGGCTGATACGTTTGGTCCCCTACAATGTACAATAGATACTCTGATAATCCGTTACCAGAAGAAGTTCTCTTATATAAATACGAACCCGATTCTGAAGCCTAGAGACTTAATTCGATTTTTTTAGAACGTTCGAACTCGAACCTCGTTCTTATTAGTTGAGTTTGATAATTTATTCCAATGGCAATTATGAGTGAAAATTACGCCGGCAAGAATAGTATGTGCGAGAGTAAATTTAGTAGTATTTTACTTCACGAATTAGTAACCACAGAAAGGTTTGAGAAGTAACGATGGTTTAAAGCTGGAAGTAGCAGAGAAATTGGACTGTACAACGATAAGTGTCCCACAAGAATTCGCTTCATATAACGAAGATTTTGAAGAGTTACCTAGCATGATTGAAACTAGGCTTCGGGAGCCAATACCATTCAGAACTAAACACATGCGCTGACAACTGACGCAAAATGACTTCAAGAAGCAAAAAAGTTCCAATTAACGTTCACAGTAGTCAAGTTCTGTTTCAAATAGTTTTCAATCAAGTAAAAGTTAGTCCACATTGGTATATTTTCTTCAGGGAAATAGAATTCCAAAGGTCCAAAATAAACTTACTTGACTAAATGAAATGGAGTTTCATATAGCCTGCTTTTCATGAACGTCAACTTTTTCCGGTGCATTTCCCCCAAAGATGATATCTGCCTAGTAAACAAAGTGAAAGGCGACTCGTCTGTTCTAAATTAAATTTCCGGACACAGTGAAGAAGACCGTCGCCAGAACTCCCGAATTATTCAAACGACCCCATAAAAGAGTCTGGGCCGAGTTTTTGTAGAAAACCAACACGCTTTATGCGAGGCAACGTTTTGCTGTAGTCTCCCTCGTTTAATTCCAGCCAGCTTGTTGGATTTTGTCAAACTCAAATCGACCTCTATTACCCATGTATTCGTGATGAAAATTTACTACAGTAAATCACGACGGTGTAGTTGGAAAACTTTACGTTTGTTTGAGTGTTGAACAAGCTTTTTATGATTATTATCGCATTCCTACTGGTAAGTTAGACAAAAGGTTCACGTGAATCCTTGTGATTTCGGATTAGTTCACAACAAGAAATTAATTGAATACAAAAGCTTCTAGTTGAACTGGTATTGATAAACTATAATAATTTTTTCCATTACTCGATTAAATGACCATGGCTAGTACGTGACACACTATGTTATACACCGGAAAGTTGGAGTTGTCCCAAATATAATGAGGAAATGCATTTTAATCTTGGAGTAAAAGGTCCATGGAATTCGTTGTAGAAATGAAAACGTTTAAGCATCAAGTTTTTTCCGATCTAAGGGATCTCGATGAAAATTTTCACGAGTTTTCAAATTCACCATCAATCTGCACTATCGAATTGTGGAAGAAACGTCAAATGTTTGTGATCAACCACTTTATTTCTATTGTGGCATACATATTTCAAATCTTCAAACGGCAACCTCAGAAATGAAGAAGAGAAGAAGAGAAACCACGAACTTGAAGAAACATTATGAAGAGAAATACTCTGAAAAAATTATAGTAGAAGAGAAGGCGATAAAGATAGAGGGCAATAGTTTAAGATTATTTTATTATAATATTATGAAGATTGGTTGTTCTACTTCAATGAATAGTGAAAAAATAGCGAAATGGTAGATGGATCTACCAAAAAGGATACTACAAGCAAAGAAAATGAGAAATACCACGGACAAATTTTGATGTGATGTGAAGGAGGCTTGGGAAATGATGAAAATGGCTAACTATTTAACCACTAAGGAAAACGTTGTGAAATCTGTTACGAGAGAAAAAATAAACGTATAGGAAAAAATCTATTGATATGGAATTATTGCGAAGATGGGCAACACTAAAAGTTGAAAATGTAAGTGACAGAAGAAGACAGGCAAATAAGAAGAATGAAAGGAATAAGTGGAAGATATATCAACATACTGGAAATACGAGTTGGAGTTGTTTAAGGGGATTTATTTTGGTTCCAGGAAAAAAGTGGGGACACATCACCTCATTTCTATTTCGAAACAGTGGAGAGAACGCCTTTCCGGGATTTGAACACGTTTAACTAGAAGTCAATGCCACTAATCTTTTCTCCATTGGCGCATACACCGAGACGAGATAGGAAATCATTATTATTTTATTTGATTGGATTTGTCTGAGAGATATCAAAATAAGTAATTTATAAAACTGAGGCTGAAGATGGATTCATGCAGCCTCAATTATTAAATTATCAAGTGACAATTTATAAACGAGAAGACAGGCCCTGATCTATTCCCTCAAGCAAGCCGTCACCAATCGTTTTCCAAAAATTATCTCTTTTGTTTTTATCATCGAAATATTTGATTTAGTAGTCTTAAACAATAGACCGCGGGCATATCTGCCAGACGACAGTAAATCTGACAGTTGTAAATCCAGCCTGCTGAACAAACAAACTTTTTGTGCATTTGTGTCAAATTTCAAAATATTTTCTCTCGGTAATAACTTAATTCTGAGTGATTGTGAAGTTTCAATCCATCGATTCCTTTCTGTTTTCGACAATAGAAAGAATATCAATCCTCTTGGTGTTAAGAGACGTGAATTGTGAATTCAAGCAACTAGAAGAGCAGATTTAAGTACTGATGAGTTGAAATAGGCAACGGTATATTCATGAATTTTGTATCTCAGAATCGAAATTGTAATCTCATTAAACTACCATTGTTATTTATGGAAATACGATTTGTTTGTCCAGCAGGCTGATGCGTGTGACGTCACATGCCCGCGATCTATCGAGAACTGTCTGACAAGGCCGCCAGAATCGCTTCATCAATTTCCATTTTATTTCTTTCACTTTTATCGAACAGAAAGACAGTTTCGAACAACAAATTCCTTTAAAAAAGTTAGGTTACCATCAAATAATCCGTCATAACCTGCATACTAGAGACATTTCTCATACAATTAAGGTAAGAAGTTGATGTTTGCCGATTTTTACTGGTTACTTGTTATTCGATAACTCGATTGCCTAAATCATATATAGCAAATAAGGGAGTTCAACTCATCATTGTCAATTGTAACTTGCTACTTGTCAATTGTTACTTCAAAATTGAAGCTGCGTGGGTACTTGTTGAATCATATAATGAAAAATGCTCATTTATTGGAAGAAAAAACAACTCAACTTTTCCATTGCGAAAGTACTTTATACCTTCATTAAAATCTCCCTTTGGCACTATTGTTCGGAAGCAGTGAAAACGTACCCAATCTTTCTAATGGAAACAAATGCTGCAAATATCCATTAACAGAGCAAATAATGAGGAGCTCTAAATGCAAAACCTTATCCATTAATTCCGTTTTGTATCAGCATTATCTAGATCAGAATAGAAATGGCGCACGTGTCGGGGAAAAAACTAATAGCCCCCGCACGCGAAATGTGAAGTAAAGTATAAAAATTAGGTAGAAAAACATAAGAATCTCAAGAACGTTCTAAACTTATCACTAATACCATTGTTCATAGAGATATAGTTAGTCAACCATATGGAAATATCAGTTGAAAGGTTGGATAATAGTGATTTCGTTTCCAAGTCATGTCCTTTCTTTTGTTTTTCTTGCGGACGTGGTAGCCTGAGTTACACATTTTCTTGATTACTTATACATAATACCGAAAGATGGCAATCAATTCAAAAACAGAAGTGAAATTTTTTGCCAATGTTGTATGTCATTCATGCGTTGAAGATTATTTCAATGCTTAAACTTTCATTCTCTTCATAACCTTCTATCGTCAACTCTATTTTGAAGCTTAATTATCTCTCTATCAACATTTCAGTCAAACTGACAGAACTCTGCATCTGCTTTTCCCTTCAGAGAAGGAAACTTTGTCGTGCGTTGTCAAGTAAACGGAAATATCGACATTATACTGCAGATGGCGTAACAAAAACGCTTCAAATCTTTTTTACACAGCTGAAACAATGTATTATTTTTGAATTCTTGAGATGTTATCTATGTATCTGGTCATTCAGTAGATGGCATTTTACCTTACCATCTGCAACAGATTCAGATTTGTTTTATAAGAAACAAACGGTTTGAAATGTAATGTCCGTAATTTGTGCCAAAAGACACTGATGAGACCTCTGGGAGTGGATCACTTCGAAGACAATTATTGTCGTTTGCGACGACTGTTACAGCTTTGATGCACGATGTGCAATGTTCATCACTTGGTATTATTTGGAGTTTGAGTTTATGGCCATCTAGCAGATAGAGTTTTGCCTTTACAGTACACACTATCTGTATTAGAAATCTACTACTGCTTTCAACGGCCCTGGTCCGTTGAAATTATAATATTCTAGCCTGTTAGGGCAGTCATTACTCGAGCAAATCGTGTTCCTACGATTGTATATAATGAAAATATTTTTTCATCACATTTACCGAAAATGTTGTATACATTTTTCTATTCTATTTACAAAAATCACTTATTTGGTTTCAGAGCAGAAAGTCCATGGGATGTGTGAATTGAAAATATTTTGTAGGTATACCTGTTTTTGGCAAAGTAATCTATCATTCACTTGTATTTCACCAGCCTATATTTAATTCATTTATTTAATCATTTGATAGCATTCTAGTGACATCACACGATATTTCATAAAAAAAATAAACCCAATACGCCCGATATTCGAAGTCCGATTCGAATCTTCAATGAGATACTTAGACCAGGAATATTACCATATGAATAATAATAATTCAGATAGGTGTGTGTATAGACAAACCTAGAAGTAAGCTTATGATTCGTGGTAGATTCTCAATTCTTGGATAATTAAAAGACCATAATGCTTGCTTGCATTTCGCTTGCTCGTGAGCAAGAAATCTTTGAAAAAAAACTTGAGCTAATTGTACGAAACTGAATAACCTCCAACCTCTAAAGTAGCAGCAGGACTTGGAAATCAGAACTGTTGAAATTTAACATATCACAACGATTCAAAAAATCAATTTTCGGTAACAAGGTGCAACAATGATAACGACGATTCTCATCTATATCTCAAAAATGTATGACATACATATGAATGAATTTGGGGAGAGTTGTAGAAAACCAAACTTTTTGACGCACTTGAACCTTGACCTCTGAATATAAAGGATTTTTTAAATATCAAATAAACATCACTCAATCTATGCTCAAGAAATTAGATCTGAGAGATATAAGTTTATTATTATCTTGACATATTCAATTAGATTTTGACATTTCCGTATAAATATGGTTGAGTGCAAATAACTCAAAAACAAACAAGTCACAATTGAGGTTAGTATAATGAGGAGCATTAGATATTAAAACTAAATATTTCAGGCCTTGATATTTTCGTATTATTTTGTTAAAATGCAAATGAAATGACAACAAAATAGTTCCGATAAACCAATTTACGTCAAAATATATTTTATTGGTAAAATTATAGGAGCAATATCTATAATTTTTTTTGATACTCTTGAACCGATAAATAAAGTAGTTAAATCACGACGTAATCATAAAAAATTAGATATCAAATCATAGCTATAAGCTTTTTTTCTTCTTTCTGCAAAATTTTCAAATACATTATTTATTTTGACAAAACATACCCTCTCTCCATTTCGTAGTTCCTAGAAATGCCGCCAGGGCGGACATTATGTCACCGAAGCAACCAATTTTGACTTTTGGCACAACGAAACTTTTCCAGTCAGCTTACGGATTTTTAGCGTGTATTGATGTATTAGCCCGAATAGATTTAACGTGTACTTCCTGACGAGCGTTCACGAAACTATTCGTGAGGTATTGTGCTGTCACTGTTCCAAAATTAACTAATAGATTTAATCGTCTCCGATTTGGAAGCAAAATAAGGCTGAACGTTCACTATTTTTAGTAGCGCAAGTATAGTGTAAATAAACTCAGGAGACTAATTGTTTCGAATGTGGGTCTCTGCACATATTACCCGGAACAAATCGGGTGGTCAATTGATCAAAGTGTGCTTATCTTCAGAATATTGTTCGAGAGACAGAGGTAATTCAACAAACTTGTTTACTTGTCAACTTGAGGCGATATAATGCAAAAACAGTATATTTGTTGAACAACGTTACAATAGCTATTCATGAACCTAACCAGTTAGAAAAGTTTAATTTTGCATAAAGAACGTGCTTTCTGCAAAGTAGCACGAGTACAAAACCATATACAGAATGAAATTTTCTATTTTATTTGTTACATAAAAGATTTTTCTGATTTTGATAGTTCACAGAGTTAAATTGAATACTCCACAAAATTTTCATTATCAAATTTGTTCATCATATAGTTGGTCAGTTTGACGTCTTTCACAAGTATGAAAATTCGACTGGAAATCGATGCTTGATGAAAGAAAAAATAAGATAGATTATTGAAGAGAGTCCAGATTTACCGCTAATGTGATTTTCAACGCTAATGCGTCACCGTTCATCGTTCCAGAAGGAAGTCAACTGACATTGCAGAAACTAAAAACATTCCAAACTAATCGCAAATTTTTGTGAAACAAGGTAAAGACTAATGAAAGAGTATTTCCTGCCTCCTCAGGTGTGTGCTTTGTTGAAGAGTTTTTTGTCTGATAGGTCTCTGTATGTGGTTATTGATGGAGTATCGTATGATATTCTCCCAATAAATGTGTTCCTCAAGGTTCAGTTCTGGGCTCATATCAATGGTTCGCTAGAGAGAACATCTTGTTCAGAGCATAGTTTTTCGGACGACTATACTCTTCATAGTGGTTTCTCTTCCAGAGTGCCTATATCATTCACGTCAATAAAATTAACGATCACTTTGCCTGAATATTAGAATGGGGTAACATCAATTTGATAAAATTCAAGTATGTCTCTTCTCAGGGAAAGTCGATTTTTCTTTATTCAGTATACAGATGTCAGGATGTAGCTATTTCTACAAAATCAAGTATCTCGATGCTAGGAATGTCGATCAGTAATAATCTCTCATGGGAAAACCATGTCAGATCGATCGCTAATGGTGCTTCCCCGAAGCTTGGATTTCTATTTCGTGTGAAGAAATACTTCTTCCTACTTCTAACCGACTTTCTCACTTCGCTGGAGCATCATAGAAGAGTCGGAGACTTGTCTCTCTTCTATAGATGTTTTCACGGCCGGTGCTCTTCTGAATTGTCGTCGATCGTTTCATCCTTAGCAGTATCTACACAGAATACTCGACGAGTACAGAATTCCCACTCCTTTGTTGTGAGCTTGGAAACCTGTCGAACCCTTCTTGCTCAGGGATCTTTTTTCGAAAGATCAGCTGATGTTTGGAACGATTCACGCGGTTTTCTTTGAACATTACAGAGCTTTCTTTTGGTTTGAATCCTTTTTCAATAAAAATGATGTAATGATTGCTGGAGTGTAAGGTGCTTTTAGAAGTAGAAAGGAATTTCCACCCCTAGATATTATAATGCAAGATTTATATCGTAGAATTATTTTGCTACTTTAACAACAAATAAATATCCAAAATAAGTTGATCCAAACGTTGTTCATGGTCAAATTATCATTCCCAAGGCAAGAACTGTTTTGGTACAATTTTTCCTCATGCCTCCATGAAGTTTTGCATATATTTTTTAAATCGTAATCGTCACAACTATACCATATTCATATACTGAAAAGTAAGAGTTCTCGTCGACTAGTCAGTCGAAGAGCTCTTTATCTTTGCGCCTGTAGAATCTTTTTTTTTTATGAAAGCAGTTCATGTCTATAAGGAGTTCAGTGCCATAAAATCTTCAGTTGACGTTCATATGGTCCAAGAGGAGTCCAATTTGTTTCTATCAGTAAGTCCTTCAGAGGACCAAATGGATGTACACGGAATGTTCAATTCAGTGGCTTATAGATATCCACCGGATGTCTTTCGTCCGGAGGAGGACGTCCAATGGATATTCCTGTGTTTACTGGAAATATGCCAATAGATAATTTGCTTTTTAATATTGATAAATGTGTACGAAGTTGAAGAAACAAAATGGAGCTGAGGTGGAAAATAATGAACACGTTTTTTTGATTTTTCACTAAAATTATTCTAGAAATATGTAATCCACGTTGAACAAATGGAACTCCTTTGAAACTCCTCCAATAAACCAGTGAGCTATGCGATAAATCACCAGTTTTATTACGATGGGACTGTTCAGGTTCGAAAAACCATTCGCTGTTGCAAAACGTTAGTAGTGTCTCATTAAATTTTATTAACAGCTATTCCAATTAGTCGTGAAATATGACAGAGTACTTTCAAACTGAAAGCATGCTTGAGGTATTTTTAGGATATTCCGTTTGAATCTAGATATGAATAACGATAACTTCGTCAATATATATTCCTAACAAATTGGAAGGTTCTATGTTTACAAAATTGCTCTCCAAAAATTCCGAACATACAGGGCTAACCAACATTACGGAATATTGAAAATAAGGGGATCCAGGTTTAGATATACATAAGTTCGTGATTATTTCAATTGCCAAGAATAATTTCATAATTCAGAGTTTATTTGGGTTGTTTGGATTCGCATTCAGACATATCATGCTGATTTCTATCAAGATATTCATTAACATGCAATCATGCTTTTATTCGAAAGTACATACAAATGCAGAAAATACAGAATTTTTACAATATATAAATATCGCAGAAAGTATACTTGGGAAAATATGTGGCGCTCTGGGGACATGAAATCAGCCTTCAAAGCAATTAGTATAAGCAGGTAATTTCAACTCTGCATACAGAGTTTTCAGAAAAAAATATGGAATAACTTTCAAGTTGAAATACCCTGTGAGTGGGTCTGTTCGAAAATCATTGATAATTATAGCCTACTCAGAAGACACTGATAACAAAATTAACTGCTTTTGATCTGAAAATTTTGATTGTCCTACGGGGAAAATGATATTTTTTCTTGGAGTGATAAGATAATTCGGGGATATCTGCAATTTTTTGAAAGGCACTAACTGCCGACAAATACATTTTTTTCCCTGAATTAAAATTTCATGTAAGTTTCCAATTCTCCCCATAATTGATAAAGCTAATCGAATTATTTCCAAATTAATTTATATTCGAGTACCTATCAAATGTGATATTTTAACCGGATTCTGCTGAGAATGGAATGAAAATAAAAACATAACATTGTTTTTCTTCAAATGTCAAAAATATGTGATGCTTTGGGACTGACTCTAAATTGAAGTTCTTTTCCTATGAAATTTAAAATTAACGGTTAAGTTTCACTTTTAATGTGGCCAACACTGAAACTAATCACAATATCACACACAAAAATATGATAGAGTAAATTGAAAGTCATTGTTTTTCTGTCAATAGGGTAAGGAACAAAAAGACTCAACCAACCGAGTGAGTACGTCTAAGTTTCTTCTAGGATCAAATATTTACTTGCAGAATCGGTGGATGCTATTGAAATCTGTAGCTACTTTTCTGATGGAACCTGACACAACTTCATGTTTGGTTTACAATGAATGGAATGATCAACAATTTCCTGACTACCAAGTCGACTGGCGTTAGGTAACGAGATCTTATATTCCTTAGAATATACAGGACGACATATTAAAACTAGATTTGGAGAAAACAAAAAAGTTAAAATTCAGAAGGAATGACATCCATCCAAACAAACGATCCTACTTATTATAGCTATACAAAAAATTGTTGGAATTGGTAAGAAAAAAAAATAACCTGTGGTGATCACTATACATTTCATGTTTCTGTTCAATTGTTTTATTTCGTGTTTATCGGTTCTATCAGTTTCGAAGTATACAGTGCGTCCGTGAAAAGTCCATTCACTAAGACCAAACATGATTTGCATAAGGTTGGGTACCAATTACTTGTCAATATTATTATTATTGTATCTTTTTCAAGATTTGTTAGACGCTTGAACATTTCATTAGTTCGAACTTTATGTACGAAATGCAAATAACATTCAATATAATAATATAAATAATAAATGAGTATTGGAAAAAAAAGACAACATTTATGAGGAGAGTAGGTACTCAGCTGAGTATAATCAGACTGCATCATCGTAATAATATATCATTTGATTCGAAAATTTCGTAAATTAGCTTGTTCACCAATTCGGAATTCAAACCGATTTTTGTTCTGGATATCGAATTATTCAGACTCACCCAGTAACTTCTTAGATTCTTCTTAAGAAAAGTTGGGTGGTTCCGTATTATTGTGGTATCACGTTTCGAAATGAGTTTTTGTAACATTTCTAGTTCAACAGACCCTAAGTTTAGAATATCAAATGGAATACCCATTGAATTTATACATTTTTTTATATCTCTATAAAAAACAAAATTCAGAAAAACTGTCTAGTAAGCTTTATCAACACTGTATTGCTCCCTTCAACTATTTTGAAGTCGCTCTGCTCTTACAATCAAATACTTATAGACAACAATTATTTAATTTTATCGCATAATTCATTTATTGGCATAATGATCTGCAAAAAGATCCCAGTTTTTCCAATATTTTGGTACTAGGTACACCAAGATGAATTGTGAAAAATCATGAAAATTGTAACACAAGTGGGGCAGCCGATAAGATTACCAGATTTAACACCGTTGTAATTTTTTTACCAAAATACGATTTTCAATAAAGTATACTTAAACAATTCCATAGAAAATCTTGTGAAAAATCATGAAAATTGTAACACAAGTGGGGCAGCCGATAAGATTACCAGATTTAACACCGTTGTAATTTTTTTACCAAAATACGATTTTCAATAAAGTATACTTAAACAATTCCATAGAAAATCTTGTGAAAAATCATGAAAATTGTAACACAAGTGGGGCAGCCGATAAGATTACCAGATTTAACACCGTTGTAATTTCTTTACCAAAATACGATTTTCAATAAAGTATACTTAAACAATTCCATAGAAAATCTTGTGAAAAATCATGAAAATTGTAACACAAGTGGGGCAGCCGATAAGATTACCAGATTTAACACCGTTGTAATTTTTTTACCAAAATACGATTTTCAATAAAGTATACTTAAACAATTCCATAGAAAATCTTGTGAAAAATCATGAAAATTGTAACACAAGTGGGGCAGCCGATAAGATTACCAGATTTAACACCGCTGTAATTTTTTTACCAAAATACGATTTTCAATAAAGTATACTTAAACAATTCCATAGAAAATCTTGTGAAAAATCATGAAAATTGTAACACAAGTGGGGCAGCCGATAAGATTACCAGATTTAACACCGCTGTAATTTTTTTACCAAAATACGATATTCAATAAAGTATACTTAAACAATTCCATAGATATTCGTTCATAAAATGAACGGCTGAATGTATACTGGGTGTTCCAATTCGAAATCCAAATTTTCTGGGAAACTATCAATGCTGCAAAAATTAGTTTTGAGTCATGAGTTCCAATCCTGAATATATATGAACCACGAAAGTTTCACATGGTATATGAGATGAAATATCAAAGTGACAAATATTTATGCTCTAAAATTGAATAGGGTACTCACAAAACCTCATATATTTCAACTGCCTGCAATGAAGTCCGAATTTGAATTATGGGAGACATTTATTGAAATGAATTTGGTTCCAAATATGAAAAAAATAACTATATGCTCTAATTACTTTCGATGGACTGATATCAAAATATATTCCCATCGAATTCAGCATCAATAATTTTGACTTAGGATCTCAGACAAAAAAATACACAAAAATCTATTCATTTTGACATCTTCTAAGTATCTTGAATATATTCATTTGCTATTTGCGAGCACCCTTCTCAATTCATTTGTATATTCGATAATAATTATTTATAAGTTCGTATCGTCTTTTTACCGATTCAGTATTACTCTTTCTAATTTGTATTCCCTCACCGTGAATCGACTTGATCGAAAAAGGAAAATGTCGACGAATAAACAGCAGAATTTTCGATTGCATAAATATGGATGAGGTTATATTTCTTTCATAGTGACACAGAGGGTGGTATTTTGTATTCATACGACACCCGTATACATTACTTATGTAGTGGAGCAATTAAATACACTACAAGCCGTAAAATTGTGAGCGGAAGAGCTCCAATTGAAAAAATTCGGAATTCGTGTTTCCCCACTTTTTCAGTTCGTTTTTTCTTCCTTCTCAGATGGACCAATAGCTGAGCGTGTTCTGTGAGTTGAAGTTATTTTTTAAGCCATCTCATGTTCGTATAACTATACTTCTAAATTAGGTAATTTCGCCAGATTTCTATAATAAACCCGATGTTACTGCAGCAGATCTTTTCAAAAGTTATTTTTATCACCCCCCAAAAAACTGAAGCTATCACAGAGCACAATCCAATTTCATACAGAAATTTCCGAACAAAGTGAAGTGGTCGTTATCCAATGTATAATGGAGATGCTTGATCCTTCATCTAGCTAGACTGTTCTTCTAATATGACTGTATAACCTTGAGAACGTCTTTGTACAGTGGGAGTTGAGGATGAGATTTTTTAGTAGGGTGAAAATATTTCCAGTTCCCTCAGAATTGAATTGTATGAAAGAAACTGTTGAATAAAAAACAATGACTGCTTGTTGATTCTAATTTGTTTGATTTCTTT
The DNA here is from genome assembly GCA_032362365.1 of Zygogramma bicolorata. Classification (NCBI taxonomy): domain Eukaryota; kingdom Metazoa; phylum Arthropoda; class Insecta; order Coleoptera; family Chrysomelidae; genus Zygogramma; species Zygogramma bicolorata. The sequence goes on along the minus strand of JAVJAQ010001667.1, from coordinate 5,485,755 downwards.
TGAAACAGATAATTTTCTTATCAAATATTAGTGAAAAACTACTTGCGTTGTTTCAAGGAAACGATAGCAAAGGAATTATCTATCAGCGTCCAAAAATATTCGCGCAATTGGAAAACTCTTCATTTTCCTATGAGTTTTCTTAATACTTATTATGCTTCAGACAGATTTAAGAATGTTCCGGGACCTTCCAAAGAGATTTATGCCTTCCCCAGCCATTTTCTTTCACGTTTATTGGAAAATCATTATTTTTCATAGATACGATTGATCTAGAAACCTGAAACTTTTCGTTTGATACTCAAAAAAATAGTTATGACGAAAGCGACAAGTAGGTAAACAATCTTGTTTGAAGGTCTGATCTTTGGTCCAATGGGTCCTAAGTTGGCACAATTTGTAAAAATCCACATTGAACCTATTATTATGCAAATATTCTGAATCATCTTCATAGATAGTATGGATTCACTTCATTGAGAGTACTTTGGACACTGCCGTGACTTCTCACGTAGATACAGTCTTGTCATTTCATTTCGTAGAAAATTGAATCTACTCTTGTGGGAACTTCTGAGAAGCTCATTGCAATGCTTCACGGATATGTTTGTGTGAACTGAGCAGCTAAGGCTTACTAATATCATACTGTCTACTCAGATTCTTGCAAACTAGGTTGCGAGTTCAGAATTGATGGTACTCGTACTCAGTTTATGATCTGTATCTGATCCACTCTATTAATGACATATTGAGATACCGGTGTTGTTAGATTTAATCTAGTTTAGCTTACGCTAAAGTTGTCCCACAACGATTTCGATGAAGATTTTGCAAAGTAGTTCACAAATCTTACTGACCAGACCAGCTCAGTAGCAAGCATATTTTGAGTGGGATTAAGTTATAATCAAAAGTGGAACAGGTTCATTTTTTATTTTTTTCTAATCGATTAGCAAGGTATAATTTGGGTGGGTGAATTATCCTTCATCTACGGAGTTATACTTTGCTATTTGAATACACAGCATATCTATGTAGATTTGGTTCATTTTACTTGTTCAATTTGGAGACTTGGAATACGCATCCGTTTGAGTAAGTCAATTTATATTTCTATGTCTATGAAGTTTAGAATTTCCTTGTAAAGTTTTTGGTTTTCAAGGAGTGGCAGTAAGTTATTGCAGAGTTTTCATCTGATGAAAATAAAAAATTTTCGATGCTTATTTTCTCTCAAAATTAAGGCTATAATGTGGCAAACGATCAAAAGAAGGAAAATTGAAAGAATTCAGCTAACCACGAGGCTTTTATGAATCGTGAAATAGATGAATTGAATGGAGAGCGACAAATCAACTGGTTTTTGAATCTATCAGAATTCGTCCTTTCAGACTGACGTAATGATTTTATTCTAAAAGCGTCACGATGGATTACAAGCAACAATAATTATTAGGATGATGCAGATAATTGAAACAAGGTCGGACTGGGCGGAAGACTGAAAAGTGCGCGAGCATTAGATTTTTGATCGAATACCCCAGTCTGACCTTGCGAGTTGAAAATAAAGAGGACAGAGGGATTTACCTTCGGGTTCTTTGGCTATAACCGTCGAACTTCTGTCGACTCCGCCTTTCTTATCTTCTGAGCGTTGCCCAGAACACAAATGGATTATATTTTTTGCCAAATGAGCGAGTAAATAGTACCGCAGGGAACAGAGTTTTTGGATTGCAAAAAATAACGCCAGTTTGTTCTCTTTGGGGAATGATTAGGGGTCGCCTTCTACCCTCCTGAGAGTAAATGAAAACTGACGCACATGGAGAGGATGAGCTAACGCCGACATTTTGGTTAATGCAAACGGTACATCGTAATCCAAAAATGAAGGTAGATAATTTGAAATTGTTTGTATCTTTTTTTTGCTCAATCATTTCAAGTAAACGTATTTTTGAAACAGATCAAAATATCTCTGTTGTAATCGATCTTACATGAAAATTACTCATATAGTTTTGTGGCCCTCAAATTTCCCTAATCTTTGAGCCTGGAGTACCTACACAGTAGGTTAATCAGAAAACACCGAATCCCTGGCAAATACCACGAAGAGCGTTAATTTATATCCGAGAAATGGCCAGTGTGGAATTCTTCACAAAATGATATGGAATTTGAACACCAACAGACCAGAACTGGGCGGTTCATCATCACTGCAAGGTAGGTCCCAACCAACAACTGGAAGTGTTATGTCGAACGTAATGGTCCATCTGAATCACCTCAAAATCTCCGTCAAATGAACAATCAGGAAGTCACTCTTTTTATGCGACATATAACTGCAAATTTGGTCACGCTAGCTTACCCTCCTCAGTAGCATCAAATAAAATTCTCCCCAAGAACCATCCCCTAATCATTCCCAAAAGAGAACAAACTCACATTATTTTCAGCGAATCTTAATCCTTTTATCTGCTCTATTTCCTGGGTTGAAGATGAAATCAAATTTTTTGTAAGTGTATAAATCTGTATTAATGTGCCGCAAAAAATACTGTGCGATGATAATGTTCTAGTGAATGTCGGAAGGCGAAAAGAAGCTCTGAAAAATATCCATTAAAAATTTTCGAGAAATCCCTGCTTGCTATTGGATTCATAACCTTCAGAGGTTGCTGATGTGTCAACTGAAACACTTTTTAGATGCGAAATATTCTTTAATCCACAGCTATTCACTTTTTAATCAACGAAAACACAGTTTTCACACTCTGAGATCTGATGAGAAAATGTAAAATCATCATTTTTTTCTACTCATATATTAGTTTGACGTAGTGGAATCAGGGTTTAACTCCATTTTTTTCTAGTGGCAGTATGAGGATCATTATGGTTTGGGGTTTTTCAGTGTTGAAATCATAATTTTTGGGGAATTGTTTGAAGTTCTCAATGACAGAAGTAGAGTGTAACTCTACAATAATAACAGGTCCACTATCCACAATGAATTTTTTTTAGCTTGTACCTTTCTGAATCATAAACTGAGGTACATGCCATATGTCTACGTTTCAATACAGCCAATACAGCTCCTGAATCCTCAGCCGTGGTGGAGTCAAGACTTATCATTAGAACCCCAGACTGTGCTTTCAGCTGATAAAAAATGAAAGTGAAGATAAAAATGAAAATTACTGTTGTATTATTCCGCCTTCATTTAAAAGTGCAATACTTCTGAAAAAATTTGCAGAAGTGGGGTGAAATTGGCAAAATGAGGCCATTTATGGAGTTTAAAATATATGGCCATATGTTTTTTAGGTTAGGTAATAGAAGGATACAAAATCTGATGGTGTCGACAATGAAACAGACGAATTTTGATGGGTTGTGAAGTAACGATGACTACAAAGTGATTGAGATTAGGAATATAATTTCGGGCGAAAATTAGTAATAAACTGGATCAGTATGGCTGAAGTTTCAGATCTAACGATGAATGGTGTTCAGGAACACAAAATACATTTTTTAGCGAATTAACCTAAAACACCTTGTGCTTTTTTTTAGAAACTTTCGATGAACATTTAAAGGATATCTTTATGATTTTCAATGAATTCTCCTTCATACAAGATGGGAGACAGCTGACGATGATGTTGATGCAGCGATATTACTCAGGTCTCAGTGTGTTCACATATAAACAGTTTTCTTCGAAACCATATGGAATTTCGTTCACATGGTTCACATCGATTTTATATAAAAGCAAATGCAGAAGCGTACATCACATTTAGAATTCTACACCAATAAACATGATTTCACATTAAAATTTTAATGAATATTTTCTCAGTGGCATCTTCAAATGTAATAGAAGCGATAATATACAGGCGTGGAATAAAAATAGTAGTTCTTATGACTAGTGATCGGACTTTATTTTTGCTTTCAAATAAACCAGTGGTATGTGGATGAATGATCTGCTATATACACATGGGGTTTGGAGTATATTTGCTGCGAAAATAATTGTATTGGTCGAAGACAATCGAAAGTTTAAAATACCACATAATCTTATCATCAGAGATTGAGTTGAGTTTTCTTTGGATTATTTTATTGTTACCGTTAAAACTTCGTATTATTTCTTGAATAGATCAATCCGCAACATTATCACAACCTTGTTATCCATTTCTTGAGAAATAACATCAATACACATACACACAAGGCACATTACCTGAGCACTTGTTTCGAAGTACGTATATACATTTTTCTCAGTTGAAATCTTTTTCATGTAGGCTTTGAAAGTGCAAACATGAATCTGTTTTTCTGATATTTTGATCAAGTTATCTGGTGCACAAAAATGAGGATTATAGAAAATATATAGTACAAGGGGCTCACTTTATTTTTTACACATCAATAGCTCTTGTCACCTATTTTTTCAATAGGAATATTGAATCGATTCCGAGCTGAAATTAACGTCAACCATTCCTTAAAAAAATATATTCTTTCGGATATTCTTCGTGGTATCACTGAAAGAGGAATAATCTCTGATTATGAGGAATTTAAAACGTTCTGACGTATACCGAAGCACTTTTTCTATACACATAAAAATTATATGTATGATTCAAATTGTTATCTAGTAGTTTGGCTTGAACCATCGATATAACCTGTATATTTTCACAACAAATATGTGGGCATCCGTGCTGAATTACATTAATGTTCCATCTAGCCATTAGCAAAAATGAGGAAATCTTACCTTTCACATCATCGTCTTCTAAAGTCGTCGAGCTGTCGGTGGATTCCTTGACTTGAGATCCTTCTCCCTTCTTCACAATTATACTGCGACCTAAAAAGTTAGTAACGACATGAGTGGAAGGAAGGAAATGATAGGGAATTGAAAAAATTTCAAAATCAAAAATAAGCCAATTCATTTGTTGCTCCAGACATAATGGAAAACTAAACCAAAACTCTTGAATCCAATTATCACAATCTGAAATAATGGAAAATGAGCGACTCAATACCAACTTGGACAAAGACAAAAGTTGGGTAACTTGATACGATGAGTTTTTAAAATTGTGTAAATTGTACAATGTAGAGCTCAGTAGTATAGTATTTCAACCAAGTATTCTTAATTATAAGAGAATAATTACGAACGAAAGTTTCGCCTGGTGAGTACAACCAAGTTCCCCATGTTGGTTTCAGGTGTACTTTTTTTCTAGGACAGTAAATATAACTCCTTGATCATCAAGAATAGTACAAAAAACAACGAACCCCACTTTTGGAATCATCATAAAAAAATATCACAGTTTCCTGTAGGATTGTCGCGGTCAAGTGAACCCATTATTAGTGATATTTGTACAGGACACTGCGAGTTTTTATGGTTAAATATGGATTTTAATCAAGTATCGGCCAGTTCAACTCAATCATTCAATAATAATTTTCTTATGCTTCACAATTTTTCAGGTTGAATGAAAAACAAAGAATTCTTGTCTCTAATTTCCATGAATACTTCGTGCAGACAGCAGAAGGGATTCACATCAATCTCTCAAACGTTTCTGGCATACTTCGAAAATGCCATACGGATAGTTATGTTTCACCATGTATAATACTGGAAATGAAGAATGTTAATGAAATATGTGATTACATGGACAAGAGTTTGAAATGTTTCAACTACAGTTTAAATTCGAAATTGGAGGGTTATAGTATGCGAATTCTGATTTACGAAGAACTGATTTTTATTTCAATCATTATATTATAAGTACTTTATTTGTTTCACGCATTCTAGCGGATTCAACATCAGTCAACATCCCAACTGGGCACATTTTTCTACCTAGAGAAGTGTCAGAAATAAGCATATACCAATGACTGATTTAAACTTATGTTTGACATAATGCAATGCAAAATACTCTTGTCCTTTATTATCGTCTTTCATTATTATTTATCGTGTATTCGATATTTGAAAGTGGTTTCTGGAGATTTTCGATACACTATTGAGCTCTTCAAAATATTATTTTATATTCTGAATTCAGTACTTCACATTGGAAATATCTGGTAAACCAGAAATAGGTATTGAGTCGCTTTCGGAAATCGAAATGTAGAAAAAAAGCCTTACTTTATGTGTGGTGCGTGAAGTGATGAGTATAGGTGAAGAAACAGTATTTAAATCATATGTAGTGATGGTGTTTGGAAAAAATTAGAGGAAAACACATGCTTATGAAGCCACATAGTACATATCCCAACGTAACCTCAGTTTTCATTCGTTTTCTCGAAATAGAAAGTTTTTCCAGTTTTTCGATTCTTTTGAGTTGAATTATTCCATATTGGACGAGGCTGTAGAAACTATTTCTGCAGTGGCAACTTTGTATTACTTCGAAGCCACTTAATGAAACTATAGAAATAAATTTCATCATATATTATATTGATTCATTTATTGAACTGAAACTCAAGGCACTTCGATCCAGTCCTGAATATAATATCAAGCGCCAAGACAGTTTATTTATATGATGCCTGGAAATGTATTTATTTTAGAGACGAATCTTTTTATCAGAAAATTTATATGTGATGACAGAAGTTCAATTAGAAATCAACATGAAATTCCTTCAAATGGAATACAAAACACACAGAAATCAATTATGGTGTAGAGTACGTATCTGAATCACTATTCCGAATTTCACGAAAAAATGTGAAATCTAGATATTTCCGTCACACAATAATTTCTTGGTTTTTTATATGTTCGAGAATACCTAACTGCGTGAAATATTACCAAACCACGTTTTTATCTGCCAAAATTATCTTTGAATGAGTGGAGATAAAATTGTTTTCAAGCTGTAATAATTATACTGAAATTCGACAAACAGACCTTTTCATGAGTTGTTAACAGAGTTTTTTCGAATTATATAATTGACACAAAACTGACGAAAGAACAACAAATCCGATTTGCGACACTTTATAGATTTTGCAGTTATGTGTGGGATATGTGTCTGTCCAATAATGTGAGGAAACTCATTCCTGTTCTGTTTGTTTATAATAATGATCAAAAGCGGATCCTGGTTCAGTCAGGATATCATGGATATCAAACTCCTAGTTGATGACGATTTAAGTTCGATGACAGCTATTTAAATTTTAGAAATGTACATAAAAAAATTAATAACCATCTTCTCATCACCAAAGTGGGTTATCAATCCTCAATTGGAAATCATAGACAATGGAGACCACGGTAGAAATATAATGTTTTGAGCCACCACTTATAATTCAGGTTACTTCAAGGTTGGCAACTCTGCTTGAATACGACATCATAATGGATAGGCATCTCATTGGTGTAGCACCAGTATTTTGACATTTAATGAAATAGACATAAATAATTATTCATCGCTTCAGTGGTTTTCTGATTTCGTAAACATGATAAACAGTAATGAGCAAAAATGTTCTTGGGACATCTCATCTAGTGCTGTAATCGGAATCTTATACAGGAATTACAACCTTCAGGGAAATGATACGACACTGGGAGCTGGCACATTCATATCAAGTTAGTGTTTTTCGTGGTTATGAAGTGGTAGCACTTGCAGGAGATTTTTACAAGTCAACAACGAATAGACGAGTTCCTCACAAGTTGCCAACTTACAAAATTCGTCGAAAAGGTCTGCCTCTCCAATTTTCATTATTTTAAGATAGTTGTGTAGAGAATCAAAAATTATATACGGTAGATTGTTTACTTTGAGTCAGAAAGCCTTTATTAAGTTTTTATATCACTTATGTCAATCATAGATTTTTTGTCTAAAAATAGGAACTGTTGGTAACGCAATTCCATGACAAAACATTTTCATTTTCCGTAACTGGCGATTGATTCAAAATAAATTCGAGATTGAACTAGAAAGTGAGGTTATTTATTATTGTTATGGGGATAGAAACTTTTTCCCCGAATTTTTTCCACGTGAAATTCCTACTGACGATCAATACTAGTCAATAATGTCAATCACAATCATCTTGGTGTAAAAACCGAATGAAACCACAATAAAACCTAAGTAGATGGAGGCTTCAAGATCAATCATAATAATGAGTCGTCTTATTTCAGGAATTATGAACTATAAAATGGGGGTTCAGACCTCAAGAGTGTTAGATATGTATCGATGAAAATAGAGATTGGAAATAAGCGATTTTTCATGTTTGTGTCTCAACAAAGATCTTCTCGGAAGACATTGTTGAAAATATAAGCTATGGCTATTGATCTTTAGGATGCTGAATAAGAAGAGTTATCTACTAATTATTTTTCTATTAATTTTTGCCAATGAACCTGCTAGTATAAAAACATGTTTTTTTATATATTATATTTAGAACCCTGCTTTTTCTCTCTAACACAGACCCTTGGTGTGCAGTACGCAGATCTCCCAGTGGTCATGGTTATTTCTGTGTACTGTAGTCTTATAATACAAATCTCACACATCTTAATCATTAAGATGAATGTGAAAACACTTTGTCTTGATTAAATAGTTGGTATAGTAACTTCATAATCTTCTTTCGCCTATATCTTGAGGTGAAATTTTCTTTCTGCCTTTCTAAGAGTATGTACCACTCCAACAATCTTTGCATCATAAAAATTTTGAATTGTTGCAGATGAACTTCCCCTGCTTGTCATTTTGAACACCTTAATTTAAGGCCATTAAAAATTGGTATTAGGTAGGGATATGTTTACTGTCTGCAGTCCCAGTCGACTTCCATGCTGAACACTGAATGGTGATACATTAATGGTGAAAATCTCTGCTTCATTTTCCCTTTTCAAAAAGACAAGCATATCTCATTCTCTCATTTCACCTTTTCCACAACCATTAATCATACATTTTTGATAGCTCCAAGAATAAAATGTAGAGCCTGTTCAATCATCTTTTCTGTAGCATTGTATGAACCCGGATTCCTTTTGAACAGTTTCATAGTTTTTCTTCTCGTCCCACAGGAATCACGTTCATTATACAAAAGGATTTTTTTCAAGTGGTTATTACATGAACAGCATCCATCAAAATTTCTCTAGCTCTTGCACAAGTAGGTACAACAAACAATGCAGTGTATTAATTCCAAAGATTTAGCAATGTTGATATGTTCTTTATTGGTGAAAGGAATGCCTTGTCGTGTCTGAATGTTAAAATACTCATATCTTAAAACAACCTCGTCTCATACCTAAAAACACATTAGGTATTGTAAAGAAAACAATAATTCAATCTACCTACCTACATTCTCATTCAACAAGAAAATTCGTAAACATTCAAGCACAAATTACTTAATATTGCAAAAAAAAATAAACACAAAAATATCAGGTTATGTTACAAGAAGCACCATCAATGTTTTTGTCATGGAATTGCGTTACCAACAGTTCCTATTGTTAGACAAAAAATCTATGATTGACATAAGTGATATAAAAACTTTATAAAGGCTTTCTGAATCAAAGTAAACGAACCAGCGTATATAATTTTTGATTCTCTACACAACTATCTTAAAATAATCAAAATTGGAGAGGCAGACCTTTTCGACGAATTTTATAAGTTGGCAACTTGTGAGGAACTCGTCTATTCAACCAACGCTAAAGTTGTACTTGTGTAGAATTTTTTTCAGAAAAATGAAATAGTTGTTTTTTTAAAACAAAAGAAAGATTCTTTTTTTTGTTGTTCACTGATATCAGGAAGAATAGAGAACATTCGAGAGAGAGTTCTGAAGGAAGTATCCGAAAAGTGATTCGTGCTTAACTCAAAAATTATTTTACCACTACTCAGCTTAGTTTTCCTGGAATGGATTAATTGAAACCCTATGGTAATTGGGGGATTTGAGTGGAAATAAATAATGCTATAGAAATTGTGAATTTCTTTCGGCTTGGCCGGTTTTAATGGCACGTTAATCTTTGATAAAACCTTCGTGGATTCGAGGGTAAGTACACTCGTGAATGAGGGCGATATTTTCGCTTATAGAGACGTTCTCTTTCATAGGTTTTTTTATTTGGATACTTCAAACTAACAAGTTTTACTGATATTCGGAGAGAACTGAATGTATGGGTATGATTGGTTGTTTTCCCTTTTTGTGACCTTCCTGGACATCCTGAGATACCTGCCTGCAAGAAGGAAGGAATTGCACTCAGACTGTCTTCTACCACCCTCATCCATTTGGTGACCCCAACTTCATGCTGAAGACTGGTCAGGGCAGTGTGCGGTCATTCATCGGTGGCCCCTGGAATTCGCCAGGCAGTTTTGTAGCTTTCCTTGCGGCTCAAAAGTTGAGTATCGAGTTACTAGTATATTTTTTTAATCTGTATGTAACCGTTGAACGTTCATGTTTAAATTTTAGCCTGTCTAGTGTTACTCGAAAGTTCTGATTTTAGAAGTATTCAGTCCTTGTTGGACGAGATTGCATAATAGGTTGGTTGTGTCACACCCGAAAACCCTCAGTTATTCTTTGAAAAAGGGATTTGCCTTGCTAAGCTTTTAGTAAAACTTTTGCTACGTGGAGATTGTGTTAAAGCCTTATGCTACTGTGATAATTGGATATCGTTGTTGAATTCTTATCCTACGGTGATAATTTGATATTGTGTTAAAGCCTTATGCTACTGTGATAATTGGATATCGTTGTTGAATTCTTATCCTACGGTGATAATTTGATATTGTTGTTAAAGCCCTATGCTACTGTGATAATTGGATATCGTTGTTGAATTCTTATCCTACGGTGATAATTTGATATTGTTGTTAAAGCATGCTACTGTGATAATTGGATATTGTTGTTGGAACCCTATACTATTGTGATAAGTTAATATTATTGTTGAAACATTATGCTATTGTGATAAATTTATTAGTTGTAGTGGTTGAACCTGGTATAAATGAGGCATTTGGGTTTATACACAACCCAGTAAAGAATTAGCAACCATACTCTATCTGATACGTGTAACTCGAGTGGTATTTCTATTAAATTCTGTTGAGAAGGTAATTAACGTGTTTTGTTGTTCCTGGCACAGGTATAAACGCCCTGGGAGTACTGCAGATCTGGCTCGGAGAACAAAAGGGGAACGGAGAGTGGCAGCACTACTGCTCGCAGTCAACAAGACCATCAGACCTAGAGGTTAACCTTCTCCCCCTGGTGGTAAGAAGCCCTTTCTCAGAGCCAGAGCTGTAGCAATTGGCCCTTATTTCTCAAAGACGTCAGCTTTTACATGAGCGTAATATTGTTTATTTTCCGCTTCACTTTCAGTTCGCGCTTCAGTCATCAGTCAACATGCTCAAAGGCCTTTGCAATAAATGTTACCTTCAAGTAGTATGACAATATGGAAGTGGGAATTTTTTAGTATTCCTCTGCATTCGAAGTGAAAAGTGAGGTTACGTTCAAATAGCGAAAATGATATGTAGTGGTCGGTTGATGCAGGATGCAGTGTTCTTACCACATTCTGGTTGCATCAAGGTGAAGTGAAGTGAGGTAGGGTGACGCGAACAAGTCCGCCACAACCAACAAAACAAAAGTTACCAACTACCCAATGCTCTATTCTAAATTATTATGCACAGCTACTAGAAGTATAGCATGTTTATGTAGAAGAAATACCTCTATTAACAAATTTGTTCCGAAACAAACTTAAATTTTTCATGGATTCTGAATATACTATACGGTGAGGGCTAGTTGTTAGTTGATTTGGTAAATATTTAGTGATTTTTCAGTATTTCAACTAAACTGAGTTTTGCTGTAAGGATTTGCGAATTCTACTGCGATTTAGGAAAATCAAGTAGAAACTACTTTAACCATTCAAGGCCTAAGCCAATAGATAAAATCCAGATAGTTGAAAAATTCCTTTTGTGTATTATTCACTAAAAATAAATAATGAAGACTCGGCTGTCATCTGTCATTAGGCCATGGTAATATTTCTGATCATTTATAAGTTCCAGAAATACAATTCTCACTATAGGAGGAGTCATGAAACAAAGTCATTTTTGACCAACTCGGTTTGGGTTAACATACCCATTAGGAATTCAAGAACTGGTGAATTTTTATATTTTGAGGATAACATTTTAGACTCACAATATTGAAGATGGAGAGAATATATAAAAAAAAATACATGTAAAAAAATGTGATAATTAATATATTACATATATATGAACCTTTTGATTTTGAAAAGAATAATGTATAGAAAAAAAAGTCCTCACCTTCATTAAATAACTTCCATTTACAAGATAAATGGAGCACTTTTGACCTCAATAAGAATATAAATTTTCTTTTGAAGGAATTGAGCTAACATGACAAGATACATTTTGTTGGGTCAGAAGGTATTCAAAAGGCAGATTCAACTTCTGTGGGTTGATATTGCAACCAAGAAAATATTTTTGGTTACAGAGGATGGAGAAATTTGGCGTTTTTGGAAAATATTCTACTGAAGAATTAGAAACGCCATTTTTATTTCGAAAAATTTCTTTTTCTTTTCTGTACTTTCGTAACCGCTATTATAGAGAGAAATGGCAAAATTAAATTCAATTTCATGTTGATGATCAAGACTAGATACCGGTATTCAGAAAACCAGGAAAAATATATTTTTTTGGCAAAACGCGCTTTGGAGAAAGCAAAGGCCAGCACCATAAAGAGAGAGAAACTTTGTTAATAGAGGTAAATGTATAATGTGTATGTGTGAATGTGGGTGTTGAGCAAAATAAAAAAAGTTCTAGTTTATTTACAAAGAAGGTAGGATTTTTCTAATTTTGAGTTTAAGAAACTCTTCAGAATTATATACAAATAAAATTTATTGCCAGTCGAAGATAGTTTCCAGAAGGTAGAGGTATTCATCTATATAATTTCAAAAAGAAAAGTAAAGCTACTAATAATTTCTATATTTTCACATGCTTCGATGCTTTTAATCGCTAGAAAACAATGAAAATAACGAAACCATCTCCATAACTCAAAATCTTCATTCAAAATTTAGATTATACGGTTAAAAAAACAATACTGGAAAGTGGTTTCTGGGTGTAAAGTTCAGGAAGTATTTTCACAAAAAACTGAAAACATGTATTATGTATATCAATAACACAATTGATGTACCTGTATGTTGAATGAGGAATAAGCAAAAAAACGTACTTAACTATTTTTGTTGTAATTCAAATGAAGCCTTCAGCGCTCTATAATAACTTCAACTACACTAAAAATACTTCAATACTTCAATACACTTATCAGCACAAAGAGAACTTTGGAGATATTTACCTCTAACTATTTGGTTGATATTTGAAAACAAAAAGTAATATATTAGAGTCCTGTGTTGATTCTTCAAGAAAATAAATTCAAGGTGTGAATACCACAAAATCAAAAGCGAACCGAAAAAAATTAATAACAACCAATTATGAAAAAACCTCCTGAAACAATAGATAACTATGTATGGTTATATAATACAAAAAAACTAATTCATAATTGAGTGACTACTATTATTGGTGTCGATAAATAAAAAGTGTTTTGGTGATTCGGTGTGTAATATGCTAGTGCAGATTTATTTGCCCTGATAAATTGGAAGTGAAAATTGGTTAATTTATTATTTACTTTATACTGTAGTAGTAGTAACAACATTAGTGAGAGCTCTCAATGCAAATATTTCCTTTGATCACCAGTTTAATGTACCTGCCATTCCCTTATTTTTCGAAAATCCTAATAGAAAGAAAGTGATGTATTCGGATCTACATCATAGCAACAATATTGAACATACTGAAATTTTCTATAAAATGTGTGAATAATTTCGAAATAAGTTTATAATGGGTGTTTCGTTAATCGCCTGTCGGTCCTCTATGAACGGTAAGCCTCAAAAGTACAAACTCGTGGAAAAAACAGTTCCACTCGAGAGTCGTAACAAAATTTCAACTATCTTGTTACCATCGAGTAGTCTTCATTTTGCGATGGAGATGGTTAGTGCGGCTTTCGTCGAGTTTCCTGATGTATTAAGCATCGTTCATCGTGGCTATGGCTGAACGGGTATCCGGTTACTTGGATAGACTTTCATTCCTGCTGACTCAGGAAACACACGTTGAACAGTAAGATTCCGTTAGTCCTCAGTTCAAACAAGTTTCGACTTTTAAGTGTTCACGTTCGTAAAGGTTAATAGAAAAACCAACTATCATTTTCTGTTCGTCGCTTGTATAGTGAAAACGGATATAATTTTTTACTAATTGTATCCTCAAACTCAAGAATGTAAAAAACATAAAACACAAACATTACAGGACAAACCTTGATATTTGGTATAATGTCGGACAATTGGTAAACTATTTTCGGTTATAATTGCACGAGTGCATAAAAATTACCGATAATTTTGCAAGAAAGCGTGATATCTAAAAATTGCAAGAGTTTATTTTCATATTTTGGCGAAAGTGTCCGAGTCCGATGGACGAGGACTCTTTTACAAAATATGAAAATAACCGTATGCAATTTGTATAACATATCACGCTTGAATGCAAAATTATCTGGTAATTTTTATGCACGAATGTAATTCATTGGAATATTTCACGAGTAAAGACATTCTCAAGGAAATGTTATTTTTTGTTCATTTATACTTTCCTCTACAGATTGTATGGAGTACTCACCTAAACGCGAACTGCTTTTCTATTTTTGAAGTCTATCTGACATTTATTTGTGTTGGTTACTGACGTTTAGCGATACGGTTTCAAATGTGTTGTTATGGTGACTTGATACAATGCAATTACCGCTGTAAGTTTTCGATACAATGCAATTACCGCTGAAAGTTTTCGATAATTGCATTGCTCTTATGGGACATTTTATATATTAGGGAAATATTCAGGTACATTTTACATTTCTATCGATGTTAAATTCATAGAGCCTGCGAGCAAAAAAATGAAATATTCCGCATTGAAGAGCCTCAAGAATATAGCGTAAATAATTTTCATGTGGAAGCTTACTTGGTTCACTGAACTAACTGATGAAAACCACCTGGTAAAATGATTATTTTCGTGGAGCTTATGGAATTTTTAGGAACCCTCAGTTTTCGATTCAATTACCAGAAATGAAAAAAAATAATAAAATGTGTGAAAGCAAAATATTAGTGAACATTTTATGTTGATATGTATGACATTTTCTATGTTATTTCCAAACTATACAATTCCATTCGTAACGGAACAGTTCAAAGGGAAGAAACTCCTGATAATTATCATATTCGAGTTCCAATGACAAGCTAAGCCTCCACATTCGACATCTGAACCTATAAAGTTATTTAGATGAATTTATTAAGTTTCTCTCCATAGTAAAAATAAATATCAACTGAAACTTACTTGAGAAATTGCGAGTAGCCAGCATAGTAGTAAGGATGGCGCCCTAAAATTCACAGTTAAACAAATGGACGGTTTATTTTGACAAGTACCGAAATGTTACCTTGAGTTTGCGCCTCGCGTTGAACTTCTTGAGACAGTCCACAGTTTCTTGTCTGTGCACCACAGATGCAACACGTTCCCTTTGCTGAAAATTAAAGAGGAAAATCAACAACGTGACACTTACACAATGAATATAGGTAAAGAGCGGTGAATTTCAAAGAGGATGTCTTCAGGCTGTCTTTAAATATGCATTATTTTTATCGGCTTCTGGGAGGTTCTTTGTAATTTGTGACAAAAGAACGTCGCTCTGAAAATGGTGTTGATTGCGAATTGTACTCAATCCAACAAGTGGCGGAGCCCTTGAGGCCCTTGTGACCACTTTGGTGGATTCGAGTCCGTTTTTCTGCCTGTGCTCATAAAGGTAAAGAAAGGAAAAAACACGGCGAGAAGGGAAAAGTGTATATATTTTTTCTTATAAGAAGAAACGAATCCACTAAATATACGTTTTTCTACAATTTTTACTTGCACTATTAGCTGTAGTTCTGAATTTTTTTTCCAAATACTGACTTGCAATATATCTGGCAATCGTTCAATACAATGAATACCTTATGAGTTACGTATTCAAATAATGTTGTATGGAAGCAGTGACTTCATACCAAAATTTGAAGCCAAAGAACGTCTTCACTTCTTGTGTAAAAATGGTTCATGATGCTTCATTGAGTAATCCTACTTTTGTTTCACTAGCAACTTGATAGTCAACTTCATCCTACTAGTTAGATATATTTCTTTTTTGGAAAAATTAACTTTCGGCAATTTGTGAATTGTTACTCTCGAAGATGAAGTTTCAACCCTCTACTAATAACGTATAGTGCAATTTTTTCGTAAATATACTCACGCAAATCCATGGGTGTTTCAAAGCTTCTGCAGCTGTAATCCTTTTCGCAGGGTTGACAGTCAGCATTTGGTTAATGAGATTCTTTGCCTCTGGTGTTACCGTGTCCCATTCTGGACTGGGATACTGAAAAAAAATCGAAAATCAAAGCCTAAACTCGCTCAATATGTTTTGCATGATTTACTGAATTTCATTATTGAACTATCAATAATCTTTTTTTATTGAAAACCAAGAATAACTTCAGAAAAAGTTTTTTTTTTTCAAACCTTCACGACAAAACCTGAATAAACCAATATATATTGAAAAAATACTCAACGACTGATCTGAAACGATAACTGGGCTTCATTTATCAAATTTAAACATGGATGAAAACTGAGAGACAATGATAAATGGATACGTCATATTAATCAAAATATAAACAGCGAGAAAATAGTAAACTACGTAATAAGTGATGTAAAATAGTATATTACACACCGAGTTGGGAAGTGATTCATTCCTGTCGTGAGATCAGTAAGTTAACCGAGACGCGAAGCGTCGAGGTTAGCTATGATCTCGAGACAGGAATGAAACTTCCTACCGAGGTTTGTATACTATTTTATTTACAACCATCATATTTCGATTGAAATTAATAAATCTCTGTTCAGTTCTGAAGATATCTAAAATATTACAATTAGCGACGATTACCAAGAACGCGGTTTACTCGGAATAATCAAGTAGATATATTGTAACCGTGACTACGGGGTATACAATTGTCACCAATATAAATAAATGTCAGATAAAGTCAATAAATGACAGATATAAAGTCTAGAATAGATGAAGTGAGGGTGGGAAGTAGAGGTGTGTAATGTGACACTTCCCAACCTTCAATGACGTTAGTAATGACAGCATTACATATATGGTTGTGAGTAAAGCATATTACGCACCATGAGTGCGTAATATGCTTTACAACACTCATTACGTATTATACTTTACCTAGCGACATATACAAAGAGTATTTAATTTTTTTAATTGGGATACTGCGTATTTCATTGCATCTTTGGATTTTTTTTTAATAATTATGTCTCGAAAATTTTTACAAAATCATATAATTAGTAGTTTTTCACAACTTCACAACATTTTTTTTAAATCTACATTGGGAACATTATATTGATTTATGGTTACTGTGCAATTATTGAAGATATTGAATGTATTTCGATGTGTCGAGGTATACAACATATTATTTCTCCGCGAATCATTCTGGGATAACAATAGAAAAATTGGTATCTTATTCAATTTCGCGATAAACTCTGGCGATAAATTCTAAGTGACAGTTCAAGTCGACTGTAAGAAAATATCATTTATTTATCCACAATACTTCGAGAATAAGTTCGTTTCTAAACTAATATAAGGTCGAGAAGAGACTATTATTCACTCAGAGGAAGACGAAACAGGAAATAAATCCCCACCTCCTTTGAAACAATACGACCTCTTAGTTTTTTATTCGAAACATCATTCTACTCATCGAAATTTACGAAGTGTTTTGATCCCCGCTAAGTATAGCATTTGTTGCACTATCGCTCATCAGGGCCAATCTATTTTACTGTTCAAAATGTCGCCAATATTTCAGTGAGTAATCCAAACATTGCCCATTTGCTGCAATCCTCATGAGACAACTGAGATGTATGATAGATGATTGGTATGTCAAACGGAAGCACAATGTACATAAATTCACATACTTTCAACCTCTACGTGGATAAATTCCATTTACTGATATTGACAATAATTGGTTGGAAGCTTCGTCCAGTTCGTCTATTTGCAATACTTGAATAATTGAAACATAAATTGACATTAATCTTGCAAATATTAATTTCTTGTTCATTTTATGGAATTTTTTCGAGTGATTGTGAATAGTATATAAACCTCGGCAAAAGATACTTTCTCTCTCAAGAAATAGCTAACCTCAGCCTTAAGACTATCCACCATAACCTACAGTTATGAAATGTTATCCCGATGACTGAAATTTCATCACAAACTGTTCTTGAATAGAACTGGTCAATACTTGATGAAAATTAATATTGAAAGTACCACTTTCCTGTGATTTTTTGAGATTTACGAAACATCAATACTTGTTATCTTCAAATTATTTGCATAAGCATAATTTGCTCTGAGACACTATTGTGGAGTGAAACACGTGTCGCTGTTTTTCAACCTTACTACAGTGAAAATCCTACAAGAAACTGTATAAACTATTTTATTTTCTTGTGTGTTGCATGCTGAATATACAAATTAAGCAACTTCTATGTTGTATAAGTTGTTGTTTTGAATATACTCTTTTTGTGAATGAATCAAAGTTCCGTTTTATTTTGATGATTTGGAGCTGATAAAAAACAGTTCTTATTGGGATTTCATGATAAGCGATACGCCCACTAGTGAAAAGTTTCAATGACGAAGTATTGTCAAAATAGTGCTTACATATTACAACTAATGACTGGCCTTCAGGACAGTTTTTCATATAACACGATGCGGAATACATTAGAGAGAGAAGTGATATTGTGAAGGACTGAATAATAATTCCATACTTGAATAACTCTATCCTTCTTAACCTCTCTTTGTCTACTACATTGAGGAAGGAATTCGCTCAGAGGTTATTCTTGAAGTATTCTATCTTGCTCACTCTGCAGTCCTCTCTCTCTCCTAAGGCCATTCCATCAGTTATGATGTCTATGGTTGAGGTTTTGGTCAAAGTAGTGGTGTGATATTATTTTGAAATATGATTAAAATTATTGCTGATGCTCATCAAGCACAATTCATGGTTAATGATTACATAGAAAGTATAAAAACACTAAAAACCGCAATAGTCGCTCTCGAAATTTCACGGATTGAAATTTCAAAACGTCACAGTCCTAACCTCAATTAGCAATAGCTGTCAAAGTGGAGCAGATTAGTTGGAATTTTCTTTAATGGAGCGCTGCGCTCTCAATTCGGATAGGGTCACTGGATCTAGTAAGCTTCGCTTACACGGGTACGGACATTGGGTGGAGCTAATCGGAACGATTACCCAAAAATTGACCAATGGCATTGCACTTTAATTTGTTTAAACAATTTAGAAAAGAAGAAGACAAACTGTCATTTTTCAAATTGACGTGACATTGACATTTTGATGCTCGATGCAAAATGTAAACAATCACAAGGGTTTTCGACTAAAATTTTGGGTGTTTCCTATGGATATTTGACTAATTTTAATTTCCTTTTAATTTTTCGAGTTGAATTCCAATAATTTTGCATGTGCACGTCATATTGACAATACTGCAAGTAATATTTGTAACGTGGCTAGAGGAATGTTGAAACAATACCACGAGTTCTTTAGTACAGTTCATATTTTAGATCGCTAGACATTAAATTCGAGTAAATTCTAAAGATTTACCTGGAATTTTCAAGAAAATGATTAACCTGATTTGAAAATTTAAGCAGTGAAGTAAGTACCTACTTTGTCAAACAATAATATTTGGCAATGAAATGTAGGGATGGAGTTCACAATGTAATGGATTATTTGGCTTACTTGTTTTCAAATTTAAACTTCAATTCACTTTTCATAAACATATATTCAACAAATGGACTATAACAACGTGTTTTCGCCCACCATAGGCGGATCAATCACACGGGTATGAAACGAAAAGGGTTCAACATTGCCGCCCCCGTTGAAAGGCTGAGCGTTTCAAGAAGAAAATAAATAAATTGTTCATGATGCATTAACATTGATAGGCAGCTTGCATAGTTTATTTATCGCGCGTTTCACTTCACCACTTTGAGTCTTGATAGATGCTACACGTACCAACTGGTCTGCGCCGAGATGAAGTTTCAAAATCCGTCCTAAAGGCCAATTCATTGGAGGAGTATTTTCACCTTTCAGTAGGACCATATCACCAACTTTCAGATCAAGACTTCGATCGGTTTTCCACTTGGATCGTTGCTGTAGCGTTGACAGATATTCGTTGCCCCAACGCTTCCAAAAATGCTGTATTTTTTGTTGAAGTTGTTGAAAGTGAGATAGTCGATTTGAAATCACATCTTGAATATCCAACTGTGGTATGGAAGTGAGTACGTCTCCGATAAGGAAATGGGATGAGATCACAAGGATCGTTGGATAATGGAGTTAAAGGTCGGGAATTTAAAATAGCCTCTACCCTGTGCCTCTACCTGAACAACACAGACCACGTTAATTATTTCTGCTCAACAAGAATACACGAACACGAAAGGCGAGTTCTGAAATTCAACAGTAACTTCCATCAGTTCTATCACCGATGCCTCTCTCTCTGTTTGTCGTTCGTCAAAAACAGAGAAAGAGAGGCATCAGTGACAGAACTGATGGAATTTACTGTTGAATTTCAGAACTCGCCTGAACTCAAACACTTCTTCTTCTCATATTATCCAAATTCGTACAAACAAATTATCCTACAGTGCGATTGGCCGATTTTTGGGTATCTTCTGGGATTGGCCAATTTACAACAATTTTCGCCAGGGCCTCGCCCATTGTCCGTACCCGAGTAAGCGAAGCTTACTAGATCCAGTGACCCTAAATTCGGATCCCAATAACACGGATACTTACATCGTATGCTCCAGCTTTGATCTGCGCGTACAGCCGATGCTGGTCCTCGTCCCAGAACGGCGGATAACCGACCAGCAGGATGTATAGGATGACTCCGCACGCCCATATGTCCACCGGCTTCCCGTAAGGCTCCTTTTTCAGCACCTCCGGCGAGAGGTAGCCCGGCGTACCGGCGAAGCCGAACCACGCCTGCTGCTCCCCCTGCACCTCTATCGCCAGACCGAAGTCCGCCAGTTTCACGGCCGCGCCCTTTTGTTTACTAGCTAACAGGAGGTTTTCAGGCTGGAAATGAAACAGATAATGCATCAGCTGTTAAGTTCTATACAGGAAAAGTTTCAGGGAATAATATCAAATATACCGGTAAACATAGATACGTCTGACAGATATCTTTTGGAGTTCATCGTAACGTATGTGCGACACCAATCAGATCAAGAGCTAGTAGACCATTTTTCTAACGGTTCGTGTTTAAGGCTGAAATGCTCAGGTCGAATCCAGGCTGCGTTATGGAGTTTGCTTGTGGATCAACTCAACAATGGGTAAAAACGTTTTTATTCAACAAAAAGCTATTTTGAGATGTATTTTCAATACTTCCAGACGGAGTTCATGCAGAACTCTTTTTATAAATAATAAAATTCTCACTCTCACGAGTCTATTCATATATTAATTATCAGTCTTTGTATTCACCAATAAAGCCGACTTTATTCTGAATAGTGATATTCATGATAAGAACACACGTCAGAAAGGAATGATACATATGAAGGCTGCCAAATATAGAACAACTCAAAACGCTCCTAAATGCATTGGACCCAAAATATTCAATCATCTTCCAGATATCATCAAGAGAGCAGAAAATATAACGTTGTTCAAAAAAGTTTCAAGTCGTTTTTATTGATTAATTGTTTTCATACACTCAATGAATTTTTATATAATTAACTGTGATTTATTGTGCTTGTGTGATACTGTCCAGATTTTTATCTCCTTGTTTGTTCTTTAGGACTAGCTGTAATTGTTGACTATTCCTATACAAAATGAAAACTTTGTCACTCTAAGGAAAATAAAGGATTTAATTTTAGAAATTGTTCAGCCACTGATTTTTGCAGTATTTGCATTTTTTTCATTGAGCTACTGAAACTAAAACTTTTTTATGTCTACCTTGTATCTCACTCTGTTCTGGAGAAAAAAAAATACTTTATCTACACCAATACTCTAATAATACACTCATATGCCCACAACCCGTTTTATAATGAAATCCATTACGATACAGATTTTCAACCAATAGAAACCCATAATTTTTCAATCAAGCATGAAAATGTATCGTATGAAAATGTCTTATAGCAGTGATATAGAAAAATTACCAGCGACCCTCCACAGATGTCTTAGACAAGAAAAAAATACAATCGAAGGGATCATATTTTTCATTTGACAAATGGAACACATATGTTTTTATTTTCAACCAAATTATACGAGCTGTCGTGTCCGAGTGGTATATGGCACGGGCAGTGATTAATTACGCCCGGGTTCAATTCCTGACCTCGGCAGAATCTTTTTTTATTTTCTCATTGTTTTATTTTCCGTGGTTATACCATCAATTATAATTTTGTAGAATTTTTCAAAGAAATACGATTTATTACCTACAATTATTGTTTTCAATATAAATACCTAATAAAATAATATTTTTAGTTCTTCATTATTTATTGGATGTAGATAAAATAGCGTATGCAACTCTCATGTAATGGTTATTAATACACTCGCATAAACCATACGAAACTCACCTTCGGCTCGTTTCATATCCTGGTTTATGCTCATGTATTAATAACCATCATTACACGATCGTTGCATAATATACTATTACTCCATGTCCTTCGCACAATGTTGATATAAAAAATAGTAAAGAACAAGATGAAAAATAATATGACGTTTGAATTTGGTAACAGTTTTTAATTAATACATATGAATATGAAATATATTCAGAGGGATTGAGGAGAGGCAACTGCACTGGGGGATTGAGTGGCAACTGCCCTAAAAATGACCTCAGGGGTCCATAGAACCTTCGTACAAAGTGGCTTCCCTTAATCATTTTTGCTAGGTTGTTGCCGTTAACGTACCGACTATTAAGATACATTCTATTTCATCTCTTCCTAATGGACCAGTTCATTGTCATCAGCATCCAATACCTTTATCGTGGCTATTGTGCTACAGATTCATCATTCACTGGTAGAAAAATGAACTATTATGCATTTCAAATCATCCAAAAAATGTCGGTTCCAGATACTTATACATCAGGTTGAGGAGGTACTAACATTAGCAGACCAGTTTTGGGCTTGTTGACCTCTCGTCAGTGTGAGGTAGTTACCATCAAAATATCGAAAATCGTTGACTTCCCATACATAATTAAAAATCTGGTGTAATATCTCGGGATAGGAAGAAGCTGATGGCGAGCATAATGAGACGTCTTGGCGACATCTCATCCATGTGTGCTCAATTTCCTTGTACAGGAAAAAAGTAAAAACTCTTCGACATAGTCGGTGAACATACTTGAAGACTGGCTATGAATCAAATCGTCTGAGAACAATTTGGTCAGGCTGATTCCAACTATACCTACACAGTAGGTCCATGGACTAACACTTGTCAGAAGACAACTATTCCCCTAATACCACCACATGTTCATATTCAGCACCAGCACGAAAGGGTTGTTTCCCAACAAAATTTCTCCTGCATACGTATCATGCCTTGATGTCCGCTTCAGCCATTTTCGTGAATGAGAAAATTTGGGATGACATTGATTGATTGTCATATATTCTGGAAAGTTTAAAGTTGATGGCACTTGATTGGTTGGGAGTCATTTCAGCTGTTATTTATCATTGGTTTCAATCATGTACATTTCCCTGTATTGAATTTCCACATTTTTTTGGATAAGTCTGTCAAGTTATTGATATATGATTGGAATATTGACAATTTGGACAGAAAAAGAAATGCAGAATTTTGGTATAAGAGTGCAAGGCCAAGGAAATCATTTATATGGTTTCAAAACATTTTTTTAAGATGATTGTCAATGGTTGTTTGTGAGGGTCTAACCATTTTTTTTCAAAATCGATCGAAATGATGAAAAATATCGTTAACGATTTATTTTGATTCATTTGACACACAGAGGCATAGAATGATAGAAAATGATTTAATTTTCATTGCATGGAGCTGGCGCGAGCAATATCAGAAATCAGAGTAATTGAAAAGAAATGAGTCAATTAAATTCCTGATATCTTCAGCAGTCTGGCCAGTGAATGACAATAAGAAAAAGTAAGAGATAGTAAGTATCTTGTGAGAAAAATGATCACTTTCAAATGATGAATATTGAAGTGAGCAATAGAAATAAAATCAATGACCTTCACCTCTTCTGTCTCGAATACCATCGCCTATTTCATATTATCATCAATAATTTCATTTTCTGAAATATAAATCTTTTCCATTCCCTTCCATGGTATCGTCTTGTCAAAACCCACCACAATATCCCGAAAAAAATGAGGTAAAAGAAAACTGTTATTTCGCGTTTGAGTGACAGCATACTTCGTAACATTATTATGTTTTCGTTTCACTTAAAGGACTCGGCTCGATTGTCAATCAGGAATGTGTCATGTGACTTATTTGTTGGATTTTTATATGAACTCACCCGTTTGCTTGGCTTCGAGAAATAATGAATTATGACAGACGGAGTCGATAGATGATAATAATATAAACTGCCAAACAGTGCATTATAATTGAAACAAAAGTCATTCTGGATAATTCAGTCGATGCTGGGACCACAGAAAAATCGCGAAACATGTCAACATTGGTTTTCACAGAAACATAATGTCAAATTCAATTCTTCGTTGTTAACCTTGCCCCCTCAGAAATCCTCACGTCAGAAATTTTCAATGGAAAGTATCGTGATACTACTCATTTGAAATGTATTTCGATTCTGTATTCAATACTGGTTTGATCTTAAGTGAGCTCGCAGGAATAACCATAGCAGGAAATGAAGGAGATCACAGTTTACATTATTTCAAAACCTCGTCATAATTTCAGTGCATTTCAGATCGAATATCATGTTACATTGTTTTTCATTCACCAATTAGCAAAAAGGAGTGACTACAGGCCCATCCAAAAAATGGATGGGTCATATGAACCACCAGGTGACGTATATAGGACGATATAAGAGCATAAAATAATAAGATTCAGCACTATGCCGTCACTTGTAAGCTGTCCAACTGAGTGCTGGTGAGAATTCAAAAGTGCAGGTAGAGTGAGAACATTTTGGTCATATATTTTTGTACGGCATTTTTACCCTCTATAGATCCATAACAAATAGTCAAAAAGCGCGTAGTGCCGTAAAAAAATGGTGCGTCACAAAGTCGGTAAATTTTTTGGATTTTTTGACAATTTCAAGGGTAATTTGGTCATTTTATTATGTACGGCATCAGTTTCATACTGTTTCGATACAGCTTCTAATAATTCTAATTTTTATGGATCTATAGAGGGTAAAAATGCCGTACAAAAATATATGACCAAAATGTACTCACTCTACCTGCACTTTTGAATTCTCACCAGCACTCAGTTGGACAGCTTACAAGTGACGACATAGTGCTGAATCTTATTATTTTATGCTCTTATATCGTCCTATATACGTCACCTGGTGGTTCATATGACCCATCCATTTTTTGGATGGGCCTGTAGTCTATACCTATTGCAGTTAATCCTCACATTACAGTTAATCCTCACATTGCACATTAGCTGTTGCCCTCGACTAGGAACTTGAAAAGATTTCAAAAAGTAAAGTATCGTTAAATATATAATTGATAGGTACTTTTGCCTAACAAGGTATCACAAGTCCCCTCTTGGCGACATTTTTCACCATGAAGTAAAAAGGAGGTTCTAAACATTTATTTGAATTACTTTGAGGACGTTTTGATATGAGCTTGAATTGGAACCAAATATTCATCGCTCATTTGAATTATTTCGGCTCAACTTGTTCACTGTTTCAAACTTCCCACATGGAAATATAAAACCCATCTTGGGAAACCCGTCAATACCTACATAATGACTAAAATATTAGATACATATAGTTTACATGAAAAATGTCTAATCTTATTCTTTTTATGGAAAAAGTAGCCTGACATATGACAAATGAAAAAATTGCGATGAATGTCATGCCCGAAGTTTTTTAGAAAATTTGAG
The DNA here is from genome assembly GCA_032362365.1 of Zygogramma bicolorata. Lineage (NCBI taxonomy): Eukaryota > Metazoa > Arthropoda > Insecta > Coleoptera > Chrysomelidae > Zygogramma > Zygogramma bicolorata. The sequence goes on along the minus strand of JAVJAQ010001667.1, from coordinate 5,459,876 downwards.
AATAAAAATGATAACAGACACAAGTTTCACGGTATTTAATGCATTAAATAATGATTGAATCGTTTGCCAACAGTTTACACGACTACAAAAAACACCGTTTGCAGATCAATAACAAAAAAGCATGAGAATTCACCATGTGCGGATTACAATAAGTCCAGCTCTGCACACATAATCACACAGCGCTTATCATTTGAATCATGATAATAGCTCATAAAAAGTATAATGAATGATGAAATACCTTGAAGAATGGGCGGAAATATAATTTTTTATAGTATTGATGTCGTGAGAGTAAAATATGAATAGCGTGTGACTTCGATATCTCATTGACGGGGAATCATTTACCATTGTGAATTGAAGGGTTTGCAAAAGATGGGTAATTGTATATGAGCCTGTGGGCAACTAGTATTCATGTAAGGAGTATTAGTAGGAAATTAGGTATGCTCGAGTGATCCCAAGTTTGTTGTTTGTTGAAATATGAGCCCTACACGGGTTCGCAATAAATACTTATATGAGATGGTTCAAAATAGTCAGCCACCCAATTTTTGTAAATAAATTCGAGACAAACCCGTCCCGCCTCATCAATCCAACTATTTCGAACCGTTCCTGGACTGTTTTTGTTGTGAACCCGAACACACCTATAAGTTACCATTTCTCTTCTGTTTATATATATATATATATATATATATATATATATATATATATATATATATATATATATATATATATATATATGTACATTCATACATTTACTATTTTACTATTACCAATATTTTATTTGATATCCCGTCATTGGAACTGATTTATCACAAATTTTCTTAACGGAAATTATGTGAGATTATTTTATCATTTTAATGAATGACTTGTTTTATCAAAATCGGTTTCTCTGACGTTAGAATACAAGCAGTAACCTTTTAGTACTCTTTGAAGTATACCGACAACGACATCTTCCATCATAGAAAACCTTTTTTTCCCACATTAATTTTTTTCTTCGAACGAATTTCATCGGCATTACCGACGGACCGACACGTGCGATCCGTCCGCTGCTGGTCAGTGGACGCATATGTATAACTTACTATACTAATAATTCTAAAATCCGTTTCATACGATCCGTACGATGCGTACGGATCGTATAAAACGGATCGATTTGTGGTAGTGCGTCCACTGTATCCGTAGCGATCGGATTGCCGATGCGATGGTCGGATTTTAAGTAACATTCGCATTTTCGTTGTGAGTGGACGATCGCAAACATTACAGTGTCTGATGAAGAACTTGATATTATTGCTTTGTTATTCGATGAAGAAGATGAAGAAGAAAGGGGAGGAAATAAGAGAAGACATAGAATGTGGATACATGACATATTAAAAAAAAGATCACGATTTGGAGAATATTATACACTATTCACTGATTTGCTCAACGACGACGTAAAATTCTTCCAGTATTTTCGTATGTCTCATGCGTCCACTTAACGGCAATCCGCATGACGTCATCCGCACCAGTCGGAAAAGTTGCCCCTTCGATCAATTTCATCGGCATTACCGACGGACCGATACGTGCGATCCGTACGCTGCCGCTCAGTGGACGCATATGTATAACTTACTATACTAATAATTCTAAAATCCGTTTCATACGATCCGTACGATACGTACGATGCGTACCTATGGACGCGTACCTTAAAACCTCAAACTTATGCATGTTCACGAATAGCCATGCCGCTCCTGAGGTATGGTGTAGGAAGCTAGTAATAACCCATACTTGCTGAAGGGCTTGGAATGTAGATGTCGGTGCTTGGTATGTAAAAGTACCTTGATTACCACTACTATTGGGCAAGAAATATATAATTTTTTCAACTTTTGAAGCCAATAGAATGAGTTTTGAGTAAACCGAAGTGATATTTTGTTTTGCGACCTTGGATATTGAAGTCTAACCCTTAGGCCAACCCTGCGATCTACACGAAACACTGTTCATCCGAAATTTACAAGTTACTATTTTTCATACATCTGAATGGTCATTTTCACTATATAGGCAAATAATTGATTTTGATGACACCAGAAGTAACGGTAGAACGTAGAACATAACCCAGGTGATGATAGATAGATAGATATTTGTTTGCCCTCAAACTATAAAACAAGAAGAGTGTACATTTTTGTATATAAAGTGCATTTCTTCAATGTCCCTCCCCTCTAGTTTTCTGAACTGGTCAACTCAAAAATTTTCAACTTGATGCATGAATGGTATATTTTGGAGTGAAATTGACACATTCTAATTTCAAAATGGCGACTGGGCGCCACCTGGCAAAAAAATAGAAAGGAGGTTGGTTCACAAACGAAATTAAAACTTTACTGAAAGAGAAGAATTACTACAGAAAAATAAAAATGAAGTCTAATTGGAATGATGAGAAGTATAAAGAACTACGTAAGAAGGTCAGAAATCTAATTAGGAAGGAGGAAAAGCAATACATTAAAAATTTTGAATCGAATGTTACGAAAGATATAAATCAATTCTGGAATTATGTGAATAGTAAAAGAGCGAATAAAAAATGCTTGGGCAGCTTTACTTATAATGGCGAAACGGTAACGGATGAGGGTACCGCAGAATCGTTTGCAAATTTTTTCTCATCAGTTTACTGTGAAGAGATCGCATCATACAATCTCAATTTTGATAATTATAGTATGACGAATGACTCTTTTCAAATACATACAATAACAGAATCTGACTATAATGCAGCTGTCAAAAAACTAAAACCCAAAAAAGCTGCGGGAATTGATGGCATTCCTCCTTACATATTGAAGGGCTGTTATGAATGGTTAAGAGGTCCACTACTTTATATTTTTAACTTGATAGCTAGATCCAATATTTTTCCTGAATTTTGGAAAACTTCTATTACCATCCCTATATTCAAATCGGGGAATGAAATAGAAATTGAGAATTATAGAGGTGTCTCAATTATGTGCGCTCCATCCAAGTTATTGGAGCAAATTATATATTCCAAACTATATGAATTCGCTAATAAATACATAGCACCTGAACAGCATGGCTTTATGACCCAGAAGTCAGTAAATACTAATTTATTCATTTTTAGCAATCATGCTTTCGAAACATTACAAAATAAATCTCAATTGGACACTGTATTTAGGGACTTTCGTAAAGCCTTTGATCAAGTGAATCATGATGTGCTTTTGGTGAAAATTTGTAAATTTGGTTTGGCGAGAAATTTTATTGAATTAATTAGAAATTACCTGAGAAATAGATATTTCATTGTTAAACACAATGGAAACACTTCGGGAAAATTCCATGCTAATTCCGGTGTTCCTCAGGGATCGAATCTAGGACCTCTTCTATTCCTATTATTTATCAATGATTTACCCTCGGTCTTACAACATTCACAGTGTCTGCTCTTTGCAGACGATCTCAAAATTTTTAAAAGTATTCAAACCGTTAGAGACTGCGTATCACTGCAAAAAGACATTAACAATATTGTGAATTGGAGTTACACTAATAAGTTATTTTTCAATATAAAAAAATGTTACACGTTAACAATATCTCGCTTGAAAGAGGTTATTGAATTTGAATACCATATGGATGGAGAGGTCCTGGATACAAAAACTGAGGTGAAAGATTTAGGTATCACTTATAGTTGTACTTTCTCCTTCAAAAATCATATAATGATGTCAGTGAAATCTGCAAATCGAATGTTGGGATATTTAATGAGACAAACGCGTGAATTCAATGATATCAATACAATCAAATTACTCTACTATACTCTAGTGAGACCGAAGCTCGAGTTTGCTTCAGTAATTTGGACAGGAGAGTACAAAACCACATTGAAAGAAATCGAAAAGGTTCAAAATAAATTTCTTCGATATCTGTATTGCAAAAAATATCATAAATGGCCTGATCACAATTTAATACGAACATCTCGACTAAGAAACGAATTCAAAATACTATCATTAGAACAAAGACGCAAGTTGACATCCCTAATATTCATATATAAAATAATCAATAACCTTATTGATTCCCCCGAAATCCTAGGCTTGATTCCGTTTCATGTCCCTTCGCGCCGTACTCGATATACAACTATGTTCAATATTTCCGTGTCAAGATCTACAACTAGAGCACCTCTCACAACCATGTTGATATTAGCTAATGAATTAAATGAAATGTCTTAAAATGATTGGTCTTTACCACATTCCCAATTTTATAATACAATACTCAATATCATACTGAATATACCTCCCTGAATAAATGAGTAAACCCACCAGTTCTGATAGTATTCATGTAAAAAGTTATATTTCTTAAGTAACATTTACATTATGTATTTTTGACAATAAGAATCCATGTAATTAAACTTAAAAGTTTGTATGGATCAAATAAATAAATAAATAAATAAATAAATATCATTTTGAAGCTCCTAGCGAATATTTTACAACTCCATGATATGAAGTCAATATCTTCACCTCCTACAAAATGGCGGAACATATAATAATTGCCAGAATACATCGACGTTTAACTTGATACTCTGAGGAAATGAGCTAAGTTCAGATCAGAAGATACTCGAAATGGTTGTCTCAAAGGTATTGAGATATTTCACGTCGAAGGTCGATATTTCTACAAATATTTATTCCATGTCGTATATTCAATATTGAAGCAGGTTCAGTTCCGTACACCTTTTGCTTCGAATAGCCCTATAAAAAAGTCTCAAGGTGTCAAATCTGGAAAGAGGGTTGGCCATTCCGTAGCACCTCGATGGCCAATCCAACGACCATGGAAAGTATTATCTAAATAGTTTCTTAGGTACTTTTCTGGAGTTATGTGGTGGTGCTCCATCTTGTTGGAATAATAATATCCATATCGAATTCATTAGGATTCACTTCGACGATTTAGGTGATTCCTATCTACTTGTAAAAGCGGAAACTAAATGAGAATATTTGAACTGAACAATGATGTTAGTTGTACCGACATTTTTGTCTTTTTTTTATGAACAAAAATAACCTATCAAACCTTACCAGGTTGTTTGGATTGTCATATGACAGAGGAAAATGAATATTTCTAGAAATATCGATATTATTGTGTTTGTTTCCAGGTAATGATTGAATGTTCAGTAGGTGAGGATATTGACTTCATATTCTAGGGTTATTGAGTATTCGTCAGAAGCTTCAAAATGATGTATCACGAGACCCCCTTTTCCATCTGTTTTTTTTTCCAGATGGTGTCCAGTCGATCTGATTTCTAACGGCAGTTTGTTGTATATTAAGCTTTCGGCACAATATAAAGGCGGATTCAAGCAAGCCAACTTAACTTATGAATAACCTCACTCATCAACTTATAAACATGCTTATTGCTTGAATCCGCCTTAAAGTGATTTTGATATGATAAGAGAAGAACTTGAACTTCAATATTACATTTCTGAAGTTTCAAGAAAAAATATACTTTTATAGTTTGGTGGCTCTTACCTTGAGATCTCTATGTACTACACCATTTTGATGACAGTGGTTGACAGATTCTAAAATTTGTTGTATACAGTGCGAAGCGTCCGCTTCTGAATAAAATTCTCTCGCTACAATATCTTCGAATAATTCACCACCCGTTACCCTGAAACAAAAAAAAGGGATGAAAATATATCGAATATGCAAATGCGAAATGAACATAACAAATAACACACTCATACTGTATTTGAAGACAGCTGGCACATTAAATCTTCTGAAAATATTTCAGAGAGGGATCTGTTGAATTTATATTCCAGGAATTGAGTTTTGGTTTCATTCTCAATTGATTTTTTTCGAATCAGGATATGATCGATAAGAAAATGTTTAATCAAAGGCGATAACTGAGAATGAACGATTTTTTTTAATAGTCCAACAACAAAAAAGTGTAATCGAGACTGTACCTCATAGTAGTTGGTATATTCTTCAAATTAGGCTTACAAGCTTTTTAGGAATCGTCAATTTACGGAGTTTCTGTAGAAAAAGACAAAGTTAGCGACGAATGTGTGATATAAAAAGAATTGAAAATTCCAACTTCAATAAGGAAATATTCTTTCAGATATTAATCGCTAAGATTGGAGTACTCATTTGGTATTCTTCAAATTAAGCTAACAAGCTATTCAGAAATCGTCAATTCACGGAAACCTAGGTTCCATGTACAAAAGTATGAGCTCATCTGAGTTTCTGTAGAGAAAGATGAAGTTAGCGACGAAGGTTCAATAGAAAAGGACTTGAGAAGAACTAATTTCAACTTCAATGAGGAAATATTCTTTCAGATATCAATCGCTAAGATTGGAGTGATATCAGTTTAGTTTTACGATAATTGATTTCTATAAATAGTTTTGTTATGCGTGATGAGTACTGCCTAAATGTATAGGGTTATATGGGTGAATACCAAGAAATTCAATAGTTATATCAAAAATTATATAAAAAAAACACGAAACTTCTCTACTAGAATTTCATCCGCGTTCTTGGGTCAACTGACTCAAGCCTACTCTGCTGATATCTCCTGGCTGCTGATCCTTTAATGTGAAGTAAAATGCCCTACAACATTTTTGAAGAAAATAAAACATTGAATGGGAAGAAAGGGACCCAGAAACACTTTTTTGTGTCAAATTTGACTCATTGTTTCGAATAATTTTATAATATCAATAATAATTCTTCAAGGCAATTCTGGATCTCCTAAAAATCTTCTTCAAAGGTGTACATTTTTCTTCAGTTATTGCTGTATCGTTTTCGAATATTTCATTTGTGATGTGGGCCCGGTAGAACATAGGAGTGGAAATAAGACTCGATGTCAATAGTTGAAGTTTCTTTCGTTTTTTCTGCATTGGTTTTAGTACGATTACCGCAATAGTCGATATATACAATTTATTTCTGAAAATTACTTTCCAAGGGTGGTCCAAATATGAAGAAATATAAAGATGTTTCATTCGAAAAATTCTAGAAAAAAAATGATTGAGAGTTCTGACACACCCTGTTTTATAAAAAAAAAAGTTGTATTCGAATTACTGTTCAGCAATGGATAAACCATTTTGTAATTTGATTGTGAAAAGAACGACGTTACAACGGAGTTTTTGATGAAGATGAGGACTGTTGAATAGGATTGCTTTTCCATATTCTTTTGAGCATAACCTCTTAATCGCTCGGTAAATACTCAATTCTTTTGAAATAATTTTTCAAGAGGAATCCGAATATGGAAAACAATATATGTTTCACACCGCCCGTTGGGTCGTCTAGGTAGGGGGTAGCTATTTTATATAGACTCTATCTTCCTTTTTGTGAATTAATTGAACATCTATGAGCGATACACACACATGCCAAAATAGAATGTTCCCTAAATATTTTAAGTTACTTTTTTTCAAGAAATTTTGAATTCTCGCATCGACTCGAAGAAATAGCCAAAAATCACTTCCTCGGATATATTAGCTTTTTGTTATGCAGTAGTAGCTTGGGCTGCATTCCCTTTATTAATTTGTGAAAATGACTCAACTTCTGGTGAGATAGTACCACGAATTATCCATTTGCCCACTGAGGAGATCTAGGGTTGTTGGTTGTTCTCCTGGTAAGATATATGTTATTACAAACTAATTTCTATTTGATGTTGTGTAGGAATAGATACAAGTTTCATGTGCTTGGTGTAACAATTGACCAAGATATCTAGTTTCTCAACGAGATATATTTGTGAAAGAAGATAAGTACTGATATGTGTGTGAGTTCCACGGTTTCAGTCGGCAAACAAAAATATTGCCTTGACGAATGATGGACAATACCTTCCAGATAAATACTTGTACAATTCCAAACGCCAATATTGAAACTTCATTACACCCATTGAGTCAACAAGGTGCTGATCACTATTAACGAAACTCGAACATAATGTAATTTTGCCAATCCAACAAATTATTCGCATCCCAACCAAATATTGAAGTCTATTACCTCTAGTAGAAAATCGTTTCAGTTCTCGAGTGGAAATCGGCAAACATTCTGCACGAGATTACTGTTTACCGTCGTATTTACAAGGAATCGGAGGAGGAGTAACTCAACTCCCGTGCGAACTCGAGTTAATGCACCACTTCGAGGAAGTAGGGCCTGTAACAATATGACATTGTGGCGAGGCGCTAATTGAGACTGCTTAATTAAAATTTCAGCATTCATCGTGGAGCAAGGTGGCGAGATTTGGAGGGATGCAAGTCAGCATGCATGGGTCGTGGTTTGGAGTTAAGTGAACTCACTCAATCAGGGCTATTCTGGTGAATCTTGAATAACTTTCAATATTGAATATTGATTATTGAAAATAATAGACAACTGTTATAGAAGAATATTATGATGCACCATCGAGATTTCTGAAACACCTTGTAGGAACTGGTTTTCCGATATGATATAATATTCAGTTGCTGGAAAATTTTCGAAAGATTTCAACTAGGGAAAATTATTTATGGTCACCATAATTGCATTTAATCCCATTCTTGAATATTTATCAATAATCTATTGATATTCAAGAATAAATAGGACACCAGATGACTTGATTGAATGGTGGCACTCATATCATACTATTGAAATTGGTATCAGCAAATTTATATCTTTTTATTATGTCAGAAGTCAAAATTATTTATAACAACTGAAGTCAAATATATATAAACAAGAAAACAATAACTAATTTTGTATATAGGGTATATCATTGAAAATCCAATACTCCTTCGAATATACCTATGGATTCTGGTTACTATAAATTGGATCCATCAGAGCTTGTAAAATGCAATAAACATTATCAAAAGCTCATTGGCCAACTATTATATTTGGCTATCAATACACGTCCAGATATTTCTGCAAGCATTTCTATTTTGAGCCGGAAAACCTCGAATCCAAACCAAACTGATTGGAATGAACTAAAACGTGTGGTGCGATACTTGAAAGGTTCATGTGACTTGAAATTACGACTGAGTCACACCCAGAAAAACGAAGGACTTTTTGGCTTAGCAGATGCAGATTGGGCTGAAGACAAACAAGATAGAAAGGCAACCAATGGGATTCGAAGTTAATGGTCAGGAGAATAAAGTTTGTAGACTAAAGGAATCCCTATATGGTTTGAAACAAAGTGCTCGATCATGGAATGAAACTATCCACAAGGCAATTGTCAACATTGGTTTCAGACAGAGTAAAATTGATCAATGTTTATATATTCTGAACGAGCAGGATACTCAATGTTTTGTTCTGATTTATGTTGATGATGTTCTTATCGCCAGTGAAAAATGTGAAATAATAGATCGTGTAGCTGGAAGTTTGCAGAATGAATTCGAAATTATTTCTTTGGGTGATGTTGAATGTTATTTAGGCATTGAAGTTGAAATTGGTATCATGTTGAACTAAAACGTGTTCATCTCGATTCTGTTTGAAGAAAAACACCCACTCATTATCGTCAGAATCATGTTCAGAATTGATTGTAACGCAATTAACTTCGTTGTGAGCATTTTTTCGCTGATCATTATTTTGTTTCTTGTGCATCCATCTGTTATATTTCCAGCAGTGACCATTTTTATGACAGAAATCACAACAAATACGTGTTGATCTGTACCCTGTGCTGGATATATTCATTGCAAGCTCTTTGTTCTCTCGATTATTTCTCTTTCTTGACCACTCGTCAATTAGTTTGGACTTGACTAAATCCAACGACAGATCTTCATCCTTTCTGGTCTCCAAAGCCGTTATCAGAGTATCGTACTCATTTGGTAGACTATTGAGTAGAAAAGCAACTATCCATTTGTCAGTGAATAATTCTTCTCCCATAGCTTTCAATTTTTCTATATATTCCAACAGTTGAGAAATATGGTCTATCATATTACCATCTTCAGATAATTGCATTCGACAAATTCGTCTCATTAAATATACTTTATTGGAGAGTGTTGACTGCTGATGGTGTTTTCGAATATTTTCCCATACTTCTCCCGCATTTGTGGTTGACTTGATGAGGGGAAGTTGGGTATCTTCTATTAGAAGTCCAATATTTGCATACGCCTGGGAATCCTTTTGCGTCCATTTTATCTTTTCTTCCGGATCAGTTGGTAAGTCGATGGCATCCCAACACCCTTCTTTGATCAGTAATAACTTCATTTTGAAGCTCCATATTGAATAGTTTTCGTTGTCGAGTTTCGCGATGCTCGCTGTTAACTTTTCTGACATATTTGTTATGGTTGATTATAAAATGTAGGTATATTGCTGTGCCTGGGCCCAAAACCTATTGAAATTGGTATTAGCAAAACTATATCTTTTTATTATGTCAGAAGTCAAAATTATTTATAACAACTGAAGTCGAATATATATAAACAAGAAAACAATAACTAATTGTGTATATAGGGTATATCATTGAAAATCCAATACATACTTCTATTGTTATCTATCGAATCAGTTCTACTGATACCTAAGTGTTGAAACTGAAGGAACTGGATGAAACGAATAAAAACAAATTGGAAGAAGGTGAAACTAAAACAACAAATGGGGTTGAGATGGAAATAGTAGATAGTTTTGCAGCGTTGTTTTCGGTTCGATTTCAGAAAATCGAAGCTTAGCAATCTGAAAGTTAGCAGAATATATACTCATCAAAAAACAACAATTTGAATTCATGTTACTCTTGAGGAACACCTGGTATATTCCTGAAAATTTATACAGATATTCTTTTCAAGCATTAGCTCAATATAAGGTAGTTTTTGCTCGCGGAAAGGATTCGACATAAAAAACAGAAAAATGGTAGTGTCGATGCAGTGCCGAATAATATGCACACTCTCGAATTTCTTTTCGAAAATATAAATCAACGATACACCTGGTTATTTTCATTCACTCATTGAAAACATGCCAGGACGACATTTGACACGTAGGGAGCAGTTACGAGCAGTTGGAATGTTCGAAGCTGGCCAAACTCAAAGAGTTGCGGAGGTCTTCATGACTGAAGCCACTGTGATCAATTAATTGTGGAGAAGATACCGAATACCGAGAGACTGGAGATGTGAGAGAGTGACATGCAGGCCCAACACAAGAACCATAGGGCCCGTTCCGGACCGTTTTCTACAGTTACAGGCTAGCTTGTTCCCTAGATTTTTTCAATGTGTGTAGTATTGACGATAGTAACATTGAAAACAATGAATAGAGTAATGGATCCCTATACAAAGTTTTCACTTCCACACCAAATGTTCAATTTGATCGATTATTAAAACCAATACCATTGATATGCTCATCTGTCTGAAAGTGGTCTCATTTTGGTGTTTGGGTAATTGATCTCTGAGAAAAAATTTCACATCTTCACCGAAAGTTCCAGTCTGAGCGATTATTGAAACCAATATCATCAATAATATGGTCATCTGGTTGAATGTCGATATCAGTTTTGTGTTAGGGTAATTGATCCCTATACAAAGTTTCTACTTCTAAACCAGAGGGTTTCAATCTGACCTGAATATTAAAAGCAATACCAATAATATATTCATCTGGCTCAAATTCTAGTACAAGCACTCTTGAGAGACTGGCTTGTGACAATGTGATGATACCTTTTCAAATATGTTTCATGCAATATTTTCAGCAGTAACGGAAGGAGCGCCGCAAATCAACAGTTTTCCTTGAACATATGTTCGAATTCACCAGCCTCGCAATCAATACAAATATATTTCTTATTATAGATCCCATAATTATCGTGAAAAACAATTAGATGAAAAAAGACCCCTATGTAGCCTTCCGAAAAAAAAAAAAAAATGAAAAACAAGAGTCATCTCAATACATTGTCGAAATCGCCCTGTGCTTGAAAACAAAAGAATGGAATCCAAAATTGAATTCGTTTTCCCATCGAACCATGGATTCGACAAGTTATGGTAATGATATAAAAAAGATTTGTACAGAAGAATGAGCAAATAAAGAGATACAACCTCCACTCCTGAGTATATCAACACGGCAACTGATAAATTCAAGGAATTTCAAACACTAGAACAAAAACTTCATCCCAATATAGCATCTAATGAAGCACCCACCTCAAACTAGTCCTGATCACGAGGCTCGATTACACAATCTACGCCGTGCCCCACGTTGGGCGCGATTGATGATAAAATAAATCAGTGAAAATAATAATGAACAGATATAGACAGTACGGATATGAAGAACCGAATGTAATTACACGGTTTGTGATAGGACCTCAACTGATTAGTGTATAAAATCAATAATGAATTCCAGTCTTCTCAACAAAATATACAAATTCACTTTCAAGTGTGATATTCTAAAACAGTATATTGATAGTTCCACAGATAACAACATTCAGTATATAATAATTCGGAAGCTGTTCAATTGAAATGAATTGCAATTCATTGATGAATTGATTGGAGCTCGAGCGACTGAAAAATATAACGTCGACAGCTGAATGTAACAATATCATTCGTGCAAGTTTACGAGACGATCTTGATACCATAATATCAAGATTCCCCCAACCAATATGTAAAATAAAGTCATTTTGGCAACCGAAATCCCCATTAAACTTCTCTCGAATAACATTCCATGCGGAACAAGTAGCTTGTGATAGGACATTAATGAGGATTTATATTCCTGCTTTTCACTTCACGGTGCTTTAAGTAACTTGCGATTCCAATTTCAGAACGTAATTTTCAGGACGATTCATTCCGTAACTTGAACTCCGTAAAACTCCGTCCTTCTATCGCCATCATTTTTCCCACGTGGAGGAAAAATGCTATTGAGTGAAGAAGATGATTTATTGTTACCGCTGAAATGAATTCAGTTTTTAGTTGAGGAAGTAATATTTATAACCTCGATTTCTCGTGATTTCCGATGTTCGTTGTTTTCGGAGAGAGCATTAATTGACTCATTAATATATTTTCGGTTCTTTTTTTTCACTGATTTACAATCTGTATTCCTTGGATACCTCGTATTCGTAAACACATCGTTCAGCTCTTCTCTTCAGTCTGTGAGTGTTCCTGAAGATGAGCAATAAGTCAAATCATCTCAGAATTATTCGTTCAGCACATGCTCAACTATACCTTCACAGTAGGTTGATCGATTTACACCTGTAAAAAGTAACTACTCTCCGTACTAACACCACGACGGGTATTAAATTATATCCGACAGGTGCCAGTGCAGGATTTTTCATAGGAGAAATTTCTGCATATGCTTCTGGTGGTACAACAACTGGAATTAATTTTCAATTGTTGGGAAGAACATACTCGTAGACTGGATTCGGTATTATTGGCCTCTCGTCAATACAAAGTAGTTCTATTTAACTAACCAAAGGTGTTGGTTTTCCATAATAAAAATTTGCATACCTTGGAACAGGCTGAAGCTGACAACTAGTTTCTAAAATCGACGAAATCTTGGAAAATAGTCCGGGAGACTTGCTCAGGTGGCATAGTTGAACCATCTTCCAGAACAAAACTTCAATTTCGCACTTATAATACGTGAATATTCTTTTTCTACTCCCAGTATTTTGAAGCGTTAGGTAATGGATCATTCAGAATACAAGTTTATTCTTAATTAATGGTGGCCTCTTTCGAAAATGTTTTTTTAGAACGATGGGATGTGTGAATTTGAAAGAGAAAGAACATGAAAAATAGAAAATATGATAGAAAAGTCCATAGTAGCCGATAATTTCACTGGTGACGATTTCGAAGATAATCCTGACATGAAATACTGCTTTGTTGATAAACAGAAAAATCTCACTGTGCGGCTCACAGAAGATATTGACGATTTCATTAGTCGCGAATACGATCCGATTTAGTTTTTTGAGCCACCTTATGACTGAGAGTGACCATGGAAATTGATGACAGTCACTATCGAAATCATTGAAATAAATCGTTAGTCCGAATACCAGAAAGTCTGATTACCAAAAAGTTTTATTCTGTTAACGTGATGCAAATAATCCGAAATGTTGTTACACGAAATGCTAATTGTAACTTCATGTTGTTGAAAAATCGTGATTCAAGCTTGGAATGTTTCTTCTTTTTCCCAGAAAATTATGATCAAGTCTCCGCAGACCACGGAAGACTTGATCTATTGCCCATTTTTCATTAAAATCCATATTTTTTCACAGCTTTGTAATATTGAGAAATAATATAACAGGAGTATGTCAATTAAAATCATGATCGAGTTGTTATTATTGTTGTTGTTTCGAAATTATGGTTTTTATTATAATAAGGATTTCTCCAGGATTTCCCCCACTATTCCGAGTAGTTTTGTAGTTTGTAACGAATGAGGATGTTACATATTTTTCAACAAGTTTGTGGAAAAATGAAACTTTTATATTGAAATATCGTGAAATTACGTTTTTCTACTCCCACCCATAAATATTGTTTTATAGTTTACTAAACGGGTTTAGTATTTTTCACAGTAAATGGTATTGGCTCATTAACTGCAATAAACTACCCGATTCAATCCCATTGTGTAGAAAATCATCTGGTAAAAGATGCAAATGTGCTACAGGATCGAACTAAAGAAATTTGAATTTTGCATAATGTAGGAGATATACAAGTAATTTATTTAAATGTTACAATTCTATTCTATATTTAGTTAAATTAATTATAATTGGCGCAATTGATTTCACAGAAAAGTACGGGTTTTCAACATTTATAACATGACTAACAGAACTTTTCCAACTCTCGGTAGGAATGTCATTCATACAGTTCCTAATTAATTCTACCACACTACCACTTAAAGTCGGAGAAGTATTTTTTCCGCGCACGCTCGATTTAAGTTGGTGCCACATAAGCTCTATGGGATTGAACACGCAGTAGTAGGGAGGTAGTCGTAACACTGTATGTCCCAATTCTTCTGCAATTGTATCACAAACATACGTTTTTTTTAAGAAAATGACTGCAGCACTTGTAAAAGTTCTTTTTTTGTATAATTTTCCTCAAAATATATGTCATTTGCAGCCATGAAGTTTTGAATCTCCAATTTCGTATTCTTTGAGCCAGTAATTTTTTGCAATTGTCGACTATGATAGCTTGCGTTGTCCATTACTATAACGCTGTTTGGCGGAATGTTGGGTAACAGACAATTTTTAAACCAATCTTCAAAAAGCTCTGCTGTCGTATCTTCGTGATAATCAACACAAGAGTCCTTAATATTTTCGGCAGAAATCCACATAGCGTTTGGGACCCAACTATTTTCTGATCCTGCGTGTAATATTGTGATTCTCTTTCCTTTATTTGATGGTGCTTTTGTTTTACACTTATCAGAGGAATCAGACCATCCTTTGGAAGGGGTGTCATGCGTGTCAACCCACGTCTCGTCGAGGTAGAGTATTGGCCGATTTTCAGACCGGTATTTTCTTATTGACGTTATATATTCAGAACGCCAGTTTATTAAACGTGTGGATTCCATTATTACTTGTCTCTTGTCAATTTTGCGATATTTAAAGCCCATTGCAGACAGAGCTCGCCAAAGAGTAGTGAGGCCACAGTTGATGTGAGTTTCGTCATTGATGAGCCGCTGTTTCAGACTTTTGATTGTAGGGACACGCTGCTCATCGTACATAGTGTAGATTTTTCGCCTTATCAAATCTTTTTCCCAGTCATCTAGACTTTTTGTGACACCGGAATCTTTACGCCTTTTCTTGATTCCATGGAATTTTCAACAATTCGTCTAACTGAAGTAAGAGGCACCTTCGTTAAATTACTGGTTACTTTTGCTGCAGCACCCGCGTTATATCCTTGCTGAAATAAGGAACTATACAGATTTTTTATAATGATTTTCGCGTCACAAAATAAGTGATTCTTCTTTAACGAACCACTGGAAGAAGCACTATTACTTTTTATCCACGGACGCCACATACTGCCTATTCTGTACGTTGGGGTATAAAATCTCTGCTATTAATGTCTGTAATAACAAATAAATGTTATAAAATTGTTGCACGCCGTAACACAAGTGAACACTTCCAATGAAATACAAAGACTACAATGAACAAGTGTAAGCTGTAATCCTCTACAATCCCTCTCTGAGAAACAAAATTACCTGAATCCGGTCCTTTTACATTTATGATGTGCATCTCGGATTTTACAACTTAAGGGTCTAATTGGTTTTATTATAATCCTTCAGTCAGTACCATTTATTGTGAAAACTACTATAAGTAGGCGATTCCAGTCACCTGAATCTTTATGATTTTATATCCACACAAAGTAAAACGTCACAATTCTGTTCTGTCTAATTACGAACACGAAATCCAATTTGTTTCATTTGAGCATGAATAAATGTACTTATATCTTAAATATTCTCTAGTTTATTGAGTCGAGTTTGAATGTTCACAAATCATGTTCTTTCGTGGAATTGAAGGTACATCTACTCTCCACACCAATAATTAACTAAAATTGTACAGTCCAAATTGCTTAGTTCGTTGAGGCGTACGCCCCTTGTGATGGTCCACTTAATACTTGTTGGTTCGAGTCCCACCAATACTCATTATTTCTGTACTTTTTTCAATTTGACATTAGTAATTCAATTTGTATCCTTCAATATTGAATTAAATAAAGTTTCTCTCATCTGAGTTTTTCATGAATATCGAAAAAATACTCTATATCTGAAATTGATTATCAATATGATTCTTGAAAGAGAGTTTTGAAATATCTACCTGGTCGAAGAGAAAATTATCGGTTATAATTGCACGAGTGCATTAAAATTACCGATAATTTTCCACGAATATAATTCATTGGACTATTTCACGAATGAAGAAATTCTCAAGGAAATGTTATTTTTTGTTAATTTATACTTTCCTCTATAGATTGTATGGAGCACTCACCAAAACGCGAAATGTTTTTCTATTTTTGACGTCTATCTGACATTTATTTGTGTTGTTTACTGACGTCTAGCGATACAGTTTCAAATGTGTTGTTATGGTGACTTGATACAATGCAATTACCGTTGTAAGTTTTCGATACAATGCAATTACCGCTGTAAGTTTTCGATAATTGCATTGCTCTTATGGGACATTTTTTATATGAGGGAAATATTCTGTATAACTTGAATGGATATCTTGCACATCACACTAGAACGTTTGATCTCTCGCCGACGGCATCGTGCTCAAACTTCGTCCTCGTGCGATATTGCAACCATAACCATATCGTAATTTAATTTGAAATAACCGAATCTTTTCAACAGCGCAAAATAGGTTTCCAAATGAATTATATCACTTGATGCATAATATACAACTAGCAGTTTTCATGGTTTCCAAAAATAGATCGCGTTTTCGTTGAATTTCCACTGAATAACTTCATAAAATATAAAAATAAGAAACAAAAAACACGATATAAATGCTGAAATCTAGATCCACGCGAGCGATGAGTCGAAATAATATTCATTCCTAGATGGCAACAAAAGAATCCCCGGGAGAAGATATATTCCGCAAGATTTCGTGTCGCTTCAAATACTTTTTGTGAAAGAGCGGTCTGACAAATAACGTATTAATGCTTCACACGGATTCCTGATAATATGTTCTACACAAAGAACATGAAAATCCCAGCGTTATGGAACTCCTTTGAAAGGAAAGTATTTTTCACGAACCATTTTCTTTGCGTAATCGAGATGTGATTGAGTATTGAGTCGCTTTTTTTATGTGGAATACAATTCATTAATAATAATAATAATATCTTTATTGTCATAAAATCATCATGGACATAGACAACGTCAAAAGAAAAGAATGGGATACACTGGTCATGCAACATAATAAGTAAAACATTACACAAATAAATACTTCACGGAGTCGACAAGTGGTGAGTATATAACTTTGCTAGACAAACAGAGTATAGTAATCATTCACAAAAATCGAACTTATAGAATACTTTTTCCTTCAAGAAATCAATGACTGAACTTCTGAATTTATGGACATTGCCAATATCTCTCAAGTGAGATGGAAGCCGGTTATAAGCTTTCCTCGCTCTATATTCAGTACTTCGTTTAAAAATTGCAGTTTTGTGATGTGGAATCCTGAGATTATCCCGGTTACGAGTTAACATACTCATTTCATTGGAATATTCATCTGCATTTGTAGAAAATAAGTATTGGTGCTTTTTCACGAAAATAACCAGAGATAAAAAGTATAGAGAAGGTACTGTTAATAACTCATGGTTCGCAAAATATGACTTGCAGGAGGTATTATAGCCAAGACCAAAAATACATCTCAATATACGTTTTTGCAGTATGAATACTTTATTTGCATTTGGACTGGATCCCCAAAAAAGTATTCCATATGCTATGATTGACTGGACATGTCCATAATAATATAGTTTCAAACCATATTCTGATACCTGTTCTCTCAGATATCTGATCACCCCACACACCGAGGCAAGTCTGTTGGCCAAGTTGTCCACGTGTAGTTCCCAACTCATATAAGAGTCAATAAAAACTCCCACAAACTTTATAGATGCCAGTACTGGCACTGACTTCTCTTGTAATCTTACATACGGAGATTCCAATATATTCTTGGTCAGATTGAACATTATAAGTCCAGTTTTGGCAGAATTCATATCAAGACAGTTATCAGTATACCACTCATCCATTTTCTTTGCCACGCATGATGCTGAGTGAGCAAGATCTTTCATATTAGTGCTATTTATAATGACAGAAGTATCATCAGCAAATTGAAAAGTTTGTGAGTTTGAACTGGAGAGAGCAGATGGTAGAGAGTTGACATATAGGAGAAAAAGAAGGGGGTCAAGGATTGATCCCTGTGGTACGCCTCGCTTGATTTCTGTCCTCTCTGATATGTATAACCTACCCTCTTGCATAATTGCAACGGCTTGATATCTGTTTTCGAGGTAGGACCTCAATAAGTTTAATGGTGTACCTCTGACACCAAAGTCATCTAGTTTTTCCAGCAGAAGGTGGTGGTCAACCATATCAAAGGCTTTTGACAGATAGAAGTATATTCCCGCGGACAAAGTTTTGTTATCGAGATGAGTTGATATATTTGTTACTGCATTGTAGATGGCTAATTCAGTAGACATTCCTTTACGGAAGCCGAATTGCTCATTGGCAAATATTGTGTGTCTTTCACAGAAAGCAAGAAGTCTCTTGTAAATTATTTTTTCAAATATTTTGGATGGTGCGGGTAATATTTTAGTAGTTTTTCACATCGGTTTTAGAACCCTTTTTGTAGATTGGAATGACTTTAGCAATCTTCAAATCATATGGGAAAGTGCCTGTCAAAAAACATTCATTAATTATGTGCTCCAAAGCATTCCCAATAAAATCTGGGACATTTTTTAAAATAGCTATAGGAATTTGATCAAAACCACATGAGTATTTAGGATGTAATGCATACAAGACACTGATGATCTCATTTGCTGAAGTGGGTTCCCAAAAGAGAGAGTCCCTAATCAGTTCGCGTTTATGATACTCATGGGGGATATGGCTGATCGAATCATAGTGTGATTTAAAAACGTCAACAACTTCTGA
The DNA here is from genome assembly GCA_032362365.1 of Zygogramma bicolorata. Lineage (NCBI taxonomy): Eukaryota > Metazoa > Arthropoda > Insecta > Coleoptera > Chrysomelidae > Zygogramma > Zygogramma bicolorata. The sequence continues at coordinate 5,440,473 of JAVJAQ010001667.1, read as the reverse complement.
GGGATCCTCTATAGTAGAACCGCCACTGATTAGAGTTATATTTACATTTTTATTTTGTCTATTAGTTATACGATTGAAGATATTCCACATTGTTTTTGATTTATTCCTTGAGTTGGCTATGTTATTGTCAGGGGTAATATAATAAGTGGTATGATTATTACCGATAATTTTTTGGAATATTAATGAATTGCAATCCCAAAGCTGAAAATACAACGGGTCCGCAGGACGAGTTGTATTTTCTTGCATTGGGATTGCCAATGAATTGATATTCCAAAAAATTATAGGTCATTAATCATACCACGAATTATATTTAGGACGACAATATAACCCCTGTTTGAGCAAAAATTGTTGAATTGCCTGGTAATTGATTCTTTATTTCTGGCCGTATTCAAGGGAATACTCTTTTCCACTGCTTCATCTATGATACCAATCGCCATTTGTACCCAACGATCGCTCATATTGATTAAGAAATATAATTAATCAAAACACATAGATTTGACGTTTATAATTTAAATCATTATTTTCACTTGACAGCTAGTAAAACAAAAACTAAGCAGGTTTATCACCGTGAAAATACAGCGACAAGCTATATTTTCACTGTAATTCGGATTCTATTGGCTGAATTTCAAAATTTGAAATAGACTGATTGGTTGTTAAGCAAGGAGATATATTGTCATTTAAAGATTTTCTTAAGTGAGATAACCATCTCTTATAGGCCGATCTCTCCATTTTGTATCTTGGAAGAATATCATTGCATTTTGTCTCTGTGTATAATTTATACCAGTCCCTCACATACTGAGAGTAAGATTTTATTTCTTGATTCACCCAGGAGTTTTCACTATTTTTTGATCTAGTAATCTTAGGAGTTAGAGGAAAAGCTACATCAAAATGATGGAATAAAATATTATAAAATGATTTATATTTGTCATTTACGTCACCATTTAGGTAAACTGGCTCCCATGATTCATTAGACAGAGACTGATAAAAATTTGATATATTTTCATCGGAATAATATCTCTTATATGTTGTTGTATGGCATTCTCCGCATACAAGCAGGTCCGCCATCTATTGGTACGATTCCTAACAAGTGAAAGTCGTAGAGAGATAGAACATCAAAAGCCTTTCAAAATGTGTGAATGATTGAAGCCCATTGAAAAAACCGAATTGTTACAATGTGAGTTTTCACTTTCGTATTTCGCTGTAAGATTAGTTCGTCAGGTATTCAATACAAATTTGGCAATATTCACAATTTTTCATTTACATCCTGTATTCTAAGAGGCCACGACACTAAACCTTTAATGATAGGGTTCCCAAAAGTCACATATAAAAGTCGTCATTTTATTCATAGGAGAACACAAAATAACACTGCTGCCATATATAGGATCGGTCAACGCTAAAAAAAATTAACGAAAAAATTTTTTTTAAGGTTCTGTAATGATGAGTCTCCCATATTGTGATTGTTTTCCCAAACAGGGGAGTGGTAGGATTATATGAAAAATCAGTGCTACCTTTTCCAAACAGTGGACAACATGCCGGCAGCAGCGTTGAAAGTCGCCCTCCGCGCAACCGATTTTGCGTTTCAAATCGGTTTTATCAGTAATCGGTCGGTTCTTTTCGATTTGTAGTATAGAAATATGCCAGCCACTACCACGACTGATTAAATTTACGTGTCGTTGATTGAGTTTAAAACAACAGTTAAAATTGCTGAAAAATCGAAAAACATCGCATAGAATAATATGCGAATTCATCTGTTTAAATAATCAACGACACGTAAAATCCATTGTTCGACGTAGTGGCTGACGTATTTCAATAAAACAAAAAAACAAATCGAAAAAAAAAACACCGATGCTGATAAAACCGAACTGAAACGCAAAATCGGTTGCGCGAAGGGAGACTTTCAAACGCTGCTGCCGCCATTTTGCCACTGTTTGGAAAAGGCAGCACTGCTGTTTCATATAGTCCTACCCCTCCCCTATTTGGAGAAACAATCACAATAAGGAAGACTTATCATTACAGAAACCCAAAAAAAAAATTGTAATTTTTTTTGGCGTTGACCGGTCCATTTTGTGTCCTTCTATGAATGAAATATCGAATTATGTATTACTTTTGGGAGTCCTATCATTATAGGTTTGGTGTTGTGGCCTCTTAGACTATTGATTGTATGAGAATGACATGAACTTTCGAAGGACTTTTTTTTCGCAATTATGATGAACTTTCAGAAATATTTTGAATATTCTCTCTGGAGATACATGGAACATGTAAGGATATCTGCAGGCACAGCTTTGTTATAGTATTTCTTCTTCTTTCTTTCCACTTGAGATTTTAAATATTTTAGGTGGAATGGTATACAAATAATAATTATTCTGGACTTGAAATTGATTGTCCTTATATGTATTGCCTACTGTGATTCGAAGCTTTACATTCACAAAGTATGTGGCAAGCTGCCTGTTTCTTTTAATTGCCTGCAGCTGAGCTATTCGTTATACAGCCATTATCTTAATCAGGTGTACTTCAAATGGTTAATGTCTAGTCAGTGCCCTTATGGAGTAATCCTATGTTTCACATTCAACCAGGTCAGTACTAGGAAGCTCATTAGCTTTATTGTTGTCTGAGATTGCTGAATATCCTGGCACCCAATGTACAGTCACTATATAACGGACAGCCAGGGAGTCAGTCCAGCTCTTCATGCCATTTCAACACCCACCTATCTGGATATCACTCTGGGGTTTGAACACACCTTTAGTTCTGGTGACAATACAATTTGATACATTCTATTCTGTATCATTGTGAATCCAAGATGGCCTTGGCTACAAAGTGGCGGATTACATATTTTTCACAACTATCTCAATATTGGTATCAAATGACTAGGAGAATATGAATAAAAAAATAAAAATCAATAAGCTCAATATGGGTATCAAGTGAAAGGGCTTTAACAGTAGAATGGTAGAACTATATGGAATAAATGCCAATCCAATATGACCGGCAACAAAATAACAGATTCAGTACACATTTTCGATTTAAGTATCGAATGAAGGGGTTTGAATAGTAAAATTCTGATCGGTATGACAAATTTAAATTCTAAGATGGCCGCCGGCAAAAAGTGCCAGAATCCATGATTGTTTCAATATTTATAATTTGATATTCGTTCCGATATGGGTAATGGATATCAAATAAAACAGCAAGTTGGATTGTAGAGTTTAGAAGGTGTATACTTTCATATAGGCATCGAGAAAGAATATCAAGAATCAAAAACTTCAATATGGATGGAGAGAAAAACAATTTCACACCACTCCCCTCATCAATCAGACTTGATAGAAAATTCGCGCGTCTAACGATTATATTTATTTTTATCCGATAAATGCCCTAGAGGAGAGTGTTGTGATGACTGGTAATTTGGACCTACCGACATATTTTTTTTCAGTACACATCATTATTATTATCATCATTTTCAATAAAATCGTTTGACAAAAAAAAATTAGTAGATTCATTTCTATAAAACGGACTTCTTCCAATTTCAATTTTCTTTTCGAACAAAAACGTTTACTTTTGATTTACTGGGAACCAATAGCACAATCGAAAAAAAGTAAGGAATTCTTTGCAAGCATGGCTACAATCGCACACTTGATTTATCGTTTCCCGACTGTTCCATTCGAACGAGTTTCTATAAAGGAGAACCATTTCGGGATCAAACGACTTGCAACTGAAGCAATACGGAAGTCACGCTCTTCACCGGCAGTTACAATGTGCATCTACGGTGACGTTTTAAGCGTGTGTCACTTCAAAGGACGTTACGTGCATGTGGAGCAGTTGCAAAATAGAGGAACATTTAACAGCGTCGAAAGGCGTGATCGAAATATACAGTGTGTCCAAGATAAGGATCCTAAGCATAGGAATCCCAGTACCTGTTGGAGATACAGCATAGGTTTCATTAGGAAAAAGTTGTGTTCTTTAAAGCTGATTTACATGCCGTTTAGAAACTTGAAGAATTTTCATGGCCTGCTGAGATATTTGGGAAAAACGAGAATTTGAAAATATCGATTTTATTTTTTTCTGACTTCATTTGAAAAGATATCAAAAAACGAATAACACCTTTTCATTGGCACTTTCAAGGTACTACACGATGGTATTTTTAGATTTTATATCCGACGTTTCGTTTTCAAGAAACCATCATCAACTTTATTTTTTTATATGGCCCGAAAAAAAGTACACCCTGTATCTGATTCCATTTTTTATTACGAATTCAACGATGTATCACATGTCATTGTTTTCTTCTTAGTTTAAGGGAAAATTGCATTTTTTCTATTTTAAAAAAAAAATTCAAATAGGCGTTGCAAACAAATGCTTTGACGTAAATACATGTCACCGAGCCTGTCAAATATTATTTAGTTACACGATAAAATAGTAATTGTCGTTGTTGTTAGCCTGTTTGTCGAGTTGTTGTTTTTAGAGTTATTGTTACTGTTGTCGTTATTATTGTTTATTGTTGAATAGATAATATTGTGTTATTATCGTCGAATATGCCGGGTGAGCATTATAGCCATGAAGAAAAGTTTGACATGCTAACGTGCTACATTTTGTGCCACAAAATAATACTGTGAATACAGCAGCAATGTATCTCATTACATATCCAGAAAGAAAGCAGCCATGTAAGTCCATTTTCTTAGAGCTGGCTCGAAATTCAAAAGAATATTTATTTAAAAAGGCCTGTTTTATCTCGAAAAAAGGAATCTTCAGAAGAAATAATGTTTTACAAGCAGTTGTTGAGAACCCTGAAATATCAACTAGGCAAATCGAAAATAATGTAGGAGTAGCCAAATCCACAGCTCAATTTATTTTGCGTAAAAATAGATATCACCCCTATAAATTTAGGATTTGCCAAGGACTTAAATCAAGGGATTTCGAACGGCGCCGAAATTTTTGCGAATGGTATACACGCGCGTGTGAAGAAGATTCAAATTTCCCTTCAAAAATAATATGGTCCGACGAAAGTATGGTCACTAATAATGGTATCTTCAACCGCCGCAATACGCATTACTGGGCTCAGCAAAATCCGCGTGTTGAGAAAATATCAAGACATCAAGAACGTTTTGGGTTTAATATGTGGTGTGCAATTTTAGGAACTAAAATACTAGGTCCGTTTTTTTACTATAATTCTTTGACCGCCGAACGATACCATCATTTATTGCAAAACTATTTAGAAGACTGTTTAGATAATTTACATCTGGCACAGGTCAATAACTGTTGGTTCCAACAAGACGGTGCTCCTGCACATAATTCTAGACAAGTTCGAGTCTACAGTTAGAAGATCATACTTATGTTTGGAAAATAACGGAAACCTGTTTGAACACTTCCTTCGAATTAAATAAAAAATGCGTTAATTTCTTTGTTGTCTTCATTACTTTAAAAAAATCATTAACCTACTTAAAAATACATTTCAAAAATAGAAAAAATGCAATTTTCCCTTAAACTAAAAAGAAAACAATGGCATGTGATACATCGTTGAATTCGTAATAAAAAATAAAATCAGATACAGGGTGTACTTTTTTTTCGGGCCGAATAAAAAAATAAAGTGGATGATGGTTTTTTGAAAACGAAACGTCGGATATAAAAACTAAAAATACCATCGTGTAGTACCTTGAAAGTGCCAATGAAAAAGTGTTATTGGTTTTTTGATATCTTTTCAAATAAAGTCAGAAAAAAATAAAATCGATATTTTCAAATTCTCGTTTTTCCCAAATATCTCAGCAGGCCATGAAAATTCTTCAAGTTTCTAAACGGCATGTAAATAAGCTTTAAAGAACACAACTTTTTCCTAATTCAACCCAAGCAGTATCTCCAACAGGTACTGAGATTCCCATGCTTAGGATCCTTATCTTGGACACACTGTATATTCTAGTTATCAAAACGGTTTTCCTACTAAGACTATGCCCCTAAAGTGAAAAAAATGTTATTTGGCATTATCAGGGATTCCTGTATTCAATTCATATTTCAATTTTTCATTAGATGCTTATAGCCGATTGCACCGACTTTTTGTTATTGTAGCATTCTTCTCGTCAGCTTCTATTGATCTACAAGGCTCAGATACGACCTGTCATGGCATACAGTTCTCATGTGCGGAGTTTGGCACCAGAACATTCATAGAGGCTTCTCGATTCTATTCAGAGAAAGGCAATTCGTCTTGTTGGTGATTCTTCGCTCACAGACTGGCTCACTTCATTGGAACATCGTAGCAGGGTCGGAGACTTGTCTTCCCTCTATAGATACTTTCACGGTCGATGCTCTTCCGAATTGTAATCAATCGTTCCCCCCTTGGCAATATCTACATGGATGACTCGACGAGTACAGAATTCCCACCCTTTTGTTGTGAATTTGGGAACCTGTCGAACCTCTCTCGCTCAGGGATCTTTTGTCAATAGAACAGCTGAGCTTTGGAACTCCATGCCAAATGAGCCTTTTCCTGAGGCTTACAAACTTCAGAAATTCAAAGTAAATGTTAATTCGTATTCCCTGTCCCTTGAATCAGGCGGTGTTCTTTGAACATTACAGGGCTTCCCTTTCGTGTAAATCTGCATATAAAAAAAATTAAGGTAATACGCAATTAAAGGTCAGTTTACGCACTGCAGCGGTTGCACCATAGTTTAAGAGGTTATTAAACACCCATTAAAGAACCATCACCTAACTTAAAGAGTCCCTTTGATAATGGTCTCTTAACAAAAAGTCGGTGCAATCGGATGTAATATGAGCGTAGTTATAAAGTGGGATATGGTGACAAACTGTTGACCCATTCCATATAGCAAAACTTGTTGAGGTTTGAAGAATAACTCTAGGCTTGAGATTTCCTGCAATTTTTTGTGGTACTATGGTGCTTGCTCAGAAGCATTTGAATAATCATTTCAGGACGAAGACAGATGTTTTTTTTAACAGAATTCAAGCCGTTACCTGTTGTATCATTTATGACGAAAGTTTGTTGTTTATTCTTTTATGATAGGGGAATATTCATTACCGAAAGATTGTCCGAAGCTTCAATGTCATCCATATTCATTCAAATAAGCTCATCACATCAGCATGCTGCAGACATGCCATAAACAAGGAGAGCCTATGAATATTTTATGTCAAAAATTGAATTGTTCGCGTGGGATTTCATTTCTTACCTCCATAACTTGGAGAGAAATCTTAGTAATAAAACATTTCCTTGAATAATTGTTTCTTATAGTCTTCAGCCCGTTGCTTATATTGTGTACATTGTTATCCATACCTGTTATTCAATTTTTGTGGTTCTAAGGTTGTTGACGCTATCTTTGCTTGTTCCTTATTAGTTGGTATATATATATATATATATATATATATATATATATATATATATATATATATATATATATATATATATATGTTAGCATGAAGATTCTCACGGACGAAGTATGATGCGTTGTTTTTTCGGGTTTCATTCCGTGTTCTGTGGTTATTATTCGTCGAGTTCGGAGATCGAAACCTAGAAGATGGCAAATGAGACTTTGCCGAAACGTTGTGAGAATTATCCTTCAGAGGATCAAAACCACAGAACACGGAATGAAACCCGAAAAAACAACGCATCATACATATATATATATATATATATATATATATATATATATATATATATATATATATATATATATATATATATATATAAATAGATTATCAAATTCTCTGGTCTATCACTATTTGCATTCAATTCGAAATGCCCACCACAAGATAGCTAGCTATTTCTGGCTTTGGCCTTCATCAGCTGTGGGGTGGCATGGTCCTCGTATCGAAGACAAACTGTGATAGATATCCAGAGGATTTGAAATGAATCGTGCCTTTACGGCAAGCGACACATAAGTGGAACCACCTAGGGTGTAACACTATAAGGAAATGTCTTCGATACGAGGACCATGCCACCCCACAGCTGGTGAAGGCCAAAGCCAGAAATAGCTAGCTATCTTGTGGTGGGCATTTCGAATTGAATGCAAATAGTGATAGACCAGAGAATTTGATAATCTATTTATCAGTTTCCTGATTCATCTTGCTTCATAGCAAATAACACTTTCTCTTTGTATCATTTCAGATACATTTGTGGATTCGATTTTCGATAACACTCTGAGAGTGCTTGTCATTATTTCTGCAAACGCAGTTGTTAGTTGATGTGGCGAACTGTCACTCACCACTGACGGAAAACTATGACAGCATTTCCTTATACTGTTACACCCTAGGTGGTTCCACTTATGTGTCGCTTGCCGTAAAGGCACGATTCATTTCAAATCCTCTGGATATCTATCACAGTTTGTCTTCGATACGAGGACCATGCCACCCCACAGCTGATGAAGGCCAAAGCCAGAAATAGCTAGCTATCTTGTGGTGAGCATTTCAAATTGAATGCAAATAGTGATAGACCAGAGAATTTGATAATCTATTTATCAGTTTCCTGATTCATCTTGCTTCATAGCAAATAACACTTTCTCTTTATATATATATATATATATATATATATATATATATATATATATATATCTTTATTTAGTTGAAAAACTAATTCATTTACAATAGTAAAATTATGATTGCAATTGAATTACCGAAAAAAAAATACATCTTCAATTTCTTGTCGGAGGTCATTGAAAGTATCTACTCTTTTATAAAATGAAGAATTTTGTGTACTATTTTTGGAAACTCAAAATCACTTGAATAGTATATGATAATAATAAGTCGAATAATTCTTCTCAAAATTCTTTAACGGCTCTCATTGCAAGAGCTAAGATGCCTAAAACCATGGTGATTCCAATGATTAGATTTTGTTTACATTTTTGTGGCGAAAAAAACAATCGACGCTTTTGAAGGTTTCCCCTATTTTTTCGGTAGATGGCGTTATGTTCTCATTTTTCGAATTTGATGACAAGTGTCAAGTTGATTGTCATATTGTCATGTCACTTTGAAATTTTGAAGTGTACGATGTTTTTATCGTGTTTATTTGTTGATCTCATTGCTTTTAAATATCGAAACGATGTTACTGGTATCTCATTGTCCACCCATTATCCTTTAGGTTGCGATCTCTTCTCACTAGCCAATCAAATAAAAGTGGAAAAACCCGACTGCACATTTTCACTTAGTGCAAATTTAGCTTCAGACAAGACTGACAAGAGCGTGTTGGCGACATCTGTACGTATTGTACGGAAACCTTCAAAAGCTCAATTATCGATCTGAAATCAAGTAATCCAGATTTCGCCACTTTTATCCCGAACTTTCACAGGTATAAGTAAACACACCAGGGTTTCTAGGCATCTTAGCAAGAGCCATATGAACTGATTTAAGCTGTTTTTTCTTGAAGAACCGTGTTCGATGCGTTTTGAAACCAAACATTTTGTTGTTGAATCAGTGACGTCACAAAATGAATACGGTTCATTATGTTTTGAAAGCTTCTATAAGAACGGTTCGGTTTATTTTGACACTTTTATCATTTAGTTTCAAAATGGTATGTTTTCTTGAGTACATGAATGTTTACGTCACGATTGAAAGCGGTTCGAAGTCAAACTTGAATGCGGTTAAACAAGAAAAAACAGCTTTAATGGGAGAAAAATAAATCCTTTCAGTTTCTTGACATTTTGAGTTATAAGTCATCAAATTTCAAGAATTGACCAAAAATTACTGTTCAAAAAAATCATATCTTCTCTAGCATCAGATAATTCTGACAATGATAACACGCAAAATGATATCTAAGAGTATTTGTTGTATTGTTTGATTGTCTATGTTATTGGTACCAACTCACACTAGTCAGATTTCACTATTCGCAAAGTTTTTTTTGAATTGGCTATATTTTTTAACAAATTCTGGAAATAAAGATAATAATTGTGGAACAAAATCAAGTAATCTGCATAATCCAACAAGAATTTGCTCTTCTATCTGAAATTGATTCAACAACAGAAGTTCATTTCATGATGATTATTATTCTATTTTCTGTATCCTATATAATATCAACACGTATTGGAGATTGCAATATTTTATAATTTTAATTCCTGAAGTTTAAATAGTCAAAATGTTCTACGATACCCTTGTCTGAGAAACATTCACCATATTTTTTTTCTCCCCCTCTGAGGCTGAAAAATTGATATTTTTCACGTTTAATTTTTTTCTCGAGTTCGAAAAATATTGAAAAAATTCACGTCAATAGAAGACAGTATGGTCTTATTAATCTCCTCTCTCCTATATAATGGGTAATTTACCGCTACATTAAAATTATATCTCAGGAGTATTTCACTGAAATGGCTTTGAATTGTCATGTTCATGTTTTCTCTGTTCAGAAAATTTTTTCAAAAAATTCCGTCTTGGTTCATGGAGAGCTTGGAATATTGAGAATATTTATCATTCATGAATTCGATTATATAACTCATACTGACTTGTTGTTTTACAATAAAAAAAGAAATATGTGTGCTTGTGTGTATATATGTGCATATGTATGTGTGTGTGTATACATGTGTATAAATTATTAGAGAATATTTGTATCAAACATTATACTGTGACTATAACACTATAACATAGTCACGAACAAGAGTATAACAGCTGAAAAGTGTTATTACTCTTTTGTGGCTCACCTGTGTTTATTCTATATTTGATTGAATGAAATAAATTGTATCTCTTTTTTTTATTGGAATAAACGTTATTATTATTAGAACTCTTACATCCTCCATTATGAAATCGAAAAATAAATATCAAGAATTTTTTATGAACATGATTATTTTTGTGAAGAAAAAGTAATTTTAAGAACGTGATTTCTGGTCTCTTTCTTTCTCCAAATAAATGCAACATTATGAAATTATGAAAGATAGAACTCAAAGAAATTGAAAAATAAAAGGTGTTCAATTTTGCTCAAGTCACTTGAGCAAAAAACGCTTCATCCCAGCCAACAGTACTCCTAAAATTCACATGTGTGTGGGCATAAAAAAGAAGTGAAATTGCTTTTGTTCATTACTGATTTTAGTGTTTAGTTACATGAAATTTTTTCCATCTTGAATGTAAACATCCTTCACGGACTGTAAAGCTGTTACAGTTATTTGGAGAGGTATTCACAGGTTAATATGGTATCATAATGCTGTTAATAGAAGACCGCCAGTTTGGCGGAAAATTTATAAGTTGATAATACCTATCCCCTTATGGGGAGAAGCCAAACAATCGCAAACTATCCGAAATCCGAATGTCTGCAAGATTGATCAGATTCGGCTTATCCGTTTCCTGGAGGTCACTCATGCACGTTTACGTCGCGGGATTTTGTTGAATGGAAACTGCAATTTTCTCAACTGTGGTTTCATCTGGTACTACTAAAAAATGCTGAGGATGATCATAATGTTACTTAGCAGTGCTTTTGAATTTTAAAATTTGAATTCAACACCTCTTTGAAGTGGAGTTTAGAGTATGATGCCAATTTTCTATTGAACTCTATTACTTCACATTCAGCCTCAGCATCGATATTATGACCATCGCATCCCGCAGACTCCAAGAATATGAACAAATTTCTGAAAATATTTATGCCTTCGATATCATCCCACTTTTCCTTCGTGGAAATATTCTATCAGAAGAGAAATCTCAGAAATTAAATCAGTTGAAATTAAAATGAATTCATTTTAATAGCATACATGCAAAATGTTACAAAAAATTGTTAACGCAGCAATAAAAAAAATATGATATCGTGCATAAAGCCAACGTTATACTCACAAATCGAATACTAAATAATGGAAATTTTCCTCCTGGATACTGTCATGTAACCTCACTGAAATATAAAAAACGGGATTTAGCATATGCGAACAAATCGGAGAGAAACATGCAATTGAAATTGAATAATAATATACTATTAAAAAAATGTGTTCGGAAACATTAGCAAACGTATGATTAGATCAAATGGAACGCACGGTTCGTCTAAGTCTAAAGGCATAGTGAGTGAACAGATTGACTGTGAAAACTATTACATGATGCACCAACTAAGATAGAAGGACTTCACATTCGTAAATTCTAAAACAACAGTAGCTCAAAATATATCAAGTACCCTTGCCTATCTCTAAAATATTCATTTCAGTGACGAATGTACATTTTCCCAACGCCAACGTTCACAGACAAAATTGCCGTTATAGTCTGAGAGCTACTGACGCACGTTTCATGAAGTGTTTTATGCACCTTGAAATTTTGCTATAATGCATCTCTTGGGTAGATGTGAAGGTGAGTATGTGTTGGCCAGACCTACCGTGGGACACCAGGTACTGCGCATAGAAGAAAGGTGCAAAAAAATATGGCCTAAATGAAGTGTTTTATGCAGAAGCCAACAATCATTAATGTAAAATTGAGCTAATTTAACAATGGATAATGAATGAGGCAGACACTTTCGAGGGGGTTAACATAAAAAAAAATCATCCAAAGTTGTTATTTTTTCTTTACTAAATGAAGTGTTTTATTCAGAAGCCAACAATCATTAATGTAAAATTGAGCTAATTTTACAATGGATAATGAATGAGGCAGACACTTTCGAGGGGGTTAACATAAAAAAAATCATCCAAAGTTGTTATTTTTTCTTTACTAAATGAAGTGTTTTATTCAGAAGCCAACAATCATTAATGTAAAATTGAGCTAATTGTACAATGGATAATGAATGAGGCAGACACTTTCGAGGGGGTTAACATAAAAAAAATCATCCAAAGTTGTTCTTTTTTCTATTCTCAATGAAGTGTTTCATTCAGAAGCCAACAATATCTGAAGTAAAATTGAGCCAATTTCACAAACATGAAAAAAATTATCCAAAGTTGTTATTTTTTCTTTACATGAAGTGTTTTGTTCAGAAGCCAACAATCATTAATGTAAAATTGAGCTAAATTTACAATGAATAATAAATGAAGCAGACACTGTCAAGGGGATCAACATGATAAAAACATAATCCAAAGTTGTTCTTTTTTCTATACTCAATGAAGTGTTTCATTCAGAAGCCAACAATATCTGAAGTAAAATTGAGCCAATTTCACAAACATGAAAAAAATTATCCAAAGTTGTTCTTTTTTCTATTTCAAATGGAGTGTTTTATTCATGCTGCTGTTAAAAACAGCGTCTCTAATAATAGTAGATTATACCACGAGTCAATAATGATAACTATTATTCTCGAGAGAATAATAGTCATTATTGCGAGGAGTATACTCTGCTTTATTTAAACAATACATCTAGCGTACAGGGTTGCTAGATTTGCCGATAGCTATGGAGCCTTATTCATAATCCCAAGTAGCTCAAAGTAGCCAGCATGTACTGTAGTGAAATGATAACAATTATGTCATTAGCATGTTTTTCTCATTAAAATAGGTATAAACTTCATATTTCAATGGAATTCATTTAATTGAATTTTATATTGATGAAGTGCTAATCCCCTTTTTGTATATTTGGGATAATCCGCAAACACAGTCTTCCTTTCCTCAATGACTCGAATTGAAGAGATGCTGAAGAGACAATTTCGGTCGGTAATTGTACAATGTACATAACATGGGGCAGTACAAAAGAGCCCAAAATGATGGCGACAAAATTTCAGGAAGCCCATTGCCCATTTGGGCTCGAGGCTCCTACTGGGTTTTCAAGTAGCCAACATAGCACGCTGAGTAGCTTAATCGGCGATAAATCGCCCAGTCTGGCAACCCTGCCAGGGTTATCAGCGAGTGATGAGCAGGTAGAAAGTCAGTCCTCGCGTTTCGATTGGTCTGCTGTGATATCGAAGAACGCACAGAGTTGTATTAGGCTGTCACAGTCTACTACTTCTGAATAGTAACACATATCGTTTGGAGACCACGTATTATTTCAGACAATATGTCCAGCACAGATACGGATGATATTGAAAACAATGTCGTATCAAATGAGGAGCGCACGGAAAAAACGATGAATGCCCAAGAACCATGAGTATTCAGGAAAGCGTTTTTCAATTGAAATTGGGGTTATCAGCAATTCATTCATAATCTTCAGCTAGTGAGAGAAACAGTCCCTCTTGATATGTTTTCTTATAATCACGTTTATAGCTAGCCATCAGAACTACCTTTCAGAATTCGAAATGCGAAATCTTTCATCGTTTTTGCCGAGTATATGAATTTTCAAATTCACGTTTTCTATGTGACTGTTATCGATATTCCCGTTCATTCAGGTACCAAAAGAATAATAATAATAATAATAATATCTTTATTTTCCATTTGACAATTGAAAATTGTATTGGATTCGTCAAGATGAAGCTTATTGACAGGAAAAATATTATGTCTACAAATAAATTCGGTAAAAATGGACTGTTTTCATTCTTTCCATGTGCTCTTCAATTGCTAATAATAGTCCTCCTCGAGATAGAATAAAGAAAAGGCATTTGAGGCATTCTATAGAAACACCTCTTTTCAGTAGTTCCAAGTCCTGCCCTGACCGACTAAAAGTGTATGCCTTTTGTTATTATTTTTAATTATTGCATTGAAGACGGTGTTTGAATGTCTTATTCATTATCCGTTGTGAAATTAGCTCAATTTTACATTAATGATTGTTGGCTTCTGAATAAAACACTTCATTTAGTAAAGAAAAAATAACAACTTTGGATGATTTTTTTTTCATGTTAACGCCCTCGAAAGTGTCTGCCTCATTCATTATCCATTGTAAAATTAGCTCAATTTTACATCAATGATTGTTGGCTTCTGAATAAAACACTTCATTTAGTAAAGGAAAAATAACAACTTTGGATTATTTTTTTTTATGTTAACCCCCTCGAAAGTGTCTGCCTCATTCATTATCCATTGTAAAATTAGCTCAATTTTACATTAATGATTGTTGGCTTCTGAATAGAACACTTCATTTAGTAAAGAAAAAATAACAACTTTGGATTATTTTTTTTCATGTTAACCCCCTCGAAAGTGTCTGCCTCATTCATTATCCATTGTAAAATGAGCTCAATTTTACATTAATGATTGTTGGCTTCTGAATAAAACGCTTCATTTAGTAAAGAAAAAATAACAACTTTGGTTTATTTTTTTTTCATGTTAACCCCCTCGAAAGTGTCTGCCTCATTCATTATCCATTGTAAAATGAGCTCAATTTTACATTAATGATTGTTGGCTTCTGAATAGAACACTTCATTTAGTAAAGAAAAAATAACAACTTTGGATGAATTCTTTTTCATGTTAACCCCCTCAAAAGTGTCTGCCTCATTCATTATCCATTGTAAAATTTGCTCAATTTTACATTAATGATAGTTGGCTTCTGAATAAAACGCTTCATTTAGTAAAGAAAAAATAACAAATTTGGATTATTTTTTTTTCATGTTAACCCCCTCGAAAGTGTCTGCCTCATTCATTATCCATTGTACAATTAGCTCAATTTTACATTAATGATTGTTGGCTTCTGAATAAAACACTTCATTCAGTAAAGAAAAAATAACAACTTTGGATGATTTTTTTTTATGTTAACCCCCTCGAAAGTGTCTGCCTCATTCATTATCCATTGTAAAATTTGCTCAATTTTACATTAATGATTGTTGGCTTCTGAATAAAACGCTTCATTTAGTAAAGAAAAAATAACAACTTTGGATTATTTTTTTTTCATGTTAACCCCCTCGAAAGTGTCTGCCTCATTCATTATCCATTGTAAAATGAGCTCAATTTTACATTAATGATTGTTGGCTTCTGAATAGAACACTTCATTTAGTAAAGAAAAAATAACAACTTTGGATGATTTTTTTTTATGTTAACCCCCTCGAAAGTGTCTGCCTCATTCATTATCCATTGTAAAATTAGCTCAATTTTAAATTAATGATTGTTGGCTTCTGAATAAAACACTTCATTTAGTAAAGAAAAAATAACAACTTTGGATGATTTTTTTTTTAAGTTAACCCCCTCGAAAGTGTCCGCCTCATTCATTATCCATTGTAAAATTAGCTCAATTTTACATTAATGATTGTTGGCTTTTGCATAAAACACTTCATTTAGGCCATATTTTTTTGCACCTTTCTTCTATGCGCAGTACCTGGTGTCCCAAGGTAGGTCTGGCCAACACATACTCACCTTCACATCTACCCAAGAGATGCATTATAGTAAAATTTCACGGTGCATAAAACACTTCATGAAACGTGCATCAGCAGCTCTCCGACCATTATTGGAGTAACATCAACCCTCACGTCTTCTGGGCAACATTCAATATACAGAAAATATTAGCCTTTGGGTAGGAATATTGGGGATCCATATTTTATTGTATTTGAATATGCTGGAACAACTGAAATAGTTTAGTGTTGTTCTGAGTATTATTTTAGTAAACGAGCCCAGAAATATCGTAACAATGTTTCATTCAGAATCATTCGTAATGATTTCATATGATGAACAAAAAATAATTATTTATGATACTGATTTCGATTCATTCGGTGTTTCAAGCACGCATTTCACCAGTGCCGGATTTATATTTTTTACGAGTGTAGGCCACTTTATTTCCGCTGCCCTATGTACCTTTTCTAAAATAATAATTTTCCATATGTAGTGGAAATGGAACTGAAGTTAATTGAAAGAATGAATTAGTCATTAAGAAAGGGCATTGAAGAAACAAGAACTACAATTTTCCACGGAACTTTTTGATAGCAAAATCATCTATAATATCATCATAATATATGGTATTCATTATTTCCGCTTCTAGTATAAAAAAACCATGAGACAACCGGTGAACCCCCCCCCCCCCCCCTAGGACACTTCCGCCTCTAGGCCGCGGCCTATAAGGCCTATTGACGAATCCAGGACTGCATTGCACATGAACGAACTTCATGAAGTTCTCACAAATGTCATTGCTGCCGTTCTTCGCAAATGTTATTTCGTTTGAATATATTCCACAAATTAACGTTCACATACCGATCATATCTCATGAATATCAGTTATGTTTCACGAGTATCGTTGCCAATAAGCAATGTTTTTATTACTTACTGAAATATTAGCAGTATTTCCGATAATTGAAAGGGACTGGTTCTTATAGGCGACAGATGCTGTACTTAAGAAAATAGTAGGATTCGCTTATCAAGGAGGAAAGTGAGTTCCTCTACATTATAACTGAGATAGTATCTGGTAACTGTAATATCGTTTTAAGGAAAACTTGTTTTTTAGAAATACATTGGGCTGTAGCGGGTATCTAGACACTTCGCAAATTCCGATGAGTATAATGACGTTTCGAATAAAAGAAGAAGAGATCGGTGAAGTTCTTCTCCACTTCGTCTTTTTCTGAGTGAATGATTGTGAATAGAAACATTCATTCCAAATATATTACCATATTTTATGAACGCACTGGATATCCATGTAAAAGCCTCGAATGTAATTATTGAGATATGAAAGGGCGAATTCGAAACTCCCTGATACGCTGCCCTCACGTACAGAAATCAATTTAACTATCTCTCTGGAAATCTGGTAGCGATTTCCATTCAACACGAGGAATTCTAAGCAGATAACCCCTGATACCCTTTGAAACTAGTCGAAGTTTGGTAACAGCGCGGCTTATTCATCGCATGGCCGATCCCTTCAAAGCGGTCGTTTTATCTCTGGAAATGTGACAAATTGGCATTGCCGTTTCGGCTGGACTTAGTTCAAAGAGATCCGATTCATTTGTAAATATATGACAAAGTGAAAATTGAAATACACCGCGGGCATATCTGACAGTCGACAGTAATTGACAGTTGTCAATCCAGCCTGCTGGACATACAAACCTGATTTACCTATGCTGAGTGTGTGTTTATGTCATATTTTAAAATCTTTTTTCTCAATAATGGCTCAATTTTGTGCGATTGTGAAATGTGGAAGTAATAGCGGCAGACATAATGTTTCATTCCATCGATTCCCTTCTATTTTCGACAATAGAAACAAGGTCAATCCTCTTGCTGAAAAGAGATGTGAATTGTGGATTCAGGCAACTAGAAGAGCAGATTTAACTTCTTATAAGTTGAAATGGGCAACGGTGTGTTCAAAACATTTTGTAGGAGATATTTTCAAAGGATCTAGGAAACATAGGCAACATAATTTTTTTTTCATTTCAGACAAGCCAAGTGCACTCAAAGATGTTGACAATATAGACTGGGTACCGAATCAATTACTTGGCTACAAAACAAATATCAATGCAGTTCAAATCATTCAGAGATTGTATCGTAGGGAACAGCGTGATAAAAATGACATCGCAAATATTCCAGTTGATATGGATGAAATTGATGATGATTCTTTGTGTGAATGACCCAGCTGTTCAAAACTTGAATATTATTGATGAGCAAAATCAAACTCTGAATCATATAAATTAACCAGTTGAAGGAGTGGAACATCCACAAAACTCTGGTGAACACCTATGTCCCGATATTGATTTCGAGTTGCAGAATTGTTATCGTGAAATCCATCATCTCCGAGAAACTTTGCAGACTTAATCATTCCTATTGGGAAGTTTAAAGCATAACTCATCTAAATGCCTTTTTTTTTATACAGGATTACCATATGAAAATATGGTTGTGGTTTATAATTTTGTAGAGCCTTATATAACATATCCTAAATCTGTTCTTTCAAAATTATTATTTATTAAAGTACATTTTCAGTATTTCAAGCAAGCTTCACTCCAATCCCTCTCATCCATTTAGATATGAACATATTGTATGAATCCAAACTTTTATAGCCTTCGAAGTCTTCTCCTGTGCATACACTTTTATATACAAAATAGTTTATAATGTCATACAACATGTCATGAAACTTTAGAAAAGTATTCCACAGCATTACTACAATCCCCAAATTTTAATAAATAAGGATCACATCCCTTACTCTCCTTTAGTTTCTCTAAATATCTCTTCTGGCTATCCATAGACAAGGTGTTGTAATAATCACTTTTATCATCCATTTCACATACAATTTCCTTGCAAGCAGGAAGAATAATGAATATAGATTGCAAAATTTAGACATTTATATATGTCAGGTACGCTAAGGGTATACCCAAAATTAGGGTAAACCCGTAATTTCTTCATAATTACGATAATAATCTCATTAAATTACCATTGTTGCTTATGGAAGTAGGGTTTGTTTGTCCAGCAGGCTGATTGACAGTTGTCTTGTGACGTCACATGCCCGCGGTGTATATTGTCAAATATCGTGCCAAAACCTTGCTGTACAAGTACATATACATTGAAGGTTATGCGTTTATGAAAATGGCACCCGAGTATGAGTTTTTAGGATGTTCCTGAGTGATTTTTTTCCTGATTGAATCCAGTGCATTATTTCAATAATTTCGTTTATAATATCTTCTGTTTCTTGTAACTCTTTTTTTTATCTGTTTATTTTTGGCGTTTCGTACGAAATGAAGTGCCATTTTCTGTAATGTCCTCCCTATCAAAATTTCTCATTAGCTTAAAAATCAGTCAGTTACTTTTTTGTCGTCTTCACCATTTATTGTAGTGCTAGGACCTAGTGTATTCTTAGTATGTCTACGTCAGCAGGTCAACTGATAAACCCACCTTTAAAACCCATTGTTATACATATTCACATCCGTTTATTTGGTTTTTTTTCTCCCCCTGAGAATGGAAAAGCTTTGAATTCTTTAATCTCTTTATAGGGCAAATTTGCATAATGCCTACTTAGCAACACAGAGTCCGGGCTTTTCGAGGTGATCATACTATTTTCCCTCGAATCGTTTATAACTCGACAGATATCAATAAATTTTGAAAAAATTGCGAATAATTTCATTCACAAAAGGGCATCCATAAATTACGTAACACGTTAAGGGGGAGGGAGGAGGTCAACGAAGTGTGACATTGTTTCACAAGTGGTGGGGAGGGGTCCAAAATGTTGTTACATCACATTTTTTCAAGACATAATATTTTATTCCATAGTTTTCTGGGCATGATGAAAGCAGATTCCTCTGATTTTCGTTTCCTACCTTTGCTCTCTTTTGTCATAATTTTAGTGTCGTTTCATTCTACTGTGTGATATCCATTGGCAGTAAGAATGTGTTCTGGTAATTTATAACCACCAATCTGTCTGTTCCTGGTGTACATCTTGGTACAATGGTCGAGACGTTCCACCGATATATTTTTGACCGCACGAATGGGGAATTTGATAACAACATTTTTTTGTGTTTTCCGTTGTGTTATTTGATTTGGTATGTGTCAGTATCGACCGCAAAGTATTTGTTTCGAATTTTGTTCTAACATTATACCCGTTGACGATCCGTTTTATCTTTTCAGACAAACGAGGGACATAAGGTACAATGTTTGATACAGGTTGTGTATTTTGTGAAGGTTGTGTGTCTTCATTGTGGGGTGTGTTTGGATTTTCAATTTCTGTCAAAGTTTTTTCTATAAATTTTTCTGAATATTCATTTTTTTTTCAGTACTGATTCTATAAAGTTTATCTTTTCATTGATTTTTTCTTGTGAGTTACATACAACTTTTGTTCTATCATAAAGGCATTTCACTATACCCTTCTTGACACTTGTGAGGTGGTATAAGGTGTAGTGAAGATATCTGTTGGTATGTGTTTTCTTTCGATATACGTCTACATGACGTGTCGATTTCTTTATCATTACATCTAGAAGTGGACGTTCATTGATATTTTCTGTTTCTAATTTTAACTTCATTGTTGTTTCTTGTTCGTTAATATGTTCCAAAAATGTCTCGAGTTGTTTTTGACCATGAGTCCATGTGGCAAAAACATCATCAACATATCTCCACCACACCTTAGGACTATTTGGATAACAGAATAATGACGTTCAAGCGATAAAATTCTATTTTTGAATATTACAACACTGAATTTGCTACTTACTATTTGACTACTATGCCAGTTATAAATGATATGAAGGGACTGGTTCGAAGAACATGGACATGATGATTGAGTTTTCATATTTCAATAATATGAAATAATTTTTAATTTCTGTTGATTCCCAAGCTTTCGTTTGATTTGATGTTGATTTTCTTGAAAAATAATTCAAATTCGAAATACTGCCGTTTTTATTTCAGAAATTTCTAAATGTGAAACTGCAAAATATGTGTCAAAAATATGTGTCATTATGAAATTCGTGTGACATAGTTTATGGATGGCCATAAATCCTTGGTCTGGAATGTCAAAATTTCCAGCGAGAACAACATTGTTGTACAGTTCCACGGAAACAAAATCCTCAGTGCATCACTATTCCGATCTTGCGATCCTATCAAAAGAGATATTAAGTGACGTGACAAATCATCACAGTGTGGAGGTATGACAAATGAACAGCTCAAAGGGCGTAGCGGTCGGGTCACGTGTGATAAATGGAGTTGCGAAAGAAGGCTTTGCTTTTAATCACGCCGTGTTTGATTTCATACCATTTTTTTCGGAATCGAATCACGTTCCGTGAATGGATTTTGTTTCGTCACCACGTGATTCACCGCCAGCCAGATTGAATATCCGAATTAGTCACAATAATGAAAGGACCGTGCACTGAACATTCACATTGGTTTATTTTCTCCTATTCTAATTCAATAACTGAAATATTTAGCCTGATTAAGCTCACCGACCTAGTCAGTTCGACTATTAGGCGTAAACGAAAGAAACCGTAAAACGCCATTTCTTGAGTTTTTTCTTTCCTGGGAATGAGAAAGAAAAAGCTTTGAATTGACATAATATATTTTCTCAAGGCAAAATTGACTCACTATTTATAGGCAAGATGAACTAGTGAGATTCGATCCGAAGTAGGCTGTGTCAAAATCAACACTTGATGTGGATATATATGGATAAATTTGTTATACCAGTGTCACATGTTGACACTACTTACCAAAAATCCTAATTTCATTAAAAAAAAATAAAAAGGGCTTGAAAAAGAAGACAAACTAGCTTCCGAAACGTCGCCAAAGGGGAATATATGCATTTTATTTGAATATTTTTCAATTCAATCTCCACATTCATGAAAAATACGATACAACCTAACTGACAGAATTGCAAGTCAATTTTGCTTCTTTATAATATTGCAATTGTTTATAGGTGGTATTTTACGAATGAAGATTGTATTATCGACAGAGAAAATGCCTTGATATTGAATATCATTTGAGCAATAAAAAGTATGGGACAATTTTTTCATAATTAGGAACTTGGGTTTCTTCTTGAAGAGAATGAGGTTTGATGAATTATTTTTTGGCTTTCTTCTTCTCCGAATCGAAGAATAGAAATTACAACTTCTATGAAAGAAGTAAAAGAAAAAAACGAACACTCTCTGATTGATTCACAAAAAGGAAAAAAGTGTTTATCTGAAACAGCTACTTTCCTGCCTATTTGGCACGACGGGCCATGGGTTACTGAGAAATCACTTTTTCTTGTTCAGTTTGTACACCAAGCCTATAAAAATTTGAATCAAATAAATAGCAAACATAGGAATATCTACACAAAACAAAATGAATAAGTATTTGAAAAACTCTCACTTACTACTACGAATATTGCCCTCATATATAAAATGTCCCATAAGAGCAATGCAATTATCGAAAACTTACAGCGGTAATTGCATTGTATCAAGTCACCATAACAACACATTTGAAACCGTATCGCTAGATGTCAGTAAACAACACAAATAAATGTCAGATAGACTTCAAAAATAGAAAAACATTTCGCGTTTAGGTGAGTGCTCCATACAATCTATAGAGGAAAGTATAAAAGAACAAAAAATAACATTTTGTTGAGAATTTCTTTATTCGTGAAATATTCCAGTGAATTACATTCGTGCATGAAAATGACCAGATAATTTTGCATTCAAGCGTGATATTTTATACAAATTGCATTCGGTTTATATCATATTTTGTAAAAGGGCCGTCGTCCTTTGGATTCGGGCACTTTCGCCAAAATATGAAATAAACTTGCAATTTTAAGATATCACGCTTTCTTGCAAAATTATCGGTAATTTTTATGCACTCGTGCGATTTTAACCGAATATTTCCCTCATATGTAAAATGTCCCATAAGAGCAATGCAATTATCGAAAACTCACAGCGGTAATTGCATTGTATCAAGTCACCATAACAACACATTTGAAACCGTATCGCTAGACGTCAGTAAACAACACAAATAAATGTCAGATAGACTTCAAAAATAGAAAAACATTTCGCGTTTAGGTGAGTGCTCCATACAATCTATAGAGGAAAGTATGAATGAACAAAAAATAACATTTCCTTGAGAATTTCTTTATTCGTGAAATATTCCAGTGAATTACATTCGTGCATGAAAATGACCAGATAATTTTGCATTCAAGCGTGATATTTTATACAAATTGCATTCGGTTTATTTCATATTTTGTAAAAGGGCCCTAGTCCTTTGGATTCGGGCACTTTCGCCAAAATATGAAATAAACTTGCAATTTTTAGATATCACGCTTTCTTGCAAAATTATCGGTAATTTTTATGCACTCGTGCAATTATAACCGATGATATTTCATTCTAACCTATACAAGATCTCGTTTCACTCGGAGAAAATTGTTTCTTGAGCTCTCTAGAGGGAAAATGGATAAATTACTAAATACTTTCACTAGAATCCTTAGGCGAATACCTTAATATCTTCTCTGAGCGATCCTGATGAAATATTATCCTGGTAAGTGATTTTTTTACGAATAGCTTTCTATTTTGCTTCAAGTAGATATTCCTGTGTTTGCTATCTATTTGATTGAATTTACATATTTTTGGTATATAAATTAAACAAGAAGTGATTTCTATGTAACGCAGTATATTCAGGGGAGTAGCTGTTTTAGATAGACTCTTTCTTCCTTTTTGAGAATGAATCAAACGTATTTGAACGATATACAAGTACCTATTATCAGAGTCTTCGTATTTTTTTTTATTTTACCCCTTCCATAGAAGTTGTAATTTCTATTTTTTATTTCAGAAAAAAACAGAAAATAAATCATCGAAGGTCTTTTATACCATGCATTATAGTCAAATTCATGAGTTTTCAATCTGAAATACTGAGAGCTCCTTCTTCCGGCATGAGTTACAACTTATGGAAGGATATATATCAGGCATAGTGTGTGATGACTTTTATATATGCCAGTTTGTTCGATATTACTCCGTATCTAACATCTAAAATCGAGTTTTGAGGCTGCACTATCGCTCATATTTCCAATCACAGAGACGTTGAACAAAATCTGTGACATGAATATGTTCCGCTATCTATATGTGACATTCTTTCAACCCCACGAGCCAATCTATATGGAAATTACCGATACGTGATCAGAATGTATGAGATGTTTTTCAATTCAGTCGATGTGCTGCTATATATCCTCCATATATGTATGTCGAATCTCTTGGGAAATTTACTTATACTTCGATTATTCTATTTCGTGAGTTCTGTTCTCGCCATTGCTGAAGGCACTTTACCAATGCGAAGCAGATTTTTTTGGAGTCGTAGCAATTCACATATATTAGTGACAGTTATCCTGCTCAATTTTTTTCACACGTAAGGGATCAAATTAAGAGAAGCTTGGCTAATATGAGGCGGGGATAAGAAATGAGGTTCCTACGAGAGGTAAGATCAATATTTCAAACTCAAGTTAACAAACCCCAAACTGACATCCAGACTAGTGTGGAAACCCCAAAAAGAAATGAAACTCTACAAGATACTGATAGAGATTCTCAATGACAATGGAGACAACAGTAGCAGCATGGTTGTTCGATAGGTCCATTAATTGAGATCTTCATATACCCAATAAAAGCATGTATTCCACATGGTTCAGTTCTGGCGCCCAATTTGTTTCTGCTTCATATCAATGATTTGCTCGAGAAAACATCTTGTTCAGTGCATAGTTTCGCGTACGACAGTATTCTTCATACTAGTTTCTCTTCCAGAGTCGCCATACCAGCTCGAGAAACAAAAATTCAAAGAAACATTCGCGTCAATAAAATTAACGATAATTTGGTAAAACTAATAGAATGGGGTAGCACGAACTTGGTTGAATTTAATGCTAGGAAAACCCAGGCACTCCACTTCTCAAGGAAAGCCTATCTATCATCATCTAGTATTCAGATGTCAGGAGTAACTATTCCTACAAAGTCAAGAATCTCGATGCTAGGAATTACGATCAGTGATAATCTCTCATGGGAAAACCATGTGAGGTCGATCGCTAAAGGTGCTTCCCAGAAACTTTGATTTTTGTTTCGTGCGGAAAAATACTTCACTTCTCGTCAGCTTCTAATTAAAGATCTACGAGGCTCAGATACGACCTGTCTTGGAATATAGTTCTCATGTGTGGAGTTCGGCACCAAAACATTCATTGAGGCTTCTCGATTCTATTCAGAAATAGGCAATCCGTCTTCTTGGTGATTCTTCGCTCAAAGACTCGCTCACTTCTTTGGAGCATCGTAGAAGGGTCGGAGACTTTCCTCTCTTCTATAGATACTTTCAGGGTCGATGCTCTCCCGGATTGTTATCAATCGCTTCCCCCTTGGCAATATCTACACGAATGACTCGACGAGTACAGAATTCCCACCCCTTTGTTGTGAATTTGGAGACCTGTCGAACCTTTCTTGCTCAGGGATCTTTTTACAATAGAACAGCTGGGCTTTGGAACTCCTTGCCGAAAGAGGTTTTTCCTGAGGCTTACAAACTTCAAAAATTCAAAGTGCAAATCTGCATATAAAAAAAGATGGCATTTTTCCCAAACGGATAACACCATTTTTACCTGAACAGAGCATTGGGTTTGAAAAAATGAAAACCTGTCTGAGAAAATCTGTGGTATTCGTAGAGATTATTTCCTGAAATATTCTCAGCTGGATGCATTCATCTGAGAATAGAGTATCAATTATCATAATAAATTAACTTTATTGTTTGGATAAAGGAAAATTTCAACATGATCATTAATTAATTATTGTAGGCTAATTTTCGTAAAAGAATTTTCTAGCTTTCTTACAAGGGAATTCGAGTATTACTTTATTCGTAATCATTCTGAAACAATATTGAATTTTTTGAATCAATTCCTCAAAATATCCCTTCATATATTTTTAGTACTAATTGAAAACCTCAAGTGAGAAGTGCAGTTACAGAGAGTTCCTAAACTGACTAACCTCGTATTTTCTAGAGCAACAACGCAGCTTACTCAACGCAACTAAAGATTCATCATATCCGGCATTCTTTTCAATTTTAGTGATATTATTCAGAATTCGAGATGTTGTTCTATACCGCGACTCCGCCAAAATTTCGAATGCCACCGATTTCTTCCAGTGTGTTCACCATTATTTCTTTGATACCATCTCGTATCGATAGACAGCTCTTCACAACGATTTATTGACTATTTGCATCGTAATAACGCTGCCTTTCAAAACATAACTTTGCCGATTATTGCATAGATGGAGTGAGAATGTAAGTTTACTTTTCCCCCTGAACAACACGACAAACTGTTTGTTTCTACACCTATCGTTTGCATGTAGAAAATTTCCGGAGCTTTGGTTTTTATATTATCGTGCATTTGAAAGTACTGTTATATATCCAATATTGGGTTAGAACACTTACCCTTTAAAGTCGGATTAAAAATCGTCAATAGTTTTACTGTATTTTATTTGTTGTTTCAGCTATAAGATTTCATATCTATGTACAATATTGTGTTCCTGACCTGTACCTGACTGAAAATGCTAAAAAAATCTGAAATTCAGTATCTCTCACGAGATTCATGGAATTCAACTTGAGGAGGTTTCTATCTATCATTTATATTCCCTTGGTTGAAGGAAATATTTGTTTTACTAAGCAGCAGAGTAATAGATTGACTGCCACGGCTGATAATTCATAGCCGAGCGTAGAGAAGCTAGAAATTCAGCTAAGGTAGTCGAGTTGAACATATAATTTTTTCTCCGATTGTTTATTGAATTATTACAATTCTCAAAATCTTTCAATTTTTCCTGTGGTGATAAAAAAAATAGAAATCGCAAGTGTTGGAATCATTGGTTGCTATGGTGGTATATGTTCATAGTAATTATGGTTTGGCAACATTATGGACAGTGATAGAGACTTAGAAGTACACTCACTCACACTCACTTACTTAGGCAGCAAAGTATTACTTTTGCTGCCTAGGCAGAAAAAGTAATACTTCGCTGATTGATACGTATCTGCAAAATTAATAAAAAAAACAACCATTTTTATTGGCATGATCTTGAAGTATAACACAGAACAAACCCTCAAAAAGTGTCATGAGGTTGCTCTTCTGGTTTTGCTGATTGAAAAATGAACTTACAAGATCTTGTGCAATGCATTTTCATGGGCTTGAATAAAAAATCCGTTCATTTCTATACTTCACACGTCAATGTCTGGTTACGCCACTGTCGAAAATCAATAAGGGGGCACGTAGCGTCGGTAAGTGGATTAAAGAACACCGGGGTCGACACAATTAATATTAAATATTTACTATACCTGTTTCGGAGTCGGTTCGTGACAAGATTTCACCCCTGCCCACGTGTCTAGCCACCGGTCGTATCGAATTTCGAAATTGATGGGACTTGAATGTTACCAGAGAATGGGTTCATTAACCGAGGTTAAAATTTGACGCCTGTTACCCGAGATCGGGTTCCATTAGTGAGGTAAAGAGAGATCCCCTTTCAAATGACATGTGATTTGAACGAAATAAAAAAAAAGACCACGTAGCTGAACAAGAGAGAAATTGTATCGATCATATCAATATCACATCATAATGGATTCAGCATACTCAGAGGTGAGAGGAAGTGTTATATACATTTTATTTATACGTTACTCTGCGGAGTATTATAAAAAAAATAGGTGGAATACCTGTCCTTAGAAGAATGTTTTTCATGATCAGGGAAACATCATAACTGAATAGATCACAGTGAAATGAACACAAATCCTATTGAAAATTAATATTCATGGATACGTATTTCTCTGACGAGTAACAGCATTCTTACTGCCAACGTTCGTTCCAAGAATTGCAAATGAACAAACAAAATGAAGCTCCCAACTAATATCAGTATTGTCATTCGTAAAGGTTAGATTAGATTGTTGGAGAGCTAACCAATGGCCTGATTCACTGTGACCCTTTCGAATCTATTGTGATCCTTGGTTATTAAAGCTCATTGTCTAGCTTGATATCTTTGATGAGACTCCATAGCTTTGACACTGGCCCCTTCATATAATAATATGCATTTATTTTCCCTCCATGATATGTAAAGTGATACAGAAAATACTATCAACTATTTTGCAAGGTAACGTTTCAAATGATGGTACTCGATAAGTGAGATAACACTTGTTTCAAGATATAAGAAATATATAATATATAACAAAGTAGGTCTAAACTTGAATCAAATCAAATAAATATATAAGTATTTATTTGCTGGTAGCCTCTGGTTTCTCTTCCCCGCAATTCACGTGTCTCAGCCCCGTTATCGCTTCGCAATCACGTTCAGTGCGGTTTCTTCCTCTTCTTTATATAACCTGCATTGGGTCTCTTCTATCAGACCCGTGTTGCTCATATGTTTTCTGAGCCGGCAATGCCCTTTCAGTGACCCACCGCTACCCTTACAATGTTTTGGTTTAGTAGGTCTCCCGTGAATCTGGGCGATTGTTTCTTCATGAACTCTTTTGCTTGCCTCATTCTTGGGAGCTAATTCCACCAATCTATCGATTCGGCTGGCATCCATAAATTGATGGATGACTTTATACATGCTTCTTCTACCCAGCAGAAGGGTTCTGGGCCGATCATAACCTTAGATGCACTTTCACTGGCTAGAGCATCGGCCTCCTCGTTGCCCTTGTGACCCTCATATTCGGGCAACGTGTGACTCTATTTTGGGTACTTAGCTCCTGGAGTGCACTCAGACAGCTTCCAACAGTCTTGAGAAGATTTGATTTGAGCTGAAAGCCATAATTGCCGCCTGACTGTCGGAGGAAATGGGAATGGTTCTATTTGTGGACTTCTGTCTGTCTAGTTCCCCCATACAGTGTTCAATGGCCGCTACTTCTGCCTGGAACACTGTTGCATTATGTCCAAGGCTGGGGGCGATTCTCGTCTTTGCTTTGCCTCCACATGTACCAGCTAGGAATAAGAGCTCAAAATAAGCAATGATAAGATTGCCTGAGCGAGAGAGACCGACAGTTGGATGCTGTGATTGAAAAAACTGGACTCGGAAATGGATGATAAACCGTTAAGGTTTTATTTCTGGTAACTGGTATGAAACATTAATCATTGAAGCTCAATCGAGGATACTAGAGGTTGGACAATAAACGATGAGTTTTGGAACCTTTGGTGTAGAAGTTGAAACTTTTCCTAGAGATCAATTACCCTAGCTTTCCTGAAGATGCTAACCTTGTAAGCGAAACGCGCGTCGAGTGCAAAAATATCAGTTTGGTGTTAGGGTAATTGATCTCTAGGAAAAGTTTCTAGAGGTTGGACGTTGGATTAGTTTTGGAATTTTCAGGTACTCGGTATGTATAGATAGATAAGTTCATTGAACTACGTTACAATCACAATGTTTGTAGCAGGTATGCTTGTAATCAGATGGTGTGTTATTGCTATTATCAATAATGAAGCGTTGATTCAAGTACGATTGTAGTACGGTCATAGGACGCGAAGGCTTCAGAGATTACAGCTGTAGATGAAGTTTGTTATTCCCAAAAATCGGAAGGATGATTCATGTTTATTACTCAAAAATACTGAAACTCGTGCGACGTGGGCTCATAGATTGAATTCGGCTATAAGAAATTTTGCTCATATGATTTTTCACATATTTTTTGAGAAGTTTCCACTAATAGGTCTAATCTTAGCCTCACAGAACATCGGGATCTCACGAAAGTTAGGTATTGATATTGATTATCACAAAACAGGAAACCACGTTTGTGATAAGCACTTCTGTCTTTTAATCTATTATAATTTTCCAACATGCCATTTCGAACGATCGCGCAAAATCATACACAAACATTTATTTTGCGCACTATTCGTGATGGAAACATATGTAGCAGGAATGTCAAAGCACAGGCACCATGTAATGCGGAGAAGATTTAACCAGCATTGGGCAGAAATGTATAGAACAGTCGAAATTGAAAAAAGAGCAGAGAAAGGGAATCCGTCTTGTTGGTGATTCTTCGCTAACAGACTCGCTCACTTCATTGGAGCATTGTAGAAGGGTCGAAGATTTGTCTCTCTTCTATAGATATTCTTACGGTCGGTGCTCTCCTGAACTGTCCACCCTTGGCAATATCTACACGGATGACTCGACGAGAACAGAATTTCCACCCCTTCGTTGTGAATTTGGAGACCTGTCGAACCTCTCTTGCTCAGGGATATTTTTTCATTTCTCTCGTGTGAATCTGCATATATAAAAAAAAAGAATACATGGAACTAGCTGACCCGGCCACGCGTTGCTGTGGCTAAAGTTTTTGTTATATTACATTATAGTAAACAATCTCAGAGGAACAATGAGAGAACATCAGTCACGGAGTCCACTACGCTTTTTCACACAGATGGTATTTGTAAAAAAATATGGTGATCTCCTCATTTGACTTTCTACTACTATAACCCTTTAGTACAATGAAATTATTTACGAACAAAGACGAAAATTTTGATGTTGGTATACAAATTCACTCGATTGAGATTTGAAGGGGAAGTACGTTGAACACAATTAATTAAAATGTTCTTACACTTGATATTAAGCAGAAATCAACAGGTACAAAATAAAAATTTATCAGATTTATTATTTCCATTTAATTTTATAACAAATATTAGTATATTATGCAACGATCGTGTAATGATGGTTATTAATATATGAGCATAAACCGGGATACGAAACGAGTCGAAGGTGAGTTTCGTATGGTTTATGCGAGTGTATTAATAACCATTACATGAGAGTTGCATACGCTATTTTATCTACAACCAATAAATAATGAAGAACTAAAAATATTATATTATTAGGTATTTATATTGAACACAGTAATAGTAGGTAATCAATCGTATTTCTTTGAAAATTTCTACAAAATTATAATTAATGGTATAACCACGGAAAATACAACAATGAGATGTGAAAAGAGAAATTTTTTTGAAAAAAATCTGCCTATGACAGGAATTGAACCCGGGCGGAATTTTTCACTACCGGCGCCTTTGACCACTCCGACATGAGGGCTCATATAATTCAGTTGAAAATAAAAACATATGTGGTATATTTGTCGAATGAAAAATATAATCCTTTCGATTGTATTTTTTTCTTGTCTAAGACATCTGTGGAGGGTCGCTGGTGATTCTTCTATATCCCTGCTATAAGACATTTTCATACGATTATCGAAAATTGACTGAATTCTTCAAAAATTCAATACCTACTGATTTTGACTTGACAAACGTCAAAATGCAAAGCTTGCACATCATGCTTGATTGAAAAATAATGGGTTTCTATTGGTTGAAAATCTGTATCGTAATGAAAATCTGTATCGTAATGGGTTTCATTATAAAACGGGTTGTGGGCATATAAGTGTATTATTAGAGTACGGGTGTAGATAAAAGTATATTACAGTATAATACAGTAAATAACATGTGACGCTTAAACTCATGAATGAGGTAGGCAAGGCAGACAGTCTTAAACTTTTAAACATTAATATCTATTTTTTTGAATTATAAATACTATCAATTCCAATTTAATTTAACACCAATCGGTGCACAATGTTTTTGGTTAACCTGTCTTTAGCTAACACAAATAGATTCGACGGTTTCCCAACACGTGAACACGCAACATATAGTTGCCCATGAGAAAAACATGGATTTTCCAAATCTAAACCATTTGTGGTTGTGCATGACCTTCTGCTGTCCTGATTCTTTGAGCTGGATTTCTTGATTCAATTTGTTCTGCCAACTGATGGGCTCAGCAGCGCCATCTATTGATTACTTACTCAACCCAGTCGAAAGGTATCGACATCTTGATTCAATTTGTTCTGCCAACTGATGGGCTCAGCAGCGCCATCTATTGATTACTTACTCAACCCAGTCGAAAGGTATCGACATCTGTTAGAATCATTTGGAGTTAACAGATGATTGTGACTGTCAAATAATAACAGACAAATAATTAGCAATAAATTAAAATTGCGACTATAATTTGAGATTTAAACTATCCTATCTCTCAAGTTGGATCGAACTGCACATGGTGTGCGAATTTTATTATAATCGGTTAAGTGGTTTAGGAGTCCATTGAGGTCAAACATTGTGACACGAGATTTATATATATATTATTATTATTAAGTAATAAAATAAATGAATTATAGAAGATTAATGAAACATAATGACTATTTTCATCTCAACGGTTCACTTGTCAAATAACTAATGTCTTTTCGTCATTGAATGTTACATTCAGTTTTGAATTCCATGATTGCAAAGTAATGATATATACAGAGTCTCTCACTTTAGGGAAAGCGAATTGACACGCACTTCCAATGATGCAATGTCCAACTGTGATCGTTCATATAAAGTAGTAGTGGGAAATTGACGATATTGAAAATGAATTTATTGAAATATGCCGCGATTCTGAAACCTGAAAGTGTAACACACATTGTAACTCCTCGTTTAGTATGCATATGATACAAAGGAACGACCCCTGCGGTGAATGAATAATTCATTCATAGCATGGTGTTTCGATAAAAAAAGTGCGTGTACTGGACGAAACAACCAATAAAATGCAGCACAATCGAGCAAAATCTAGCACGGCGGCAACAAAGGATATTATCCCCTCTACCAGAGGAACAATAGAAAAAAGGACTCGTGGAACGAATGGCCAGCATTGAATAACGTGGAAATGAAAGATAAATACGTACAAGGGCACATAATATTTCTGACAAAAAAATGTATACTATATAACATGATGGATGTATGAGTGGAATAAAGATTGCAGGAAAAATACAGTGCGGAACGAGTTCACGCCAAAAATCAAGTGAAAGAGATTGAGCTTCTGATGATCGGATAGAGAATTCATGGAAAGGAAACCTTTTTGATTCTCTGATGGAACGAATAATGCTATAACGTCACTCGTCACAACATAACTTTTCTCCAATAGATTTAGTCTCGTAATACCTTGCCTCTTATTCAATTCAAACACAGGATTTTTGAGAATCGTGAAGCCATCTCTGAGTTGGTAGCAGTTTTGTTTTGAGTTCGAAGAATAATAATCACAATATAAAACTGGAAGAGTGTGGGCTTCTACGACCGTTATCTAAATTTATAGTGGCTTTGGGTTTTGTTAGTCGTGGTCTGCAGGTTTTTGGGCCTGGCGTTTCGTCTACAGCTGTGGTATACATTGCCAAAGGTGATGTCCTTACTTCCCTTTCGCGATTTTTGTTTATTGGTACTGGTCTTGAAAGTGTGTCTGTATTTGTTGGAATTGTAATTGTTCTGAAATTGTTCGTTCCGTTAACCAGCTGACGAACTTCAACCCTCAGAAGTCGAAATTTGTGCGAACAATGGACTAACGATGCATTATGTTTTAACGTGCGATTACCCAGCACAGTGGCCTGGTGGGGACACGAACATGAACGCCGGTCCGCTTGAAAGACGGACGTGCTAACCCTCACACTACCGAGACCATAAACCGATTGTGATGTTAAACAACCAAAATAATCAATCTTTCGGAGGAATCTATTCAAAATCAGTGGGTTGGTTAGTTCGTGTATTCTGAAGTGCCAGTATGTTCACACTCTCCTCTTTACGGTTGAAGTTGTTTTTATTTTGATGGATTTCTAGGGTCTTGCTGTACAGCCGCCGATAATAGCAAATCCTTTTATGTTCCGCCAAGCGTGTTTTAATAAACCATTTTGTGGTTCCAACGTAGACGGAGCTATAACTTGGAGGTGTTCTGTGTACCCCTACCTTCTAACTACACCAGGATTACACAGAAGAACTTGTAGTTTTGACCCTTTGTAGAGCATGCACTAAAAAGCGGGCAATAAATCACAGAAAGAAACGTAGTTACATGAGAGGACAAACACAGGAATAACCGTGACCCTGATAGAATTCAATAACTGGATACAGGAGTGCATCAGCAAGTCCTGCTGTATCACCGGACGAAGCGTTTGTTGCATAACATGTAGTTTAGTTACAGGAGGAGACTGGTCAAATGCGCCCATCGGTAAGCAATGACCATGCATTACAGGGAGAAAGAGAGAGAATGGCACATCATCTGCTAACCAAGAACCTATCCTTCATAATATCTTTCATTTTTAAACGTTCTAGACTGGGTTGAATCCACCTTGAAAAGGAAAGTCTGGTAACAGTATTCTATAAGGTTATGCTCTTTACACTTTTTCAGATTGTATGCCTCTAATGTTTGATATCCGGTTAATCCCTAGTTCATTTACAAAATGTATATGATAATCTTGATCTGCGGATAAGCGTAGCTCACCCATTAGACCCATTGTGCTTCCACCAAATAGACTAAGGTGTCCCATAAGGGACATATCGTGTTGAGGTAGATGACAATCCGAATGTCATTCCTCTTATGTCAATCGAGTCGAGTCGATATTTTCTGTGTATGGACCTTTTACTTTGTGAGCACGCAAGGCGGTCGTATAATCATGTTCTACGATATTATAACCCTGTTCAAAGTCCTTGCAGAAAGCTATGTTAATTACGCGTGTTCTGAAGATGTGTTTTACCAGGCATTGACAGAATAGTCAAGAGATACTTGCTAGACATTTTCGATAGCAGCAGATGTAGGAATACCCTTACGAGTACTTGCAGAAGAATGAAGCGGTGACTCCCTTGCAAGGGAGGTTGCGAGTGATTTCATCGGACCAGAACCCGTCATTGGCATTGCACCATGTTACTCCAATCAGATACTGACTACGCAGACTTCAAGAAGAGTTGTAGATTTCTGACAAAATATACCGGGATTGACCCACTCCAAAACATGTATGCATCCTTCGATGTATGGGACCAAACGTTTTTTAGAATACAGCAGGGATGACCTAGGCTGTCCACCAGGCCTTCTCACAGGCCACTGTCGTCTGAATCATCATATGACGAGACTTGTGTTGTCGGAAAGGGTCCCGGCCTCTGTGCCTGCCATGCCGCGGAGCTAATCAGGATTTTGATGTTTATCAGAGTTCCAGTTCCGCTCTCGTACTTGCAATATCACTCACCAAACGAACTGATCGGCTTCATGGAGCAGCTTGACTCATTTTGTGAAGTATGAATCTGGTGAGAGCCACTATGAATTCTACAGGGTTGCAGTGAAGGAGACGTGTAGACCCGCTCAAGTTGAACCCAACCTTAAGTAACATGCAGACCTTGGATTAAACTGATTTGGCAGGTTCTTGAATGATAAGACATGAAATGAAAAATGCGATGTTGAAAAAATGCCTACCCGAGGTCAAAGAATTAATTTTCATTCTAGGATCTTTCATTCATGGTGGGCCAAGGGAAACGAGAGAAGGTCGATTGACGTTCAGTTGAAAAAAAATCACTATTTTCATTTTGAAATGTCTTCATTTCATTTCTTATTGTTTCTATTGTATATTTCTGAATTTCACGCTTTTTTTACTAAGGAAAAATGTTACCAAGGAACCTTCCAAAAACGAATGCTACGTTTTTGTTACTTTCAAGACTAACGGCATTACGTACTATGCATATCGATGAGTGGGTTAATGAGCTGAAACCTGTCATAAAACAACGAATACCCTGGCTAATACCATTAAAGGCGTTAAATTAGGTCCGACCGGTGTCAGTACAAAGAAGAAGTTGTTTATCACCAAGCTTCAATTACTCTCACCGATTTTACATCAGTTTATCAAAAGTCAAGCAACTTTCGAAAAATACCGTGCCAGCTACACAATAGACAATGAGTCTTGAAGTTTTTTATTTATAACGTTTCTCTCAGTATCAACATAAATGCATCTAATGAAAAAATGTACAAAGCGACGAAAAGAAAACTTGGTGATTGAAATAATGTTCAGAAGATTTCCCCCTCATAATGAAAATCGACGGGTTCGAGATTTCTTCCAAATGAAAATATGAAAAATCGGCCGTGTTCATTTTAATCGGTCCACCCTGTATAAAATTATTTTAGTTCCTCGAATAGGAGAGGTGCAGTCTCCAAATAGACGCAACGCGGGTAAAACAAACTTTTTGATAGCTCCTAGGGAAAGGGTATTCATTATGTTCGATAATAAAACCGCTTGGGTTCTCTGATATCAAAACATAAATGCTATTAAAGACGTTCCTCGTCATAACTATATTTAGATAATTCAAAATAATAGTCAAAAACAGTGAAAAACGTAGCTACTCACTGAACAATAATTGAATATTGGATATTTTTCAAATAAACATACAAAAACCATAACAGTGAAACAGTTGAAGCCTAGTATCCCAATTGATTAGTACAGCGACAAACCTTCATTGTCTTGTAACTAAAAAATCAAAGCGATTGAAAATTATTTCGAGTTTGGAGTTTTGATTAATTGTGTTCCTGATGTTATGAGTATTTTGTTCCAAATTTGTTGTTCCCCAGCAAATTACGTTAGGTCGGATAAAGTTTACGTGAAAGTGCACCAATGGGGATGACGGCTGCAAAACTCTACCACTAGGAGCGCCACCACTGCATGTACCTTTGACAGCCTCTCAAGTCAAATGACAACAATTCAAAACATTAAACGTCCCTTCTTTGCAATAATTAAGAATATAAAGATTTGAAATCGACACAAAATGGTCTTATTCAGTGCATTCGGATGTAAAAATGTAGGTACGCATTTATTTCCAAAAGAAACAGAACTGAAAAAGCAGTGGGAAGTAGCCCTGAAAAGAAAGAGCTTTCAGGCTTCTGAACATTCTAGATTATGCTCCAGTCACTTACAAAAGAATGTAGCAGGGCTAGTAGATGGTTATTATGATGATTTTTAACGCAACACCTCTGTAATCAGTTTGAATTTTTTACCTTTCAATATTTACCAAACTACAATAAATTGACCTTCATTCACAAAAATAGCCCTGTTGAAATCAAATCAACAGCAAATATTAAATATATCGGAGTTTTTATATATAGGCACTTGAAGTGGGATTCGCATATAAATAACGTTGTAAAAAAATTGAGATACCTACTGTATAAATTCAAACATCTATCGAAAATTCTAAAAATGGACCAATTGAAAATGATATATCACTCCCTAGCTGAATCACACTTACTTTATGGGATAATAGCATGGGGCGGAGCAAATATAACTCTGATTAAAAATCTTAATACGATACAAAAACTAATACTCAAAATTATTCTTAAAAAAACAATTAGATACTCATCCAACACCTTATACAGTGAAACCAAAGTATTCGATGTTAGTCAGTTATTTTGCCATAGTCTCTTACTGTATCAACATAAGTACAGAAATAACTTGGAGAAAACTTCTCATGAACACAATACCAGACAGAACAAGGAAGCATTCAAAATTCCAAAACCAAATAAAACAACAGCACTTAGGTGTCATACATACATAGGTCCGAAACTATATAATCTACTAGACACGGGTAAGAAAAAAAAAATTCCCCAACGATGTTTAAAAAACAAACTAAAAAATGAATATCTAGTATACCAAGAGAGAAATTACACAGGTTCATTGATACAAGAAATTCCTACTACCTGGTACAACCATGAATCAACAATATTCTTCCGAAAATGTTAAAAAACAAAGAGGTAAACTGTCATTCATTGTTATTTTTATGGAATGTTAGAAATGTATACACAGTTTACTGAAATTTGAGTAGGAATCACTGGTTAAAATTGAGATTTTTTATTAAATGTGTATGTATGCTTGAATTTATGTTTGTATGTGTGTGTATGCATGTATATGTGTATACATGCATTAATAATTATTTGGCAAGAATAACTTGAAATAAATAAAAAACAAGGAGACGAGTACAAACTGGAGTGGAATGACATTATGTTCAAATCTAGGATTTCTTTTAATGCTTTCATTCTATTAATACATGGTCTCCTCAACGTATTGATTGATATATTTAATATTTATTGAAGGTGTAAAACGGTTGTTTTTAGTCTCTAAACAAGTGGTTTACACTTAACGAGCATATATGCTATTTTATCACCCTATTTGTATTATACACCAAAATTACTGTTACTTATGTAAACAAAATTATTCTTAAAATTACATTCTATAACCTACCAGCACCACGGACAGCCAACGGCTTTGTGGTTTTTCCTGTTTATTTGTTTGTAATATTATCATTGAATGTACTTTTATCTTATATTATCCAAATAAAAATTATTATTATTATTATTTCTCGCGAATCTTTATTACCGTCACATTATAATCGAAAGGAAATTTTTTCATTCAATTATTATTCAAGCCCATAAAATGTAAAATCAGAAGTGAAGAATAAGAAAGGAGAATTCAAACTACAAAAAGCATCACAATTGGTCGAAACAAGATGTAACATCAGACGATACACCATTGGATTTATCGTCATCGATATTCATACTGTATTAGTGGTACTTGCGACGAAAAAACTTCTCAAACTGTATGTCTTTGGAATTTCGATTTGTGTTGAATCTAGGACGATGAAAAACTGATTTTGTCCAGGCACAATCCGACAATTTACCGGAACTAGATACATTTATTGTGACAGCATATTTTGCATAAAATCTCAATTTACGTAGGCAGATATTGAAGGAGTGAAAGCTGCAAGGTAATCATCATGTTATATGATGTATTTGAGTCCATATCATAGATTCATGTTCTTTTGATGTCATAACTTTTTTGCAACAGGTGTCAATAAAACTATTTATGAAGATAATGGAAGTCTGAACCATTACCACTCAACAATTCTTATATTGCGTAGACAACTTTACGTGGATCTAGGTAGAGTAAAGGAGATAAGAATTTATACTCTGAGAACACCTCCTTCGCCAAAGAATTTTTTATAGCTTGAAAGTTTTAATCGAAGGCCTCTGCGAAAAGAAGAGGTTCAAAAAGTTTCTAAGCTTACAATGAAGTGGTATCAAAACTGTCCTCGTCGGGTCGCGCGATAAATCTGCCAAAGGTGAATCGATTGATGTAATTCTGGAGAGCAACAGAAATGTCTATAGAAAAGGTATATTTCGACGATTTTTTCGCGGTTTAAAGGTATTATCAGCAGGAAAAATTGCTTTCATGTTCTGAAACAGTTCAGATGCCATATTAATCATCAGAAGCTTGCAGAATATGAAAGGTTTCTAGTCACGAAATACCAAATTCTTCGAGATATTTTTGATAAACAATCTCGATATTTTTCTCATATTTGAGGCGGACATTTGAAGAATGAACTCGAGACATAAGCCTGAATATAAAAAATGTGGCAATATATTGAGTCATCTAAAGAGATGTCTCTCAGAATCAACAGTCTACAGTAGGTTTCTGAAGTTCGGAGTTGCTTCATGCCTTGATTGAAGATTCTT
This sequence comes from Zygogramma bicolorata, assembly GCA_032362365.1. Classification (NCBI taxonomy): domain Eukaryota; kingdom Metazoa; phylum Arthropoda; class Insecta; order Coleoptera; family Chrysomelidae; genus Zygogramma; species Zygogramma bicolorata. Next base: position 5,401,092 of record JAVJAQ010001667.1, on the reverse strand, counting down.
CGCCCTATTCCATTTGACAGCTGTTATTACTCGTTAGTAACTCATAGCTTTGTGTCTTCGGACCACTAAGAACGTTCAATCAACAAACTCAAGTGAGAGATTTGAATTTTTCCCAGGACTCTGCCAGTAAATCTCGATATTTTTTCTGTTCTCTGGTCCAGGTCTTGTCATATTATTCATATAATCATCATGATATATCATGAATCGTTTATAGAAAGTATATACAGTTGTCTCCCTTGATTATTTTGATAATGCCTTGTCATAGAAATGCTCGATGAATAAAGAACATGATTTTTGAGAAACGTTGAACGTTGCCTCACTTCAACAGAATCTTTTCGAAATAGATCAAACGCTCTTCTCGAGAAACATATATTTCAGCCTGCTGAGTTGAAATCAATTCAGAACCGGAATCTCACTTATTTGGAATATAGGACAATACCCAGAAAGAAATTGAAGTACTATTGATTTTTTTATCTTACATTTGTTTAGGTTGATGTTGGCTCTAAATGAAATATTTCGGGATTCGTTGTAAAATCGCTAGCACTATTCGATATTTTGTAATACTAATATTAGTGTGGAAATTCTTATTGGAACTTGAATGAAACCGATAATTATTATTTGGTTTTTTCAATCCGAACTGAAGATATATTCTACTGAACAACGTCCCAGGAAGCGATTAAAGTTTGAAATTACATATGCTAGAAAGTGATTACAAGATAGATTTTTTTTTAAATAAAAAGGAAATTATACAAATTAGCCATTACTTCGTGAGAGATACTTTTGGACAAAAAAAAACAAAACAAAAAATATCTAATTTTCATCTGCTGAGTAATGGTGTTCATTATATCAGAAATATCTACTTGAATACCAGGTAGAGTTCATTGAATAAACTATTGAAAAATGCATTAGGTTCGATAGCCGTATTGGATTCATAAAGCTGCACATTAATTGATCACCATAGCTTCTTTATTACCTTCGGCTATGTATAAATTAGGGAACAACACTCATGCAGTTTTGTATAGCCCTGTCTTATGGAACTGAAGCATAAAGAACTGATTTCAGAGGTTCACCAGGGAAAATATTGCAGGGAGAGTATACGCATTCGATAACTTGGGGAATGAATTCCAGCGATATTTTGCAGGATCCTGCCAATTTCAAATGTCAATACATAGTTTGTTATGGATGAAAAGAAATTATAGAAAGAAATTCACTTTTCCTGACGTCGCAAATGCTGCCCAAGCAATATTTTCTTAGGCCACCTCAATCATTTTCAACAGTCAAATTCATTTTGCTGGTCTCCAAGAACGCTACATGATTGAACGAAACCTGATTGAATTTCTATTGAAGATATTGCTGCCTTCAAATTTATTTTTCCGCGTGTCGTGAAGGCTACAGCGTACGAGATACTCGAAGCTTGATAATATACAATGTATATTTCTTTACAAAACTGATAGAATGTTCCATTTCAGACGTGGGCTCTTCTCTGAAGACATCAATAGTACCAAATGCCGGTAAATGATTTTTGTATGAAGCAAACTGACTATTATTGAAATTAACCATGAGATTTAGGGATTTGAACCAGGTTATGTTTCCTCAAGGTCTTTTTCCACTGAACTTTCCAATGAAGGCCAGCTGATAGGTAATCATTGGGTCATCATCAAATCTCATTACCACACCATTTGTTTCTACTGGTGGAAGTAAAATAAATAGGTCCCCATACTGTTTCTTGGGGCTCTCCATATTGTATTCTCTTGTGATTGTGTAAAACGTCAGTAATACTGCTACGAAAGAATTTCAACCCTCCTCCCCCTCTACGAATCACCGTTTTAGAAGTAATCGTTGATGAAAATAATGCTTCATTTTCTGAAGACTAAAGATACTATTCCCAATATTTCTTTGGTCCCATATGGTGAATCTGGAAAGGATGATTCAAAATGGGTTTCCTCCTTTAACCAGCTGACGACATTTTCCTACGAACATCAAATTTTGGGGTGACTACATGAACTTCCTCTGACCTTATGCCATTAGTATTTAGCAGTGCAATGGCCTATGTACAAGGAAAAGCTGAATTTTCTAACCAAAATAGGAAATTACGGCAAATATTCTTATACGGCTTTCCTCAAGATGGTAGATTCTGGAAAACTAATCACGAAGGGTACATTACCGTAAAAAATAATGGAATCAAAAGCAATCAATTTTTTTTAAATGTCGTATCTCCAGGTAGTATCATTTCTGTACGAAACTGAGTTCCTCGTATGTAGTTTTCTTGGATCTATCATTTTCTCATATTGAAAGGAGCAGCAATAGAAAATTTATTGATGACTTCTTTCGCTGATTATTTCCTTCAATGCGAGAAACTGATGAAAAATTTCTAGGAAACCAAAACATAATTACAGGTCAACCATCGTTATGGACATGATTCATGTTGGGTCGTCTGATCCCCTAAACAAGTGTTATTGTCTTTGTAACAACAAATATCAGTCAAAAAACGTTGCATATTTTTTGTCTTCGAAGGAAACATTGAGTTTGTTCTACACGTTTTCCAGTGTGCGTATACCCACTTAATTATGTACACTCAACGCCTTGACAAAATCACTTGTGAAAATCATTAAGTGAGAATGTTGGTCATTCTAAATATGAACCCATTTAATCTATCGAAGAGTATTAACATTCCGGGACTCCACTGGGTATGACTAACATGCGACGAATATCATTAAAGTTTATGTTTTATTCATTCCAGACATTGGGCAATGCAAAAAACTTGATGTGCTTCAAACCGGTAAAGTGTAATGAAAAACATGCAGCACCTAGCTAATGTGACTAACACAAAGAATGAATAAAGATTAAAGGATCAAAGGACGATTACCTAAATGCTTGAGAACCTCAGGATTGCTAACTATAAATACAATGAGAAACAAAAAAATACGTTAAAATTCGCTTTTACAATGACATTCATGGTTATAGAGTATGTGTGGCTGGCTAACAGACGGATGTAGCTATCAAAAAAGCTAATGGATGAGGAACAAAGGTGTATGCGTGTCTAGAAATTGCTGTGGATGAATTTGGCGTTTGATACATACCTATATTGGGGTGCTGCAGCTTCCGACATATCCTCGCTTCCCGTTCTAATTTTTGGAAATCTGTAACAGAAAAATTATCGTATAATGCAGTGCTGAAATAATAAAGTGTTTTATTACATAGGTAACTTGTCTTCCTTTTTTTTTATAAACGCCACATACTGGAGATGTCCAAAGACTCAGACTGCTGTCACACTGAGTGGAGATCTCGAACAACACATAGTAAGTACATTGTAAAGCTGTATCTTCGATTTTCTTTCAGAAAATTCTGCAACACCGGCAGATTCAGATTTTCATGTCACAACTGGCTGTCTGGAATAATTTTTGTTATGGGACTCATTTTGAATATCGAAATTCGAGAGTAGCTCCCTCTGCAAGTAAACCGAAGACAGAGCGGGCGCTGCGAAACATTCCGTTTGAAAAAACCGATGACCTCATTCTGATTGATGATTTGACTTGAGGGAGACTTGATGAATAATATTTTGGAGGTTGCCGGACGGAATTATGGTCCAGTTTTTTTTTTCGGCCCTATAATAGGAGTTTTCGATTCCATCGCTGTAGTTGTGAAAAAATATGTTGCATAGAATGCAAAAACCATTGACCGCTATTTCTCGACTGGAATGTTTTTGCAAGATCTTTTCAAACATGGAACTGAAAGTTGCCAGAATAGCCTGTTGTCAGCTTTATTATAAATCTCCTTCTCAGGGTCACATACCTTCTCTCGAGTTTTGGAGCGGGCCGCGCTTTTCTCAACATTTTTTTTGACTTCAGTTATAGCTGAACCTCATCCATTATTATAACAGATACATTTCCCATAATTATAAAATAGCAGTGCTTTGAATTTTGTGATAACTTTTTTTAAAATTTATGAATATCGCTACAATTATTAAATTAAAAAAAAGTCGAACGAAAAATCATGGTGAACTGGTGAATGAACCAAAAGAAACTATTGAAATGCAGCAAGTCGACGCAAAGACGAAATTTCAGACAAATTTGGGAAGTTGTTTGATCCGAATGCTGATAAAGAACACTTCTCGTGGTATAAAAGTTGTATGGCCAGCTATATCGGCGAAAAAAGTATCCTTGTTGTCACTGCATAAGAGTGCTGAAAGAAAGAGCTTCATCATCAACACAGGGCGTAGCTGGCCCATCAACTGACCCGCAAATCAAATAGAAGCAACAGCGATTCGTCAAGTGACTCAGGCTGTTCCATTTGTGGTAATACGATGAAAACCAAAACAAAAAAAGTAATCTTTAAACTGAAATTTCAGCAGCTTTACTGTTTTTCAATACTTCGCGTCGAAAATACTATGATATTTTATTTTTTGCAGAAACTTCCAATATCATACATCGTGTTACAGAAATTACGTTTTATAACCAAAATCTTCTAGTAACGAAAGAGGTCGACCAAAAACAAACATCACAAAAACAGTTACTGGCTGCTTTTGACAAATTAATGGCGGATATAAAAGACGGTGTTTCGACGACCGCTTTTGATATGACATACTTGGCTCAAAGTGATGCTGATCGATAAATCTGGTGACAAGGTTTTATTCTCATATCTTACTGGAAGGAAGCAATCTTCTTTGGTTTTCATGGCAGGAAGTTCATTAAGGAAATAGCTGAACGTGTACGTCGGCTAGACTATAGCAGAAGCGTCATGTGTGCTAAAGAATTACGGAAAGAACTATCCACTACTGAACTTACACCAAAGGACAAGTTGTGTGATGAAATTCTTATAGAAGATGCCGCGAAGAAATGCACATTTACGCCGAAATGGAAGACTTTCATACAAGCCTTATTTAGCAGTCAAAATCTAAAATTGTCAGGCAATACCCTCCATGAAGCATTAGCGGTGTTTAGTGATATATATATATATATATATATATATATATATATATATATATATATATATATATATATATATATATATATATATATATATATATATATATATATATATATATATATATATATATATATATATATATATCAGTGTAACAAAAGAAAGAGACCGCAACATATAGCTCTAGCCGAATTAATTCACCACCTACCTAATTAAATCGAAACATATTCTACACTGTTGAACAATCTTAGACACTGTGACAATGACTTTCAAGGGAACATTGAGTGGCGAAGATTCTATGCACGTAACAATCATGATAGTTAATCAACAAAAGAATGATGAAAAGAATACCTCACGGGCATGGCCTAGCTCTTCAGGTTGACTAGTCATTCGAAACCTCAAGCTAAGCAGCAGGGAACGACCGCTTCGAAAGCTCATAAAACTGCAGCAAAGTATTATATCCTAGCTCGCAGGCAATATATCAATGAAAACAAGATATATTGAGGATATGCTGTCCTTCGGAGGAGACGTGAAGCCGGCGGACCTGTGTCCAAGGTTGTTGGACTCGTAAAGGATCCCTACTTCTGGTAGGAATACTAGAGTGTTCGGCAACATTTCCGGTGGGGGGAAATGTGGTCACCGGCTTCGATGATTGGCCTTGGTGGGCCGACGTTGAATAAATTATTTAAAAAAAGAACACCTCACACACTGCTAAACCGAAACTAACTGAAACGGACTGTAAATATTTATATCAAGTCGTTCAACCAAAATCCCAGCTGGCTACAAAAGGTTTTTTTTCTTGTTTGAAGAATAAACTGTAGCTCGTCTAATTCCTCTGCAAGTATTCTTCAACTTTTCAAAAATCAATGCTGAAACAGAACTTTTCATTACCGGTGGATATGAAGACTCAAAAAAATCTTCAAGCTCCAAGGTAATAGGTCTTCTGAATTGCTAGACTTGAAGTCCAATCACCTAGAAGCAGATTGAAGGATTTTCAGCCATATTTTTGTTGCTGTTCGTGGAGGAACTGAACAAGTTTTTATAAATTGTGCAGATTCCGATGTTTTCGTACTCAACATCCACTTTTGGCATAAGCTATCGAATAGTAGTTGTTGAGGGATTTTGTTTAAAGGATCGGATGAAAAAACTCTTTTAAGCTGGGATTCAATTCAAATGTACCTGGAATTATTAGAACTTTTGATGTTGTGTATTTACATTGCTTAAGGGCTCCAATACATGGGCCTCCGAACTTACTCCAATTCCGTTATGAAAGACGAGATGGAAAGTTGTACCCGGTGCAAATGGCAAAACCAGTTATGCCAAATTCTTTGATCAGGCTTTGCAAATATAATGCTGAATGCCTGACAATGTTTTGCACTTGTAGAAAAAGCGAAATCAATTGTATTTTCCTTTGCAAATGCATCGGCAATAATTGTCAGAACTTACCTGAATTAATTTCTCACTACTTATCAATAGGTAAACCACTTTTTTCATTAAATTTGTATTGAATTAGATCATGCCGTTTTTCTCCATACCTTACCTAAACCAGGTGTTAATAGTCAATAACAATTTTTTTTTCGCAGCTACAGCGATGGAATCGAAAACTATTATAGGAGCGAAAAAAAAACTGGACCATAATTCCGTCCGGCAACCTCCACAATATCATTAATTAAGTCTTTCTCAACTCAAATCATCAATCAGAATGTGGTCATCGGTTTTTGCATACGGAATGTTTCGCAGCGCTTACACTATATCCTTGTTCGCGACTGGTCGATTGTAACACGTTTGCTATGCGGAATGTCAGTTGTTAGAGATCTCCAGTACTTGGGTGTAACAGGAGTCTGATCCTTCGGTTATTCAGTAGATGGCGTCCTGCCTAATTTCACTGATGAGACCTTAGGCAGGTTGAATCAGCAGTCTGAATTGATTTTGTGAATGCAAACATTTCGAATTCAGTGTCGGGAAGGAAGTAGGATTTGGTTATTTCGTTCGGCGTTAATGGTCAGATATTCTTTGTAATAACCAGGATGAAATCAGATGTTTCTTCCAATAAATGTTCGGTACAAGAGTTATAGGAACTTGTTTTTGAAGAATAAGACACTGAAATTGACAACTTCGAACACCCGTCTCTGCTCTAAACCTATATATTAACCTAAAAGATTAATGATTGAGGACCGGTTTCATATTTTTCATCAGCCAATCGAATAACTTGGAAGAGGCATTCAATTGGCTATTGGGAAGTTCATAATTTTATGCGACGTCTGGCGGAAAAATAACGCACTGCTGTAATTTCACAAACAAATGGCTTCCATTTTATGTGTGTGAATTTATTGACTTCTTTTGGTGTTGATTTAGGAAATATCATCTGAAGTTGTAATTTTTTTTATCAATAATAACAAACAATCATGGAGGCAGATTGCTCAGTGAGCCGTATAAAGTGTTTGGTGCCAAGTTGCCGCAACTCTAGGAACCGAAATCCAAAGTTGTCTTTCCACACGTTTCCAAAGATAAATACATCTTTGGTGGAAAACATTACGGAAAGTGGATTGAAAGAGAAAATAGACAGGTACAAGGCTTGGAATATTAAACTGAAACTACATAAATCACCACCTAGAGCGGCTTCAGGGTGTTACTTGCATTTCAAGAGAGATGATTTCTTGTTACCTGGTGAGTCTGTTTGTCTAATTTTAGGCGAAGTTATGGCGCATTTCATCATCCATGTAATAGAAGCCTCTTTGGATCACTAACACTACACTAAAAATGTCCTGGAACAAATATCATTAGATTTTGAAACACAATGCATCTATGTTCACCTCCAATGAATAGTATTGTGCGGCTATTCAAAGCATCATGAACACAGTTATATTAACCTTCACGAGAAAAATTTCGTACAATGAAAATATAGCGAAAAAACACCAAAATCTTGTCTAGCGAGGGCAACTGATGACTGGATTTCGGTTTGGCGCGTTATTTCGCAAATGTAAACAAGGTAACTATTTCAAAATGGTGGATAAAGTTTAACCACCACCAGCGCCCTCATCGGTCGATATTCTTCCCTATTGGGAACCGAACCGACAGCTGAGGTTCTCAACAGAAGAATTAAAAAACACAACGAAATTTCTTGGTATGAATTATTGTTCCTGTAGCTCATTCTCGATCCTTCATGTAGCTATCTCTGCAAAGTATCAAGTGGCAAATCACATCCCTTCAAGTTTTCCTCGACGCCCTTTGTCTTAGCGTTACAGGGTAAACATTCTCACTAATTTTCAAGTTTGGCTCAGACTCAATGGGAACATTTTGCTATCACCGCCCTCTGTAATATTTCGAATTCCAATAATTGTAGAAGTTTAACACGTATTTTCTGGGTGATTATGTTTCATGTTTCAATTGAGAAAATAGAAAAAATCATTCAGCAATCGATCAAGTCTGAAAAACGACATTCTCTGAACAAATCAGTTTTGCATTCGTTCGATACTCTTGTGGACAAATAAGAATCGATGTTCGCCAGAAACAAAAAAACAGCCATTGAATTTTAAATAGCGCCGACATAAGAATGCCGCATTAGCTCAGCATCGAACCTTATTTGCAGACTTTTAAAATACGTTAACGAGCTTTTTCATGGGTCGAGATCGACAAATAAGGCTTCTTGGTGCCATTTGATTCATACCGCAATCGACAGCGTTCGATTTCATCTTGCGACCCATCGAAATATGACATTTTTCAAAAAACACGGCGAGTACGTCTACAATAATTAATGTCTTAATGAATTCCAATCGATGAAATACATTATCTCATTGTTTCAACCTATGGGAAACTTCGAATCACTCGACCATTTCGAGTGATCGTTATAAATAATCTGCATTCAAAATAAGTAAGTTACTTAGGAGATTTTTTCAAAACTAGGTGATATATACAAGAACCTTAATAATAATAATGATTGATTTTATTGGTAGGATTGAGTGAGGTTATAACAAGTTTAAAAAAGAATAAGATAGTATACTGACCCAAAATCCTAACAAAAGGCAGAATTCAAATTCAGATCCAGCCACAAATGAGGTGACAAAATCTAAATTTGCTCTTCCATTCAACCTGAAAATGTAAATCGTTTTGTAATGTTGAACCTGTCCTGTTTTTCTATAATATTACAAGATTGTAGTTGCAAAGTATTATGAAGTGGCAGAAAGTAGAGATACTGAACTCATAAAAGTAGTCCGGGTAGTTTGCTATCAAGAAGATTCGTTTTCAGTTGTTTCCTAAACAGCGGAGGTGAGAGTAATTCCATTGAATTCGAGAGCCGATTGCAGAGCCTGGTGATGTTGTACGAAAAGGAGCCACGATAGAGCGCAGTTTTATGAGACGGTGTAGAAAGTTGATTTTTATATCTGAGATTCAAATTATGGATATCAGTTCTGAAACTTATTCTGTTATGAAGATATGGAGGAGTTTTATTAGTAATTATCTTATGGAAGAGAGTGCAAGAGTGAAAAATACGTCGTGTCTCCATGTTCAGCCACCCTACCGTCTTTAGGTGTTGAGATACTGGTTGACGCCTCCTGGTTCCAGTTATCAATCGTAAACATGAGTTTTGTAAGATCTGTAACCTCCTTTTATCAGACTGAAGTAATGCAGGTCCATATACACAGTCGGCAAAATCAGCGTGTGATAGAACGAGTGCATCGCACATTAATTTCTTAGACTGTTGACTCAAGATATGTCGATTTGAGTAAATTGACTTTAAGTTACAGTATCCTCGCTTGCTAATCTGGGAGACATGAGATGAAAACCTCAAAGATTGGTCCATGAATAGGCCGAGGTTTTTGGAATGTTCCGATAAGGACAAATTTTGTCCGTCTAGTTTGATAGTGATTTTATTTTCACATCTTTTCCTCAAAGCAGAACGATCAAAAAGCATTACAACAGTTTTGGAAGAATGGATACTGAGACAATATTTCTTTGACATTGTTAGAAGAGAGCTCAAATCTCGATTTATTTCTTCACACGATTCTACAAGTGAAGATTCCATGAATTGTTTGTAAATTGGGGTATCATCAGCCTAGCTCTGGATGGAGGAATGTTGTATGCAGTTCGGGAACTGAGATGTGTAAATAACGAACAAGATAGGTCCAAGAATTGATCCTTGGGGTACCTCGGCAGAAATACCAACAGAATCTGACCATTTATTATTCAATAAGACACGTTGCGTTCTACCCGTTAAATAATTATTGAGAAGTTCAACAGAATTGAAGGAGAATCCGAGGTATTTCAATAAGGCCATCATCAGCATGTGGCAGATCCTGTCGAATGCCTTTGAGAAATCGATTAATACCAGTATACCCAGTTGATTACTGTCGATGGTTTTGCAGATATCATCGACTACTTTTAATAGAGCAGTAGTACAGCTGTGGCCTGATCTGAACCCCGATTGGGAATCAGGTAATATTTCATTCTCTTCCAGGTAATCGCGAATCTGGATGCTTATGACTTTTTCGAAGACTTTTGATACTGCACATAAAATACTGATAGACCGAAGGTCGTTGAAGTTCTGGGGATCATTGATTTTTGCCAATGGGATCACATTGGATGATTTCCACTGCGATGGGAATGTATTGAGTTCTATACACTTATTGAAAATATGCTCTATATACGGTAGAACAAAGGGGTAAGAATGCAAGAGCATTTTAATACTGATGCCGTCTGAGCCAACTGCGTTAGATTTCACCGACAACATCACTTTCGAAATTTCTTGTTGGGTGGTATTCCGAAAATTGAAAATAGAGTTGGTTCTCAAGACGTTATTAGAAAAAAAAGATAAGAGATCATTATCGGGCGATACACCAGTACCACTGATATTGCAAAAAAAGTCATTTAGTTCATTTGGTATTTTGAGATGATCAAGAATCTGTCTTTTTCTTGCATTTTTATCGCGCAAATCTAGATCAGAAAGTTCTTTCCATAGGTTATTACATTTTTTCAGCCTAAATTCCAGATAAGCTTTTTTTTCTAGATTTATTGTGCGGTTTGTGAGATTTCTGAGAAGTTTGTAGTAATCCCAATGTGCTGTTGAGTTATTCTTTTTGAATCTAAACAGAGCCTTGTCACGTAATTTCATGAGGAATTTGAGGTTATCAACTTATTTTTATAAGCCCACCCTAGTTTTCGTTTATTTTGTCTTTTCAAAACACCGAATAGCAAACCTTGTTCCCGCCTCATTTGACAGTTTTCATAAGCATTTGTCCTACATTTCTACTTCTATGTTTTTAGCAAATTCCAACCGCCTTTCGATGTTTACAAACCTTTAGAAATACGTCAAAAAGACAAGCGATATGTTAAATAAACTTGATACTTGAAAAATTGTACTACGGATGCCAACAATGTGTCACTTCTCTCATAGCTTCCGTACGTTGAGAACGAAAGATTTCTCACGTGATGAGAAATATCCGCCCCTACAGTGAGAACTTATTTCTCACTGTCCTACCAACGATAATAGTCATACGGGATATGACAGAAAAAACATCGAATACTGCACTTCTTCAAGCAGGCGCCAATTTTTTTTCACAGTTAGATGTCAATATAAGTCAATTAAGTTGAGGATTCACCAGAATCCAGTCAAGCAATTTGTTCATAACAATTATTTAACAAATTTTATGATTTTTGCATCCGGAAAAAATTGTTTCACAATCTAAAATCACGCATTTTTCATACTTTTCGAAAGTTTATCGATTTTTCACGGGTTAATTTGGCACTTTGGGAAAAATCTTGGAAGACCTTTTCTTCTTAGAACTGGAAAAAGAATGGAAAAACATTCTTTTCAAAATCAAAAAAATTAAATTTGGTGATTTGTATGAATAATTGTTGAAAACAAATTGCTTGACGTGGATCCTGGTGGATCCCCATCTGGAATAACTTATCATGACCCTAGCTAGCTGTAAAACTATTTTGGCGCCTGCTTGATTAGGCATTCCAGATAACCGATAAATTTTTGTTTTTGCTGGTTTTATGACCTTTCATCGGCAAAACCAAAAGGGGGCACCAGTTTCACCATGGAAGTCACTAAGTCTTTAAAAAAACAAACGAAAGTTTCTGGAGGGGGGGGCGGTACCGCCATATTGAATAATTCGACAAGTATCTGGAATGCCTGGTATCCAAATAGCCTATGAAACCATTTGTCGGCGATTCCATAACAACAAAACCAGAGAGCTGCACAATACTGCTCTCAATTTGTCCAGCGGGAATGGTTAAATATTGATTATAATGGAATACGAACATTTAGAGTTTGAAAATACACCTCCAGATATTGTTCAGAAAGCATTAGATGTTTGTATTAATTGGATACCAAGCACATCAAGCATATGAAATATGTAAAAATGAGTTTATGATATACAAATATGTATTAGATCTTTTAATTTTGACACTTTTGCGCTCGTTTTCTCACTTGTTCAATCCACTATTTAATCTCCAAAAACGACTAAAACGGCATTTCTACCAATATTAGGAAAAATCTTTTATATGATACTATGGAAAATTCACGCTCCACGAATGAGCTATAAATTTGATAAATGAATAATGTTTGTAGGTAACAATATTAATTTAGATATATTTCAGATGAATCCAATAATATACAAAGTTCGAAACAACTGTATAGAACAAACACAGCTTCTCACTGTTATGCAATATTTTCCACACAGCACAGTTGAGAAACCCATCTTCAAATTTTGTGTTAGCTGCGTTGATGTCATCGACACGAATGTTCATTTATTTCTGGAGATAACGCTTTCTTATTTAATACGTCCCCATTATGCGAGTTCATTCACAGACAGTCTGATGCTATTTCTATTGCATATTTTTGTTTATTGCACAAAGACAAATATTTTCCGGTCATTTGGCTCGTTAACAGGCAACGCACACGTGCCGTGTTACAGGAAATATTTGCATTAGGCGCTGAGATTTTAAACTGAAAATGGAGAGAGACTGAAAAATGATTTCACTTTTATATATCTAGTGGTTGCCAGGCAACGAGAAATAACGGTTAGAAAATGTTCATTTTTCTGCGGCTATAATAAGAGAGTGCTCTATCTCAACTGTTTCTGGTGGAACAATGAGGTACATTTTATATCTCTAATTTAATTTCCTTACCTCATAACACAATGTAACAGTTGGGCATGTCTTCAATTTGTATGTCAATATTTCAGTGGTAACCCAAACATTGCTTATTAAAATAAAGACGAAAGGAATAACACATTTTAAACTTCTACTTAGGTAAAAGACATTCACAAAAAGAATAACATTTATATGGAGTTTTACGATGCAGAAAAACTCAAAGTCGTCTCCACAATTTAATATTTGAAAGATGTCAGTACGACAATATGGTAGGGAGCGCAACAACCATGATTAACACTGACATCTATCATCCATCCTAGGGATGAACAAGAGTTGCCAACCATCAAGCAAATATACAGAGTCCATGATAATTATTTATGGAAGATCAAGGCAGGGCGGGATTTTTAGTTGAAATTAAGGGAATTGAAAAACTTACTGCAGTCAGACTGTACTTGCTCATTAAGAGAAACAACATTAGGGTTATTAGCAGCGGAATTGATTTCAAAAATTTCTAGAAGATTGAGTAAAGTACCTTTTTGACATATGTGTAAAATATCCAGATCTGAATCAATATCAAAGCTATGGTTTTCATTGAGAATATGATTAGCAAAAGAACTTTTTGTGTTGTTATCAAGTCCACTTTGAGATACAATGGACTTCTACCACAGGTTATTTATATGGAGCTTAATGAAGTTCGCCTATTTGCAACAGCTGCTTGAGATGGAACATGTGAAATTGATCAAACAAATATTAAACTCTTGTACATTCAGTAAAATCATGCTATTGTAAATGAAATAGTGCACAAACCTCGGCAAAATATAGCATTTCTCCCTTGACAAATAGCTTAACTCGGCCATTGGCAGTACAGAAATAAATGCAAGGTAAAGTATAGTAAGGGCACACCGAGATCGCAATGGTAGCGGAGAAAGAAATTCCACTATCCACTATACGACCTGTCTTGGAATATAGGTCTCATGTGTGGAGTTCGGCACCACATTCATTATGGCTTCTCGATTCTATTCAGAGGAAGGCAATCCGTCTTGTTGGTGATTCTTCGCTCACAGACTCACTCACTTCATTGGAACATTGTAGAAGGGTCAGAGACTTGTCTCTCTTCTATAGATATTTTCACGGTCGATGCTCTTCTGAATTGATATCAATCGTCCACCAATATCTACACGGATGACTCGACGAGTACAGAATTCCCACCCCTTTATGGTGAATTTGGGGACCTGTCGAACCTCTTGCTCGGGGATCTTTTTTCAATAGAACAGCTGAGCTTTAGAACTCTTTGCCGAAAGAGGTTTTTCCTGAGGCTAACAAACTTCAAAAATTCGAAGTGAATGTTAATTCGTATCTCCTGTCCCCCGATTCACGCGGAGTTCTTTGAACATCACAGGGCTTCCTTTTCGTGTGAATCTGCATAAAAAAAAATGATACAGGCAGAGGACAAACCAGGTAGATATGGATGATCTCTCTAGAGATCCCGGATGAGGAAGTGTGGGAAGAGGAACGTGTGATCTTTTACCCAGAAAGCACGGTATGTTTCACAGACAGATCCAAGCTGGAGGAGGGTTAAGCCGAAGCAGGTATTTACTTGGAAACGGGAAAGAGAAGCTTCGCGCTAGGTTCCTCGACAACAGTTTTCGAAGCAAAGGTATGCCATCCTGGAGGTAATCAGAATGGAAGAAGTGAGGCTAGGCGCAGAGAGACATGTGTATGTCTGCTCTGACAGCCAGGCCGCAATTAGGGCTCCGAACGGAGCCAGAACTAGATCAGGACTGGTTCAGGAGTGCAGAGACGCCCTGGAGGGGATTCCGACAAAAAATGAAATTGCGCTAATGTGGGTCCCGGACCTCGCAGGGATCGAAGGCAACGAGCGGGTGGACCAGCTAATCAAGCAAGGCGCCAGACTACTCCACCACTCTTCCCGCACTCGGCTTGACAAGAAGACCCAACGGCACTGAATGAGTGGACCGTTGAAACGTTGGGAAAAGAGGGGAAAGCCTGCCCAAGTAACCGGAAGTCCATTCAGATCTCAGCCACCATAAAGGTTGCCTAAACTTCCTCTGCCTTCAAACCCCTAGTGAGGGGGTGTCACAAACCAAAAATTTCATAATTAAAGTGGGGTCGAGTGATATATTATGTGGAAAGGTACAAAATTATCTTTCCAATGATACCCCATTCATTGAAATTCACTCAAACATCCAATAAAAAATCGTCATTAGTAACATCAACCCAATCATATTGGTTTTGATGAAAAATGCAAAAACGTTTCGGGATTCAAGAATCAGAATAACTACAAACATTTCAGAATTACTTCACTTTAACGAAAGCAATATTTCGGATCTCTGAAAGTTTTCCTTTTTGAACTCTGGACTCAATTTTTGATTTGTCAATTCGCCTTTCAATCGTAACAATTTTTTTTTACTTCATTCTCCATGTCACTGTCTTCATCAGTCATTGTCAACGTGTTGCACACTGTCAAATTTTGAATTTAATTCTCACGTTATTATTATTTTAATAGATTTCACTGATACAGTACATAGTTACATCCAGGATAATCCTGTTCAGGATTGAACCTATCAATGTTGTAATATGTCCTCTTTCTGAATTATTTTTTCTCCTACAGAAACATAAGTATTTTTATGGTAACGGCTCCTGTACACGTGACGAGTAACCATTTCTTCTTTTAGAAATTGAAAAACGTCCTCGATGCCTCAATAAACGAGACGACTCACAAAGGCTTCCCAATTTCTGGAAACCATTACTATCCCATCGAACAAATCCTTTAATTAAGCCTTTTCGAACCAGACCTACATCGGGTCCGACCACATGTTGACCATAGTCGGACTCTCATATAGTTATGAATACCATTCCTCTATCCACGAAACCACAGTCTCCACTTTGTCAAAACGAGAGTTGGGGGTTAAGGAGACTTAGACCTCGGCATCAAGTCGCGAAGAAGTCTTGATAATAGCTCAAAAGTGAGAGCCGAAACGTCGCGTCGACAGAAGAACGATTCCAGAGGCGGTTCAATCTTCAACAGGAAGTTCCAGTAATCACATATGCGACCGCGGAAACCTATCTGAATATAAAGAATTCCATTAAAAATCATGACTAATATGCTACACACACTTTGAACACTCACCACTTCATAGAAAATAAGTTTCATTCAGCTGGCTCATTCACCTCGAAGATCAATGGAAGTTAATAGCCGTGCGTATTGTATAATTTCTATATTGCGTTGATTATTATTGCTTTGATGTTGGAATTGTCTGTTATTTTTGGAGCCTCACTCGCAATGAGAAAGATAATTTGAATAAATAAAAAAAAGTGGACAAAAATCTCAAATTGAGGTGAATTCAAGCAAATAGCTACATATTTCATTTGAAAAATTACAATAAATGCGGGATACATTTCATATAAATTATCTAAATAGAGGATTCAAAATTCATCTCATTTTACTACAGGCCCATTCCCATCTTGAGGTTGATGTGGGATCCTTTGTTGATGTAATATATAGGTATCTTGCCAAAGATCTTAATTCCATCAAGACATCAGATATTATGTCGTTATTCACTAGAAGTTATCCTTCCTTCAAAATCACCCTCCCGATACCGCAGATTTCCCTTGAGTATACACTATCTCCTGCACATCACCAAGTTACGAACGAACCCTAAAGTTTCCTTTCCTAATCTTGGTCTGGGAAATATATACACATTAACTTCGCGTAACCAAAATGTCTCGAAAATCATTGATGAGAAATGTTTTTCAACGGCCAAGGGGCAAACTTCAAGTTGTTTTATCCGCTTGATCTATTTAGGATGTTCTCGAAACAAGAAACAACAAATGGATAACTACCTCAATATTTTCTCTTGTGATGATCATCAGAATCATCAATTTCGTTATCTGAATAACATCATCACAGACTATTTGTGTTTGTTCTTAATTCATGTTACCTGTTATAGTTGGACCACAGATTAAAGAAACAAGTTCAGTTGAGTAACAGCATCAAAAATCATTGAGGCACATTCCTGTAGAAGTTATTGACCCAAACTTCTCACGAAATTGGATGCATTAGACAAAACGGTAAAGACTTCAAATAATACAGAATACTATTTCTCAATCAAATTGACAACAAATCTTGTGTACAAAGAACAATTTTCATCAAATGACGACGCAATCCTCAATTTTATTATGATCAATTGAAGGACATTCGGCATTTGAACTAATCTCAGCCAAAGTGGTTTGTATTCCACTTCATAAACTGTACGTCTCGGGTATCCCTTGTTCGCACAAGCTCTTGAATGAGCTTCTGAGGGGTTACCTAGAAACTTGGGGTATTCGTAAAAAAGCCATTTTGGGATAGATCCATTTCAAGCCTTAAGTTAACGACTCTTTTCGAAGAAATGATTATATTGGGGATAATAACTGTAACAACTCAGTAGGTTGTTAAAATAGCTGTTTAGGCAACTGATTAGGAAGAGTTTCTTGCTAGATTATGGGCATGATTTACGCAACTGAAATTTCCTAACGTGCCTCATTCTACATTTTTTAATTTCGATAAAAAATATTGTTATTTGTATTTTTCATTACTTTACATCGATTCTACAGATACTGTTCATAAATCATTTATATTCGTGATCAAAAAAGGATTATTTTTGTGGATATGAAGTTTTGGGGAACTGACTATTAGCCTTTCCTTCAATGAAATAATAGTAAAAAGAATACAGATTTATATATCATCACAGACGTTTGATTCATTTAAGTACAGAAAAGAAGATATTATTTATCTATTTCTTGTGAAATTGAGCAAAAGAAAATCACTTCTATTTGGTTCAGCGTCCGAGTAGCTGTTTGAGATAGACTCTTCCTTATTGTGAATGAATCGAAGGTCTATGAATGATATACAAATATCAGAAGAGAGTATAGATTGAGTTTTTAACATTACTTCCATAAGAGAAGTCCCATATACTTTTTACGTTCAGTTGGAGAAGAAAAAACCAGAAATCAGTTCCACATATTGATGAGATAGCTTGTGAGTTTCATGTTCTCCACAAATATTGACGCTCAACTTGCTTTTAGTAGAAAAATACGAACAAATTACTGAAAACATCGTGGATGGAAATAATCATAAATTCGAGTGAATTTCGCAACAATACACTAATAGATACGGAAAGTAGGGCGTATCGATATTGGTGTCAATTTTCAAAAATGTCGAAATAGGAGAAATACTCCATATACTTTTTCACAAATATTCTCAGTTAGATTCGTTATCTTGTAAATTTCCAATAAAAATTCTTATTTTTCAGATTGTGGTAGGTTGAGAACAAAAAATACCTCAAAGAAAACATATTGTATTGTTGTTTTTTTGTTTGATTTGAAATTATCCATATATCACAATTCATATTCATATCGCTATTGTAGTCATATTCTGATAGAGCAAGATGAGTCATATTTTACAACTCTTTGTTTTGATTTCATTCGTTTTGTCAATAAAGTTTTTCTTTAGAAAATTTTGAGATAACTGAAAAAAATAAGGACCTGAAAATTGGAGTGAAAATGGTGAGATATCGAAAATAAAAAAAAAACAAATATTGAATGGGGGAGGTTTTGGTTGAGTATTCTCATGCTTCGATATTAGTATCTACATTCTCAATGGTCTTAAAAGTGATAACCAAAAGACCCATTCACACGAAATGATAGATGTATCATACATCATGGTTTCATCATTATCTCATATTATTGTATCCAATCTGAGTCTGCAGACTAATCTATGTACTGACTCAAACTTAGACATCGACTCTAAACGTAATCACTCGAAAACAAACCGTCAAAATTACAAAGAAAAAATTCAATGGATACTCACCTCTAGCTGATAATTTTTTGGTATTTATGATTTTTGCTGCAAACTCCAAGCCTGTAGATTTCTGAACACATCGCCTCACAACTGAAAATGCACCCCTGCAACAAGAAATACATTTCATTACCCATCTGCTTTCAGAACATTCTAATTCAAAACCATCTATCCAACTACGGCAGGTATTGAATTCATATTGTGTGACCATTCCACATAATGTGTAAATTTTGAATTTTTTTTTTTCGTAATTTATTTATTCGTAATTCATTCAATGCTACATAAGTACAAAATGTATATATACCCTTTTCTTAAATATTATTTTTAGGTAATAATGTTACAATATTTTTCCAATAAAAATTATGAAATCATAATAGGGTATGTTTAAATTATAACTAAGTTTCTATAAAGGAATATCATGAGCAGTCAAACAGTTTCAAACTGGTATGAGAATGATCATGAACTTTATATTACATATTTCATTGAATAATTTTTTTCAGAATTACAAAGAAACAACAAACAGAAAAATAAAACAAAATATAGAAAGAAAGAAAGAATCCATCGAATTTTATTTTCTCATTTGAAGGAAATATTTTTTTATTTTGATTTTAAATTCATTGATATTTCTATAATCTTTTATATCTTCGGGAATTTCATTGAATTTTGAAAGTGCTTCATGAGTGAACCTTTTCCGTCCAATTACGGAATTTGTGGAATCAAAGTGGAACAAGTTATGTTGTCTCGTAAGGTGATTATGAATTTCTGAATTTCTGATTAATATAAAATTAGATTTCATCATATTATTAATAATTAGATATTTTATTCGAAGTTTTACACTGCACTATATTTTCTTATTGAAGAATAATGAAAAAAATATCAGAAAAAGTTTATTAGTCGCATGATTCGTATTATCTGTATTTTTTTCCATTAGAAACCCGAAAGTGGGGTCATTTCTCAGAATGTGGACAAAAATGTTTTCTCATTGCTAAAATTCATAAGAAAAGTTTGATATTTCAGATGCGTTTAATTTTATATTTATGGGTGAGTTTCTTATTAGGAAGTGACCCTTTTCAATGAACTATTTCATCAATTTTATTGGGTAATATTTCGAGACCCAAAAACATTTTCGAAAAAATATATTTAATGATGTGACCTTATACAAGGTCGAAACTGAATAAACTTTCCATATTCAAATGTGACCAAATTTGAATAACTCCATTAAAAACACATATTGGATATAGGGCTACATTGAATCGAATATGTTTGGAATGAAAGCATTGAAAATTTTTGGAAAAAATCAAAATTATATCATGCAGCAGGAAATTGCCATATCAGCTGAAAATTGTATTTAGAAAACGGCTTTCAAATAACCTCTTTCGATATTTCAAGAAATACCCCTTTTTTTTGGAAAAAAAATTAATTCGACAGATAATAAAAGTAACATGGCTACTTTTTTAGCTATAAGCTCGATCGAAGCAAAAATTGATACGAAAGCCAAATTTTGGTTAAAGTTATAATTAAAGAAAGATATGACTTTACCGGCCACATTGTAATAAGTTGCCAAGAGTCTCACAATCGTAAAGAATTCATATCGACGTAACATTTGTGAACGACCTCATAAACAGTGATACAAGGAAAAACCGTAGCGAATAATTGGGTGAATTCGCTAAAAATAGGTCTTTGGGTCACATTACTATAGAAATAGCGCCTATGCTATTTCCATCCTTATGTCTATAAATAACGATGTCTAATATTATCGGAATCACTTTTATTAAGTTTTAAAGTGTTCGAATTTGATTCCTGTGGGCTTTCTAATAAACATATCGACTCTCGTCTGTTCAAATCGTGGTATTGATGCCAGAATATAAAGCACAATATTCAATGTTTCGCATTCTAAACCACTTGAGTTGTCGGATCGAAAGAATATATTCAGTTTTGGCTCGACATAAGCATTAAAGGGATTGCAGATTTTATCAAAGGTAATACCACGAGTCCTTTTAATTTAATCGATAAATTTTCATTTTCCACAAAAACTTTTTTATTTGTCAAAAGTATGAAAACAAACCGATTGATAAAATCACGAGTCCGTAGGACGGGTGATTTTATCTAATTCGGTTTGTTTGAATGCTTTTGCCTCAAAATAAAAAAGTTTGAGTGTTTCGAAAATGAAAATTTATCTCATTAAATTTGAAGAACAAGTTGTATTTGGAGAGATTATTTTTTGAACAAAAAGAAGGAAGAACAATTCAATTGATCAGTATTTCATTCACATAAGAAGGAAAAGAGAAAAGGTGAAAATTTTACAAATTTGAAATGTCAAAGAACGATGTATGCCCTCTATGATCCAGAAGAGATATGATGCTTACGCAGTGAATATTATACTTGCCGACGATACCAAGAGATGGCGTCACACCTCTCATTGTACAAGGTTGATAATTGAAAATTTCTTACGAAATACAAATCGCGCCAGAAGGAACATAAAATCATTCGTTATGTCGTTGTATCAAAATCTGCATTCAACGGTTTCTTCTCCTACAACAAAAAATGAATTGAATTTAATAAAAACTAATTGTACGCCATCTTCATTTGAGTTAAGGAAACCTTAAATATTTGAATCGGTCGTTGGCTATATCTGTCATTAAGTTGGAGTTAAAAGCTATTTACGTGTTTGAGTGTTCATTGAAATGTGTTATGTTATTATTATGCTGAAAAAGTGAAAAGGAAATGACTATTAATAATAAGGTAACTCTTCATTCATGATAATTTATATAAATATGAGCCAGTTCAATAGAATCGACGCGGTAAACCGTATAGTTTTGACAGTTCAAAGGTAAACAACGTTCTATCGAAACAATCGAAAGGACCAGTCAGTTTTATCAGTATAATACCCAATGATTGGCTAGAAAAACCATAGAATAACCCGCTACTATTGGTTGAAATGCCAAAAACGTCACATTTTGACAAGTGAAAAAAATTATCCGTGATATTCATTTCAATGATGGAATGGTCGAACTGAAAAAATAAATTCGATGTGCTTGGCGATTCCGATGTTAACATATATGAATAAAGGTGACTTCAATAATTGAAATGTATAAATTAGCTACTTCTTTTCATTTGATTCTGCTAAAAAAGCCTTAGATGATTTGAGAAAACACTCGAAAGAAATATAATCATTTGATTATACTGACTCGAGCAGAATATTACACTTAATATAACTAGAATTTTTCTGTCATATACAAAAAAAACAGGAGAAATAACTCTTTTTGTCCATCACAGGCGAGACAAAAGCGACAGTGGTTCATTAAAAAAGTATCTAGAACAAAATGTAGTGGTGTCCCCCAATGAGCTAGAGATAAAGTGATTAATTTGATCATATAGTATAGAACTTGTGAACCTGTTGTAAGTGAAAATATTACAAGAAACTGTTGTATTTTGTATATATCATCACGTTCCGTTGAAGCTGTCCAGATTTATTTCTGACAGAAGATGTTCATTCAATATAAAAAATATACAATCATTCATTTCCCAATGATATACAAATATGAATTTAGAGTGTTTGCTATTTTTTGTGTCACTTCCTTCTTTGAAAATAATTCTTGATCATCAAGTTGACAGTTAGTCTTCAACGTTTCTGCAACAGAAGCACAAACATGAACCATGAATGACAAAATCACAACTTTGGTGCTATTTAAGAACACTCCATCTTTTCTAATTATAACATGGAATATTTTTTCATAGAGGTCGATCGCAGAGCTGAAAATCCCAAAGCCCAGACTACCATGGATCATTCCATTTCGAATATATACACCACAAACGTGTCTAGGGCGCAAAATCTCATCACAACTAACATCCCCCTTACTAATAATAATCCTTTGAGAGACCGTTGATTAATATTTGGGGTAGATTGGACAGAATTATATTGTGCAGTGATTGCTTCTGTTGTCCCGCTTAATATTGAATAATGGCTACGTGTGTTCGAAAAGCATATTAATACTAACCCATTGCAAGAATCTGGTATACTTTGTTCAACCATCCTTTGCCGTTACGTCATACGTTGTCCAACTTCATCCCTCATTCATGAAATAGATGAGAAGGAATTATGACGTCATTAACGTATGTCTTATTTAATCGTGAATTTTATTTGTCATTTTTGACAGTTCAGTTATCATAGTTTGATTTGTTCTGTATTTTTGGTCATTTTCGCCTTTTCCGTTAATTTTCCATTGTCAAAATGTCTTTCCGGTATAATAAGAAAGAGCAAAGCTCAATTTTGAAGTTGATTGACTACTTTTCGAAAGAAAGAGATGCTGGAGTGCCGCTTTTACCGTTAAATGCAGTCTACAACGCATGTATCTACCTATGTTATGCAAAATGTAAGTTTTTATTGATTTGATTTTATAAAATTCTATAGCGTGTTGCTGATGCTCTAGAAATATCGGTAAAGGTAGCGAATACGGTAACCTCATCGATTTTCTTGAAATTTGCACAGATGATTCAGAACACTATAAAATCATCATAACCATCGAAATTTTTGTGCGGAAACCATACCTTTGGAAGTTATGACCTTTTTAGTGAAAAAAAAGGTTGTTGCGAAATGTCACTCTAATGATTTGTAGGAGTACCATATTCAATCGCATTTTCTTGAACATTTTTTCCAACACATCAACTACACATCTATTCATCTATTTACTGCTATTTTCTTCCCAACTAACATTCGATAATTCGAAAGTAAAACACATATTTTCATTATACTGTTGTAGATCTAAATCAAATAAAAGTAAATATCAAAGACGTCAAAGTCTTGCACCCTGTACACTGTTGCCAAACAAAAAATAGACAACGTTATGATAACAAAGCGCGTGGTGGGATATGCTTTTCTTCCGAACTTTGAATTGTCAAAACGAAAAGAAACAACATGGATTCGTGTTAAGCGACTTATTATGATTATACGATTATACAGAGTTGGGACTAACTTTTTCTCGGGCCAAACTTCACATTACCCTTCATCGAATTGGTGGTCGTGACCATATTGCATAATAACTCCCATATACCGGAGGGGCATGGTTCATTTTTATGATTTTTTTCATTTCACATGTTAGGTCTGTGTGATTTCTGAAATTAATTGGAATACGTGATGTCTGGGGGGCAAGTACCAGTTTTGCCATGGATATCACACTCTTTTGAAAAAACCACACGAAAGTTTCTGGGAGGCAGATGCCGCCGTATTGGTTCATTTTGTCATTTGACAAGATGTTGACAAGTATCTGTAATTCCTAATTATGTTAGGTTAGGTTGGTTTAGGCTAGGTTATATTTGGTCAGGTTAACTAAGGTTAGTTGATTAGTTAGCTAAGGTGGCAAGGTTAGTTTTCGGAAGGTCAGGGTAGGTTCGTTGAGGTTTGGTTAGGTTGGGTTAGATTAGGTCGCAAATTTTTTCAAACATCATTTGAACTTTTATAATTGAAATTCGTTTAGGCTGATAGGTTGGTAAGCTTGGTTTGAGGTAATTTAGGTTAGGTTATGTTGAGTTAGGATGGTTTAGGTTAGGATAGTCACATTAGGTTGGCATGGTTAGTTTAGGCAACGTTAGGTTTGTTAAGGTTTGGTTAGATTAGTTAGGTTGGGTTAGATTGGGTCGCATATATTTTCAAACATCAGGAACATCAGTCGAACTTTTATAATTGGAGAAAAACAATTTCCCATACTCAACATGTAAAATAGAAAAAAAAACATGAAAAATGTACCACGTTTCTCTGTTAGGTGGGACCTGGTAGGTATTGTTCTTCATGGTCTAAGCTTTACATGCAATATGGACATGAACCTCAATTCGATGTGGCATAAGGTAAAGTCTTACCTTCTTTTCAAAAATATAGGTGCTTTGCGGTAAACGAATATTTACCGGATTGAGTTCCTAGAGATAATTTCCACGAAGCAGCATACCTACGGGAGGTTTGGCAATGTTAGGTTGAAAAATAATTGATTTCAGGTGCGTAAATACTTCTGAATACTATTTTGAAACAAATATTCCATATTTACTCAGTATTCATGAAATTGAAGAAAATTGTCAACGTCGCATTATGATCGTAACCCGTTATCATTCCCGTCATTCCATTTCATGTTTGACATTCAACATTTTTATAGATGTCAGAGTGAGGAGTTTTCAATTAATGAAACTAACATTTATATATCATTATTCTGTGTATATTTGTGAACGAATCGCTTTTTGTATGGATCTGGATAACTATTTTCTATGAACTGACGTATGCTGAAGACCAATAAGTGTGAGACAGTCCAATTTATTTACCCAAGTTTGTGTACACTGTCAGACATTTTTTCAAAAAAAAAGGACTTTCCAGGTATTTCCGCAGAAAATTTTTGGTAAAGTTTCAGAATGCTGGATTGCCTCGGATTTCGATAAAATTGTTAGGGGAGCTTCAGAATATCTAAAAATGAATGAAAAGTACAAAAATTCGGCGCGGAAACCACAGCAAGTTCCATTTCAAAAGGAAAAAAGGGTGAAATTTTAGGTTATGTAACGAAAAAATCACTTTTGATTTGTCACTTTACTTACCATTTTCTGTAAGAAAACATATCTAACAATATTTTTCTATTTTTTCATTCATCTTGATCCTTTTCAAACGTTCTCCAAAATTTTTGTGGAAATTGGACGCAATCCAGGATTCTGAAACTTTTCCAAATTTTTATGTTTTTTATCGTTTTTAGGGTGTTTTCAATCATCTGTGCAAATTTCAAAAAAATCGATGAGGTTACCTGATCCTTCATCAATGTGGAAAACGAAGTTTCCACTTGCTACCCACGTATTTGGGAGAGATCTGGAAAAGTTTCAGGAACATCTATCATACTGACACCGTTCTTATTAGTTTAGCAACACGAACAAGACAAAACTATATTATGGATGAACTTTTTTGAAAATATAAACAGTTTGAAAAATTTATATTTTTATTTTTCATTCATTCAGACATCAGAATGCATTGCTACTAAATTAAATTTCCAGATTTCAAGTGTATCGCGAAGTACGTTATGTACAAACGTGTAAATGATTTGAAATTTTAATTGTAGATAACATATTTGAAGACATAATCGTTGAATTGATTATCGAGAAAATATAAAACTTCGGTTACTTACAACAACTGGTAGAAGAGTTGATATAGATATCAATAATAAAATGAAATGAAACTTATGGAATTGTTGATAACAATATGAATGAATAAACATTATAGGATGCTGGATACAGGAACATTTTTTAAAATATGTCGCATCTAACTACTCGTTTTTTTATAGTATTGTTCGTCCGTGTTTCCTAATATAGAGCAGCTGTGGCAGCAACTAACATATTTTCATTCCAGAAATTCCTGTTTTTTTCTAAATATCGTTTTTTATTGGTGGTTGGTAACAGTTTGAGGAAGTGAGAATTTCAAGTGGGAAATAATAACATTTTGTGAACTAGGGAAATGATGTCATATCGATGGCCTGATTATAATCGGCATGAAAGTCTTATAACTGTCAGTTTCATCAGAAGTACAAGACTTTTTGAAGAAATCAATAATCCTAACGTCAAATCGATATCACAAGCACTCATCGCGTGTTTCTCAAACAAGATTAGCATCTTCAGGAGAAGACAGGTGAAATTGCCCAATTCTTCTTTTTCTGAAGTTAGCGAAACTCGCGTTTACTGCAATTCGTTGATAAGGTTATGATATCTGCAGAAAGTCTCAACTTTCAAAGCAATGGTTCCAATTACTTCGTTTAATAATAAAAGCTGTCAAAATATTTTGGGAAACGTTCACTTGCTGCGACACTACAATTTCCATAATAATTGAAAGGTTTTTACACAAAGTTTGATGTTCCATGACTGCCAACTTGGCGAAAAGTATAATTCATATTTTTGTGTTGAATTCAATAAATTTGTGATATTAAACTCATTTTTCTAAAGAGTAAAACCTCAGACAGGTAGCAAATAGATTCAACTGCTTTTTTACTGGCCATACAACTGTGACTATTTTGGATAGGACCACTCGAAATATTTCATCGCTGTCTGTCCAATTATTTTCTGACATGAAACCTGATTATTCATTGTTATACTATCCTCCATTCTGATAGAGATGAAGCCAAAATCCAATTAGAACTACGGTTTCTATAACCTGAGAGAAGGGCGGATCATTTGACATGTTTAATTCTCACATCAAACAGTTGAATAAAACAGGTGAGTTCGAAATCAAATGAAAAAAAACAAAAGGTGTTCATTTTTTATATAGGGAATTGGGATATCAAGTTATATCAAATTGAATCGTCAACTTCAGGAATCCTTGAAAATCGTTTACAAATGAATACGGTAACATCTCAAACGGATATCACACTTTCCAGATATTGTACCTATCAGAAAGTAAAGGAAAAATACACATAGCTCTCAGGACTATCGTTAATGTACATTTGTCCTAAGACATACCAATCGATGTTTGTGTGTTTTGAAATCTATTGAGATCTTCAATCGAAGAATGTAACCTTGCCAATGCTGATATTTGAGTTCTGGAAAGCATAAGAAATCCTTCGCTTGTGACCGAAATTTGACCACATATTGGTTCTGATAGGCAATTGTAGTTTACTTCTAACTCAGTTTATTTTTAGATTAAATGCTATATCGGGTGAGAACCGATTTTTTCCGTTGGGAATTTTGGTGGCTCATTATGGTACAATTTGGATTAACTGTCTTAAAATTATTCGTTGCAGCGTTTTCTGCTTTGTGGGAAATTTCCCGAACTTTTTCCCGAAGTTTTAAGTGCATTTCGATATTTTTGGAATCAATAGTTCATTTAACACATGCATAATCCATTTTGATGAGAAAATATTCACGATTCCTCATTTCAATGGAAGAAGGAGTCTTGTTTCACCAACATTTCGATAAAATGGACAACCAAATTAACTTAATGAAATTCATATTGTCAATTAGGTGGCTCGTTAGATCAACAGATCGAATACAGTAGAATTCTCTAGCCAAAATAGAAAAATCATATGTGCAATGGACTACTCAACCAAAAATGTAAATATACCAGGTGTTTCATCACGATATCCAAAGTTGGTGAATTTTACTGTAAAACTGGAAATGCTACGCGAGACAAATAACCCGGAATCTGCAGATGTGCTTTTCCCTATGAGGTATAGACCCTATACTTTCCCAAATCGTTTGAAAATGGCAATACAAAAATTGGTATATTATCCATTTTTGTGATAAACTCGGCTGAATTATTTACCAAAAGAAATCGTTGCTGTCAACTCAGAAGAAATAATAATTTCCTGCAGTACAGTAATCAACTTCTTTTAACAGCTGCCCAACTATTTACTGAGATTCACGAAGTGTCCCTTTCCTTGAAAAATTTTCTCAGAAGTGTCAGTATTTTCGATTGATCATTTAGAGTTGAAATTGAAGAAAAATGTTTAAAAAAATCTATACTTTTCCTTGGCGACGGAAACTACCCAGCTTCCTCTTTTAATTCCTTTGGAAAGATTCTCTGGCATGAGTAAATCATCAATAGTTCTACCAACTATTGATTCTTTCATTTTCAGAGGGGAGAAATCTCAAAAAATGTATTTCAATACATATCCTCCTCCCCAAGTAACATTCAAACAACATTGTATTCTGGAAGACTAATTTTATTAAATAAGTTTAACAATTCGACTATTATTATTGATTGATTTGATACGTTGCTATTACATTTAGCACCCACTGATAATTTCAGTGATATTCAAAAGACATCTTGCAAATTAACAGAAAAGTCCTCCGTGTCTAGCAACAACCTCAACGAGTCATACAAATGTTATGGGGACCCTCATAATAATCTCTATCTAGTATGAATATGTGAGCATGTTTTCCATAACCTCGACGTTTTTAGCTAACACGTTCAATTAAACTGGATAATGAATAACCATTTGGAGAAGACTGACTGCACGCCTTTCCCATGCAAATTCATGGCTAGTTTGTGAGCATGCTGAACTGAAAGTTCATTGTGCACGAAATATTATCGAAAGAAAAGCTGCACGGATTATTTATGGAAATTCACAAATTCCAACACGATTGCATGCTGGGTTGTAGAAAAAATAAAACAAAAACTAAAATAAAAATAGACAGAAATATATATATATATATATATATATATATATATATACATAGATTTATTATGATTAATTATGTATCATGGGTATAAAGTAGATGTTTATACCCTGAGGCGGGCGATCTTGCAAAGACGAAGGGTTTTCAAGTGACCTGATGAAATTTTCACTTATCCACGTGGTGCATACTGACTTTCATGTCATATTAATTCACTCGATATTTTTGAAATACATTTGATTTCAATTGCAACTTAAAGGGCCGTGGGCCATGAAGTGCACATTATGTCAAGAGTGTCGTAAAGTGAACTTTTTACCCGCACGGGTATAAAAGAACACTACTTTCAGTTGTTGAACATCCTTCAGATACATTTTCATTTTTAACAGCAAAAAAAAAGGATGATTCCCACCCCTTTGTCGTGAATTTGCTGACCTGTCGAACCTCTCTTGCTCAGGGATCATTTTTCAATAGAACAGCTGAGCTTTGGAACTCCTTTCCAGAAGGAGTTCTTCCTGAAGCTTACAAACTTCAGAAATTCAAAGTGATTGTTAATTCGTATCTCCTGTCCCTTGATTCACGCGGTGTTCTTTGAACATTACAGGGCTTCCCTTCCGAGTGAATCTACATATAAAAAAAATAAGTAGCAAGTATACTAAACTGGAACATTTCTTCACTATTAGTTTTCAAATAAACCGTTTTTTTTAATCATTTCGCATTTGTTATTGAATTTATTCATTTGGCTTCCTACGAGGCTTCCTATTTCTGTTTTAATTTCTTCCATATTATTTCACACTTTATTATTTTTATTTACTGTCATTTGAAAATTTGAAAAAATTTCCATGATTTTTCATTCACTTTAGATCCAGTTCTGTTTTTATTTCTGTTTCATTTTCGGCTAGTAAATAATCACTTTTCAATGTGTCATAATTTTTTTCATTTCTTTCCGCTTCGAATAATCTATTGCAATATTTCATTTTCTTAAATCGATATAACACGTTTTTTGATAGGTTTCAAGAAATCAGCATCAACACCACTCGGTAATTCGAAGTTTTCTGAACATTACAGGATTTTCATTTCATGTAAAACCAAAGGTGACAAAAAAATTCATAGAAGAATATTAATTGAATATTCGATGATCGAAGAGGGGATTTTCATTTTTCCCAAAATATTATGTTTTTCATTGTCAAGCATTTGGAATAACCAAAGTTCTAAAAAAAATGTTCGTCCCGTTCACAGCTAACGAACGTCAACCCTCAGAACTTTCTCTCTACATTTAATAACGAATATAACATTATTGATTCATCTCTTCCCAATGAAATATATTTTTGGAGCTATCAAACATTTTTTCTGTACCCCTTGGTGAATCCGAAAACGAAAAGGAATAATTAGAAGAGAAGGATATTGAAAATTTCGATTATTCCTCACGGTGCTCTTAATTAATGTACCTCACTCCGAGGAAAGATAAACTCTTTCAAACAAAGAACAAAATCCACTTCAGACAGTTTTCAACAGGAAGAAAATTTTAATTTGAACTGAAATTAGATTAAATCTTGTGTAACGGCAAAACTTTGATGTGAGCCGGGTAAAATTTCTTTTGTCCATTATAAATATTATAATTGGGAGTTTGAATTATAATTGAATGAGGGAAGCTCTCAAATGGCTTGTTTGTCGTTCAGTCGGAACCATTCATTTCCTGATTATAAAGAACAGTGAAAATGGAAAACAATCGTCGGAATTTAGAAGCTGTCATTCCAATTGAATTAAATGTTCTATCAATTGGTCTTGGTAGTGTAGGGGTAAGCACGTTCGTTTTTCATGCGGAAGACCGCCACCGTGCTGGGTATCTGTATTGTAGTGTGTTCTATATTATTGTACTGTATTATGTATTTATCTTCAGTTAGCTTTAAGATTTTACAAACTTTTTTTTTCTTAAAACAAATTGTAATTGAGACTACACGTTGAATAAATGAATAAATAAATAAATAAAAGGTAAGGCCTCGTTCGTCAGCTTATTAACGGAAAGAACAATTTGAGAACAATTATTTTGAACAAATAGTCCATTTAGACTACATAGGACATACATATCAGATGTTACTAGTTGGGTTTTGACACAAATAAATAAAAATATAAGCATTTTTTTTGGATTCAGAAGGTTCCGTTTCTGGTGATTCATACATTTTGATTTATAACCTTCTGACATTATCGATGTGTATGAAACCAAAGGTGAAGTTTGGTAAGGCTTTTGAGTAACTTTTAACCTCATAGAGCACTTAACAAAAATGTCCACGGAAAGAAACAGAGCCTGATCTGTGAAACATTCCTTTTCAATGATGATAACAATAAATACTCTATTTTCTTCCTCAAATGAATTAATATTGGATTCTCTTTCCGACTGTAAAATCATTTATAACTCTCGTAATCACTTCCATGAAATAAAATAGTCATAACATATGATGAATAGTATCGATAATGTGAATTTTATGGTATGCTTTGAAGATATCGATATCTAATGTTCAAACGTTAACCAAATAGATTGAAACTAAAGGGGATAGGGAACTCATCCATCGCCTATTTGAGTCGATTCAAACGAGTACAAATTCACGAAACAAAATGTTATTTAATAGTTATAACTATTAGGATTTCATATTAAGACTTCAGCGCCAACTCATCTACACCACTTCATGAGAAGTTCACAATGTCTTCCATTTAATTAAATAATACTTGAACGAATAATTTAATTGATGATGCTTCCACAATTTTTTAGTTTCCATAAATTCATTCGGCATGCCAATCAGATTAACATTCGTTATGTTTCACGAAAATTGTTGCAAATAGCAACATTTCGATTAAGTTCTGAAATATTAACAGCATTTTAGACAAAAGAAATGAAATGGCTTTGAGTGATGAAAGCGCCGAATAACCTACCTAAGAAAATGGCTAATAAAACGTTAACGTGACATTTTTGGAAACTAGTGTTTTATTTATTGAAAAATTTGCGGTTTTTGAGGGAGAAACTAAGAACCTATATCTCTTCCGTCCGTTTGGGACTGAGATAATGTGTGATAACTGTGCTATCATGTCAGAAACAGCTCGTTTCGTTCAACTGCGCTAGTGTGTACGTACACGTTAGCGGAGATCTAATAGAGTAAGATCCCAGGGCCCCCAGACGTTACTTATTTTGGAAGTAACGAATTTTACGGTATAGACACTCTTCTATGTGTTTAAGAGTGTGTGTGTACTAACTAGTTTGACTAGGCGGCCCGTTCACAGGTAGCAGGTAGAAAAGGTAGACAAAAACATAACTTACTTTTGTTAAATTCGAAGTGCTGATTTTTATGTATGTCACATAGAATATTATTATAAATAAATATTTCATATTGACAGACCGTTTCTGTGGGCGGTAATTCTTCCCAGACGCTTGAAACCTCATAAAAAAATTACCGAACTTTTGTTATATTCGAAGTCTTCTGCTTTATATATGTTGTTTGGGGGGCTATTTTAATACCTTTTGTGTACAGCCAGACCAATCCGAAGGGCCAAACATTCTCCCAGACACAATTGAAATTTTTATTAAGCTCCCCGAAACAATTAATTTTTTTGCCTACAAAGGGTTTGTTTTCAACAACAAATTATTGAGTTAAATGACAATTTATTATTATTATATTAATACAAAAATATAGAAATGCAGTAAAAATATGATCTTCTTCCATTATTATTTAATTAAGTCTTAATCTTCATAGTTAGCTTCATATGAGTTTCGACTTCCATCCTCGAACCAATCCTGGATTTCAATATTCAAGTCGTCATCATCGTTATTATCTTTGTTCGAATCTTCTGAAAATACAAAAAACATTATTGAAGGTATGAATTGAAGAAGACGCTGAACTTGAATCTTCTGTAACATTGGACGATTTTTGTACATAATATTTTTTCATTAACCCAGTAAATGATTTATAACATTGTCTATGATAACCACTTTCATACAATTCCACTGGTAAAACAACGTTTTTAAATTTTAAATTCTAAATGTTCTTTTCTAAGTTTTAAGATAGTTTGACACTTTTTTAATGTTTCTTCAGTGAACAATATCAATTTATCCCCAGAATTATTACACAAAACACAGTTCAATAATTCTGCCATTGTATTTATTAAAAATAAAGCACTGCAAATACTTCTATTCCACTCACTTCAGTTGAAAAACGCAATAACGACAGAAGCACAACACACACTGAACAACTACACACTGAACAACTACACACCTCATAACTACTATAGTCGGGCTGTTCAAAAAAGATAGAATTCAAGGACGCGTGAACAGTAAATGCCTGCATAGCCACGCCTTCTAAACTGAAATAAATGAAGAACTGTTTACACTGTACTGTACTCATTTGTGCTTTGTATTTACGTGTGTTACGTCAATTAAATGATATGGATGGAAACACTCTTTCACCTCCAAGAAAAAGATCAAACAAAAGACATTTAACTGTAGAGGAAAAAGGTGTAATAATGAACACTTATAAAAAAGCATCCCAAGAGTTGATGGGAGGACGACGCGGCGATGTTTTTGTTGAGTGGTGTAAATCGGACTTGTAACATTGGGGAGAGGAAAGAGTGCGTGCCGTTCACGTGATCATTCTATCTTTTCAGCGGCTACACTATAGAGTAGTTCTGAAAACATAATATATTGCTCTCGCTCAAGCGCTTGCATAATGCCCTCACACTCGCACTTACAGCGGAACTTTGTGTCTGGGAGAATGTTTGGCCCTTCGGATTGGTCTGGCTGTACACAAAAGGTATTAAAATAGCCCCCCAAACATCATACATAGAGCAGAAGACTTCGAATATAACAAAAGTTCGGTAATTTTTTTATGAGGTTTCAAGCGTCTGGGAGGAATTGAGGCCCACAGAAACGGTCTGTTAATATGAAGTATTTATTTTCAATAATATTCTGTGTGATATATATAAAAATCAGTGCTTCGAATTTAAGAAAAGTTAGTTATGTTTTTGTCTACCTTTTCTTCCTGCTACCTGTGAAAGGGCCGCCTAGACAAGCTAGCGAGTATGCATACACACTCAAACACATATAAGAGTGTCTATACCGTAAAATTCGGTTCTTCGAAAATAAGTAACGTCTGGGGGCCCTGGGATCTTGGACTATAAGCCCTACATGAGTTCCGTTGGGCAGAACGACTTTTCCAGTAAAAGAAGAAGACGGAGTCAGGAAAGTGCCAAGAGGTAGGCAATAGTATATTACACACCGAGGTGGAAAGTGATTCATTTCTGTCGTGAGATCATTTAGTTAACCGAGACGCAAGGCGTCGAGGTTAGCTATGATCTCGAGACAGGAATGAAACTTCCTACCGAGGTGTGTATACTATTTTATTTACAACCATCATGTTTCGATTAAAATTAATAACTCTCTGTTTCGTTCTGAACATATCTAAAATACATTTAACGACAAATTACCAAGAACGCGGTTTTCTCAGAATAATCAAGTAGATATATTGTTACCGTGACTATGGGGTACCCAATTGTCACCAATGTAAATAAATGTCAGATAAAGTCTAGAATAGATGAAATGAGGGCGGGAAATAGAGGTGTGTAATGTGACACTTCCCAACCTTCAATGACGTTAGTAATGACAGCATTACATATATGGTTGTGAATAAAATGTTTCCTCTCCTCGTCTCCTTCTCAGTGTACGATTGGCCACTTTTCGATCTGAAGGTAGGTTAGAAACAAGCACATTTTCGACTGGTTTCGACACATTTTTCCTGATAATTAGAATCGAGCGGAATTCGCTCTCAAACATAAAAACGTACTCGTTCTTCTAATGTTTGATAATTATTCCAAATTGGCAACGCTCGGCACCTTTTGTATTTCCGAGAGCAGAAGAATGCGGGTAACTGAAAGAAAATAATAATCCACAAACCCGATCGATATTTCCAATTAGGGAGGAATTGTCGTCACGGCGTCTGGGGGCGGCATAGCGAAAGTCGGAAACACACTCGTTCGCTGGAAGTAATGGATACCGAGAAATCCACGAGGTGTGCTGGAATTGTTGATATAAATAAGTGTCTCTGTAGAGAACTCCGATATATATATATATATATATATATATATATATATATATATATATATATATATATATATAAATATGGAATGTTGTTGGGGATGCAGTCCAATTTCCGGGCTGTTGTTTAAAGAATACTCTTTGTTATATGGTCGAGCTATCGAGAATGTTCATTCCCTTTATCAAGACATCTACAAAATTTTAATCATTGTAAAACAGTTAACATTAAAAAAAAATGTACTTACTAACGTGAGGTTATAGTAAGAAGTCAGACGTAAACTGAGACACAGAATACTGATAGTGTTCCTCATTTGAAAAAGAGTCACATATTACAATCAACATTACATATATATGTATAAAACTTATTTTAATTCAAATTTTTGGAAAATTAATTGTTTCACCGGCACGTGCTCGGAGGTGGTTACCAAAAGAGGAACGTGCCGGTGAAACTATTAATTTTCCAAAAATTTGAATTAAAATAAGTGTTATACATATATATGTAATGTTGATTGTAATATGTGACTCTTTTTCAAATGAGGAAAAGTATCAGTTTTCTGGGTCTCAGTTTACGTCTGACTTCTTACTATAACCTCACGTTAGTAAGTACATTTTTTCTTGATGTTTTGAAACTGTTTTACAATGATTAAAATTTTAAAATTTTGTAGATGTCTTGATAAAGGGAATAAACATTCTCGAAAGCTCGACCAGATAACAAAGAGTATTCTATATATATATATATATATATATATATATATATATATATATATATATATATATATATATATATATATATATATATATATATATGAAAGTAAAATGGAAGTCTCTGCTGAACGGTAACAATATGAGGGAGAGTGTTATTGAGTAAAGCAGCAAGCAGAAATGTGTACTCTTTTAACACTTTCTTCCAATATTTCGACAGTTCTACTGTCATCGTCAGGGAAGCTACAAATAATATCATATCAGATGGAGAACAAACAGGAAAATGAGTTATTACTTACAGTGTCGGCGAGAATGTATGCTATTATATTTCAATTTGAGTAACATCATTTTGTGACAGGAGATCGAAGGAAAGCACCAAGTAGGAGCAGTAACATTTTTTAAAATGCCAACTGAGATGTTGGCGAAACGTCGAAAGTCAATACCGACAAACCAACGGATAAACTCCCAGAATACCAATTTCGCAAAAAAATGTTTATATCAACATTTTTTGTTTGAAATATCAGTTGTTTAGTCAAAGTCATTTTTGTTTTGTTTTGAAGGAAAATTTGTTTTTTGAGTTGAAAATAAAAAAAAGAATATAAATTTTCAAATCAGACCTACATCAGATCCGTCCACATGTTTAACATCGTCGGACTCTCATATATAAATATCATTCCTCTATCCACAAAACCACGGTTTTCACTTTGTCAAGATGGGAATTGGGGGTTAGGGAGACTAACTTAGACCTCGGCACCAAGTCGCAAAGGAGTCTTGATAACGACTCCAAAGTGTGAGCCAAAACGTCGACAGAAGAACGAAGCTATAAAAGTTTCATCACATGAAGAACGAAAAGTTCATATCATTACAACTTACACTTTCGGTGAGGACGTATGCTGTTATATTTTAATTGACATCCTCAGAATGTTCATCGTTGATAAAACTATTCAACAAGTTCAATTCGAATTTTCATTGGCAGAACACTTCATTAATCGAACTGGTGAATGAAAAAATGATTGCTAATCCAATCCCTTTCGTAGGTATGTATCCAAATACTACAATAGGTCACACAATGTTAATCAAATATTTCCAATGGTCCAACTGTATCCACCTTTACGTAATCGAGAGTCCCTCTTGAATCAATATTTAGCTACATCGTCGTCTTTCATCGGGTGCTTCGCTTTATTTTCACTCTAGGTCAATATTTATAGACCTGCCGTTCTTTTGAGCAGATCCTGTCTTTCTCGGTATTGGAATGAATGGATGCCATTTTCTTCGAGGAAACTAGATGCGGATACTAGATAGGAAATGATGGCGATTCTGGGAATTTTATTTTTATATATTGCCGACATTATTGCGCGAGGCGTGCTGACAAAATGATGATACGTAACAAACACTATAGTCTCCAAATGGATCCCTTACACGAAGAAACTGTATACATGGAGACAGACGTATTCGATGGATTTCCATGAACTCAACATCTTGGAAATTGTAATTTGTGGTGAAATAGGCAACACATGTCTTCTGCTATAACAAGTCCATTAGATTAATTCAGATGACACTTGTAATGAAAAAAGTAACAGGATTTTGGCTGAATCAAAGTTCATAAATAGAAAACATTTGGTACCTCACCCATTTCCCGAATAAAATACAGCTCATAACTCACAGGGTGATTCTTTCACAGACTGAAAGGAAGAGTCCATCTAACCAGCTACTTCCCTGGCATGACGTGCACTGGAATAGATAGTAATCACTTTTTCTTACACAAAATGTATACCAAACATATCAACCTATCAACAGTATGTACTCGTAAATCATTTGAGTTTACTTTTTTCATAGAAGTTGTAATTCCTATTCTTTGATTCAGAAAAGAAGACAAAAAAATAATTCCTGAAACTTCGTTCTCTCTACACAAGAATACCCACGCTCCCAATTATACAGTTCCCTCTAAGATTTTTACTATAATAAGGTTTACAACACTTCGACACGTGAATAGTTATACAATAGTTCAGGCAGAAATTTCATTTCTATGCGAGGACAATCTAAAAAAGAATTGAAAAACAAAAATCAACGTAATTATAATCGAATTCTTCCCGAAATACATAGAGGTTTGAGGTTTCCAATAACACTTCAAGAGGGACCTATCTTCTGAATGTGTAAATATCGTGAGCACGATGTTGTCTTTTTACAGATACATAAAAATTTCCTGTTTGGATTATGGGATGGGAAATATAGGAACCCTTTTTAAATCACCTACCGTTCAATAATCCGCTATTTGAGTAAATCAGTATTCCACAATGCAATTTATCGCTGCAACTTCAGAAGATTGCAATATTTTTTGAGTTGCAGAGATCTTTTTTGGTGCGATCAGTTGCACCGAATTAGTTATTTCTGTGGTAAATTTGTTGCCGCAAACTACAAATATGTGGTGGCACCATTGTGAAGAATAGTTATTTTGAATATTTCAATCTTTTTTAGAAACTGAAGGGATCATGAGAAGAAATAAGGTGAATTTGTTAAAATTACAATAAATAAAAATGAATAAAATCATATATAGTTGTGATAATGTAGGCGTTTATCTTGGTAACAGTGCTATTTTGCTAAAGATAGCTGACAGATTGTTGACATTTGACAAGTTGCCGAGACAAATTGCATTGTGGAATCAGGGTGTAACAAACTGGATGCGGACTCACTGTATGCAGTTCAACTAACTCAATTTCTCCTTAATTGGTGAGATTTATCGACATAGAAAAGGGATAACTTTCGAAACATTTCATGATCTCGCTATAATAGCAATACCCTGTAAGCTGGAATATGTTTGGAATTTATGCTGGTCGGCAGTATTCCAAATAGTCCTGGCTTTTGCCGCATAAACCAGATCGATAAAGACACATAATATGGTCGAGGGCCAGCCATCTTTGGAATATCCAACTGAAATGTTTCGAGCTGAATACAAGCGAAACGAAATCTTGTTATGCTCTGGGAGATTACCTGGCTGATTACTGGAAAGTTGGAGTACTCATTAGAAGTTTCATAGCTACAAGCTTTGAAGCGATTATTTTTTTGAAACTTTTGGAGTATTCATTATGTAGAAGTGAACCATAACTGGGAGATAAGTGGCCTAGTTAATGATCATACGCTGTATACAATATGAAATGTCTCACTTTGCAGTTGATCCAAATGTAATACAAGTGATGACCATGAAAAATGATAAATTCTACCTATCGAACTAATGAAAAATGCATAACTTTCCCATGAGGATGATTTGATGGAAGAATCTCTCTAAACATCTTATCTGGACCACTTTTCTTTTATATTTTCATTACAATTAATGTCCTCTTCTCGATTTTATAACTTTTCTTCAGTTTTCAATGAGAATGAATCCGATTCAACCTTTAATAGGTATAGATTTCAATCAGCCAATCACCAATTTAAGTACATTAGCAGTCAACGTAAGTTTCGCCAATAAAATCCACATCTTCAGAAGAATTGGTAATACTGAAATTCAAGGGACGTTTGAGTCGAATCCATGCAACCACGTTCAACCATAGAAAGAAATATATCTCAAAAATCATAGAAAAAGAATCCAGATGTAGATCACTCAGATCAAGTGCGAAAGGAAGTCGATTAACATCAAATCTATGATATGTTCATAGCAAGTGCAAAGCACAAGTAATGTACTCCACAAAAAAAATGATCACATCATATATCGAAAAATTACTTGCTATGTACTTTTCAAATAATTTTGGCAAATGAAAGTAACCCTTGAAGATTTACACCACACAGGCTGAATCAACAGAAGTGTGTACCGTTTCCTTCAAGATTCTGACAATTGGTTCACAAAACCGCAATAATAAGTGTTTAGCTTCCTTCCCCAAGTAAAATCGATTTATCAAACGTCCTGATAAAACTCAGGTCGAGAAATGAACCATTCCCAAAAACAGTATTTGAATAGTAATCACGAATATCATGCATGATAATTTTTTCGAATCAAAACAGAAAAATTGAATATGAGAAAACCATTATATGGGCTAACTACCTACTACTGAAAGTGTAAGGCTGATTACTTTTTGAACGTCATTATTTTGAGGTGGATCAATATTTGTTCCATAGTTTTCTGGGTTTGTAACCTACCACAATCTGAAAATGAAAGGATTGAGATTGAAATCTTGTTATACAAGTGTAAAAGGGCAGATTTTCAATCTACCCCGAATTAATACAGGTAATAGAGAATTTCGCTTTGCAAAATTAGGCAGGAGTTATTTTATTGCATGGATAGTTGCAGTCTGACGTACTCAACCTAAAAACACAAAATACTTACAAAAATGGCGAACGGAAGTGCCGCCATTTTGTGAAAAACCGTTTGGGCCTGTATCTCCGTAACCGTGCACTTTAGGCACACAATTATAAGGACCTTTTTTATAGATAATCAAATTTCCTATCTTTTCAATCCAATAATTTTCTTCGTAGCACTTACCGTTCACGACTTATATTATTATTACTTTTTGTTTATTAACTATTTTACCGATATCTCTTTAAATAATTGTTTAAACAATAAATTGTTCAAAATAAAACTTTTAAATCGATTGATTTTCCTCAAGTTTTATTCAAAACTTTTTTCTCTAAAGTTAATATTTTTGAAGTTACAACACGTTCAATGTCGTTCTACAGGTTGTTAAGAACGAAGTATGCATAGCGTAATGATGTAGCGAATCCGATACATAATACAAAAAAATTGATTTTAGAATTTTTTTGATTTAATGAATAAATAATAATTCAAGTTCTTACCTGCAAGAAATAGCGAATACCCATTAAGATTTTTTCTTTGTATTTTCTTTTATACAATTTAATATTACTATAATTAATTTAAAAACTACTACCATAATTACACACGCAAATAAAAAAATGGAATATTTATTGAAGAATATATGTGAAATTCATTTTTACGAATGTACACCAAAATGAATCATATGTCTTCTCTGACTCTTTGGCGTTTCGAGGGTGGTGAATTTTAGATGTTGGTTACATTCTCCTCTTCCTCTTCGTTATCTTCGCTAGTGGCATATAAAGATTGTAACGCCTCTATTAATTTGTCGTTAGAATCATCACCAATATCTTCATCGATGTCGCACAATTCTGTGTTGTTGACGATTACTTTCAGCTGATTAGTGCACGTTTTCTTTGTGCAGTTCTCACAGATTACCGTACAGTCCAATCCTGCTTTTTGGCACCCACAGGCTCTGCCACAGCCAGTTCTGCATTTGCATGAAATGCACTCTAGTTAATCTCCCACATACAAGACGATTGAAATTAACGCGTTGTAACTTCGAAAATATTAACTTCAGAGAAAAAAGTTCTGAATAAAAATTGTAGAAAATTCATCGAATCAAAAGTTTTATTATAAACAATTTATTGTTTGAACATTTATTTAAAGAGATATCGGTAAAAAAGTGAATAAACAAAAAGTAATAATAAAATAAGTCGTGAACGGTAAGTGCTACAAAAAAAATTATTGGATGAAAAAGATAGGAAATTTAATTATCTATAAAAAAGGTCCCGATAGTTGTGGGCCTGAAGTGCACGGTTACGGAGATACAGGCCCAAACGGTTTTTCACAAAATCGCGGCACTTCCGTTCGCCATTTTTGTAAGTATTTTGTGTTTTTAGGTTAAGTACGTCAGACTGCAACTATCCATGCAATAAAATAACTCCTGCCTAATTATGCATTATGGACACGAGTAGCTGGCTCCCTATTATTACCTGTACTAAATAGTTCCATATCAAGCGAACTCATGTGGATCGCGGATGGCTGCCCCTCCTGAGGGACAAAATGTTATGTTAAATTTGAAATATTTGACAAAGGTCAATTATGAAGATTGCCTATAAGAGAAATTTGCATTTGAACAGGAATTTGAGTATATGTTTTCAGTTTCCGAAACGTTAACGATAAGTATTTTCATGTATATATTAGTTATTATTTTTTCGATAGGCAAAATTTGAGTTATACGAGGAGTTGCTGACTAATTGGACTTGTTCTATCCAAAAAGAACGGCTTTCCAATAGACGCAGCAACTTTTCGGGGTAGATTGAAAATCTGCCGTTCTACACTTGAATAGATTTCAATATTAATTCTTACTTTTCAAGATTGTGGTAGGTTACAAACACAGAAAACTACGGAACAAATATGGCTGATGTTTTGATACCGTTGTATTTTTTTGATAGGCAGCGTAAATGAGGGAGTATTTGTGCATCAGAAAGATATTTGTACTTATTGAGGTTTGAAAGTATTGTTCAAGTAGAAATAAAACTGGCAACAATGAACAGCCGTGGTTCGTTCGAAAGATGTCGCATGCTTCGATTTTCACTAGGTATTCGTCTATTTTTCGTCGAAAAAATGTAAATCGTACAGTAAATGGAATCGCCGAGTCATTCATCAATTTTCTCGAACAATTCACCGAAAAAATGCAAACATTTCCCAAAACACGCTGGAAATGTCAAATAGTAATGCAGGATTCCCATGATTACATTTGCAAATCGTGTATACAAATCCAAGTTGTATGTATTCCCGAGACCTTGGGGATTGAGGATTGAAATGCGTGGGAATTCACGAGACCGAAAGCGGTTTCTTGGTTTACAGATGGATTTTTGCGGAGAATGAACATACACGAGCAGACGCTCCGAATATTTTATAATATGGACGTTAGAAAGATAATTTATTTACATACTTGTCTGTTCTTTCAGAAAATCTCGTGAATAAATGGCTGCCACATATGCCGCAAAAAATTTGAAATATTTGAACTTCATTGCAAATTTGGATAAATATTCGGTCAATTGTCTATGTCTACTTTCTCAATTATATCGTCTCTGGAAACTGGGAAAAGTCTCTCGAAAACGTAAAATAATGTCAGGCATTGGCAAACTTTTTTTTGATATTGTAGGATATATGGAAGCCTGGAACAATTTTGCCCAACTCTCTCAATTATATCGTCTCTGGAAAGTGGGAAAAGTCTCTCGAAAACGTAAAATAATGTCAGGCATTGGCAAACTTTTTTTGATATTGTAGGTTATATGGAAGCCTGGAACAATTTGGCCCAACTCTTTCAATTATATCGTCTCTGGAAACTGGGAAAAATCTCTCGAAAACGTAAAATAATGTCAGGCATTGGCAAACTTTTTTTTGATCTGGTAGGATATATGGAAGCCTGGAACAATTTGGCCCAACTCTCTCAATTATATCGTCTCTGGAAACTGGGGAAAGTCTCTCGAAAACGTAAAATAATGTCAGGCATTGGCAAACTTTTTTTGATATTGTAGGATTCAGAGGAACTGCCATAATTTGATAATGAGAATATGTGATCCTGATAATGATTTTAGTTACTTTCGAGTGACTTGTTCACAATTTGACAAATTATTGACAATGGTGGGAAAATTAATGATATAGTTGTTTAATACTACCGAACCCATATCTCTCGCAGATAAGATGTATGTTAAATATATAAAATATTTTATTTTCTGGTATGTATACTTATCTACGTATTTTATCCAATATACGTTCGCTCATATTTTGTTATAAATATGTAGGTGCAGGAGATACAATGACGCCAACATGCATACTGTGTAGGTGAAATGAATCTACAGTATCACAAATTATATTTCAAACATGTAAAGTGATATGGGAGACATTTCATAAGTAATACTGATCGGAATTTGTGTGTCTTCGAAGTTACAGTAACTCTGACGGATTGATGAAGTGATTCAAGCGATGAAAACTCATAACACACATGACAGTAGACAATTCGCATGACGTAAAAATGTGGCGCATAAGTATGAACACTAATTGCGATAGTTATTCCCCGATTTGCGAGTCACAATAAAAATGCGATTATTCGGAGATGTACTACTCTTAACACGATCAATATTATTGAAACAGATTATTGTTTCAATTCATTCAATCACACGTACAATATTTTCTTCGTTGTTTTTGGGTTTCTAATCCAGTAGTATTGATATTGGGTATATGGGAAAAGGGTAGAGGGGAGACTCCTATCTACCCTGAAAAGTGGTTGCGTTAATTTGAAAGAGTTCCTTCTGGATAGGATAAGTCCAGTTCAGCAACTTCTCGTATAACTTAATTTTGCCCATCAAAATAGTCTAAGATCTAATATAATCAAGAACCACCTATCTGTCTGTTCCTGATGTACATCTTGTGTTCACTCTTTCGCACTCCCAAAGGTCGTGACGTTCAACCGATATATTTTTGACCGCACAAAGATGTACTTTGATGAATACAATTTTTTATGTTTTTTGTTGTGTTATTCGGTTCGGTATGTGTCAGTATTGAATATGAAGTTATATAGTCCAATAACTGAAGGGACGAACCTGTGAATAAGTCTATGAGTTCTTCACTTGTGGCTCAATTTGTAGGTCGTCACAGATGTTTTCAAAGGACCCAAAACTTAACAAGATTGCGTTCATGATTGATTGATTGATCTGGCTGAATATACGAGTCAGAGAATTTTCGTTCATATAAAAATTAAAGATCGTCTCATTATCTACAAAAATGACCCCTATCATTTTTTCCGAAAACTCAACAGTTTTCGAGATAAAGGGACCCAAAACTCTCCTCATTTCAGCTGCCGCTTTCTCTATAGGAATTCTGTTGTCTATGCATTCGCTTGGAGGCGGGCGGACGAATTGTTTCATAACTAAGGCAAAAACTGACATTTTTCAATGATTCAAAGTTCAGGATAATGAGGAAACCCGTAGCTATCATTCCATGTATTTCGAAGTTCTTTCTTATTCGGCAAAAAGATTTAATAAGCTGTGAAAGTTTATTTCCGCACCATTTCGACACTGTTTCATCAATTTGTTTACATATTTTTCAAAAATAGTCTTTTATCGGAAATTTTTTTTATAATGGGTCCTTGGGGGGTCTTGAATGATCTCTGATTTTTTTTGTATTTTCCCCGCGTTCTAATAAATGATCCATTTGTTTATTTACATTTTTCATGCGATTTCGGAGTTATGTAGAA
The DNA here is from genome assembly GCA_032362365.1 of Zygogramma bicolorata. Lineage (NCBI taxonomy): Eukaryota > Metazoa > Arthropoda > Insecta > Coleoptera > Chrysomelidae > Zygogramma > Zygogramma bicolorata. The sequence continues at coordinate 5,356,286 of JAVJAQ010001667.1, read as the reverse complement.
TCTGCGGAACAACCGCGAATTAAAAAATTATTAGCCATTTTATCGACTTGCCATGCACATCGTTTTGAAGCCAAGAAGCTCTAGTTTTCGAATACAAATATATTTTTTATGGCTAATAATTTTTCAATTCGCGGTTGTTTCGCAGATTCTACACAACTCCGAAATCGCATGAAAAATGTAAATGAACAAATGGATCATTTATTAGAACGCGGGGAAAATACAATACAAAAAATGTCAACAAATCAATGAAACAGTGTCGAAATGGTGCGGAAAAAAACTTTCACAGCTTATTGAATCTTTTTGCCAAATAAGAAAGAACTTCGAAATACATGGAATGATAGCTACGGGTTTCCTCATTATCCTGAACTTTGAATCATTGAAAAATGTCAGTTTTTGCCTGTGTTATGAAACAATTCGTCCGCCCGCCTCCAAGCGAATGCATAGACAACAGAATTCCTATAGAGAAAGCGGCAGCTGAAATGAGGAGAGTTTTGGGTCCCTTTATCTCGAAAAATATTGAGTTTTCGGAAAAAATGATGAAGGTCATTTTTGTAGATAATGAGACGATCTTTAATTTTTGTATGAACGAAAATTGTCTTATTCGCGTATTTAGCCAGATACCCATTTTTCTGGGTTTGGGGGCCATTTTCGGCCGTTGCCATGAACGCAATCGTGTTAAGTTTTGGGTCCTTTGAAAACATCTGTGACGACCTACAAATTGAGCCACAAGTGAAGAACGCATAGACTCGTTCACAGCTTTCCCTAGTTTCGGATCTTCACTTACTGGACTATATAGCCGTTCGAGGCTAAATGTATCAAACTACAAAAAATACAAAATAACTAAGAGAATCAAATCACCCATTCTGCCATTCTTGATGACATCGCATTGAATAGTCACACTGACAGTTTGGACAAAGTATATATTCCTAGTCTTCAAATTTGGAGCCCCTTGACCCTGCTAACTTTTGCCCACGAATATATACATCTCCATCATGCCTTTGGTACATAACTGTTTCAAAAACATCGTTTTCCAAATATTCCGTTCAATCATCATTCCGAATGTAACGATCTTCACAGAATGAGCGTTTCAAAATCCATCGAGATACCATAGCAACCAGTAGGGGATCCGAAAAAAAAGCGATATATGCCTGCCCGAGGTGAGAGAAATCAGCGAACGACAATCAAGTCTGCAGAGAAACGCCCTGATGTGTGAAAGGGTCGATTTATCAACGTGCTCTCAAATTGGGTGAGATGAATCCCTTGCTAGAACAATTCCAGTCTGATTATTCGCTCAGTATCCCCATTACGATTCGTTGGAGGAAACTTCCGGCGAGTCGGTAGATTTTCCGTTTCGAACATGGCTGGTGAACTTTGAAAGTCTGGCGTTTTTGGTCCAGCTTTTCAACAGGAATCATGTTGAAGATACGTCATTTTTTTTCATCTGGCGGCTTTGGGGAAAGTGAGAATCATATTCAGGTCAGGGCGAGGGAGTTGGCGCAAATGGTTGGATGCCCGGTTTGACCGAGAGGTCCTGGGTGCGACACCCCAATGGGAAAATTAGTGAGGAGGCCTAATTGCTGAAGGACCCGACGTGATAAGGGTGTTAATAGACTACGAAAGATGTTTGAAATCTTCGATAATACCATAAATAATTACTACCTAACTAACATTTTAACAATTATGAGAAATTGAGATAGAGATAATATGTATATAACAGAAAGGTTGATTTAGGCTTGATATTTACTTATTTCTGACCAATTTCATGTCAAAATTACTTATTTTTACCCTCAACCTAGTAAACTAAATGTCCAAATATTCCAATTTTCGACGTCCAAATTACTTCGAATTTTTTCCCCTCATTGGTAATTACAAGGTAAAAATTACGTAATCTAGTCTTCTTTCTTCTTTATAACTAAAAATGTTAGTTGGGTAGTTCAATCAGTCTTCTGTATGTAATGTGCGTAGCTGATTTGTCCACTTTTTAATATGATCTTCTATAAACATTGTTAATTTGTGAACTATCAATTATTATCGATAAACAAATTTGATATCAGTCGCACTCGACACGCGTTTTTCTGACTTAATTCGCGTATACAGGAAGAGAAATCTGGTCTACTCTAATTTACCTCCACTTTGTACAAGATACATTGGGAAATACCATAACTATTATTTATCACTATTCTGTCAGAAAGTCAATAGAATATCACAAAATCGTGGAAGAGAGGCAAACAGTACCAAGTGTTCATTGTACTCGAGGTGAAATTGTTAAAAGTGACACTGGTCGTTGTATAGAATCGATATAATTTTTCTGTCTCTTAAGAAACATTCAACGTTCTATCTCTGTTGATAAGTTGTAAATCGGTTCTTAGAACTCTCGATAAAAAGGTAAACCAGCTGGTCATTATAGTCGACCAGCTTAAAACTATAGATTTGGTCGCGACGGAATATCAACTATGCGACTGAACTACTATATTTTCAATCATTTGAGCTTGCAGGCGGCTGCCGGCATCCTACATATCAGTTCTTCATGGAAAAAGCAGTGTAGTGGTTGTTCAATTGAATAGAAAGTAGTAAGTAATCGTAACCTGGTTGACTGATGCCTTGTTCACACTGCATTGATTTTGCATGAACCACTTATCAGTACACACAAAGTGAAGGAAGATCAGAGAAAACTAGACATCAGGACATGTTTTGACTCTATATTATTCAGAATAACAACTTAGTAACGTTGTCCCATACAAACTTTGATCCCGTTTTCAACCCCCTTAGGGGTGGAATTCCAAAAAACGCTTTCTTATCGGATGCCCACGTCATACAAAGAACTCATCCTTCAAGTGTCAGATCTCTACGATCAGCGTCTTGGACTGTGCGTTGATTGACCCCCAAAATAACCCCGAATAGTGTAGTAAGAGAGTTTTTCAAATCGGATCAGTATTTCCGACGATTACCCCCTATAAACATTCAATGTCATAAGAACCTCTTTATAATATCAGTATAGATATAATAGTAGGTATATTATGCAACGATCGTGTAATAACAATTACATGAGAGTTGCATACGCCATTTTATCTACACCCAATAAATAATGAACAACTATAAATATTATATTATTAGGTATTTATATTGAACACTATAATAGTAGGTAATCAATCGTATTTCTTTGAAAAATTCTACAAAATTATAACTAATGGTATAACAACGGAAAATACAACAATGAGAAATGAAGAGAAGAAAGAAAAAATGGAAAAGAATCATTGCCGAGGTCAGGTATTGAACCCGGACATTTCTGATCTCTGCCGGCGCGATTGACCACTCGGCCATGAGAGCTCATTTGATTTAGTCGAAAATAAAAACATATATGTTGCATTTGCCAAATGAAAAATATAATCCCTTCGATTGTATTATTTTCTTGTCTAAAACATCTGTGGAGGAGTCGCTGGTAATTCTTCTATATCACTGCTATAAGACATTTTCATAAGATTATCGAAAATTGACTAAATTCTCCAAAAATTATATACCTACTGATTTTGACTTGACAAACGTCAAAATGCAAAGCTTGCACATCATGCTTGATTTAAAAATAAAGGGTTTCTATTGGTTGAAAATCTGTATCGTAATGGAAATCTTTATCGTAATGGATTTCATTATAAAACGAGTTATGTATTATAATAGTACGGGGGTAGATAAATTATTATAATGAGTTATCTCAAACTCAAAAAAATCGCCCCCGGGTGGGCTCGAACCACCAACCTTTCGGTTAACAGCCGAACGCGCTAGCCAATTGCGCCACGGAGGCTCATACTAAAATTAATTTTCACATATACAGAGTGTTTACTGTCTCATTATCATCTAAGACAATCTAAGATGAAGATATATACATATTAATTGTCGAAGAAAAAATTCTTATTGACAAAGCATAAATGAATAAAACTATATTTTATAGTTCATTATTGTAGTTTCATTGCTCATTAACAACTAGAACGTCAAACCCCGTAATTAAAAATTGTGAAAATTGAGTGGAGTGTTACTTCAAAACGTCCTAAAACTAGAAGTTAACAGCGTACTTGAGGGTCGCGCGAGTATGAAAACCCGCGCGGACATAACATATATTTTATGGCCTACGCGGGCCATATTATGAAATTTGATAAATTTCGACCTGGACAGGTATATATTCTTAGAGAAAAACAATATTACCTGTGTAATTTTTTGAGCACTGGGGTGACTGCAGCACTACAGAAACGCAATCGGTCTCTTCAATACAAAAGTAGCTAAGACTCATTATGGCAACCAAGCTGAGCTGGAGTGAGTAGGTACATTGAAAACAAAGTCGAGTAACCAGAATACTAAGGGTGCAACACGGCATTTGGAACCCCGTGAGGACTTTGTCCAAGATTATTTTCTGAATCTTTACCGTCCTTATGCGTTCAACTATTACCTACGTCACTACCCAAATAGCACACGACGTCCTGAAGACGAACCATTTATGTCCTAGTTACGTCGATACGTCCCGGGACGTATAGGAGACATTCGAAGAACGTACATTACCGGATGTACCATGTATATACTGGTTAGACGTCCCATGTAGGTACATACTTGGTCCCGTTCCAATCGGAATGTAATAAAAACGTACATGCTTGGAAGTACTATGTACGTACTTTATTAAGTGTCCCTGATACGTTTACATTAACTCCTCTTCAGGTACGTACTTTTCGGAATGAATTAGGGACATACCAAGACGTGTTTTTTTCTGAATCCCATGTACGTACTGCTCAGACGTATCATTTACGTACATGTTTGGAAGAACTATGTTCGTACTATTTGGACCTTCCAGGTGCGTACATATTGAGTCCCTTTCAGATACGTATATTTCGAAACGTTTGCGGGACATAATAGTAATGACGTACATTTTTGGAAATCGTATGTACATACTATCTGGACGTCTCGTTGACGTATTTTTTTGTACATACTGTTTGGACCTCCCAAGTACGTACGGATTGGGTTCCTTTCATTTTCTACATTTCTTTTAGTATGTACATACTGTCTGGACCTCCCGAGAACGTACGTATTGGGTCCCTTTCGGTTCAAGGGGTATTGGGATTTTGAGAGTGATCACTTAGTGTATTCAAACATATATCAATATTGGTAATGCAATATTCATAATGAATTATTATTCCTAAAAAAATTTGGAAAAATTGAAACATCGACATGTGGTGAATTTAAATACCAGAAAATTACATACAGAATTTTTTGCACAGCAAGTTTGATATTCCAAAACTGCCATCACATGAGACAGTGATACTTTAGTGTTTTTTCGAATATATTTTCATTGTTACTGAACTTTCTGAAATTTTAATATTATCTCGAACAAAACTAACTTGAAGTCATCACATCTATAGCACTCAACCCCTTCTCAGGGGCTCAGGAAGGGCTCTAGTGAAAAGAGAAATAACTCCAATGAGGTATACACACAGGCGGTATACAATAACTTACTGAATAGCACCTCTCCATCAAACATGAGGGACGTGAACTTATCTCCTGTGTGATAAGCTCCATCAATGTAGGAGCGGGGGAGTACACTGATTCCATCTAATTCTATAGCTAGACCTCGCACGGTTAAGGAAAAATAAATTAAAAATCCACAAAAATCATTCCGGGTACCAAATTTACTTCCCTTCCTAGAAGTTACAGAGAAAAGTGGTATACGTTCCTCAAGTGTTGAGGTATACCTATTGAGTATAGAAGTATAGGTTAGGTTAGTCCTAGAAATGAATAGCTATGACCAGACTTTAATTAAGGTCAATATTGTTGAAATGTCCTGAAATTCTTTTTTAGGATTTCTGTTTCCTGAAAATGACAAAAAAAAATCTTATGATATCTGTTTTGAGAGGAAATTGATATACTTTTCCCGATACATAATTCATCAATGGCCATGCCAAGAGTTGATTCTGACACAACCCACTTCGGGATGAATCTTCCCAGTGCAACTTTCCTTTCCAGAAGGGTAATCAATATTGATCTATATTCATTGATCAAGTAGTAATATCTTCATTTCCGTTTAACAAAATGCAAGTAGCCTCTATAGGTTTCCTTTTTGTTCCATTCTGTTCTATGAGTAAATTGATACTATTCCATTTTACCATGTGTGTACCATTTACTGACAATATATGTTCAGCTAATTTCGACTTATCCATTTCACGTCTTCTCAAGTTGTTTTTATCTTCAGCTGTTCTTATTCTTAATGACCTTCGTGTTTATAGAATCCCTTGTGTATATGACAGTATTTGTGCTGGTGAAACATCAATACTGAACAGCTGAACATAAAAACAACTAGAGAAGACGAGAAATAGATGAGTCGAAATCAGCTGAACACATATTTATTATCAACAGATAGTACACACATGATTGAGTGGGATTTACTTATGACAGAACAGAATGGAACGAAAAGGAAACTCGTAGAGGAAACTCACATTTTGTCAAACGGGAAGGTAGAGATTGCTACTTGTTCATTCAGTATAGATCAATGTTGGCTTCTGAAGAGGTAAGTTACACTGGGAAGATTCAAAACGTAAATTTTATTTAGAAATCAACACTCAGTTTAGTTATTGATGAATTACTCATGTATCATTTTGACACAACTGATCGAAATCTCTAATCTCGACACAAATTCTCAAGAGGGCTCGAAATAGGAGGCAGCCTAGCTCCCGAAAAGTCGCCAAGAAGTGTTTTAATTGTTAATATCATTTTTCAATTTAATCTTCAAATTCATGAAGAGTGCGATATGATATTGCAGTTACGTATGAGGTTGATAACTGATGATGAACATAACAACATTTTTGTAAATATCTCTTATTTTAAATGTACCGAGATATCAAGTGTACAATTTTCTAATATGAATAATAACTCATCTTCGAATTAGTTCATCTATTCAAGCTTGGCGCTTGTCGCATTGGCCACTAGCGGTGAACGACTAATGTTAGATTTAAGATCACTAACAGTTGTATACAACTTATCACTTCTCCCATATACTTTTTCGTATTAGGTTTGGTACAAAAAATAACAAAAAAAACTCGCCCCCGAGTGGGCTCGAACCACCAACCTTTCGGTTAACAGCCGAACGCGCTAGCCGATTGCGCCACGGAGGCCCACGTGCACGCTGAATTTTTATACGATATACAAACTAATTCCATAACTTTACGGAACAATACACTATTTTCTTGATTTTTTGTTGACCAATAAATAAATAAATAAATAAATAAATAAATAAATAAATATATATATATATATATATATATATATATAAAGGTAGAGATTTGAATCGACTGAACAGATTATGATATGAGAGATTGTGTCGGGTTTCGCAGTCTGAGGAATAAAGTGTAAGTACTCTTTATTTCAGTTCGAGCTTTCGAGTCTATTTGGCTCTTCTTCAGGAACGCTATACAATCAAAAATCAATTCTTAAATATCTAAAATACAGTATAAGGGAATTAACTTACGAAATGTGAGATTAAAATAAGAAGCTGCAAATTCTATATTTATCCATCACACTTGTATATCTTGTGATATTGTATAAAACTAGTAAAATGTATATATAAAATTGGGTAGAAGGGGTTTAGAGTTCTCATCGTTAAAATATAGGTACTGATATAAGTGACATTGGTAATGATTGATATGTATCGGGACACTGACATAAAACTACTGGTTTTTGAATAATCTATATGAAAACGAAGTTGAAAATAGTATATGAACCTTGCTGAATTTTATGAAAATGAAATTTGATGTTTCTCAAATTAAATTTGTACGAAAATTAGTGAATTATTTGAAATCTGTTGTTATTGTCTAGATGGAGTAAGTATACCGTGTGTCACAGACTCATGGTACACCCCCGTTTTCTCCTTTGTTTTTCTAGCTATATTTTTGAGATTCGGAACATCGAATAAGCTCACTGAACAGCATTTCTCGACATATCTGAAAGAAAAAAACAACTTCCAATTTTTCCGGAAATGACATCAACTTTCGATTCTTGAATGGGACACCCTGTATATTGTTACATGATCGGCTAGGGATGATCATGAGGAATCCAACGATACCAGGTTTGATGATGTTATCTCCAATGACTGCGGAGATATCGCCATTTATATTATCCATAAGCGCAACGAGTAGGAGAGAGAAACTTTACTGGCGGGTCAATCCAATTCTCTCTCCCACTCATTGAGCTTATGGATAATATAAATGGCGATATCTCCGCAGTCATTGGAGATAACATCATCAAACCTGGTATCGTTGGATTCCTCATGATCATCCCTAGCCGATCATGTAACAATATACAGGGTGTCCCATTCAAGAATCGAAAGTTGATGTCATTTCCAGAAAAATTGGAAGTTGTTTTTTTCTTTCAGATATGTCGAGAAATGCTGTTCAGTGAGCTTATTCGATGTTCCGAATCTCAAAAATATAGCTAGAAAAACAAAGGAGAAAACGGGGGTGTACCATGAGTCTGTGACACACGGTATATTACGTTGAGATTTTCTATGTCTCTTCTTGAATTTATACAATCAGAATGTTTGAAAATATTAGTCATTTCTAAGAAAAGTCTTTTTTGTGAATTACTTGAGGAATCTAAAATTGTAACATTATTGAAATCAAATTTATGATCTTGATCGTGACTATGTTTCGTTAACATGCAAGTATTTTTATTTAATCTTATATCACTCTTATGAGAAGTTATTCTGTCTTTGAGTAGTCTGCTGGTTTGCCCAATGTACTTCTTATTACAATTACTACATGGAATAGAGTAGATTACATTGGATTTATGTGAAATTGGATCATTGTCTTTGAGTTTGCTGAAAATATTTTTTATGTTTAATATATTTTTCTGAATGAAATTTGAACATTTGGAATTTGTTTGAGGATCTTTTTGAGTTGAAAGGATAAATGATTGATATGTGGAATAGAAAAATAAGTTATCTGATTTGTATTGGGTGCTTCAGGTTGATTTCTTTGTATGGTAGTTATGATAGACGATCTGTTGAAAATTAAACTGTTTATTAAACGAGGAGGGTATCCACAATTCATGAAAAGATGACTTAATTTTTTTAAATTTTGCATTCTCATGGTAGGATGGGTTGTTTTGAATACTCGATTTTTCATCGTTAGGATCAAATTGATTTTTTGTTGTTTTGTATGAAATGATTCGAAATGTAGAAATCTGCCTGAAGATCCTGGTTTTGTATACCAAGTTGTGATTATTGTATTGTCAGTTCTTCTGATAAGTTTAGTGTCTAAAAAAGGCACACTATAATCACTGTCTTCGTTTTCAACTGTGAATTGTAAAAGAGGGTCGTAACTATTAAAAACTTGCAATACTTCATCTATACCATTGTGAGAAACACTAAGAATGATGTCATCAACATATTTTTTGAGAAATGGGACCTGAAAACTCAATTTTCTCAAAGAAGTCGTAACTAGATCATCCATCACAAATTAAATAAATAAACCCCTTCTACCCAATTTTATATATACACTTTACTAGTTCTATACAATATTACAAGATATACAAGTGTGATGGATAAATATAGAATTTGCAGCTTAAGAATTGATTTTTAATTGTATAGCGTTCCTGAAGAAGAGCCAAATAGACTCGAAAGCTCGAACTGAAATAAAGAGTACACTTTATTCCTCAGACTGCGAAACCCGACACAATCTCTCATATTATATATATATATATATATATATATATATATATGTTGTTGTTGTTGAGTTCGGGTTGAACCGCGACTGGAGTTTTGTTCTCGACGTTTCGGCTCCGATTTTGGAGCCATTTTCAAGAGGTAAATGTGACTTCACGCTGAGGTCTCAATCTGCCTACTCCTCAGGTGTAGTCACAGGGGGCAAGGGTTTGTGACTTGACGCCGGGGCCTCAATCTGCCTACTCCCCAGGTCTCGTCACGAGTTCTTTCTAAGGTCTCAATCTGCCTACTCCTTAGATCGAACTGAGGTATCGAGGGATGTTGGGTAGTATTTATAGAAGCAGGTGCTACTAAAGGACCGTCGGATGTCTTGGTGTCACATTTACCTCTTGAAAAAGAGGTAAATGTGACTTCACGCTGAGGTCTCAATCTGCCTACTCCTCAGGTGTTGTCACAGGGGGCAAGGGTTTGTGACTTGACGCCGGGGCCTCAATCTGCCTACTCCCCAGGTCTCGTCACGAGTTCTTTCTAAGGTCTCAATCTGCCTACTCCTTCTGTTTAAAATAAATAAACGTGACGACGGCCAGAGACTTCCAACTGCATGGAAACCCCTAATTTCCAGATGCCCAGTCCCCACCAAGACATCCGACGGTCCTTTAGTAGCACCTGCTTCTATAAATACTACCCAACATCCCTCGATACCTCAGTTCGATCTAAGGAGTAGGCAGATTGAGACCTTAGAAAGAACTCGTGACGAGACCTGGGGAGTAGGCAGATTGAGGCCCCGGCGTCAAGTCACAAACCCTTGCCCCCTGTGACTACACCTGAGGAGTAGGCAGATTGAGACCTCAGCGTGAAGTCACATTTACCTCTTGAAAATGGCTCCAAAATCGGAGCCGAAACGTCGAGAACAAAACTCCAGTCGCGGTTCAACCCGAACTCAACAACAACAACATATATATATATATATATATATATATATATATATATATATATATATATATATATATATATAATATGAGAGATTGTGTCGGGTTTCGCAGTCTGAGGAATAAAGTGTACTCTTTATTTCAGTTCGAGCTTTCGAGTCTATTTGGCTCTTCTTCAGGAACGCTATACAATTAAAAATCAATTCTTAAGCTGCAAATTCTATATTTATCCATCACACTTGTATATCTTGTAATATTGTATAGAACTAGTAAAGTGTATATATAAAATTGGGTAGAAGGGGTTTATTTATTTAATTTGTGATGGATGATCTAGTTACGACTTCTTTGAGAAAATTGAGTTTTCAGGTCCCATTTCTCAAAAAATATGTTGATGACATCATTCTTAGTGTTTCTCACAATGGTATAGATGAAGTATTGCAAGTTTTTAATAGTTACGACCCTCTTTTACAATTCACAGTTGAAAACGAAGACAGTGATTATAGTGTGCCTTTTTTAGACACTAAACTTATCAGAAGAACTGACAATACAATAATCACAACTTGGTATACAAAACCAGGATCTTCAGGCAGATTTCTACATTTCGAATCATTTCATACAAAACAACAAAAAATCAATTTGATCCTAACGATGAAAAATCGAGTATTCAAAACAACCCATCCTACCATGAGAATGCAAAATTTAAAAAAATTAAGTCATCTTTTCATGAATTGTGGATACCCTCCTCGTTTAATAAACAGTTTAATTTTCAACAGATCGTCTATCATAACTACCATACAAAGAAATCAACCTGAAGCACCCAATACAAATCAGATAACTTATTTTTCTATTCCACATATCAATCATTTATCCTTTCAACTCAAAAAGATCCTCAAACAAATTCCAAATGTTCAAATTTCATTCAGAAAAATATATTAAACATAAAAAATATTTTCAGCAAACTCAAAGACAATGATCCAATTTCACATAAATCCAATGTAATCTACTCTATTCCATGTAGTAATTGTAATAAGAAGTACATTGGGCAAACCAGCAGACTACTCAAAGACAGAATAACTTCTCATAAGAGTGATATAAGATTAAATAAAAATACTTGCATGTTAACGAAACATAGTCACGATCAAGATCATAAATTTGATTTCAATAATGTTACAATTTTAGATTCCTCAAGTAATTCACAAAAAAGACTTTTCTTAGAAATGACTAATATTTTCAAACATTCTGATTGTATAAATTCAAGAAGAGACATAGAAAATCTCAACGTAATATACCGTGTGTCACAGACTCATGGTACACCCCCGTTTTCTCCTTTGTTTTTCTAGCTATATTTTTGAGAGTCACAAACCCTTGCCCCCTGTGACAACACCTGAGGAGTAGGCAGATTGAGACCTCAGCGTGAAGTCACATTTACCTCTTGAAAATGGCTCCAAAATCGGAGCCGAAACGTCGAGAACAAAACTCCAGACGCGGTTCAACCCGAACTCAATAACAACACACAACTGACCGCGGAAACCTATCCGAACACACATATATATATATATATATATATATCATATATATATATATATATATATATATATCATCCCAATCAGGAAAAAAAGCAATCAGTATCTGTCACAAAAAATGTATAACTGTGTGTTTAGTGTCTTCCAACATTGAATTGAAGGGACGCGGACGATTCCAAATATTTTTTTCAAATTCAGATCTATTGTTTTCATGGCATACCTTTAGTTAGTACCTTCCTTCAGTACCTATTCGTTTAAAAAATCTATAATGAAAAACATCAGTACAATATTCTCGCCATTGGTACTTTGAAAATATAAAAAATGAGAACAAAGACCAAAGTCAACAATCTGTCAGAGGGATCATTTTTTCAACTCCGTTACCAGATAATAATAAGTTTCAAGTAATGAACGTTACCCAATTGTTTGTTCATGGATACAGTTGACAGATTTCGGTTTGAAAAAATCTCATTGCCAAACTGCCGTATAAACGCAGTATAAATTCAGATTCTCTGGGGATGAATTGATGAATATTATGACCTATTTGGGAAGCACAATGAAACCCGAAATATAAATGATACCCTGATCCAGAAGCTTCGATATTGCGCTGCAGCACCAATTAGTGAATGTCAATTAATTGGAACAGTAAAGTTGAATAGTGTTTTGTGAACAAACCATTTTCAGTATTTTTCGGCAATCGCTATACACCATCCTTTACTCATTAATTGTTGCTCGCTAATTGGCGCTGTTCAAATCCAACGTACAATGTCTCAATATCATTGGAATCGAATGTTTTTTACAATCTAGTAATGAATGTACGTGAAGAGGCATCCCATTTATTACTTTTTTTGCAAAAAATGTTTGTCTCGTGACACACTGCTTAGGAGGTATTTTATTATTCTATTGGACAGTTATTTACCTTTGAGAATTGGACTACCTAGTCGTTTTCTAAGTTAAAACCAGTTCTTCTTCATTTCAAATAATTTTCATGTCACTCAAAACTCATAATCTCACTACAGGTTCGATTCAAAAGTCACCTTAATATATTTCTGTGATTAACCGAGCCGAGGAACACCATTGGTGAAATAGTTAACTTCAACAATATCTCAAGAATGGCTGGACCCAATCTCAAAAGTAAACCAGTATTCGATAGAGCATTGAGATGATCACATGGCACCTTCTTCCATTTGAATAAAAAGTTGATAACGCCCACTTTAACAGGACCCTCGAACGACAACTGCCCACCATGAAAATCGAACTGCGATGTTTTTTTTTCGCGAATCTCAAATGTTGTAGGTACAAGTTGCTGAAAGCTCCCAGGAGGACCCACTTCTCTGTGTGAACGACACGTGTTTCTTCATCTCATGCACGCCTCCAACTACCCCCTGACTGTTTCCAAAAAGTTAATACCAAGTTTGGTCTAATTCTTGAATTATTCCTCCAACAGATTGGCGGTAGTAAATTTCTTTTGAAGTGATAGAATTCAATCTTTGTCGCATGAAATTCTTTTCAAAAATTGAGATTAGTTATCTAGACATTCTTCCAGAACATTTTTTTTCTATTTCTCTAAGGGGTGAGCGTAAACCCAATGCGCTTTCTACGTAGGGTAAGGGTACTCTACTCTACTACTAGGTCGAGCCAGTACTCGCTAAACATGAATCTCCAATCTCCTATTTGATGAGGAAGCAGGACAGTCACACACAGTCCTTTGGTTTCATCTTCCTACAGAGACTCGAGTCAGTTACCGTTTATACGCATCATATTTGTTACATCCAATGAATGGTTGAGGTGTACATTATACATTTCTTTGTTGTTCCATCTGCTGTTATTTTCTTTGGCAAATAGATCGTCATTGAATATATTGAAAGCTATGGGGGTATTTAATGGCACTACCAGGGCATTTGATTCGGTAAATCACAACGTTATGCTGAAGAAATTGTATAGCTATGGTATTCTAGGTCGTCGATTATGACGTTTTTATCCAAGCGATCACAGAATGTCCTCATCAGAAGAGAACAGATCAGAACCGATTCCTGAAACCGTGGGGTGATTTTGCCAAAAAAACATAACCACTTATACATCATTTTACTGTTATGTAAAAAAATAATGTTATGGTTTCATATACGTTGTCGATGAAAATTTTTCAAAAATGTTACAGCACAACGATCATATAATATAAAAACCTTTTTTATCTTCACATTAATATGTATCCTACCTGGACATTTCACGATATAATATTCCTATAATATTCATGTTAGAGTTACAAATTACAATAATGTAACACATAACATTGTCATGTAACTCCTGCATTAAGGTTATCATAAACCATAACATATTGATAAATGACCATCGTATGTGTTTGTCATCAAAAACTTCTTTTGTGATAGATATGAAATTTTTTGATACACTGTCATGTCATCTGAAAACTATAGGTAAGCTCAACTCCAGTTTACGAAAAAATCAATCAAATTACTGCTCACAAACCGTCCTCTTTGTTATCAAGAGAAGTATTTCAATTTTAATTTCAACAGTGATTTTTGTTGAAGTTCGATCACATAAATATACTTATCATCATATAAATTTAATGTACTATTTTATCTTGTAACTCGTATACGTACTCTTATTTTAGAGAGGTAATGAAGCATCATCATTATTACAAACATCAATGTTACAGCTACCTACCTATCAAAGACACAAGCACCACATTTTCAAATATTCCAAACGTTTGGGGACATGTAGGAATATATTTGGCTGATAGTTCCAGACATCAATTCAATTATTATTTTATGAGTGAATAAAAGCTCAAGGAAAATAATAGCGTGCCATATTTTCTCTACGATAATTCTAACAAAGTCGACTATATTAATCGTAACGAACCATTTTCCTGTCAAATTTATGTGATCCTTATACAATTGTCTCGTTATTTATAGAGATGAAATGTCTCCGGAACAGTCATTTACGATTGTGTTACATCATTCCAGAAGCCGTTATTTCGCCATAAATCAAATGAATTCCTTCATCCTTAATACGGAGACATCGAATGGGTTTGAGTACATTTCATTGCCCTGAGGGATAGAGCAGTAGAAAAAGCGGTTAATGTCTTCTAAAGCTACGCGACTGAAAGAAGATTAAAAACAAATTAAGCGCAACTGAGGAGTCCCATTAAATGGATTCTTGTTGTGATATTCGGTGGAAACAGAGTGATATATTGTTTCAGTGAAAGTGTACATTGAAATCATCAGATACTACTATGAAATTGGTATTTCCTCAACTTTATTGATGTGGAAGCTGAATAATTTCCTATTTCCCATGATGGATATCTCAGGGCTATTTTCGCGGGTTCAACATGAACCCATGGGTTCAAAAATGTTTTTCCCTCAAACATATATGTGTCGTCCTCCGGGTGGACCGCCAATGGCAGCGTTTTTGACCATCGACATTCTAGTCTATCTAGCTCGTTATATTCAGTATTTATTTTCAACTTCTACAGGCACAGATCATCTATTCGGTTGCATATAGAAGCGCCCTGTTACATCATTTTTTAAGGGTAGTGGTGGGTGGTGGGTCTACTAACGGGGCATAGCCGGCTCAGGAAACATATGACTCATATGAGCAACATTGGTCTGACAGAAGAAACCCAATGCAGGTTCTGTCAAGAAGAGGAAGAAACCGCACTGCATGTACTCTGTGAATGCGAAGCGATAGCAAGGCTGAGACACGTAAAATGCGGGAGGAGAAACCAGAGGTTCTAGCTATATGAAGGCTATGGAGTCTCATCAAAGGGATCAAGCTAGACAACGAGCTCTAACAGCCAAGGAGCATTACTATAGATCTGAAAAGGTCGCAATGAATCAGGCCATGGGCCAGCTCCCCGATGATCTAATCTAATCTACATAATTTATAGAGGAAATTTTATTTCTGTCTACGTCCAGTTACTTCAGAACTGCGTTAATTTTGAGATTCAACACGTGTGTACAAGAAAATCTCCAACGTTTATTGGGACTGCTAGTTGTACCTCTGCATCGTCAGCTATATTCGATTTATGTTACTGTCAGAGTTTGTTGAATTCAATATCTTTTTTATCTGTATATTGTTCCTTTACAATATAATGTGAAAAGGTGTAATCCGGGCCTGAATTGTTAAATATATTTCATTTGTGTTATGTGTCAGAGTTTATTGAATTAAATATCTTTTTTATCTGTATATTGTTCATTCACAATATGATGTGAAAAGGCGTAATCCAGGCCTGAATTTCTGGGGGCATTATCACCCAGAAACACCACAGGAATTAAAACAAAAAATATTGTAAAGATATACTGGAATCAAGTAACTGAAAGAAGTGGGACGACGCCCTTTATGATTTTCGAGTATTATTCCGTATTTAATACACATTTTTCTTGCTTTGGACAACAACCGATTGAAAATAATTGTTTCAAAGGATATAAAATATCCACATGAGAATATGATGAGATTATTCATGTGAGGCATATTCTTTTTGGGATGAGCCTAGGGATGAGTTGAATTGAAGAGTTGTTCCTTAGAAAATCAGCATTCAATCGATGAAAGTACACCTTTCGCTCATAAGTTGGAAGTTGGAAAAGTATACTCTATATCATCTCGTTTCACAATAATTTCACAGATGTCAAACTGCAACTCACTTTAGCCCTATCACCAGCCGGTAAATTGAAAACAATGTCGATTTGTCTGTTTCAGATACCGCCAATAGGGTTCCCTTATCATCACCCCATACACAGAGGGACATTATTCACAAAACGCCATACAACAGAGCGCTGCTCTGCATATTTGTAAACGAAAAGCTCAGTGTTATCTTCGCAAAACATATTGTGAACACTCGACCGCGATGAGTAGGCAGGATTTAAAAAACGACGCTAATCACGAGGTTCTTCCCGAATCGTTGAAAAATGCTTGCACGGCGAAACGTGTTTTGTTTCACGATTGACAAACGTATATCTCTCAGCCATCAACTTCACTTGTCTCGTATTGAATTCCTCATCATCACATCATCATTGTTTTCAGAATATATATATATATATATATATATATATAAATATAAATGTATTCTGTTATCTGCACTAGCTAAATCAACTGACTGCTAACCTCCCGCATCAAGCACATCCTTTTTATTCCTCAGCAACTTGGGTTCGAGACCAACAAAAATGGTAATGATGAAGAAATTAACATGAAACCGATGTCAAAAAATCATTTGTCACAGTTTTTCATCATTCACCACGCTTTCGACTGTCTCAGGATGTTCCACCAGATACAAAAACAACAAAACCTTCATGTAATCGTAACAGGACTTTTCCATTTTATCGTACACCACTATTCTGTGGTGCATACAGAATATCCAAGAGAATATGAAGAAGAGTTTTGACATAAAGTACATAAGGACATCAAACCTAAATACGCGCCAGATGGATGATAATTGCTCAAAAAAATAGAAATATGAATATCTTCAGTGCAACTGATCACATGGGATCACAATTTTTCAATGAATTACCAACGGAAATGAGGACTTGTTTATCTTTGAAAAAGGCATTTTTGGTTGAAAATACTTTCAGAGTGTCAAATCATTTTATGGTCGTTTTGAATATGTATTCATAATTTTCGTGTTCGTTTTGTAATTCTATATTTCAATGATATATGCTTATTGCATTCTGTTCTGATTTTGCAAACTTCGAATATGTTAGCTAAATATATTGCAATTGAAAAATATTGAAATGATATATTAGTTGTGATAATGTATGCGTTTATCTTGGTAGCATTCAGTGACAGTATTTTTTAATTTAAAATCTCTGAATTGCAACAACTGACAGATTAATGATATTTTTCGCAGCAATATGTCACAAGCAATTGCAGCAACATATTGTATTGTGGGATCCAGCTTGGATATCTTGGAGTCACTGTTGAAAGATACAAAACTGTTGGAAATTCTGAACGAGATTCACTTTCAAAAATAGCAATGATGAACTCAGCATGTTGAAAATTAGTCGAATGAATGAAATTCTTAGGACATCTCGAATAACAAAATGTTTCAATTGAGTATCACATTCCTTATGACTAGATATTTTCATTCGAGGCACTCATAGATAATCTGAGGGGGTTGGAGAGAACACCTTACCATCCGATCAATACCATATTCACCGTCCAACGTCACCAGATTGTCCAGAAAAGGGTTACATAGTTAGTTTTATACCCACATCCAATTCAAAACGTGACGGAAAGTTTTTCTTTGCAGCTATTAATAGCAATTCAATTTAGCTCCGACTGATCAAGAAATATATTGCCAATTTAATAACGTACATTGATTATGTATACTACCCCCATTCTCATGAAACAACAGAAACAGAACAAAACAACTGGTTATACAGTTCGACATGAAACGTGGATAAATTATCAGATTGGAATTTTTGAAAGTTGTAACTTTTCGTAGAGATCAATTACCCTAACACCAAATGTTAGCATCTTCGGGAAAAGAAAACTAATTCTAATAATCAAAACTAGGAATAGCTATTTAAATACTATGAAATCTAAGGCAGTGCAAAAACTACCTGCAAAATTTTTCCTTGGTCAGATATGAACTTCGTCTGTAAACAAATAATCAACTGAAAATGGGTAAGAAGGGATAGGCCCTTCACCAATCACACTATTCTTACATTTTGCTATTTCTAGACTCACAAATGCATCAGAAATCTGCGACTGAGGATAAATGAATTAATTTGTTTGATTTGACTGTTTTATCACTGTTGAATTCTTCATTCATTTCAATATCACATTCTCCGACTAGATTCATTTCTTATTTCAAATTTCGATTCAAGGTTCATCCAAATTATCTCGATTAGATTTGAGTGTTACTTTATCAATGTGAGTTTTTGAATGTTATAATTCTCTTAACTAGTTTCCATCTAATTTCTGCTCTGTTAAAAACCTGGGCATTTTAATTATCACGTAAGGATTTTATTGTTACAGTTAATATAGAATAAATTAAGAAGTGTTTCCTTGGAATAATGCTTAGAGTTAAGATGAGGATTGACGAATGACCGTTGGAAATAAATTTTCAGAGTTCCAAATATCGCCGCCCTCAGCGCAACCAGTCCGTTTGAAGAATTTTTCAAATGGCGAATAATTGTCGGAATCTATATTGGAAGGTAATTCCTCCGTTCACGAGAGGTCGCTGATAGCTGATGGTATACATACGAGCCAAACAAATAATAAACTATTTCAGAAGCAGTAAACAAACTGCAACGAATAATATAAGGAATACATTGGGTGAAACGTGAAACCCTTGCGTGAACGGTAGAAGGTAGAAGGCATGATAACAGTGGCTACAATATTAGCTGCTGTGCTGTTTGTCGTAGGTCAAAAATATTATTAGAGTTCTGAAAAATGTATTTTGTATAACTGATAAAAAAACATCATTTCGTTTCTTTTTTGTTTTCGGATAGGTATAACGTGAACAGTAGGTCGACTGTTAGTCTCTGAACCGTATAGAAGGGAACGATAACTCCCGGTCGGTGTCTACGACGTAACAGGAACAGGTACAAATTATATTTTTTGTTGGTGGTATTTAGGGTCTCGGTTGTCTGCTATTACTCCGCTCTCGCGGAGAGTGAATTTGTGTTCACGTTTTCTTTACGGTGGTGTAGGTAATATTCGTGCAGACGGAACAGGCTGATGATAGATGATAACATTGTACTTTTTCTTTGAAGGTATAATAAAATGTTTATTAATTAACTCGCTTATATTAATCAGCTTGACTTGAATTAATAATGTAATAAAATCTTTGACATCAAGTTTAACCCACTTGTAGACGTCCGAATAATTTGAAATTTGGCAGGTGTTCTTAATTAATTAATTAATGGCGGACGAGTTCAGTAATTATGAACCGATTCTAATCCAAATTGGTATTTGAGGATTTGCTGGGTCGAAGATCATGATTCTTCAGTTAAAATTGAAAAATTCGAATGGCGGTTTTGAGAATGTTGTAAACTTTCTAAAATACATTAAAATCGATTACGAGATATGTCAAGACTAAATTATAGAAAATGAATATTATAAAAAACTTTTTTAAAAACGCTTATATTCAAATGTCGTAAACAGGATAGAGCGCGATAACAAGGTTAGCATCTTCAGGAGAAGTAAATTGATACTCGAATCAATTTACCTCTACTGAAGATGCTAACCTTGTTAGCGAAACGCGCGTCGAGTGCAAACAAAATCAGTTTGGTGTGAGGGTAATTGATATCTAAAAATAATATTTTGATCCTGGTTATTAAAAAATGAAGAGCGTAGAGCGCTCATCAATCATTGCGAAAATGTATAGTTTCCTACGGCTTTTACTCATATTCTTCGTATTTGAATAACCAGGAATAACATTATTTTCCCTTTTTAGTGTTTTCAAATATGAGAGTGTTTTTTGAAAAGTTCTGTTTATGATATTTATTTTCTTATTATTTGCACAATATCTGATACATTTTTCCGTTGAAGATGGCGGGCAAGTTTTGTGATTTATGAACCGATGCTATTCAAAATGAGTATATTAATATTTTAGTGGTGAAAAATCCAATTTTTTTGTCATAATTCAAGATATGGTGGCTCTAAGATGGCAAGCGTATTTTATGCGGTGTTTTTTGGGGTCGAGGCTCACAATTTCTCATCCAAAATGATATAATTAAACGAGATGTGTTAGATAGGATCCTATTTGAAGTATACAGTGTGTAACAACGAAAACTCAACAGAGCTGTTGTTGAATATAAAAAGTAAGATTTTGAAAAAAAACCTCGGACACGTCGATTTCTAATTGAAGAGGAACACCTTTAAGACTACTCAGATTTTTTCTAGTACGCACCCCCTCGGAGGGTGCGTCCGACGACTCTTATTTAGATAGGAAAAGTAGGTCGAGTGGCGCCTCGTGTTTTAAAAGTCTTTCGAATACCTTCACAACTCTGTTAACAGAAAATTTTTGTGACGATTTTTTGAAGGTATTTGTTTTGAGTTCAACGTTTTTTAAAATAAGTCAAATTGTTTTCAAGGTACAATTTACATTCAGAACTTCCATAGAAAAATAAATTTTGGCTTTTTATAACAACCTGCCAATACGTGTCCATGTGATTTCGTATTTTTTGTTTATTACAAGGAGATTTTTTCGGGGGATGGTGTTGGTTACCAATCGTTACAAAAAATTTCTTCTAACAGAATTTTGAAGGTATTCGAAAGACCTTTAAAACACGAAGTGCCACTCGACCTACTTTTCCTATCTAAATAAGGGTCGTCGGACGCACCCCTCTGAGGGGGTGCGTACTACAAAAAATCTGAGTAGTCTGAAAGGTGTCCCCCTTCAATTATGAATCGACGGGTCCGAGCTTTTTTCAAACGCCAATAGCTTCATTTCAATAATGAATTATTATATTCAATTTGCTTCTGGGGTCATTTGACCTTGCCAAGGTCATCTCACCGCGAATGGTATACAAGCAGTTTATCGAGTCACATTGGGTTGTTTCTTGATGTCTATACTCATTTTTTGTACCTATAGGTGTATTATACTTCATATCTGCTCTTTTCAATGAATTTAATGAATATTTGACAAGGCAAATTTCACTACCACTACCTTCAGCATCCACAGTCGGAATTAGTATTTATCTTTGTTCAGTCTAGGAAAAAAAATCCATGCAAACCACATAGAAAAGGAATCTCTCACACTATAAAATCCTTCCGCCACCAAGTACCGCTCAACCTCATTTTTGAAAGCTTCGTAAGTTTTCAGCATTTGTAATGATTTCGATAGTGAATAGAAAGGAGTAATTGCCGCATAGTGTGGTGATTTTTCTTATAATGATGTACCTATGACGGGTTGGTACAGTCAATTTATTTTTTCTTTTATCTAATTTTTTAATCAAATTTCTCCTGAACACTTTTGACACATTTAAAAATGTCGAAATTGTATTCACGGTGAAACAATTACTGCAACTTTGCCCATAATCTAAGTTGAAAATTAACGCTTTTGAGCACAAAAGACTCTGTTCCAGTCGCATGCTGCTCCCTAAGATGCCGAGAACCTAGATGGGTTCCAAGAAGCCTCACATATTTGGAAAACCGTACATTCGGTATAACTAGGTTCTGCGGCTTGGATGTAGAATAAATGTACCTATATGTACTCCGTTTTTCCAGTATTTTATTAAAGTCGATTTTTTGCACCAAATGTCCATCTCTTCCATGTGATGAGAACTTTTTCCTCAGTGGTCTTTCCCGATGTACTAACAGTGGTGTCATCAGCGAAAATGACAACTCTGCCATTACTAATATGACAGGGCAAGTCATTTACGTATAATACCCAAACAAAAAAGTGGACCTATTACTGATCCCTGATGATCTCCTAACGGAACATTGTATTTGCTAGACGAGTTACTGCACATCTTCACGAGATATTGTATCCAATCCACTTCCTGTCGGAAGCACAAAGACTATTTACTAACAGTGGCAATGCCGCAGTTGGCGATTAAAAATCTGAACCCTTAAATTCGCCAATGCCACAGACGCATCGGCATCATCGTTTTTGATCGGTTGCTAGGGCGACGCCTACCTGACTGATGGGGACAAGCGCGCTAGCGCGCTCCCAGACCTGTTTTTATGAACGAGCTCGTTCACTCGTTCCTTACATTTACGTTATGTCCTAATTAAAGACGGAAAGAGCGAGCGGCGATATCCGCGGTGTCCGCTCGCGTTTATGAAACGGGCGATGGAAGACCATGTGTCCTATTTGAAGTCAGTCGTTGATACGAAGTTATTGCGAAAATATGTCTATGAATTATAAAATTATGTTGTTAGCAGAAAGTTCTGCATTGAAATATATCTTAACCAAGAAACAACAAACCAAAAGACGCAGAAAATCTACACATTGCATATATAGAATGAGAGAGAAATTTGGTGAATTTCATCATTTATATAGAAAACTACTCGGTGATCCGAGATTATTTCAGCAGTATACAAGGATGTCAATAACTACGTTTAATTATATCGTTGAAGCAATTAGAAAAGAGTGCATGCATCACACTACAAATTTTAAGAAGCCGATATCTGTAGAGGAGAGGTTGATAGTAACAATCAGGTACGTAATTTTACTTGTAAATAACTTTAATTAAGAAATAATCAGCCCCACTGAACATTGCATGAAAAAATTAAAAATATTGGTGAAAATTATGAAGCGTCCCGTATTGTGAAGTTCCTGGGTTCGGCGATGTATACTCAGGAGGAGATAGTACTGGAGTAGCTGGCGGTTGTACTGGAGGAGCAGGAGATAGTACTGGAGTAGCAGGAGATAGTAGTGGAGTATTCGAACTGGATGAAGAATAACCCACATTTGAAGTCAGATTAGTTTGCTGGGGGTCTAATGCGTTTATTAAAATCGTTTGAAATTCATTTCGGATGCGCAGTTTCTGAATCGGTTGCAGTTTTTGAAAGTATGGTAATAAAGACTTGAAAAAGTGTAAATCCTCATCTTCTTTTTCCAGTTCATTTTGTAACAACAATGTCTTCTCCGATTCAATCCTCAATAATTCAGTCTCAAATGTAGACCTATCGGAGGTTGTTTTTGTGGGACAAACTTTTTTTTTTTTTTTTCGTAGAAGTGGAAGGCGCACCAAACATACTTTCATTTCTCAAAATTTCTGGTTCGACGGGCTCAGACTGAAACGATGTGGTATGTTCAGGTTCATCGGTGATTTGCGTTTCATCTTCACTCTCGTCGGTATTTTGAGTCGAGTTTTGAGTATTGTCATTCGCTTGGCTTGATAAATCCACTCTGTCCTGTAAATTACTCTCAGTATTCCTGGGACGAAGAACGTCTTTCAAAAACAACATCTGATAAAAATAGCTCCATTTCCCGGTATATTCAGAGGCAGACTCTTGCGACGCTCCCGATTTTCCTTTTGGAACTTTATTTAGTTCCTTTTTGAAGTGATCCCTCAAATTTTTCCACTTATTTTTTGCTTCATCTTCTGAAAAAAAAAAAAATATCAGAATAGCTATAGCAATATTATTATTTTAATATTTCTAACTCAATAAGTTATTTTTTAATTACATCATTGAAGAGGTATACATGGTCATAATCTATACATTTTTTCCTCCAGGTATCTGGCTACTGGAGTATCTTTTAGGCAACTAGCTTTTACTTTCCGTATTTCGAAGACTGCTGTATCGGCTATAGTTATGGAAATTTGTAGAGCTATATGGAATACCTTGAACAAGAAGCACATGCCTGTACCAGATGTGAAAAGTTTCGAGAATATCGCTACAGAATTTTACAATAAATGGGATTTTCCTCACTGTGTTGGAAGTGTAGACGGAAAACACATAAGAATAAAAAGCCCATCCAAATCTGGTAGTATGTTTTACAACTACAAGCAGTTTTTCTCTATAATACTTTTGGCAGTGACGGATGCCAAGTACAGGTTTTTGTTAGTAGATGTAGGAGCTTATGGTAAAGATAGCGATGGAGGAGTATTATCAAATTCGTCAATATATGAAAATCTTGAATCAGGTACTTTGAAACTACCGGTCGAAAGAAAATTGCCAAATTCTGAGCTCAAAGCACCTTTCGTTTTTGTTGGTGATGAAGCATTTCCCCTGCGGCCATATCTAATGCGACCATTTCCTAGAAGTCAGCTACGGGGAAATACCCAAAAATCATATTTTAATTACCGCCTGTCTAGGGCTCGGATGGTTGTAGAATGCTCATTCGGTATCATGTCTTCTAAATTTCGTATTTTACTGAAGGCTATCGAAACGAAAGTTGAAAATGCTGTACATATTGTGAAGGCCATAACTATGTTGCATAATGTTATAATAGACATGGAAGGATACAAAGACGCATCAACTGCCAATACAGATGACGTTCCTACAATGATAAACATACGACGTTCCAGAAGTAATAACCATCCATCTAATGCAGCAGTTCATATCAGAAATACATTTTCTCAGTACTTCAGCGCAGACAAGTAATATTTTAGTTTACCGTATGATTTAGTTCGTGAATTACGTAGCAATATACTTTTGTTTGATATATACCATACCAGTCTGATTATTATGTTACCTTAAATTATAATTTCGTAAATACTGTTGAGTTTCATTGCAAATACCATACAGGGTGATTTACACTGGAGGAACACATGAGTCATGTTTGTTGGAAAGGTCCACCACTCTTGATCCACCGTCAACCACCCTGTATATATAAATAGGTACGAGATACTTATTCATTTGAATAATTGTTTAAAAGTAATATGATTAAATTTTAAATATACTCACTTGACAATCCAGTACAATCAGCTACTGCATCCCAAGCTTTGTCGATTACCAACCGGTTTCTATAATGTTTGTTGAATTTATTCCAGAGAACAGGTCTCTTCTGCACTTCGGAAATCAACTGCTCCATATTTTAAAGCCGCCCGTGTCGATCTTCTCGCGTCAAAAATCAAACTGATTTGATTTTCTAGCACAATAAAGCGGGCGGGCGTGGGTCCCCGCCCGCAACGCACGTTGAACGTTTTCAATCAGGCCATCGCCACGTGTTCACACATATTTGTTTTTCTACCCGCTCGCCCGCGTTACTCGTCTCGCTCGTAACGCTCGGATTCTCCGTTCAATTAGGACATGGCTTTAGTTAGACCGAACCACCGAAAACGATGACGACGGTTATTTTATTCAGAACGAGAGTGGAGCTGCTGAAATGTAGACTTTCATGATGGTGTCAATTGACATTGACGTCAATCTGACATGCCATTAGATTTTGAAATTCTGAACTGTGAAGTATGAGTTTTGCATCAATATTGACGAAATCCTTTTTTGTGTGTTAGGAGGAATATTTTATCAAAATGATGGGTGATGCCTACATGTTTTCCCTAAAAGATCACTGAAAAGTAATCTTTTCTTCAAGAATAACCGATATATTTTTTATATTTGGATGGAGTTAATAAATCTTTCGTCTTAGGTACATATATTCCGAAAAAGAATTGGTTTTCGCAAAAAAAATTTGGTATTTTGGGGGCGAAACATATTTTCATCTGATGAATTTGATTCGATAGATTCAGGTTTGGAAAATCCATCTTAACCTATCCATTATACAATATTCTGCATTTGTAGCTCTCACAGTATGTTGTCAGTCATCTAAACTTGTTTCAGTAATAAGTAGTACGAATCAATAATCCTACTCAACATGGAACTTCGTCAAACACATTCAAATAACCCTTGGGGCATTTCATACGGAAAATGACTTTATAACCTATTATAACATAACATTTAAGTGTACAAAGTAGAATGACGATGGTATCTGCGAATGTTCCAAGACCATTTTAAAATATGATTATTCGATTTCACAGTGCGAGAAATTTCCCTAATTCTTTGGCAATCCTCTTCACTTCTTATATTTATCACCTTTTATTCAAACGATAAAACAAGATGTGTACGTGTGAATTGTGTCTCTCGGGGATGCCGGGTTACATTTCAATTCAAACTGAAATGCCAATTAGATTTACGATGAAGCGACCCCCCGCTCATTGAGAACAACGGACGAGAATTTTCAAATTAGGCGGTAACCTAATTCGTTACGCCGAAGGACTAAGGCAGTAGTATTCAATTTGATACCTACAATTGAATTTGAGTAGACACATTGGAGATGTCGATGATGCTGAGGAAAAGTTTTTGTAACTCAGTGATGTTGGTCGAACTTCCATTGTCTTGAATATGCAACTCCTTGGAAAACTTTTATGGATGAACTTCTTGCTAAAAATAGAATGACGAAGTTCGACAGAAAAAAAATAGTTGATACGAAAATACACAACAATATCGAATTATGAAAAAGATAGAAGGAATCTAAAACTCGTTCGCAAGCAACAGACGAGTTGAAATAAGATGGCACAATACAAATTATAGAACTCAAAATCAGAAAATAATCGAATAGGTAGAGAAAAAAAGAAGGAATCCAAAAATTTCAGAAAGACTCAAAATCAGACTGAGTTAAAAACAGGCAAAATATTGAAAAAGCTCTAGAGAAATTCCATTTCCAAATATTTTTTGGAATTTTTATTGGAATTTATTTCATTTTCATGATTTTTTCCTTTTCTTCCACAAATATGATTCTTTTAGCCCAGACTCAATGATTAACTTCACCAGCTTTCTCCTCAGTTGTTTTCTAATAAAAGTTTTCCTCTTTACTTTTTGTCTCTTTCCCAATGTCCCTGTTATTTTCAATTCATGGTTCTTATTTTTTATCATTGATTTTGTTGCACTTCGTTTTGTTGAGTTTTCACAGCTTCATATTATTTCCGAGTGATCTGATATGATTGAGATCATTCCTTTTTTATGATGATCTCCTTCTGTATTCTAATCTGACCATATCAATTAGTCTTTTTTGGATAGTTCAATTATTTTTTTTTATATTATATTTGAAATTTCAATCAGCTAATTTTTGTCCCGCAACTTGTATTCACCCTAAGAGAAAATTAATACTAAATTTGCTTCTGAAGATGCTGATCTTGTTCGTCGAGTGCAATAATATCAGTTTGGTGTTACAGAATCTCTATAAAAATACTGTTCAAAAGACATTATTATAAGGTAGTTTTTTGGGTTTTTAATCTATTACAATAGGAACAAATCAATAAATAATATTGGAATATATAAAAGTGTCGAAGGGGAGACTTTTATCTCTTACATCAAAGGTTCCAATCTCATCGTTAATTATTTTTCGTACTTCCGGGCCTAAAGTGACAACTTCACTCCCTTGTGACAGGTACTAAAGTGTCACATTTAATCCCTCCGGGATTAAATATTGACGAAACTCCCGGAACGATTAAATCACAAACAAACGAATTTAAGGGATATTTTATTGAAAAATATAATTAATTAGAATGGTTATTAACGTTAATATTCAAATTAATATTGTGACAGTTCGTCATATTGACCAGTCTTTCCTGGGTTAATGCAGCAGGTAACTGACGATTAACAGATAGGTCCTTTTCATATTGAACTGGTGTTTGTTTCGAAGATCCTGCGGAAACAGGAAGCGAGAATGAGGACTGTGGCATAACTATAGTGGACGAATCGGCGACTTGACCAAATATTTTATCTGAAATTTTTTGTTTATTTTTAATAGACGATTCAATATATCCCTCGGCCACGTTGGAGGATTTCCATCCTCCATGTCTCTTCAGCACGTCTACTGTTGCTCCCGAATCAGCTAACAAAGACGCAGATGTGCGTCTAAAACAATGTCCCGTATAAGACGTCGCATTTTCTAATTTCAAGAAAGCTGCTATTTGCCGTGGAAATGTACCAAACATGTTTTTTCCTACTACTCGCGTAGTACATTCTTCGTTGATGTATTGAACAAAAAATTTTGAATGAGTTGTCCCTGTCTTTCGCAATGCCACATATTTCCGAAATATCGCCACAAAACTGATGGCACTGTTTTCTGAATTTTTGATCACGAAATTTCGGTCAATTTTATTTTTGGTGTTTCTAATCGCAATTAGGAAGGAATCGCCCAAATCTCTCACATCGTCGATTTCTAAATCAATCAACTCTTTTCCACGACAAGCTCCCGCAACGCCCAAAATAAGTGCAACCTACAAAAAAATTGATTTCTTAAAATTTCTGAATATAAACAAATTTCCAAATTTACCTTAAGCATTAAATATTTATCATCCGGAGCCTCCCGTAAGAACTGATCTACCTGCTCAGACGTGAGAATTCTTGACTTCTTTGGCTTAAATCCCTCATTTCTTCTCTTCAAAAAAGCTAATAATTTTGGAAATTTACTTATATCAATATCTTCTCTAATGTTAATAACCGATTTCAGCATTGAGTAATGTGCCCAGAGAGTTGAGGCACAAACCGCTTTTGATTTATCATCGAAGTAGACTAACAGCGCATTTTCAGTAGGTTGTCTCACATTTTTTAAGCGACACCACTTTTTAAAAGCATCGTACTGCTGCTCGTATAGTTTTCTAGATTTCGGTGGTTATAATTCTTCACCTACTTCGGCTGCTCTTTTATCAATATCAGATACACCTTCTTCACTCATGATACCAATAATTATCAATAACAATGTTTCTTTACAATGACACTAGTAATGACAATGTTTCTAAATTATAACTGTCACAACGCAATGTTACTATGGTAACTTATTTTAAAGACAGTTTATTAAATGAGTTGAAGAGAGAAAAAACTGATTGAAATTATTGAAATAATTAATAAAATCATACCGGAAGTACGAAAAGTATCGTATATACCTTGCGACTGAAGTATATTTAATCCTTCAGGTAAATTATTAATTAAACTTTACCTTCAGGATTAAATGTACTACTTCAGTCCCGCGGTATATAATGTACTATTCGTTCTGTCCAACATCATCATTTTACTACGAAACACTCATTTTTTTCCGAGATTTGAGGAGATTTCGGTTATCACGGCAAATATCCTTCCGAAAGAAAGAACTACTTTTCTAGTAACTACATTTCCGCATTGTGAATTTCTGTCAAACCTCTTTCAATAAATGAATCCGATAAAACTATGAAAAATACATCTGGTAATAACGTTGGACATATGTAATGAAGTTACTGAAAACTGTGGCACAACATATGTCGATTTAATTCATGATGGTCATCAATCTCGATAAATTAAATTTTTTCTTCGTACTCTTTTCGGTTGTTGACCTACCACAATCTGAAAAGATGAGAATTAATATCGAAATCTATACAAGTGTACAAGTGCCGATTTATAATCTACTCAGAAAAGTTTCTGCGTTAATTGAAAACATTTTTTTTTCTCAAAGGAACATGTCCTGTCAGTCATGAATAATTTCTCGTATAGCTCAAACTTGACTCAAAAGAAACTTATATTTATAAAGACCAAATCCGCTTCCTTTTTCAAATCTCATTCAGAAATATTTCCCTTCGATGTTCGTTTTCGAAAATCTGAAATTAGATTGAAAGTCCGCTCTTTTACACATATAGATTCCAATATTAATGCTCACTTCATTCCAGATTGTGATGAATTATCAAATCAATACACTACGCGAAAAAAATTCCTCCAACCCAAAATAATGACTTTCATACAATAAATAAGATTTCCTAACGTCGCGTCGTTACTTCAAATAACATTTCTAAGAATAAATCGACTCCTTTTTTTCCTTATTTCCAAACCAGATGTGTCTCTGATATTTCTGAAAGAAAAATAACACCAATCCAAACAAACGTTGTAAGTTCTCAAACGAGTTAACGCAGAAGTAAAACAATAGTTCTTAACCATTAAGAGTGGTATATTCAGCAGTGCTTTGATATTTTCCGAACCCCATGCCATATGATATCAGTCATAAGCAATAAATCTATGACACGTGACTGGAGCATTGTATAATCCGAATGGTAAGAACCCAAACTCGGCCAAGCTTCGGTAGAGAATAGTTAATTTTGTATATTAACATTAATTATCAAAATCCATGAAGGTATCGCAGAAGTGAACCATAACATAAGAAACCAAGAGAAGAGGATATTTATCACCGAATTGGGCACTTGATAATCCATAGAAAACCAAAGACCTGTGTTTCAGGAAGTCAAGAACATCCCCCAAATTAAAATTAACCTGCTCATGTAGTTCACGTCATAGAAGAGGAGCATTGCCCAATTTCTAAATAACAAGGAATGAAATACAATTACACCAGTATCTACATAAATGATACAAATAATTTACAAAGGTTGATTGTAGTTTCTTTCAAAAATGAGCACTGATGTCAATCAAAGAAGTTAATTTCCATCGTATATAACTGATGATGACGATGTTCCAGAGAGGAGGTGCCTCTTCACCTACGATGTGATTTCAATTATTCTGAATTGTTTCCAGAAATCTCAATATTCGTTAGTATTTATTTAGCAGACAATGAGAACATAATCAGGGTGTCATATCTTTTCTGGGTCGTAGACCATATTCTATTCAAAAGATATCAAAACTCGAAAAAAAGTAATCAATTAATGAAGAAGTAGCAGCCTTCACCTGCTATAAATAACTGGTTTTCATTATAATTTGACATTATTCATTCCATTAGTTGATTGAATACACAAGCCAATTTTCGAATTGGTGTGTGATGTGGTTTTCTTCATGCATAAGCTAAGGCTTTTCTATTAAAAGTAATCTGAGCCGAATGACAATGTGTAAGCACAAAAAACGGCTATTGAACCGATCTATTTTAGGAAATATGTCAGATCGTCCAAACGCTTTCATAAAAAACCTATACATATTTAACTAATTGAAGGTGAACAATACTGATGGCAAGTTATTGATTGAAGAATCATTCCTCGAAGTTAGAGGTGAAAGCTTACATTCAACATTACTTTGGAGACACGCACCTCAAGAACCTATTTGAATATGCTTTCACCATTGAAAGTATTTGTTTCTCATTAATTGAGAGTTTCATTTGTAAAATATATCCGTGATCAAAAGAATAGGGTAATGTCCAATTTCATTTTATATTTCAAGATATAAACTAAAAATAAACAAAATGTTCGAGAAGGAATCAAGAAAGTGCTTACTTTAATATACAGGGTGTTTCAGAATTCGACGGACAAACTTATACCACGTCATTCCTCTTGCAAAATGATGAAAAATGAGGTAGGACATGTGTGTCCGGAAATGAGCCGTTTCAGAAATACAGGGCGTTGAAGTTGCAAAATAAAAAGACCCTTTTCGTCGTAGCTCCCGGACTAACAGGAATAAATTAATGAAACTCAGCAAATCGATTACGAGCTAGAATGTGCTTCCTCCAGTGGTATGTTTGCTTCAGTATCAGTAGCCAGTGGCGTTCCAGCGGGGTAATAGCTTATATTTCCCCCCTTATTTTTTACGCCACTGACTTTATATCCACAACCGTTTTTTTTTTGAATTCCTTGATCAATTTTACGTAAAAACCAAATAAACATTCACTATGAAAAAAACAGTAGTTTTCGAGAAAAATTGAGTTGAACTGATACGTGCATTCTTATATGGGAATATTAATAATCGAGTAAAATAATCGAAATTCCAAAAGCGAAATTATTTGAACTCTTTCATCATTCTACCATTCATTGTGTGCTTGACAAATTATTCACTTCGGCAACATATTGCGGATTGTCTACCATTATACCAACTTTTTTTGCAGATATGTTGTGAGCCCGCAGACCTACTGAATGGCTTTACCTCGAGATTTATTTTTTAATAAAATGTTCCATCCAAACGATTTTCAAAGACAACTACGAATAGTTGGCAAAACTGAACTCAGAATGTTTATTCGAATTATCTTTTCTCACTGGGTAAAAATCCAAGTTTTATCGATTAACCAAAATACCATTACTTGTTTCAACCTTAGCCATCTACAATGTTTCCTGGGCATATCTATTATAGTTTTGTTAGATAACTGTACCGATATTCTCGAGTTCTTCAGCCACTGGTTGAATAGTTTCAGAATACATTCACGTGACTTATAACAATCTTTGATCCACCTAAGCATTGAGGATTACTTTATTCATTGACAACAATAAATTTGTTAGGGGGCTGTGGAAATGAAATGAGATTCGTATGACACTTCCAAGTTGACTTAGCTGTCAGAAAGTGTTTGATTGTGTATTTCGTATAATAAAAATGAATTTTACATTCGAAGAGTTAGCGGACATGCACCTCATTTATGGAAAATCGGGACGAAATGGAAGGTTGGCACAAAGAATGTATCGTGAAAATTTTCCTTGAAGAAATAGAATTCCTAAATTCAAAACGTTCGAAAACGTGGACAGAAGACTCAGGGAAACAGGAAGTTTTTTAATTACCAGAAGGAATGCAGGTATACAGAGAACTGTAAGAAATTATATCACAGAAGAGAAGATATTGAACTATGCTGCTGAACATCCGTCTGAAAGTAGTAGATCTATAGCTAGAGTGCTGCATGAGTCTTCATTATCTGTTTGGAGGACTTTGCATGAACAGCAGTTATACCTATATCAACTGAGAAAAGTTCAGGCACTGAAACCAGAGGACTATCCAGATCGAATTGAATTTTCTCGATGGTTTTCAAGTATGTGGAGAAATAATCCGGAATTTATCAAGCAAGTGTTATACACTGATGAGGCAAAATTCACAAGGGAAGGTATTTTCAATTCTCTCAATAGCCATATTTGGGCCAAGGAAAATCCTTTTGCTATTCATCCTCATGGCCATCAAACAAAATTTTCATTGAATATTTGGGCAGGAATAGTAGAAAACCGTTTAGTTGGTCCTTATCTTTTACCAGATAATTTGAATGGGGACAATTATAGCACTTTCTTGGGAGAAGTATTGCCTGAATTGTTAGAAGATGTTCCTCTGAATATCCGGAATGGAATGTGGTTTCAGCACGACGGTGCTTCTGTTCATTTTTCGTTAGCTGCTAGAGAGTACCTAAATCGGAAATTCGGTGACAATTGGATTGGTCGAGGTGGACCCCACAAATGGCCTGCCAGATCACCAGATTTGAATCCTGTTGACTATTTTCTTTGGGGTCATATGAAGTAACTGGTTTATGTAACAGAACCAAACAGCCAAGAAGCATTAGTCGCCCGCATTCAAGCTGCATCGATAATGATTGCCGAAAATTTAGAATCATGTGCGATTTTCTATGTTGCGCCGTTGCAGATCGTGTATAAGTGTTGACGGAAAAAATTTCGAACAATTACCTTATTGATTATTCATCAGATGTTCATTAATTTATTCCTGTTAGTCCGGGAGCTACGACGAAAAGGGTCTTTTTATTTTGCAACTTCAACGCCCTGTATTTCTGTATTTGCAAGAGGAATGACGTGGTATAAGTTTGTCCGTCGAATTCTGAAACACCCTGTATATCGTATAAGATTTCTTTGCTTTCACAGGAAAGCTGAAACTCAAAAGCCATCAAAGTTGGACGGAAATCTTCGAATAGTGGTTTGTTGCTGAAGTTTAGTCAGGATAAGTATGAGTCATAGAAGTTGTCTCCAGATTGTCTGAGGTCGAATTTTCAAGTCTTCATTTTGATAACATATATGCCATTGTTGAAGTGTGGCCAATCAGGTCGAAACTGGATCTACACATGTAATAAATAGTCGACCGGTGGTCTAGCGGTCAACGGCGTTGTCGAATATTCGATGAGGCTACTTCACTGCTGGTTCAAACCGCAATCAAGGCAGAATTTTTCTGGCTGGCTTGGTGCGATAGGCCATTTTTGGTTGCCTACATACCAATCCTAGTAGGTGAAATATCTTGATCGAATACACCGACAGACCCGGTAGCACTGTGTTTTTCTGACTTTCCGTACAGTTGAAAAAACAAATGCGCTATTGTGATAATCAGTATGACATTCCAGAGCGATTCGGGATCCAAGATATTTGGCCAACTGTTGCCAGTAGTATGACTGTTTAAAAAAGAGATATATAAAAAAATCGAGCAGAAGTTGTAGCGATCTCCAGGATGTGACTGATTCTTGTACACAGTCAAATTCTAAGCGAATAGATTTCTGTTCGCTTTCCTTATCTGCTTACAGAAGCGCTATTTTCTACACTCCTTAACCACAGTTGTAGTTTTCCATAAATTGTCGCTAAAATACACTGGTCGGAGTTCACAGAATAGCTCTGCAGTGCTGCCTTGGTGATAGCGTATCCGCCAAATAACGAAAGTGGCCAAAATGGGCTATGAAATTAAGTAATCAGACACAATGAGCAAGTTCTCTGATTCAAAATATATCAGAATTACGGTATTATTGGATCGGTTGTGAAAAACAAAGTCATTTACCATATTCTATAGAGTAATCCTAAACCTGTCATCCACCGCAAAACATATCTATCGAAAAATATAATTATTCAAGATGATTCATTGGAAATATGAAGTATGTCCATCATTTTCGCCATCGACACCGTCAATGATGAATTATGTTCGATAATTTGGACCGGAGTTTGTTTTCGGGAAACCGGTTGAAATGATTAATGATTCTCATATTAAATCGGGATACGGGCCAATTAGTATGTTCTCGATATATTATGAAGGTGCAATATCGATAGACTTTTTGAGAATCCTCAAACTTTCGAAATGTGAAACAAAGAATGGTTCATTTGGAAGGCTACATACAAACTCAAAGTTAGAGAGATCATTCAAATTCATATATTGATATGAATCTTATCCACAACGAAGATTTGACAATAAAGTGAAGTGAAGTTTGAAAAAATCACACCATTTTATCGTTTTAGGTTTTCATTAGATTTATGAATTCCAAAATTGTCTAAGCGTGATATCGATCGATAGTGTTTTCACAATTGGTTTCTATCAGATTTATGAATTCCAAAATTGTCCAAGCGTGATATGGATCGATAGGGTTTTTACAATTTTTTCAATTCTTTGATGGGAGTTTCTTTTGTAATATTCGACAATAGATTATAGTAGTAACTGCCCACCTTGTCTGGTGATTGCTCATACGATAGATCGTCGAAAACAGGGGTGTTATTGTAGTGTATTGTCGAATAACTATGAATATTGGGGTTCTACTACACTTCCAAAATTTCTATGAACACTTTCGATATTTTCGAAGAATATAACTGTAACGTAGGTTATCT
This sequence comes from Zygogramma bicolorata, assembly GCA_032362365.1. Taxonomy (NCBI): domain Eukaryota; kingdom Metazoa; phylum Arthropoda; class Insecta; order Coleoptera; family Chrysomelidae; genus Zygogramma; species Zygogramma bicolorata. Next base: position 5,320,507 of record JAVJAQ010001667.1, on the reverse strand, counting down.
ATTCTTTTTGAAGATGGATTCTCAGGATTTAAGACAAGGGGGAAATAAGATTAATTACCCCTTCCCCATCACGCTTTCATAAATTGAATTGTGTATACTCATCTTGGTCGAATCAAAAAATCTGATCAACTATCAAGATGTTTGGTATTCGGGTTGTCCTCTTTAATAGAGTTTTGTAAGTCATTTATGTACGGAAGGAGAAAGAGGGGTCTCAGTGTGGTTCCTTGTGGAGCTCCAAAATCAATTATATCGCATTCGCCAGATAATGAGGAAAATTCAATGATACGCATTTTATAGCTAGTAATTTGTTGGGAACGACAAAAGACAGTTATTTGCCGCGATATAATAAAACAGGCAGAAGAATTGTTAAAACAAACAGACTTTGTCCCCAGTGAAACCAACTGAGTTGGAAAGTGTTAACGACATAATGTGTCGAGCTAGTCCGTCCTGTCCAATCACAATAATAATACGTGGGAAAAAGGTTGTTATCTGACGAATATTTGCCTAGTAATATCAAACTGGGTTGGAAAGATTGGCTATTTCGACTGTGTGCAACAAAACTTTGGTCACATTGAAGTTCGAGAAATGAATGAGTCTGCCTGAAAATATAAGCAGAAGCTTTCGCTTCTTTATTATTTATTGCAATGAATATGCCTGTGATTTTTTATTTATTGAAGCAGGCCCGTCCTGTTGAAGCTTCCAGAGAAATACTGAAACCTAGTAGTTCCGACTCGTTCATGGAGAGCCCCACTTTTTCCTTCTCGTCAGAAGAAGCTTCCAAAGTTCTGCAAATGAAATTTTAATACGTTCCGGCCTTAGGGAAGCCTTCGTACGTCAATTTGAAATTCGCTGGCAATTTCCCTGTGCAGCTTCGGAATAATGATGGGAATTTATGGCCCTGTGCCATATTACGATTACGAAGCGGTATGTGAAGTGAGATAAATCGATATTCAGATAATGGGTAGGTAGACCGCGAATTCTAACCAGAATCGTTCGTTTGAACAAACGCACATTTCCTACCTCCAGCTGGAATATAAATAGAAACTTCGGCGTAGTCGGAATACGATATCCAATTGAAACTTCGGGGAGGAATTGAATGTTTTTACATGTTATGACATTCGAGCAATTGTGAAAAATGGTTTTCCAGCAGTTCCCTACTAACTAAACTAATATTCCTTTTAGAGCGATGGTTCTAACTTGTTCAGTTAGTTTACCCCATATTTCAATGAAAAATGGGAATTCGGCAAACTCCACAGAGCTAGTGGATATGTTATACGTGATATGTGTTCCATTTTCATACTTAGATTCAGCATACCTGAACAGTCTTCCACAATAATTGAGAAAGCAAGAGTTGCATTTTTTTTATTTCTAATAACTTCTGAAGTGAATATTCATTTCCCAAAATTTTAATTGCAATTTTTACAAAATATACGGGAGACCTATCATTACAGAAACCTAAAAAGAAAGTATTTTGTTAATTTTTTTTATGACGTTGACTGGTCCTAGACATGGCAGCAGTGTTCTATGAACTGACGAATTATGTGCATGTCTTTTGGGAGCCCTATTATTATAGGTTTAGTGCCGTGAGCTCTTAGACTATACGTTATTGAGAAAATAGTGGTTTACCTAACAAGCGCGGAAAGTGATACTTTTCTGCACCCAGTTGCAGATGGCAGAGTTCGGCCAGCAATTGCGTGCGGAAAAGTCACTTCACGCACGTGTTAGGTTCGCTTTTTTCTACTAACGTGAGGAAAAATTCCAAGAGTTAACATAAAGAAACATTCATTATTAAATACATATCAACAAATTAATAATCATTAAAATTAATATTGAACGTGGAATTTGTTGCATTCTGCAAATTAGTTGCAGAGGCTAGAATGTTTTCCAATGAAGTCAGATTTCGGTTTTCCACTGCTTTGTGAGCAACTGTCAGCTGAAAGAGGTCATAAAAATAGTCTTTACAAGGTAGTATTTTGACTGATATATTTATCGTTTCTTCATTTTTCAGTTATTCGGTGAACTACAACCAAACAAATCTGTATGAGGAATATTCAAATGTCAGTACACTCCCCGAAAATGTAACAGATGTTTTTTCCGCACTAGTACGGAAAAATGGCTCTTTCAGCACTAAAATATGTGTGGAAAAGTGGAGAACAAAAGATGGTAGGGAGTTTACGGTCAAAACCATGTGGAACTTAGCAGGATGAAGTGGTTTTTCTCCTAATTTTTATCATAAATTAGCAAAAAATTTTCTGGCCGAATAACCCTCGAACATTGATGAATGCTCAAAAATTTTATGACAACTTTCTCAAGCTACGATGCTGGTCCGTTTCCTAGCAACAAGCTTTCGAAATCTGTTATAAAATTTCCGAACAATCATCAATGCCCTTGGGTTATTACTACTGACAATCATTCAAAATAAAATAATGAATAGAATAATTAAAACCAGGTCAATGTTGCAATGGTAATATCCGTAAATTTTTTGTACATATAGAGTAGGCATTGCAAATTGTTAAAGATAAAGAATGTTCATCAAGTTTACAGCAACTACCGGTCATTCACTGTATATTTCATACGTAGGGGTTATGAATTGTTCACATTTGACTTGGTGAAACATAGAGGCATCTGACTGGGATTTTTTTCCAATTTTCAATGATCGTTATCAGACGACCAATCTCATTCAATTTAGATTTCTTCAAACGGACCAATGGATTAACGAGGCCTTATCTTTCGACGTGTGAATCCAAGCACGGTGACCCGGCGGGGATTTTAACCCACGCCTTCCGCTTTAACTTCCTGAACTCTGTAAATTTACGGCACAAGAAATGAAGTTTTTCATAACTTTTGAAACGTGACCTAGACTCTTTTGTATACAGATATAAACTTAGTGTCATTGGATGGGAAATATTTGAAGAAATCAATTATCCTGTCGCCACTCGACGCGCGTTTTTCCATGAAGGTTATCATTTTCAAGGGAAGAATCTTGGTACTGAATCTGGAGACTAGTTAGGGCCAGGTATTCATTTGATTCACAATCTAAGATAGTGCAAGTAAGAACAACCTGCAAAATGTGCTTAATGTTTCCCGAAGATGCAAACCTTGTTATCGAAAAGGTGTTGAGGTAATTGATCTCTACAAAAAGTTTCAACTTTAACAACGAAGGTTCCAATCTCATCGTATATATTATCATTGGATTGAGTACAACAAATTTGTGACATTATTGATTCGATATTTGTTCGACTTCCAGAGATGAAAACAGAAACTGATGATGAATCAGCGTGTTCTGCCCACCAAGTCGAAAACTAAATGATATCACCCAATATCGAATAAATTCCTTCAAAATATTAGCCCAACTTGCATCTATACCAGTGAAATATCATCGACTCGACAAGTTTCATTTGGTAATCAGTTGCCAATCGCTAACAACTCGAATGGAATGCATCCATAACAGTTTGATATGAAGGTATCAAATAACAAAATGATACATATGGCTGTCCAGCAATAAGTGGTTGTATCAATTTACCAAATGATTGGACGTAAATGACATCAGAAGCCTCTGCTAACAACTCATCGTCAATTAAAAATCTCATCGTTTCACATGTAGGAATCAGAATATTAACCGCGAAATTGGCTATCTCTGGCATGATATCATACATCAAAGCAATGTTAAAGGGAATGGTTCCGACTTCCATTGTCTATATCATTAACTCTATTGAAACCTGTTGCTGAGAACGACAGGATAAAAATACAAATCAAGTAATGAAATCAAATTCAAACAAAATGTTGAAATGGATTTTTTGGTCAATAATAAAATCAAGGTTTGATTGATCAAAGAAAATAATGTTTAAAAAAATCGAGATATAGACTTTGATGAAACTAAAGAAATCAATGAAATAATATTGTGACAAGAAAATTTAGATATCGAACGTGAAATATTAGTCATAAAATTGAATGAAGAAATAAATGAAATAGTATGAATGAATGTTGAAACCAAGTTTCAAGTTGAATGTACTCACGACGTTTCGATTGCTGGTATCCGCAATCGTCTCAGGGTAAAACATACATTATTTATAAAAGTATTATTCCTGAAATATTCAGGATTGATATTGGACCAACATATGCCCTGCGACAAACCATTTGAATTCTTGATGAAGAACTTTACAAGTTAGTTTTCCAAATTTTGCCAACTCCGATGGATACTGAGTGAAAAGTTGCTATAGACAAACTAGCAGAATCAACTTCAGGATATTGCATAATTATATGGGGAGGTCTGAATACAAGATAAAGATTACACAAATCACTCCAGTAAAAGATAGGAGATATTCAACCATATACTCATCATTGTTGTTTGTGGATAATGAAACGTTGTAGCAAACAATTATAATACTGAATTAAATCTGAGAGAGCAATGAATGTCCCTTTCTGTAACTCATCAAAAACTCAAAGATGTCTCTGATACCCCAGCCCAAAATTTCCCAATCAACTTTCAGCAGTTCTGAAGTAAATGAAGAAAAAATATAAACAAAAAATTGAATTATCTGTTGAGCAAAATGTCAATAAATTAGAAGTTATATTTCAAATCCTGTAATGGAAAACGCACTAAATATATATATACTGTTGTCCTCTGCTCACAGTTATCATTCTATTGATTGAAAGTATATTAATTTCTCATTATCAAAAATTGATATCTGAATTCAAGATTCCAATTATTTCATATTTGACAACGGGAAACATGATCCTGATTTACTAGACCAAACTTTTTAATATATATTGTATTCAGTATGCTATTGGAGGATGTATGACTTCAAAATGAAAGCCAAGGCAGAAATTTTGTACATCTTCTCAAATATAGGAAACGACCTGAAAATATCGGCTTCCTTCCTTCCTATACGCGGCCAACAAATGCATTTCGCTCTTCAAAGCAAGGTATCATACTTGACAAGCTTAAATTTCTTTTGTTTCAAATTTTCAAGTCTCGAATAAGTTGTCACTTCAAGAATGCATATATATGTATATATATATATATATATATATATATATATATATATATATATATATCAATCACAACGATTATCCAATGATCAACTAGAAGTCTCGTAAGCAATTTTCATAGGGAACACCTTGACTTATCTATATACGCCATCAAGCCTACTTGAAACAAAGCTACTTCAGAATTCCTCTTTGAATTTTGTCTCCCGATATACCTAGACGCTATATCCTGGATTACGAACAATGCATCCACTTTCAATGTATCACGCCGTAAGAGCCATTGAGGACAAATCCTTTTTCTGAACCTAGAAAGTGGACAGACAACCGCAAGAAAATATCTGCTTCCTTGGCAAAGACAGATCGGCACCGACCATGCAATGGTCGTTGATTTTAAGAATTCAACCCCTCTCAGCATTACAAATTGAAATACCTAATTAAGAGAATTAGGGAGTATAAATGATGGTTCAGTTGCCAAGAAATTTTGATTGCATCGAATTTTTTACATTGGTTTATACAATGAAAAAGAGGCCTGTAGTATTCATCCACCATAAAATAATCATGATGAATGGTCGCTTCAAACGGAGAAACAGAGGACCAATATAATCACTCTCTCGTTGAAGAAAACGGTGTCTTCCCAAGATGGAAAAGAATGTCTCAAAAAATACAGTGCGAAGTGAAAAGATCCGTCTACCTCAACTCTTGTAAAGTTATCATTTTTTGTGCAGTTTTCGAACGTTATTTCAGGTGGAACTCCTACATAAAACACTGAAATAGTATTTTACCGATATTATCTCGAATGAACTGAAGTGAGTTTCAAATCAAGTTTACACATAAAAAACATGTTCCAAAAATCGATCAAAGATGTTGATTTTTGGGAGAGAAGCATAAAATTTCCAAAGTCTAGTGGTTGTTAGGCATCGAGGAATTGTCAGGAAAATTCCATTACTGTACTGTGAGAAAATATTATTTTTCTACGACTATTAAAAGAAGTACACATTATTGATGTGATTTTAAACAGTGCATAATGTTACGATTTATCCCTTGGAAAATCTCAATTCTGACACCACTCTTACGATATTCCTTGGGTTCTCGATTAAAACACCAAACAACACTAAACTTCTTTTATTATAACTCTCTATCACAATACAATACAAAACAATCACTTGAATCGCTCCGTTAACTTTCCAATGCTCGGTACTAAAACTCTCTGTACTAAAAATTCTACCCCTTCGCACTTAGCAATAACAAAACTCTTTCCACTTAGCTCTACTAAACTCTGAATAAAACTGCCGAATCGCTAACTCCCTGTAATACAAATTCTGCGTCAGCGTGAGCGGCTCCCGCTTATATATGCGATCATATAGTGGAGAATCATCCAGATAAATCTTGACTTCGAATATTCTGGGTGAGTTGCGATCACGCAGGTATAATCGTTCCTGGAACTGCGGCACCAATTCGCATCCATAGTCGGCAGGGCCGGCGCTAGGACGTAACAATAAATACGATATCGGTCCATAATCCATACTGTTCCTCACACTTGACTTGAACTGCCACTCAGAATTTCTTGACGTCAGTGATATATGTGTGAATAATCCAGGCGATTTAATCACAAAACTTAATAAGATATCAATTTTTATGAATGATAATGGTTCGGACTTCCATTGTCTATATTTTTTTAACTCTATTGAAACCTGTTGCTAGAAACGGAAAGATTAAAATACAAATCAAGTGATGAAAAAATCAAAATCAAATTTTTTGGTCAATGATGAAATTAGGGATTGATTGATCAAAGAAAATACTGTTGTTACAAAAATCGAGATTTCGAATATGAAATATAAGTCAAAAAAATTATTTAAATAACGACATGAATGAAATAATATTGTGACAAGAAAATTGAGGTATCGAATATGAAATACAAGTCAAAAAAATGTAAATAAAGAAATTGAATGGAATATCTATATATATCAATCCCTAATTTCATCATTGACCAAAAAATTTGATTTTGATTTTTCCCTCACTTGATTTGTATTTTAATCTTTCCGTTTCTAGCAACAGGTTTCAATAGAGTTAAAAAAATATAGACAATGGACGTCCGAACCATTACCATTCAGCAAGGAACATTGTCAACCACTTTCAAGCAAACATCAATTTTTATATTGTCATTTTTGAACGATTTGCCGAAAAATAATATGTAAAAATATACCACGTAAGAAAACCTACACACCCATATTCCGTTCCATCTTCCGTTAATGTATGGCTCTTTCTAGTTGGTAAATAATATACATTGACAAAATAGTTGAGGCTTTCGCGGCCGTGGTTTTCAGTGTCAATACTTTTATTCGGGTTTGAAGGCCGTCGTTTTTTGGAATTTCTTCCTGACGTTTCGCTGGCTCGAGTGGCTAGCTTCTTCAGAGGTTCATTCATCTTGGAATTCACTCCGATGACTGGAGATTGTTTCTTCGCAAGTTGTATTTATGCCGATTCAGGTAGTTTGCGGTGCTAATTATTCCATTCGGATTCGGGGAATCGTCATTAATATTGATTACCTTGTTTACTTCCTGTGGGTTCGGAGAATAATCATCATTAATATCTGAAGAACTACCTGCAAATATTATCGATTTTCTTAAAATGGGATTCCATATTCGATTGAGGTTGACAGCTTCTTCTTTTCTGTTGAAATTATCCGTGTGTTTGTGGATTTCTATTGCCTCCCGTACCAGTCGGCTATGGTATCCCTGGTTGGGTGCAATCAGTTTTGCATTTTCAAACAGAATCCTGTGGTTTCCCTCACTAAGTGCGTGTTCCGCCACAGCCGACTTGTCAATTTGCCCTAGTCTGCAGTTTCTCTCATGTTCCTTTAGCCTAGTTCCCATGGATCTTTTGGTGGTACCGATGTATACCTTCCCACAGGTGCACGGTATGCGATAAACCCCTGCTGCAGACAGTGGATCTCTTTTGTCTTTAGCCGATCTGAGGCTCTGTTGAATCTTCTCTGTGGGTTTAAATACAGTTTTTATGTTGTATTTACTCAGGAGTTTTCCAATTCTGTCTGTGACCCTCGGGATGTATGGCAAATATGCATGTGCAACTATCTGAACGTCCTCCTTGTTTCGAACAGTGGAATTCTTCAGTTTCATGGCCCTGTTGATCTCGGGTACACTGTATCCATTCGACCTCAAGGTCACTTGAAGATGTTCCAGTTCTTCCTCCAGATGTTCTGGTTCGCATATTCTTCGGGCACGTTCCGTTAGAGTAGAAATGACTCCTCTCTTTTGGCTGGGATGGTGATTCGATAGCGCGTGCAGGTACCTATCCGTGTGTGTGGGTTTTCGGTACACTTTGTGGGTTAGTCTAGCCCCACACCCACAAAGTGTACCGAAAACCCACACACACGGATAGGTACCTGCACGCGCTATCGAATCACCATCCCAGCCAAAAGAGAGGAGTCATTTCTACTCTAACGGAACGTGCCCGAAGAATATGCGAACCAGAACATCTGGAGGAAGAACTGGAACATCTTCAAGTGACCTTGAGGTCGAATGGATACAGTGTACCCGAGATCAACAGGGCCATGAAACTGAAGAATTCCACTGTTCGAAACAAGGAGGACGTTCAGATAGTTGCACATGCATATTTGCCATACATCCCGAGGGTCACAGACAGAATTGGAAAACTCCTGAGTAAATACAACATAAAAACTGTATTTAAACCCACAGAGAAGATTCAACAGAGCCTCAGATCGGCTAAAGACAAAAGAGATCCACTGTCTGCAGCAGGGGTTTATCGCATACCGTGCACCTGTGGGAAGGTATACATCGGTACCACCAAAAGATCCATGGGAACTAGGCTAAAGGAACATGAGAGAAACTGCAGACTAGGGCAAATTGACAAGTCGGCTGTGGCGGAACACGCACTTAGTGAGGGAAACCACAGGATTCTGTTTGAAAATGCAAAACTGATTGCACCCAACCAGGGATACCATAGCCGACTGGTACGGGAGGCAATAGAAATCCACAAACACACGGATAATTTCAACAGAAAAGAAGAAGCTGTCAACCTCAATCGAATATGGAATCCCATTTTAAGAAAATCGATAATATTTGCAGGTAGTTCTTCAGATATTAATGATGATTATTCTCCGAACCCACAGGAAGTAAACAAGGTAATCAATATTAATGACGATTCCCCGAATCCGAATGGAATAATTAGCACCGCAAACTACCTGAATCGGCATAAATACAACTTGCGAAGAAACAATCTCCAGTCATCGGAGTGAATTCCAAGATGAATGAACCTCTGAAGAAGCTAGCCACTCGAGCCAGCGAAACGTCAGGAAGAAATTCCAAAAAACGACGGCCTTCAAACCCGAATAAAAGTATTGACACTGATAATATACATTATTTGTAGATTGAAGACTTGATTGAAGATTATCAAAAGGAAGAGGGAAATTTTCAGATCCGAACTGTATATATTCTCACAATTAAATGATGGCACCTTGATGAAGTATGGAAAGTTTTTCATTACTTTAACCCTGAGATATTCGTTCACATCCACGAGGTAACTAGTCAATTTTTTACAAGAATAATTGAAAATTTCGAACATCAATTATTCACTGACTTCGTATAGGAATACTCGGAAATTCGTCCGCTTTTGCCTCAAGTTATCGAATCGATTCAATCCACGTGTCTCAGGTGTTTTAAAAATGTATCACATCGAGCCATCGATTCGATCAGAGATGTTCTGTTCACCGTATAATTTGATTCGAAAGAAAACGCTGTCGAATCTCGTGTGAAATTTTATTGCTATGAGTTCGAATGCCAGGGGATCTATTCTTTCCTAGTACAAAGCAAGCATATCCTGTGGGTGATGATACAGGATACCTAGCCATTTGCCAACTCAAGGGAAATTAATCCTAAGAGTTGTTGTTTCCAATACGAATATTTTCACAATTTGTAAAAAACGAATCACGAGTGTACTGTTTAACGAAAATGAAAAAATTATACCCAAAAACTCCAGTGAATGAATAACCGAAAAGTGCTGTGTAGATTGTGTGACTCAAGATAAAAATAGTAATATCGTTTCGTGTGGCTTTTCAAGGCCACGCATAATCATTGTCAGAGTTGACGAGAAACTTTCTAGTGGTATAAAATAGTGATGACAGTTATTATTATTCCACTAATAGTAATTCAACATCCTTGTATTGAATACAAAGTAAACGATTTCAAGATGATTTAGATATCAAAAAATCCACTAACTTCAACTAATTGAATTGGGATGTACTCGAATGCATTGAAATACTGAACCTGGAAGTTAGAACAAATGTAGCTACGTTGGTTTTATGAATTGCTCACAACTAGTATAGGTCCATAACAGTTCAGTTACAGCAGTTCATCTACATATCAAGTTGGCTTGATAACCAATTGTCGTAATGACGAAATGAATCTTTCCTGGATAAGCCATCAGATCTCAGGAAAATTAACCTCGGTTCTTGGTGCACTGACTCCAAATCCGTAAATCTATCTCGAACAATCCACCAAATTTCTCGTTCCTTCCGTTTCCTTGCCAACCCCTCATCCTCCTTATTGAATCACCATTCACTTAAGTAAATTGGAACTCGAACTAATTTCGAAATCACATTCCCTAAACGTTCATCTTTCCCTCCAGTGAAGTTTTCCTATGTTATTAAGATTATCTCGACCGTGGGACTAGTCTGTAGAGTGACTTCCTGAAAACTCCATTTGCTGAAAGTTATCGATAATGAAGGTGTCGGGTAGTAGATCTAAATATTGCGCGTGTAAACCATAGAAAGTCTGTTTACGAACGCCGAGGAACTTTATATAAACTTTAGAAACGTTATTATCCTCTCATTTGGCCAAGAAGCTCCTAGCTGCATAGGCCACTGAAATTCCCTTATCGTTCGTGCACTTAAATCAGACGAAAAAGCAGAAAAACTTCACGGTAATAAACATACTGATACAATTTCAAAACTGTTGCAGGCCATTATGGGCGTGGTTAAATTCTGAAGTACACTGTAGCCAGATTGTTAAACAATTATGGAATTTTGGATATAAATCAAAGTGGCGTCTTGAATATAAGGAAACACATGTTGAAACCAAGTTGGTTTCAACATTTGTTTACATTACTTCATATTTCTTATTGAATTTCTTCTTCGACTCCGCTATATCTCAGAATTTTTGTCACAACATTATTTTCTTTGATCAATCATACCTTTAATTCTATTGTTCTACCAAAAATCCATTTGAATTTTTTTTGTTTGGATTTCATTGCTCTATCATCCGATTTGTAATTTCTCAATTTTTTCCCTTTTTAATTTTTTCTCGGCAACAGGTTACAATAGAGTTAATAATAAGGACAATGGAAGTCCGAACCAACACCACTCAGCAAGGAAAATTGTCCACTTTCAAGCAAACGTAAAATAATCTGTAGTCAAAATTCAAAACCCTTTGGTTGAAATCGATTTATACAAAGCTATAAAGATAATCAATTTTTTCGAATTATCAAAATACAACGTTTTCAAACAAAGTATCTGTTAGAAATTTACTTTCCAGATAAATTTTCGGGGGCCTCAACTGCAATGAAAATTATAAATTGGTCATATGTATTGGCCAGGAGGAAAAAAACAGAAATTTCACATTTATAGGAAAGACACGAACACGTTTGGGTACTTTCCTAACAACTCGAATCATTGCCCACAACATAAAATGGCAGCAATGCAATTTTTCACCCACAGGCTTATAACATTAAATAAAAGTAAGTACGGCAATGAAAGGAGAGTTTTAAGGTATATAGCTGAAGTGAACGATTATAACTCTGAGATAGTAGATGAGCTAATCAGAATAGGTAATTTTAGAAAAATGATTCTTGAATCTTCAATTTTTCAAAAAAGAGGGTGGCAGAAAGTTCATAGTAATTTCATATGAACTTCATTTCATCGAACAGAATTAGGATAAATAATCGAAAAACTATTGGTTGGATAGAGAAAAAACATCTGCAGATAGTGCTGCACTACCTTCGATTGTAAGATATATGAATACTTCGGTATCAATGTTCTTCTGATGACGCTAAGCTCGTGGAGAAACGCGCGTCGAGTGCACAGTAACATCAGTTTGGTGTTGATTTCCAAAAAAGTCTATACCTACACACTATCTAAATTATCTATTCCGAATTTGAATGGTAAATAACATGTAATCTCGGTTTTACCCAACGATGTACTCGGTATTTTGATCGGTTACAGGCTTCCATATGGAGTATTTTCTATGATATTCAAACCAATGCGAAAAATGGTCTGAATTAACTTCGCCACAGTCACAAATCTTGGTTCTTGGGAGAGATATAAGTTTTGAATCTTCAGTAAACACCCATTTATTGCCACGATCAAGTTTAGTGTGCCAATAGTATATTATGCAACGATCATGTAATAACCATTACATGAGAGTTGCATACGCTATTTTATCTACGCCCGATAAATAGTGAGGAACTACAAATATCATATTTATTTTTGTATTGCACACAATGATACTAATTAAACGCATTTCTTTGAAAAATTCTACAAAAGAAGAAGAGAAGATCAAAAATTGAAAAAAAATTACTCGAGGCCGGAATCGAACCCATCTCTCTTCCAATTAGTCCAACTAGCTAATATAATTTCAGCACCCCAGACCGCTCGCCTACTGGGGGCTCCGAAAATTTGATTGGAAAAATAAAGAAATGAATCATGCATTTGTCAAATGAAAAATTTAATCATTCTAACTGTATGTCTGCCGGTGAAGGTGTCGAAGGCGATTCTCCCATATCGCTGGTATCAGACATTTTTTATGATTATCGAAGGTTGGCTATATTCTTCAAAAATCCAATACCTATACCGATTTTGACTTGACAAACGTCAAATGCAGAGCATGCACATCATGCTTGATTGAAAAATAATGGGTTTCTATTGGTTGAAAATCTGTATCGTAATGGATTTCATTATAAAACGGGTTGTGGGCATATAAATGTATTATTAGAGTACTAATCAGAAGTATCACCAACTCAGCGTTTTTCAGCAGCCTGTTCCGCCATTTTTCAGAATGGATGGTATATAACAATTCATAATAGCGACATTATATTTGAGCTTTAGTATAGTGGATAATTGAATATCAAATTGATCATCGCAGCATCAAATTCATTGCCAACGAAATATCATCGAATAACAGGCGTGAAATTCAAAATGCAATACGAACGGTCCAATGCACTATTATCAGTGAGGGCTAGTTTGCAGTGCTTATTTGGTATTGACCCATATATCAAATCCCTGTGTCAGATTCGACTAACCGGCAGCCAATTACGTCCGATTTACACCATGTTTCCGTCTTCCAGCTGTAGGTCTACCTATCCAATTTGCATCTCCATAATATATTGAGTTCTCAGAGCGCTATTGGATACACTTTTGAAATATGCAGTTTGTACCTACTCTGATTTTTTCCATGTCTCAATGATCTCTTATAGACTATTCAGAAAGTAGTAGTATGGACACACGGAAAAATATTGGATCACCAATTAAAACATCCTAAGAAAAATGAACCAACAATGTGGGTCAGTTTTCAATTTTCAAAGAAGTTACTCCTAGTGACGGATGCATAGTGATTATCATTCAAATTTGATAGAGGAATGCCAATTTGAAACCCCAATTTCAGTCACAAACGTCATAAATTTTTGTTGAATAGTTGAACAAGGAGAAAAAATGTTAGATTTTGTTGTGTTGTCTCCCGACAAGAATCGGGAAGCCCCTGGAGATTTCAAGGAGCAGCTAGCTGTGCAGAGATTCATAGATGGACTAAGATACCCGAAGATCCAAAGAACTTTACGACTGAGAAACCTCAAGAGAAGTAGCGATGCCTTGGTATGTTCTCTTGAAGTGGAGGCGGCCTTCAACACCTCGAGGTCAAAAGTACGAGCGGTATCAATAGAAGATCCCTAACAAAGATCTGGAGTAGCGAATGGTTCATTCAAGAAAATTCTGGAGGAAATCAAATCATTGATAGGTGGAATGAACAGCCAGAAGAAGAGAACATGCTATACATGTGAAAAACTGGGATATCTTATCAAAGACTGCGGGCTGAGAATGCTACCAAGATCCAACTCACCTGCAAGGGTGCCACCAAGTTCGCAATCACCTATGAGGGCAAGGTGATACAGAGAGTCCTCGAATTGGCGGCAGGAAAATTAGAATTAGCCAGCATATCATGCTCATTCCGTGCTTCGAACGGTCACTGGTAAAAATGCACTTATACGAAGGAAAGCTGCGATTACACTGATTTTTGGGCGACTTACCATCACGAATACAGTGTACGTCGCGGACATAGAAGATGAATTCAGACTATGAATGGATTTGATCAGTGACTGTGGGCTTTCATTTGACAATGAAACGAAGATTATGAAGTTTGGAGGAGAAGAATTCGTCCATACAACCCCAGGACATAGGACGGTACCTGCAAAACCACGATCAGCAAAAACTGCGAGAATTCCTGCATTATCGAAGACAGTAGTTCGCGTGACTGAAGCCTTGAATGCAGCGTCCAGCCATCGGATGAATCCACCAACAATTCGGTTTTCGCACGAGCCCGGGTGAAGACAAAACAAGCCATCCCTGTAAGAGCCGCCAGGAGTCATATCAGAAGTAAAAGTAGAATCTCCGAGTTGAAAACAACAGGAAGGGCTGACTTGGCCAAACAAAGAGTCAATATTGGCCAAGTCCAACCGATTCGGCAGCAATGAAGAAGAGTTCCATTCGCTTAAAGACGAGAGATAGTAGAAAGTATTGACAGGATGAAGGTTTGGTACTATCTGAAGGCAAATGCTGGCGGATTCGAAGAAGGACATCGAGTGAGGCTGTACAACCCTCGTCGTACGATGAATGATGTGGTATACAGGGTTCAATGTAGGCCTAGAACAAAAATGAAGGTCATTCACCTAGAAGGACTCAAACGTTACAATACACGACGGGCATATCTGACAGACGACAGTAAATGACAATTGTCAATCAAGCCTGCTGAACAAACAAACCTGATTTACCTATGCTAAGTGTGTGTTTATGTCATGTTTTAAAATCTTTTTTCTCAATAAAGGCTCAGTTTTGTGCGATTGTGAAATGTGGAAGTAATAGTGGCAGGCATAATGTTTCATTCCATCGATTCCCTTCTATTTTCGACAATAGAAAAAAAGATTAATCCTCTTGCTGAAAAGAGATGTGAATTATGGATTCAGGCAACTAGAGGAGCAGATTTAACTTCTTATAAGTTGAAATGTATGTTGAAATCTAGGAAACATAGGCAACATAATTTTATTTTTTTTTTATTTCAGGCAAGCCAAGTGCACTCAAAGATGTTGACAATATATTCTGGGTACCGAATAAATTACTTGGCTACAAAACAAATATCAATGCAGTTCAAAGTATTCAGAGATTGTATCGTAGGGAGCAGCGTGATAAAAATGAGATCGCAAATATTCCAGTTGACATGGATAAAATTGATGATGATTCTTTGTGTGAATGATCCAGCTGTTCAAAACTTGAATATTATTGATGAGCAAAATCAAACTATGAATGATATAAATTAACCAGTTGAAGAAGTGGAACATGCACAAAACTCTGGTGAACACCTATATCCCGATATTGATTTCGAGTTGCAGAATTGTTATCGTGAAATCCATCATCTCCGGGAAACTTTGCAGACTCAATCATTCACATTGGAAAGTTTAAAGCATAACTCATCTAAATGCCTTTTTTATACAGGATTGCCATATGAAAAGATGGTTGTGGTTTATAATTTTGAAGAGCCTTATATAACATACCCTAAATCTGTTCT
Source organism: Zygogramma bicolorata (assembly GCA_032362365.1). Classification (NCBI taxonomy): domain Eukaryota; kingdom Metazoa; phylum Arthropoda; class Insecta; order Coleoptera; family Chrysomelidae; genus Zygogramma; species Zygogramma bicolorata. Next base: position 5,304,656 of record JAVJAQ010001667.1, on the reverse strand, counting down.
TTCAAAATTATTATTTATTAAAGTACAATTTCAGTATTCTTTTCACAAGCTTCACTCCAATCCTTCTAATCCATTCAGATATAAACATATTGTATGAATCCAAACTTTGATAGCCTTTGAAGTCTTCTGTGCATGCACTCTCATATACAAAATAGTTAATAATGTCATACAACATGTCATGAAACTTTAGGAAAGTTTTTGCACAGTATTACTACAATCCCCAAATTTCAATAAATAAGGATCACATCCATCACTTCCCTTCAGTTTCTCTAAATATCTCTTCTGGATATCCATAGACAAGTTGTTGAAATAATCACTTTTATCAGCCATTTCACATACAATTTACTTGCAAGCAGGAAGAATAATGAATATAGATTGCAATATATAGACATTTATATATGTCAAGTACACTAAGGGTATACCCAAAATTAGAGTAAACCTGTAATTTCTTCATAATTAAGATCATAATCTCATTAAATTACCATTGTTGCTCATGGAAGTACGGTTTGTTTGTCCAGCAGGCTGATTGACAGTTGTCTTGTGACGTCACATGCCCGCCGTCTATAGGGATAATGAGATATTGTTTGATGGGGCCGCCCTGTCGCATGTAAACGCATAATAATAAGAGAGGTCGAAGAAAGTGTGTAGCCTTTCAAGAAATCCAGACTCGTGTAGGAAAATCGATACACATCATCGAGACCTGTCTGGAAGATTTTCCATAGGCGTACGCTAGTATAAATAGGGAGATACTTCATCACGACGGGAGAGTTTTTCAGAGTTTCTAGTAGAGAGAGCTTTGGTATGGCTAAGTTCAGAAATCGAAGTGTATAGAGTTTTGGTACAGAGCATTGGATAGTTTAGCTATGCAGTTTGAGTGATTGTATTGTAATATGATAAAGAGTTGTTATAAAAGTAATTTAGTGTTGTTTGGAGTTTTAATAAACGAACCTAAGGAAATATGTAACATTATTCTCGATTTTGCATGTTATCTATAAATTCCGGATGTGCAAGCAAGGAGCTATCTCAGCTCGTTACAGACACTAAAATAGCCTATTTTTTTATAGATAGAAAAGGTACATGGTAAATTCAAAATCGTTACCTACTACGCGTTAGACTCTGCTCATGCAACTGTTGAATACTTACAATAACATGTTGAGGTACGTTTATTACAGATTCACATAAGTGTAGCTGCAATTTTCTTAATTACAGTCCCGGATTTTATAAAATTTCACTCAAAATTATTCAGTTTTTACAGTTCTATCAGCGGTTATTCAAGCCTAAGTTTCAACAGAATCTCCGTTTATTCATTCATCAGAGAACACTTCAAAGTATTATTTTCACTAGACAGCTTGAATATATTAGCTACACTTATTTCACTATACAATAGCTCATTAAGTGTTGTAGTATTATAACACGTCCGAAATAGTTACTCATGATATAAGTGCTGAAAGTGATATTTTATTTTGTAAGAAGGGAAGTTTGGGACACGACGCCGAAGGCGGAGTGTTCTATTCTTTCAAACAAAATAAAATAACTTTTAGCAGGGATATCATACACTATTTTTTCTACAAACACCATTGAAAGTCCAAATATACGCATACCTATTTTACATTAATTAATTGATAAAATAATAGCCTCGAGATTATCAGTTTTGAATCCGATTTCATCTAATCTATTCATGAGACAAGTTTCCAAGGTAATCAAAAACGAATTTGTTGATTTGTCTTTGTTGACAAATAACGTCAATAAATCACGAATTATTTTTTCTCGTTTCTTCGTTCCTCGATGGAAAATGATCCAGAAAATGAATTTCTACCGTCGGAAATTGAAGAAGCTGCCAATAAAGCTGCTTTCGAATTCGACAGTACGAGTTTTCATACGATCGTTTCTTGAAATGGTATGATCAGAAAAATGTCAGTGGCAAGGAGGCCAGTGAAAAGTGCTTCTTGCATACTTTGAAGAAGAGTCCAAAATATGGAAATGGTCAACGCTTTGGTCGAATTACTCTATGTTGAAGTCGATGATGAACATCCAACAAATAATCATAACATAAGCAGATATTACAAGCTTGTGGCTTTTTTGAAGCGAAAGGGTGAATGATATCGACCGAAAAAGTCGAATAAAGCACTTTCAGCACTAGTGCTAAAAATGATTTATTATCAACACCAGTGTCATAAAATGGCATTTCAGACACTGACAGCATGCGTCAAAACTTATACTTTTACCGACGTTTGTATGAAAGAGCTATTATATAGTGTAATATGTGTAGGGATTTTGTATACTTTCTGGTGAAAATCACACAAAGTGTTTTTCACATTATTTCACATGGACTTTCATCGAGTGTTATACAATTCCATCAGTTGATAATATTGTCTTCACTTACTTTCCGTTAAGCCTACGACAGACATGGACAGACTTATTCTGTTATTTTTACTCTTCAAATCAGTATAAACAGAAATATAAAACAAGAAACATCAGAAATATTAACAACTTTCTATTGGTAAATATGAACCTATATCATTCTCCATACGTGTTTACTTCTATACAGTATAAACAAAAACGAATAGTGATACTTTGTGGTAATATGAAGAATTGACTTGTTCATTGGACAATATGATTTGCTGTTCGTTGTCTTTTATGAACGCTGTCATGAAGGTCCTATGAGGACTCTATTCGTTTCGATCCCATGTAATTAAGACTGTTCTCTCATATTTCATTTCTTTCGATTGCTCCTCAGATTCATCGTTTCCGTGCCGTCCATTATGTTAATGTGCGTGTGATCCCAAAAATAAACCATCTTCCTTCGTCTGTGGAGGTTGCAGAGAGCATATGACCCACTTTCCCCTGAATCAATACAGATTTTCCAACAACAGAACTTTGTCGAAAAACTTTCCGATGATCGCGATCCCAAAACTTTGAAGTGTGAAATATTACATGAACCTCGGATATTAATCAGTTGCGATTATTTTCGTCGAGAAGCACATTCAGACATTTTTCTGCAGTTATATATCCGAGCGCATTATTTATATCAACATTGCTCGGATTCTCTGGCACGGAAATGGACAAAACACGGCCAATCCGAGGATTCCAGCCGCACTGTCTGTGCCATGAACATGTCGCTGGACCGGCTGGACTGTCATTGGAAAGACATACAAGTTAATGGGGTGGTTAATAGCACAGACGTACCTATTATGTCAGGGTCGGGGATGTTCCCAAGGATTTCTAGCCAATTCTCGCGTCCTGAATCCGATTATGAATCCGTTCACAGTTCCGGTCATCCCATAACAGCCAAAAAAATTAATGAAGAAGGGTTGATTGATTCTAGTTACAATATGAAGCAACTGAGTGATCAGACGAATCGCCTTTTTCATGAAGGACTATGTTTTTTCAGAAATAACTTGGCCTGGATGGGGAACTAGGAGTGGAGATTCTGAAACGCAGACTTCTATGATAGGTTCCATTGACTTTGACGTCTGTCTGACATGTAATGCGTTTTTGAAACTTTGAATGAAGCATAACTTCGAAATTTATTTCGACGAATTGGTATTCTGCGAGTTACGAGCTGTTTTTTATTCAATATTAGATGAAGACTATGTTCCCCACAAAATGCGCGATAAAGTCATCGTTTATTCCAAGAAAAACTCATTTGGACTACTTGGATCGAATGAATGAAACTACCAAACTAAAAAATCCCTTCAGAATAGAATTTTCAATCAATAATTCGTGTTAAAGTACAGTTTTTACTCGGAATTCACGCTGCCACTATTGAAATAGTATATTATGCAACGATCGTGTAATGATGGTTATTAATATATGATACGAAACGAGCCGAAGGTGAGTTTCGTATGGTTTATGCGAGGGTATTAATAACCACTACATGAGAGTTGCATACGCTATTTTATCTACACCCGATAAATAGTGAAGAACTACAAATATTATATCTATATTTGTATTGCACACAATAATACTAATTTAACGAATTTCTTTGAAAAATTCCACAGAATTGTACTTACAAGTGTTACTTCGAGAAATAAAACGATGAGATATGAAAAGAAGATCAAAAAACAAAGAAAAAAAAAGATTATTCGAGACCGGAATCGAACCAATGTCTCCTATAGCTAGAATAATCAATGTCAGCGCCACAGACGGCCACAAAATTTGATGAAAAAATAACTAATAAATTGTTACGGTGTTATGGCATCGCTCCTGTCATCTGTATCAATAGGGGTCATGATTCATTCTCGATGTTATTCATTGTCTGATGTTTCAGATTATTTTGAAAGGGATTATTCATTAATAAAAGTGTCGTCGAACAGATCAGTCGTTTCCTTACGAGTTTCTGCAGTTTTGTGCGATAGTGCCTTTGAGTCTCCTTTATATTTTAACATCAGAAGTGGGATTGAGTAACTTCACGTGTCTTTAATTGTGTATTGTGCAACGAAAATCCAAAATGAGTGAGGATGAAAATAACCTTTACCAGGATCTTCTAGAGAAACACATCGAGCGGAAAATAACTGAAGCACTTAAAAGAAGGTTCAGCCAACGTGTGCCCGATTCAGAGATGATGGATAGTGGAAGTGAATCTGGATCTTGCTCATCAACGGCCCGAGGCGACATTATTCCAGCATTTGATCCTGATGAGAAGACTTCAACTGTTACAGGGTGGTTACAAAAGATTGATCAACTTGGAGAAATTCACAACTGGACCGAATATCAGAAGTCCACATTTATGCAGCAAAAGTTGAGAGGTTCAGCAAGAAACTGGTTCAATCGTTTGGACGATTACAGAAAAACATGGGCAGAATGGAAAACTGCCCTATCTCGAGCATTTCCCAGATGCGTCGACTATGCAACTGTTTTAGAGGAATTGGTGGCTCGTAAGAAAAAGCAAGGTGAGTCTATGACACATTATTACCACGAAAAATTGGCACTTATACAACAATGCCGACTTGATAAAGAAGCGGCCATTTCTTGCTTGATAAAGGGACTACCACTTGAGCTCCAAGCGAATGCACGTGCTTTCCAGTGTTCATCTCCAGATGAACTTTATGCTGGGTTTATTGCACCTCTCGAGAACTATCAAAGTCCTAGGGACGAATATAGGGTGAAAAAACCTAGATACGAAAGTAACCCAAGTGGACCGAAGGAATGTTTCAGTTGTGGTAAACAGGGTCACATTGCCAAAGATTGTCGCTTCAAGGGATCCTTACGGTGTTATTTTTGTAACCGTTTTGGTCATAAGAAGGAGGACTGTAGACTCCGAAATCGCAACTTCAATAAACCAAGTGCTTCTTCAACTGAGCCAAAGTCCATACAGATAATAAATGACGAAAATGTTAACAACGTCTATGCTAAGGAGTGCCTTGTCAATGGCAAACGTACTCTTGCATATTTGGACAGCGGCAGCCAAGTCAACATTATCCATTCAAGCTCTGTCAAGGAAATTGATCTTCCAACCTACCCCGTAAGCAATTCTTTGAAAGCTTTCGGTGGAGCTATTATAACAACAAAGGAAGCTGTGAACTTTACTCTAGAACTGGATGGGATCAATCTAGAAACATCCGCTTTCGTCACCGATGCTGACATGGAAAATTTCAATTTGATAATTGGTCAACCCGTGATAAATGCTGAGGGAGTCGCACTCGTTATTTGCTCAGGAAAGGCCAAGTTAACAAAATCGGATTTTGATTTGTTGGAGAAGATTACTTTGGAAGCCAGTGAAGTACGTCCCAAGATTATCGTCAGCGAAGACATCACTATACTCCCTCGTTCTACGACAATGGTACCAGCTAAAATCATCAACATCCACGAAGATGAAGAAATATTTATGGAGAGTAGGCATTTTCAACTGGGAAAATGTTTGTTTAGTATTCCTGGAATTGTAATTAGAGGTCCAAGCTGTATGGTACCGGTTTCTAACATGAGTGACGAGGAAATGGTCTGGAAAGAGGGTAAATTAATTGGCAGGGGAAGTAGATGTACCAACTTCACTACTATGGGAAGGCCAAGGGTGAGTCTATTGAAAAAGAATGTGGTTTCTAGAAAATTCAAAATAGATCAGGTAGATGTTAATGATAAATTGGATTCTGAGTCAAAAAAATAAGTTATTGGGTATTTTGAATGAGTGGCAGCATTGTTTTGCTGAAAGTTCGGCACAGTTAGAATCAGTTAAGGGTTGTGAACTTGAAATTAAACTGATTGATGAGTCTAAACCTGTATGTTATCGCCCTTATAGATTGTCATTGAAAGAAAGAGAAGTAGTTAGAGGAAAAATTGAGGAGTTGCTCGAAGCAGGGATAATCAGGGAGTCACATTCAGATTTTGCTAGCCCTATAGTATTAGTCAAAAAGAAAAATAATGAACTACGGTTATGTGTAGATTATAGGGATTTGAACAAAGTAACAATTAGAGATGCTTACCCGATGCCAAACATAGAGGAGCAATTAAATTCATTAGGAGGCAAGTTTTATTTTTCTAGCTTAGATTGTAACCAGGGGTTCCACCAAATAGCTGTAGCTGCAAACTCCATTCCAAAAACAGCTTTCGTCACTCCTGATGGTCACTATGAATATCTGAAAATGCCATTTGGCCTAACCAATGCACCGTCTGTATTTCAAAGGGCCTTAAATAATACTTTAGGCAATTTACGTCATCATCAAGTTTTAGTTTACATGGATGATTTACTGATTCCGTCAAGTTCTATTGACGAAGGTTTAGATTTACTACAAATGGTTCTCAAAATTCTGTGCGAAGCTGGATTCAGATTGAATCTGAGAAAATGTTCATTTTTGAAAAATCAAGTACATTTTCTTGGCCATGAAATCGGTCCAGACGGTATCTTGCCTGGGTCAGTTAAGGTTGAGGCGGTTAAAAATTTCAAAACACCTTCAAATGCTCATGAAGTTAGACAGTTTCTAGGTTTGGCAGGGTATTTTCGTAAATTCATTCAAAATTTTGCCATAAGGGCACTACCACTCACAAAATTGACTAGAAAAAACGCTCCATTTGAATGGGGCCAACCCCAAATTTCAGCTTTCTCAGAACTCAAAACTCTTTTGACATCAAAACCGATTTTGGTGCCTTATGATCCTAATTTGAGAATAGAAATACATACCGACGCTAGTTCGAAGGGTTTTGGCGGGATATTTCTGCAAATTCAAAAAGACGAGCGCTTGAGACCTGTTGCCTATTTCAGCCGTGTTGCTTCCCCTGCCGAACAAGTCTACCATAGCTACGAACTGGAAACTCTTGCAGTTGTCGAGACGCTGAAGCGGTTTCGAATATATTTGATTGGATGTCATTTTAAAATTGTGACCGACTGTTCTGCTGTCCGTTATGCATTTTCAAAACGTGATCTAGTGCCACGAATTGCTAGATGGTGGTTGTCGGTACAGGATTTCGATTTCGAAATTGAACACAAGCCAGGAGCTAACATGAAGCATGTCGATGCTCTCAGTAGAAACCCAGTAAATATTTTGCAGATCACTGTTGAAGATTGGTTTCTCGCTATTCAGTTACAGGACGATAGTTTGCAAATTATCGTGGAACAAATTAAGAATAGCTCTGACAAAAATCTTAATAAGGAATTCTCATATAAAAATAATCGATTGTATAGAAAAACATTATATGGAGAAAGACTAGTCATACCAAAATTTGCAAGATTTCAATTACTTCGAAAATATCATGACGAAATAGGTCATCCGGGTCCTGAGCGTTGTCTAAAACTTATTAAAGATCAGTTTTGGTTTGCAAAAATGTCGCGTTTCGTCAACAAATATGTACATTCTTGTCTAGATTGTGGGTTTGGCAAGGGTAACTATGGCAAAGCTGAAGGTGAACTACATCCAATTCCGAAACCTAATATGCCCATGCACACTGTTCACATCGATCATATCGGACCATTTCCCAAGAGCCGGAGTAGTTTTACGTACATTTTAACTGTAGTAGATTCATTCACGAAATTTGTGGTGGCAAGGCCATCTCGGACTTTAGGTTCAACGGAGTGTATCAGAAATTTGCGACAAATTTTTGGAGAATTTCTTGGATATCCAAAACGTATAATTTCTGACAATGGTATGGCGTTCACAAGCAGATATTTTAGAGAGTTTGTAGACAGCAAGCAAATTAAACACATTCGAACGGCCACCGCCACTCCTAGGGCCAACGGCCAGGTTGAAAGATTTCACAGAACATTGTTGGATGCAATGAAAACCGTGTGTAGTGATGAAGATAGGTGCTGGGACGACAAAATTCCTGAAATTATTTGGGGAATCAACAATACCATTAATAGTAGCACACAACACAGTCCTTTTGAACTCTTATTCGGGTACAAGGGAAATCTTCTTAATAACCTAGAAAAACCTTCATGTTTCACTGACTTTACCAACAAGAGGGAAAAGGCCAGTGAGCATCTTGGGCGTGTTGCGAAAAAAATGAAAGTCCGGTATGATCGTAAAAGGAAATCACCCAGAAAATATAAAAAAGGTGATTTAGTTTTGTGGAAAGATGGCAATTCATGTAACGAGAAGGGTATCAATAAAAAGTTGAACAAACGCTTTTCTGGCCCTTACAAAATAGACAAGGTCTTTGACAATGATAGGTACAAAATACGAAGTATAAAGGGTATGAGGGGATATAAACATTTTGGAACGTTGGTAGCAGCTGATACCCTAAGACCCTACCGAAGTTGTACCGAGGATACTGATAGTAGTGACACCGAAAGTAATGCGAGAGATAGAGACGATTTAATCGATCTTTTAGAGAGTTGAAGAGTGATGGTCGGGCAGGACGACCTTAAAGGTAACCTGTGAAGTGCTAGGTTAGGTGTCCGAATAATGCTTCATTTTGAAAAAAGGTCGTTCAGGTTGGATTTCAATATGTTGTTGGTGGTCGGGCAGGACGACCTAAAAGGTAACCTGTGGAGTGTTGGTGGTCGGGCAGGACGACCTTAAAGGTGACCTGTGGAGTACTACGAATCAAATAGCTTCAAAAAAAAGTATTTGCTGTCCAGCCTAGAACGGGTTTTCTTTGAACTACTTACTGCCATTGATTTCCGGTTTCAGGTTACAAATGTGAAGAGCTGAACAAGACACAGATAATTACCGAGGACGGAATTATACAGGATGGCCGAATTGTTACGGTGTTATGGCATCGCTCCTGTCATCTGTATCAATAGGGGTCATGATTCATTCTCGATGTTATTCATTGTCTGATGTTTCAGATTATTTTGAAAGGGATTATTCATTAATAAAAGTGTCGTCGAACAGATCAGTCGTTTCCTTACGAGTTTCTGCAGTTTTGTGCGATAGTGCCTTTGAGTCTCCTTTATATTTTAACAAAATCATGCATTTGTCAAATGAAAAATTTGATCATTCTAACTGTATTTCTGTCGGTGAAGGTGTCGAAGGTGATTCTCCCATATCGCTGGTATCAGACATTTGGTTATGATTATCGAAGTTTGGCTATATTCTTCAAAAGTTCAGTACCTAAACCGATACTGACTTGACAAATGTCAAATGCAGAGCATGCACATCATGCTTGATTGAAAAATAATGGGTTTCTATTGGTTGAAAATCTGTATCGTAATGGAAAATCGGTATCGTAATGGATTTCATTATAAAACGGGTTGTGGACATGTAAGTGTATTATTAGAGTACGGGTGTAGATAATAGTATATTATGCAACGATCGTGTAATGATGGTTATTAATATATGAGCATAAACCAGGATACGAAACGAGCCGAAGGTGAGTTTCGTATGGTTTATACGAGTGTATTAATAACCATTACATGGGAGTTGCATACGCTATTTTATCTACACCCGATAAATAGTGAAGAACTACAAATATTATATTTATAATTGTATTGCACGCAATAATACTAATTTAACGAATTTCTTTGAAAAATTCTACAGAATTGTAATTATTAGTACTACTTCGAGAAATAAAACGATGAGTTATGAAAAGAAGATCAAAAATCAAAGAAAAAAAAGTTTACTTGAGACCGGAATCGAACCAATGTCTCCTCCAGCTAGAATAATCAATGTCAACGCCACAGACGGCTCGGCTACGGAGAGCCCACAAAATTGGATGAAAAAATAAGTAATAAATCATGCATTTGTCAAATGAAAAATTTCATCATTCTAACTGTATTTCTGTGGGTGAAGGTGTCGAAGGTGATTCTGCCATATCGCTGGTATCAGACATTTTGTTATGATTATCGAAGTTTGTCTGTATTCTTCAAAAATCCAATACCTATACCGATTTTGACTTGACAAACGTCAAATGCAGAGCATGCACATCATGCTTGATTGAAAAATAATGGGTTTCTATTGGTTAAAAATCTGTATCGTAATGAAAATCTCTATCGTAATGGATTTCATTATAAAACGGGTTGTGGGCATATAAGTGTATGGGTAGTACGGGTGTAGATAAAAGGATTTACATAACGCTCAAGGTTACACATAAGTTACAGAAAATAATGTTTTCTTTCGAACTGCGTCATATTTTAATGTAAGTCGTCTAAGGGTATGTGACGCCATATATTCCGAAAAAAACTGCTTATCGCACAGGAGACGTTTTAATTTGGTGGCGAGATGAATTTTTACTATTATTTGATTTGTATCGATTGAAGTATGGAAAGTCCGAGGAAAAATCTGTCATTAGCTCGTCGTTAATACAGTATTCTGTATTTATAGTTCGTACAGTTTTCTCCAATTCATCCAATTTTGTTGAATAAATGGGGTCAATAGCCGTCACAGTAATGTGGGGCAATACTTTTTGGTTTCCACAAATAGGCTGTTGCCTATCTAAACTTGTTTCTGTAATCTGTGGTCTCATCATTTATAAAATAATCAACCCTGACGGATAGCTAATTGGTTGATACATTGGATATTGGCTATCAGACACAAGAACCAATATGGTTAGTACAGACTACGTATGTCAAGAGAAAATCATTTTGTCAAATCAATGGGAAAGCTCAAATGCAGTGAAAAACAAAAAGACTACTTACTGACTCTACAGTAAATATTCAAAGGACACTTGAACATGATGGGATAATATAACAGAAATCTTGACTGTAAAAGCCTATTATAGAAGTTCGCCATTTACTATGCGAATGTGATGTTTGGATCAATGTAGGCACTAATACAGAGTCTAGAAGAATATGGCAGGTATCCAGTTAATTTCCTTATGACCTCATACAAAATATAAAATTGCTGAGATGTGTCTTATGAAATACATGGTAGTCATAGCACATTGACGCTGATGGGCTGAAAATTGGAAGTCTCCCACTGAGGACAAAAAAAGTTTGAAAATCACATAGGAGATTTCGGGTAACAGCAACACAAATTCCAATTTCACAGTCGGGACAAAAGAGTAATAAATGAAGACTAGTAATTGATATTGAATGGGTTTTTTGTAATGTAATGTTCGAATAACACCACGTGAATTGAGGGACAGGAGATACGAATCAACATCAACTTTAAATTTTTGTAAAAGTCCATATCAGTGAGCAAGAGAGGTTCGACAGATCTACAAGCTCACAACAAAAGACATTTTCTGGAACAAATCAAACCATCCTAATACAGAACGTCCTACTGATCATGGAGATTTCATTGCACCAGCTTGACTTTTGTTTGATTTAGGAATTGTTAAATGGAAGTCACAAGATACAACGCGTAGTAGTTACGATATAATGAACTGTAGAGGGTCGTAACATACATATAATATCGTCAAATATCCTTTTCGCCGTTCTTTAATTATTATTTATTCATCAGAGCCTCAATACTTTTCCCGGTGCAAACGATAGCAATTTATACATTCGAGAAACGTATGACAAAAAAAAGTTTTCCAATAAACATTTGCGTGGACTTGTGCATGATCTGTACAGATGTATCTAATAGTTTCCAGAGTCATGCTTTCGATGCTCTTGCTTGTTACAAACTCTTGCCTCAGATACCAAAAAAAATGTAATGCTACAAATGTTTTTCTCTTGGGGACGGAATACCGCATGATGTTTTTACGCAACACTTTTCAAATTAATAGAAAATGTTTCATTTACCTCGTATATTAAACGTGCTCAAAACTTTTTCTATATTATTGTTTGCATAACGCTGGAAAGTACGCCATTTAACTAACCACTGTAATTATTATAATGCTCCATACTTATCTTCTGAAACTTTTATGAAGGTGATTAACTACTGGCAGGCGACTGAAATTGTTAGACGATATTGATTTTGAATTTGGGTCATACGCACCACGGCGCAACCGTATACAGTGTACAGTGTGATCCAAAAAGTTTGTGGCCTCAGTGCAATCGAAATACTCATCCAACTATGCCAGTGGTCAGTAGTCGATTATACCTTCAAGCCACTGACAGAATGGAGTAATTGCTGAAATTCGACTATTAAGTCTTGGTTGTATGGAATAACAAGGTTTTGAAATACCGCCCTCCATTTATCATTATTAATTTTACTGGTGAACACAGATTTACAGTGTATCGCACTTAAGATGAAGACATCCCTGTATTTTGGTCATTTTTGAAAGCAGAGATATGATTTTTGTACTGGCCTAGACATTCATGGGTCGCACTTTTCGCAAAAGTTAGCCCGAGTGACAGACAGCCTTAAACCCAGCGTACTGCGATCCCGCGAAAAGGTTGAATCCTCGATATTTTGCTTCGCGTTGAAGATACCGAAATAAGTTATTTGGAAAAGTTGGTGAGAAATCGATTTCGACTCTACATACCGAATTTCAACCCAGAATTCGAAATCTGAATTTTCTTGTAATTTTCATATTGAAGTCCGATTTTCAGGTAATGGTTCCGAATAAGACCATTAGAATATAAAAAGAAGATGCCTTTGTTATGGCAATGCTTCCAGAACACTTTATTTTCTTATTGCTCTATGGAAGCCGTCTGACCTGTCTTCACTACCAGGTCTCCGAATGGCACATCAGCCTCTAGGGCTTATTGCGCCTTGCTTTCGTAGACGTCACCCATTCCAACAACCTTGACCCTTGCGCATGTTTGTGCAGGTTGATTGCTGGGTGTTGGTCTGAATCCAAAATTGATTTTCCATACTTTGATTTGTGATCCAGAGCCTCACATTCGCAAAGTAGGTACGTGTCGAACTGTCTCTATCCATTTGTTCCATTTTCTGCAGCTAAGGTCGCTGTTGTACAGCCCCACCTCATTCAGGTACCCTTTGAATGGACAGTGTGCAGTCCGTAGTATATTATTACTGAGGTTATTACACTTATCTGTTCCCTGTTTCACTGGAGCAGGTCTTCAGTCTTTTTCCTCGGCAGTCCTTTTATGGAAGTTCTCCTGTGAGTGCTACAAGGTAGATTTTCCCAGCAATCTCTATGTTTTGTCCTCACCCAGTTACTCATGTGATTCCGTACCATCGTTTTGGGATACCCCCACTGCTAGATAGGGTCCAGTGAATAGTTTATATGATTCTTGTATCTGTCTTGAATTGATTGTTCGATAAAAATTGAGGTATCGAAAACTTGTTTGAGAACTCTGAAATGGGTAATTATCCGTTGAGCGGGCTCCATCGTGAAATTAAAAAATTTTTGGTGGAACATACGTATTTCGGCCTCCTGAACAAAAAAAGTCATATAAAGTGTTTGGGGCTCGCAACTAGTTTCGGAGATACGGCCCCCCCAAAGACAGGAAATCGGGGTTTTCAGGGTTGACATTTATGTTTGTTTATTCAGCCAATTCCGCTCGAAATTCATCCTTCTTTCTATCAGCACAATATACACATTCTATACCACCTTCTTCATCACTTTCCAATAGAATTATACGCATTTTTCACAACAAAACTCTAAAAGTTAAATCGTCACATAAATTCGAGGTTAGCAAAATAGAACGCGCGACGCGAATTTCTGTGACGATTTACCTTTTAGAGTTTTGTTGTGAAAAATGGAAAAATGCTTATTATACTGTTGGAAAGTGATGAAGAAGGATATATAGAATGAGTATATTGTGCTGATAGAAAGGAGGAATTTCGAGCGGAATTGGCTGAGAAACAAACACAGTCGTAAAACCCCGATTTCCTGTCTTTGGGGGGCCGTATCTCCGAAACTAGTTGCGAGCCCCAAAAACTTTATGAGACTTTTTTGTTCAGGAGGCCAAAATACGTATGTTCCACCAAAAATTTTTTAATTTCACGATGGAGCCCGCTTAACGGATAATTACCCTGAAATGTTTCAACATTCAACAGTGTGTCAGAAAACATTTAAGTTACCATGGAACGTTCAGCATTTCAAATGCCTTCTTTTCGTAGTCTCAAATACCGTATGAAAATGGAAATGAAGGGCAACATCAAAAAGTTCCCTATTCACGGCTTTCACAACATTTTGAATTTCATTATCGCAGAGAAACCCAACTTGTTTTATGAAGAGCTAATTAAAGCTGTTCGGTGTATATTTCTGTCTGACATTTTCAGGAATTTCCGTCGCCACAATTCCTAGTCTTCCATGAATACAAATACGTTCCGTTACGTCCAGGTGACCGCGTTCTGATTTTATAATTTCCAACTCGAGGAAAAAGAAAATTTGAAAAGGAGTCGGTGTATTCCACGAAGCAAAAATATTTCCTGAAATTTTATTTCTAGCTAATTCTGATAACAACGAGACGCATTTACATCTGGTATCTCACAGAGCTCAGAAGATTCATAGAGAAATCCTTTTCAATTATGTGCCATTCAAAAGCTGTTTATCGGTTTTTCATTTCTCTGAAACAAATTTTTGCGAATAGGGATATTTTCAGGTGGAAAAACTTTTGTTTGCAGTTGTTTATCCATCTGCCATCAATCGATTCTCATTGAAATCATTCCTAGATATTAACAACAAAAAGACCATACTGTGAATATAACATAGGATGGCAAACTATTCGAATCAGTTGCATTCAATATCTTCTGAGTGTTGAAAATTACTTTTCTAATTTTGACATTCAAAGTGACACTTCTCAAAATTTACGGAATTGTCACAACGTCTAATTTTTCATTAACAGTTATGAAATGAATAATTTCCAATCAGTCATCAGATCTCTCTGTGTGATCTTAACGGTGGCACTTAAGAAAAAAGATCCGAATCTTTCGGTCAAAAACAAAGAAACCTAGGAACTAAAATAAAAAAATATTTTTTCTACGGCTATAACACAAAACTACTCCATCTTCTATTCTTGACATATCAATGTATACATTGTATGATGTCAATAACATTTCCTCATCTAATAACACAATGACTCCATTGTGTTACAGTTGTATGTCTTCAATTTCATTTTCCTGTCTGATAAAACAATGAGGACTTCATTGTATTACAGTTGTAGTTATCATTTCACAATAAATCAGGGCTCCCATGGAATGTCAAATTTCGAGCGATGACAGCTTCATTTTCTCATTTAATTGCACTTAAACGGAACATTTTAAATATGAAGTTCATGTTATTTGTTGAATCGTTTTGCTAGTATCTGTTATAAAAGTAGAAAAAGGATAAATTTCTTTTAGTTCGCCCTTAAGCGTTAAAAAAACTTTTTCCTGGAACTTACGTATTTCGGTATCTTGAAAAAAAATTCAGATGAGTTTTTCGGCGGTCGCAACTAGTTTCGGAGATATGGCCCTCAAAAGACAGGAAAAACGGGGTAGACTTATAGGTTTGTTTTTCAGCTGATTCTGCTCGAAATTCTTCCTCCTTTCCATCAGCACAATATACACATTCTATTCCACTTCCTTCACCAATTTTCAACCGAAATATAAGCACTTATCAGTACTTATTTCATATTCATTTAATTATTTTTCTTTTTTTCTTGTAGTGAAAAATGCAAAAATGCTCAAAATTTGGTTGAAAGTGATGAACAAGGTGGTAAAGAATGTGTATATTGTACCATTAGAAAGGAGGAATTTAGAGCGGAATTAGCTGAAAAATAAACATATGCGTCAACCCCCGTTTTTCCTGTCTCTGGAGGGGCATATCTCCGAAACTAGTTTAGAGCCCCAAAATTTTCATTTGAATTGTTTGTTCTGGAGGCCAAAATAAGTAAGTTCCACCAAAAATTTTTGATTTTCAAGTCGGAGCCTGATAACTATATATTTACCATTTTTTGTTCAGGAGACCGAAATACATAAGTTCCAAGAAACAGTTTTTTTCAAACGCTTGGCGGCGCGGCGGACTAATAGAATTTTCCCTTACTCGTTCAACAATATACTATATTCAATTTGCCGAAGTGAAGTACTAAGATGCCTAGGAAACCCTGGTGTATCTAGTGATTCGATATTGTTTAGAATTTCTTGGCGAAAAACAATCGACGATTACAAAAGTTTTCTAGTTTTTGTATAGGGGGCGTTATATGAGCATTTTCGAAAATCTGTCAAATGTCGGTTTTGTCAGATTGACGTAACTTTGAGGTTTATTGTTGTCAATGAAAACTCTGAAATTATTTCTTCGCATTCAACAGTGTTTGAAAGTCTATATAAGTAGAATAAGTTTTGAAGTTATTACAAGTACTTTTGCACGATGTGTAGAAGATTTCGTATTTTGTGTGGTCAGACAAAATCTGGGGATCCAAATATTCTTCTTTATTCAGTACTCAAGGTAAGTATAAAACAAATCGCCCCAAAATAATAACATGAATGTAGCGTTATAGCTAATTTTATTCGTTTCAGCTTGAGCGAAAGTTTTATATCAAGGAGGAAACATCTGCAGCTCTTATCAATGAGATATTGAAAACAATGTTTTGTTTAAATAAAGGAAATATCGATGTGATTCGTATTTTGAACCGTTGCATAACTGATGTGTGTATCCCCAATTCCAAGACAGTCTATCACTTTCAATACAATAGCATGAACTTTGTCGTACATTCTCAGGTGAATGGGCAAAGTAAATTTTTTCGGAATCGAAGTATAGTCTTACAAACTGATATAAACACACTAAAAACTTGCAGAGTAAGATGCCTAGGAAACCCTGGTGTATCTACTTATACCTGAATAATTTTGGGATGAACTTGGCGAAAACTGATTGCTTGATTTCTGAGATCGCAAAAGCTTTAGATCGCTATTGTAGATGGCGATCAGTCATATACCATATGAAGCTTAATTTTCAGTAGAGAGGAATGTGCAACCGAATATTCTACCACTGTTTATTATTTGCCTACTGAGGTTTTGACAGCCCTGACAGCCAATCAAATGCGTTTCAGAAAACGTGCATGTAACGTGGAAACCTACCGTTAATAACCTGTCAATACTGTCACTGTCACCTGCTACCTCTACAAGTTTTTAGTGTTTTTATATCAGTTCGTAACATTATACTTTGATTCCGAGAAAATTTACTTTGCCCATTCACCTGGGAATGTTCGACAAAGTTCATGCTATTGGATTGAAAGTGATAGACTGTCTTGGGATTGGGGATACACACATCAGTTATGCGAAGGTTCAAAATACGAATCACATCGATATTTCCTTTATTTGAACAAAACTTTGTTTTCAATATCTCATCGATAAGAGCTACAGATGTTTCCTCCTTGATATAAGACTTTCGCTCAAGCTGAAACGAATAAAATTAGCTATAACGCTACATTCATGTTATTATTTTGGGGCGATTTGTTTTATACTTACCTTGGGTACTGAATAAAGAAGAATATTTGGATCCCCAGATTTTGACTGACCACACAAAATACGAAACCTTCTACACATTGTGAAAAAGTACATGTAATAACTTCAAAACTCATTCTACTTATATAGACTTTGCGAATGCGAAGAAATAATTTCAGAGTTTTCATTGACAACAATAAACCTCAAAGTTACGTCAATCTGACAAAACCGACATTTGACAGATTTTCGAAAATGCTCATATAACGCCCCCTATACAAAAACTAGAAAGCTTTTGTAATCGTCGATTGTTTTTCGCCAAGAAATTCTAAACAATATCGAATCACTAGATACACCAGGGTTTCCTAGGCATCTTATTGCAGAGGTAGCAGGTGACAGTGACAGTATTGACAGGTTGTTAACGGTAGGTTTCCACGTTACATGCACGTTTTCTGAAACGCATTTGATTGGCTGTCAGGGCTGTCAAAATCTCAGTAGGCAAATAATAAACAGTGGTAGAATATTCGGTTGCACATTCCTCTCTACTGAAAATTAAGCTTCATATGGTATATGACTGATCGCCATCTACAATAGCGATCTAAAGCTTTTGCGATCTCGGAAATCAAGCAATCAGTTTTCGCCAAGTTTATCCCAAAATTATTCAGGTATAAGTAGATACACCAGGTTTCCTAGGCATCTTATGAAATACAATACAAGTTTTGACATTTTGATTATAAACAGTATGACAAACCATTGAGTGGAGAGACTGACTGGCAAAATTGACACAAATTAAAATAGAAATGTCCAATTGACCCCAGAACTATGACACTGTCAGTCGCACTGCTGAACTTTGAACTGTCATTACTTGCCTATGATTAAAACACTTTCAGCCACTTCGGATATCAAAATCTGAGAGAACCGCGAGGAAAGATGGCTGACGAGTCACGCAAAATGGTGGAGCCTCTGGATTTCCATCCATGTAATACACCAAGAGGAATGACGTACTACAAACTAGAAGAACTCACGACAGACCAGAAGAGGCAGTTATTCGACCAAAAATTAGACATAGTAAGAGAAAACCAGAGATACCTCAACAAGCATCCTGAAGTGAAAGCGGTCGTCGCTCTAGTGCTGAAAGCGGTACTGAAGGCTCGCCCGAAGATTAAACTGCGATACTTTCTGGCCAAATATTTCGCAGAAAACTTCGACAAAATAAAAGCTACCATAGAGAGATACGGTGTTCACCAAGAATCCAGCAGCGAGTTTTACATCGATGACATCCTCAGCGAAGTTCAGAGGGAAGAGAGCAGCTCGTCAGAGTCCAGTATAGCATCCGATAAGTCTTCTTTCTTGTGCATCCTGAAAGGACAATCGATGTCCTACGATTTACTACCGATGCAGTTGCCTAAGGAAGCAGAACCAGACGTCGTGGCAATATGCAATCAAATCGTGCAAGAGATTTTGGGTACCTAAATATTGTTTTTTCTGTTTTTGAAAAATTGCATATTTTCAATTATTTTGGCTGCTATAAGGTAGGTACTTCACTGCAAGATTTTGAAATAGTCAGAAATCTTTGACAGTTTCTGGGCAACAATTGCAGAGTTAGTCGAGTACAATATCATGCATGCATTATTTGGTAAAATTCCGTTAATCGGGCTCCGCCTCAAAAATGAAAAATTTTTGGTGGAACTTACGTATTTTGGCCTCCTGAACAAAATATTCAAATGAAATTTTTGGGGCTCTCAACTCGTTTCGGAGATACGGTCCCCCAAAGATAGGAAATCGGGGTTTTACGCCTGTTTGTTTCTCAGCCAATTCCGCTAGAATTTCCTCCTTCTTTCTATCAGCACAATATACACATTATATACCACCCTCGTCATTACTTTATAACCGAATTATAAGCATTTTTCACTACAAAACTGTAAAATGTAAATCGTCAAAAGAATTCGAAGTTAGCAAAACAGTAGAACGCGCATCGTTGTAGTGAAAAATGGAAAAATGCTTATAATTCGGTTATAAAGTGATGAAGAAGGTGGTATATAATGTGTATATTGTGCTGATAGAAAGAAGGAGGAATTTCAAGCGGAATTGGCTGAGAAACAATCATAGGCGTTAAAACCGCTTTCCTGTCTCCGAATCGCGGAGCTCCTGACCTTATTTCAATTTATGTTTGACTTGCTATATGTCTGCCGTTGTTTAGTATATCAATATAGAGCATCTAGTTTCTTAAACATTTCTGGACCAACTTAGAACACGAATCCGAAGTCAAAACGCGACACATCTTTTTATTTCGATGATGATAATCTTACAAATGCCAGGAAGTTATATATATTTCACCTTTTCTCACACACGTTTTTAGTCGCCAGGTATCCACCCTCTCAACCTAATATCACCTTCATTTCCCCCTCAGAAATGGGAATACATATATGCCGAAAGTATTCAAGGAGATGGAGTGAAGTGTGGCGACTAAAAACATGTGTTGTATGGTCAACCAGATTGAAACAAACACTGAAAACAAGTGTGTTCAGATCTTCTGAAGGTTCAAAAAAAGAGGTAAAATGTGTACCTTTTTTGACCTTCGGAGGGACATCGTCTCAACTTCGGATTCAAGTTCAGTGGCTCAAATCGGTAACTTTCCTCCGATTTTTTTGTATGCGATTAACGAATATTAACAAAATTTCAGATTACGTGTGTCGAGACGATATAGTTCAACAGGTCAAAATGTTTTCGGGCGATCCATATTCCCAGCAGTACGACTCTGACCCCATGTTGGCTTTCCCCTATGAGAATTACTCGACTCCGTCGCTGTCAACAAACGATGACGATGGTGACGATGAAGAAGGTGTCGATGAAATAGACGTCGATGATGAGAGACGCATGCAAATGATGAGGCGGTGAAGCTTTCACGAATTGCAGTAATTAACAAATGATCGAGTTTGTTCTTCGTCCATCAAATGAAAATATGAAAACTATTGGTAGTAAAATTATTTTTTCATTCATCAAGCACCGGCTAGTTTTGAGAAAGTACCAATTTCGATTAGGTATTTTCAAGCCTATCGCATTCATGGTTATTCTCCCGAAAATTATATGGTGGGTTAGTAGAGTAATAGACTGCTACACTGTTTCATGGAATATTTCCTTCATATATGAAATGTCCCATAAGAGCAATGCAATTATCGAAAACTTACAGCGGTAATTGCATTGTATCAAGTCACCATAACAACACATTTGAAACCGTATCGCTAGACGTCAGTAAACAACACAAATAAATGTCAGATAGACTTCAAAAATAGAAAAACATTTCGCGTTTTGGTGAGTGCTCCATACAATCTATAGAGGAAAGTATAAATGAACAAAATTCGTGCATAAAAATGACCAGATAATTTTGCATTCAAGCGTGATATCTTATACAAATTGCATTCAGTTATTTTCATATTTTGTAAAAGAGCCCTCTTCTCTTGCAATTTTCAGATATCACCCTTTCTTGCAAAATTATCGGTAATTTTTATGCACTCGTGCAATTATAACCGATAAGCGATGAGTGAGAGTTGAAACTTTTCGTGGAGTTCAATTACTCTAACACCAAACTTGATATCATTTGCACGAAACATGTGTTTCGCTAACAAGGTAGCGTCTTCGGGTGAGGAAAACTGATACTAGATCTAAAGAGTAGAGTTGGCTATTCACATACTTCCAATCTATGGTAGTGCAACAATTCTGATTAATTTCCCAACGATTAACTGAAAAGCGAGCTAAAAGGGATAGACCTCAGAAAATAGCAAACTATAAGGCACATCCCTTTAAGTCCGATTTTTAGTTTATTGTTGACAAATTTATCAGAATAATTAGTAGCTAATAGGCGAAGTCCATATCGAAACGCGCGTCGAGTGCAAATATAATAATCAGTTTGGTATCAGGGTAATTGATTTCTACAAGAATTTTCGACTCTTCTAGGGAGTCAAATAACGCAGCATGAATGATGTTCACGAGGATGTTCAGGACGATGCTGCTATATAAATCAATAACTTCGACACTTTTAAGCGGTAGAATTGACTCAATACAGTGGAAAACTGGATGTCCACCCAAAATGAGAAATTACTGACAAATATTTTTATACTGCTCTATTCAAGATGATAAAATCCTAATCATTAAGAACCCAGTGGCGTACAAAAATAATGGTACTGGGAGCAATGAATTTTTTTTGAATATCGTTTAAAATTCTAGTACAATGGCGACTATTTAAAACTGTCTATAAGGGCGATGAATAAAATTGTTTCATCTACACCCGTACTCTAATAATACACTTATATGCCCACAACCCGTTTTATAATGAAATCCATTACGATACAGATTTTCAACCAAAAGAAACCCATTATTTTTCAATCAAGCATGATGTGCAAGCTATGCATTTCGACGTTTGTCAAGTCAAAATCAGCTGGTTTTGAATTTTTGAAGAATTTAGTCAATTTTCGATAATTGAATGGAAATGTCTTATAGCAGTGATATAGAAGAATTACCAGCGACTCTTCCACAGATATCTTAGACAAGAAAAAAATACAATCGAAAGGATTATATTTTCATTTGACAAATGCAACACATATGTTTTATTTTCGATCAAATCGGTCAATGGCGCCGGCAGTACACAGGAACGTCTGGGTTCAATGCCTGATGTCGGCAGATTTTTTTTTTTTTCATTTCTCATTGTTGTATTTTCCGTGGTTATACCATTAATTATACTTTTGTAGAATTTTTCAAAGAAATACGATTGATCACCTACTATTATTGTGTTCAATATAAATACCTAATAATATAAAATTTTCAGTTCTTCATTATTTATTGAGTGTAGATAAAATAGCGTACGCAACTCCCATGTAATGGTTATTAATACATGAGCATAAACCGAGATACGAAACGAGCCGAAGGTGAGTTTCGTATGGTTTATGCGAGTTTCATCATTACACGATCGTTGCATAATATACTATTACATAGCATGAAAGATAAGATAAGAGCAAGAAAAAGAGAGAGAGAGAAAGAAAATGGAAATGTTTTCAATAAAATTATATGCTCCCCAATAGGTATATCATTACTAACAAAACTCTCGCAGTAATATTCACATAAATCACTCCAGAAATTAGAACGGGATTGCACTTATTCAATTATTTTCAAGGATTGAAACATTCAGAAGTATTCAAGTATTATATTTTAATTGAGTGTAATTGGTGGTTCTTGTTCAACATACAGTACTAACATTATAACAAACTGTAGATCAATCGGTTTCATCGATTTATGACGACGATAAGTAATTTTGCAAAAATTGTATATCGAGTTGTATAATATGTTGTTTCACAATCTCATGAGCAGATTTTTCATCTCTCACTGTACTGGTACTTTTTGTTTTTCTTATGTTTTACTTTTCAACAAGATTATTTTGTACTTCCTAGCTCGCTTTGAAAACATATCTTGTCTAGCGAGCAAGACCTGGGGTGAAAATTGCATGAAAACCGGATCTGTATTTTCATTAATTAGAATAGAGATGTATTTCTCTCCCGTGAAGCTAATTGCACTGTTCGTCTCATATTTAGAAATAACAAGTTACAAAATCAACAGTGCTATTCTACCTGATGATGGAATAATTGAATACCAAACGTATTCATTAATGGAGATCTTTTCAATTTCAATTGGTAATTGAGTAAATGACCAGTCTGTATTCTTGAATGAATTAGTTGCCTCCGTGAACTATATTCCAATGAACAACAGAAATCATGAGTAGCAGACAAATGGGCGTGATCAAAGAGAGAGAGAGAAAGTAAATAGACAAAGATGGCATTTGAGCAGCAACTGAAACTGGAAACATGGTGCTGATTGCAGTAAAAAATTCATTAAACATCGTCAGAAATTATTTTTATACTGGTTCCAATTCAACCAGTTTTTCCATGAACAGTTGAACATGGAAAAACTTCACAAAATTCAGAGACTATTGTGTAAAGCGAGATAATATTAATATTAAAATTGATTTTGATTTCAGAAAATACAAAATACCACTGTAGTCGATGCAGGAGAGTTTTTAGAAAAGTCTCCAAGTTAATAAGGGAAAGGTGAAAGAATTTACTCTTCTGGCCAAAAAAAAACAAGTTAATTATGCGATGTCTTCTACCGCCAATGTTGAAAAGTCTATAATATTTCATGTGGCAATATTTGTTCCGTAGTTTTCTGGGTTTGTAACATACCACAATCTGAAAAAATAAGAATTAATATTGCAATCTATACAAGTGTAGAAGGGCAGATTTCTAATCTACCCCAAAAAGTTGCTGCGTCTATTGAAAAACAGTTTTTTCTGGATAGAACAAATCCATTTTTTTTTCAGATTGTGGTAGATTACAAGCCCAGAAAACTACGGAACAAATATTGATCCACCACAAAATAATGTTCAAACAGTATGTAGCATTACTTTCAGCAGAGCTCTTTAGTTAAGTCTTTTCCGTGAATATCTCAACGCAAAGTTTCAACGCTTTGTTTCTTGTAAATTGAGCACTTGTGACAAAACTTCATCGGAATCCAGCACCCTGTGTAATGTGGCAGATGCATCTCAAGGTTAGATAGCAGTTTTCATTGTTTTTAATAAATTGGTTTGACGAGTAGTTAAAAATAGAGCATGGTAATTTTCTCGACAGTTGCTGGCACATTTTCAATGATTGCCTCCTTTCAATTCATTGACTACGATGATTTATATTGAAACTTCGTTTTTGAATATCGTTTCGATAAGGAAATAGTGAAAGTGTTAAAATTTGGAATTTCAACTGAAAGAAATGGGTGAGGTTTGGGTGAGGTTTTTCCTCGAGTCTCGAGTTTTTCCCTAATTAGCTTCAATGTTGGCTAATTGTTTTCGTGAAACGTCTCCTTCCTCGTGACAAGATATACAGAACAGATGAAATTTACGATAAATTTCATCATTTTGAGTTTTGCAGAGGAGAAACAACAATTTTGGGTCATTTTTATCGTAGCCGAGAGGGGGTTGTGAACTTTTTTTAAAGGAAAGTCGGACTACTCGATCCTGACATCTGGAAGGAAAAATCGAACCAGTTTTAGTTGATGCCGAAGAAAATTCATTGAAATTATGATTTTTAGTTAGTTTTGAAGATCATAGAAAAACAATTGAATTCTAAGAACAGCTTTTGCCAAAAAATAAAGAAAACGTGATAGATAATTGATGGACCTTTCAAACGAGCCCCTCCTTTCCTTCTGCCCCCTCTCGGCAAATAGTCGTATGACACAAACATTTTCTTCACTCTATCCAGCAAAGCGGACATTATGCCAGCACGGGTACAAAGTACACAATTATGTAGTTGGTAACTGGGAAATAACAATAACAAAGAGTCACATTGGATGTGAAAAAGGGAGAAATCAAGTGCCTCAGAAATAATTGCAGAGGTTTGCTACCAAATAGATACTTATTCAGAAAGGGGGGCTTTTGATTCATTGTATCTCTTAATCTGTGCTCTTGACTCGGCTCTTGATGTCAGCTTCAAGTCCCCCCCCCCCCATCAGGCATAATTGATGTTCTACGCCATTGAATAAAGAGTATACATTTTTAATGGACTGATTTTGAGGACAAAAAATGAAAAGTGACCTTCTTCTCAAAAACATCGGATCAAATGTTTATCCCTTGCGAGATGGGCGCCAAAAGAGTTGATTTCCGAAGATATGACACGAGACTTTTATTTTGTAATTTTTGATGTTTTCTATTCGTTTTTCCCGAGGTAACAATAATGGAAAATAGAGGCGTTTGTGTTTAGAGCCCTAAAATCTTCGGCAAATTAGGCAAAAAGAATACAGCGTGTTTCATTATCTATGACATTTTATTTTATGGACTTGTTTGTGAGGCCAGAAGGGCTTTTCCATAAGAACATCGAATTAGAAGTTCATTCCTTGGAGGAATCGATTTCATTATTAAATTTTGTCCGAGTTATTCGAAAAAAGTTCTGTTTGCGTTCAATTTTCCCCAAACCATTAGATTTTCGAAGATGTGACACGAGACTTCTTTGGATTTTTCGAGGGATTTTTTGATGTTTCTTCACATTCTCCGTTTTTATTGAACTCACAACAGAAGAAAATAGGAACATTAGTAGGTCTTTAAGGTCCTAGAAGGGACCTTCCACAAAGTCTTCGGTTTTCTATCGAATGTCTTCCAAATATGAAAACAAACTATGGTTCTAATTTTTATTTTTTTGACCGAAGACCTCGACTCTCAAAAGGCATGCAAATTTGAATTTAAGCCCATGCTTACAGGAAAAAAGTATTGTTTCTGTAATGGAAAAAACATTTGGCATGTAAGAGAATATTACTTTTTATGAAATTCACTTTTGTCATACACAGAAGCAAAGGTAGATCAGAGAAAACTCGGGATCATATATTTAATAACTTTATATTATTCAAAACGAGATTCAAAATAATTCTGCTTCGCGTTGCCGGGAGAGAACGCAACCCCAAACTGAAATCTGATACTTTTTCCTTTGTATAATAAATAAAACTATATTTTGATCCGAATATCGCGCCCTCAATATATTCACAGATCGTTTTGTAACACCCTGTATATTTGAAATGAAAAAGGATTCGCAACTCAGGTCGAGTACGTGAAGCATACCTATTCATAGGTTTTTAGGACTATCGAAAAAAATTCTGAACTTTTTTGCCATTTTATTTCAATACTGAGTTTGAGAATGCGAGCGCACTTTGAAATCTGGGAGTTTCTATAAATCGAAAATTAAATTAGGCAACATTTAAAAATATATTTTGAATTTAGTTACTTTGAGAATTTCCTGACCTGGACCTTATTTCAAATAATCGATTTCCGTGAATAGAATAAAAAAATATTGAATTATTTATATATTCATCTCAAGAGCATGTTGGTCATTGCAGATAGTTGATTACACACTGTACCCGTGCAGTTATGATAGTAGGTAGGTATATAATATCGATATTGAAATGTTTGCGTCTACACGCTGCAGAGTGATTACGACACAGTGTAGTGAAATACAGGGACAATAGGTAATCAATTGTCTATAATCGAACAGATAGAGTAGGTGTTCAGCTCTAAACAATCAAGGCGGCTGTGTGAAACAGCAGAAAAACTTGTGAACACAGACATAACACGAAATTTACGCCGTAATCTGCGTTCCGAGCAGCGGTAAAAATACGAAAAACCGATAAACTCCTAGCATGCATGTGCGTTATTATACAACAACGCGATCAATAATCGACGCCGGTTCCCACTAAAATAACACGACGGAAAGAAATTGAGGACGTTTCGTGTCGATCGACGATTTTTGAGAGCGAGAATCCGAATTTTTGTGTCAGAGACAACCACCTGTCATGAAACCGCCGCACAGGGCTGAGCCTCTAGAATATTGATTTTCTCGGTGGCAATGCAGATATTTGAACGTTCGCCTATTCGCCGTGGATCTATTCGAGCAAAATGCCAACCTGGCCGACACATTTACACACAAGCACGATTCCACTGACCAGAGTTTATTTCGGTGTTCGGACTGTGAGGTTTTCGGGCCAGGAACCGTCCATTATTCCGCGAGGCGCGAAGGCAGGACGGGATATCAAGCGAACATTCAGATAAAATGCGTGTACTTACTTCCCCAGCTCTTCTTTCAGGTCATAGTTGTCGCTGAATCGGGTACAGGCCAGCGGTACTGCCATAATCACTAAATCTACCGCGTATCTCGGTCTTTCGAGCCAAAATGCACACCGACACCGACGTCAGAACGGAACGTAGAATCCAGGTCTTCGCGCGCACCACTGTCGATTGTTAGGCTACCCAAAATACACTTGAACATTCACGATTGATCGAGAGCTGCTGTTGTCGGACTAGCGGTCAGGAAAAATATCCGTCTGGCAAGACGAAATTGTAAATACTGCACCGGCGTATAATGTGTGTGTGTGGATGCGATGTCCGCTCCCGACCAGAGTAAGCCTGTAAGTCACTCCTCGGGGATATAACCTAAAAGATCAATATTCCGCGTTCGTGTGCTCGCACTTTCCGAGCGACTGTCACGCTGCTTTCAGTTTTCGGGAGTATTATACGTGGTCTTACTTTTCATTATATCGCCGTGATTGATGATCGTCTTCCTGTCGTAAGGCTGTGTTAATAAATTAGAGGGATATATCTAGTGGATGATAATAATCTCCTAGTGTGGGTATATTGATGACCGTCTATGCTAAACCTTATCGAGATCGGAATTCGTCAGCTGGGTATCCATTAAAAACCCATTACGACCCGCAAACGGTATCTATAAGAGGCTAGTTTGTCATGGATTGATAACGTGTTTTTATTTCTCTCTCGTTTTGTCTGAATGGTAGACGTGCTGGGCCACTTTATGGTGGTCGAAAAGGGGGCGGGGCCTAACCTCATTGGCTCCTATCCTAATAAATAAGGGGTAGTCGGCGATGTGGTTCTGTGTCCGGATCATGATCGGAAAGGTCGTGGGTTCGTAACCTCTATGAGACAGGATGACTCTGCCACGTTTCATGATTGATGGGTCCGCGATTACCCATGCTGCTCTTGATGAGAGGCGTAGGAAGTTAGTAACAGGGCAGCGGGCTGAAGGACTCCGATCGAAGTCGATGGCATCTGGTATGAAAAATACCATAAATACCATTTACTACTACTAAGTGATATTCATTCTTCTTCTTCTATTTCTTTATTTACCGTCGGCCTATTTCCGTTACCAAGGTCAACCACCGACGCCGGTGAGCACACTTCCCCCAACCGGAAATTTTGCCGAATCCTCTGGTATTCCAACCAGAGGTAGGTATCTTTAACGAGCCCAACATCCATGGACTCGGGACCGACGGCTTTACGTCCCCTCCGATGGACGGCATATCCTCAATATATATCTTGTGCTCATTGATATATTGTCTGTGAGCTATGATATGCTATTTCGCTGCAGCTGTACGGGCTTTCGACACGGTATTTCCCTGCATGGTCACCCATCCAAGTACTAACCGCGCTCGGCGTTGTTTAACTTCAGATATCGAATGACTGTCAGTCAACCTGAAGAGCTGGGCCATGCCCAAGTGATAGTCATATTGGACCTGCCTTATCTCAAAGAATATAATGGCCAGTAAGCAAAGGAAATGCAAAGGATGATAAGGTGCGTTAATAGTCCAAATGGATATGAAAACGACGCCCATTTCGTTCTTCGGTATCCTTGATTTTGGTATAGCCGAAGTCTTCTTTGTCATGCCTCCATGTTGTTTCTGCATAGCAATGTTTTTCAAAATCATATTTGCCACAACTTGAGTATAGTTCTTTACCAAAAATCAATGGTATGATGATTGAAGCTTTCCTCATATTCTGGCAGTCGGTGATTTTTCAATCCTTTCGTCTCTATGAATATGAATAATAAATCGTCTTCATTCATCTTTATGAAGAGTTATAAAAAAAACGAGTTTTTTTTTATATGGAGATTCACACGAAAGGGAAGCCCTGTGATGTTCAAAGAACACCGCGTGAATCAAGGGACAGGAGAAACGAATTAACATTTACTTTGAATCTCTGAAATTTGTAAGCCTCAGGAAAAACCTCTCTTGACAAGGAGTTCCAAACCATAGCTGTTTTATTGAAAAAATATCCCTGAGCAAGAGAGGTTCGACTGGTTTCCAAATTCGCAACAAAGGGGTGGGAGTTCTGTACTCGTCGAATCATCCGTGTAGATATCGCCAAGGAGGGGACGATTGATAACAATTCGGAAGAGCATCGACCGTGAAAGTATCTATAGAAGAGAGACAAGTCACCAACCTTCTACGATGTTCCAATGAAGTGAGCGAGTCTGTGAGCGAAGAATCACCAACAAGACGAATTGCCTTTCCCTGAATAGAACCGAGAAGCCTCAATGAACGTTTTGGTGCCGAACTCCACACATGAGAACTGTATGCCATGACAGGTCGTATCTGAGCATTGTAGATCAGTAGAAGCTGACGAGAAGTGAAGTATTTCTTCGCACGAAATAGAAATCCAAGTTTCTGGGAAGCACTTTTAACGATGGGTCTCACATGGTTTCCCCATGAGAGATTATCACTGATCGTAATTCCTAACATCGAGATATTTGATTTTGTAGGAATAGTTACTCCTGACATCTGAATATTTGATAATGATAGATCAGCTTATCTTGAGAAGAGACATGCCTGGGTTTTCGTAGCATTTATTTCCACCAAGTTATTCTTACCCTATTCTATTATTTTTGCCAAGTCGTTGTTAATTTTATTGACGCTGGTATGGGGACTCTGGAAGAGAAACTGGTATGAAGAGTACTGTCGTCCGCAAAACTATGTATTGAACAAGATGTTTTCTCGAGCAAATCATTGATATGAAGCAGAAACAAAGTAGGCGCTAGAACCGAACCCTGTGGAACACCTGCATTTATTGGGAGAATATCAGATGATACTCCATCAACAACCACGTACAGAGACCTATCAGACAACAAACTCTTCAACAAAGCTCACAACTGAGGAGGCAAACCATAAGACGGCAGATTAGAAAGGAGTATTCTACAAAGATAAAAAGGCGAAGTGTTTTTCAACTTGACCTTGAAAATGCAATGCAATATCACAATACAAAATTATAATAATATGAGGTGATAGAAGATAGTAGTTTGTATAAATGAGTGGATATGGTAGCCATATCGCACTACTGCAGTTAATTTTTTTTTCGACCAGGTGAATATTTCAAAACTCTCTCTTTGAAAAAAACACAAAACAATATCGGTATTGGTGTACTCGAACCAACAACTACAAAGTGGGTCATCTCAAAGGGCGTACGCTTCAACAAACTAGGCCATTTGGACTGTACAATTTCAGTAAATTATTAGTGTCAAGAGTAGATGTTAGTACTTCAATTACACAAAATAAACATCAATTGTGAAAATCCAAACTTGACTCAATGAACTAGAGAAAATCTCAGACATAAAAAGTGTATTTATGCTTCAATGAAACAACTTGGATTTCGTTCTCTGTGATTGGTGGAATTTATATCCTACCTTGTGTGGATATGAAATCATAACGATTCAGTTTCAACTAGAATCACCTACTTATCCTTTCAGTACACTATAAAGATATCAGCATATTTATGGTTGTTGGGAGTAGAAAACATATTCAGAAATATGTAGGAAGTATAAATAAATACGAAAAGTATAAACAAAATATAGTTTGAACTAATTTTTCTCACTGAAATCTGAATTATTTTCCATAAGACATATATAATTTATAAAAGTCATTGACTTTCCATTAAGTAGATGCAGAGTTCTACTTTGAAATTTGTTAATCATATCGAGCTTTTAATAATGATTTCAACTTTTTTGAAAATGAAGCTAAATGAGCTAAAACCATCCGGAAGATTGAATAAATAATTTACAGACATTATACATGATGAAGAACCGCTGAACTATGGAGGTTTTATGTTTGTACACTGAGTTACGAGTGTTATAAACGGGTGTTGAATCCCCAAAGCACCAAGTTTAATCGATTAAAATCCATTGGGCATGGTGTAGGGCTCTGGGAGGGATATATGTTGAGATTACTCCTGGTAAGTGAGCCAAAATCCGGGTTTATTTTGAAAACTTCAGGGCCAATTGCACCGCTCTATTTAATGATGGTTTAAACTAAGCTAGGTTTAATCACTAAGGAACAAGGAATCTGATAGGTAAATCGAGAGCAACAAAATATATTAAAGATAAACCACAATAATTAAAGCCAAGCGGGCCCTTAATCGGTTGAATGAGTCTAGAGCAACTAATATCTGTAAAAATCCATAAATGCAATCGCAGTACGCCAGTCATGAGGGATTCACAAACATGAACTTTGAGTTGGTAGTTGGTTGACATGTTTTAGAATTTTTTTTACATAAAAGTCCCTCGTAACGTCCATTGGTTTTTTAAGGCCTTCATTGGACGTTCATTGAATTGTCAGATTATTCATGAAATGACATACAATGGACGTTCAATGGTCACCCTTGTGCTGTTTGTATTAGGTATTTTTTTTCATATCCACGTCCTTCTGAAGAGTCCGAGAACTTATATCGTATATTACATGGAACTATTTACATTGTCACAAAATCTAGGCTTGATCACCTTTTGAATCTGACTTGGCTTCTTTCTGCTCTTGACGATTCAACACCTGTAGTGTTCGAGAAACAATGATGTTTTCAATGAGTAAGCTTTAATTTCAAGTTTGAAAACTTAAATTCCTGACATTTACAAAAAGCAAACATAAAAACTAAACTTGAAGAGAATATTTGTGATAGTTTTGAAACCGGGGGCGTATTTGGTTTCCGAAACGTCAACGATAAATATTATAGTTAGGTATTGAATTTTTTGATAGGCAAATTTGAGATGTACGAAGAGTTGCTGACTAATTGAATGTTCTCCATTCATAGAGAACTATTTTTAATTTATTGCAGCAACTTTTCGGGGTAGAATGAAAATCTGCTCTTCTACACTTGTATAGATTCCAATATTAATTTCTATTTTTCATTTTCTATTGTGGTGGGTTGAGAACCCAATAAAGCTAAAAGAAAAAAGTCATTCAGCTAACTTCAATTGGTTCCCACTATCATTGATTTTCGAAAAATGAAAAGATATTCTTCTACGAATTTTCACAAAGTCACTTTCAGATTATTATGAAAATATGGAAGACTTCTCTTTCCAAGATTTCGGATTCACTTCAAAGAATCTTATTTGGTGCAAACCCCCACTATTTACTAGGTCAATTTCTTCCTAACTAGTCATCAATGACAACCCTTTCTCTCTCTCTCTTCTGAGAGTCAGAAACTCATGATTGAAGGAACTTATGTCCACATCTGGACCCCAAAAACATTTGGATCTTAAAAATACTTCTGTGACACCCTGTACATTGCCGATCGATCACATAACGAATACCTACAAATAGAGACATTTTCGATATCGGCCCATTCCGAATTTATATTTTCCACTGAAGCTCGGCCCGATTCCCGAAAACTTTTTGTTTGCTCTCAAACAGAGCTTCGGATCGGTATTCGGCGAAATGATTTGATTTCATTTTGTTCGAGCTCCAATCGAAAGATTGGCATCGTCGGATTCGAACTGGTAAACAAGTCCAATATCAGGATTCGAGTGTGGGGTCGCGTATAACGTAGCATTCATTTGATTTCGGAGTTCCAATCACTTTGAAAAATTTCATTCAAGCGAAGGAGGACTATTCTATTATTTCTCGAGGCACATTTTTTACTATATCCGAACCAATATGGAGAATTCAAATATGCACAGAAAAAAGAGATTTTATTTGAAACAAACTGCTTAATGATACATTTCGACGAGCATTCAGTTACATGAAAAATTGTTTTTGTCTACTCCCACCCGTAAATATGCTGATTCTTCATAGTTTACTGAAAGAGGCAATTCCTGTCAACTGAATGGATATGATTGAATGATAATAATAACGATTTTATTTCCTAAGGAACAAATACATGATTATTGTAGGTAATATTTCCCTCATATATAAAATGTCCCATAAGAGCAATACAATTATCGAAAACTTACTGCGGTAATTGCATTGTATCAAGTCACCATAACAATACATTTGAAACCGTATCGCTAGACGTCAGTAAACAACACAAATTAAATGTCAGATACCTAGACTTCAAAAATAGAAAAACATTTCGCGTTTTGGTGAGTGCTCCATACAATCTATAGGAAAGTATATATGAACAAAAAATAACATTTCCTTGAGAATTTCTTTATTCGTGAAATATTCCAATGAATAACATTCGTGCATAAAAATGACCAGATAATTTTGCATTCAAGCGTGATATCTTATACAAATTGCATTCGGTTATTTTCATATTTTGTAAAAGAGCCTCCGTCCTTTGGACTCGGACACTTTCGCCAAAATATAAAAATAAACTCTTGCAATTTTTAGATATCACGCTTTCTTGCAAAATTATCGGTAATTTTTATGCACTGGTGCAATTATAACCGATTATTTTTTTCACTTGTCAACATGTGACGTTTTTGGCATTTCAACCAATAGTAGCGGGTTATTCTAAAATTATTCTTGCCAATCATTGGGTATTATACTGATAAAACTGCCTGGTCCTTTCGATAAAACGTTGTTTACCTTTGAACTGTCAAAACTATACGGTTTACCGCGTCGATTCTATTGAACTGGCACATATTTATATAAATTATCATGAATGAAGAGTTACCTTATTATTAATAGTCATTCACTTTTCACTTTTTCAGCATAATAATAACATAACACATTTCAATGAACACTCAAACACGTAAATAGCTCATCACCCTAACTTTATGACAGATATAGCGAACGACCGATTCGAATATTAAAGGTTTCCTTAATTCAAATGAAGATGGCGTACAATTAGTTTTTATTAAATACAATTAATTTTTTTTTGTATGAGAAGAAACCGTTGTATAAAGATTTTGATACAACTACATAACGAATGATTTTATGTTCCTTCTGGCGCGATTTTCATTTCATAAGAAATTTTCAATTATCAACCTTGTACAATGAGAGGTGTGACGCCATCTCTTGGTATCGTCGGCAAGCATTATCGTATTCACTGCGTAAGCATCATATCTCTTCTGGATCATAGAGGGCGCATACATCGTTGTTTGACATTTCAAATTTGTAAAATTTTCACCTATTCTCTTTTCCTTCTTATGTAAATGAAATAGTGATCAATTGAATTGTTCTTCCTTCTTTTTCATTCAAAAAATAATCTCTCCAAATACAACTCGTTCTTCAAATTTAATAAGATAAAGTTGAAGGACTCGTGGTATTACCTTTGATAATTAAACTGATGCCATACAATAAAAGAAGAATAGAAATAGAATACAAAATATCCACACAAGGTAGAATATGAATACCACCAATCACAGAGAACAAAATACTTGGTTACCAGGGACAACCTTGTAGAAACGTCACAATTCTGATCTGTCCACCAAAAACACGAAATCCAAGTTGTTTCATTTGAGCATTAATAAATGTCCTTAATCTGAAATATTTTCTAGTTCATTGAGTCAAGTTTGAATTGTCACAATTGATGGTTTTATTTTGTGGAATCGAAAAACTTACTACCTACTACTCTTCACACCTATAATTAACTGGCACTATACAGTCCAAGTGACCTAGCTGGTTAGGGCGTTAGCCCTGTGACACGATCCACTTTATAGTCGTGGGTTCGAGTCTCACCAGAACCGCCTCTTTTGGCCTTTTTTAAAATTTGACATTACTTATTACATTTGTATCGTTCAGTATGGGATTTCATAAATTTCGAAAAAAAACTCTATATCTATTATTTATTTATTTATTTATTTATACGGGTTACCCCCATTACATAATATACATAGAGTTAAATTGTAATACAAATACAGACAATCAAGTAGAAGAACAAAAATAGAACAATAAATAGTATATATAAGTGAATGTTATATTTCTGACCACAGACTACTTTTCAATGTGGAGAGCGTAATGACAGTAACCTCCACTTTTCTATCATTAATCCTTTTGAGCGTACAATTGATAGGAGAATGTATGCCATAGTTGGTGGTCTGGAAAGGAATGTGAAAGAGATCAGTATTCCTGAGAGCTCTAGTAGGCACATGTAGATGGATTTTATCTAGGAGTTCATTGCATATAACAAGGCCATTAATCAATTTATATATGAATATTATATCAGAATTTTCCCTTCTCTTCCTCAGGTTGAGAGCATTTGCTACAAAGTTGTAATTATGGTTCTCTATATGGATGTTCATTTTATGTGCACAAAATTTAAGAAATTTATTCTGAACCCTTTCCAATGTAGTGCAGTGATTCTCATAAAATGGTGACCATATAATTGACCCATATTCTGACCGAGAGATCATCAATGCGAAGTAAATTGTTCTTATGGATCTGACAGATGATTACAGTTTCGTAAAATGAAACCTAATAGTTTTGCAAAATAATTTACATGTTCTATAAAAAGTAACTGCTCATCCATAATAACACCTAAGTCCTTAACTGAAGTCACATATGTTGATTGGGTTTCCTTGATAGAGTATGAGGTGTTAAATTTCTTATTCGATTTGTAAAAACTGATATAACTACATTCATCAATGGTCATATATGCAAATTGTTTTCATTACACCATCCAACCGAATTGTTCATATCTTGTTGAATTAATTTTGCATCATCTAATGATCTTATTGGTCTGAAGAGCTTTAGGTCATCTGCAAACATAAAAAAGTCTGTTTTCAAAATATTTCGCTATATCATTAACAAAAATGTTGAACAGGAGAGGTGCACAGTGAGATCCCTGTGGTACTCCTGATAGAACCTGAATTATATGAGATGTAGCATACCCTATCCTAACTTGCTGTGTACGGCCAGTTAGGAAACTCTGAAACCATGAAAGACTTTGATCGGAAATTCCAAATTATTTTAACTTGTGCATTAACATTTTGTGAATTACACGATCAAATGCCTTGGAAAAATCAATGTATACAGCATCCATTTGATCTCTACTTTCCAAGACATTTAATGTTTTTTTTTATTATCAGTATGATACTTGAAGGAGAGTTCTGAAATATTCACCAGGTCGAAGAAAACATCAATTTTAAAACTCGAATGGATATTGGCCCTATATCCACTCCCACCCGCGTGAGTATGCTCATTTCTTTATAGTTTGCTGAACGTATAAATGAGCGATTCTAGTTAACTGCGAAGCTCAGCATAGGAAACAATTGTAACCTAATCGCAAAAATGGAAAATTTTATGCTCTCGTTGGTTAAGGCGTAACCCCTCTGAAACGGTCGGTCCACTTTATAGTCGATGGTTCGAGTTTCTATTTCGTGCGAAAAAATACTTCACTTCTCTTCAGCTTCTAATGATCTACAAGGCTCAGATACGACCTGTCATGGAATACAGTTCTCATGTGTGGAGTTCGGCACCAAAACATTCATTGAGGCTCACAGACTCGCTCACTTCATTGGAACATCGTAAAAGGGTCGGAGACTTGTCTCTCTTCTATATATACTGTTACGTACCTCCTAGCACTCTTCTAGCGCCGGCCCTGACAAGATCGTAAACGCAGAGGAGGAATCGCGTCGTAGCGAACGTCATTTTCTAGGAACCCGTAAAGTGCCGCCTGGAGAATTCGAGACACGTCATCGGGGCTTCTCTCGAGGATTCTCGTTAGGTACGCAGGTATATAAGCGTCGGGATATCGTGGCGGAGACAAGTTTTTATTCGGAGAGTTAGTGATTCGGCAGTTTTATTCAGAGCTAGGTGACGAGAGTTATTGAGAGCTAAGTGGAGCAGAGCTTTGTGCGGAAGTAGAATTTTTAGTACAGAGAGTTTTAGTACCGAGCATTGGAAAGTTATCGGAGCGATTCAAGTGATAGTGTTGTATTGTATTGTGGTAGAGAGTTATAATAAAAGAAGTTTAGTGGTGTTTGTTGTTTTAATCGGCGAACCCAAGGTTATATCGTAACAGTGGTGTCAGAAGTAGGATTTTGCAAGGATATATCGTAACAATACTTTCACGGTCGATGCTCTTCCGAATTGTTATCAATCGTCCTCCCTTTGGCAATATCTACACGGATGACTCGACGAGTACAGAATTCCCACCCCTTTGTTGTGAATTTGGAAACCTGTCGAACCTCTCTTGCTCAGGGATCTTTTTTCAAAAGAACAACTTAGCTTTTGAAATCCTTGCTGAGAAAGGTTATTTTTCCTGAGACTTACAAACTTAAAAAATTCAAATTGAATGTTCAAACTTCGTCCTCGTGCGATATGACCGCTATATCCACCCTTGTGCAAACTACTTTTTTGACACAATGGTTATACTACGAAGGCGCTGAGGTGCCACAATACATTTATGCAACGATCATGCAATGATGGTTATTAATACACGAGCATTAACCGGGACACGAAACGAGCTGAAGGTAAGTTTCGTATGGTTTATGCGAGTGTATTAATAACCATTACATGAGAGTTGCATACACTTTTTTTTACACCCAATAATAACGAACTATAAATATTATATTTATATTAGTATTGTGGGTCCCACTGATCTGGAAGTGGAAGGAATATATACATTTATTTCATTATTGCCAGTCTCAATAGAGTTCAATATTGTATTGAAAATGCTGATTTCATTCTGAACCGAATTTTCAATGTTGCCTCCACTGAATTATTGGATTTCCAATTGATTGAAAATCTGTCATCGTAATGACATCTGTATCATAATGAAATCATTACGAAACAGATTATTCATAACGATGCAGATCTTCAATAGGTTTTATAATAGACCTCATTATGAAACAGAATATGAAATAAATTTAAGTGTTAATTATTATATAGTACGGGTGTAGAAAAAACATTTTTTGGTATATTCGACAGTTGAAACTGAAAAAAAAAAAGATTCAAAAACGTAGTATTGAATGAGTTACAGTTTGCAAAAATTTGAGGAAATTTGTTAAAGTCGAAAATTTTTCGACCTGTTGGTGTCTGCAATACAAATTGTAGTGAAAAAGAGGCTAGCTACATTTAGATTTTATTATAGACGAAAACTTGATTTGAAGCAAACCAGGTATTAATCAAAGTCAAAAATTCGATCAAATTGCTCACAGTACCAATACCAGACAGCTTGCCGAAATGCTTGTTTTCTGAACAACAATGAGGGGAAATTCCCCTTTTGAGGGGAAATTAGGGTCCAGAGGGGAAGGAAAAGGGGAAAGACACGAAGAGGGGAAATTGCGGAAAATCATGGGTAAAGCCATTGGGGCAATGAGCAAAATACGCCTGGTATTGGAACTTTCGACTTCTGCCGCAATTTCAATTTATTTGATTCTGAAACTATGAACACTAAAGAATATCACTAAACTCAATTTGTTGTCCAAAAATCGATTAATAAGGCGGAAATAGTGAAAATATATACACTAGCTCTCATGGCAAAAAGGACCTTTGTGACTTTACATCAGTTTAACAAAATAATTATAGATGTCGCACCCTTCGCGCAGGTCGCGAAATGCACCAAGAGGGAGTAAGAGCAAGGGTCATAAAATTAGAAAAAAAAAGGAGAACATAAAAATTGACAGTTAGTGATGCCGATGCGCAGTTTTTTCTAGTCATTACACTAGTGCCAAAGCTAAAAGAGTAAAAGGGGAACAGAGTCCCGAGAAGGGGAAATCTGAATTGAGGCGTGGGGAAAGGAAATCTTTGAAGTGGAAACACTGTTTCTGAAGTCCTGCCGAATGTCACTGATCAGACTATGGGGGTCGAAATAGCTGTCTCTGGTGGGTAGCCTTTGATCGTACAAGCTCTTAAATGAGCTCCTGAGGGGTTTCCTAGAAATCTAGGATTTTAAGAGATCCCTTGAGAAGAATGTTTTCCGGGAAGAATTCGTGGACAGGCCAGTATCAAGGACAAACCATATAAGTGATCAAAGCCTGTGTTGTTACGCCATCTACAAAATCGATATGAAGGTTTACTTGACAATGCACGACAAAAGTTTTCTACTCTGAAGAGAAAAATAAGGGCAGAGTTCTGTCTGTCAGATTGACTGAAATTTTGAAAAAAAAAGTTTATGAAGGAAATGAAAGTTCGTACGAAAAACGAAAGAAAATAATGACTTGAAAACGAAATCACTGGTGCCATCTACCCAAAGTATCCATGCCTTCAAATGATGGTAAAGGTAACTGTCAAATTTTGGGCAGCAGCTTTAAGCGGTGTAAGCTGTTAGACGCGACCATTGGGAAGTTCATCATCCAGATACGCCTCTATCGGAAATTATTTGAACTATTTCATCACGTAAAACAAAAACAAACTTCTGAATGTGAAATTATGGTACATTTCTCCAACACATTCACACAATGACTAGTCTACACATTTGTTTTACACAGAACTTTGCCAAAATTCGAAAAACACAAGGTACAATAAAATATACCACGTAAACAATAGTAAATATATAATTATGACAGATTACGATCAGATTACGGTTTGTTGCCGACATTTTTGAACAGACATCATCGATAGAAAAAACACATATAAAAAACACTGTCAGATGGAAATATCACTGACATGACATAACTGTCACTAATGTCAATGTCATATCATAAGTCAAGTCATACCACCATACGACCATTGACGTAATATAACATGGACTGGGTGTCGCTCAACCCTCAAATACAAGTTTTTGCGGCCCGAACCAACTAAGGGCATCTGCGTCATAGTCGTCATCGTCATAATGTGTTACGTCATCAGTAATATGTGTTGCATACTTAGATTCCGTAGGTAATCAGTTCTTTTCTGGTATCCTATTGATTATTAAATATTCACTAGATTATTGAAAAATATTCAAGAATGGGACCAAATGAAATTATGGTGCATATTGAAAATTTTCAATTGTCATATTTTCGGGTATTGAATAATATAGGTATTTCAATAAACCACTAGGTACCTACAAGATATTTCAGAAATATCAGTGGTGCCTCATAATATTCTTCTATAACAGTAATTTTCAATAACCAATATTCAGTGTTATTCAAGATTCACTAGAATAGCTTATGATTCATATACATAGAATTCCTTGTTCCTCATATATGAATTTTTATCGATATTGGTCATTTTTTCACGACCTTCACTGTAATGAAATGTTCAATTCATATAGTTTTCAGTATGTGAAATTGAAATTTGTTTTTTTTAATTATAATTAGGGGCCGTTCATAAAATACGTTCGCATACAAGGGGGGGGTCTGGCTGAGTGTGACAAGATGTGACAAGGGGGGACGGGGGGTATACGGCAACGTGACGTTCGCCGTTTATTATTTTTTGACATGAGTGCTAGAAGCCAGCGTGACCAATTTTGGTAGAAATCTACTTTTTGAAAAATTTTGGTATAAAAGATATCTTCAGTAGATTTTGGTAGAAATCTACATGTGCGACATCTTCCAACAAATTCCTGAACTCGTCAGATTTTTTTAATCAAATCTATAGTGACTCCATCTTTGCCTATACAACTGAAACGAAATAAAGCGATTTTTTACTATTTCATTGTGCCATTGTATATAGACTATCTATATACAATGATTGTGCTATTGAGCATTGAATCTTCTGATTATATAAAATATGTATATTATTTGTGATCATCTATATTGAAATTGTTTATGAATATCTTGAAATCTAAGGCCAACCAACATATAATATTATTTATTATTTACATGTCCGTTATGAAAGATATTTAATAATTTATTTGAATTTTATTATAATAACTAAATAAATATTTTTAATTTTTAGAATTTGTGTACTATCATTTAGAATTCATCATACTCAGCAGGGGGGGGTCTTAGTTTGTGTGACGTAATATTTCTAGGGGGGGGTCACAGAAAGTGTGACACAGCGTGACAATGGGGGGGGAGGGGGTCAAAAAAAGCTGATTTTAGTGTGACGTATTTTATGAACGGCCCCTTATATCATGCATTGAAAAATCCACTCTTATGATTTCGACTACACAAACGCATAAACACTAAAAAGTTAATTGAAAAGAGTCTTAAATATCCATAAAAATGAAACAATACACTATTGAACACTTCGAATAGCTTCAAAAAATCGCAAACACAAATCAACAGATCAACAACTCCCTCACCTTAAAACGGATTTTTGGCTATGCAAATATGCAACAAGTGATACATTGTGACGTCACTCTCAAGTGGTGACGCAGTTGCCCTTAGTTTAATATGTTCATGCCGTTTTAGGCGTGGGGATCAATCCTCTCACTCTAATGCCCAGTCCATGTTATATTTTATATTACGTATTACGTCAATGCATACGACATACGAGACATACGACACTCGTTGAACAAAATTACAGTGAAAGTTATAACCAAGATCCAATCAGTGAATAAATACTTTTCATGTGTTCTTCACCCGTTAAGAATTATTTAGACAACATCTACAATATCTGATTTATGTATTTGGTACATGGCTCTGGCGTTCATATCCTAATGCAGGACAGTAACCATAGGGCTCTTTCAACGACTTCAAATTTGATCATGTTTATATCAATGATTACTCCAACGTAAATGAACGTGAGTTCATGATTATACCACCAATATTATGTAGTGATCACAATCAACGCAGTTTTCTAACAGTGCAAGTACCACAAATCGTTATGGGTATTTGCTGTTGCAAACAGAAGGATGAAGATTGTGACACAAACATCCCGCAAACACCCGTGAATCACAATGTTCAAAACATCGTCCAACCTATTTCACCTGTTAACACTCATTTCAACTTCAAGATTCCAAAGGTACCAGATGCTACCTATGTGGACAGATTAGTTCTTGAAACTTTAGGGGTTATTGCTACACTTGTTGACAAGTAAGTTTTTCTCTTATGAATTTTTCCTATACAGAATCAATCTTTCAATAGGACAAAAAAACAAAGGTGTATTCAATCCTCTATTAAACCGAATGAACAAATTTCTTGAATAATAGGTTGATCTATTTTGTTAATGACCGATTTGAAAATACTTCTCATAGACTGGATTGAGGGGTTTCATTAAATTAATAAGTTTTCTGAAATTTGGAAATTATTTCACATGTCTAATTGCCTTCAAAATGTCATGTTCAGTTTAGTCAATATTTACAGATATCAGGTTGGGTAAATATTACTTTGCATGATCACATAAACTAGATAACTTTGATGAAGATCAAAATGTTTCAAACTCAGTTGTATAGCTAGTTCTTAATCTAAGTTCAGTTCATTACTTTTCTTCAAATTGAAGTCCAGTCCTATTTTAAATTGTAGAATAATTTCAACTTCTTACATAGAAACATTATTTTTGTCTCACTTCGAAGAGTGAATCAATTTTTAATAAATGTACTGAATAATTTTGAACCAGCCAGTTACGCAAAATAATTGAGAATCATACATGTATAAAAACAAAATTTCTATTCTAAATGAAATGAAGTAAACATTTTATTCAGTCCTAATAATTATCAGAATGTGTCTTTCCAATCAGGACTCAACTTTGTGAACTGCTAGAATTTCAGAACCTCACTATTTGCTTTAGAAATTTATAGTTTCTATGAATTAGTTTTGCTCTCAAGAGTTTCAATATGATATACACTACTTAACGATTTATAATCATCCGGAGTGGAGATTATCAGCAAGTTTGGTTTAGAAAAAAAATATAATTGTGTTTTTATTTATATCTATTGTGTCATTTTCATTGCAGAGACTCTAGATGTACTCCATTGATTCTAAACAGAATCATACAATAAAAGTTGTTTACTAATAAACCTCTTGTAGTTTACTGAATGAAATATTGAGTTAATTTTTTTACAGTGAGCAAGAACCTCCTAGTTCAATGCTTCTTTTACATAACATTGCTGATAACGAAGAAGGATGGATACAAGTGGTGAATTCAATGATAAATGTTATTCCGCTCATGGACCCATTAGGGCCGTCTGTCATTACTCTCCTACTGGATGACTGCCCTTTACCATCCAAGGAGTCAGTTCATAAGGTAAAAATATTAAATGAAGAATTTTCTTTGTGGCTCTGAAAAGGCCACATTGATATTATTTGCCTCAGCTAATTCGTCCTAAAATACACTTAGACCACTCATAATTTTTTTTTTATAAAAAACATCTACCTATCAATTGCATTTTTTATTTTCATTCATTTACTCATCCAAAGAAACTATAAGAGTTTATGATTGAGATACATATACATGTAAAAAATCACTAATGAATGTTTAACAAAGTCTTATGAATTATTAGTGGTAGAGAATTATCTACCTTATGATGGGTTCGCAAAAAATACAAATAAAAAATAAATTCTCAAAAAATATTCCTTAAAATGTTTTTTTGAATAATTATTCTCGTTTATTGTTCTTGAGAACACAAGGAATTGAATTATAGGTATTTACATTGTAATATTCATTCCTGACCAATGTTTGGTCTCACATCCAAATGTTGCAATGAATTGGGAATTCAATTTGGTTTCTGATAAAATCAATAAATAAATATACATGATTTTATTTCATAGAGAGAAATATATAATACATTTTTTGGTTTACCTAATTTGGTTACAATAGTTCGTTTTATAATTACATTTTATAGGTACTTTTTTTTTTTTGGATGAGGAAAAATCTTCAAAAGACTTTGTGCCGGATTCGAAAGTGAACAGTAGTTCAC
Source organism: Zygogramma bicolorata (assembly GCA_032362365.1). Lineage (NCBI taxonomy): Eukaryota > Metazoa > Arthropoda > Insecta > Coleoptera > Chrysomelidae > Zygogramma > Zygogramma bicolorata. The sequence goes on along the minus strand of JAVJAQ010001667.1, from coordinate 5,260,823 downwards.
CCCCGCCTACCGACTAAAATACCTCCCCCATTTTTTCACCACAGCTGTCTGGTACCACCGCTTCCGGTTTGCGTCATGGCAGTTAGGTGCCATTTTATACCTACCTAGCTATATTTTGCAGTTTTTCAATCGTTCCTTTTTTTACGACCATTTCCCAAACACACTGTTTATTTGAATTCATTGGAGAGTGATAAATTTTTAATAAACATCGAAATCCTAATCGAGGAAGAGAGTTCGTTCCTAATTTCTCAATGTGCTTTTCCCATTCTTTATGTATGTATAGTAACAAGATTTCAACAATGGTTTTGTAGTTGAAGTTTTCATTGCAAAAACTTGAAGGATATTATATGCATCTATATTTTGTTTGGCAATATGCGTTTAAGAGTGATTATGCTTTAACAATAATTTGTGTTTGTAAATTGAAGTTTTGTTGTATTATATCTGCAAGTAATTTCAAGTTGTCGAAAAAAAATTATTTCAGATATATAATCAATACAAGTTGAAAACAGAACTGGAACCTTGAGAAACTCCAATAGTTATTGGCTAGCGTACCTAGAATTGTAGTTTCTCTATCTCTATTGATGGAAAAACCATATTGCCCTTCATACAGCGAACTATTGTTTTCTAAAAAATGGAAAGGGCCAATATTTACAATGCTTTGAATGATTTCACAGAGAACGGGTAGAACATTAATGGGACAGGGTAGGTTACTAGACCTATGAATAATTTTTGCTTCAAGTTCTGGGTACCTGAAATTGAAATGAAATAATAAAATTTATTTTTCCATACTGAGTATTTATTTTTATTTCAAATGGTCATCATATTTGCTAGGGTTGTCTTTTTCAAATTAATTTTCAGGTGGTTAACACATTACATCTATCTAAAGAAGAGGCAATCAAAGGAAGATCAAATCCTCCGATGCAAAGAAACATCTGTGTTGTACTTGGCTGCATTGCAGAAAAATTGGCTGGGCCAAGGAATATGGAAATTTTAAATGATGGCATCATAGACTATTTATTAACCAATTTGGTAAGACTAAATTTAATGTGATATTGTTGTCTCAATTATATTTAAAATTTATAAATATAATAATATATCACTGTTTTGTGAGGTTATGGATTCAAGAGCTCCATTCCACGAGTGACTATCTAAATTAAAGAAACTGTATTTAGTAGAAAACTGGTAAAATTTTATTGCACTTACTGTTTGAATGAAATTTTCTTTTTTGCCAATGATCTTCAGTTTCAGTACTCATTTAATATTTCTGTATCTTAAAGTCTTGACTGAGTCTTTCTAAATCACCACTCATTTTCAATTTATTCAAGAGATAATGGTTGCAAAAATATTCATTATTTGAAAATTGGATATCATCCCAATCTATATCTGGTAGTTTTTCAAATGACGGAAAAGAATATTCAATCTGAACACAGAGTATTGTTTGCCATAACTACTATACTTGTTACATTGAAACATTCTTACAATATTATAATGATGATTTTCGTGCTCCAGATTGAAGTATGTATATAGTTCTGATACCTTTGGGTCAAAGTAATGAGTTGGGATTTCAAATTGAGATCGCAGCGCCGCTTTGTCGAGAACTTCAACTAAGTTTCAACACTTCCACACACAATATGTAATCAACCAGTGCTGTTCCTGCCCGATAAAAAATAGTACCAGATATCATTTCGAAAAAGTACTAGAATTGAGAATTTAGTACTGGATTTTATTTTTCTTAAAATTTGTAGTAATCCAGGTAGGTAGTGGGTATTGGCAAAGAGGCAGAGGTAGTTTTTTATTGAAAAAAAATCACCAAGATAGAAAACTAACATCACAATATGAAATTACCTAAAAATATTATTTGAGTAACAACAAAATGAGCGAGATAACCAAATTCACAGAAAGAAAAGTTGATCAATATACAAAATTTGAGATAATAAAGTGATAAATTCATTTGTAACAATAGTAAATTTCCAAGATTTCTTGGGACAAAAATTTGTAAGTTGTCAAGTCAAACCACAACTTTCAACAGTTTCAACTTTTGACAAAGCAGTCACAGAATAGTTAGAACAAGACCTTGTGACGTTGACACTTTAGACCCTCTTATTCTTCTCATTTTTTTTTCTCTTCTATATCTTTTTTTAGTAGACTTGATTTGTCTCTAGTCTCTACTCTCTACACCGATTTGGAGATTTCGTGACGAAAACATTGAAACCAATCTCAAAACTGAAATAGTACTAGTTTTCACTAAAAAGTACTTTGGTACTGAATCCCTTCAAATAGTACTAAATCTATTACTAAAGTACTGACTACTGACTACTGTTGATTAAATCAACACACTAAAAACTTGTAGAGGTAGCAGGTGACAGTGACAGTATTGACAGGTTGTTAACGGTAGGTTTCCACGTTACATGCACGTTTTCTGAAACGCATTTGATTGGCTGTCAGGGCTGTCAAAATCTCAGTAGGCAAATAATAAACAGTGGTAGAATATTCGGTTGCACATTCCTCTCTACTGAAAATTAAGCTTCATATGGTATATGACTGATCGCCATCTACAATAGCGATCTGAAGCTTTTGCGATCTCAGAAATCAAGCAATCGGTTTTCGCCAAGTTCATCCCAAAATTATTCAGGTATAAGTAGATACACCAGGGTTTCCTAGGCATCTTACACGGTATCTAATTTTACGTACCGTTGATGTACACTCGGAGACAAAAATGTTCATAGCGGTAGTCGCGAAAACGCGTCGGTAGGCAATTGGTACGTACCGTTACATACCTGGTATCTCGCGACAAAAAGCCTTTAGTTAGATCTTTGTAAGATGTCTAGAAGGATGGTGCTGGGACCGATGCGATATTGTTTAGAATTTTATGGCGACACTTTTCTGTCATTAGTGTCATTTTTACGTATCGTGGTGTGTTTCTCAATTTCATCGCTAGTTGACGCTAATTGGAAGTGCATTGTCAACACCGATCGATCGACAAACTATATTCTTTGATTCGAGTAGGGATGGCTGATCCAATAAATTTCAGGGATCAGATCCACATGATCCGAGTCCGGACTTATACCTGTTCCAAAGATCAGTTCCGGGATCAAGTCCGACTCTGGGTATACAAGAATACTAAGTCCACTATCATCTTTCTCAAATTCTATTCATATTTTTTTTCTATTATATTGAGCAGTTTTTCAAATAATATATTACTGCGCTGACTACAGACAAAACACATTTGATTATTTGACCAAAATCAAACATATAACTGCTAATTATTTTTTGTAGTACTAGTGCACATTCTATGTATTTCTGTATTCCATCAACACCAACACTCCACCGATTGAATTATCAAAATACATGGTTTCTGCCAAAAGAATGCGTACCATATCATGTCCAGTCCGACCGGACGCGTACCAGTGTATCATACATCTTTAATCCATACACAAAATATGATTCCACTGATACGGTGGAACAGTTTACCCGTCCTGTCGGTTTCGATTCTCAAGGATCAGTCGGTGTACTGGTACGCATCTGTACTACGCATCCTATGAACGGGAACGTTATCGAAGTGTGTACGCGTTGGACTCGTACTCGCTTTGTTTCGGGATCGGATCAGTTCACTGATCCAAGCAAATACCTGTTCCAAAGTATCAGTTCCGGTATCAGGCAGCCCTCCCTAGATTCGAGCACTCAACAAAAACAAAATGAGCAAAATCTAATGTCATACTCATAAAAAACAAAATCGAATGAAAGGAACACAATTATAGGAAATTTGGCCAGTATTCTAAACAAATAATATAGGTTGTTGATCAGTCAGCGTCCAAAAGTAAAAGTATAGCCAGCCGTCAGGTCGGTCGTTCATACATTTCCTAGGAAATTTGTAACTCTTTTCGTTGCAAACGCCATCTGAACCGATTTGATGTTGAAAATTATCATAGTAGGCATGTGTCGCCAAGTATACCCCAAACATGCCCAGGTATAACTCAGTACACCATCCTTCTAGACATCTTAGATATTTGTGACAGTGTTTGACAATTCGAAACTGAAAGTATTTGTTGAGCTATTATTATTGTTCTCAATGGTTTTTTACTTTTCATGTGAATTTCAGTCAGGAACTTAAACATTACATAGTAATGATGCTTTGGCTTAGACTCCCACTGAATTGCGTCACTTTGACATTGATTGAAAGTTCAAACTAGAGGGTGTATCGCTTCTCTTGATATCCCAATGGTGAGAATTCTTTCAAAACACACGAAAAGAAAACCCCTTATCTAAAAATTACTTCCTAGGGAACAAGTATGTGAAGTGGCTTTGTGAACCTGTTCAATTGAGAGTCATTTGATAGTCGAAGCTGAAGGCTTTTTGATAGTATATGAAAAATGATGAGTCTATGTGTTTTCCCAAAGTTATACTGCTGTTATTTATTACTATGAAACAGAGAGATGAATTTGAAGATTGGAAATGTCTTTGCAGATGCCATGAATACTGTTTTTTCAAACCTTGTTTCTGAACTATGAATACTTCCAGTTTTCGAATGAAATAGCTAGTCCAAATACTATTATGATGGTTTCTATAAAGCTGTGGTTATCTTTTTCAAAGTCAGTCATAGAATGAAAGGAAGAAGAAAAGTATTGGTGTGATGGTTGAAGCATTGACTTATAGGTGGCACTGTACCATGCTGTTAAAATTGTAGATGTGCCTATCACATAGACATCTTATCTGATATTTCTTCTGATGCGAATTTTACAATCTTTCCCAACATATTGCTAATTCAGTGACTACTCTTCTAGGACAAATTGAAGAATAGAACTATCCTCTCTCAATTTGGAAAAAAAATTACAGTTGAAATTATTGTACTTTCAGGACCACCAAACGGATCCAAATGTTATACTGTTTTCCTTGATAGCACTGGAAAAATTTGCTCAAACTAATAGCAACAAAGTTAGAATAGTGGAGAAGCTTAAGGATTTTGAAACGTGTCCTATATCAAATCTGGAATGTTGGAAGGAATCAAATCATTATGTTAAGAGACAAGTAGGCTTTTGTGTACAGTGGATGCTTGATAATTTATGTACGTATTCTTGTTATAATTCATGTTATTTGTAGTAGTAGAATTAAGTGCTCTTATGGTATTTTACGTCCAGATTCTAATATATAATGCCTTCATTGTTTCTCATATCAGATACCTCATTACAGTTTGGTCTTCATGCTCTGAAAAACAAAAAAATATAATATATCGTTCAATGAACAAAGCAGTAAAGGTTATATTCAGAAAACCGTGGGATACTCCTTCTGCAGATTTATATAAAGTAACAGAAAATATGACTTTGGATCATCTAATTGATTATGAAAAATCTAAGTATATATATAAATTAACAAAAAATCTTCAAAAATGTAATATAAAACTGTCAAAAAATTATGATTTACATGGCCACGATACCAGAATATCAAATAACTTTCATTTAAATATGATTCATTCCAATAAAGGAAAAAATAACCCCATTTCATCAGCATTAATAACTTTCAATAAACTACCAGAAAAAATAAAATCATCCCAAAGAACTTAAAAAATATTTGCTTGCATAATGATGTTCACCAAATTATCAAATGAATATTATACTCCAATGTATTATTTATAGTACATAATTTTATGATGTTTTTTTTTGACTTCCTCATACCGGAACCCTGTTCTGTCTGGAAGCTGCATATTGAATAAATAAATAAAAATAAAATATGTCAAAACCATCAACTTCAACTAAAGTCCTTCAGCAACTAAGCTCTGTTACTAAATTTCTATGACATCCCTCAAGCTCGGCATGATTATTCGCGGCCCCTTGAAAATTGGTGAAATCATTTTTCCATACAACAAAGAGAGAATGTTGAAAGAAAAGTACCTCCCTCATTCACACAACCATTTTCATCAACTCCCATCCATTGTGTGTATCTTTCAAGTATTGATGTCATGCATTGTGGTTGCAGCTTTTTGCGACCTGAATATCGCCAGATTTAAGTTTTCTTACAGATGTATAACAGATATCATAATTATGAGAGGAGGTTAGAGTAGAGTAGAGTTTATTCTCGTGTGTGACAATATAAAATTGTATACAGTCGTCGAGTTCATACTATACTATATACATATAATAAATACAATAAATAAGTGCTTAGCATACTACAAATATGTAAAATATATAAAATGTGACTGATAAAATATATTTGGACAATACGAAATTATTTAAACTCTTTATCAATAAAGTAATATAAGACATGCACCTCAAGACATTTATGGGTGAAAATGGACGAACAAATTTCAATAAAGGATTACAGTCATCAAGAAAAGAAGTTTGTAAACTCTTCAGTTTTATAAAATACATTTATAGATTAAACGACTTACCTTAAGGAAGTTCAATCTAAATTATACGAGAACCACATCCGAATAGACCAAATAGACCAAATTGTAGTTACGCTCCTGGTGCGGAACAAGTCACACTGTTTTTATTTATCTCAAGCAAAAAAACCTCGCTTATCATCCTTTACTCATTCCTGCCCAACATTCCTATCCTCATTACGTTTTGTAGTGTGCTTCTTGAAAAAAAAATATGTATATCCCCATATTTAAGGGCAGCAGAAGGGACAGGGTGGGTTGGTCTATTCGGATGTGGTTCTCGTATAATTTAGATTGAACTTCCTTAAGGTAAGTCGTTTAATCTATAATTATACATCGAACCACATCCTCATAGACCAAATAGACCAAATTGTAGATGTTCAGAGCAAAATATATATATATTTTTTTTTTTTCAAGTGAATGTCTATAAACAAACATTCTCGTAATACAGTTTACAATCACTACATCGAGATATGTCTATGAAATAATCATAAAAGACATATGGACATATATCGAAAGAAAAAACAAACAAATAAGAAAATTTACACTGTGAGTGTCATTCTGAAATCAGGCTACTTGCGAAACCATTATCACTATTAGTTAGGGGTTTGTTATAAAATCTCGCAAAAACTGAGGACCTACTTGACCATCCAGCAGCATTTCGAATAATCTCAACCGAAACACCATTACGTAAGGCTGCACTGGTGGATGCATGTCTTGTGCTATGGCTGGTGAATATTGAAGTATCAATACCACTTCTGGAAAGTGCTGTTTTAATCCACCGTGATATTGACTGTCTAGATGCCTTATGATATGGTTTTCTGAAGGTAAGAAATAAATCCTTGATGTTCTCTCGAAATTTGGATGTGACTTCTATATAATATTTCAATGTTTTATAAACACATACTTCAGGTTTATTTTCAAATAATGGTATTCGAATAATAGGTTGTTGTTTATTAGGGGCTGAAGTTTTCAAGATATTTTTGATAAGAATTAGTATAACATTCCCATCCTCTCTAATATTATCTATTTGAATAGCTGCTAATGTCTGGACACGATGTGCCGAGATTAGGGCTAAAAGAGTTGCTAACTTAATGGTCAAGTTTTCCAAGCTGAGATTCTCCAAAGGATAAAGAGTAGACAAATAGGTCAAAACTATCTGTGGGTCCCACGTTACATTGTACTTTGGAAACACCGGCCTCCTCCGAAATATACCTTTCATAAAACGTTTAATTACATTCTGGTCATCTGGTGTATGGAAGAGGAGATTCAATGAAGATCTATGGCAATTAATAGTTGGATAACTTGCACCTTTATCAAATTCTTCTTGTAGAAAAATGAGTATATCATTGATGTCAGGACTTAGGAAGTTGACATCATGTACCCTGCAATATTGCCACCATTTCTTATAACTGGTATTATATTGACGAAGTGTACTGGAGCTTATTGATGATATTAAGGTTGAAATTACAGCTGAAGGAGTTCCTTTCTTTTCAAATGCCGCCCTGACAATTTCCCTACCACCAGGGAAAGTTTTCTCCAAATTGGATGTCTTTCTCTGAAAGGAGAAAGTAATAAGTCAGGGTCCGCAGGAAAATAAATAGGTTCTGATACAAGTAATTTGAAAAATAAGGGAAACCACGGTTGGGTGCTCCATGCAGGGACCACCAAAATACCCTCTGCTTCATCGGATATTATTTTGTTAAGTATTTTAGGAATCAATGGAAATGGTGGAAAGGCATAAAAGAAAAATGAAGACCACGAAATCGTGAAGGCATCTATAGCTGATGACCCTGGATCGTGTTTCCAAGATACGTAAATATTGCATTTTGAGTTTATACTAGAAGCGAACAAGTCGATTTCTGGATGCCCTAATTTTGTTGTGATTTGAAAGAAGGTTTCATTGTTGAGTGAATATTCAGTGTCCACGTTCGTGATTCTCGACTCTTTGTCTGCTTCAGCGTTATCAGCTGATCTGATATAAGATGCAAACACTTTTAACTCCTTGTCTTCACACCATTTCCATATTTTCCTTGTGATCTCATTCAAATTTTGATGTTTTACACTACCCATTTTATTGATACAAGCAATAGCTGTTGTATTATCAAGTCGTAAAAGTATGCTACAGGACCGCTGAGATTTCGTGAAAGATTTCAATGCTTTGAAAGCCGCTAATAATTCCAGGTAGTTTATGTGCATGTTAAATTCAGATTGTGTCCAGAAACCGTGGGTACGTTCTCTATTACAAGAAGCCCCCCATCCTGTTTTTGAAGCATCAGAATATATCTCAATATCAAAGTTCCGTTGAGAGAAGTCATTTTTTGATTTTGATATATTCTTCAACAACCATAACAAATCTTCTCTTGCCTCTGAATTGAGATATATATGAGAATTGTACGAAAAATATTTTTGTAGTGATAAATATTTCTGTCGTTCAAGATTTTTTGTATATACCCAACCATATGTGAACGCTGGACAAATCGAAATTAAATATCCAATTAATTTTGCAAGATCTCTGATTTTTATTCTCGGTGAACGTATCACCGATGTCAAATGTTTTTTGGCTGTTTCCACTTTTTCAGTCGGTAAACGAATGGTGAGATCGTTGCTACACCAAACAAACCCTAAAAATCTACAATGACTTCTAGGTACAGAATTGCTTTTGTCCATATTGATTAGAAAACCTAACGAACATAATAAGGTTTTAGTTTTATGGAAGTTTGTCAAGCATTGCTCTGCTGAGTCTCCGAAAATAAGAAAATCATCTAAGTAATTCACAGATATGAATCCCTTAGATCGTAATTCATTCATTATGGGCTTGAATATTTTATTGAAGACATAAGGGGCTGTACACAAACCAAACGGAAGACAAGTAAATTTATAAAAAACGCCATTGAACTCAAACTTCAAGTATTTTCTATAACGTTCATGTACTGGAATAGAAAAATAAGCATCCTTCAAATCGAGTGTACACATTAAACAATTTTTTGTGATCAAAGATTTTACTGTTTTGAAATTTTCCATTTTAAAATGTTTACTATCGATGAATTTGTTAAGTGGTTTGAGATTCAATACAAATCTATATTTACCATTTGGTTTAGGTACCAGAAAGTAAGACGACAAAAAATCGCCCTCCTCTCGCCGGCAACAAACTATTGCCCCAATGGATACAAGTTCATTTAAAATACTTTGCATTTTCAATTTTTCGGGAAGGGATAAAGTCTTTTGTGGTGGTGGGTTATTTTGATATGGAAAAGAAGTGAAAGGTATTTCATAACCAGTTACCCACTTCAATATAAATGGGTCAGATGTTAACTGTAACCACTTGGCATAACATTTCCTAATTCTACCTGCATATTTCTGTACCTCTAATCCCGGCGACGGCACCTCGGAGGCTGTTGATGTGGGGCGCCGGTTGGATATTTGGATGTTGTCGATGTCTTGTATGGCCGTTTTTCTCGGTAATATAGGTCCTGGGATGGGTATTTCATTTTGGTTCTTGTCGGCTGGCGCGTGGAGTTTAAAGAACTTGCTCCGGAATGTTGCGGTAAGTTTCGCTTCGAGGTAGATGGTTTCAGGCGCATATCGGTTCCCGTCTTCTGAACTGCCTGTGCCTCCTTATATTTTTCGTTGAAGTCTGATCCAAAAAGCCAGGTATCTGACTTGCACTCTTCAGCAACTTTTTGTGCTGCCGGATTCAACACATGAAATATTTGATGTTTCCTGTGTCGTGAGAGCAGATAATGTACTTCACAAAAAATCTTGGAAGCATCTGCTAAAGTTGGCAATAGTTTCTCCTTCATATCATCTGGAGCGTCGCTCGACAAAAAAAAATTTAATACCTCGCCTAAGGCCCCAAGTCCTTTGCCTATCTTGTCTTGGACACCAATAAAAATCGAGTCCTTCTTTTTATCAATGGGAGAAAGAAGTGTTTCTATTTCCAAGTTCATTCTGGGGGGATTGAGTGTCGGACAGTTCTCCGGAATTTTCCACTTCTGGGACAACATTGCTCGGGTTTCTTTCTCTAAGCCTACGGATAAATAGCTCGTCCAGCGGGAGACTAAATCGGGGTTCAGAGCTGGGCCAACTGAGGGTTTTGCCGTGGGGTCAATGCCCAGAAGGGTCATCATGCGATCCTGTATACAATGCTCCCCCCCTCCATTTGGATTGTCTATGTCTGGCTGCCCATCTATCTCATTACTACTACTATCAACTTGAACTCTCGGACTTCCCGAAGACTGATATTCACTGTCGCCTAAAAAAACATCAGTCGGTAGAACATACCCAGTGATTTTTGGTTTGAAATGTAGCAAAATAGGAAAACTGCCATTCAAGAAGTATATATAAAACAGGGAGAACATCCCTTATATAGTGACTCATTGGAAGAACATCCCACTGAGTGCAAATATGTGTGGTGATATTGGGAGAACATCCCATATACATAAAGACATACTAGGTTATGTAAGTGGTGGAATATTGGGGAGAACATCCCCATGTATAATCAAAACATATCCCTTTGAATGTCTAAAAAAAAACACTTACTGGACTCCTCGGAAGAGGAAGATGACAAATCAATTAATTTTTCCAATTTTCGTAGTTTCCGTTTAATCGTTTTGTACTTCTCATCGTTCTTCTTGAGATTCTTCCGTTTGGGCATAATGAAAGTTCTATAAACACGTAACACTTAAGTTCACAACTGACTTGTTCACACACTAAAAACGTAATGAGGATAGGAATGTTGGGCAGGAATGAGTAAAGGATGATAAGCGAGGTTTTTTTGCTTGAGATAAATAAAAACAGTGTGACTTGTTCCGCACCAGGAGCGTAACTACAATTTGGTCTATTTGGTCTATGAGGATGTGGTTCGATGTATAATTTCTTTCAAAAAATCCTTTATCTGCTTAGAAAACTTTACAGTGGTTAGTTCCTTCCCCTCCTTTGGAATCAAATTGTAAAATTTAATAGATATCTAAATGAGTTGTGATTCTTGGACAAGCGAAAGTATGGCATTATGATTGATTTGTGTCTAGTATTATATTTATTTTGAGCCAGATGATTGGAGGAATCATTTCTTGCAAAAAGTACACGTTCATAAATGAATTGGTTTGTTACTGTCAATATACCCAATTTTTTTAAAAGTGGGCCATCAAATTTTGAGTTTGTAATTATTCTTATTGCCCTTTTTTTGCATGCATCACACCTACTTAAGGCTTCCCATATGATATATTAATGACACTATGTGTCAGAAAAGAAGTTGTATTCGACTCCTTCTATCGAAATCATAGCTAAGATAATCTTTGTGGTAACCAGGAAGAAATCATTTGGTAAAAACACAAATATAATTTTTATTAAAGTTACTCATTCACTTGAAACGACAATTGCTATACCTACAAAATGAATATTGAACCACACTGAATTAACATGTCCAAGGGCAAAATTGCTGTTCTGACTTAATTTTATTGAGAGTCAATATGCTATTGTGACTTTTAACACTCGCTTTGCAGTTTGCAACACTTATTGTGGCAAATAGTTTTATTGCCAGCATTTATTATTTGCAGGTCTCTTTTACACTTGGAAATATAAATCCTTTTTGTCAAAAACGTTCTGTCATCAATCAGACCTACCAACTGTTCAAGTTAACAGAAAATAATTATTTGAAATTGTACCTACATCTTCGAATGATATAAGTATATAATGATTGCCTGTTGTGCTTCACTCATAAGAAAGAAAAGAAGATGGTGGGTTAAACCCTGCCTAAACCAAACTACAGGCAACATGGGACGACTTTATTCTTTTTACTGAAATCGTTGTTTATATGACTATCTAGTAACATTTAATGGAGTTGGCAATATCAAAAGAAGCCAAATTTATCGGGAGTAATTACACAAGTGCTTCAAAATTACCGATAATTTTCCATGAAAGCATGTTGTCTAAAAACTGCATGAGTTTATTTTCATATTTTGTCGAAAGAGCCCGACTCCGAAGCAGGAGGGCTCTTTTAGCAAAATATGAAAATAACCGAATGCAGTTTTTTTACTGACGACATGCTTGAATGGAAAATTATCAGGTTTATTTTGATGCACGAGTGTAATTCGGTAGAATATTTCCGGAGTTAAAACAACGACGTTTAAAATTCAGTATTTATGCCTGTCAAGATGACAAATGTACATTTTAACAATCGTTACTATAGATACACGGACCGAGCGGGTATTTTTCGATACCTACCGGGTATTTACCAGCCCGAAAATGTCCCGCCGGGAATTTATCGCTGTAATTGATCGAAAATGTCCCGCTTCATATGGGATTTTTAACATACGATGGAAATATTCACTGAAATTGCACCGGCAATAAATTATAGGTCGGACCCATTTTCGGTCACTGCAATATTCGGTTCTAATTGCACAAGTGCATAAAAATTACCGATAATTTTACAAGAAAGCGTGATATCTAAAAATTGCAAGAGTTTATTTTCATATTTTGGCGAACGTGCCCGAGTCCGAAGGACGAGGGTTCTTTTACAAAATATGAAAATGACCGAATGCAATTTGTATAAGATATCACGCTTGAATGCTAAATTATCTGGTTATTTTTATGCACGAATGTAATTCATTGGAATATTTTACGAATGAAGAATTCCTCAAGGAAATGTTATTTTTTGTTCATTTATACTTTCCTCTATATTGTATGGGGCACTCACCAAAACGCGAAATGTTTTTCTATTTTTGAAGTCTATCTGACATTTATTTGTGTTGTTTACTGACGTCTAGCGATACGGTTTCAAATGTGTTGTTATGGTGACTTGATACAATGCAATTACCGCTGTAAGTTTTCGATAATTGCATTGCTCTTATGGGACATTTTATATATGAGGGAAATATTCATTGCAACAGCGAAAACTTCCTACTGCGCATGTGCGTTAGAAAATATGCTGCAAGACTTGCAAGCTGTAAAGCGGGTCTAAATCTTGACAATACTTCCTTCTCTCCACCAAAATGATATGTATTATTTTTATCTGTGTAACTATTGTTTGTATTTTATTTCTTTTTTATTTCAACCTCTTCAGTTGAATTTTATATAATTTTTAAAATATTTATATCCCTACTGCACAACTACATAATCACATATTGGTAATTTCTCAACAGGTTATTCAGAATTGTTGTGAATAGATTGTTATTATCATTATTTCATATTCACTTTTTCTAACAAAAACGCTCTAAGAGGTTATTAATTTCACTTAACCTTGTATGAAATTCTATTGTGATAATTTTCACTTATTTTCAGTTGTAATGAACAATCGCAATTATAGTTACCAAACAGTTAACATGGATAATATTAATGCAATGCTGAATACTAGTGACGTAAGCGAATATTTGAAGATATCCCCTGACGGATTAGAGGCGAGATGCGATGCTTACTCTTTCGAAAGTGTGAGATGCACAGCTCAAGCAGATAAGGGTGTTTGGTATTATGAAGTCTGCATTATTACTCCCGGAGTCATGCAGATCGGTTGGGCAACGAAGAACAGTAATTTTTTGAATCACGTGAGTGAACATTTGTTGGATGATGTAGGTGAGATCAAAATGGCTTATTTGGCTTCATTCCAGGAAGGCTACGGCATAGGCGATGACAGGTACTCTTTGGCTTACGATGGTTGTCGTAAACTGATATGGTACAATGCAAAATCTGATCCTCAAAGTTTGCCGAAGTGGGAGTCTGGAGATATCTTGGGTTGCCTTCTCGATCTTGATAATCAGCTAGTAGTATTTTCTGTTAATGGAGTGAGCTTACCACCGTGTATGCATGTGTTCACTATGGCAAAGTAAGTAGAGTTTATAAAAATCGTAATGATTTGTTTTACTGGAAGTGGCATTTGCAAACATACCTACTTTCTGAAATGATTCAATTCATAATAGAAGCACTCTCTACGCTCTGTATATCTTTCTCTGTGAAAAACCATCGAATCTTTTTTATTCAAACTAGTCTGTATTTCTGTGATAACTCCTTAGTCATCATTTCAACCAATAGTAGCGGGTTATTCTATGGTTATTCTAGCCAATCATTGGGTATTATACTGATAAAACTGCCTGGCCCTTTCGATAAAACGTTGTTTACCTTTGAACTGTCAAAACTATACGGTTAACCGCGTCGATTCTATTGAACTGGCTCATATTTATATAAATTATCATGAATGAAGAGTTACCTTATTATTAATAGTCATCCACTTTTCACTTTTTCAGCATAATAATAACTTAACACATTTCAATGAACACTCAAACACGTAAATAGCTCATAACCCCAACTTTATGACAGATATAGCGAACGACCGATTCAAATATTTAAGGTTTCCTTAACTCAAATGAAGATGGCGTACAATTAGTTTTTATTGAATACAATTCATTTTTTGTTGTATGAGAAGAAACCGTTGTATGAAGATTTTGATACAACGACATAACGAATGATTTTATGTTCCTTCTGGCGCGATTTTCATTTCATAAGAAATTTTCAATTATCAACCTTGTACAATGAGAGGTGTGACGCCATCTCTTGGTATCGCCGGCAAGCATTATCATATTCACTGCGTAAGCATCATATCTCTTCTGGATCATAGAGGGCATACATATCATTGTTTGACATTTCAAATTCGTAAAATTTTCACCTATTCTCCTTTCCTTATGTAAATGAAATACTGATCAATTAAATTGTACTTCCTTCTATTTGTTCAAAAAATAATCTCTCCAAATACAACTCGTTCTTCAAATTTAATAAGATACATTTTCATTTTCGAAACACTCAAACTTTTTTATTTTGAGGCAAAAGCATTCAAACAAACCGAATTAGATAAAATCACTCGTCCTACGGACTCGTGATTTTATCAATCGGTTTGTTTTCATACTTTTGCCAAATAAAAAAGTTTTTGTGGAAAATGAAAATTCATCGATTAAATTTGAAGGACTCGTGGTATTACCTTTGATAAAAATCATTTTTGAATTGAATGAAAATACGTTTTTTCTGTTTTATGATATCCACCACAAAATAATGACGTTAAAACAGTAATTTAATTGAATGTTGATGATAATAATTGCTCCTGCTATACTTTGATAGTGAATAAGTTGTTGGAAATGTAGGAATTTTGAAATAACAAAAAAGATGTGGAGTACGGATTCAAATAAGGATATTATAAAGTATTTATTTATTTATTGAATGATTGTTTTAGGAATGCATGATGGGCAATCAATAAAGCAATAATTTCATCTAGTTTCCGAAATTCATGCCTATCTATTGCAGGACCGGATTTTTTGCCGCAGCCAGCTTTATGTCATTCCAACAATGCCGCTTCAATTTCGGTGCTGAACCGTTCAAGTATCCTCCAGCTGTGGCCTATTCAACGTTCAACGAGTACGGTTCACTGAGCCCCGAGGATAAAATCGTTTTACCCAGACACATTTTGTTGAATCGGCTCAGAGAGCAGAATATCGGAGAAGATAGCTGTACCCTTTGTTACGACCAGAAAGCTTCGATTCGGCTCCTACCTTGTGAACACTCGTGAGTTTCTTTCAGGTATTTTACAAAAAATAAAAGAGGAAACGTGAATAATTGGCTTGGTAGAATCTGTAGGTAATATGAATATGTAATGTCCATCCATCATTTCAAGAATTTTCAAATTATATTAATAGGGTGGAGAGAAGAGGGTCAATGGAAGTGAACATTGACTATGCAGTGCCTCCTTTTGAGGCACCAAATAAAAAATAATTAATTTAATCAATCTTTTCCTCATTGTTTTCTGGGTTCCTAACCTACCGCAATCTGAAAAAATTATCATTATTATTCCACATAAAAATTAATATTAATATTGGAATCTATACAAGTGTAGAAAGGTAACCTTCTATATACCCCGAAAAGTTGCTGAGTGAATTGAAAACATTTTCTTTTGGATAAAACAAATCCAGTTAGCCAGCAACTTCTCATGTGACTGAATATTGCCCATCAAAAAATTCTATATGTAGTGAATCTTCTGGGGTTGCAGTCAGTTGTGTTGGGCTATATCACAAAGAAAACTCTTGCAACCCCAGAAGATTCACTACATATTCATTAATCAGTCATGAGTTACTTTCCTCTATATATATACCGTGTGTCACAGACTCATAGTACACCCCCGTTTTCTCCTTTGTTTTTCTAGATATATTTTTGAAATTCGGAACATTGAATATGCTCACTGAACAGCATTTCTCGACATATCTGAAAGAAAAAAATAATTTCCAATTTTTCCGGAAATGACATCAACTTTCGATTCTTGAATGGGACACCCTGTATATTGTTACATGATCGGCTAGGGATGATCATGAGGAATCCAACGATACCAGGTTTGATGATGTTATCTCCAATGACTGCGGAGATATCGCCATTTATTTTATCCATAAGCTCAACGAGTAGGAGAGAGAAACTTTTTCTGGCGGGTCAATCCAATTCTCTCTCCCACTCATTGAGCTTATGAATAAAATAAATGGCGATATCTCCGCAGTCATTGGAGATAACATCATCAAACCTGGTATCGTTGGATTCCTCATGATCATCCCTAAACGATCATGTAACAATATACAGGGTGTCCCATTCAAGAATCGAAAGTTGATGCCATTTCCGGAAAAATTGGAAGTTGTTTTTTTCTTTCATATATGTCGAGAAATGCTGCTCAGTGAGCATATTCAATGTTCCAAATTTCAGAAATATAGCTAAAGAAGCAAAGGAGAAAACGGGGGTGTACCCAGAGTCTGTGACACACGGTATATAAACAATAGAAGTATTAGTGTCTGTGTGATTAACAATGGAATGAAATTATAGCGGCATTCAGACAAATCATAAGAATTTGAGAAAAATTAACTTCTTCGAGCGGGATTCGATAGCTCAGTGGTAGAGCATCCGCCTAGAGAACGGAAGGTCGTGGGTTCGAATCCCGCTCGAAGAAGTTTATTTTTCTCAAATTCTTGTGATTTGTCTGAATGCCGCTATAATTTCATTCCTTTATATATATATATATATATATATATATATATATATATATATATATATATATATATATATATATATATACAGTTCTTGAGAATGAATTCAAAATGGAATTCGAAACGTCGAACAAATCAAAAGATACCTAACGGATGAAAACCCAGAAAAATTCATCTTGCATATCGAAGATCCGTGAAAACATCAATTTCTACATAATACCTGGATGGGCAGGATGCAGCCTTAATATCGGACCGAGTCGGATAATGACTGAGGAGAGTCATTATAAATACCAGTTTCCGTGGAGAACAGACAATTGAAGTCTTTGCTTGCTCTTGCTTGGTTGCTTCGTAAGGGGAGTGATTGACCAGGACGGTATGGACAGATATTCGTCTCACAGTTCTTGAGAATGAATTCAAAATGGAATTCGAAACGTCGAACAAATCAAAAGATACCTAACGGATGAAAACCCAGAAAAATTCATCTTGCATATCGAAGATCCGTGAAAACATCAATTTCTACATATATATATATATATATATATATATATATATATATATATATATATATATATATATCAAAGATTATAGACTTTCACGGCCGGCAACTTATGAATTGTTGAAAGTTTCCGGGCTTCTGCGGCAGACATTCTCAAAGGCGATGCGGCAATGGTCGAAGTGTCATTCTCTGCTGCGAGACTTTGATTTTATGTGGTTCAGATTACGTGTCATTATTTATTGGACCTAGGTCCACGTCTCAGAAGCCCGCAAAACTTCTACCAATTCATGACCTGTTTTCAATTTAAGCAGCAACTGTTCGGGGTAGATAGAAATATACCCTTTTCTACACTTGTATAGATTTCAATATTAAAACTTATTTTTTCAGTTTGTGGTTGGTTAGAAAGAAAAGACCACCACAAGATAACGACTTTCAAACACTACTTATATGCCCTAATCATTTTTAGTGCATACATCAAAATTGATTGCTATTTTCAGTTCCTGTGAAAGACCATTGAATGATTGCACATATTTGAGATATAGATTTGAATTGCATATAAGTAGTATTTTTAATAATTTCGAAAAGTTGAGTTTGATGAGTTTGACGGTTTGTGTGGAGATAGAGATGGAGTATCCCAGTTTTCACAATGAAAAATCATAGTTCTTCATTTTTTTGTGTGATGAAATATTCACTTGAACGAATTTTTGAATAGAATTGTTATTTCAAATGGTCGCAGATTTTTTCTACAAGTCGAACGTTCGATATTTTTCATTGAGAAACACAAATGTATATCTTACATATTCAATATTTTCAACATCACTAATTGAGACATTTCTGTAACAATTTTCATCACTTTGACATCTGATTACACAACTCTGCAATGTCTGCAATTTCCCTTAATATTTTTTTATATATATAGGCTGATTACAAGGATAAGAACATTACACTAATGAAATCTGATTCAGGATGAAAATAAGCATAATGCACACACAGAAATAAAGGATGACTTCAATACAGTTCCTTTCCAAATTCCTATGAAAACCGAATTTTTTTATTCTTGTATCTGTATCAATTTAAGGGATATTCTTTCAACACTTTTCTTCAATTATTTCACTTACAGTCTTATTGCACACTTTACTCTTTATGCTATGAAATGAATTCACTCGATGTTTTCAGTCATATCAAAATCTTCTTTAACAACGGGAAAATTCATCATCCCAATATGACTCCTGTAAAAGATGTTAGATCTTATGAGGAGGTATAGATGATCAGAGATGTCTTCGGCCAATCATTCTTTCTTATCAGAGCTGTTTCTTCTACAAACTGGATCATGATAAGTTTTATTCATTGTTCATTATTTCCAATAATTCTAAAATATATTGTTGGAGGGATCAATTACATACTCCGTATTTATTGAAAAGAATATGATTCATTAGCATTGGAGAAATTACTGCTGAAATGAAAGAGGCTAAGCAGTTTTAACAATACCACTAGTTGCATCACTTTTGGTAACACTTGTTCTTTTTGATATCTCTTTATGAGGTTATATTGGCAAAGTTATGCGAAATATTATTTTTCATGATACACAAAAGACTATCATTTTATTATTAATGGTTTTATAATAATATATGAAATAAATTTTTCAGGGGTTTTTGCGCATCTTGTGCCAACCAGCTTCTGGAATGTCCAATGTGCAGATCTCCATTTCGTGAGGTACAGGAATATAGTCCGTCTTCATGACAAACAAGGTGCTTCTGAAATTGAAACCTGACATTTCGAATAATTGAAACAATAATTATTATATAATAGCGTTTTGTACAAATTTGTTGCATATTATGCCGAACGCGGGTTTGTATTTTAAAATTTTATTTATTTGTATTTTTACTTTCAGTATGTTTTTGTTGACAGAGTGAATATGGAGAATGATTTTATTATATGTAAGCTATAAATATATGTATATATTGGTCCACTATTGTGACAATAGCATATGGTATTCTTTCAGGGTTACACACAAAGTGTAAATGGTTTTTTTGCAGATCTATATTTTACAAAAGTCTTGTTTTTCGTTAATAGTTATTATAAAGCAGAATAAATTAATATATTTTAATGTTATGACAGAGATGTATTTTTAATTCATATGGGATTACACAAGCACCTTCGACTTATGAAAATCAGCCATAGAACTGTGCTGGTAAGTCAGAAATTAAATAAAATATTTTTGTTGACCAGTTCAAATTGAATGGAAGTCATTTTGTTCAATCGTGAAGTGTCTCCCCCAAAACGGTTTGAGAATGAAAATAGGTAATTAATTAATTATGAAATAAGAAAATAAGTGAATTACTAAAGACCTGTCAAAGAAATTCGAGGTCAAATGCAATGGAAAAAAAGGGAGAAATGTTTATATCTGGTTTTCCATGAGCTATTCATTGAGTGTTTCTTTACTGCTCTGAAGCGTTCCAAGATTATCTCTTCAGTAATGAATATATATAATTCAAAACTGTTGGAAATGACCCCTCTGTTCATTTTTTTTTTCATTTTATTGAATTATGTGTCAAAATTTAATTAAATATTTTCGTCAATATCGGATTTGAAATTTTTTTCTGAACATAAAAGGCAGGTTCGGCCCTGTCAGTTTCCGGGCTTTAGGCAAATTTTAAGAAGCGGGTCCAAACTCGAAATGAATACTGAGAAGTTGAAAGTTGAGTTCTAAGAAAAAAACTTTTTGTACATGTAACAAGGCATATACTTTTTGAAATATTGCCAAATTATCTTGGCTGCCAGTCATAGTAGCTCCGGTGAACTGATATTAGATGTCAAGCAACAAATGATTCAATTGGCTTAGGCTCAACAACCAGGGTTGGACTGATTGAAATAAAGTGATTAAAATCACGATTAAAATCATGATTTAAATCGCTTGATTTTTTAAATTAAAATCATGATTTGAATCATTTTTTGTTTTTTTATTCAGAACCAGATAACAACGTAATATAAATGTTTCCTCGAAGATCAAAAGGGGTATCTGCTTTTAGCAAAAACAACAAAAAAAAAGTTCATAATTCCAAATTCTTAAACTAAACATAACACCTTAATTTTATTACTGTATATTTTCAGTCTATTCATTTTCGTTATACAATTTGAACAAAAACACGAGTTTTCTTCCTTTTTCTATGCCTAATCTGTTTCTAATATCCGAGTGTACAACTAGCGAAATGCGTGAAATTGTTGGGCAACGTCAATTTATAGGTTGAGAAGGAAAACAAGCCTCGACAGGAATATTTTTGCAAAAAGCGCAACAAACGCGTTCGTGTTTGTGCCTCTCTCGGCACTGTATAGCGAGGAAAACAAATCGCGACAAGAATTTTCTTGCAAGGAGCGCTACAAATGCGTTATCACAAGTTTTTGAGCCGCAAATTCTATTGAAATTTTTAGACTATACATTAAAATAATCAACAATAATTTCAAAGAATCAAAATATTCAAATTTTATATTCAAATTTAAAAAATCAAATAAATCGTGATTTTTTTATAAAAATCAATGATTTTTGATTTTTTTAATAAAAATCAGATTTTGCCTCACCCTGTGAACAACTGAGCAGAGTTCACTCGAACCACATTTAACTGGAGTTACTACGGCTGGCCCTTAGATGAATAGGAAATATGATAGTTATCATTAAAAATTATAAAAACGAAAGATGAATTTCAGAATAATGCATGTATGAATTAAGTCTTATTCACATGCAAATCGACCACCTAAAATTGACCAACATCTGCATTTCAAAATTTTAATCTCTGAGTTTTGGAGCTTTTTGACTAGTCTTGTTGACGTACGATTGTTCATAGATGTTATTTTTTAGCGCTTGCAGCAGAAAATACTCTAGTCCTAGAACCTGGTTCTCATTGACAAAGTCTTTTACAATGAAAAACAAGAAAAAAATGATCATTAAATATCTGTGGATATGACAGTTTGCTGAAAAAACTAATAGTTGAAAATAATTTGGTTAAAAATAAATTGAAACATTGTAATCTCATCTTCAAAATTAATAGTGGCCAACATGACCATTCAACCAGATGTTCAAATAATTTATCAACAATGACAGATCAAACAGGACAACAATCAATTTATTACAACGGAATAGTGTTATATAATGGATACAAATTTGGAAAATTCAATTTCAAAGTTAAGTTGAAAAAACATTTATTGCGATAGGTAAAGGACAATTTTATTTCATTTTCATTATTGTTAATTTTTTATTTCTGTGAAAAGTCTGATTTCATTATCTTCCTTTTTTTTCTCTTATTTGATTCATTATTCATATGTTTCTAATTTTCCCTTTTATGAACTTGTAAGTTTCTTGGGAAATAAACATCATTCAATATAATTAGAATACAATAAAACACAAGTACATAATATAAAATACAACGATTCCCATGTTTCACCGATCTGTTCAAAATATCTCGCAAGGGGCAAGGCGTACATTTTATTTTATGAACAAGAAAACACTTATGAACAGGAAGAAACGAAATTTTCCACTTGACATTATTCTATTTTATTTATTTTCATTTACTTTTTTTATTTCTTGTCATAATTTCAATTTTTACTTGTGATTTTATATCATACAACATTTGTAAGTATAAAATACAAGTTCAATAAAAATATAAATAATGAAGAAATCACTGAAACACATTGAATTGAACAATAGTGTATATTAAGACTGGAAGACTAGGTCAAACGCCACAACATTAGAAGTTCTGACAGTAGAATTCATCTTATGAATAGAAATCATTCGTCAGTCGAAGATTTTTTATTAACCGTTTCAATTGCTTTCTTCCTTTTGAAATTATAATCTCGTTCCGCAGGTGATTGTATAATTTTCTACCATTATAAAATATGGAATTTTTCATTTGTGTCGACGTTGGAATTGGTAATGTTATATTTAGTGTTTATATATCTAGTGTTATATTGAGACATCTTATGTATTTTGTTTTTATATTTGCTATGCATGAAACATACTGCTTCTAAACTAATAATACAAGGTAGTGGTAGAATTTTGTGTTTTACTAAAAGTGACTTGCAAAATTTGATAATCCGTAGAAAATGTGTTAATTAGAAACAATAACACTCACTAGAATATGCATAGCTTGTCCATTTCATGTTGGCACAGAATTAATAACAAATATGCGCGTCAGAGAGCACATGACAGCTTAAAGTATAATCCGAGACAAAAACTTTTCTTTTACTATTATGTCGAAATGAATTTCCAGCAGGTGTTTTTTGCTCAGTTATGTAGAAAGAGTAGAGGCATTGATATTGAGGGCTAGCTATGACAGAAACAAAAAGAGTCAAATTCAACACAAAAGTTGTTTTTGTTTATGTATATATATATATATATATATATATATATATATATATATATATATATATATATATATATCTATATATATAATTGATAACAAACAATAATAGAAAAAATCTCGCATATAATTATAATCTTTATTAATCCCAAGAAACTACAAAGTTTACAACAGGGACAAAAATCGAACGTAATCAACTAAATTATTTGGTTACATAATAAAACAGTGTATAACACAAATTAATAATTACATTATGTGAGTTCGGTTAGTGTAGGTTCTACTGAAGCCCGTTCGACTAACACGGCCTAGCAACTCGGTTAACAAGACAGGAAACCGTTTTAATACATAATAATCAAATCTGAAACATGTGAATAGCCGGAAAAAGAATCATGTATTGCTTATCCAATCCATCTTGGCACAAACTCAGCTACTTTTACAGTTGCACATTGGTAGTCCAGACCATGACGAAAGAAAAAACACCTACTATGGATAGATTTCAACAATTTATCGGGAGTAATTACACAAGTGCTTCAAAATTACCGATAATTTTCCATGAAAGCTTGTTGTCTAAAAACTGCATGAGTTTATTTTCATATTTTATCGAAAGCAAAATATGAAAATAACCGAATGCAGTTTTTTTACTGACAACATGCTTGAATGGAAAATTATCAGGATTATTTTGATGCACGAGTGTAATTCGGTAGAATATTTCCGGAGTTGAAACAACGAAGTTTAATATTCAGTATTTATGCCTGTCAAGATGACAAATGTACATTTGTAACAATTGTTACTATGGATACACGGACCGAGCGGGTATTTTTCGATACCTACCGGGTATTTACCAGCCCGAAAATGTCCCGCTTCATATGGAGTTTTTAACATACGATGGAAATATTCAGTTAAAAGATTTAAAGTGAATTGAAAGTAATGAAGTCTAAAGAAAAAAAATAAAATATTCACAGGGACCGGTAGCACTTTCTCCTTCATTTTTCATATAAATGCCATAACGAAATATGCAATAGTTCTATTTTCTATCACGTTAAGTTATTACAAGCAATATTGTGATTTCCCGATTTCTTTTTCTTAACGCAGCCACCTTCAATAAATTAAATGATGCCATGATATCAATGATAATGCATCCTAGCAACCTTGTTATGAATCATTTCACAACGACTTGCATTTGAAAAAAATATGTTCGTTCACGACTATTGCATAAAATATTCAGAATGCATGTGTTTGTGTTTGTCAAAATACAGTATACTATACTCGAATATAATGGCTATTATACGCTCGTTGAATAACATACTATTTTGATTAAGGTATTCAACATCACTATATAGAAATATTTTTCTATTATTCAGAGGTACGTTCAGCATCGTTTGAAAGAGAAACACAATCCACGTTAAAAGGTAATGCCTCGTTAATCCATTGCTCGTACAAGTTTCGACTTCTGAGGGTTCGTCGGCTGGTTAACGGAACGAACAATTTTAGAACAACAATATGGTAGATATTCCTACTTAGGAATTTCTTGGGAATTGCGTTTTTTTACCTATATATATTTTTACCACCTTTAATTAATTGAAATCACCAATGGGCGATATACTATGGGCTGGTAGCCACCTGGGTTTTAGTATTTGGTTCAACTGAAGTTGGTATTTTTTTTTCATTTAACGAAATATGGTGAATATACCCTATGGTGATTTTTTAAAACTAGTAATTATTAATAAGCTTTCTGACATAACCGGTTAAACAAAAATGACAAATCACCATATGTCAAAAACAGTAATACCATGACCAACTTGACAATCAGAGAGAAATTAATTTGAAATGTCAGGTTGGATAATAGACCGGGCAACAGTGACAGATTTTTTTGACAATTTTTTTACAGTCTGCCTCTGGAATATGAAATACCTGAATCTGAATAGAATCAAAATCTGCAAAAAAATACTCGCTATGTGGTACTTCATGGCAAACCCAGAATTTGTTCTTGATGGAAGACACTGTATACTTCCAAACAGTGTGACTCATGAATTTTCGTTACTCTCACGATATATATATATATATATATATATATATATATATATATATATACAAATTATGAGCTACCGTATAGCAACAACTAGTCAACACCAAAAAAAAAAAGAAAGAGATTGACATGAGCAAAATTTGAAGGTGTAGCCAGGAGGTACACTCTCGAACTTTTCCTCTATAAGCCTGACAAGTGTCAATTTTCTTTAAAGTGTCATCGAGAAAAATTGCAATTTGATAGTAAAAAAAAACATTTTATTTTAAACCTACAACATGAAGAGGACTCTATTTTCATATTTTACTCGGCTTGATCCAGCGTCTGAACCGACTGAACCAGAAAAAAAAAGGAAAGAACAATCGGTGAGTCCAAACATTTCAAGCGAAATTTGTTTGTTTGGGTAACATTCAATCCAGATCTTGTTTGTACTATTTTTAATTCTTGAGAATTATTTTTTTAAGAATTGGAGGATTATTGAATCGAATAAATTGATGAGATGGTTGTTAAAAATGAAAATTTACTAATGTTCAAATGTAGCCTGCTCTTTAGTTTTCAATGGAATGTAATAATAATTATTAAAGTTCTTCAATTTCAAAGCAAAAAAATGTATTCTATTTTATTTTTTTGTCTTGCTCATGTGACAATTTTTCGTTCCCTAACAAAATTTGGAAATAAGGAGCCGATAAAAATTGAATAAAAAATCTCTTATTTTCCCAATGGGGAGGTCCGGACCCGAAACCCTCCCTCGTGGATCCGCCACTGAACTCAATTAACGAACGCAAAATATGGGTTTCACATGAAGTACTACCACGCAGCGCTTGACTTTTTATGTGGATTACGATTCGTTTTATCTCTAATTACTTCGCTTTCCATAGGCACACTGTGCTTTGAGCTCTTGTGAGATTATAAGTGAACGTATATCTGAATACCATGCAGTATCTTGAAGGTCCTAATTTTTTCAATAATTGGGTCTTACCTTGTTTGGAAGGTTTGTCATTTTTGTCAAGTGAAAAACTTCCGAGATTTCGAACGATTTCAGGAATAATTCTTTATAAGGATCTCCCTCCCCTTATTTTTCTTAAACTTGATGCCAAAACTAGGAATTCCTGAATATTGTGTAATCAGGAAAAACTATTTTATTTTGTGGCGAGCGTGGAAATTAATGGAAAACTCGCCTATCACTAGTCACAGAAAATATGATATTTTCTCTTAATTATTCGAGCTAATTTTCTCGAACATGAAAAATGCAAACTTTTAAAATCTCTTAAAGAAATGCTCATTCTCACTGCTTAGGCAGAAAAGTTATGATGATGTTTTGAATTTGAAGGGGAAATAATCAACTTAAGTGATCAATGTCAGTCACAAAACTTCAAGTATCCTGGAGAAAGAAAATAATATGGAATCGATTTACAATGCAATTCAAGCGGCCTTCGACCAAAGTGGATTCGATGTTATTTTGTAAAGCGTTCACTAAAAAATGTCTTTACACTCGATGTTTCCGTGTTAACTTTATGTTCGTTTTTTAAGTGTACTTTTGCATTTTTCCTTGTAATTTCCACCGGTTTTTCAAGTATTTTCATGACATAGGCGATATTTATGCAAACATGAAATTTCACAAAAATTTTATTTTTTCATCAACCATCAATTATTGTTGTTTGCATTTAACGAGAAGTCATCGTTCTTTGATATGAACTCCACTGTATTCGATTGACGCGCTGTTTAATAGTTTCTTTTGTTTGACAAGGTTGGTACTGGCAATGCCTGAATTTTTCACCCAATCTGAGCCCATATTTTTTCCACGCCAATGTAATTAGTAGAAGTGTCAAAAACAGATAGTATAAGGTTAATTGCTAGTATTTTATGTTTTGATGTGCATATTGATCTGAAGTGTTATCTGTAGTTATTCATTGATGAGATATTTTCAATCACGTGTTCCCACCAATGCTATGTTTTGATGCTGGTTCAAGATGGCGGGTGAGTGAACTTGTAATTTTCATTATAATAATTATGAGTGACATTTAAATTGTTGTTTTAGATGTTTCACGAACGCACCATGACCCAATGGATGATTCTGATGAAGGTACGAAACTAATTTGTATACATTCTCTCGTCATTTCAGCTGTATTAGGTATCACTTTCATCGGAACTGTTTTGAGATTAGATTAGTGAGAATTGCATCTACATTCACACGCTTATTATATGTTTGGATTTTGGCGTGTGGAAGTTACTGTATTCAGTATCCACTTTATTTTATCTGAACAATTTTTGTTATATCTTGTTTGAATACCTCATCATAATAGAAAACTCCCAGGAAGCGTTTTGACATTTGACGTTTGTCCACATTGTTTACTATTATTTTTTTTTGGTGGCCAGACGATGTTCTATTAGGCGATCTTAATATAAACCGTCCCAAGGTTTTGTGTTTTATAATGTGAAGCTTTGTTGAATATTTCAGACGAATCAGTGTTTACTTGCCAAGATCAATTCATTCCTCTGCTGATTCTTTATACTCGAATTCATTTTGAAACTCGATTATCGTTTATCGTAGTTAAATACTGGATTGTTGAATTGAAAATCTACAAATGAAAATATAATAGCCCTTCTTTTACTGATATTTTTGTAGCCTGATTCATTCAAAGGAGACCTACAAGGATAATATCAAAAACATCGTCCCACCGTCCCACCTGAGTTTTTATTATAGCCGTGGCTAGAACCAGGCTAACGTGGATCTTGGTTCCATAATTCATCCATGCGAAATGTGTCATAATATGAAGAATATGACGTTAACGTTTCACGTGGATCCTTCGCTTTCGATTACCCCGTGCAAGTTGAGCGTGGACCATTTCCTTATGATAAATCCACGCCTATTTTGCGTGTACCATTAGCTTATGATAAATCTACGCTACTTTCGTCCAAAGTATAGGTATCCTTGTGATCAATCCACGTTAGTTTCGCATAGGGGATCAATCTACGCTAAAATCGTATACCTACCTAGTTTTTTATGAAGATGTATTATTGTTTGTGGCGGTGTGAACAGAAACAATTTATTTCTTGAAGTATATACAGGGTGTTGTTTCATATAAGAAAGAAATGAAAACAGAAAAGTTGTAGTTTCAGTAGCTCAATGCAAAAAAAATTGCAAAAATCGATGGCGTATATTCTTTGGGTCGAACATATTGGTTAGTGTTTAGCCACATTACACCCTGTGTATAGTTATATAATGTATTCGTGGAACATTAATAAACGCAGACTTATGGTGAGTTTATAAACTTATAATCCAAAATATATCTCAACGGCCATGCTGCTTTCATTTGAACGTGTAAGTAGTGTAAGTCATAGTCATTTTCTTTTTTTTTTTTCAAAGATATCGCGAAATCGGCGTGGATTGATCATGAAGGAATGGTCGACGCGCAATAGTATGGCGCATTTCGCATGAAGGAATTTTCGAACAGAGATCCACGTTAGCGTGATTCTAGACACGGCTTTTCATTATTTCTTTCAAGTCCATTGATATATTGACAAAGAACGTGGCCGATAAACAAAGCAATCATTACACAAGGACTAAGCTTTTTAGCCTTACAAATCATCTTGAATTAATGAATTTAACCCCCCCTCCCCAGTATAAATCTGTTTCTCTGGCTGCATGCTTGAATGGGGATGTTCAAGATACACGAGAACCCTTGATATAATTTGAGAAATGAAGATTAAGGGCCGGCTTTTCAATCAATTGTTAAGGAACCTAGCTGTCAGCTAAGTCCTTAACAGCCAATCGAATGTCTCGGTCAGCCACTTTAGCTTTCAGCTAACGCTTAGCTGGTGATTGAAAAACTGGCCCCAAGTAGTGTATGCGGTCCATATCTTAGTTGAAATATTATGGGGATCAGTGTACAAGAGAAACAGTTTTCTCAGCGTTTCGAAATTTATTCAGTTCATCCTCAGGGGTGCGGACATGAGTTTCTCCGTGAACACAGACAACCACATACCCTCTCACAGAGTTGCTTGAATTCATTGGAACAGGTGCTTGACTTCATTGGAAAACAAATCGTATGCAGAACGAATTTGAGCAGTTTACGCGACGTTCTCTGAACTTACAGGAGTTTTCTTTAACTTGAACTCATCAACTATTTTAGTTTTATCTCAAAAAATTATCCCCAATCATTTACAGTTTCATATTAATCACCCAATAGGCGCAGATTGTGATAAACCTTGTCTTGAAAAAATATAAAAAATTAGTGACTTTTATATACTTTTGAATTGAGATTTAATAAATATTTGCCATTATACAGGCGACATTTTGAGTATGAAAACCTTTTTTTAGTGTTTTTTTTCTTGAAATTCGAGTGGTTAGACATGGTGTCAACTATTAGAATAGGTTTAAGACAGTGGGTGTGTCAAATGAATAATATCTTTAGAAATACTCATTATCCATCACTTTGATTGATTTCTAGGAAATAGATTGAAAAATATAGTAGTTAGACCTCCACAAACAACCGTTGACAATGAATATAAACCATTTTCTATGTTGAATATATTTCCTCAATATAGGTGAAAAATAAATTTATTCGCGAAAAACACAAAAACAACAAGTTGAAGTTCCAAAATTCCGCATGTTTCTGTAGAACTCTGAGTTGCTCTTATTGCAATCTAAATTCGATAAATCAAGCACAATTCCGCAGACAAATGCAATGTAGTGTGATTCAGTACGTGAGCATTTATAAGTAGTCTATACCAGTCCTAGGGGGGGGGGGGAGGGGGGGGGCAGATTTTAGAGGAAGCTTAGTTAATTTCATAGGATATAAATCAAAAGTCCAAAAAGTTCACCGGTTGGCTCATGTTTTTTTTATACTAGAAGCAAAGATAATGAACACCATGAACTATTATGATTTTATAGATGATTTTGCTATCAAAAAGTCCCGAAAAAAAAAATTAGTTCTTGTTTCTTTAATGCCCTTTCTTAATGACTTATCCATTCTTTCAATAAATTTCAGTTTCCTTCTCACTACATACGAAAAATTATTTTAGAAAAGGTATATGGGGTGTCGGAAATAAAGTGGCCTACACTCGTAAAAAGTATAAATCCGGCATTGGTCTATTCTCTATGATGAGGTTTGTTCATTTGTGTCAGTAAATCTGATCCTAGCAGCTTTTTTACATCTGTTCATCAGACTCCAACACTAGTAATTCATATGTCTTTCTCGTTCGAAACTAGCTGGTAAGTTGCTGATAGAGAAATGTTTCAACTCTTTTTAAATATTTCCATACAATTTGTTCTCTGAAAAACACCGGATACTATCCCTAAATTTCTCTTCTGAGCAACAAAAACAATACTTGTATGTGAGGACCAACCCCAAAACACACTCCATATCTCAACCTCGAATCCACTTGAGCAAAGTAAATATTTCGGAGTTGATGTTCATCCGAAATATTCCGTAGATTTTTGACTAGGTAATTCTGTAAATCGAGAATTTGAACAGGTTTCTGGCAATGAGTTTTCCAGTTCAAAGTGTTATAAACCTATGGACGAGAAATCGTAATGCTGCCAATTTATGTTGAGTTCAGTTTCTCGTAGAGAAGCACATTTCCTTTGAATAACATGTGCGCAAATGAATAAACAGTGAATATTAGGCATGTAGTTCATGTGAACGGTAATGCAAGTACTTTAAGATTAAATGATCTCAAGAAAAAGTCTTGGCTTTTGCACCAATGGTTCCGATCTCTTCGTTCTTGGTTTTGATCTCCGGAAGCGAAATCCACCGGAAGCTTTTTATGGATTTCGCGCCACCCTGTACGACGAGAAAATATTCTTACGATCGCCAGTCGAATCGAGAATCGCTCCTTAATCTTTCGATCTCCTAGTTCGTCCTCGCGCGACCGCCACACCCGCGTACGCACGCTCCTATTGATCTTCTCGAGCGTCGCGAAAGCGGTCGAACGGTGGCGCCCCCGCGTCGCGGCGGCGGCGCGCCGAACCAATCGCGCGCGGCGTTGCCACGTCGCCGTCGGAAATTTAGCCGATTCGTTTTTTCGGCGTTCGGTTCTGCGTCTAATGAAATCCATTAGGCGTCGCTTTATACGTCGTAATGTGAAATGACTGTGATAAAGTATTCATTTCTCGAGGGGATTATGAACAATCGACGTTAATTCGGTTTCGGAGGTACGGGGAGAGTCTTAGGATTGGCAAGGTCCTTCTTCAGAGAGCAATGTGAAATTTGCTCGGAGTTCGAGAACCATCGGGTAGAAATATTGAAAAATTTGGACTTCAAAATAAATTTCGGTCACAGTGACTGGGGGGCAATTTCTCAGATTTTCTTGGCAAAGTTCTATTCGATTTGTAGTATCAATCTCATTTTTCAAAAAAATATTTAATTTGCTCTATAGAGAAATGTTGCGAAAAGCTCATAAGACTGAAAAAATCACAACAATGAATTATCAAAATTAAATTATTATATTGTTTTATATATCATTTCTGTTTCATTTCACATTTGATATTTTAATGTTTATGGCAATATAATTTTTCTACGTTTAACAGCAAATAATAATTTTGTTGACACATCAATCAGCAAAGTAAGGATTTTCGCCTAAGCTGCAAAAGTAATACTTTGCTGATTGATATGTGTCTGGAGGAGTAAGTACTTCTAATGTCATGTTCCGATATTCCTGGACAGTACTGTCCAACTAATTCAGTCGTTCCGATTTTACTGACATTCACCCAGTATTCCTCAAATTGAGTTAGGTTAGGTTGTGTTCGAATAAACGTCAACGGATAAAAGATTGAATTTGTTGTCAGATCATGGCAATTGCAAAATTATCAAAAATGTTTCGAGTTGTACTGGAAGATATTTTCGTACAAGTTGATGCTGAATTGATATTTTTCCAGCAGATTAATAAAATCTGCGGGAACCCTATTTTTCGAGATTGCAAGCCGTACTCGCACTTACCTGAAATATTGTTTGAAAATCTTAGGGGTGTAAAAACCTACTACATTTTGAATGTACCCTTCTATTCTTGGTATTTTTTCTATGCGACCTCTAATTTTGTCGAGGTTTATAATTTCAGTCATTATATTCTCTGAAGACTCATTATCAGAGCTTAAGCTCCCTGAATTTTCTATTTCCGTATCGCTATTGCTTGATA
Source organism: Zygogramma bicolorata (assembly GCA_032362365.1). NCBI lineage: Eukaryota > Metazoa > Arthropoda > Insecta > Coleoptera > Chrysomelidae > Zygogramma > Zygogramma bicolorata. The sequence continues at coordinate 5,228,446 of JAVJAQ010001667.1, read as the reverse complement.
TTTCTTCCAATATTTAATTCATTTTGAAATAAGATAGGGTACGTCACACCTGTCACCGCTGACAGTGCCTTTGACGGATGTCCGATGGCGATCCGTTCCGATATCATCAGCAGTAGATTACTATCACTGCAAAAAGCGTTCCGAAAATGCTTACAGTGGCCAGTAATACCAGCAATATCGGAACATGACATAAGTCGTTATCACTGTCCATAATATTGTCAAACTACAATCACTATGAACATATACATTTCCATAGCAACCAATTATTCCATCATTTGCGATTTCTATGAAATTTTGTTTCAAAACTAAAAAGATTGTGAGAATTGTAATAATTTGCATAGACAAAATCCTTCATTTATCATTATAAATAATCGAAGAACAAATTATATGTTCAACTCGACAGCAAAGTAGATTGCCTGCCTTAGCTGAATTTCTAGCTTCGCTACGCTCGGCTATGAACTATCAGTCAATCTAGTACTTTGCTGCGTAGTATAACAAATAATTATTTTTCATTTTGTGTATCTCTGATCATTCAAATTTTCTAAATTTTCTTCTTCGACCATAATCCATTTCAAGTTTCTTGTTTGGATTTAAGTGACTTATTTGATATAGTTTTTTAACCCAATTGTTTGACAACTCTAATTCTCATTTTGCTTTTCGATTAACTTCTTCACAAATTCACTTTAATTTGATAAGAAACACTCCAAACCGATTTGATTGTAGCTACTTCAAATACATATTGAATCAAAATAGTAAAAATATGTATCATACGGGGGTAATTCAAAATTTTCCAAAAGAAAAAAAAAATTCGAATAGCAGGCCATGACTTCGTATCTGAACATAACTTTTAATTCTAAGCAACTTTTCTCCTCAACATATTTCTATATTTTCTGAAATAAGGGTACTTTACTCTTGAACGAAATTTATATTTTTTGGCCTATCCTGTATGGTGATTGTCATAAAGCCATTTCAGGTACACTTGGTATAGTTTTGGAACATGCACCAACTTTTGTCAAGAATAAAATTTTCTGAGAAATCGATAATAAAAAAGTTTCCCATTTGTTGCAGACTTAGTGGACCACACTGTATATTTGAGTGCTTTACTTGAATTCAATCTCCCCATTTGAAATCGATTCTGCGTTTACCATTCCTCATCTGGAAATTTCATTTGGCCTGAAACTATTCAGTCACCTCTAATATTTTTTATTGTAGAAAATATTCAGTAGATTAGTAGATGATGATCTGACTAGGAAATAATCGTTCAAAAATTCGTCAGATAATGCGACACTTTTGCTTTTTCCGGAGTTTTCCTATGTTAAAAGAGTGAATAAAAGTACAGGAATGTCGCTTGCTTTTTCCATTGTGTCTACTGTTATTTCAAAAAAACTCTGAACTTGAAATATCGGAGGAGCTGGAATGTTCTGCATTAACTTGCAACAATGCACCCATATTTGTTCGACATTGTTTTTCTTTTACTGTTTACCTACCAGCGATATATGCCGGCTCCCTAGGGATTGCGGTTAGTGAACAAGTGTATAATTTCGAAGCACTCGGCCAACTTTCCATAGAAGTGGAAATTTCTCACATTGTTTATCGAAGACGATTGTTTCGTTTATTTTTTTTTTGGGGGATTTCCTTTGAACTTATATTTGGTATGAGGATTTTACATATGTTCAAATTAATACATGAAACATTCGAACAAATGAAGGAGATTTATTCCCATTTCAGATTCAATTCGTCCTGTGTGTTTTACCTTTCGTTGTTAATAATTCAAATGGAACAAAACGATAATCCGGCTGGATCACATTACCCAGTTGTTTTGCGTTAGGATCTGAAAGGGTTTTGTCATGTTGTGAACTCCTTTTGAGCCCCTGTAACCACCGATTTGGGTTTCACTGATAATTCGTATGTCTTGTTTGATACCAATATATGATGTGAGCTGTTCGAGTGCAGAAATATTACACTGTAGAAATAACCCCGTAATGGTTTGAGCAAGTATCTTTAGAGTCTTCCTCAAAACTGGAATTTCTGGATTATACATTTATAATTATGACGTCAATGAAGGTATTACTGTATTGAGATTATATAAAAATTTGTACATCATTGCTGTTCCAGATCCGAATGTTTATTAAGGTTGATCTTGACAACTACGCCTTGCGAGGTTTTTGAACAAATTATAGTGCTTTTCTTGTCACAATATTATTTCATTTATTTCGTTTTTTTTTTACTCATATTTCATATTCGATATCTCGATTTCTTGTAACAAACGTATTTTTCTTTGATCAAAAATTTTATTTTCTCACTCGATTTCTATTTTAATCCTTCCGTTCTTAGCCACAGGTTTCAATAGAGTTAATAACAATGGACAATGGAAGTCCGAACCATTACCATTCAACTTATAGTGCTTTGTCGATAATATTAAAATATCTTAGAGAAGGAACAGAGATTGAGTGTTATCCACTTGACAAATCATTGAACTCCACCAATTTGTTGGATTCCCATCCTTGAATGGTAGCGAGACTGAAGTCGTTCGTCAAACAAGGAGTTGTTATTTCAAAACTTCTAAAACATAAACTGAAAACACAGCTATCGTTCATTTGTAGGGAGTTGGACGAATATTTCTCGAAATTCACTCAGATATGTCTGACAGAAAATTGGATGGTCGGTTCTGATACTAATGTTCCAGAAAAGTGTCAGAAACGGGATAGATTTATAGTTTATAGAACAGTGAGTTTAGCCAAATCATAATATAGATAGAATACTTCCGGATAACCTATGAAGACTAAGTTTGAAGTTCGACAACGCTACATTGTTTGGTATTCCTTTGTCTGCCATTGACGAATTTCGATAAATGTGTAAACAGAAAAAGTAAATCGGCTTCCTCGCATCATTTTCTGTTCCCAAACTTGAAAATACTATCGTGAAATATTTTTTAAAAACTGAAGAGGTAGTCTGTTATGTAGATACCCACAGTCCAAGTTTACATTAGAATTTACATTCGATTCACTTGATCAATTGAATATGTAGGCTTTCAACTATTCCTATACAACCAGATTTGAATAATGTCCATTTATCTCACCAGTTACTTTGGAAATTATGGCATGTAGGCGTCTAACAATACCCACGAGGTAAGAATTTGGAATTGGCCGAAAGATTTAAGTATATTCATTTCACTCGGCGTAATGACAACGATATCTGCACGCCAAGAGTCATCAAACATATGATCCAGTATCATTATGATGTACATTCATGAATTGAATATAATTGGTCGATACTTGTGAAACTATTTAAAAGTTATAAAAATCACCCATACAGTTTCCTAGAAGATTTTCATTTTACAAAACCATGACACGTGTTTGATCATTTCCATTTGACATCATGATATCACCCCGATATTTGCCATTATCCTCTTTCCATTAGTATTTCTCCCTTCAGTCATTTTCAAAATTTTCCTCCATTTAAGTCACCGGTATTCTGATTTGACAAGGCGCCATTTAAAAGTCACACGCCAAGATTTAGGATTAGAAATATGTTTCTTTAATATGAAGCTGTGTATTTCGACTTCGTAGGAGGTCAGGTTTACATTCACGCACTCATATATGTTTTTTGGGCAATAAGATTCGGTAACACTATGTTGTCAATTTTTTTTTGATTCGACATGATTTTGTTAAATTCAGTAATGATTTTGTAGCCATATATAGTAATGTCATCATGAGAGAAAATCATTATGGTTGCCTGATATTTGCCACAAGTCAAAAATTTTGATATACCGATATTGCCGAGTAACACTGTGATGATAATTCAACCTAACATATTGATTACGTAAATTATCATAAGTTGGCCCCAAATTTAGTCACAGGCGGGGTTTCATGTTTGATGAGATAGCAATATGACTCATTAACACAATGATATAAATTCAGTTCACTTATCATGATGACTGTGAAAATTATGATACAATACCCGCGAAACTAATTTTGATGCAGTCCAAAATATATGAATCGTCTCCCCGGATTCATTCCTAAGTGAAACTGAAAATTTTGATGCGTTGCTCGCTAGTTGAAATTTATAAATTGCTATATGATGCTGTAACCTAATGGTATTGTAACTTGTGACATTATGATTCCTGAAGTTATGATGTGCGGCTATTCATTCGACCGCCAACATTAATTCCTTGACGCCGCTCTCTCCGTATTTGCATCGTCCTCTCGATCGCATTTCGAAGTGATTCTGAATATTATGAAGGTATGCATCCAATCTGAAATACATGAATTTCGATATTATGCACCAACGTTATGTTGTAAAATCTTTACATTTGTCAATATGCAAGCCAGAATTTATGAATTGCTATATTTTATGCAGTAACATTATGATGTCGTTACATTGTGGTTTTTAGAGTTATGATGTATGGCAATACATTTGCACGTCAACATTCATTAGTTTACGCGTCTCCCTTAGTATTTGCATCGTCTCCTTGTGCTCCTTCCTAACTAATTTTGACAATTATGATGCGTTGTTCACAAGCCAGAATCGATGAATTGCGTTATGATGTCGTATCATTATGATGTTGTTGAAGTGGTAATATTTTGTATTATGATTTCCGAAATTCTGATGAGTGGCTATACATTCAAACGCCAACATTCATTCCTTTATGCTATTGTCCTAGTAACTGAATCGTCTCCTTCCTCGGGCACCTTCTGAAGTGCCTCTGGAAATTATATTGCGTTCCTTTTTGGTCAAAATTTATGATTGCGATATGATGCAGTAATATTATGATGTAATATGTGACATTATGATTCCTAAATTCATGATGCGTGGTTATACGTTCGACCGCCAACATTTACTCTTTACGCTACTCTCTTCGTATACGCATAGTCTCCTCGGGCGTCTCACGAAGTGATTCTGGCAATTATGATGCAGTAGAATTATGATTTCGTTGATGTGTTAACATTATGATTCCCGAAATTATGATGTGTGGCTATACATTCGTACGCCAACACGTACTCTCTTCGTATGTGCATCGTCCCTAGGGCGCTCGCCGAACTTTCCTTCGTTTCCGCCGCCCGCGCTCCAACTTGACAACAAGGCGTCTCCGCCCGATCGTACCGCCGCCTCCACCACCGCGCCAGATATACGTCTTCGGTCGGCGGGTCGTTGGTCGCGGACACGCGAATTTTTGCGCTTCCAATCGTCGTGCGGTTGATGCCGCACAAGGGGGCAGACGGTGTCCCCGCGTATATAGTTTTGTCGTGAAGTATCGAGTAGGCCACGGTGAAGATGAAGTGCCAATTTTTTATTCGGCGATCGCGTTTTTCGCGGCAAGTACGTATTTGGAAACGACACGGCGTAGCGTTCACGTGGGGACGGCGTGGCCGCTGCCAGACTTGAGGAGGTCCGCACCCTAATGTTTTCATTTCATATCTATGTTTAGAGAGTCCTTTTTTCAAAAGGTTAGTTATTTGAATGCGAGTCGAAATGCCATAGTTGAAACGAAAGATAAAAATTCATGGACGATCGACCATGCTGGAATACGAGATTTAATGTCGGTGTGGGTGTTTTGTGGAATTGCCAACGCTGAAAGCAACATTTTTCGAATATTCAAATAATTTTTTATTTCTTTGTGAACTTGCCGATTCAAAATATGTGCGAAAGTCATTTGATGACAACAGTCATATATATTTAATTTGAGAATATTAAAAAGGCAATGTACGAAATCTCTATGTGTTTTTTGGTTGAGAGAAAATGAGTTTTATACTATCTAAGCAACACATGTCGAATGTGTCCCCAGGTGTAGGGACAAATTATGTGTTATACAGGGATGACCAGTAGTCTCTGAAATGGAGGCATTTCTTTTCAGTAACCATATTTCGACCAAAAATCTCAAAAAATAGCTATTTGTAGAACAAGGGAGAAAAGGCACTTTACTATATCGTATTACTGTAGCTCTATCATAGTTGAAGTTGAACTTTTATTTTTGCAATATATTCCCTCCTTGAAAATATTTTACCTTCTTTACTGATTCGTACCATTTTGCAAAATACAAGGTGCACACCAAAATCTCGAGAGTTGCCGTTTCCAAAATATATATAATATATATATATATATATATATATATATATATATATATATATATATATATATATATATATACATTATTTATATCTGGTTAACATTCACAGTTTTTTCAGTCGAAGAGTAGCGAAAGTTGACGCCTTGATTCTATCAAGTTATGCCGGAAAAAATATTTTGGGCATTTATTTCTCCAAATCAGCTTGAAGGGCGTACATAAAACTTTTCCAATTTGTATAAATTGTGATGAGGTTCAATTCAACTTCCGTCGAAACGTATATCAGGTAGACCAGTTGTTTTAAATTATTTTTGCCATTTGTTTCTTGCGGATTAATATTTTGGCTTTTCTGACCAATCGGATGAGTGCGCACCCGTTTCTTGGATAAAATATTAAGGTGACGATTTAATTTGTAATTGTATAATGTATTATCCATGGATTATACCGAAACATACTCTCTTCGAAAATTATAATTGAAGCTTAAAAACTGTTCCGAAACATTCGTTTCATGGCCTAGGTACCGACTCGAGAGATTTGTTGAGAAAATCAAGGTGTAACAACTTGGCTACTCGAGTAGCGGAGTCGGGAGTTTGGTCATAAATATCGATCTTCCTTGAGATATAGTCAGTCCTCCTCTCTCGATCGTGGTTTTCGGCGCACTTATAGCGATTCTCGTCATCTTTCGGTGGCGCTTGTGAGTAAAGTTCTTCTGGACATACCGGGGGTGTTAAGAACGGTAACGTTCTTTAACTAAGACATAGTGTCGAATGTGTTGACCGAGATTGGGGAGCCGGGAATTGATGTTATTTTTCAACTTCGAAGGATCACGATAAAAAGAGTCCGGTTGACTTCGATGAAACTACCGGAGGTGGAACTTTGGACGATACTTCATAAGAGCCACTACCCTGGATTAGATGGGAATTTGTTGAAGTGAGGAATGCAACGAGAAGCCTCAGTAGAGTGGCGCAATGCTAAGTTCTGCCGAAACTATCATAACATAATTTCAGTTTCGTGTGTATGATAACAATCCACCGAGTGGTTTGAGGAAATTATGAGTGGGACATTATGATCTCTTCGAAGCATTCTTCATCGATATCTGACCCCTTTTCCATGTGCTGGTGTTCCGCAGGGCGCAGGGATGGAATTTATTAACGATTTTCGCATTATACCACGTCTGTTTTTATCAATTCCACTTCTACTTATAATACTAATTCAATCGTATTCAACGAGTTTTCACGTCTAAGCTGGTCCGATGAATTGATTCCCATTGACGAATGAATCTTATTCGTTGCTTATGGTAGTTTATATAAATATGTCAGCAAAGGTAGGTTAGATATGCCTCTGAAAAAATTGATTATTTATATATATATATATATATATATATATATATATATATATATATATACTCATATATATATATATATATATATATATGTATATATATATTCATATATATACATACTTGAGGCACTTTTTGCGAAATATGATTATTGACATTGAACATGATAGATATATAGAAGACATGACCTGAAAACGAAATCACTTGTGCCATCTACCCTTAGAATGTGCTCGTTTCTGACAATTTTTTCTGAGTGGGAAGCGACCAATTGTTAATTATTATTATAATGATTATTCATCCCTTCAAATGATATTTCCACATGGTTGACTAACTGTAACTCTATAAACAATGCTTTTATATTGACATCCTGCAAAGACCTCATCATAATTTCATTTTTTGATGACAGGTGATAGTGGACATTTTTGATAAGAGAGTATTGATGTTTCCTGGCATTTTTGGCATTTTCAATCACATTTTCCAATTTAATATTTTGTGCTGTTTTATTCTATTCTATTGCTACCTTGTTAATAGTCATCAAAATTGTCCTTTATAATCAACAACGAAACACAGCGTCAATTCAGGAACATGATAATTTTTTTGGCAAAATGCCCGTCGAGTGTCAGTTAATTCAATTTTGTGCTAAAATAATTGATTTATGATGAAAGTTTTCTACGAAGTACAATCCAAAATGAAAAAAATGTTAATGCTAATTCGAGTTGCTTTTTCAATTCGAATTGCTTTTTCATATAAAAAACGATGGTTCTGAAGTGATTTGTTTTGTGAAAGTCATTGTACGTGCACAAGAATAAAGTTGTGACGATTCGACTCTCAATGAATTGAGAAACTGGTTATCATATAATTCAACGGCTATACTATTCATGCAAATTCCAAGAAGAAGGCATTGGTCGCGAGTGAAAAGGAATCGTCAGCATTACTCGATGAAACTGGGTTTGCTTTGGTTCATTTCGATACCGGTTCTGGAGAAGCACATCGAACGGTCCTGGGACCGTTCTGTCTAAACCGAAACACTTTGCACTGCGCGATATATGTTGTTTCGATCTTGTCGGTGTGAAACGTCACACGACTCGCGCATGTTGTTCTCTCACTTTTTCTATTGTTGCTAGAAGATTTCGTTTTTTTGTCTCGAGTTTTTCTTTTTTTTTTATTTTCACCCTAGTAGGAATAAAATTTATAAGGAATACTTGTAATATGAGAATCGAGGGGTTGACCACTGGGGAAAAATGTGTACACTGGAATTCCCGTAAACCGGAATTCCCCAAAACTCCCTCGGAATTCCCCGGAATTCCTCGGAATTCCTACAAAAAAAATATGTCTATTTGAAGAAATATCGATAAAATGTTAAAACTAAATGACGGAAATACTGGGAATTCCGGGGAATTCCGGGGGAATTCCGAGGAAACCCGACGAAATATGAAAGATATATTTCGGAATTTTGCACTAAATTTTTTTTGAGATTTCTGAGTGGAACATAAACTTTAGACTTTCAAGTAGACCATGTCATGATTATGACCCAATCTGAATAATATCGGATTTTACATATCAAAACTTTTCACATTTTCATTGAGGCTGGTATTTATTATATAGGAAACAAAATAAATCATCTATATACTTAATGCAAGTCACAATCGTAAAATGAAGGGAACGGATCGTCTGATTCCACTCAGGTTTGTTTTATTAGCATCATTTTTCCTGAGATTTTTCCTTATAGAATCAAGTTCTGAATCCGTTTTTTCCACCAGTGTGTTCACCCTGTATAAACTCAAATGAGAACAGTTGACACTGAACTACAATATATCCGATCATTTTTTTATTACAAACCGATAGATTATATAAAACCGTCCAAATAACATGATGGAGCTGCAAAGAAACTTCAGAAATGATACAAAGACTGCAGTCATTGACTATATAACTCAGATCGTACCTATAACGCGAGCTATAACCGTCTTATTTCAATTTCGATAACCGCTGGCAACAATGTAGACAACCTGTGTTTTGTCTGCCAATTATGATCTAGTCTCTCTTCCACAATCAAGGGCGTCTCTTCGTCTTGTAGAGTGAAATTTCAAGAAACGTCATTTTTGAAATATTGAGGAAAATAATGGCAGTCGCAGAGGTTGACCCCAAAAACAAACACACAAATTACGACACAAAGTTTTTTTGGGCTGTTTCACATGCCCAATTCATATATATTCGAATCAGAATGAAGTTCTATTCCATTGAAAGAAGTTATCGGATTATTTGAAAAAACTACCCCCAACCACACCCCTCTCGAGGCCGCACAAACTATAAAACAAAGTTTTTTGGGTTGTTTCACATGCGTTATTTATATATTCGAATCATAATGAGGTACTATTTCACTGAAAGAAGTTATTGACTCATTTGCAAAACTTCCCCAACACACCCCTCCAGGGACATATCAGATATCTATCAGATCATGAAGTTTGTTGTAATCAGGCTTATTTGTCGCTAACAAAATGTATTTCAAATTGGAAATTCGCCACAAACTCTTTCAAAACAAAGGTCCTAACTTTCTTCGTCCAGTGGAAGTGGATTACTACACACCGGTGTTTTGTTTTTGAATTATGATTTTATATAAATATTGAAATTTTACTGTATGCTTTTTTATTATTCCGCGAATAAATTGAAGTTACCTGATAATAATCCCTATAGTTTCTTCATAAATTTTTCGGAATTCCCCGGAATTCCCCGGGAATTCCCTCGGATTTCCCTGGAATTCCCTCGGATTTCCCCGGAATCACCTCGGAATTCCCCGGAATACCTCGGAATTCCCCGGAATACCCCGGAATTCCTATCAATTGTACACCGGAATTCCCATGTGGTCAACCCCTCGATGGGAATTGAGGTAACCTGGAACCGCTATGTTCTTCAAAGGATACTAGCTGACCCGTGCCCACTTCGTTAGGCGTTATTTTTGTGATGAAATTGTACTGTGTAGTTCTTGGTATTAAGTTTTATCAGGTTCATCGCATCGCATCGCTGATTTCTGGGCGCACTCTAAAGAGCGTTTGAAAGACGTCGAAAATGTTATGAACTCCTTTTTTCCCTGTGAGACAATGAATTTCAATTAAATACGAAACACGTCTTCCATCAATTCTGTTGAAGAATATTTCTGCAAAATTTTAAGTAGATTGCAGTACGTTGTCCCATACAAACTTTGACTCCGTTTTTCATCCCCTTAGGGAAAACCCCTTCTTATCGGATGCCTTCGTCATACAAAGAACAAACTCTCCAAGTTTCAGATCTCTACGATCAGTGGTTTAGCCTGTGCGTTGATCAACCCCTAAAATAACTTTCTACTCCTTTTCAACCCCGTTAGGCGATTAATTTCAAAATTTGAAGTAGACTGGACCCAGGCATCTCGTTGTCCCATACAAATTTGGCGCCCGATTTTCATCTTCTTAGGGGTGGAATTTCCGAAAACAAGATGAAACGGAATAAAAAGTATCCTATGTCCGTCTCCTGGTTCCAAGCTACCTCCCCACCAATTTTCAGCCCAATCGGTTCAGCCTTTCTTTCTCTCCTTTTTACGAAAGAGGTACTGCCGGTGCCAGGATTTATCTTGATGTGAAATTTCAGTTTCCTTGCTGGTGTCTCTTCATCATTTATCTGGCCATGACTGCCCCAGATATGCAGTTGTAGGGCTGCATGGCTTACTTGTTAGCTTTGAAAGCGTGTTTTTCTTTGCATTGATGATAAGTCATACTGCAGTTGGTTATCGGGACTTATTTACTTGTCTTTCGTAGGATTTTCAGATCTGCTAGCCTGGGTTTTGGGAGTTCAAATAGCAGGAGTGCGTAAGAACCGAGGTAGAGACATAATGATCTGAATGTGAAAGGATCATCGATATTTTATGTTGTTGTTGTTTATGAAGCTCCAATATTCTGTATATTATTCATATGAAGAATGCTGGTCATTTTCGTGTATAAAAGAAGAGAGGTAATGAATCTACTCCAAATGAATTCTAGAAACTGGTTAAGAAAGTATTATTTAACGGCTACATCATTCAGGCACCTTCCTAGGAAAAGTCATCGATCACGGGTCAAATGAATCAAGTCGTCGGCATCACTCGTTGCAACTGTTCGCAGAACTGAACTTCAACGCCGCCTCATAAAACGAAGCTGGCATGTGACATTGTTGCATGACTCGCGTACTATGTCGTATTCGCCATTGGCCGGCCTTTCGTCAATGAACTTATCAATAATATATCAGAGAAAGTGAAAAGTTGCATTCGGTGCTCATTGCACTGAAAAATCGATCATCACGCTAGAACGATTTGCATTAGCTTCGTGGACTTTGGTGGTGCTTTTTATTTATTCTTAACAGGCAGGAGTGCTCCCAAGGACGTATTCAACAGAAGATACATCGAAAGGCATCTCGAATAAATGAAAATAAATCAGGCAGGTTTTTCGGTGGAAGTCTACCTTCTTCAAATCATACATTATTATTCTTTTGATTATCCCCCATTTCTGCAACGAGAATAGAGTCGTAGAAGAGCTTTTGGGTTGTTTGGTAGCAGGGCTGCCTTATATTACGTTATCTGTGGGTGATATGGTTTTTAATTTTGTCGATGAATAGTCTCTTTTCGTGTGTATCTTGCAGAAATGCCAATTAATGTAGTATAGGACTTTGCTGATATCAGGAGTAAACGAATAAGTCTTGAGGACGTAGAATTTAAATAAAATCGTGTGCCTAAAAGAATATGTGCCTATTCAACAAATTGGGAAATTATGAAGATGCATCGAAACCAGTATCAGTCCTACACAACGCTTTGATAAGCTAACAGATGTCAATAAGAAACTGCCCTCTGGTAAATGGATACCACTAGACAAGACAAGACAAGGTTTATTGACTACGTTACATTTTACAAGAAATGTTTGTAGCAAGTCACAAAGAGTATCTCGTGTCGAGAGATAAGGTGAGATGAGTTATAGAACTATCTAAAGTATAAAGACAACATACAAACAAAGACGAAACACTGTGTATAAATAAAAAATATTAACTACAGCTTTTCTAAAATAATGAAATAATGACATTACATTATCACACTCTTCTGAAATGATCAATGTATCCATTGACAGAGTAGAAGCAGAACCTCAAAAGATATTTTTTCAGGCATTTTTTTAATCTGGAAACACCATAACTCTTGAATTCATCTGGTAGGTAATTATAAAAATTGTAGTTAAGGGAATTATTTTTGCATTTAGTTAGTCGGAAGCGATTAGTTCGTATTTTATTTGCGTTTTTAGTATCGTGATCATGTAGATCCGATTGTTTGATCAAAGAATCAGTTTTTCTATGTATTTCAACCAGTAAGCTGTACAGAAAAAGAGTTGGTAGCGGCATTATTTTCAATTTCAAGAATAGAGGTTGGCAATGTTCTCTGAAGCCTGCGTTTCCCAAGATCCTGATAGCTCGTTTTTGCAATTTGAAAATTTGTAAGGCACTACTTGAATTTCCCCATAGAATTACACCGTAGCTGATATGCGAGTGAAATAACGAGAAATACACTGTTTTGAGTGTTTCGTAACTAGTGAATTCTTTGATTTGGCGTAATAGATATAGTGTACTACTAAGTTTGCTTTTCAGTTGGTCAACGTGTTTATTCCATGTAAGGGTGCTGTCCAGAGTTATTCCCAGTAATTTTACATCATTCACACCTCTTGAACTGGCAATTGGAGAAAAATTAATTTTTTTAGTTTTTTCGGGGTTTAACTTGAGCTTATTTACGCTGAACCAAGCTTCTGCCTTTTGTTCAACCTCTGCAGATATGTCTGCTAGTTTATATGCATTCTTGTCAGAATATATAAAGGTAGTGTCGTCGGCAAATAATACAGATTTGAATGGCTTCATGAATGTACTGATATCATTCACGTCAATTATGAATAAAAGAGGACCTAACACGGAGCCCTGAGGCACCCCATGTTTGACAAGTTTGTAATTTGATGTGGAATTGTTGATAGATACAGCTTGATAACGATTTTTCAGGTAGGATTCAGAAAGAGAGAGTGTAACTCCCCTTACACCATAATAGTAAAGTTTCTGTATTAAGATATCATGCGATATGCAATCAAAGGCACTATCAATACTGTCAAAAATGAATAATATTCAGGCCACTCTGTTACTGTGTCTGAATACCAATAGTTAGTGTGATTCATTTTTTTCAGGATTTGAACAAGGAGATTGCCCGATAGGGACTCCTGAAGATGATGCTTCCCTACCTCCCCTTTTGCGGGTGCAAAAATACGCTCAATCAACAAACGTCTTCCATAGGTGAGTGATAAATTATTTGACAGATCGGATTCGTCTCCCCTAGTTGTTCCGTAATTTGTAATAATAAATGAAAAATAATATCTCCACCATATCCTGTAAAACGTGTTCAAACGAAAATTTGCACTTCCCTAACACTAGTTAAAATTAAATTGATGAAAATCCAAAAACACGCCCATTTCAATATCGAAGGGTACAAATTTTTATGCAAAAATATTTCGTGCAACTTCAAATTTGGGCGGGTAGCAATACCCCATGAATTTTCAAATAGAAGGGATTTTCATGACTAGTAAAACCTTCTTTCCTTTTTTTGAATCGATTGATTGAATCGCGTCAGGAAGTTTCATAGTTTAGAAATTAATGAAAGCCCAAAAAGATTGAAACCAACGAATGTATTGCTGGAAATGATCTCCATTAACTTCTATACAATAATCCAATCTTGATTGAGGGTCATGAAAACCTCTTCCAAATTCCGATTCATTTGACCCCTTGTCCCATATGAAAATTTGCGGGGGGTAGCTACCCCCCCCCCGATATTGAATATTTATTTTGCCTAGTTTTAGGGGGGTGGGACACGCTGTATATCTACATTGAAGATGAGCAGCCCCTTTGCTCGAAACATTATTATAGATGACAAATGTATGTCGTGGTAACGTAAAATACTCATGGATAATTTTATAACCCCCCGTTGCAATTATTCAATTCCTGAGATGGTTTCCAAAGCATCATTTTGATAACTTTCTGAGCCTTCTTGGATCTCATTTTTTGAATGGAGTCATATTGTACCCATATGTAGTTGTCATTGAATTCATTATTCTAATAGTTCCACCAAGACTTAATGTTCAGAAGCGAAATAATTTTCAGTTTCAAATTGGAGTTTTTCCAAAGTTCTCACACAAAATCAAACAATTATCTTTTGATTTTATTCCACCCTATAAATAGAGGCTGGCAAGGATTCATTCAAATCTAATTTTTCTCGGTTTTTACGAATATAAACAAAAACGACGACGTGTTTCGAACCGTCATCGTAGTCTACCATTTTGTAACGTGAATCGTCTGGCTCGTTTTAGAGATGGCTCGTTTTTCATCGTCCTACGAGAAAGTGAAACGAGGTCAGCGACGACAAACGAATAATAATAATGAATGATCTTTTTTTTTTCTTTACGAATATAATAAGTGATATTTTGTCTGGGGTGAATCGTTGAAGGATTTCATGAATGTGAAAAATCACGGCGCATGGCATACTCCGGTGGTGTACTCTGAAAATGAGAAGTCCACTGATGAAGTTGATCAAAGTTCCTAAGTTACCGTCTGGTAATACCAGTTGAGAAACTCGTTTCAAAGAGAAAAATATAATTCACCAGCCTGTTTACAAAATTGCTACGCGTTTTTCACTGTATACCATAATACGCCTGAAGAAGCTACTGTACAGTGAAACACATGTATCAGCCAATTCCATCAGTGAACTGTATTTTCTGGTTATTGGAAAAAAATGGTTTGAAAGCTTTTTTCCGAATGTTATTGAATTGATTTTCATCGAAATTGTTTGATAATTATATCACTGCATCAGGTAAATTGTCATACGAATACTATTTACATAAATTAGTCCGTCTAATTAGGCCGTCGTTCTTTGGAATTTCTTCCTGACGCTTCGCTAGCGCGAGTGACTAGCTTCTTCAGAGGCTCACTCATCTTGACTGAACGTCAGGAAGATATTCCAAAGGACGACGGCCTTCAAACCCGAAGAAAAGTAGTAATATTTAAAAACTATTTTTAATCATTTAAATTTTATTGTTCGATCCAATAAGTTCTTTCATGACAGTGGAAGTTCGAACCAATACCTACAAGGAACATTCTTCAACCACATTGAAGTGAGAAATCTCAGTTGACAACCCTTAGTGGCAAAAAACAAATTGGTAATTGTTATTGCCTATTCGAGCACTGAATATCTGGAATGTCGCCTAAATTATATCACTGTTGAGAATAACTATTATCACATTCCATCTATATGGTAGTTTATGTATTGTCTTTATATATTACATATACATGTGAATTTTTTCAGTTGTACTCTCTTTGTAAATTGACCTACTACCCGTGTATTTAATTTCAAGCAGATCGCATATCTCTCATGGGTATTGATATCATACTATAGGACCATAGCACTTTTTTATGGGGTCAAATGATGAATCATGTTCAGGACAATGCTGCTATATTAATCAATAATTTCTAGTACTATGCCGTCACTTTTCAAAGGTACAATTGACTGGATACAGGGGAAAACTGAATTTATCACCCAAAAGATGGGAAGTTACGATCAAATATTTTTGTACGGCGCGAAGAGCAGTTTCAATAATGATCAGGAGAGTTTCAAAACATGTTCGAACGTTCCACATGAAATCTTAATTTCTATTCAGGACGTTCCTGTTGCATCCTAGGATTCACGTATGTGCTTCACCAGCAGCGGTCAACGAACTTCCCCGTACAAACACAAGGGGTGTTATGTAAAGCCGGCTCGGGTCACGGGGTAAAGGTCGTCGGCAATGGCGGTGCGTAATTTTTCACCCTTCATCGACGATGGTAATTTATCCGGTCGTTCGATGGAGCAGGGTGCGTTTATGGAAAAAAAAGACGGTCCTTTCGTCGCGACTGGTTTCCCTGTCGTGTTTCGGGTAGTGTCCGACAGACCACGATTTGATTCGAAGGAGTGCGGATTTGTCATATACAGGGTGTTACGAAAGTATCTCTTTTGAGTTATTCAGGGCTTGTTTTAGATTGAAATGATACTTTCATTCCCAGTATATGTGAGGGGTAAGAATGCTTTTGTCCTGACATGAAATTCACGAAAAAAAAAACATTGAAATTGAGATTGAGACCGTATTTTCATTATTAATTTATTGAACGGTTTCATTTGCTTATCATGTTTATATTTCTCCACAACTACCTCAATATGGCTATAAATTGAAGGGGCTTGAGAAGTAGAATAGAGTTCACCTTGAAAAGAAATTCAAATCCAATATGGCCACCAATAAAATGGCAGGTTAAATATTTACAACCCCTTCAATATGGGTATCAAATGAAACAACTTGACTTGTAGGAAAGTAGTATATTATGAAGAAAATGCAAATTTGATATAGCCAATGAAATGGCGGATGACATATTATTTCACAATTTTTAGAATGAGAAGTAATAAAGCAGGATTTTCAATATATTGATAATATATAGAGAACTCAGCCGATTAGCTAATTGTTCACTTCGTGCTCCTCTCTGAATATGTTCGGTGGAAGGTCAAACGGGACTTTGATGTCTACAGTTACGGTCATTCTCTCGGTTCCCGTGAAAACAGCCGCTTTCGAATGCCACTCAGTTGTCTAACCGTCGTCACCTATCGATTTGTTAGGCACCATGAGCTAACATAGGTGTCACTACACTTATTTGAAGCCATAGTGTCATCCTTGAGTGCAGACCCCAATTTCATCTAAATATTCATCAGCAAATCTCGAGGGTGACCCTGGATCCTAACCTCATGTGCTGTTTTCAAAGTACAAAACTTATCATAGAGAGTCGCCCCGAATCATTTGACTATTGCAAACGGGATGGATCTGTATGTCCTTGAGTACCGGTGGTGATATGGCGTCTGCGATTTAGACCTTTATAGCTAACACCAACACATAAAAGACTTCCTTGGATAGTTTCCTGATGATAATATCAGGAGGTAGATTTATGTGTTGTATTCAAAGTATGGAGAGAGTTGCCCCAAATCATTCGACTTCTATTGCAAACGAGTGGATCTGTACGTCCTTGAGTACTGATGATATGGCGTCTGCGATTTAGACCTTTATAGCTAATACCAACACATAAAAGACTTCCTTGGATAGTTTTCCGATGATAATATCGGCTAGGGTTGCCTACAGCAGTGGCCCCAATATGCCTCCTTGTGGGTGACCCTTTTCTATTGATTTTACTTTTACCTGCAGTGTAGATGCATTTCATGTCAAGTATTTCCATGTCACCGGGACATTGGGTAACCAAACCGCTCGCCGCGTATCAAGCGTGAACAGCGTGAACTGGGGATGACCTCATCGCGATGCTTTTCCGGGCTAACAACAACGCCCGGAACATTGCCGGATTAAAACGTGTCCGGTGCAGATAGCGTTTCGGCGCTTGAATTCGTTTCGGAGATTCTGAAGAGTTGTCACCGGCCGTCGTTCTGTCGACCCCGCGCTACACTCTCCGATCGAGTTATTAACGGCGTTTCGTCTGAATTTATTGCATCATCATGGAAATGCGGGGCGATGTCGTTCTGCGCCGAGCATAATTATGCGAAATACCATTCATCAGGCCGTGTTGTATGTGTCGAGGGCACTGTGCCGTCGTGGTTTTTGTGTTTTCGCTGTTTCGGTTGTCGAATCGAATATAGATTTCTCTTTTCCGCTCTCCAAACACGATTTCTCCGTCACTTATCTGTGATCATTTTTCTTTAGATTCTCTCCAGTGCAATCAGATGATTTATAGTTGAATTTTGTGGTCATCTTTCAAAACAAAACTAGCTGACAATGCTATCCTTCTTATGTTCGTTTTCCTCTTCTCAGACGCCTGGCTGGTCTTCATATCAGTTGGTAATCAATTAATACCATCACTAAGTGCATTGTTTTCGTTGTGTGAGAGGTTCCAGTCCTCATAACATTCACGGATGAACTCCAAATACTCACCTTTCTCTGAGATCTGTGTGTAGTTCATTTCAAGAGTATAGCGAATTGAAGTGAAATATTGCCGTTGTATATGCGAATTTGTTTTTGATATAGTTCATATTATTCAATCTATAATTGCATTATGAGAAAAAATTCAGGTTAAATGCGTGTATGCAAGTTTTAGCGATAAAAATTGATAATATCATCGAAATTCTAAAAATTTGTCGCTCTATGGGAGTTATAGAGTAAGAAGCTACGTACAAAAATGGTGCATGGAGAATTCATTTCCAAAAAGTATCCACCAATATGCCAATCTGAATGAGAAAGTTCATCAGATTCAGCATACTTTGAAATCCATTTTCTTTCAGAAATCTAGAAAACTAATGGAGGTAGATTCATTCTTGAAATATATCAATACTTTTAAACTGACAGCTAAGAAAGTACCAAGTACCCCGCTCTTGAATTCAGATAATATCATGTCTCTCCTCTTTTTCATCCGTCAAAAGTTGATTTTTATGAATAAAAGAGGCGAAAATCAACTTTGTTCAGCGTCCGCTACGGCCTAATCCCCCTGACTGGCAGAATGTTGCTTATCTGTTAAGTTTTAATTTCAGTTTTGCCTAGTTCATTCGATCGAATATGAAAATAATTAAAAAAATTGTGTTCACAGTTTTCCCAAGGGCATGTTTTAGTGTTTATAGTGGCGAAACATCCCGACCATTAAGATTAAGAACAGCTGAACAAAACTCAACTCGAGAAGACGATAAATTGATGAGTAGAAATCAGATAAACACATAGCGTCAGGAAATTGTACGAACATGGTGGAATAACAACAAAATTGAACAAAAAGGACACAATGTGGCTATTTATATTTTGTTGAACGGAATTGACTAGTTGATTTGATATACATCAGTGTTGGACGCCTCTTCTAAAAGAAGTTGAACTGGGAAGATTCAGATCGAAGTGGGTTGTGTCAAAATCTACACTTGGTGGAACAAATTAGTCATGGCAATGTTAGATTTTGACACAGCTCATCAGAATCTCTATAAGAATTGTCCAAACGGCTTGAAGAAGAAAGCACACTTGTTTCCGTAACATCGCCAAGGAAAGTATGTATTGAAAAATACGAAATGTAACTGACAACGTTCACTCAACTTTGCTTTTTCATAATATTGCAGTAATGTTTATCGGGGCATTATCCAATTAAATATAAAAATATCACCATTTGTTTCATGACGTAGCCAGAGCCACCTCCTCACAACACTCGAGTGACACACAATCCACTGTTTCAAGTGTTATATATCGTATTTACAATGCAGAAAAGGAAATTCAAATTCTACTCAAAGAAAAATTGACTGTTTATTGATTGTCAAATTACAATTGTCTTTTTAGCACTAAGCAGCAACAATATACAAGGTATGTAAAATTACTATCAATACATAACAATATCCCCCTCATAAGTTCAGTCGCTGTGGAGGTTTGATTGTTCTACGCGGTCTAGAAAATTCCTCATTATCAGGAAAGTTCGATCTGAGAAAAACAACTTCATTTTGAGCGGTACTTGTTAACAGAGGCGAAGTAAGTTCCCGTGATGTTGAAGGAAAGTTAGTGGATGAGGAAGGTTTACTAGTTTCACCATTACTATTTTGTGGAATTCTATCTGAATCTGGAAAACTGGCAGTATCACTAATCAGCCTATAACCCCGTCCTTCATTTCCTGACTTGAGTTCACCTCTTATATGATTATCATTAGGATTGTTGCGGATTATTTGATCGAGATGCCTTTTCCAACATATATTTTCACCATCGATTTTACAAAAATAAGTTCTATCACCCAAAACTTCATCTATTCTTGCTTTTACCCAACTCTTTCTATTTGGATTACGATAATCCCTACAATATATTTCATCTCCTACCTTGAACAATTCATTCCTTCCTTTCTTGCCTTCTTGAGGCCTATATTCTCGAATTTCAGAAAATTTATTTAACAAATCTAATCGAGTTTTGATTTTTGTTTTAAAAACCAAGCTAGAAGGTGTTACTCCTGTTGTCATATGCACAGAATTTCGATAATGCAGAAGATACCTATTCATTAAAGTTTCAAAGCTGCATTGATTTTTATCTTTATCTTTCAAAGCTTTATTCATTGCAACTTTGAAACTCTTGACTGCATTTTCAGCCAAACCATTGGTTGCTGGATGGTATGGAGGAGAAGTTGAATGTTTGATTCCATTGTTGGATAAAAATGATGAAAATTCTCCTGAAGAAAACATAGAAGCATTATCTGTAACCACTATTTTAGGCAAGCCAAATCTAGCAAAACACTCTCTGAATTTTTCTATCGTACTTTTTGAATCAATACTCGACATTATGAAAGCTTCTACCCATTTGGAATATGTGTCGATTATGATCAATATATTTTTTCCAACAATAGGACCTAAAAAATCAGCATGGATTCTTTCAAAGAAACGTTTTGAACTATCATAAGATATAACCTCAGATTTTGAAGGTTCAGGTCTGAATGACATACAAATTTCACATTTCTTAACAAAATTTTCAATATCTGAATCCAAATAAGGCCACCAAAAATATGCTCTAGCATTACATTTCATCTTCATCATACCTTCATGAGTATCATGAAGTTCTTTTAATAGCTGATTTCTGAGTTTGGTGGGCACTATCACTCTATAACCCCACATTATTACTCCATTATCCAATGACAATTCATCTTTTTTTGAAAAATAAGGTTTTAATAAATGGTTATCAATCGACTCAGGAAATCCATACCGAATAAAATTAACTAACTCACCTAAAACTGAATCCCTTCTAGTTTCTGATCTCAGTAAATGAATATCGATTGGAACTGAATTTTCTATAAAATTGAAATAGTCAAATTCTTCACCAGTCTCTGCCGAATCATTCTTTAGAGGCAAGCGAGAAAGTGCATCTGCTTGAACATTGTCACACCCCTTAATAACTTTGAAAGTATAATCAAAACTAGAAAGGAACAAAGACCATCTCTGTAACCGACCTGCTGACATCGATGGTAAACTTCTGTGTTCCCCAAACAATGCTTGTAATGGTTTGTGGTCTGACACTAATTCAAATCTCCTCCCAACTAAAAACTGATAAAACTTCTGAACTGCCCAATAAATACTTAATGCTTCTTTATGGATCATTGAATAATTTTTTTCACATTTAGATAGAATTCTTGATATAAAACTGATTGGCCTTTCCTCACCATTAGGAAAAATATGAGATAATACAGCTCCTATTCCATACTGAGAAGCATCACAAGTTAAACGTAAAGGCTTTTTACAATCATAGTGAACAAGAATTTTATCAGAAGTAACTTCTTTCTTAACCAAATCAAAAGACTTTTGGCATTCCTCAGACCATTTAAATATTCTATCTTTTTTCAATAAATCATACAAAGGTTTCAATTTGCTCGATAAGTTCGGTAAAAATTTTGAATAATAATTTGCCAAACCTAAGAAAGCCCTAACTTCTGTTACATTCTGAGGAATCGGGCAATTAACGATTGCTTCTACTTTGTCTGTAGATTTTCGTATTCCTTCTGCTGTTATAGTATGACCTAAATATGTAATTTCATTTTGAAAGAAAACACATTTTTCAAAATTTAAAGTGAACCCTGCTTGTTTTAATCTACTCAAAACTTTTTTCAAATTTTCCCAATGTTCATCATCATTTTTACCTGTAACAACGATATCATCCATAAAATTAACTGTCCCATCTATACCCTGTAGAACTTTTTCGAGAATAGCTTGAAATATAGAACATGCAGGCTTTGTTCCGAATGGGAGACGCTTAACTTTAAAAATACCATAAGGAGTGCTCCATGCTAACATTTCACAAGTTTCATCATCAACCAACAACTGATTATAAGCATTCAAAATATCCAATTTAGTGAATTTCTGACCTCCCTGTAACGATGAAAATATATCTTCGATTCGAGGTAGAGGATGATTAACATCCTCTAAATATTTATTAATAGTGATTTTATAATTGGCACACAAACGAATTTTTCCATTTGATTTTAAAATAGGTACCAAAGGTGTTCCCCAATTTGAATGTAAAACTTTTTCAATAACACCTTCATTCTCTAATCTCCCTAATTCTTCCTCAACTTGTTTCTTGAAAGCAAATGGTAATGGTCTTGGTTTATGAAAAATTGGACTCGCATTTTCAGAAAGCTTCAATTTAACTTTTTGTCCATTATAAGTCCCTAATTTATTCTGAAAAACTGACTCAAAATCTTTTTTTAAAGTTTGTAAATCATATTTTTGACCTTGCATAAAATTCACATGTATTTCATTGTTTCTTATCACAAGACTAAACATATCTATTAAATCTCTTCCCATTAAAATTTTCAAAGCATTTTTCACAACTAAAATGGTGCAAAGTTTGGAAACCCCTTCAAATTTCACAATCAATGAGGCTACACCTTCTGGAATAAGAATAGATCCATCATAAGTTTTCAATTTGATGCTAGTTGGAGATAATGGTACATTTGAAAAATGTTTCATATAAATTGAAAAAGGAATACAACTCAGACCAGCCCCGGTATCAATCTCCATTTTAACTGGAATATCATTCATCAAAACATTTGCGAAAATTGATTTTACATATTTGAAAGAACTCAGATGTAGCATTTCCACAAAATTTTCCTCAACATCATCTGAAACATTACCTCTTTTTGAGTTTCCTTTATCCAAAAAAGAACCATTACTACCATTACTCATATCCTCTTCCAAATAATGGTTTTTCTCAAATTGACTTTTACAAGCTGCCCTTATATGACCTCGAACTCTACAAATAGAACAAATAAATTTTTTAAATTGACAGTTGGAAAAGTCATGATTTGGTTTATTGCAACGATAACAAAGAACCTTCTTTTGGTAATAACCCTTATTCTCCGTTTTTGAGCTTGGAATTACTCGCATTTTCTGCATTCGATTCATTTCAACCTGATTCCTCGTTTCCCGCAACACTGCTTCTTTACTCAAAGCTATATCTATTAAACATGCCAACGTCCTGGTAGGTTTTTCTTCGCACAATCTATCCAGGATTGGTCCCTCCTTCATACCAGTTACGAATTTATCTTTCACACGTTCATTCAACATGTCTCCGAGAAATTGACATTTTGAAGCCCCGTCTCTCACTTTGACATACCAGTCATTAATCGATTCCGAATCTTGTTTCAGGGAATCAAACTGTATTCTCTGTCTATAGATGGAAATTCGTGATTGAAATTGACTAGCCAGAATGGAAACCAAATCTGCATAGGACATATCCTTGGGTTTAAGTGGATCGCACAAACTTTTCAAAATCTTATAAACACTTTCTCCAATACTCGTTAATAACACAGGTACTTTACGATTTTCTTCAATCATGTTTGCGCAGAAAAATTGATCTATGCGTTCTTCGAAGATCTCCCAATCGTCTCCTTCTTGGAAATTGGAAATAGACGAAACATTTCCGGTATTCACTACAGTAATCGACTGATTGTCTCCACCAGCTGCCCTTGCTTCTGCCATGATTTCTGATTATTACTTTTTCTCAGCACTTAACGAATTTCCAAATAACTTATATCCTCGTCGCCAAATTTGTTATATATCGTATTTACAATGCAGAAAAGGAAATTCAAATTCTACTCAAAGAAAAATTGACTGTTTATTGATTGTCAAATTACAATTGTCTTTTTAGCACTAAGCAGCAACAATATACAAGGTATGTAAAATTACTATCAATACATAACACAAGAAATTGAGAAACATTGATAGTGCGAAGTTCCGAATGTATTACGATTGGAATATGCATTTCAGGTAGAGAAATAGTACATTGTTTTCTAGGTAGGGAACGTCGTCCTGGACGACTGTGAAGATTGCTAACTCGAGGGGCAAGCCGAGACTTAGTAACAGAGTCTAGGAATGTGGTTTTTCCTACAAGGTGAACATACCTACTATTTTCCTGCAAATCGTTCAAAATTCGACAGTTAATAATTCATTCTGAAAATATCGCGAATAATTTCATTCACAAATGCTTTGAGATTCGTAATAAAAATACTTGGGTTACTGTGGAAACGGTTTTCAATAACTCTGAGGAAATATCACTTCCTTACAATAAAGAAATTGTGACTTTTTTTTTGTCTGGAATGTCAAAATTTCGTAGTTATACGCAAAAAATTGAATTTTCTTCAACTATTTTGAAATTTCAAACCAATCTGATATTTTGTGATACAGAGTAGCTATTGCTAATCTCTCCAAATAAAATTTCGATAGAAATAGATGTTGAAATATGTATGTGAAACTTCTGCCTTTTCGTAATTCATCACTACTTTGGATAGTTCTTTTCTTACATGTGAACTTGACAGAACGTTGATTCATTCCGCAAGAATAGAGATAGAAATTTTCACAGGGAAAGGGATCGAGGTGCAGATACAATAAGGGTCCCGTATGGGAATCTAATCCAGTTTATATAATAGTACAATGCCTCTTGCACCGTTCCCATTAGTTTAGTTCACCGGACGTGCAGTTGATAAAGTGTGAGACATCTTTTTCTTGACAACAAGAATTAATTTCACTTTGAAGCCTCTAGAAGAGGGGCGCAGTTACATAAATGGTATCGTTGTTACGATACAACTTCAGATCGGTATAATTTATGTAGTAGTAATTCTCATCTGGATACATTTTAAGGGCAGGTCAGATACTTGTGTGAAACATTGATGTGCAGTATCGAAAGGACGACGGTGACGCTAAAATGTAAATATAATTATTTCATTCGAATGAAATCTAATGACTATCGATATGATTTTTTAATATATGCTTTTTGCTTGGGGACATCTGTTCGGTGCGTTATATTTTTTATAACCATATTTTTATAGGAACAAACTAATACTGATTATTTCTGAAAAAATAGGTGAGGATGTTTACAGGCAATGGAGGGATACAAAGATATGAATCTTTCGGAGATTTTGTAATGAAATCAAGTTCGATTCAATATTCAACAGAACCATTATTTTCGGAAAGGAAAGAAAAAATGAAAAACGAGTTCCTTTCAAATTAAAGTTCAGACACCTAGAGAATGTATTCAAATATATGGCGAAGGTTCTAACGGCAAATCCATATTATTTCTATTATTTTGTTCTGGTTTTGTCGTTCCAGTTGAGTTGTTCTTACTCAATTTGTTTTCTGTGATGACCCAGGTGAATTGTACACCGATCAATTCAAGCAGTACAAAGTATCCGAGTAATGCAAAGAAATTTGTTCAACATTTGGCGAAGGTGCAGGGTAACCTTGTTGGGTGGCAAGGTTGTGAACATTGCTCAAGTGGTTTGATTATAACAATTGCAGAATGTTCAGTGGATTGTTAATCCTTCAAATACGTTTACTTTGTAAACGTGTGCTGAATTCTGCCACTTCTAGGCGATCAGGGCGTGTTTATAGACAGTTAACAAAGATTTTTTAATTATATTGGTTTTAAAAAATTTGGAATGTTTGAAAAACAACTGACTTTCAAAATGTTTTCTCTTCAATCGTTATCAACAATGCTCCAAATTGATATTAATTGTGAAAGTAGTTTATAATACTTCGAACTCTAGTTATTGGTATTGGAATGCAGTGAGTGCGCTAACTTTATGAATGCCGTAATCTCGCTTTATAAACAAGTTTCATTAGCTGTTTTATAGCCACTTAGTATACGTTTCAACAAGTAAGGTAATTTCGAAATCATTTTCTCTTTTTTGTTCAATCGAAGATACTGGTCTAACTTTGATTATATTCAACGTAGTTGCCATGCATGGTTTTTCCAGAATGAACAATTATTTGTTGAACACATAAGCATTCTGAATTTTCGAAGTTGTGTAAAAATAGTCTCAAAAAAGCGTGATATCAGAAGGTATTTACAAAAACAAAATAAAAAAGTGCCTATGTGATGTGAAAGAGAAAGGAGGGTGTAATACTAAAATGTATTCTAAGGACAGTTTCACACCAGAGCCTTATTGTGGCATGGATATGTCATTACATAATAGTAGTCTGATACTTTTTGCCAATCAATCGAAAATATTGACATTTCTGATTACATTTTTGAAAGAAAATGATGACATTTACATGAATCTAGGCAAGGAGGAATAACTGAAAAAAGTTCCTTACTGTACTAGGAAATGATTATTTGAAGTTAACTCGATTTGTTGTTACTTGAAAATCCGTAACAGCGATGTGTTGGTGAATAATTCTGCCTTGTCACAAAACTGAAAAAGATACTTATTCTTGAATGATTCGCGGAAAAATGGTAGGTATACCTCGTAGGAAAGGAAAGCCACATTACCGGAATCCTCATTGTCATCCGGGAATCTGAAACTTTTCTTACTGGATAAACCATTTACTCTTACTTGAAGGTTGTGTAATTTTTGCATATTGTGTGGGAGTATTTTATGCGAATCACCAAATATTTTTAAGTTATCCTTTTTTTCTTTGTTTCTTTGTCATTGTATTCTTTATTATTATTGTGGTCTCGGTAGTGTAGTGGTTAGCATATCTGCCTATCAAGCGGAAGGCCGGGGTTCGAATCCTCGCCGGGCCACCGTGCTGGGTAATCGCACGTTAAAAGGTAAGGCCTCGTTGATCCATTGCTCGCACAAGTTTCGACTTCTGAGGGTTGACGTTCGTCAGCTGGTTAACGAAAACGAACAATTTTAGAACGAACAATTATACAGTAAGGTCTATGAAATGTGCAATAAATAGTTATTTTTTTCATCAGTACAAACGAAATTCAGATACCGCCAAAAGGTGCATGATCAATAACCGACTTAGATGAATTTAGTTTGATGGAAAATATGGAATAATGTCATGAGGAAAAGTTGTTTAGAAATGGAAGTTTTGTCTACATATGAAGTCTTAGAAAAAAAATTTTGTAATTATCTCCGTATGATAAATCAAAATTCTGATTAGTACATATTGAAAGTAGCTATTACCAAATCATAGTATTATTAGTAGATCATTTGCATTGTTAAAAAGGTTAATTGCGAAATTCAACTATTGCGAGAAAGATTGTGTTGGGAGCTACAGAAAAAAAAAAGAGAAAAATCATGTGAATCCGATATCAAATTCCCTGTATTTCTTGATGAATGAAGCTGATTATTATTATTTGACTCTGTGTTGAACTTATATGATTGAACCAGGTAGTAGCAGGATGTGCTGATTTTGTTCTAGGAAGGAGAAATGAGAAAGGCCGATCCAATTGCAGTTGGTACCATTTAATCTGGATTAATGCAGCTTAAATTGTCAATTAGCAATTAACAACGATAGCAAATCTGAACGGTGATTGGTTAATGAAATATTTTTACAAAACGCTACCCGACTTTGCAATAATAATCTTCTGTTAATATCTTCACGAAAAACCGATTTTATAGGAATCATCGCCGTTCAAAGCAAATACCGATTGCCGACCGCATACCGCGTAATAAGAAAGTGGGTGTTGCCCGCCTCAGGCATACCAACCTCGCCGTCCAATCGTCACGGCCAGCGTTCGAATGGTGAACCGATCGCGATGGTCCCATTCGAAGATGGGATAGGAATTATCGAGAAAATCTTGCGGCTCGTTTGCGATTTTTTTTTTTCAAAAAATTTTCGAAGCTATCTGACATTTCGTTTTCTCCAATTATCCAGTAAAGGCAGGAGATATATTCTAGGGTAAGATGGGGAAAGAATATTAGTTCAATTTGGGTTAAGTCAAGTAACTACGCCCACTGACAAAGAAAGTTGTTTACTTTCACATGGCTATAGCTTCACCTATACGGTAACATGAGATATAAGTCCCAACTTGCATTTTCAGAAATTCTCAGTGTCAGATGAGAAAATCAATCTCATTCAACTATAGGTACTTGTTTTGTTTACATACATACATAATATAACTGGCTGGAAACATATCTTTGAATGAACTAATACAATTTTCTACTCGTTGGCCATTATTTAACTTTTAAAACGAATTTATATTCCCATTCTGTAGCTGCAAAAGCGGCGTCTTGGACGTATACACTTTTTCCCTTCCACCCTAGATATAGCTACATATATTCTCAAGTAAAGCTAAACAGGCCTCATATGAATGCCTTCATGCACAGTTGATTAGCAAACGAGTATATCAATTAGTGATCAGCAAGCAAAGAATAGCTAGTAAAAAGGATGCTTGCAAAAATAGAGAACTTGTAACTTATAATAAATTGGAGTTATCAGCTTCTTAATGTTGTTTAGAACAATATGCACGAGGTATATTTCCAGGCTTGAAGTTTGAAAAAAATCGGACTTATTCTCATGAAAATATCACATCTGATATTAAAGCAAACATTGAATTATATTAAACTTTCATCGACAAATACAATGTATTAGTGTGCCATATTGAGAAGTATCTACTAATTGTATACATTTGCAGACTATACATCTATTGTTTGTTCATAGTGGGGATATTCATCATTTTGAAGTAATTTCGACATGAACTCTCAGATCACAAAGTATCCTTTTTGTTTCTTCTGAATTTTGCAAGTAATTTTCACGCCTAAGGCTTCAAACATGAAATAAAAACATTGTTTCAAGAGAATTTTTTATTGTTCCATTCTCTCAGGTATTCAGTCCAACATAATATCTTTGTCGAAATGAGAAACTTTCAAATGAAACACATCCTATTAGTCGTTTTCTTTTTGTATAATATAAATTTGTTCACCACAAAAATACAAGAATAATATATGTATATAATAGTATATTATGCAATGATCGTGTAATGATGGTTATTAATACATAAGCATAAACCGGGATACGAAACGAGCCGAAGGTGAGTTTCGTATGGTTTATGCGAGTGTATTGATAACCATTACATGAGAGTTGCATACGCTATTTTATCTACACCCAATAAATAATGAAGAACCAAAAATATTATATTATTAAGTATTTATATTGAACACAATAATAGTAGGTAATCAATCGTATTTCATTGAAAAATTCTACAAAACTATAAATAATTGTATGAATAATCACAGGAAATACAGCAATGAGAAATGAAAAAAAATCTCTGCGGAGTTCAGGATTTGAACCCGGACGTTTCTGATCACCGCCCTCGCGGTTGACCACTCGGCCATTAGAGCTCATTCAATTTGTTTGAAAATAAAAACATATGTCTTGCATTTGTCAAATGAAAAATGTAATCCTTGCGATTGTATTTTTTTCTTGTCTAAGACATCTGCTGGTAATTCTTCTATATCACTGCTGTAAGACATTTTCATTCGATTATCAAAAATTGAGTAAATTCTTCAAAAATTCCATACCTACTGATTTTGACTTGACAAACGTCAAAATGCAAAGCTTGCACATCATGCTTGATTGAAAAATAATGGGTTTCTATTGGTTGAAAATCTGTATTGTAATGAAAATCTGTATCGTAATGGATTTCATTATAAAACGGGTTGTGGGCATATAAGTGTATGATTAGAGTACGGGTGTAGATAAAAATACTTATATTATCTTTACTGTCGTTTCGGCAAACAAATCCGTTTCTTTTTTTCAAAGATATTCACGAGTACACTATTTATATGTAGGTTTTTGAAAATGTAAACGCGTTTGGTTTCCGAAACAAACATAAGTACTTATTTATATATAAGTTCTTGCATTTTTGTGGAAAACAAATTTGTATTTCATGAAAAGTCTCTGATAATAGGACGTGTTTCATCAAAAAAGAACTGTTTTTAATCAACGAAGCAACTTCTATACTCCTATAGAGTCCAATATTGTTTCTTGAATCTTTCAGATTGTGGTTGTTAAACATTCCAAAAAGCTACTAAGAAAATAGAAATTTGTTATATATCAACTAATGTGTTCTCGCCTCAATTTGATGACAATAATTTACTATGAACTCAAGTTGTATAATATAATATGTATTTTTGTACAATTTGTTTACAAGTTTGTAAATGAAATTCAGAAGTCACAGTACGTATATCCCGAATATTGAATGTTAATCATGAATTTATCAGCTGAAAAGGAGTTAAATCTCACGTAAATTGAAAGACTTTGTCATCCTGATATAACTTGATTCACCGCGAACGCTCATAATATATGATACGCCCCTGTCCTCACACTGCGCCATTTCAAAACATCCCTCCATAAACCATTACCTGTTACAATAAAGCGTTTTCTAAACGTAAAACCAACAGCAATGTGAAGAGCTTCGTAATTCAAACTAGCCAATGGGGCGTATTTCACGACCATAAAAATTTCAAGCCCAGCATTATGTAGGAGAAGGACCGGGATTTTCGGCCATGAATAATAATATTATAACACAACACGATCGAATACAAAGCGATTTCCACCCTAACTGTTTTACAATTACAAATTATTGGTATTATCTCACCCTTGCCCAATTCGTGCTCACGTCGATACAAAGAGTGTGTATACCTGACACATGCAAGGTTCGACCTCAAACCGTATCTTTTTTTTTCGTATTCAAATCAGGTTGAATGGGTACTGAAGGTCGATGTGCGGGGTAATGATTGTTTGATTAGGTTGGGGTGGAAATGGTGGCGTTGGAATATGCTACAAAAAAAAAATGGAGTCTATTTCCGAAGTGGCACTTTTTATCAGTTGAATGCTTGAGTGAGATTTATATAACACTCATAATAGGAATTGTAATCCAGCAGCATTTTGAAACCAGCTGGATTTTTGCAAGATTGCCCTGGATCAAGCAGAATATGGAACCGAGATAAATACATGGAAACTCAATTTTTTGTTTATTCATTCAATAAGGCTTTTTACTGAAAGCTACTTTAAAAAAAACCTCTACTCATTTCGTGGTATCTATATCAATTCTGGTTTGGTTTCTTAATTCTTTGTTATCTGAGATATAAATGATTTGAAATCACAATTTCAGGATTATATTTTATGGAATGAGAAATAACAAATACAACATCAAAGACGATGCTATCAAGTAAAATGGAAATTATCTTAGGTATATATTCGAATGAGGGCGTATCATAGGGGGGTTTATATCCTGATTGCACCAAGTTTATTCGGTTAAAATGTGTGCAGATCGATAATTTTCGATATCCTGCGCTGCAGATGACTTGAGTGTATGATAATTTGATAGCGCAAGTCGAAGGATTTTATCTTGAATTATCATACACGAAAGCGTTTGCGCGAACGCAAATTGATTTTTTGATGAATGAGCCTAAATTATTATTTGTTTATATGCAATCTTCAAATCTTTTTGTTTCAGTTAATTAGAAATTTTCTTACTAGGTTGGCCTAAATAAGTCAATGTTCTGTAATTCGTATCGCCATTTGTAGTAACTTGGTATATTTTTTTCGAAACGTATCTACATTTTTCCTTGTCATTTATGATGTACTGAACTGAAGTTACTTTGATTTCTTTTTGAAACCTATTGGTGCGGTCGTTTCTGAAAATATCGTACATGCCAGCATTCAGAAAATGTAACGTTTTACTTTATGTAGTTTTTTTACTTATGGCAAAAACTGATTTTCATTTATCTGCTCGTGTGACAATTATTTCATTTGTTTCAATTTTTTTTATGTAATCAACTTTTGATTCCGGATTGAAACTTTTCTTACCGTCATTTTCTGATTTCAGAATTTCTGCGACAAAGAGTTTATTGACAGTAGATTTCCCCATCAATGCAATTTCTGTGTCAATTTCCAGAATTTCCAAGTTTGTATGATTATCTTAGCTTTTGAACTTCGGGATTCCGTCAGATCCACAAATCGTTCAAAAAAACTTTTGTTCTGGAAATACTTCCAAACTTAAAATTAGTTTTTGCTCATTTTGGACCTCATTTCGAATAAGATGGATATGGATAATACCATCGAGATAAATATTTAAGATGTTTCTCTTCCAATATCGATTCTTCATTTCTATTATCATCCATCTAATTTTTCCATATCTGCTCCCCTTCACAGTGACATGGCTTCTGTTTTGTGTTTTCGATTAGATTCGGGAAAAACATCTTTCAAACACTCGTTGAAAAACAAAATGTTTTGATTCAGAATAGTACTCATTAGATAAGCTTGAAATACCAGGTGACCAAAAAGAGGATGTTGACTTCTTTCAAAAACTGAATGGCAGCACTTGATGAGAATCCATATTAAACCAATTATATACAATGACCTGTAAGATTTTTACATATTAGGGTTTACTATGATGAGTAGAATGTTTTGGAGGAGTTGAAACGTGTTTATGTCGGATATTGAGATTGTGTAGAAGGGATATGTGTTGAGATAATTTCCAAAAAAAATGTTAACTAAGAAAACTTCAAAGTCGAGCATAGGAACAATCTAGTACCAGGGGTACTATTTTCAAATGTATACGAACAGATTTCCATGCGAGTAGAATGAGATGGAGCTATATGGAATACGGTTACTGAACTGCGAAACAATATCGGTTTTGTATACGAATTTGATTTGAAAATAGCACCCCTGAATAGTGAGCCAAAATCCAGTCTAAGACACAAAAATTTCTGAGTTGTGTCGGTCATTATCAAAGTAGACTCTCCACTGCAAATAGTTCCCACAGCCAGTTTTACCGATCAGCTCAATGATGATTTTATATCAAAACAAATGTTTCTCAATGCTTCATCGGTGCAAACTTCAAGGCTGAAGAAACGTTCCAGTATAATGAGCAAACTGTTCCACCTGGTGCGGCAGTCAATAATTAAACTAAATTCCTTGTCTTTTTCTCTGGTTTATTTTTGCAAGAACATGTTTTCTCGCTGCTTTCCAGAAGGCTTCTTCTAAGACAAAAAGAAATTCATTTCAAATTTGATACATTTGCGGATCCGCGCCGCCGGTATGCTGGATGCAGCATGTGGAAAGAAGCTGCTGGATGCTGGATCCAGCATTGCAATCCCTGACTCATAATGTGGCGTACATTAAGTACATCAGTAGTAAGATGGTTGAATGTATAATTCAGATCCTGAAGCGAAACTAATTAGTTTAAAAAAAAATATGTTACGGAATGTGGTGACTACCGTAATGCTCCAAAAGTACATATTCACACATAAAGATTGCAAATTTTGAGCACACATTATCAGCATTTATACAGTTACAGGCACTCATTATGTTTGTTATTCATAACTGAAAATATATTGTCGGGAAAGAGGAAAGAGGTGAGATTGAACTCCTTCCATAGCTGAGACAATCTTCGTGATAACCAGGGAGAAATCAGTTGGTAGAAACACAGATACACTTTATTAACTTCAACCTTCACTCATAATGCTAATAATTCTTTAAACATATACTCACATTATGATTATTTAATCACGCTGAATGTTCACGAACGAGGGCAGAATGGCTATGCTAACTACATTCTAATGAAGGTAATTCCGAAAGAATAATATTCACTTTTGAGTTCCTAATCTTGAATACCAAATTCTCTTTCCATCCAAAATACTGCATATATGATTTATATAATATAATTGCTCGGATGTTATGTTTGCCCAAATACTTGGGCAAGCACCCACCCATGACAAAGAATGTATGTTAAAGTTGCGGCCTGATTGAGAAGAATATTTATCATTAGGAACTAAAATAACATAATAAAGTGATGTGAAGTGAAAAACATCAGTAATCAATAGGAATGAAATTTTCTTCTGGTAAATGTGGAAAGTTGAACAAGCTGTGTTTTTTCTATTGAGCTCTTCTCTGTAGATCTTAGGGAAAATTTCATAATCACACTCTGATGAGTTACTTTTAGGATGTTTGTTTAATACTCAAACAGAAACTATTCCTCCTATGAAATAAGCCGTTATCGACAAAATGGTTAAGACTTTCGCGGCCGAGGTTATTAGTATAACTACTTCTCTTCGGGCTTGAAGGCCGTCGTTCTTTGGAATTTCTTCCTCTGAAGAAGCTGGCCACTCGCGCTAGCGAAACGTCAGGACGACGGCCTTCAAGCCCGAAGAGAAGTAGTTATACTAAGCCGTTATCGTTTGATAGTGACTCTGTATGCATACCCCTTCGAAAAATCGCCTTGCTTATTGAAGAACGGTGAATACTGCAGAAATATATCAAATTTGTGGTATATCAATCAGTCTGGCTATTCTATCACTGCGATCAGTCACGTTATGAGCTGAATTATTTCAATTTATCCAATCTCGAGCTGAGTTTGACATAGAACCAGATCATAGATCAAGTCTTTTCTACAAAATTTTCAATTGAGACGACTTCCAGAAGGCATGTGAAGTGTTTCACCGCAGATTACTGAAAAATAGGTTAGTTAATGTATAATCATCATATGCGTCTTTATTTGGTTGTTAGAAATATTGTCAAGAAATTAACTCTCAACGAAATTGTGCTATAACAAAATCTTGGTCAAAAGATTAATTTTTGCCTTCACCATGGTTCAGTTTCTTGAAATCCGGCTTTCGTAGAGAAAAATACCTTTGGTAAATATTGGAAGAATTATTGAGCTTACAACATGTTTCTCATCGAATACCCCAAACCCTATCGGTACGGTGAGAGTGTAGTGTTATCTGCTGGGATGAAAAGTAACTTGGAAATTGTCCTCAATTTATAATTTAATGCAACAAAATGTGTTAACGAACAGAAACAAATCCCTTTCGAAAAGGCGTTTTCAATAATCTTCAAAATTCAAGGTTACTTGAAACAAACATAATGGGTGAAGTGAATAAAAGTAAGCATGTGTTCAAACTATAGATCCGTCCTTGTCATATCTCAACAACCCTTATAAGTTTGTCACAAAAAATTTGAGTGCTAGCATTTGCTCAAACTTTATTCACTTTACCAAATGTATGTACTTTTTAAAAAATACAATATTTTATTCAAAAAACTAATGATAGATGATTTGGAATCATGCCCTTCATCATCTCATTGATAATCTGTGTACTCTAATTGAAATCATTTGATGAATTTAGCAATATAAACGAAAAAATTACAAAAAAAAAAATCCAACGGTTGAAACCGGTTATGCAAAAATCGTCTTGTATAGAATTCGAAAAAGTTTTTACCATGGTGTTCTTTTTTCAATTATATTTTGATGAAATATTTTCGTGAATAATAGGTTTCCAAATGGTAGGAAAGAATATCGGTGAATTTCTCCTCAGACAACTTTGCACTTTAAATTTAGTAAGCTTGCGCACATCGCTTGAGCTTGAAGTCTCTAATATTTTCCTGTGAGAAATAGCTTAGGAATGGTCTTCTATGAGAAAGATGAGATTCAATGTTCTCCAGGCAATTCTTTTCAATTATACACTCAAATCAACCTGAACGACGATCAAGATGAATATTTTCGAGACACTTTCGCACGAGAGAACGGTATACAGACCGGAAGGGGCTTCAACCCTGTACACGAAACCGAAGAAACGTTATAAAAAAAAAGGTCGGTAAATGAGTCTGCTGGTGTGCCTGTCCCTCTAATATATTACTTCCTCGCGGCTAGACGGTATTCGGAGAAACGGTAGTTTTCTCGCCGATAAACTCACCCCTATTCCGTGGTCTATAAGTAGCGATTTCGTTAGACCGTAGTCGTCGTCTTGTTATCTGAAGAAGAAGAAGAATCCCTCGCGCGTATGCAAGCTGTTGAATGTCGATTTGGGGTGCAAGCGATGCAGAAGTTGTGTGTGTGTGTGTGTGTCACACCTGCTCCGGTGGCAGATGTGCTGCTCCTCTATCAGCCCTTAGAGCAGTATGCGTCTGTGTATACTAATACCTTTTCTAACGCCGTTGTTATTTCTACGACGGCAATGGAAAGGATGCGGTCCGTCTGGTCGACAATCTGGTTAGTGAAATCAGGGTCGGATTTGCCAAACATGCTTTGTTTAATCGAGACGAAGTTGTACTTTTCGTTAACGAGCAAGCGGTCCACCCCTATTTATAGCATGAAAACACAACTTGATCGAACAAGAAGAAACGCCTGTTGGAAACCTATTGGAATCGATTCTTGCCATCATTGCCTGCGAAAAACCTGAATGATATTTTTTTATGCGAATGATCATTAAGTTGTTATCAACAAACGAATTGTGAAATCGGAACGGAGTCTAATAACATTCCAAGCATGCTTTCTTAGGTGAACTGAGCAAAATAGTTATTCTTTAATTTTCTCTCGAAAAGCTCCCATCTTTGAGAATTAAATGCTTGGATGGTCAAAAAATAACCGACATTTACCATTTTCAAAAAATCCTTCATCCACTTTTACCAAATATTTTTTACCATCCCTTGACGCGAAATAATCAAATAACCACAGAGTTGTACATTAACGTCATATATTTTTTATTTTAGCCGCCATATATAATATTGCTAATTCCCTATGGGATACGACGACATAGAGTCGACCTGAAAACTACATAAATCTATATTTTTGGACAAGAAAAGGCGTTTTTTATTCATTGTGATTTTTTAAAAAAACATCGCTTCAGAGTTATAAGCGTTCTATTACTATTTCCAAAATGACATATATGCATCCAATTATGAATACCACAAGGTAAATGAAGGGGGTCTCGATTGGAAAAAATATTACGTTTGAGTACAATTCACAGGGATCACGCATGGGCTTTTGAAAATGGTAACTATTGTTCCAACCTTTCCACCTCCTAACTTTTTTTTTACCCGGACAATAACATCGATTAAGATGGAAATTATTCATTATTCCATTTGTTGCTGAACATCACGCACTGACGTGAGATATTTAAATTATATCACATAACATTATGTATTGAAAATTTGGACGTATTTGATTTTTTGAGTACCTAAAAATGAATAGTCTGTAGAACCTCTCGTCTCCATGAGATTAGTAGACAATGGGACATTCAAAATATTTTAAATCATTTGAAGCAATTTACATAAGGTACGTGTCTGTTTAGGTCCGCTTCACCAATAAATCAACAGCAGACTAAAAGGGAAGAAATTTATCCACAAACCATAATACATGGTACAGGTGTAACACGTCGAATGTTTTCAAATCATTTATCACGTGAAACCGAAATTAGTGGTGAGTTACTAGTATATAGATGGATAATTCTTCAATACATTCATATGAGGCGGTTCATGGTCATTTCTAAAAATTGTTCTAAATTGTTCAACTCGCATTCAACAGCGTTCAATCAGACCGAGTTTTAGGATTGTAACTGATACTATACAGGATGTGGAGATTTTGTATTTTGTTCGAACAGTCAAAATCTGTAAATCAAGGTATTCGTCTTCATTCCCAAGGAACGTACAAATGAATTTTTACCGAAGAATAATTCTAATGTAATGTTGCTCCTAGTTTGAATCGTAAGTTAGGCATTTCAGTATACCAACAACTTTTCCATAACATGCTTAAGGGTTGATTAGGATATGAATCTTTCAAACGGAAATGAAAACTGACATTTGACAGATTGGTAACCCTGAAATTCCACGTTATATACGCATTTTCTAAAACTAACATTCGATGTGCTGTCAGAGCCGTCACGTTCTCATTAGCCAAATGATAAACAGTAGTAAAATATTCGCTTGCACGTTCCTGTCTAATAGAAATGAAGCAACACGTGACATAATATGGTGGAGAGTCATCAACAATAGCATTCTGAAGTTTTAATGATCTTAGAAATAAAGCAATCGGTTTTCACCTAGTTATAATTTTACCATGACTGGATATACCAGGGTTCCTAGGGATCTCAGTTGAGTAATTCTCTTACTACCTCCAACATTAGTCGGGTCTTGTTGAAGAATTATGACCTGGTCAAGTTAACTCGATTCACTTGCTGAGCATCAACCAATCGAATCATTTGTCGCTTGACAACTAATCTTGGTTCAGTCAAACCACAAGACACTGGAATTTCATACAACTGGCAATTAAAGCTGTAGTGGTCAGAACTATAAGGAAAAAATTATTGAATTTTGACATTTTTTTTATATGCAGGGTAGCCCTGTAATTTTCAAAGACCACCCCGTGAATCAAGGAACAGGAGATACGAATTAACATTCACTTTGTGTTTTTGAAGTTTGTAAACCTCATCAAAAACCTCTTTCGGCAAGAGTTCCAAAGCTCAGCTGTTCTATTGAAAAAAGATCCCTGGGGAAGAGAGGTTCGTCAGGTCTCCAAATTCACAACAAAGGGGTGGGAATTCTGTACTCGTCGAGTCATCCGTGTCGATATAGCCAAGGGTGGACCGATTGATAAAAATTCAGAAGGGCACCGACAGTGAAAATATCTATAGAAGAGAGACAAATCTCTGACCCTTCTACGATGTTCCAATGAAGTGAGCGAGTCTGTGAGTGAAGAATCGCCAACAAGACGGATTGCCTTCGAGATACTTGACTTTGCAGGAATAGTTACTCCTGACATCATAATACCAGATGATGATAGATCGGCTTTCCTTGAGAAAAAACATGCCTGGGTTTTCTTAGCATTAAATTCCACCAAGTTCATGTTATTCCATTCTTTCATTTTAAACAAGTCATCGTTAATTTTAATGAAGTGAATGTTTCTTTGAATTTTTGTGTCTCGAGCTGGTATGGGGACTCTGAACGAAAAACTGGCATGAAGAGTACTGTCGTCCGCAAAACTATGTACTGAACAAGATGTTTTCTCGTGCAAGTCATCGATATGAAGCAGAAACAAAATGGGCGCCAGATCTGAACCATGTGGAACACCTGCACGCAACTGAGCACACAACTGAGGCAAACCATAAGACGGCAGTTTTGAAAGGAGACCCTTATGCCAAACTCGATCAAACGCTTTTGAAATATCGAGTGCAACAGCTATCGTTTCTCCGGATTTTTCGATTGAATGCTGCCAAATATGAGAAACATAAGCCAATAAGATATGGATACAGGCTTATGCATCCATACTGGGGCACAACTGAATACAGGGTTTCTTCAACCTATTAAATTCAGATCATTTTCGAATGATGTTCAAACCTTAGTTCAGAATTATTTTGGTGGCTCTTGGAAATCACCAATTGGTGTTATTACTCATATCATATGTTCCTGCATTTTGAACTCTTTTAAATTGAAACATTCATCGTTCTTTCATTATGTTACATCCACAACCGAATTCATAAGCCAATCTTTTTCGATTCGAAACATAGCGATAACCCCTCTATAGGGTCATCGCGGGAATCGTGAGTCGTCGAATCTGATTTTTGTGCGAAAACATTGTTATCGGAATCGTGTTTCCATCCCCTTTCTGCACGAATTCCTTCCCCTCCTGCGTTTCGATCGTATCCCATATCAATTTGTGAAAAATCACGTCGGAAAAATCATAAAACGCAATTCGTGTTGTTTGCGCGAAAGAGGAAAACAAACAGCTCCGGAGCTGATTGATGTTGTGATTCGCAGAGAGCAAATAATAAATTCATCTTGGAATTATTTTGGGAATACGTTCGCGCTCGCCGTAGGTATATATGTATTTGAACTCTGCGTATGCGGAATAGACGTTTCACACGTCTGATTGAGTTTTCACTTTTAATTATTGCACGATTTCGCTACGTATTCGATTTAGTTAGTGGAGCTCTCTCAAAACGATGAACGATACTCAAACTTCGCTACTTCATTCTCTTTTGGTTTGTTTCTATCATGATTATCAAAGTTTCTCTGCATTAATTCTATATATTTTATCAGAAAAGACTTGGATTTAGTGGAAAATAAGACTAGCTTTAATTTCGAAACTTTTCGAATTTTGGGCGGAGGTGCCGGTCCCAACAACAAATAAAGGGTACAAAATTTTTATGATTCCGATTTTTACAATTTAGGGATAGTGCAAATACTGCCTTCAATCGAAGTTTTTTGTTCCGATATGGACTTCGTCTGCTAACTACTAATCATACTAATTGATTTGTCAACAATAATTTTGTTGGTGAAGTTTTGGGTGTTGAGAAATGGAAATATTTACCATTGATGGTAGGTGACAAT
The DNA here is from genome assembly GCA_032362365.1 of Zygogramma bicolorata. Classification (NCBI taxonomy): domain Eukaryota; kingdom Metazoa; phylum Arthropoda; class Insecta; order Coleoptera; family Chrysomelidae; genus Zygogramma; species Zygogramma bicolorata. The sequence continues at coordinate 5,188,126 of JAVJAQ010001667.1, read as the reverse complement.
GTTTGTTATTTATAACGATGCTCAGTAGAACAAAAAGTGAACAAGTTGTTGAATTGATTTAATGAAACATTACCTCAACAAGGGTTGAAAATGTGATCCATTTGCTTCAATAGGTACAATGTCATATAGATTTAGGTTTAAATTAATTTTCTAAAATTTTGTTCCGATGGGTTCTGCTGTTGGTATTCCACATTACAGACGAATCAGGTATCGAAAAACTTCCCAACTAACTTGTCAAAATGCGAATAATTCAATCGGGTTCAATGTCCTCAAACAAGCGAGCAGTAGGTCTAGGAAAACAATTTATTTTTTCGAATACAGAAGAACAATTTCAACTCAACAATTTCAATGGAATAAATAATGTTTTATGGTGAAGTTGGGATAATTTTCAAAGAGACCTTCCTGAATCAGTACCTAAATCCTACACTCCTCTGCAGTTTTTCCAACAAACTAAAGCCAACGATAAATGGGCGATTGGATTATAATAAAAATGTTTGTAGTAATTCTGATTTTTTGTGGTGAATGGATTCTTTCTTGTAGTTGTTTTGGGTTCTCAACCTACCACAATATGAAAAAATAAGAATCAATATTGGAATCTATACAAGTGTGAAAGGGCAGATTTTTATCTACTCCTATAAGTTGCTGCAGTAATTCAAAAATAGTTCTTTCTGAATAGAACACGTTTAATTATTCAGCAACTTTTCGTATATTTCAAATTTACCTGTCAAAAAAAAAACAATACCTAATATTTATCAAAATAATTATCGTTGACGTTTCGGAAGCCAAATCCGCTTCTGTTTTCAAAACTTTCACAAATATTCTCCTCTGGTTTCGTTTCTATGTTCACTCTTTGAAAATGACAGAAATTTGAGTTTTGTCATTTGGTTTCTGAAACGTCAACGATAATTATTTTGATAAATATTAGTTCTTGCATTTTTTTTTGACAGGTAAATTCGAAATATACGAAAAGTTGCTGACTGATTTAACGTATTCCATTCAGAAGGAACTATATTTGAATTATCGCAGCAAACGAGGCAGCAACTTATCGGGGTAGATTGAAAATATACCCTTTTACACTTATATAGATTTCAATATTAATTCTAATTTGTTCGGATTGTGGTAGGTTGAGAACCCGAAAAACTAGAAGAAAGTACCGGGTTGGTGATTTTGCATTGAATGTTTGGATACATTTCAATAAATAGGGTATCATTGGAAAGATAAGTTTGCACCTTTTCACATATCACTCGACCCCACATTCCTTCTGAAATCTTAGAGTTGTGTTAGGGTTTGAAGGCAGAGGTTGAAATAGATGTGTTAAGTGTCGAAAATAAACTTTACTTATCCGAGCCCTTTTCCTTTGCCATCAAATTCCAAATTATTAATAGTATGTACCTACCTACCTGCAGAATACATCGCATATACTCGTGTTCTTATTGCATGTTGATGTATGATATAAATCGATGATCCTCGAGCAGAAACATGTCCGACATGAACTTTGATTTTGTAGTCTTTATCTGTTTCCATTTCACTAGTAGCCAGTTTTGGAACAGTTCTAATAGATTCATCTAGAGCATCAGCAACACGCTTGAGAATTCAATAAATTCAACTCAAAAAAAACTCATTTTGCATAACATAGCTAGACACATAAGTTGTAGACTGCATTTAACAGTAAAAGCGGCACTCCAGCATCTCTTTCTCTTGAAAAGTAGTCAATCAACTTCGAAATTAAGCTTCGGTTTTTCTCATTACATCGGAAAGGCATTTTGACAATGAAAAATTAACTGAAGAAGGCGAAAATGACCAAAAATACTGAACAAATCAAACTATGACAACTAAACTGTCAAAAAGGACAAATAACATTCACATCGACATTAAATAAGACATACGTTAATGACGTCATAATTCCGTCTCATCCATTACATGAATGAGAGACAACGTATGACGAAACGGCAAAGGATGGTTGAACAAAGTATAGTTGCATACTTTTTGTCGGACCACTCTCTATGTTTGTTCTACATAGATGCAGCAACCATGCAACGATATCCTCATCAACTGTGAGCAGAGTTTTATCTTCATGTTCTCCCCCGAAGACGATTTTTGAGTCTTATTAGTTTGGCGTTGATTTTAAAACCCTCTTCGGTACAAACACGTTCCAGATTGGGAACTTGCCGATTTACGATGGTAAAAATAGAACTCTTCGACGAAGGAAGAAGGGTTTTCCGATCGCACCGTCATCATCATCATCATCGTGATTAGGATCGTCGTCGTAGGCAGCTGGTGGCTCGTGCCCTTGCGGGGCAGCTGTCGAGCATCTGGCAGTCGCGTCCAGCCGCCCCTCGCCCCCTACCCCCTCGCGCCACGCGTCCTTCCCGTATACATGCCCGCAAGGTTGATGCACCGGTGATGGTGATGATATTGCACTCGACGATCAAGGGCGTGTCCGAGATTTCTGCACGGGTAGCGGCGATTTCGTAACTCATTTTTTCGTGCGAAAGCCGCCCTCTTGATCAAGATACATATACTTCTGGTGCGATCTCCGATTCGATATATCCACGGAATTTATTGCGATATCCAGTAGATGGTGCAAGAATCGAATTCTGTCATATTTTGACATTTGCACTCAAGTTGATTGGAATTTCGCTCGAAGTTTTCTTAAATTTTACTGTTCCTTTCAACCAGCTATTTGTCGTTTCCAGTTCAGCTCTCTGCCGTAGTTTTCTTAGTTATTTGTCTTTTATCTTCCGTTGCTTTTGTTGTTTTCCGTTTGTTCAGTAAGTGTTGTTTTACATTTCATAATGGATATCAAACGCTGTTGTATCATTTATGGACGAAATAATCAATCATCTATTCATCTATATCAAGTTTCGATGGTTACAAAACATTCAATACACATGTACTCAACTTCAATTGGTCACCATAAAGCGAGATTATTCTGACGCTGATAAAAACAAAGTTCATATTGCTCAGTTTTTACTTTGGTAGAAGTTATATTTGTGTTATTCGCTGAATGCTTTCCAGTTTAACATATTTATTCCTAGTTCCAGCATGAGTGACAATGGTTGTTACATGCCTGGTAAAAGGATGCAATAACAAATATTTTAAATCATAGAATAAAAGTTCTTTCGGGAGAGTGTTTTCAAATAGGCTCTTCTTGTAAAGCGTCATAATAGCCCGCACTACAGCACTCTTCCTGATCAATTGAAATTACTCAGGTTGATTTGGACTCTGGAGGGGCCAATTCATTTCGAATTGAACACTGCAATGTTCAATAAACTCTATATTGAGGCTCCTTTTTTTTCCATGCAGTCCAGCTCTACTCCTCTCACGTCGATACCGATATTATAAGGAATATCATCAAATTATCTGAAAATTTTCAGCACCGAATAGTAAGAAGTTCTATATGAATTTTGATATTAATTTCTCATAACATATATCGAGAATATAAATGCATCTAGCTGTAATATATGAATCAAAATGCATATATGTTTACGTCTAAACAGAAACATCAAGAATATAGCAAACTCTTAGGTTAAAACTCGTACAATTTTTGACAGAACTCATGTCTTCATCCTTCATTATATAGAGTGTTGAAAAAAAAATTAATACACTGACTCTGCACGATTTCTTCTAGAGAATTTGCTAATAAAAATTTCGTCAGTCTTCATAAAGTCATGTGTCTAGTTGCCGCTTAACGCCATCTGTAAAGAAATTACTTTTACATTTCAAAACAACTCAATTATAAAAATTTCAACCTAATATTGAAGACTCTCAGATTTTATCTCCTTTTCCTAATATTATTTCTGTAGTTGTTTATGAACAACTTGGAATGACTTGTGTAATATTATTAGTACTTTCTCACAAGTGATGTACACTATTACTCCTACTACCACCTATTTTATTAAATAATACGTGAATATCAGATCGTGTATATGTAATATACGCTGCAATATGAATTCACCTTAACAGCAACCTAACGGCTGACAGTCCCTAGAAGAGTACTTGCAATTGACTATTGATGAATATAGATCTAATGGCGTCGGCCAGAATCGTCGCTTCAGTGTAATGATTTTTGTAATAAATACACAGAATTAATAATATACTGTTGGACATTACTGTTGTGTGAACTGTGAATACAGGATAAGTATATTAAGTTTTTTTGTAACAGTCTATGTCTATAAAAAGTTCACATGAATTTGCAATAACTTTTATAATAAAATAAAGAAATAACGATAATTTGAAAATGTGACAATACAATAACAATAAGGAGAAGCAATTCATAATTGCATTTGTGAATGTTACAGGATTCACGCGTTTGACGGCTTATTGTCAGCCGTACGGAAAGTAACTTTCCGCACGAGTTGGAATAAAGGTCACTTTCCATGGGAGTAGAGAGTGCGTTATCTGTCACTTTCCTATGTGCTCGTACACTTTCGCTTACTAGCACCGTTAAATAATTGAATTGAACCCCCTCAGGTACGCCTATGCTCGGCGTGCATCTTCTTCGCCTCTTCCCTCGTTGCAAACGCGATCGTCCGGGATTTATCGCGAGGGTGGCGGAAACGCATTTCGACGTGTGTCCTTCGCGACATGTGCTTTCTTGCAGGAGGGTGCGTTCGAAAATAACGTGCCGATTGATTTTTGCGGGTGGGGGGGGTATCGGTCGTTCGTTCGCAACTATGTTTGTCGAGTGACTCGATCCGCTGTTGCAACGGACTCGGGGGTTGCAAAATGGTAGTGAACATGTTTAATTTCTCGAAGCTTGGTTCGGTGGAGATTCATTAGTAGGAACTCGCTGTCTGCAGTTCTCGAAGACTCCGAATTGAGAATCATAAAAATACATTGATTCCTTTGCTTGTTTCATTGCGTAGAAGTTCAATTCACTATTGAATATTATTGTACTTCAGTAAGGATATTTCAGTAAATGGAACATCATCTGGATTTGCTGGAGAGAACGTTTTGTTCAGTGCATAGTTATGTGGACGACATACTCTTCGTACTAGTTTTTCTTCCAGAGTCACCATACAAGCACGAGAAACGAGAATTCAAAGCAGCATCAACGTCAATAGAAATAACGATGACTTGGCAAAAATGCAAAAATATTGGAACTGGGTAACAACAACTTAGTGGAAATTTTGCTGGGAAAACCCAGACAAGGTGGTCCCCAGAAGCTTGGAGATTTCGTGCGAAAAATACTTCTCGTCAGCTTCTAATGATTCACAAGTCTCAGATACGACCTGTCTTGGAATATGGTTCTCATGTGTGGAGTTCGGCACCAAAAAATTCATTGAGGCTTCTCGATTCTATTCAGAGAAAGGCAATCCGTCTTGTTGGTGAACCTTCGCTCACAGACTAGCTCACTTCATTGGAACATCGTAGAAGGGTCTATAGATATTTTTACAGTCGGTGCTCTTCAGAATTCTTATCAATCGTTCTACCCTTGGCAATATCTGAACGGATGAGTCGACGAGTACAGAATTCCCACCCCTTTGTTGTGAATTCGGAAACCTGTCGAACCTCCCTTGCTTCGTATCTCCTATCCCTTGATTCACGCGGTATTCTTCGAACATCACAGGGCTTCCCTTTTCATGTGAATCTGCATATAAAAAAATAGATAATACTGATTAGATCACCATACTGAGTTCAAAACAGTCGTTTCATTTTTTGTGTCAATAAGGTGTGAAGTAACAGTATTTCAGGACAAAGGCACTTGTTTATGTTGTTTCAAAACTGAATTATTTCAATGTCAATGAACAAAAAGTTGATTTCCTTGTGAACTCCATGTCTTTGGTCCATCAGTCAACATCTTTTGTTCACGGTCTATTCACGAGCAACAAGCTTTCGAAATCTCTTGTAAATTTTTTTTGAACAATTATCGATGTCCTTGGGTTAATATTGAAAATCATCACTTACATATTCCCTCTCCAATACTCTTTTTGATTTTCCTGACCTCTCTTAGACCAGTTGTATGTCTAAATTCCTTCAACTTTGTATATCTGTGACATTATTTATTTCTCTTTTCGAGTGATGTACCGATGTATCATTTTCTCCAAGGTTTGTCGCTTACATCCCCTTTCATATCTTTATATCTGAGAGATAAGCGGCTAGGAATGAGTATCGTTATTTCAACTTTAGTTATTTACGAACCCAAAGATTTCTAGGAAGGTTGAAATAGAACCCTGCCGAGAGCACAATTGAATGACTTCAACGTTTCTCGCTGTTACTATTTAAAGTGGTTGGGAATATTTCCGGGCAAAAGTTTGGTCCTTCCGCGAAATTGGATATGGGAAACTCAAACAAAACTTGTTGAATTATGGTTTGTTGCACGAGTTGCAGACACAATTTCTGCATTCATGTGATTCAGTTTTCTCGAATTCTTTCATGAAACAATCAGTTATAAGTTTCATATCCATATCTTTTAAATTTTTTGTCAATATTCCTCACAATTCATACAACGCATTTGTATATCAATTAGTTCATGGTGTTTCGGCCTCTGGTAATCCAAAATTACAGCTCATACATATTGATATTAAAACTTTCGTGCAGACGTAATCTATTAGGAAACTATGTAATAGTGTAGGCCTCATATCTGATATACCCTGCTGCATGAACTGTTTCTTTTATCAGTGTATATTTTCATGATGAGGGTAATTATTTCCTTATTGAGATTTATTTTCACTTATATCCTTCATGTTTATTCGTAACGTTTATTGAGATCACTTATCTTCAATTATATCGAATGTTCTATTAGTTTTTTTTTGTTCGGATGATTTAATGGTCTTTAATGTATTAACAACTAACTGGCTTAAGGTTGGAACTTGCATGTTGATTAACATTCACATATGGTAATTTCGTATCGAAGTTCATGACTATTTATTAATTCGAAAAAATATCGAAATATTAGAAACAGTAGGCGTGTGTCACTGTTCGGAACCAAATCCAAGTCTGATGATTATTGGAACGAATTGAAAGTCTAATTTTGAATTTTTTCGGCGGTAGTAACGACATTAAGCTGTTTTGATAGAATTCTCGTTTGAGTGCATCCAAGAATTTGACAGCTGTTAACCCGGCAGGACTCGCACTGTTAGATAAAATCTAACATTTTCAGTTGCACTACAGACTTTTTTTTTATCTCTTGTCAAATTGATTTCATATTTTAGGAATGCCTTCTATGGAATTCCTTTACCAGTTCATGCTTGTTGGGGCGTGAGTGGGGGGTTGTGGTGGCTCTAAATAAATTAAAGTTAGTAATAATCTAACGCGCGAGCGATCACATATGTGCTTTTCTCCAAATTGTTGGTAATTTAAATTTCAATTAGCAGGTACATTTTTTAATTTTTTTGCTTTTTCCTTTATTTATTTGAGCTTTTCTACAGAAAAAAAATGGATTCTAAAACTGAACAGCAGTTTAGAACAACTTCCACTTGTTATAAATGTGAAGATAATAATTGCAACGAAAGTGACGATTAAATTTGAATAATTATACATTTTTCTTTGTTGTTTTTAGAATTTGTAATAGATCAACTAGAATCAATATTAAATAGTTTTCATCATGAAAAGTCAGTGTTAGAAAATATCTATACGCGCGAGCTCGCGTTAGAAAAAATCTATACGCGCGAGCTAGCGTGAGAAAGAATCTATAGGCGCGAGTTCTCACGTCGTTGAATAGTACGTGAGTTCTCCCGGGTTAAGAACGCCAAACTTACAATTATTTCTTCATAAACAAAATCATCAGAGCAGAAGCTGTTCGCAATTTTTCACTGCGATGGTCTTTTACACTCATTTAACAAACTATTTTATTTCTTTGAAATATGTCTTCAGAGAGCCCGTTGACTTCCTCCTGCAAATATTGACTGTTTTGTTATCTTAGGCTCAGAATCTGGAAAAATTTCAAGGCAGAGTTTGATTTAATACTTGGGCTGGTATAGAACCGTATAATTTGGAGGATATTGTGAAATGCAACTTTGGCACAATAAATTTCCCTATGACAAAAGATACATTCTACCTGGCTGGCAGATGTTGTATTGTTACTTCAATGCGTTGTCATACATATGCATGTATATCGACAGTAGACCTTTTTATTGTCCCGTGACTGTTGGGTCAACTGAGAGATAATAGATTCATTCACACTAGTTTTTCTGTATCCCTCGAGGAATTCATCGAACTAAAAAATTAATTCACCAATGTCGAAAATCTTACACAAATGATCAAGGCGAAAGAATGAAAGAAGATAATCGTGCTGAGAGATTGCAAGTCAGAATATGGTTCAGTTTTGGGTAAAGGCAAATTAGAAAATATATCTGTCTGCTACGTTTTCTTAAAGCATATATATTCCCATTTATTGCGAAGTTCGAATAAGTTTGTGGTTCTTTACAAAAGAATCCATCCTATATCTGGTAAGAATTAGAAATACTTTCAATTTTCTTCGACAACATGAAGCATGAATTGTTAAGGGCAAGCTACACGTAACCGAAAACTTTCTGCTCAACTATTCCTCAAGGCAAATACTTGACCACCTCCAGTGAAAAACATGTTGATTTTCCAAACTCTTGCCTTGGTTCAAATATACAACTTTCAGATGACCAAATATTGTGGAATTGGCCCTGAATGAGGTATGCGATCCTTGGTTCAGTATTTCTTAAAAAAAGATAATAGATCACGAGATGTATTAGATATATTCGATTTATTATCGATGGCAGACTACTTGTAATTATTAATCTAATTATTTGCATATTGAGATTCCCTTTCTCGAAGGCATGAAATAACACATAGGTAGATCGTACTTCCCGGTATTCAAGTCTTCATCCTCAAGTTCTGCTGTGAGTGCGATTTTCTGAGGCAAGTTACTTTTAGGCAATGTGCCCTCCTCGTCAAGGGAAAAATCTGAACGTCTGGGTATCTATATTTTTGTGGTGGTGATAAAGCTAGCAAGAATACTAAAGAAATGTGGAATGAAAAATAATAGTTTCAGAAAATATTCTTGATTTATATTGCTGTGACATCATCATTTGGATTTTATGAACGAAATTGGGACATATGTAGTAAATTATATATGAATCGTTAAGAACTTCTTGATTATTCATGTCTTATGATGAAACTCTTCGAAAAGTAGCAATAACCCTTGTTTAGTCTACAAAACTATTTCATAATTGAACTTCATTATGAAAAGAGCGCAGTTTTACTTCGACAATGTGTTCTAGGATATCTAGACAATATGACTCCAACTTTGGTTTAATATTATTGAGGATGATCTGCAATCAAACAAGGAAGAAGGAGAATATTGAGCCATTTTGAATCCTTCTACGCTGACCTGAATCAATTGATTCACTCCATGTTAAAAATACAGCAAATAGTGTACGTGCAAATTGCCTTTCCTGTTTTTTTCTACTGAAGAATCGAAGAGAGCTCCGCAATCTATTTCTACCAGAATGGTAACAAATACTGGCCTAGAGAAATTACGCTCAAATTTGATGGAATTCAATTGGAATATTTTCAGTACAAATAATGATGTGAGTGTTTTGTCTCATCTATTGGTCGAGACGTACAGAGGTCAAATCGAACAATGTTTTCCACTCAAAACAATAAAACCCAATTTCAACAGACAACCTGTTTTTTGGTTCAATGATGAGCTGAGGAATAGAAGGGATACCCTATCTAAATTCAAAATAATTTGTGACAGCACAAAAGATCAAAATTGCATTAATCAATTCAAACTTCTCAAGAAAGATTATTGTCAGGAAATTAAAAAGGCAAAAAAAATGGCAAATGATGCCTATATTGCCGGGGCAGATAATAAAGCCAAAGCTAGTTGGAGGGTTATCAATTTTCATAGAAAAAAAATTAAATCTGAATGTTTTTCGGAAACGTTGACATCAGATCACTTCAATGAGTTTTTTTCAAACGTAGCTGTAGATATAGTGAAATCTCTGCCTGATTTGCCTACTTCGGCACTGGTAAACTTTCGGAATTTTCCTTCACCAAGTTACTCTTTCTTTTTAGCTCCTGTTACCTGCGTTGAAGTTCAGGAAACTATTAAGTCGATAAAAAAATCTGCTTGTCCAGATATTGATGGAATCAATATTAGAATAATAAATGAAACCCTGGATATTATTCTTATTTCTCTGACGAACCTGGTCAATCTGATATTCACAACTGGCAGGTTTCCTGATGCTTTTAAAAATAGCAAAGTCTTACCCTTACATAAAAAAGGTGATGAATCATCGGTTGAAAATTATAGGCCTATATCTATTATTAGTATTTTTTCAAAAATTATCGAGAAACTGCTCAAAAAAAGAATCATAAAATTTTTCGAAGTAAATAATTTTTTCTGTCAATATCAGTTTGGATTTCGAGAAAAGTGTTCAACTACGGATGCTACCAGGAGTGTTGTTGGGGAGATTGTCGAGGGTCTTGAGGCGGGAAAAATAGTGGGTCTAACTCTGTTGGACTTGTCCAAGGCCTTCGAATGTGTTTCACACAGCATTCTACTGGAGAAGTTATCTTTCTATGGCATTAGAGGATCTGCTTTGGATTTGATTAATTCTTACTTGAAAGATAGATTCCAGAGAGTTCTTTATAACAATGAATTATCTGGGCAAAAACCAGTCAGTATGGGAGTACCACAAGGATCAGTCTTGGGACCGCTTCTGTTCATAATATACATTAACGATTTTTATAAGTACATGAAACCTTGTCATAGTGTTCTGTATGCCGATGATACATCTTTGATATATTTTGGAGATGATGAACTTTCGCTTGTTAATCAGACAATAAAATATCAGGAAAAAGCCGAATTCTGGTTCAGCCTCAACAAACTTCAAATGAATAAAGATAAAGCACAAAGCATGACTATTTCTTCCAGTTGTTCACATGAATATCAAAGTGTCAAATTATTGGGCTTCACCTTGGATAATAGATTAAATTGGTTGAATCACATTTCAGGTTTGAAAAGTAGGTTATCAAGTGGTTTGTTCGTGCTTCGACAACTCAAACATTTAGTCAGTTTTACCACTCTGAAAATGGTATTCACTTCGCTCATTCAATCCCATATTTCTTATGGTATCGAACTATGGGGAAATTCGAGTCATGCACAAGAAATTTTCATATTACAAAAAAAAGGGATGAGAATTCTAGCTAATGTTGGGTACAGAGAATCTTGTCGTGATCTATTCATAACTTTCAAAATAATGCCATTACCTTCGCTTTACATTTTCTTTACCTTGATAGATATTCACAAAAAGGCCCCCTCATTTCCCAAGCAATCTAGTATTCATAATCATAAAACTAGAAATTGTAACTTTATCAGAAATCAACGTTTCAGATTGATGAAAACACAGAAAAACTCCCATAACTTTAATTTATACAATATTTTACCAGATGATGTGAAAAATATAAACATGTTTTGTTTTAAGAAGGCTTTGAAAAACTATCTTCTGAATCATTGTTTTTATACTATCTCGGAATACCTATCACATGCTCGTAGTCACTGTTTCTCATGATTGAACTCATACCGAACTTTTATTTCATTTTAATGTGTTGTATATATCTATATCACTTCAACATATTTGTTTGTTCTACCTATTTGCGACGTGCTACAAATGTATTTATGTACATAAAGTAGTTAATAAACTTCTATTCTATTCTATTCTTCACGCACTATCCTATACGCTCGGAAATGAATTCTCAATTTCTCCCACTTTTTCAATTGACGACTTATTTTCTTCCACTTTTTCAATTAATCACGAATGAACGGTGCGATTGGAATCTTTGGTGTGAAAATTGAGAATTTGTAGAGATCACCTACCCTAACACGAAACTGATATTACTTGACACGCGACAAAGTTAGCATTTTCAAGAGAAAAAAATTGATACTATCAATGACACAAATGTTTTTTTTTTGCAACTGCACGGGACAGGAACGCATAAGAATGGTATACTGATGGTTCAAAGATGGATTAGGGGGGGAGTAACAGGGCCAAAATTAAAGCTTTTGAAACCATTTGAATCACCCGCACCATCTTTCAGGCAGAAATGCATGCTATAGATACCTGTGCTTCAGAGTTTCTCACTGGAGGCATTGAGGTTCTACCCCAAGAAAATGGACAGAGCCAACAGTGAGGAGTGCCAATCGATACTGCAGCACATCTGCTTTGGGAGTGCCAAGATCTGTTCTGCAAAAGGTTCAGGTTCTTCGAACGGATAACATTGTTACCTTCCGACAGGAAGGAACAAGCCCCCATAAATCTGATCCACTCCATCAGAGGCCTCAGTATCTTGAGCCTTGAATAGATAAGGGGCATGTACAAAAAATTTTACAGGTCGCAGTTCTGAGAGGCTCAATGCCTTAACCGACCCCCTACAATCTACAACAGCTGAGGTGATCTGCACTACTCTGTGACGTCGCGCAGTCTTATTTTAGAATTACATTTGTGAAATACTCATAGATGATGCTTTTTTACAATCTCATCAATTTTCAACTGTCAATGGTCGATTCACTAAAGCTGAAACGTCTCAAATATTTTTCAAAAATAAATTCACTAATACGTGTGTATAGTATGAGAATATAAAATCCTCACTATCAAACGATATTCGAATGAAAAAGTAATAATATGAAGTCCCAATTGTCAATTATTCTGGATCCTGATCGCCGAAAGTTATATCGCGGTCTTCTACGTCGGAAGAACCTTCTTCTTGATTTCCATCAGATCCTTCTGGTTTCTCACCTCTCAAATACCCATTCACATTATTCGCATAGTTGCACAGATTCGTTTGACATACAAGCATTCTCTCAAACTGGTTTTCGAAGGTATTTACTATTCCATAAATTTCGGGGAAATCTGCTCTCTTTGCAATCTGAATGTCTGTCAAACATTAAATCACATTTTATTTGTCTGTCCCATACTCTCTGTGGTTCGACCAAAGGGTCTGCCGTTCTAAGCAAATTACGAGACACTCAAGAGCTCCCTGCACAATTTAAACTGTGACAATGCAAAAATTTTGACCGACTTCATTATGGAGGTTTTTAAACTACCATCCTTCATCGTGAATGAATAGGATATAGGATAATCACTTCGATTCAGGACCAGTTTAATTTGTTATTACCAGTGTACCAGCCAAAAGGCAAAAAAAATTTTCAAGACATAATTTCATGCCATCAGGAACTCTTATATGTTAAATTTACTTGCTTCAATTCCGTCATCTTCAACGCCTCGGTACCGTCATCTATGAACAAATTTTCCCCCTATATTCCCTATAGATATTACTCTTCTGGCGATAAAATTACCTACATTTTGATACATATTCATAGTGGTAAGCAGATGAGCGCAATTACTAATATCAATTGACCTGTTTGTACGCGGCTATTAGCTAATAGGGAACAGTACCGATCAACTGAATATAGCGAATGTTGTATTTTTTCGATTAGAGTGAGTCGTTTGGCAACCAAGTTCAAAAAAATGATTACTTTTTTTAATTTCAATTAATCATAGCCATGAACATTTTTTTACTCAACCCTATTGGTACACGTTCACCAACATATTTTATTCGTTAAAATATAATTTTCACCTGGTTTTCAAACTGGTGAAGGTCGACCTTACTCGGGATCTTCTAGTATCTGCCTCACGGGCTAGGAAAAACCTGTGCCTCACGTCGCTAGGCAATTTCCTCGGCGCGCTCGCTTATCAAGGTGGCAATTACACGGCTCATTTGATGAAAGCATTCAATTATAATCGGGGGAAGAGTGCGCGGTGTGCGTCGGAACACTTATATATACCGTAGGTACACCATGTGCCGCGTCCGTCTCTCGGCCACCGGTAATTACCGATATATAACTCGGTAATAGAAATAAAAGAAGAACGCCGTACGGCGGCACGTGACCGGAAACGCGCCGCCCGTCGTCGTCGGAACACACCGGCCACCTGGTATTTCGCTTCTCTCGTGCTACGGGAAGTTTGACGAAGTCGATGAATTTTTCTCGTTGCCTGTATTTTTTTGTTTTTGTTTCGCCTATTATGTCAAGCACGGAATGAGTCCGAAAATTTCACACCAACGGTTTGGGTCCAATGAAATGCGTATTTCTTCTCGTGTTGCCATGGCAACCTAGGTATCGGAAATTTTCCCTTTAGGGGCAACAGAGCAAATTACAGTGGACATTTTTGACGTGAGCATGGCAGAGAATAATATATTGTTTGACATAACATGTCATTTACAGTAATTTTTAAATTCGGTACTTGAGCAATTCACAAGACTACTGAAACTACAATAGTTATTTCATTTAAGGGCCACTTGACACGTCAATTTCACTATTATTATATTAAGATGAAGGATATGTATGACTTTTTGCTCCGACTACGGATCTTCTGGGGCTTTGTTGTTTTACTGCATTACTGGTCTTTTAGGGCGTTGGTATATTCCCGTGATACTAAGTTTACTCTATGTTTGCGACTGTTGAGTTATTTTTGCTCATTTGCTTGAGCTAAGATACTTACTAGATGCCGAATTCGTCCCTATGATTTGATTTCGTAATTAGTAGTTTGTTTCGAGGTGCATCTCTTTTTGTCGTCCATGTGGCAGGCGGCCTTGAATTTTTAACAACGTGTGCAACTCAAAACTGCGCTAGGTAGGTACTTTAATTATCCTTGCAAATTCAAGCACCAGGCAAAAAAAAATGTTGATAATTTGTTGAACAGTAGTTTATGTCTGAACAAATTGGTGATTAACCCATTCCATATTGTAATATTCCTTGAATTATCGAAAATTTCATTTTTTTTTCTCTATAATTCGTTCCCGATTAAGGAAAAATAACACCTTATTTAGCTGAACTTCATTTCAAATTTTGGTGGAGGTGCTGGTCATTTGTGGGAAGTTGAAGTTTTGAAAACATTTTTAGCTTCGACTTTTCTTGTTGAAATGTAGTTTTTCTTCGAGTTTTTGACCCTCCCTATCGATTGAGGGAACGAGAGTTTCTTGAAATTGATATTTTTTTGGTGTTCAATCTGTTAGATGTTAGAATTGAGTTTTCTTACAAAATTCAATTTTATATCGCACTTGACGAAGAAGATGAATTTTCTGTACGTTTTAAAAGTTTGACCTCTAGTTGTAGCATTCCTTTTCGTAAAATTCCTCTCCTTCAGCGTTACGCAGAACACACTCCACATTTTTTTTATGCGGCTTTACGATTCTGTGAATCATGATAGTTTGCAGCCGCCCATGTTGCAAAACAATTAAACTATCTCATTGGTACATAGCAATTTATTTCGTTTGATATACCAAGATGCATTAAAACCTGATGCCATTACCTACACCTGAAAAATCGTAAGCCCAAATTATCGATCTCTCGCATTCCTGAACAATTTCAACTAAAGAAATCCGAGAAATTCGAGAGATTGCCAGCAGAGACGCACTCTATGAATCTGGTACGCACGCCCGAACCACTGGCCTGAGGCTGCAAAAATATGTTGAACTGGGATATTCTGGAAAACTATCCAGTAAATTACACAAATATAACTTGTACCCAAGTAATTTGAGAAAGGTCATTCAAGGTGAAACTTGTTTTCATCATCGTCAGAATTATATCACGTTCTAATGTCAATTGACATCAATTTTGATTCTGGGATTTTCAAAATTATCTACCTTCTATTTTCGGAATATGAGTCGAAACTATCACATATTTTCTAACACTAACAAATAATTTACCTGCGGTAGCTACTTGATATTATGGAGATGAATATTAGATTCGACTCTATTAACACCAAAAAAAAATGCGAAATACTTCATTATGAAAATAACTAGAGGTTAAAAATTCACTCAACAATAGTAATATTTACGAAAGAAAGTGGAAAGTATAATGTAAAATGAAATGAACAACTAAACAAAAAAGAATTGAATATTCAGTGTATCGGAAATTCCAAACGCTTTCAAATTTCGAATACTTTGAATCGAAGTATCAAAAGTATCAAACTGTCAAACTTGTCTGTAAAGACAAACTGTTGAACGAAAGATCTCGCCAGAGTGTAGCCAATGAGACAGTCGGCATCGAAATTCACTCGTGAGCTTTCGCTTGCGATTGGAATTCAAGCTTTGAAACATTTCATTTGCTTCATCACCTGCCATCAAAAAATGTAAGCTTCCTCTTCGATTTCTCAAATCGATAGGAATCGACTAAACAAAAGCATATCAGTCAATGCACCAAGGTTTTTATGCATCTTGGTTACATAAATTACGACCCTCTTCATCTTAATTACCGACCAACGTCTTACGAGATTTATTTCGATCGCGATCGAAATAAGTAAGCAACATCTGCTCTCGTTCCTCCATTATTCTCTACTACCGAAACGCCGGGCGACGTGTTGCGACTGGTGCGCACGGAATACAATGGCCGAAAGTGGACCGGGTGCGTTTTGGAAAAGCGCTCCCGCTATTATGTGAAAAAAATCTGTCTCGCCGGGCACGCACAAGGCACAAGTCGAGAATCTTCGAATGACCGAACAACACATACACACACCTGCCCCTCCGAATCGAACGCAATGGAAGTTGGCCACCACCTGCCTATCCAAAGACAGTAGCGGAATTGAAGAAGGATTATCGGTGATTATTTCTCTCAGGGCGGAAAACGATAATAGTATATTACACACCGAGGTGGGAAGTGATTCATTCCTGTCGTGAGATCAGTTAGTTAACCGAGATGCAAAGCGTCAAGGTTAGCTATTATCTTGCTACAGGAATGAACCCTTCTACCGAGGTTTGTATACTTTTTTATTTACAACCATCATATTTCGGTTAAAATTAATAAATCTCTGTTTCGTTCCGACCTTATCTAATAGTATATTACTTTATGAGGCGGAGAAGCATGACTTTTCTTGACGCGCCCGATTTACGCGCCTCACTTCGTTCGGCGCGTAATAGAGGGCAAGTCAAGAAAAGTCGCTTCTTTGCCGAATAAAGTATACTATTTTTTCTTCAAACGTAGCAATTTTCAACCATAAATAGTACAATTCATACGCTATTTTTACTCGAAATTAACTGTTGACAACTATCAAAGTCGTCTAGATGTTAGAAATTAAAATAATTAAGTCGTCGGTGGGATTTGCGTCTCCCTGGTTACAGTTGTTTGACAGTTATTTTATGTTGTTAAAGACAGCTTATTGTTGTTGCAACCGCAAATTTAGTGCGAAAATGGAAAACCTAAACGAAATTGAGTCCGCGGCTAATGATGCAGTAGCACGTTGGGGCCCTCCAAGTCCGGAATAAAGTATGGGTTAGCGTACAAGAACTTCCAAGAGTGGTGCGATACAAGAGGAGTACGGCAAGTTACCGAAGACGTTTTACTGGCATATTTTTATATAATGGAAAATGAAAATAAATGGAAATCTTCTACAATGTGGTCACGATACTCTATGATAAAATCCGAGTTAGTTATTAGAAAAAATGTGGATATAAGCAAATTTTTGAAGTTACGTGCCTTTCTGAAAAAGACAAGCGAAGGATATACTGCAAAGAAGTCTAAAGTTTTCACTAAAGACGAGTTTGATGAATTTTTGTTTGAGGCGCCAGATAAGTTGTATTTAGGATTAAAGGTAAAAAAATTATATTGCAAAGCATGTAGTATACTCTACTAAATTATAAAAATATTTCAGATTGTTTTGTTAATTGGGGTTACCGGCGCCTGTCGATGCGACGAATTGGTAAAAATGAAGACTGTGGACATTGAGGATAAAGAAAATGTAATAATTATCAAAATCCCAGACAGTAAAACACGACAAATTAGATATTTTACGATAATTGGTCAAAACTACATTAAACTGTATAAAAAGTATGCATCTCTGCGGCCTGAAAATTTCACAGAAAACCGATTTTTTATAAAGTACCAAAATGGAAAGTGTTACCGAAGCGTCATGGGAATACATTCGATCAGCGCAGTAGCCCAAAAAGTAGCTAGTTATTTAAATTTAAACGATGCAAGCGCATACACGGGTCACTGTTTACGACGAACTTCAGCAACACTTTTAATTGATGCAGGCGGAAATCTAGAATGCCTCAAACGACATGGGGGCTGGAAATCAAGCACGGTTGCCGAAGGAAATATAGAGGATTCAATAAGAAATAAGAACGATAATGCTCAAAAAATTTTAAACCCTCATGATTCGCCAACATCGGGAATGATTGCTGAAAGTTGTGCTCGACCATCAGTATCATCAACAATTACCAATGCGTATCAAGAGTCGGGAACATTTTTGCACGGTTTCAATTTTGAAAATGCTCCATTAACTAATTGTACTTTTAATATTACTATAAATAAAAATGATGTTTAATTGTTGTTAATGACATTTGTATTGTTGCTTTGTGACATGTTTCATATTGTTACCATGACAACATATTTCCCTCCGCCGCGCGCCGTAAAGAAATGGGAAAAAAAACTGCTGCCGGCGGAGACATCAAACTTTGACAGGATCAAGTTAGATAAGTAATGTCATCATTATTTGACGTTTGAAGAAAAAATGTTGTTTTTCGGCAACCGTCCGGGAAGTGGGTACTTCCCGGACGCTTTTTCTTTGAGAAAGTAGCATTTTTCCGGCCTAGTCCGGGAAATACGTACTTCCCGGACTAGGCCGGGAAAATGCTACCTTCTCAAAGAAAAAGCGTCCGGGAAGTGGGTCGGTTGCCGAAAAAATAGTGTACGCAACACGACCGAAAATAGTTTTTTTGGACTCGCAGACTTCCAGGACTCGCTACGCTCGTCCTAGAATTTTGTCCACTCGTCCAAAAAAACAGTATTTTCCGGACTTGTTACGTAAATTACTATTTTAACGACAAATTACCAAGAACACGGTTTTCTCAGAATAATAAAGTAGATATATTGTTACCGTGACTACGGGGTGTACAATTGTCACCAATATAAATGTCAGATAAAGTCAAAAAATGGCAGATAAAGTCTAGAATAGATGAAATGAGGGCGGGAAATGAGGGTGGGAAGTGTAATGTGATACTTCCCAACATTCAATGACGTTAGTAATGACAGCATCACATATATGGTTGTAAATAAACGATAAAATAGTTATTGGTATATAGTATTTTTCACAGTAAATGGTATTGGCTTATTAACTGCAATAAACTACCCGATTTAATCCCATTGTGTAGAAAATCATCTGGTAAAAGATGCAAATGTGCTACAGGGTCGAACTTAGGAAATTTGAATTTTGCATAATGTAGGAGATATATACGAGTAATTTATTTAATCAATCCCTCTCTGAGAAACAAAATTACCTGAATCCGGTCCTTTTACATTTATGATGTGCATATTGGATTTTACAACTTAAGGGTCTAATTGGTTTCATTATAATCCTTCAGTCAATACCATTTATTGTGAAAACTACTATACTGAGGCCGCAAAATGGTTTTTCGCGTTCCGAGGAAGAGATTCGCCTAGGTCGAGGTCACGAAAACATGCCACCATAGTAAACACAATATTTTTCATGCAACCCTGAAAATTATATTATTCCAATTAACATTATGTCGTTTCAAAAAGACTGCGTTTCTACGCGAATATAGGAAAGTAAACTGATGGCGTCAATATCACAGTGTTTCTATGGAAATGAAATATTCAGCGATACAAACGTTCAGTTTGCCGGCAGTTACTCTGGGCAACGACCTCAAAAAAAATTGCCGGCCGTCACCCTTGGTAACTGCTACAAAATATCATTTTGCGGCCTCGAACTACTTGTTTTGCATCCGGTTGCACAAGAAAGGTTTTCCAGATAAAAGGAAAGCTGAGGTTCGAAGCACGTTTTTATATTTCCAGGTGTAGTATGTCATATCAAAATATGATATAGCACAGTTCTTTCTATTATCGAAATTTTCTCATAGATCAATTCACCCCCGTTGTTCTGAATATGAATATCATCAATTAATGTATTCCGACCAATTCATATCTAGTAGGTTAATTAGGAATTTGGTTATTTTTGTGGACAGAATGAAGTTTGAAGAATTATTCTTTAGCTTTCTTCTCCGAATCAAAGGATAGCAATCACAACTTCCATGAACGAATTGAATTATAGGTAAGTGTATGCCATTCAAAGAAGTTCGATTCATTCACAAAAAGGAAGATGAGTCTATCTAAAACAGCTATTCCCCTGCCTATATGCCACGACGGGCACGAAATAACTTTTTCTTATTCAATTTGTATACTTACCAAGCGTATGAAAATTTAATCAAATAGATATAGTATACATATGGAATATCTACACAAAGCAAAATAGAGAGCTATTTGTAAAAAACAATCTCACTCACTAGGATACTTTTTCATTCAAGCCCACACAAGATCTTGTTTCGCTCCGAGAAAATTATCTCTTCGGCTATTCAGTGAAAAAATGGATGAATTATGGAACACTTTCACTAGAGACTTTTGGATAATTCCAAAATATTCAACTCATCACAAGTCTGTAATCAGTTTTAATATCGCCGAATTGTCAATTAAAACTAACGACAGACTTGTCATGAGTTGAACATTTTGGAATTTTTGAGAGTCACCAGTGAAAGTGAGAGTGAAGAGCTCAAGAGATGATTTTCATTGAGCAAACAACAGAACATTGTCTAGGTTTGAATGAAATATTATGCTGGTAACTGAGATATTTTTTACTAATAGCTCTCTAGTTTGCTTTATCAAGTAGATATTTCCTAAGCATGCTATCTATTTGATTCAATGTTCATATGCTTGGTATACAAATTGTGTAGGAAAAAGGGATTTCTATGTAACCAAGTACCCGTCGTGGCCATATAGGCAGTGGAGTAGCTGTTTCAGATAGACTCTTTCTTCCTTTTTGTGAATGCATCAAATGCCTTTGAATGATATACACGTTCCATCAACAGAGAGTATTTTTTTTTAATAAATTCTTCCAAAGAAGTTGTAATGTCATAGTAAGTTGAATTTTGCTATTGCCATAAAGAATCCTCGGTATAACTCCACGAATTACGATTCGAAAGATTCTCTTCAAATGGTGTTTATGCTATAGAAATTATCAGTGCGGCGAGAAATTTTTCTCCTAGAATGTAAAATACTAACGCACTTGAAATTGATATTGAATACTCTTAATAATATTAACGGTGTCCTTCAACCCTTCTCATTTTTTTCAGTGATCCCATCTCTTAGTTTCACCTTTTTTGAACACCAATTCATATATATGTCATAAGCATAATTCAATATCATTTATTTTTTCCTTCTTATGCATTTCTTTCAGTAACGGTTGCAATTAACTTATATTACTCATAGAGAATAGGCAGTTATTGAGGAATAGTGAAATGATTTAAGAACTATCCCAATAATATATCATTGTATGTTACCGGCCAAACCCGATTTCAGGATAAACTACTTTTGCCTAGGCTAAACTAATTCGTCCTACATGCAATATGGTAAACTGGTATAGCCTAGGCTAAACTGGTTCGTCCTAAACTCGATAGGATAAAACAGTTTAACAAATTTATCTAACCCAAACATACCTATCCTAACCCAACCTTACCTAATCTAACCTAACTGAAAGAGTGTGTATTTCTATCAGGATAAACTGGTTTGGCCTAGGCTAAACTGTTTCATCCTGTCTGGGTTAGGACAAACAGTTTAGCCTAAGCAAAACTATTTTATTCTGAAATACAGTTCCTGTATATGTATCCGATATTCTGTAACTGAATAAATAAAATCTCCCGAAACAGTTGAGGTAGCTACGTGATGAACAATTAAACTGAAATCATAAATCTTTAGTGAAAGAATCATCAAATAATTATTTCATTTTGGCCCATACTGATATTGTCGTACTTCTGGTTCACTAATCAACCTTTCCTACACTTATGCCACGAAGATGAATTTCATTGTGAAACTTTTCATTATTTCTGTTATGATCGAAATCAAGTATTCATACTATTCATATACCAAGAAATCAACAGTAGGTATCCATTACAGTTTCGAAGAATGCGCTTGTTATGGAATATATTTGAATAAATTACTATTTAGTGAAGCAGCGTGATAATATTTCAGAATGCACTCTCGAGAATCAGTGTGAAGCGGAATTTTCAATTCATTTCCGACTCCAGGATATTTCTAGGTATGGATTTCGAGGAGCATTGTCACCATAATTTTGTTAAGTCATACCTTTTCAAATAAAATATCATTGATACGGAAAATTCCAAATCTCTACTTTTCAATCAATAAGATGGCTCATGGCTCAATTTTGACTAGTAACCATGGCAACTAAAATAATTTCCGGAAATTTTTTTCGAGGCGCCACGATATCTAAGTGAACATTTTTTGATAGTTCAAAAAGTAAACGTATGATCTACAACCCTTAAAAAATGTAGATATACCTGTGAATAATGCAAAATTTCCTGATTTAGTGACCTGAAATTATGAAAGGGTGATAGATTGAACTAGTACCCATATGAGTTTTAGCATTTGGTGTGACTGAAATTGGTAATTTTTTTTATTTATCGGAATATGGAAGAAATGCCTGCATAGGAATTTTTCCGAAATTGCGTCATTTCACTGATAAAAATATATTTCTACCATCTTCAGTTAATTGAAATTACCAAAGGGCGATACACTGAGCTGGTACTCATCTGTGTTTTAAAGTTAAAATGACAAATCAACATATGTCCAAAACACCAATACCCTGACCAACTTGACAATCAGAGAAATGAATTTAAAATGTCAGGTTTGATTAATGATTTTTTCCAAATTATGGTGTGAAATTTGCTTACCGAATACCACGCAAGCTTGAATTTTAATGAAGTTTTCCTTACTCATAAAATATTGCTGTTGGTTTCATTGAATTGGAAAATCAATTGATTTGGAATAAATATGTTGGGAAAGCTTAATTACCGATCTACCCTTTTTTCCTCCGAGATCCAGTTCGAGGAATATTATCTTAGGAAAAAAAGAACATGAAGGGTTGTTTTCGATGGTTCTTCAATCTAAATCGATACTCCTTCGAGTTACAACTCATTATCCTGAACGAATATTTTTCGAAACTACGTAGTACAGTTTTTTCGCTGGATGATATATTCTCAGTACAAATCTTGAAACAATACGAGATTGCTCGCTCTTGTTTTCGACGTGAATTGCCAATCAATGAATTCATTGATAACGATTGACTTCATAACTGATACACAAGTTGTCATAACAATATGAAAACTTCGTATTAATGAGTGGTCTGGTCCTGATTGATTGCCATACTAGTTATTCAATGTTGTTGATATTGTAACTCATTTTATGATGTAGCACCAGACGTTGTCCACCTACCTCTGTGGAAAAATATTGATACCCTCATTTGAGGGAAGGAATTCTACCTATACTGAATACTTCAATTGCAGATCTCAGTTTTCATTAACGGTGAGTTCCAGGCAATAAAATGAAATATCAAGAATACACGATTTATCCAATGTGTCTCGGTTAGCACATCCGCCAATTTTTTATTTTCATTCATTTACATCCTCCTATGAAGCGGTACACCGGGTTTAAATCCCCGCCAGGTCACCGTGCTGGGTAATCGCACGTTAAAAGGTAAGGCCTCGTTAATCCATTGCTCGCACAAGTTTAGACTTCTGAGGGTTGACGTTCGTTAGCTGGTTAACGGAACGAGCAACATCCAGTGTTATTTTTATTCAAAGTTAATTTCTTGGATTTACTCTTTCCTGAAAATAAAAAAAGGACTTCAAATTCTTCGTTTATTCTTTGGGCAAATTTGTATATGTGCCCCGATACGTAACTGCAATTTCAAAAACAAGCAAATTTGACTGGCTCTTCTGTTATTCTCAATATGATACTTTCGACTGGATTCAATATTTGCTTCTTAAATGTTTGATATTTATAATGATGTCTCCATAGAATCGAATGAACAGTAACAATATAATATGTTGACACTTATTTAACCAGTATATATCGTAATTTGATATTTTGGATTTATATTCTAGTTTGTTGACCGTTCCTGTCAACTCCAGCTGCTCAGTGCTCAATGTATAAGTGATGAATAAAATTAATTGTAAACACTGAATGTTTTTTCTCACATTTTATCGATATTTTCACCCTCGTATTCCATCAACGATAATTTCTTTTGAGATTATAAAAATAAATGTGGGAGGGCCATAAAAGACCATCCATAGAAGAAAGAGTACGAATTGTCTATGATACTTTATTCATCAAAGACCTTTATTATGTTATCAAATGTCGGTTCATGAAGCGAAAAAGCCCTTAGGATCGTAAAAATTACTTTACGTTCATCAAAATTGGCGTATAAAACACTACGTAACAGATCGGTCGTTCATAACTGAAATGATAGTTTCATTAATTTCGTAGCGAAAATTCTGCTCGTGTGTTGAGACATCGTTTTTTGTTTGTTTGCGGTGTAGGTACGACAGAGGCTTGTAACTATTTATCTCGGTGCCGAAAGCATCAAATTAGGCCCAAATTAATGGGCTACACTAGGCAAGGTTTCGAAGTTTCATAGTAAAAAGACAGTTGATCCAACCTTTTATTATTATTGAAATCAATAAACCGTCAGTGGATCACGCATATTTACAGAATGTTTACTGCTATTTTTCAGGAGTTGTGTCCCGTAATTTGATATAGGAATGAAAAACTCGGAAAATAGTCTTCAAGTGTAGATTTAACAGATATTTTCAATCGTTTTCAACAAAGTGTCTAATAATTAGTGACTGTGACTGTATTGAACTTGACTTTCCTCGAACATCTTCACCATGGTTGCGTTTTATCACTAATTTCGCTAATACCTCCCCAAAAAATAAATATGATCATTGACAAGTTATGGAATTCGCATTTTTCACGTTTTTTGAAAATGGGTCGTCCGTCAATGCTCTTGCTCGCCACACAAAGCATCACAACATTGTATTTTCTTAGGTATTTTTGTGAAGAGAATGAAATTTGATGAATTTTATTTAAGGTTTTTTTCCGATTCGGACAAATTGAGACCATCATCACCATTTTTATGTCCAAGTTAGTTTTAATATTTCAAGGAATTACGCTATTATATTCGAAAAGGTCATGATTGACTGCACATAGCACCACTTTTATTATAACATAATTTATTATTTTAAAAAAACCAAAACCTGTGCCTGGTCAAAAAATTGAGGCACAAGAACATGTTATCTGGACCACTTCTGATTTCAGAAATTTCGCTTATTTCCTTCAATTTGTCATTATCATTTTTGACTCCATAACTTTGAATGATGTTAGTAGTAACTCAATTTTGGTATTATTTCGAAAATGAGTATGTACCACCTATGCCACTGAAAAATTAGAAAATATAAGACATTTTTTTTTAAATTTTTTCCATCGAAAGAAGCTATTTGGAAACAGAAATGAAGATCAAACTTTTTCCGAGAAATGCTCAGAATTTCATGCGTAAAAAAGAAAACGTGAAATTTAACCCTTTTTTAACGTTCGCCACGGCTTCAATGCCCCGATCTGAACTGGCAGAATGTTGATTTCGTACAATAATGGATTTTATCTACACCCGTACTCTAATATACACTTATATGCCACACTCATATGCCCACAACCCGTTTTATAATGAAATCCATTACGATACAGATTTTTCATTACGATACAGATTTTCAACCAATAGAAACCCATTATTTTTCAATCAAGCATGATGTGCATGCTCTGCATTTGACATTTGTCATGTCAAAATCGGTATAGGTATTGAACTTTTGAAGAATATAGCCAAACTTCGATAAGCATAACAAAATATCTGATACCAGCGATATGGGAGAATCACCTTCGACACCTTCACCGACAGAAATACAGTTAGAATGATTAAATTTTCCATTTGACAAATGCATGATTTATTACATATTTTTCATCAAATCTTATGGCCTATCCGTAGCCGAGCTGTCTGTGGCGCTGACATTAGTTATTCTAGCTGGAGGAGACGTTGGTTCGATTCCGGTCTCGAGTAATCTTTTTTTTCTTTGATTTTTGATCTTTTTTTCATATCTCATCGTTTTATTTCTCGAAGTAATACTATTAATTACAATTCTGTGAAATTTTTCGAAGAAATTCGTTAAATTAGTATTATTGTGTGCAATACAAATATGAATATAATATTTGTAGTTCTTCACTATTTATCGGGTGTAGATAAAATAGCGTATGCAACTCTCATGTAATGGTTATTAATACACTCGCATAAACCATACGAAACTCACCTTCGGCTCGATTCGTATCCCGGTTTATGCTCATACATTAATAACCATCATTACACGATCGTTGCATAATATACTATTATCTACACCCGTACTTTAATAATACACTCATATGCCCACAACCCGTTTTATAATGAAATCCATTACGATACAGATTTTTCATTACGATACAGATTTTCAACCAATAGAAACCCATTATTTTTCAATCAAGCATGATGTGCATGCTCTGCATTTGACATTTGTCAAGTGAAAATCGTTATAGGTATTGAACTTTTGAAGAATATAGCCAAACTTCGATAATCACAACAAAATGTCTGATACCAGCGATATGGGAGAATCACATTCGACACCTTCACCGACAGATATACAGTTAGAATGATTAAATTTTTCATTTGACAAATGCATGATTTATCACTTATTTTTTCATCAAATTTTGTGGGCTATCCGTAGCTGAGCCGTCTGTGGCGCTGACATTGATTATTCTTGCTGGAGGAGACATTGGTTCGAATCCGGTCTCGAGTTATCTTTTTTTTTTTAATTTTTGATCTTCTTTTCATATCTCATCGTTTTATTTTTCGAAGTAATACTATTAATTACAATTCTGTGTGGAATTTTTCAAAGAAATTCGTTAAATTAGTATTATTCTGTGCATTACAAATATAAATATAATATTTGTAGTTCTTCACTATTTATCGGGTGTAGATAAAATAGCGTATGCAACTCTCATGTAATGGTTATTAATACACTCGCATAAACCATACGAAACTCACCTTCGGCTCGTTTCGTATCCCGGTTTATGCTCATACATTAATAACCATCATTACCAAATACTTGATTTTTCATGCGACTGTCTCTCAGTCTAATGGAAGTTCAAACCTTTGCTGTTTTACATACGAATCATTTTCAAGGCTGAGTTTTTCCTATTTCTGTCAGAATCATAAAAGGCCCAAAATATCTACAAATAAAAGAAGAAATTCAGTAAAAGCTCATTACACTTGCTGACGCTCCTATAGTTGAGTATATGATGTACAGAAATGAATGATTGTGAATGAGACTTATTTTCATTCACGAGAGAGTCACTGTTGTCCAAGCAGTTGGGCCAAGCTTCGATAATAAAAGTAATGGCAAGAAAATTCACGAATTTTTCTAGCCATTACAACGACGGTCCATATGTTGCACCTGCGAGTTCACAGCTCAAGAAAAGCACGAACTCGCTTCGCACTAATTTGTGAGTCGCCTAGAAAATTGAATGGTAGCTAGGAGTCAACAAAGCCACACACGCACATTTAAACATTCCATTACCGTTTGTTTAAACAACGTGCACACGGTGTGTACCGTGCTCGGTGCCGTACCCGGCATGTAAAGCTCAACATTTCTCTGTTAGAAAGCATGTTTACAGAAGAAATTCCACGGGTGATATCTCTGATGTGACCGAAGCCGATTCATAAAGTTATTGAGGAAATGAGATAATCCATTCATGAAGTTGTTTCGCGCGCTCCATTCATCGTTTGTACAATACGGAAAATGAATCCGTTTCACGTGACAGCTTGCCTTGTATAGAGAATAAAATTTTAGGTGATACGATTCTGCTCCGAATATTTTCTGTGTTAAAAATGAATAATAAGTGCTTTGGATGTCAACACAGATTACAGAGACAAGTTTAGGTAGGCAACGGCACACTTGTATAAACCAAAAACTATTTGCCGCATGGGATGGGATGGATTTGAGAAAACTGTATAAACTACAAATGCAGAATACTGTATTAACGACGAGCTGATGACGGATTTTCCATACTTGAACCGTTCGATACAAATCGTATAATCATAAAAATGTATTTTGCCACCTAATTACAACACATTTCCTGTGCGAAATATACCCTTAGACGACTCACATTATGACGCAGGTCAAAATAATACATTGTTTCCTGAAACTTACCTGGAATTCCACTCGAAATGAGAGCGTTATGTGGGTCTGCTTTCAATAGTGGCAGCGTGAATTCCAAAGTATTGTAACGATTTATCCTTGGGTTCGATGATTAAAACACCAAACAACACTAAACTTCTTTCAGTATGATTTTCTATCACAACACAATACAACACAATCAGTTGAACTGCTCCACTCACTATACAAGGCTCTGTACTAAACACTCTGATAAACTCTCTTTAATACAAACTCTCTGTTATGCAAATTCTGTCGTCGCGGTGAGCGACTCCCGTTTATATAGGCGCTCATACAGTGGATAATCATCCAGACAAATCCTGACAATCGAATATTCTGGGTGAGCCGCCATCACGCAGGTATAATCTTACCTGGAACTGTCGCACCAATTTGCATCCATAGTCGGCAGGGCCGGCGCCAGCACATTTCGTTACAGTATACTGTACTTTGAACACAAAATATGGGTTGAAAATTTGATTATGAAGAAATATTTTAGTGGTTTCATTCACTCGATCTAGGTATAGAAATTCACTGGAGTATCTTTAAATGAACTATGACTTTTCCGCGTATTTTTTTAGAAATCATGGTCTCCATCTTCTATTGGCTTGAATTCCTTTTATCGGGCACACGAAGATAAAAAAAGGTTTGCAGGAACTTAACTTGACCTAAACAAAAAATTCTGATGAAATTTTCGGCGCCCTCAACTAATTTAGGAGATATGGTCCAATTTCTTGGTGAAAAGTGGGATTTTCTAGTACACGTATCTGCGGCAAAATAACACTCGAAATAACTCCTTCTTTTTCATCAGCAAAATTTACACACCTTTAATCATCCGTTTTACACATTTTCTCCATTGAAAACTACTTTTTGAAATAAAATAACCACTTTTTCTCAACAACAACAAAAACATGAAAAATTTGGCATGTGACAGCTGAGGTTAACAGATACCGGCAGGATAATTAGTCAAGTGCCGGAATCTGTCCTGAATGCTAAATGAAAGGCGCATTTTTTTATGAAATTTCAATTCCATTTTCAGTAACTGTTTCGATTTAATTGTTCCATTTGACACGTTCTATGCAACAGGCTTCAATAGTGTTACTCATTCAGACAAAAGAAGTCCGAACCAATACCAATCAGCAAGGAACATTGGCAATCACACTGAAGGAAATGCTATTTACCACCCTCGACTCAAAAATCATCTTTCAACTTCTCCTGATCAAAACTAGATTATGATTACTTCATTTACGATTTGCAGGCAATTTATCCACATGTTACAACAGTTTTTATTTGTTTCAGGTAAGTGATCAGTAGTCGAGCGGGTTTATTGGAAGGTGAGTACAAAAGTAATTGTTATCCGAGCTGTTTCAGATAGTAACAATTATTTTGCCTTTCTTCATTTACGTATCCAAACAGTGGAATGAATTGATGAATTAGTTGAGACCAAGACGGGCAACTTTTCTCAGTTATCGTCGAAATTGTAGAAGTAATTCTTTCGGTAAAAGGCATTCTAGATCATGATAATGTTCAAAATGAATTGGTAACTAGATGACGTCTGGAAAATACTGACTTGGTGAGAGTCAGGTGTTTTATTTCCTTCACAATATTTTATTATAAAAATTAGGTTAATTTTCATCATAATATATATATATATATATATATATATATATATATATATATATATATATATATATATATATATATATATACTTCAAGTCGGGTATTTCGTATTTCAGGTTTTTTCGAAATATTCCTTGTTTAGAATCAAATATTATTTCCATCAAAAGAACTGCTATTCAAATGATTGAAGACTAAAGACATGTAAGTTTCTCTAACTACGAATTAACCTTGTTTATTGTTCTCTTCAAGATGTGTTTTTGAGGATATTGAAAGTACTTATTTTAATATTTGGTAACATCATAGTAATTATTTACTGTTGCTTTTTTAGAGCGTTCACGGACGTTTTTTATTTATTTTTCTGTCAACCTAAATATACTGCACCTATAAAATAGCAGCTGCTCGATTTTCCTCGAAATTTATTGGTTGAGTACCGAAAAAACAACAGCTCACTAAAATTTATATCCTCAATTTTCAAAGTGATAGGCACCTAACCAGATAGTGGTCCATAGGTATTCACAGATTAAATGAATTGTAACGTTTTTTCTTTAATTGTTATTCTTCCGAAATTCCAAAGGATCGATTGAGGAATCATCTTCGAAATATGTCGGTCGTTTTTTATCGCACAGCTGCAGAATCGGTGAAAAGTCCAAAACTCATCCCCCTTGGTACGTGGTCATCAAGATGCATAAAAACCTCGGTTCGTTGACTGATATGCCTTTGTTTGGTTAACTCCTCTCGATCTGAGGAATCTTAAGTAAGAGCCTACATTTTTTTACTGTAGGTGTTGATGCAAATACATATTTAAAGCTGCAATTCCAATCAAGCGACAGCTCACTAGCAAATTTCGATATAACCGTTAGTCTCATTAGCTAAACTCTGGCATCATCTTTTGAACACAAATACAATCATTAGTACACGACATTTGTATAGACAGGACACCTTATAGAAAGCTAACAGACAAAATTGATAATTTGATACTTCGATTTGAAGTATTTGAAATTTGAATTCGATTGGAAGTTTCAATAAACTCAATATTCAAATCTATTCCATTTAGTTTTGTTAGTTTTTATCGTGACTTTTGCTATTTTTGAGTGAATTTTTTACCTCCACTCAGTTTTATAATGCATTATTTTTGCATTGTTTGAGGTGTTGAGTGTGCTGAATCTAATATCCATCTCCATAATATATTAAGTAGCAGGTAAATTATTCCTCAGTGTTAAGAAATACAGGGTGTAACTGAATAAGTGTAAAACATTCAAGGAGCTCATCGAACAAAAGATAGGATCTTTCATATAAAGAAACTTCATTGAAGCATTCCTTGTTAAGATACAGCCCCTGAAAGGGGGTACATAAAATTTGTATAACAATTTTTTTCACAAGCACTGAAAAAGTTACAATATTGAAATTAATCTGACGTTTTGTACTAACAGAAATACACTTAGCCAGTAATTAATTTGGTGTACCCCATGGTTGTCAGGGGTGGAAAACACAACCCCTAAAATTTATTTCCAATAATAACTTTTTGTCTTATTATTTGTTTACCATTTGAAAGTTTATTTCCGATAGCCTGTTTCATTCTAAACAAAAAATGTCTCTTGGAATTTTTGCCCAAAATAAACCAGTTCGCAGCAAAAAATTATTTTACGAACAACTAAAGAGATACATCGTCATATATGCGAAAATACGAAACTAGTAGTCGCTATTAGCGATAGTGACAATTAAATTGGTATGACACTGTCAGTTTTTGAATTTTCGAAATTGAAATAATAATCATTGTGTGTTACGAATCTCCTAGCGCCGGCCCTGACGATCGTAAACGTAGATGAGGGGTCGAAGAGTCAACGTGATTTTTTCAGGAATTCTCGTCACGCCTGGAATATTCGATACCCGAGATTTGACTCGAAGATTATCCATAGGCGTACGCAGGTATATATACGTGAGACGCTTCATCGCGAGACATAGAGTTAGTTTAGATAGTTTTTATTCAGAGCAGAGTTAGTTATTCAGTGAGACAGTTATTCAGAGAGAGAGTTTAGCAGAGTTATTCACAGCCAAGTGGAGCGAGTTTAGTGGAGCTTAGTGGAGAGAGCTTCGTTATTGCTTAGTGCAGAAGTTGAAGTGGAGAATTTCTATTACAAAGAGTTTATCAGAGTGTTTAGTACCGAGCGTTGGAAAGTTAGCGAAGAAATTTAAACGATTGTATTGTGTTGTGATAGAGAGTTGTAATAAAAGTAGTTTAGTGTTGTTTGGAGCTTTAATCAACGAACCCAACGATAAATCGTAACAATATAATACTTTCAACACATATTTCAAACATAGAATATAGTTCATGAAATCCCAGGATTAAAATTGATGTTAAATGAGGATAGAACGCGAGATTATTCTGACGATGACTAAAACAAACTTTACCTCGAATAACCTTTCTCAACTTACTTGGGTAGAAGTTATATTTGTGTGATTTACTGATTGTTTTCCAGAATTTTCCAGCTCAACATATTATTTCGAGCATTAGTGACAATAGTTGTTACGTGCCTAGTATGAAAGGATGCAAAAAAAATAATTTCAAATCATGGGATGAAAGTTCTCTCAGACGAATGTTTTTAAATGCCTATAACCTACAAAACTGCCGTCGGGCGTGCAGGAAATGTGACGTTACGTTTGCAGATTCATGAAATGCGCCCCTGTTGGCAATCTGTCGAAGGGATTTCTTTAGTTGAATTTGTTCAAAATCAAGAACGCGACAGATCGAGGATGTGGACTTTCGATTTTTCAGGTAGAAGTCAACTCATCTTGGTAGTCGTGTTTCCTATTCTCGTATACGTTTCCATGTTTCGGAGCGTGCTAGAAACCGTTTCGAACGCCGAGTTAAAATTAGTTGTGTTCCTGTTCGCGGGGGGCCAGTCAAAACACTTCTATTATTAGACACCCTCACACCTACACGTCGCGACGCTTCTGTCATTTTTCTCCATTTCCCGAATGCCCTCATTACGGCAAGCCTTGGAGCGTATATCAAGTGTCTGGCAGAATATACATATCATGCGAGGACGTAGATGTTTAGTGAGTCTGGGCGGTTCAAATCACAGAAATACTGTTTGGTATTTAGGAATTGTGGATTGAGGTGGCCTTTTCTTGATGGAATTTTGTGGAAATTTAATTGTGTCTACCTTATAGCGTAATTTAGGAATTGGATTATTTTCGTGGTCTTTCGTTCTTCAAGTCGACAGCTTGGCGTGTTTTATTATATAGCCCTCGTGTTTGAATGCTTGCACCGAAACATTCATTTAAATACTGTTTGAAAGTGATTATTTTCTGATGGATGAATCATTTTTTCGTTGTTGAGAAAAACTACGAAAAAAAAACAACTCTTTGATTCTATCGAGAGAAAAGCAATTCGTCTCGTTGGTGATTCTTCGCTCACTTTGTTGTAGCAGCGTGGAAGACTTGCCTCTCTTCTATAGATATTTTCACGGTCGGTGCTCTTCCTAATTGTCATCGATCGTTCTACCCTTGGTAGTATCAACACGGATGACCTGACGAGTCAGAATTTCTCCTTGTTGTGAGCTTGAAGACCTATCGAACCTCTTGTGCTCAGAATAGCTGAACTTTGGAACTGCTTGTGGTTTTAGGTTTTTTGAGGCTTATAAACTTGAAAAGTTTTGAATTTATATTAATTCCTATTAAGGGGCCCTTGATTCACGTGATGTTCTTTGAACATCGGAGGGCTTCCTTTTCGTGTTAATATGCATATAAAAAAATGAGAGAACAAAACTTCTGTAATATAAAAGAAGTAACATAAGAAACACTCTGTTGATTTGTATATATCATCCACACCGAAACAGGATAATAAAGTGTTTCTAAAACAATTCCTCTTCCCCCTGAGCGTCGAAGTTATAGAAGACACTTTTATTAATTTTTTAATTTGTTATAAAACGCACGTTGACACATAATAATATATTTCATGGTATTTTTTGACACAAAATGAAGGAATGAGGAAAGTCATTCTTAAAATCTGTGTATATCAATGTGTATATCATCCACACAGAAACAGGATAATAAAGTGATTCTGAAACAATTCCTCTTCCCGCTGAGCGTCGAAGTTATAGAAGACACTTCTATTAATTTTTCAATTTGATATAAAACTCACGTTGACTCATAATAATAGATTTCATAATATTTTTTGACACAAAATGAAGGAATGAGGAAAGTCATTATTTAAATGTTGTTCGCTTAGGATGAATCAGATCACGCCTTGAACCTAGACAAGCTTGTTTCTATTCTAATGGATAGATCATGGCATGTTTTCACTAATTTTTTTCAATTCGTTATGAAATAAATCGATTATGAGCTAACCTGCTGATAATAACATGTGACATTTTGATGAAACTATCAGTTTTCACGTCTGTGTCTGACAACAAATGTAACCGCTTGGACTGATCTATCATTTTTTATATTAAAGAAAATGATTATTTTTCTGGTAAAGTGTGAAGCTTTAGGAAAATAAAGAAGCAAACTTTATGTAACCCCCTTCCGAGTCCTAAAATTCCACATTTTTCTGGTGAAGTGTGAAGCTTTAGGAAAATAAAGAAGCAAACTCTATGTAACCCCCTTCCGAGTCCTAAAATTCCACATACTAGAATATTTTTCAATATATTATTCCTCCAAATACATTTTTGTCATCAAAGATTTAAATTCAAAATATTTTTAACTTATTCCATCTTCCCGGAGTGTATTGTTATTTTAATTTTTCACTATCAAATGAAAAAAATTATTCTCTAAGAGTTCAACAGATGTGTATACACTAAGGCGACTTATGAATCCCCTGAGTAGAGGCACTCGGCTAAGATCATCTCCATCGGGCCCTAACATCCACTATTAGTGTGAAGTTATCCACAAATTCTCATCCACAAATTCTGACCTTGGGTGAGGTATAGCAATATTATGGTGCGGTGTTGCCAAGTTTCTATAATGTTTCCAAATCATATCGAACTAATTATAGTTTTTGAACAGAAGCCATATAGGGAGAAAACAATGACATTGGTGACAGAAAGTAACTTTCACTCGAAGAATCCAAATAGGCTAATGGAGTGTTATTCTTCACTTAATCAATTTACATTTGAAAAATTCATGAATTATATACTCACTATGTAATTGAACCGATTTATAATTTATGAAAATAATGACCTATAATAGATCTTTTTATTTTGAACACTGGACAGAATAAACACAATTTTCAATAGGAATGAATCGGAACAGAAAGGTGTATTGCGATCAAATCCGTTTATCTTGGGAATCATAGAGAGCTGAGAACTGGTCAAAATTTTATTTGATAATCATACCTCCACCGTATCCAAATGAAAATTCGTGAAAAACGATTTTTCGGAAAAAGGAAAATACGGAAAATAGTGGATAGTGGGTTTCGATCGAATTCGTTTTTTACTGAAACTGAGAAGTGCTCGTTGATGGGATATGGTTTGAAATGTTATTCGTTGATGGAACTTTCACGGTGTACAAACGAACATTTGTGGATAACGATTCTTGATAGGAAAATACGGAAAATGGTGAATAGTTGCTTTCGATCAAATTCGTTTTTTACTGAAACTGAGAAGTGCTCATTAATGGGATGTGGTTTGAAATGTTATTCGTTGATGGAACTTTCACGGTGTGAAAACGAAAATTTGTGGAAAACGATTCTTGATAGGGAAATACGGAAAATAGTGGATAGTGGGTTTCGATCAAATTCGTTTTTTACTGAAACTGAGAAGTGCTCGTTGATGGGACATGGTTTGAAATGTTATTCGTTGATGGAACTTTCACGGTGTAAAAACGAACATTTGTGGAGAACGATTCTTGATAGGAAAATACGGAAAATGGTGAATAGTTGCTTTCGATCAAATTCGTTTTTTACTGAAACTGAGAAGTGCTCGTTGATGGGATGTGGTTTGAAATGTTATTCGTTGATGGAACTTTCACGGTGTGAAAACGAAAATTTGTGGAAAACGATTCTTGATAGAAAAATACGGAAAATAGTAGATAGTGGGTTTCGATCAAATTCGTTTTTTACTAAAACTGAGAAGTGCTCGTTGATGGGATATGGTTTAAAATGTTATTGGTTGATGGAACTTTCACGGTGTAAAAACGAACATTTGTGGAAAACGATTCTTGATAGGAAAATACGGAAAATGGTGAATAGTTGCTTTCGATCAAATTCGTTTTTTACTGAAACTGAGAAGTGCTCGTTGATGGGATATGGTTTGAAATGTTATTCGTTGATGGAACTTTCACGGTGTAAAAACGAACATTTGTGGAAAACGATTCTTGATAGGAAAATACGGAAAATGGTGAATAGTTGCTTTCGATCAAATTCGTTTTTTACTGAAACTGAGAAGTGCTCGTTGATGGGATATGGTTTGAAATGACAAAATAGTTGAGGCTTTCGCGGCCGAGGTTTTCAGTATCACTCTTTTTATTCGGGTTTGAAGGCCGTCGTTTTTTGGAATTTCTTCCTGACGTTTCGCTGGCTCGAGTGGCTAGCTTCTTCAGAGGTTCATTCATCTTGGAAGTCATCGCAGTGAATTCCAAGATGAATGAACCTCTGAAGAAGCTAGCCACTCGAGCCAGCGAAACGTCAGGAAGAAATTCCAAAAAACGACGGCCTTCAAACCCGAATAAAAGTAGTGATATGGTTTGAAATGTTATTCGTTGATGGAACTTTCACGGTGTGAAAACGAAAATTTGTGGAAAACGATTCTTGATAGGAAGATACGGAAAATAGTGGATAGTGTGTTTCGATCAAATTCGTTTTTTACTGAAACTGA
The DNA here is from genome assembly GCA_032362365.1 of Zygogramma bicolorata. NCBI lineage: Eukaryota > Metazoa > Arthropoda > Insecta > Coleoptera > Chrysomelidae > Zygogramma > Zygogramma bicolorata. Next base: position 5,151,560 of record JAVJAQ010001667.1, on the reverse strand, counting down.
GAAGTGCTCGTTGATGGGATATGGTTCGAAATGTTATTCGTTGATGGAACTTTCACGGTGTAAAAACGAACATTTGTGGAAAACGATTCTTGATAGGAAAATACGGAAAATAGTGGATAGTGGGTTTCGATCAAATTGGTTTTTTACTGAAACTGAGAAGTGCTCGTTGATGGGATATGGTTTGAAATGTTATTCGTTGATGGAACTTTCACGGTGTGAGAACGAAAATTTGTGGAAAACGATTCTTGATAGGAAAATACGGAAAATAGTGAATAGTGCGTTTCGATCAAATTCGTTTTTTACTGAAACTGAGAAGTGCTCGTTGATGGGATATGGTTTGATATGTTATTCGTTGATGGAACTTTCACGGTATACAAACGAAAATTTGTGGAAAACGATTCTTGATAGGAAAATACGGAAAATAGTGGATAGTGGGTTTCGATCAAATTCGTTTTTCACTGAAACTGAGTAGCGCTCGTTGATAGGATATGGTTTGAAATGTTATTCGTTGATGGAACTTTCACGGTATACAAACGAAAATTTGTGGAAAACGATTCTTGATAGGAAAATACAAAAAATAGTGAATAGTTGCTTTCGATCAAATTCGTTTTTTACTGAAACTGAGAAGGGCTCGTTGATGGGATATGGTTTGAAATGTTATTCGTTGATGGAACTTACACGGTGTACAAACGAAAGTTTGTGGAAAACGATTCTTGATAGGAAAATACGGAAAATAGTGGATAGTGGGTTTCGATCAAATTCGTTTTTCACTGAAACTGAGTAGCGCTCGTTGATAGGATATGGTTTGAAATGTTATTCGTTGATGGAACTTTCACGGTATACAAACGAAAATTTGTGGAAAACGATTCTTGATAGGAAAATACAAAAAATAGTGAATAGTTGCTTTCGATCAAATTCGTTTTTTACTGAAACTGAGAAGGGCTCGTTGATGGGATATGGTTTGAAATGTTATTCGTTGATGGAACTTTCACGGTGTACAAACGAAAATTTGTGGAAAACGATTCTTGATAGGAAAATACGGAAAATAGTGGATAGTGGGTTTCGATAAAATTCGTTTTTTACTGAAACTGAGAAGTGCTTGTTGATGGAATATGGTTTGAAATGTTATTCGTTGATGGAACTTTCACGGTGTACAAACGAAAATTTGTGGAAAACGATTCTTGATAGGAAAATGCGGAAATTAGTGAATAGTTGCTTTCGATCAAATTCGTTTTTTACTGAAACTGAGAAGGGCTCGTCGATGGAATATGGTTTGAAATGTTATTCGTTGATGTAACTTTCACGGTGTACAAACAAAAATTTGTGGAAAACGATTCTTGATAGGAAAATACAAAAAATAGTGAATAGTTGCTTTCGATCAAATTCCTTCTTTACTGAAACTGAGAAGTGCTCGTTGATGGGATATGGTTTGAAATGTTATTCGTTGATGGAACTTTCACGGTGTGAAAACGAAAATTTGTGGAAAACGATTCTTGATAGGAAAATACGGAAAATAGTGGATAGTGGGTTTCGATCAAATTCGTTTTTTACTGAAACTGAGAAGTGCTCGTTGATGGAATATGGTTTGAAAAATGAATTCTCCTAATAAATAAGATCTTATTCAATGATACATTTTTTGGCTTTCATCTTTGAATCAAAAACTAGAAATTATAACTTCTATTAATAAAATGGAATGAATCAAACGTCAATGAATGATATACACATATCTATCAACAAAGAGAGTCTGTACATAAAAAGTAATTTCTCTACAAAAATATCCAAGTTCCTAATGATACGTTTCTAGTTTTATTCTACATATCAGAGTTCAAATACATGCAATTTCCCAAAGAAGTGAATCTACTTGATTTTCTATATTTGTTACCTTATCTCAATTTAGTTACCCTACCTTATGTTTGATTCGGAACGAAAATATGAATTTTAGAATTGTTCAACTTTGTTTCTTTACTTCACCATGCGTTGTCTTAAAAACTGAAAGATTAAAATTGAAACACAATTTCGAAAACGGTTTATTATCATCTACAGAAAATCTACGGCAAATCGACTTTTATAACAAGAAGGAACAACTATTTTTCATGAGAGAAAGAAACATTAATTATTGATTGTTATATTGAACGCAGTGTTGGGAAACACTAATTTATCGTCTAATATAGGTAAAATTGAGCACGTAACAATATTTATATGGCACTTTTTCATCCAGTAGTCTACTGAATCATACTGTTACGTACCAAGCCTTATTTTCTGTATCGGACATCCGTCTACCTTTCAGTTGTTACAGCGGCCAAATTCTCAATTTCGAATGCGAATTCATGAAAAGCGAATTCTTGAAAATATCGAAGATGATTTTGAAAATAATTATGAAAACGGAATAATTTCATATGATTACTGATTATATCTCACATATCTATGCCATGATTCGGATTTTTAGTTCCTAACTGAATCCAGAAAGAACTCATTAGCTGCATTGAATTCAGAGATCATGATTCAGCGTGTGTGTGACACCTTGCATATTTTGGTGGTGTAGAAAAGGTTGCAGGAATGGAAGAAATGAGTAATGTCTAATCTCAAATATAAATCAACATAAATACACACATGTTATGGAATAAATAACTAAATAATCGACCAGTGTAATAGGAACTAACAGATTTTTAATTAAAATTAGTCAAAATGATTAAGGCTTTCGCGGCCGAGGTTTTCAGTATTACTACTTTTTTCGGGTTAGAAGGTCGTTCCTTGTAATTTCTTCCTAACGTTCCGCTAGTAGTCAAATCAAATAAACTTTTTCCGTAAAATTCTCGCCTACCCGAAAAGTAGCTGTGGATTCCGGCAGACACAGGTGTCCTTATTATCCCCTAAAGTTTGTGCCAGATTCTGTCCGTGCGAATAGCAACAATTAGCGGTTGAATGCCGGAAATCATTATTTTTTTTTGGTTTTTTGCTTATATAATGAAAACTTTTGGTCGGATCGATAAAAAGTTGGATTGAAAGTTGTGAATAATTGAAAAATCTATCGATTAGCGTTCGCCCGATGTCGATATTCTAATTTGTTGCTCAACTATTGCGCTCGGAATTTAAAAAAGGCGTTTTTTCCATTATTCTTTCAAAAAATGTTGAAATGCATTGGGGGGTTGCAACTGTGAATTTTGGAAGCTTTCAATTAGTAGAAACCACATTTTCAATTTGGTTGAAAAACAATTGATAGGTTAGCAACAATCTAATTTGTTACTAAAAAAAAGTGTCCCACTAAATTGTTATTTCTTGCCCTACGGATAACCGCAGAGCAATGAACGAAACGGTTTTGGATAGTCAAAGAGTTGAACTACAAACTATCATTTCTGGAAAATCGATTTTTGCAATGTGATACCTTCAAAAATGGCGTCGAAAAAAACAACGTTATTCAAACTAAAAAACAATGAGAAAAAAATGGTCGTATCAAAATGCGACAAAATACATTGGAAAGCTGCCATTTTTCTACGAATTTTGCCAACCTGACTTTTGATCCACGATAATTAGACACCTTTTTCATTTAATTCCCCCTTCCTTTGTTTATTTATATGAAGCAACGAGACCTTGACGACTGCACAGAGCAAGAGTCATAACATCAATAGAAACCAACAGAATTTGTTTTCCATAATTATTCATCATATTTATTGATGGGAGCATTGGAGGTTCTTCTGGGACCGTTCGACGTGCCGATGCCGTGTGGAGAAGAAAGCCGGAGAGAGCGACTTCGCGTGAAATAAACTGATCAGAGCCCAAAATGACCTTGCTGTCTGTAATCTCGGGAACTACTGGACGGATTTAACTTTTTTTGATCTGTACTAGTTCATCGAGATATGATCGAATATCAATCACTGTGGCTTGCCCGGATTGTTTTCGAAAAATCCTCAAATCACAAATAATTCAATTTTAACGCTGCAAATTTAGTGGATATATATCTATATATATATATATATATATATATATATATATATATATATATATATATATATATATGAAGGTTAATAACATCATGACATAGGAAGTAAATGTTGACTTGAAATAGGATTGTTTCGTAAAAGAATTCGATAAGTATAAATGTATATTGTTTCTTATAAGGAAATTTATTTTACATTCGTAAATATTCACATGTTCTTACTATACATGCATTGAAAGCATTTGTGTACTCTCATTACAATTTTGGTCGCTTATTTGCGATAGTATATTCAGTTTCGCTCGCATCGCTCTGCTCCTCATCATTTTCACTGTCGAGCACACATTTGCCATAATCAATCAAACTGTAGCTTTGTACCGGAACATTTGATTCATAAATAAAGAAGTTATGCTCGTCCGAAAATTCTTGATCAATATCTGAAATTTCAACAAATTTTTTTCAACGTTCGTGCATGTTTCACCACGGCAACTATAACAAAGACTCCATATTTTCTAAAACCACACGTAGCTCTCTTGCACCCTTTTGTGCATCGACAACTAATTTGTCTCAACATATCCTCAGGTAAAAACTTTTCGGTTGAGTAAACAAGCTGCAAACCATTGACAAATGTAAAATACATTTTTTTATTAAAATCAATATCTATTTCTATTTCGAGTAAATACTCACTTACTTCCTATGTCACGACATTATTAACCTTCCAAAAAATATATTTATTCACAGAATTTGAAGCGTAAAAATTGAATTATTTGTGATTTGAGGGATTTCCGGAAGAAATCCAGACAGGCCATAGTGATATTCGATCATATCTCGATGCAATAGTGAAAATTAAAAAAAAAACTAAAATCCGTCCAGTAGTTCGCGAGATTACGACAGCGAGGTCATTTTGGGCTCTGATCAGTGTATTTCTCGCCATGGAAAGGACGGTCGCCTAGCGCTGGGTCGCTCTCTCCGGCTTCCCCCTCCACACGGCATGTCGAACGGTTCCATAAGAACCTCCACTGCTCCCATCAATGAATATGATGAATAATTGTGGGAAACAAATTCTGTTGGTTTCTATTGATGTTATGACTCTTGCTCTGTGCAGTCGTCAAGGTCTCGTTGCTTCATATAAATAAACAAAGGAAGGGGGAATTAAATGAAAAAGGTGTCTAATTATCGTGGATCGAAAGTCAGGTTGGCAAAATTCGTAGAAAAATGGCAGCTTTCCAATGCATTTTGTCGCATTTTGATACGACCATTTTTTCCTCATTGTTTTTTAGTTTGTATAACATTGTTTTTTAACGCCATTTTTGAAGGTAACACATTGCAAAAATCGATTTTCCGGGATTGATAGTTTGTAGTTCAACTCTCTGACTATCCAAAACCGTTTCGTTCATTGCTCTACGATTATCCATAGGGCAAGAAATAACTATATAGTGGGACACTTTTTTTAGTAACAAATTAGATTGTTGCTAACCTATCAACTGTTTTTCATCCAAAATTGGAACTGTAGTTTCTACAGTAGTTTAGCAACGAAATAGAATATCGACTTCGGGCTAACGCTAATCGATAGACTTTCCAATTATCTACAACTTTCAATTCAACTTTTTTTCGATCCGACCAATAGTTTTCATTATATAAGCAAAAAACAAAAAAAACATTATGATTTCAGGCAATCAACCGCTAATTGTTGCTAAACGCACGGACAAAATCTGGCACAAACTTTAGGGGATAATAAGGACACCTGTGTCTGCCGGAATCCACAGCTACTTTTCGGGTAGGCGAAAATCATCATTTTGGGCTCTTGAATAGTTTATTTAATTGGATTATAGCGCGAGTGGCTAGCTTCTTCAGAGGTCTTCAGAGGTTTACTCATCTCTCATGTATTGTTCCTATGACTAAACGTTTCGATTTCGTGAGGCGTATTTATATTGAACAGGTAGTCTGGAGTGTTAATTACTTCTGTCGGGTTCGGGGAATAATCATCATTATTAATTGCCGCACTTAGACTACCTGCCGTGAGTTCATTAGTTATTCTTGATTTCCTAAGAATGGAATTCCAAATTCTGTTTAGACTCAACGCTTCTTCTTTTCTGTTGAAATTGTCCGTGTGTTTGTGGCTCTCTATCGCCTTCCGTACCAGTCGGCTATGGTGACCCTGGTTGGGGGCAATCAGTTTAGCATTTCCAAACAGAAACCAACTACCCACTATTTTCCGTATTTTCCTATCAAGAATCGTTTTCCACAAATTTTCGTTTTCACACCGTGAAAGTTCCATCAACGAATAACATTTCAAACCACAATCCCATCAACGAGCACTTCTCAGTTTTAGTAAAAAACGAATTTGATCGAAAGCAACTATTCACTATTTTCCGTATTTTCCTATCAAGAATCGTTTTCCACAAATTTTCGTTTTCACACCGTGAAAGTTCTATCAACGAATAACATTTCAAACCATATCCCATCAACGAGCACTTCTCAGTTTCAGTAAAAAACGAATTTGATCGAAACCCACTATCCACTTTTTTCCGTATTTTCCTATCAAGAATCGTTTTCCACAAATTTTCGTTTTCACACCGTGAAAGTTCCATCAACGAATAACAGTTCATACCATATCCCATCAACGAGCATTTCTCAGTTTCAGTAAAAAACGAATTTGATCGAAACGCACTATTCACTATTTTCCGTATTTTCCTATCAAGAATCGTTTTCCACAAATTTTCGTCTTCACACCGTGAAAGTTCCATCAACGAATAACATTTCAAACCATATCCCATCAACGAGCACTTCTCAGAGTCAGTATAAAAACGAATTTGATCGAAACCCACTATCCACTATTTTCCGTATTTTCCTATCAAGAATCGTTTTCCACAAATTTTCGTTTTCACACCGTGAAAGTTCCATCAACGAATAACATTTCAAACCACATCCCATCAACGAGCACTTCTCAGTTTCAGTAAAAAACGAATTTGATCAGAGGCCACTATCCAATTTTTTCCCTATTTTCCTATCAAGAATCGTTTTCCACAAATTTTCGTTTGTACACCGTGAAAGTTCCATCAACAAGTAATATTTCAAATCATATCTCATCAACGAGCACTTCTCAGTTTCAGTAAAAAACGAATTTGATCGAAAGCAACTATTCACTATTTTTTGTATTTTCCTATCAAGAATCGTTTTCCACAAATTTTCGTTTGTATACCGTGAAAGTTCCATCAACGAATAACATTTCAAACCATATTCCATCAACAAGCACTTCTCAGTTTCAGTAAAAAACGAATTTTATCGAAACCCACTATCCACTATTTTCCGTATTTTCCTATCAAGAATCGTTTTCCACAAATTTTCGTTTGTATACCGTGAAAGTTCCATCAACGAATAACATTTCAAACCATATCCTATCAACGAGCGCTACTCAGTTTCAGTGGAAAACGAATTTGATCGAAACCCACTATCCACTATTTTCCGTATTTTCCTATCAAGAATCGTTTTCCACAAACTTTCGTTTGTACACCGTGTAAGTTCCATCAACGAATAACATTTCAAACCATATCCCATCAACGAGCACTTCTCAGTTTCAGTAAAAAACGAATTTGATCGAAACCCACTATCCACTATTTTCCGTATTTTCCTATCAAGAATCGTTTTCCACAAATTTTCGTTTGTACACCGTGAAAGTTCCATCAACGAATAACATTTCAAACCATATCCCATCAACGAGCACTTCTCAGTTTCAGTAAAAAACGAATTTGATCGAAAGCAACTATTCACTATTTTTTGTATTTTCCTATCAAGAATCGTTTTCCACAAATTTTTGTTTGTACACCGTGAAAGTTCCATCAACGAATAACATTTCAAACCATATTCCATCGACGAGCCCTTCTCAGTTTCAGTAAAAAACGAATTTGATCGAAAGCAACTATTCACTAATTTCCGCATTTTCCTATCAAGAATCGTTTTCCACAAATTTTCGTTTGTACACCGTGAAAGTTCCATCAACGAATAACATTTCAAACCATATTCCATCAACAAGCACTTCTCAGTTTCAGTAAAAAACGAATTTGATCGAAACCCACTATCCACTATTTTCCGTATTTTCCTATCAAGAATCGTTTTCCACAAATTTTCGTTTGTACACCGTGTAAGTTCCATCAACGAATAACATTTCAAACCATATCCCATCAACGAGCACTTCTCAGTTTCAGTAAAAAACGAATTTGATCGAAACCCACTATCCACTATTTTCCGTATTTTCCTATCAAGAATCGTTTTCCACAAATTTTCGTTTGTACACCGTGAAAGTTCCATCAACGAATAACATTTCAAACCATATCCCATCAACGATCACTCCTCAGTTTCAGTAAAAAACGAATTTGATCGAAAGCAACTATTCACTATTTTTTGTATTTTCCTATCAAGAATCGTTTTCCACAAATTTTCGTTTATATACCGTGAAAGTTCCATCAACGAATAACATTTCAAACCATATCCTATCAACGAGCGCTACTCAGTTTCAGTGAAAAACGAATTTGATCGAAACCCACTATCCACTATTTTCCGTATTTTCCTATCAAGAATCGTTTTCCACAAATTTTCGTTTGTATACCGTGAAAGTTCCATCAACGAATAACATTTCAAACCATATTCCATCAACAAGCACTTCTCAGTTTCAGTAAAAAACGAATTTTATCGAAACCCACTATCCACTATTTTCCGTATTTTCCTATCAAGAATCGTTTTCCACAAATTTTCGTTTGTATACCGTGAAAGTTCCATCAACGAATAACATTTCAAACCATATCCTATCAACGAGCGCTACTCAGTTTCAGTGAAAAACGAATTTGATCGAAACCCACTATCCACTATTTTCCGTATTTTCCTATCAAGAATCGTTTTCCACAAACTTTCGTTTGTACACCGTGTAAGTTCCATCAACGAATAACATTTCAAACCATATCCCATCAACGAGCACTTCTCAGTTTCAGTAAAAAACGAATTTGATCGAAACCCACTATCCACTATTTTCCGTATTTTCCTATCAAGAATCGTTTTCCACAAATTTTCGTTTGTACACCGTGAAAGTTCCATCAACGAATAACATTTCAAACCATATCCCATCAACGAGCACTTCTCAGTTTCAGTAAAGAAGGAATTTGATCAAAAGCAACTATTCACTATTTTTTGTATTTTCCTATCAAGAATCGTTTTCCACAAATTTTTGTTTGTACACCGTGAAAGTTCCATCAACGAATAACATTTCAAACCATATTCCATCGACGAGCCCTTCTCAGTTTCAGTTAAAAACGAATTTGATCGAAACCAACTATTCACTAATTTCCGCATTTTCCTATCAAGAATCGTTTTCCACAAATTTTCGTTTGTACACCGTGAAAGTTCCATCAACGAATAACATTTCAAACCATATTCCATCAACAAGCACTTCTCAGTTTCGGTAAAAAACGAATTTGATCGAAACCCACTATCCACTATTTTCCGTATTTTCCTATCAAGAATCGTTTTCCACAAATTTTCGTTTGTACACCGTGTAAGTTCCATCAACGAATAACATTTCAAACCATATCCCATCAACGAGCACTTCTCAGTTTCAGTAAAAAACGAATTTGATCGAAACCCACTATCCACTATTTTCCGTATTTTCCTATCAAGAATCGTTTTCCACAAATTTTCGTTTGTACACCGTGAAAGTTCCATCATCGAATAACATTTCAAACCATATCCCATCAACGATCACTCCTCAGTTTCAGTAAAAAACGAATTTGATCGAAAGCAACTATTCACTATTTTTTGTATTTTCCTATCAAGAATCGTTTTCCACAAATTTTCGTTTGTATACCGTGAAAGTTCCATCAACGAATAACATTTCAAACCATATCCTATCAACGAGCACTTCTCAGTTTCAGTGAAAAACGAATTTGATCGAAACCCACTATCCACTATTTTCCGTATTTTCCTATCAAGAATCGTTTTCCACAAATTTTCGTTTGTATACCGTGTAAGTTCCATCAACGAATAACATTTCAAACCATATCCTATCAACGAGCACTTCTCAGTTTCAGTGAAAAACGAATTTGATCGAAACCCACTATCCACTATTTTCCGTATTTTCCTATCAAGAATCGTTTTCCACACATTTTCGTTTGGATACCGTGAAAGTTCCATCAACGAATAACATTTCAAACCATATCCTATCAACGAGCACTTCTCAGTTTCAGTAAAAAACGAATTTGATCGAAAGCAACTATTCACTTTTTTTTGTATTTTCCTATCAAGAATCGTTTTCCACAAATTTTCGTTCGTATACCGTGAAAGTTCCTTCAACGAATAACATTTCAAACCATATCCTATCAACGAGCACTACTCAGTTTCAGTGAAAAACGAATTTGATCGAAACCCACTATCCACTATTTTCCGTATTTTCCTATCAAGAATCGTTTTCCACAAATTTTCGTTTGTATACCGTGAAAGTTCCATCAACGAATAACATATCAAACCATATCCTATCAACGAGCACTCCTCAGTTTCAGTGAAAAACGAATTTGATCGAAACCCACTATCCACTATTTTCCGTATTTTCCTATCAAGAATCGTTTTCCACAAATTTTCGTTTGTATACCGTGAAAGTTCCATCAACGAATAACATTTCAAACCATATTCCATCAACAAGCACTTCTCAGTTTCGGTAAAAAACGAATTTGATCGAAACCCACTATCCACTATTTTCCGTATTTTCCTATCAAGAATCGTTTTCCACAAATTTTCGTTTGTACACCGTGTAAGTTCCATCAACGAATAACATTTCAAACCATATCCCATCAACGAGCACTTCTCAGTTTCAGTAAAAAACGAATTTGATCGAAACCCACTATCCACTATTTTCCGTATTTTCCTATCAAGAATCGTTTTCCACAAATTTTCGTTTGTACACCGTGAAAGTTCCATCATCGAATAACATTTCAAACCATATCCCATCAACGATCACTCCTCAGTTTCAGTAAAAAACGAATTTGATCGAAAGCAACTATTCACTATTTTTTGTATTTTCCTATCAAGAATCGTTTTCCACAAATTTTCGTTTGTATACCGTGAAAGTTCCATCAACGAATAACATTTCAAACCATATCCTATCAACGAGCGCTACTCAGTTTCAGTGAAAAACGAATTTGATCGAAACCCACTATCCACTATTTTCCGTATTTTCCTATCAAGAATCGTTTTCCACAAATTTTCGTTTGTATACCGTGTAAGTTCCATCAACGAATAACATTTCAAACCATATCCTATCAACGAGCACTTCTCAGTTTCAGTGAAAAACGAATTTGATCGAAACCCACTATCCACTATTTTCCGTATTTTCCTATCAAGAATCGTTTTCCACACATTTTCGTTTGGATACCGTGAAAGTTCCATCAACGAATAACATTTCAAACCATATCCTATCAACGAGCACTTCTCAGTTTCAGTAAAAAACGAATTTGATCGAAAGCAACTATTCACTTTTTTTTGTATTTTCCTATCAAGAATCGTTTTCCACAAATTTTCGTTCGTATACCGTGAAAGTTCCTTCAACGAATAACATTTCAAACCATATCCTATCAACGAGCACTACTCAGTTTCAGTGAAAAACGAATTTGATCGAAACCCACTATCCACTATTTTCCGTATTTTCCTATCAAGAATCGTTTTCCACAAATTTTCGTTTGTATACCGTGAAAGTTCCATCAACGAATAACATATCAAACCATATCCTATCAACGAGCACTCCTCAGTTTCAGTGAAAAACGAATTTGATCGAAACCCACTATCCACTATTTTCCGTATTTTCCTATCAAGAATCGTTTTCCACAAATTTTTGTTTGTACACCGTGAAAGTTACATCAACGAATAACATTTCAAACCATATTCCATCAACAAGCACTTCTCAGTTTCAGTAAAAAACGAATTTGATCGAAACCCACTTTCCACTATTTTCCTTTTTCCGAGAAATCGTTTTTCACGAATTTTCATTTGGATACGGTGAAGGTATGATTATTGAATTTTGACCAGTTCTCACGATAAAGCTCTCTATGATTCCCAAGATAAACGGATTTGATCGCAATACACCTTTCTGTTTAAATTCATTCTAAATGAAAATTTAATTTATTATGTCCAGTGTTCAGTATAGAAAAGAACTATTATAGGTCATAATTTTCATAATTCATAAATCGGTTCGATCACATAGAAACTATATAATTCATGAATTTTTCGAGTGATAGTTACTTTCTGTTCTAAAATTGTTCGTTTCCCTTAACCAGCTGACGAACGTCAACCCTCAGAAGTCAAAACTTGTGCGAGCAAAAGATCAACGAGGCCTTACCTTTTAACGTGCTATTACCCAGCATCAGTGTCATTGTTTTCTCCCTAAATGGCTTATGTTCAAGAATTGTAATTAGTTCGATATGATTTCAAAACATTAAAGAAACTTGGCAACACCGCACAATAATATTGCTCTGCCTCACCCAAGGTCAGAATTTGTGGATGAGAATTTGTGGATAACTTCACACTAATACATCCACTTCCTACCCTTGGTACGTGAATAAATATGACTGCTCAGCTACCAACTAAATAATAGTGTACGTGCAGGCATTGAGGTCACATTGTGACCCGTGTGGGTTATAAAGTGACATTTTTTGTCTGGAGTCTCAAGGCTTTCCTGTGTTTGAACCTTTTAACACTGTTTTTCTAACGATAGTATTTACTTCCATAATATCAAGAAGGTTGAATCAAATATATTTTTTCAATGTAGATGCCATAACGAAATGAAAATGAAAGTTTGCACCACGGGTAAAAGATGTGTATCTGTATGCACGGGCGTAGCCAGAGGGGTTTCTGGGGGTTCAACCCCCCCCCACCCCCGAAAAGTTAAGATTAACATTCATAAAATTAAAACAATTAGGTATATAGTCTATACTGTACTTTATGTATGTACTTTTGGTCTTTTTACTTTCTTGAACCACCCCCGATACGAAAACCTGACTACGCCCGTGTCTGTATGCCCTCGATCAAATTACAGAGAACGTTGTCGTTGTGATTTCACAAGGTCTACTTTACACACTTGATGTTAATGAGTATTTTACTAGTGTGGAACTGATTCAAGATCACAAAAATCCTGTGGAAATGTACCGGGCGTTCCATTTGGAATTCCAAAGTCTTGATAATATTCTGAAGAACTAGAAATGCTACTGCAAAAACTAATTCTGAGCCAATCAATGGAGACGAAAAAGTTTTCTGTGCAAGCCATAATCTGTTACGTATTCCATCAAGAGGAGTTATATTGGGAACGTCATTGTTATCAACACGAAAACATTTCGTCCTTCAGGATCACCGTCTGAGAGTAACATATTTCGAAAGCGGTATCGATCGCCCCTCATGTTTACACCTGCATTCTCTTGTGGTGAGTACCGCATTGAAGAAGTATCCATTCAATTGCACCGTTGTCAAAACAAGGAGACAGTCTGCGATGCATTCGGCCTTTCTCTGCCTAACCTACATTCCCGCTAATGGTCCGGAATGCGGACCGCATCCTGTTCCGCACGCCACTGGGTGCGCTTGTCGTGGTGCATTAGCATCCGGTGGCGCGCGGTCAATGGCTGACGACGGGTTGGTGGCCCTCCTTCGCGAGCCCTTCTTCTTCCTCTTCTCCACTCGATACGGGCGGCTTGCACCAGGAAGGTATCATCAGCCCCGTTTCGGTACGTATCGGGCGGTCAAGGTGGTTATGGATTTATTTTACGTGAATTCGACTGATTCTGGAGTAATAAATATGTCAGCCGTTGACAAAATTGAAAATGTTAAAGAAAAATTCGACTCTAACCTTCCCTTCATCTTTTTTGTATGAAGTCTTTTCAAAATGTTTTTCTTCCGAAAGTCATACCAGCCAATGAAAAGCATTTAGTTAACCAGTAGTGGCATACAGGATTAATCGCTTCAACTCTGGCCATCTCCGCATCCATTTCAATCTATTCGTTGCCTTTTAGAAATTGCAGATTGTTATGTGATTCAGTTTTCATCTGACAGATACACGAGTGCTTTTTCGAATTTTCACTTGAGATAACAATTCAATTATGGTGTTTCATCGAAATTCGGCATCCCATCCCTTTCATTTTTCGGAGAAGACTCTCAACAGTTTGATGTCAATGCCAATGCATCCATAAATTATTAGGGATCAACTGGACCTTAATCTGGATTGATTTTTGATTTTGAACGGCGCATATATAGCTGTTGTCTGTAGTTTTACCGTACCTGATTTTTATCTGCGGATTTGTGAATCAAATTCATAGTTCCTCAGCAATCGAAACCTTAGTTTCAATAGTATACTTGAGGTGAATAGGATTTCTCTGAGCTCAATTGAATTGAAGTAAGGAAACCCAGTTCGGTTGAATGAAAGTCGAATTGATGAATTAAAATCCATTTTTGTGATGAGAATTTTCAGAAATGACTATTTAACTTCCCATGGCTTTGAAATATGTGTTCTTTGTGATACCCTCTTTATATGCCTTTATTACTATATACAACTGCCCATAAGTTTATTTCGAGTGATCTAAAAAAATTTGTTCTGAAATTGTTCGTTTCGTTAACCAGCTGCCGAACGTCAACCCTCAGAAGTCGAATCTTGTGCGAGCAATGGATCAACGAGGCCTTACTTTTTAACGTGCGATTACCCAGCACGGTGGCCCGGCGAGGATTCGAACCCCGGCCTTCCGCTTGATAGTCAGATATGCTAACCACTACACTACCGAGACCACTATGTTTCATTATCACGCGATTCTGCCGAATAATTGATTTTTCGAGCTGTACATATAGTCCGACAGGCAGGGGGGGGCTTTCGTATACTTTTTGAGGTCCCCTCAGTAACTTGGTGTAATTTTAAACCTGTTTGTTCATTATTTATTAAAAATTTTATTGCAAAAATTGCTATTTTTCACTTTTTCTACCACTTCAGGATAGGCCAAATCTGATCACACCAATCAATTCTTTGGAAAAAATTACATGGAAGATAAAATCCCTATTCCTAATTAAGTATATATAAGCGCTGTATATTCTTCAGCACATTGTTAAAATTATTTTTTAATGTTATTTTTATTTTGCTATATACAAATTACTACTGTAATCATGATGCATACTCAAAGGGATTCTGACAACTGTTTTGCGAACGACAGATACAAAAAGATATAGAAGAGAGCCCTTCCGATCTACAACTGCATAACTTGGTAGAGCACAATTTACAATAATTTCAATTTGGCTTCCATAGCACTGAACTGTGTTTCCATTTTACTTGAATAGTCTACTACAGTCAGATGGTGGTATGGACTGGTATGAACCTTTTTTTAGCAACTGCACCGGCTTGTGCCCAGAGAGTAAGTATTGAAAAAAAAAACTTCAAACCTTTCTCTTGTATAACCAAATGATCTGATAATAATTCTATCACATCGGTGTCTGATGATAAAACCAATAGTTTCTGCTGCAATTCTGATTTGAAGTGTTATATATACGTACTATACTGGTCCATTCTGGTGAATTTTTATTTACTTTCAATATTGAATATTGGTTATTGAAAATAATCGACAACTGTTATAGAAGAATATCATGATGCACCATCGATATTTCTGAAATATCTTGTAGGTACTGGTTTCTCGAAACTTCATATTCGCGATTACATTTGTCTGACAACGAATCTCATCCGATTTTTCAATGGTATTCAGAAACTGCCTCAATTCTTGCCGATTTAGTTGCACAAAAAGGGAAACTAATGTTCGGATAACCAAGGAAGAGTAAACACGAATTATATTGCATTTCAATATTCAAAATATTGAGATTAATGATTGATTCTCTCCAGATATAAATGAATTGGGAATTTGATTCGCGAATTCTTCTTCATCAGTAAAAAGTTTAGTGAATCTATAACTGAACTAGTGGTATAATAACCGTATTCAGGTTTTCAATAAATAATATTCCAGGACGGTTCAAAATAACCCAATTATTGTAGATATATTCAAGACAAACCCTTAATGCCCCAACAGTCCAACTATTTCGAACCGTTCTTGGATTGTTTTTGTCGTGAACCCGAAGACCCTAATAATTCATCCTAGTCGGTTACCTTACTACAAATGTGAGAGGTGCGATTGGTTTGTTTTGTAAGAAAAATAATCGTCACTAGACTCAACAATAGAACAATAACTCGATATCTAGTAGGTACTCGAGTTACACAAATCAACGAAGATGGAACGGATATCATGGAACTTATCGTTTTTATATCGGTTCGGATGTAAACAAACAATATTTATTGTGACCGGAACATACGTACCAATGGGAATAAACCGATGAATGGTTATCGCGGCCGTTATATTTCTGTTTCATTCATTATCGTTTCGACGTATGAAAAAACATGTGAGAAAGTGATAAAGATTTGTATCTCTCGCTTAAATACATGCTGCGTACAGAAGATCGTGATGAAATAATATGCGTTCAGTGGCGTCCATTGAAAAGTGTTCACGTGGGTTAAATTAAATTTAGGAGTAGTTTTGATGAAAAAACCGAGAGGTGTTATTTTTACTACCTGAACATTTCATTCAACGAATCTCATTAACCGAAGTTGAAATATGCTATACGTTACAACAAAAATCTAATTCCGTACGTACGGTGTTGTCACACTCTTCATAATGAAATGACAATCCTCTCTGTTTTTTGGGGAAATATTAAGACATTTTTGTTGAAATGTTGATTTGATTGTATCACTTTTAAACACAACACCGTCTTCAAGAATACAAATATAGAAATTTCTCACCAATTGGTACTACGTGAAAAGTACAAGGGCATATGAAAAAACAAAAGTATGGAAGCTTCATGATGAAGTTGAAGACTCATTCCTTTCGATTGAATGAAGATGTCAAACGTAGAATAATTTATTAAATCTATTTTTTCATATAATTCCACACGTGACAGCTGCTGTAAAAATTTCGGATTCGATACATTATTGCATATTAAACGCGTTCTCACACATCAATTATTGTGTGACATTATGAGCATTACGGAATTCACGAAGCAAAAATGCGCTTTTGATTGTAGTTAGACCAAACATCCATTTGATCAGACTAAACAGAGTGAAATATTCAACGCAAAACTCTTGTCTATAGAGAATATACACATTCAAGGCAGAGCGTCCATAAAATGAATGAGCTTAAATATGGAATGAGTAGTAAGCTTATAGTTGGTCAAATTTTGAATTGTTATTTCACCTTATTCCGTTGTAATCATGCATCGATTCGTCACTTTGACTCTATCGTAACCAAACTTTCGAATCCTACTTTTGCAATACTTTCATTTCTTGAGCACTTCGGCATTAGTGTGAGAAAAAGGAAGCCGAGGCGGTAAAAAGTCTTTCCCATGCAAAATCAAAGATGAGATGTGGATTGCTTCCAAAAGTTGGTCACTTTGTGTACAAATCTGATAAAAAAAAATATCATACCAATTTAAAATTCAAGAATGATGCTAACATCATCTAACACGTAATAAATGAGCTACCAACCCAAAAATGACCTCGATATGCATGTTGAAAAAAAAAGTATCCATCTTATTTTTTCATGAACTTATACAATTTTATTTCTCTTCTTGCTTCGTTCTATTTTGTTTCTTATATTACTTTTTTTCAAACCCGCCTTACAAATGGCTTGCGTGTTAAAAACAAATGAATTTGTATGATACATACAGTGCTTTCAATCAGAATTTAAGTATTTCTCGAATCATCTAAATTAAAGGAAAGTGTGCTCCTGGTAGTGTAGAGGTTAGTACATCAGCCTTTCAATAGGATGATCGGGACTCGAATCGCACGTTGAAAGGCAAGGCCACGTTAATCCATTGCTCGCACAAGTTTCTACTTCTATGGGTTGACCCCAGAATCTGGCCCAGTGCTATTATTGATGGACTGTGTGGGTGACTGCATCGTCCTGGAGGAAAAGGGGACCTTCGTACAGTTTGACCTCCAGATGATTCCTACAAATTCACGGGCAGAGAAGAAAATCTCAACTATCTTATCAGCTGTGTCTGAGCACAATATGGCTTGCGGCACAATTATAGCTCCTTGCCATCCAGGGCGCTTTTAGTCTTGAACTTCGCAATACAGTTTTTGAGTGGAAGAACAGTAATCATCCAATAACTGCGACTTTGCCACATTGAGGAGCCTTCGTGATTTTTACCGGCAGTAAGAAGCAGGTATTTTTTTACCGGTCTGCACTCTTTCGTACCGGCTCAGATATTGATCTTCGGTATTTCGTCTGCTTGCTTTCAGAAAAACGAAACTCAGCAGCTATAGATTTCATATTAACTCCTCAACCCTCTTAGATGACTCTAACGGTCGACAAGTGACTTTTTAGCATATACGTTTCATAATTACATTCGTAAGACCACTGCCCTATAGTAGAAGATTATTGGTCTACTGTCTGATTTGTGCAAAAGAGATGCCAATTACTGAGGAAAATGTTCACTCTTCACATAGGTTATTTGATTGTGCGTATCAGTGCTGAATAAATAATTATGCCAAATGAGTTCAAACATATATATTTTGTTTGCTTAACCTTCAAATTCGAATAGAAAAATGCTCTCAAGTTCACAACCCCCACTTTTATTGTTGAGAAACTATATTATTCAAATTGCGAAACAGGGTTACGAATTATTTGATACAAGCCGAATCTTTCTTCATTGGATTAATGAATGAAAAAAAAATGGTGAAATTGATAATTTTATTTCGTAATATGTTTATCAAGTCGAAGAACGTAGCATGAATGGAAATGTCATCATATTCTTATCTAGGACCAATAAACACATTGAAATCTCGAAGATAGTGTTTATTTTCAGACTCGGTGTTCGACCAGATATCATTATCAAATTCTCGGAAATTTCTCTCTTCGCCGTTATCTTCAACGTGTTCGCTTATCAGCTTACCTCATCAAGTCTTCTTCACTATATTTGAATAAACATTTGAAACGGAAGTTATGGGCCATCGAGTGCACGAAGCGTATACCGGGTGCTATGAATAGGAATGGTTCGAAATTACGATTTCAGTTTCCGCTATCCATTGTCAAAAACATTAGATACGGAATTTGGAGTTGAAAAATCACATCAGTTCCCAAAATCCAAAGTTTTGTTGTCCAAATTTCAATAATTATAATATATATTCGATAATTACGGAATAACTACACAACAATTTTCACAAAGTACGTACTTTGGTCACTGGGCAGCTATTTGATTGTAGACGTAATAAATACCAGTCTTCTTAGTTGAACATTATCAGTCCTTTGAAAGGTAGGTATAGTTTTTTTCTTTCCTCCCCAAAAATAAATCTTTCAGATATGAAATATTCCAAGTTATTCCATTTGTTGAGGGCTTGATTCAGTGGGACAGCAGGTCCACAAGTTTTTGATTGAACAATATCCTTTCCGAACAACAATCAAGAAACGTAACGCTGTCATTTTGAAATGAGTAATTGAAATGATCCAAAATTCTAGACGAATATTTTACTCAAATTTCTCAAATGATGCTATTTGAAATAGGTGGGGGAGCAGAGGTATTGCGAGGGACAAAATGTATATTATTAACTATAAGCAATGTTCTAAAAATGAAAATTGTTTTAAAATTGTTCGTTCCGTTAACCAGCTGACAAACGTCAACCCTCAGAAGTCGAAACTTGTGCGAGCAATGGAACAACGAGGCCTTACCTTTTAACGTGCGATTACCCAGCATGTGTTCATCAGCACTGATTTTCATATCTTGATAATTTGTAAAATAGTGCGCACGTTGTGTGTCCTGTACAGTATAATCGATTATTTTGGCATCTCTAAATCTCTAGGAATGGTCTATGATAGAAAGGTTTAGGAATTGTGAATAATAGAGTCGAGAAGTTGTTGTTTTTTCTAGATTATCATTTCCCCAATCCATTCATTCAAATTTGAAGAAGTGTCCTTTCAAACATGATGTGGAAAATCTTCATTTTCTTGTTCGACAAAGTCATGAACAATTAATCAAACTTCTTTCGAAAAAAAAAAAACTCTCAGTTGAAAAACGCGCCCGTAGACTCCTAGCGGAAAGTTTTTTTGGGAATCCCTGCATTTCCCAATTTCTTCACAGTTAGTTGGAAAACAGCAGGCTTGTATCTCACCCCTTTTCATCTGGTTACTGGCATTTTAATGTAAGCTCACTTCACAAGAATGCTTAGACATTATCCTTTTCATTATTACCGTCTGCGTTTTGTTTTCCGCTATCATCAGCTCATCCTTAATGATTACTACAGAAGTTGGTCCGAACTACATCGACACGTTTTGGATGCAAATGGTTACAGTGCCTCCGCCAAATCACAGAACGCGTTACCTACACAGAAGCGCCACTTGAAGGCGTCCCTTTGATCTCTAAGAGACAATTTTTTGTGACCTTGATTTGAACCTTGGCTTGTGAAATGTCATTTCTAGGCGGTGAATTCAAACAGACGGTTGACGTACATACTTTTCAACATCTCTCGGAAATTTAGTGAGAGACGTTGTCTTGAGTTATAGACACATCCTCGACGGGCACAAACACTTCCACCTTGGTTTTTACCAAACCTAACATCACAAATGTGAGGTTGACAATGAACAAGCCGAGCTTGCGATTCTGACGGAACCCTTGAAATGCGCTTCTGTGTAGGCGAGGTATTCTGTGGTAAATAGTAGCGCCTGGGTGCCAGCCCCTAGAGCTGGCCCTGCCGCTCGGGGTCGTAGGAATCGAGGAATGCGACCGTCGAGGCCGCGCCGGCAATGACCAAGGAGTGTCTGGCGCGCGATCTACTCGCATGCTCGTTTGTTGTTTGTTGTGTTTCTGTGTGCGAGCGTATGTGTGTGTGTGTGCGTGAGAGAGAGTGCAGCGGGAAATGCATCCGTGCCCCGCTGCACTCGTCCAGTTGGTCCTTCCAGGAATCCGCTGGCACCGCGGCCTCTTCTTCGCCCTCTCGTCCTCCAGCGTTTTATGGTCGTACAGGGCCGGATCCGCAGAGGCGATCGTATAGTCTAGTTCTTAAATTATTGAAAGTGACTCGCAGGTTGTACGATTCAGGCCAAGAAATAGAACATATATTAGCTACGTACTTGGGTTTCGAATAAAGTTTTAATTTGCCACTTTTTCTCAACATCTCCGCTCTTTCAAATACCCTAAAAAACTGAAAATGTACGATGAGTCACTATCTAATATTTAGAAACTAGACTATAGATGTGGACACCTATTATTCCACACGAATGAGCACGTGTTTGGAAGTGTCACGAGCAACGAACGAAATCTCATTCGCGATACGTGCACGGTGTTAGGCCCTCCGCACACTGGACGACCATATTGCAACGCGGATTGCAAATCAGTTGACTACGAAACCTTGAAGCTGTATCCACAATGATAGGTAATCGGAAGTTGGTAGTTGGTCGTCGACAGTCGGGAGCCAAAGATAAGCCCCAGGTATTTCTTTGCAGCAGTGTCCAATTGCAGTCGGTAATTTGAAGTCAGTAATTGGTAGTCGTCAACCTCGAAGTAGAACTTCGACTGGAAACTGTAAAGCGGACTAATTAATTTTGAACAATCATAGAGCATTTCGTTACAGTGTTACGAGATACTTATTTATAGATTAGGTCACAAGATCACATATACATAAACTGGCAAAAGTGAAAAAAGCTACTACATTTCGACTGCAGTGTGCAAACTCATCGACCGATTTTGGATGGTGTGCTCTCAGCGATCGAATGTTAACGACTAACTACCAACTGCCGACCACCAACTACTTTGCTTACCAATAGAATAATTAGTAAACAAAATTTCTGTAGGAAGACCACCTTATAGAAAGCTAACCCATTACAAACAAGTTCGACAGTTTGTATTCGAAGAATTTGAAATTTGAATGCGTTCGGAAGTTCCCTCAATATTCTATTCTATTTAGTTTTGTTCGTTTCATTTCGTGTTGTACTTCCCACGTTTTTATAGTTACTATTGCTACTGTTGAGTGAATTTTTTACCTCAAATTACTTCTATAATGAGGCATTTTACATAAATGTGGTGTTAATAGTGCCGAACCTGATATTCATCTCTATAAGTTGCTACCGCGGGTAAATTATTTCTTAGTGTTAGAAAATATATGATAGTCTCAGCAAATATTTCGGAAATAGAAGATAGTTTTGATAATCCCAGAATGAAACTTGATGTCAATTGATGATAGAACGCGAGAAACCAGATAAATTGTGCTAGATGACAAGGTCTTTAAATTCTTCGAACATGTCATATCAGTAGGTTTCAACTTTTTATAATAGATAAATTCATTCACATTTTTCAATTCGACGAAGTGTATCTTGTATGTTTTACTTTTTTTAATCTGTATATACTGTGCGATGCGATTGTTAAAAAAATCCTCACTCCCCTGAGACGGGACAAGTAAAAGGTTCACGTGGGAGGGTACAATTTTCTGTACCTTTCAAGGGAAACCTGTTTGTGACTTCATGGTTGAGAGGGCGGTCAGTGGCATTTTCATTTCAAATAGACGAAGGTTCCTTGAACATCGTGCTAATCTTCAATTTTTCTATCCACCTCTTGTTTATTTTTGAAAATGAAACTAACCGTACCTTGATTATGAGCAATATTTTTTGAACTCCGAACAAACGAAATAATATAATTCCAGTAGAAAATCCACACACGTTTTAAACAATATTCAAAAAACTAAATGTTAAATTTCAGTCTTGAAGTGTTAACAAAATCACGATGCGTGCCTTACTTCACTAACAATGGTTTCACAAAAACGCGAAACGTGTTTCGCTATACATTGGATTCATCAAGCAGGACGAATGAATTGCTATCCTATAATACAATATTTGAACCATCGAAGGTCTGACAACCTTCGGTCATGGATGAAAAAAAAGTTATGTTCCATAATGTATGAAATAAAAATCTGGAAATTCAGTTTATTCGATTCAAAAACTGCTACAATGGTAAAACATCCAATTCGAGCGATTTCATTCTCGCTTTTGCAAAGTTGGTTGACATCATATTATCAATAATTTCAACGGTCTCACTTACAAGGGGCCAACTGACTCAAACTGTTCGTCGGGCTTGGTATCTTGATGAAAGTTCGAATTTTCTGGGAAATTGGTGGGACTAAAAATTGGAACCACGTACCGTAAATTTGT
Source organism: Zygogramma bicolorata (assembly GCA_032362365.1). Taxonomy (NCBI): domain Eukaryota; kingdom Metazoa; phylum Arthropoda; class Insecta; order Coleoptera; family Chrysomelidae; genus Zygogramma; species Zygogramma bicolorata. The sequence continues at coordinate 5,128,394 of JAVJAQ010001667.1, read as the reverse complement.
GGCAGAAACTGTATGGAAGGGCGCTGATTAAGTTTTCTTTCCTTGAGAGCTGACAGTCTGACATGCCTGAGAATGTTCGAAAATGTATCGCTTCGAGATTACAGTTTCAGCTCAAGTTTCCATATCACCCCTATCTGCCCGCGTCTCCCCTACGTCCAGACTACTGCGCAGTTAGTACAAACGACGTCTGGCCGAAGTGGTAGGTACTTGCTGTGTCGGTTTCCCGCCCGTAAAACGAGGGAGGTCGTATTGCTTCCATCAAAGAAGAATGCCCTGCTCTCGATGTAGTCCGGATGTTCTACGTGGTGAATAAACGGTACTCCACACACTTTGTAGATGTCTCTCTTTAATAGAGATGAGTTGGGTTTTCCGAAGAGAGTCGGTTGATTGAAGCGAAATTGTCTAATGTCATCATTTAGAAAACAACAATTATCAATTCGAAAAAAAAAACTTCCCGATGAAGCGCGATGAAATATGTTTCTCGCTGAATTGAATTCACACAATTTTTTTTATGGATTCGTAAGCAGATATCTATGCAGTAGTCAAAGACAACGACGAACGTCTTAGACCACATGATAACAGAAACTAGTTCTAGTGGGAAATAGCATACTTGTATAAACCATAGATTACATAAGCAAGTTCAGATAGGCACCAGCATACTTGTGAAAACCAAAAAGCATGTGGCGCAATTTCTGTGACCAACTAATGATAAAAATGTATCTCGCTTCCAATTACAACACATCTCCTGTGCGAGTTTTCTTCGGAATACACGTCATGTACTGTTAGATGACTTACATTATAATATGACGCAGTTCAAAAGAAAACATTTATTTCTGTAACTTCCCTGGAATTTTGAGAAAAATCAGAGCATTATGTCGTTAATCTTTTTTTGAAAGCAGTAGCGTGAATTCCGAGGAAAACTTTACTCTGAACAAAAAGTATGAGTTGAAAATTTGATTCCGAAGAGATTTTCATAGTTTTTTGGTTCGGCTCACTCGAAATAAATTTGAAAGTTATGCTTCAGAGTATATAATGGTGTCTTATGATGGTGTCAATTGACTTCGGAATCTATGGCGTCACGAACCCTAAGATGACTTACGTTATATGACGCAGTAAAACAATCATTTTCTATAACTCCTCTTTAGGTAGGTGCCACTATTAATTCCTTAAAAAAATGTACTATGTCCCTATAGGTAATTTTATGAAGCTTTGATTCAATCTCCAGTCCAGGGAAAAACGATGACTTTTTCGCGTCTTTTTAGGTAAACCTCGTCTATTATTCAAATAGAATTCAGCTCATATCTCACAAAAAAATTTCGTCGATATATATCCATAACTTATGCCTCGAAGTATTCAAAACTGCATTGCATGTCAGATCGACGTCAAAATCACTTGACAGTTTGACACCATCAAAGTATGAAGTTTCAGCAGTTTCACTCTCAGTCAGAACGAATATTTCCCTCATATATAAAAAGTCCCATAAGAGTAATACAATTATCGAAAACTTACAGCGGTAATTGCATTGTATCGAAAACTTACAGAGGTAATTGCATTGAATCAAGTCACGATAACAACACATTTGAAACCGTGTCGCAAGACGTTAGTAAACAACACAAATGACTGTCAGATAGACTTTTCAAAATAGAAAAACATTTCGCGTGTAGGTGAGTACTCCATACAATCTATAGAGGAAAGTATAAATGAACAAAAAATAACATTTCCTTGAGAATTTCTTTATTCGTGAAATATTCCAATGAATTACATTCGTGCATATAAATGACCAGATAATTTTGCATTCAAGCGCGATATCTCATACAAATTGCATCCGGTTATTTTCATATTTTGTAAAAGAGCCAAAGATCAGATTCCAAAGAACGACGGCCTTCAAGCCCGAAGAGAAGTAGTTATACTAATACTGTTTGAATGTCATTTTAGTGTGCTGGAAGGTTTTTTCTACTCAGCCTACCACAATCTGAAAAAAATTGAATTATTATTGGAATATGTACAAGTGTAGAAGGACAGATTTCTAATCTACCACGAAAAGTGGCTGCTTTAAATAAAAAATAGTTCCTTTGAATGGAACACGCAGGCAGCAACTTCTCGTATAAATCCACCTATCAATAAAATACAAGAGATAGTATTTATCGAAATACTAACGTTAACGTTTCGGAAAGCAAATTCGCTTTCTTGTTCAAAACTTGTTCAAAATATTTGCTTCTAGTTTCGTTTTTCGTATAACTCAAAATTTTGAGATTTGATATGTCTATCGTTGACATGCAAGTATTCGCAGACAGCAAGATAAAAGCAGATTCCTTTCCTTTCGTCTCCTGCCATTGTTCTCTCTATTATACCACCATCCGAGTGTCATTCCACTCCAACGGCAGTTAGAATGTTTTCTGATAATTCAGAACCAACAATCTGCCTGTCTATCATCGCATCTGTGGATTTGATAAATAAAATTCTTTGTGTTTTCTGTTATATGAGTTGGTTTGGTGTGTGTCAGTATTGAACGTGAAGTAATTCTTATTTTGAATGTTGTTCTAACATCATAACTGTTGTACCTGAGTACCTGAATGATTATGTTGTATTTATAAGTTCTGTTGTTAATCAGTTAATCACCTTGTCACCAAAGACAGTAAAGTGGTCTTTCGATTAATTAATATAGAAATCAGCCTGTGGAAGATGTCCAAATCTTTACAGTTGAAGAGAAGCGGAGGACAACAAAGGGCAAAATTCCTACTAAGTTTAGGGCAAGCAGTGAAACTTTTCTGTTGTCAATCCGTTCGGTGGTTTCTAAATTATCAAAAATAATCCTGCCGGTGGAGATCACACAGTGGAGTGGATAATGGCAGTAGACGATAGTTGGAATCTGCTTCTATCGTGCTGCCTGCGATACTTGCATCTCAAACAGTGCGGTTGAGCTGTCTCGCACCTGGCTATCCCTCTTGACAGACATAAGACAAATCTCAAATTTTTGACATTTACGAACCTAGAAGAGAATATTTGCGAAAAGCGGATTTGGTTTCCGAAACTTCAATCATAAGTGTATTAGTTCTTGTGTTTTTTTAATAGTCTTTGAATTATACAAGAAATTGTTGACTAATAGAACACGTTCCATTCAGAAGGAACTGTTTTTCAATTAACGCAGAAGATTTTCGGGGTAGATTGGAAGTCTAAATTTCTACACTTGTATAGATTCCAATATTGATTCTTATTCATTCAGATTGAGGTAGGTAAGGAACCACAAGAAAATTTCCAAAAAAAAATGATTCAATCAGAATCACCAGAGATTAAAAGTTAATTTTCAATCCCTAGAGATCATGAGTGCCACTTAACTCCCTGAAATCAGGGATTAAAAGTGCACGTTCATTTCCTACAGTGCATAAACAAATGTGGCATCGAACCCGCGTGATTTTTGGACAAGGACCCCTAAATTTCGAACGCCCTGGGGAATTGGACCGGCGGCGTTCCTCGCAGAAGCCGCGCCACGTCGCCACCGGTCGTCATCGTCGTTGTTGTTGTTGTTATTGTTGTCTTCGGCAAAAAGAGCGCTCGATCGAGTCGGCCGCGACAAGGGGGCGAGAGGCGCGTCGAATGCAGCGGCGTGGGGCAATCACCGTGGGAAAGCATTTCACCGTGCACACACACTCGCATACACACAACCTGATGATTTGTATACCGGCCGTTAGCCTACAAATTCCGATTGCTCGGAACGCCGGCCGGCAAGGTTGCCGGATCGATTTTTTCTTTCGAGATTTCCTGAAAAGTTTTTCCACGCTGGGTTCTCCACCGTATTTGGAAGACGTATCCGAGAACAAAAATTCCATAGATGATCAATTTATATTTTCTATAACCACACTCCTCGCTTTTCTGTATAGTTTTACGTTCGCAAACGTTAATTGGCACAATCATTGAAGTTTGACAAATGACATTCCTGTGCCACAATAGTGTATTTCACACCAAGGTGGGAAGTTATTCATTTCTGTCTCGAGACAGGAATGAAACTTCCTACCGAGGTTTGTAAACTATTTTATTTACAACTATCACATTTAACGACAAATTACCAAGAACGCGGTTTTCTCAGAAAAATCAAGAAGATATATTGTTACCGTGACTACGGGGTATACAATTGTCACCAATATAAATGAATATCAGATGAAGTCAATAAATGACAGAGATAAAGTCTAGAATAGATGAAATGAGGGCGGGAAGTAGAGGTGTGTAATGTGACATTTCCCAACCTCCAATGACGTTAGTAATGACAGCATTACATATATGGTTGTAAATAAATTGACATTTCTATGGCAAAATTTAAATACCCACATACACACTATCCATTGCTAGGCAACGGATCAACATCCATCGAATCATTTGAATGTCAACAATTTCAAGCATATTATATTTATAAAATATTCTTGTCATATGATTTTTTACATGGGATTGAAGTAATTCATTGTCATTGAATTTACTATCTTCACCTTCAAGAACAGTTTGTGGATTGGAAGAGAAAATGAAACAAAAAGTTTTACCGAAAATATAATTTTGGCATATTTTGAAGAACTATTCAAATCGAAAAAATCCTCTATTGTATGTATGGTCAATATATTCAATGCTGAAATCAACTCTTGCACACCATAAAGCTAAGAACGAGTCACTGACATTTAATTCTGTTTCATTGTATAGTATTATTTTTAACAAAAAGCATGTTGTAGAAAAAGTATAGTGTGTAACCTGAGTAGAAATGCATTTCTCACTCGTTCGAATGTTTTAACACTCGTGAGAACTTAGCACTTTTTTGCACTTGTTGCACAATAAACTATTTTGCCAACATTTCGGACTTTGTTAAATCCATCATCAGATCTCTACAATGAAAAATCTAATGAGGAATCAATATACATGCCAATACATAATGCAATTTGACATGATTTTCATTCTTATTATCAACCTCATAGTTTAAAATCAAATTAAAAATATACTTATAATCAAATGGAACTCTCCAAACATTACTTAACATGTTAAAAAGGAAACAGCATTTGAAAATATTGTTTGGATCACCAAACCTCACGCATTCAGTATTAGAGGACGTTTTTCTTCTTTGTATATACCGACTGTCCCACAATTTAGTTATAACCATCAGCTATTTTCTTTGAGATAAATTTGAAAATTCGATTTGAATTATATGAATACCCTTGGAATTTCCGATAATGTTCGAATTAAAATTCATAATCTTCTTTGAGTTTTGTTCTTGATCCACTTCCCCTTTTTTTATTTCTGTTCATGCTGTCGACTTGAGCTTTTCCTGAAGTGAGTTTTATTATGAAGAATTTTGCATTAGGCGTGATCATGGTGCAGAATCTAATACCCCCTTCTATGAAATAGCTACCGCTGTTGATTGACTCCGTGTTTGAGAATATTTTCACGATATTTCAGGGTTGGTTTCTCTGAATTATACTTCAAACAACACAATTTTTAATTAACTCCACCATAAAATACACTAACCTACTGCACTTACTTATAATACACTTACTTGACTTCTCAACTGACTAAAACATTCGACACCTTTTACTGAGATGTATTGTTTCCAGAAATTGTGCTTGCTATTTTTAAATCAACTAACCTATTTTTTTTATCTTGCTTTATATTACTCCAATTAAAAAGTGTTATTAGTCCCCATGTAATTGAAGCACATAATCGCAGGGTTCGGATTTTTTTGTTACGGAAAAAGAAGCAGCGCTCTTATGCAGGAAGTAAAAAATAACAAACTGAAAGTAACAGCAAATTGAATGTGTTCAGGCGATTAATAGGATTTAATGCAAAATTCTACGGTAGTAGTGCAAACTGGTACATCTTCAGTTGGAACAAGTAATCCCGCAATACCAAATCTAGGAAGATTGAAATTAGCGTCCCATCGGAAGGCCAGGACAATGCCCCTATTAAATCTATAAATTTCATCTGGGATTATCTGAAGGATAACTTCCATCGAATGCCTTGTGAGATTGGGGATTGTGTGACACCCCAAAAAAATTGTTCTTTAAGCGTGGTATACACGTTATTAGGAATATAATTTCGAATCATGTGTTCAGTATGGGAAACACAGTTTGCACTTCTATAGTAGCTTTATACCTCAAATCAAGGATATAATGATGAATTGCCTGAGACCGTTTCATTTGATCCTACTGTTTGTTTTTCCCGAAAAAAAATTTCTGTGTTTTAACGATTCTCAACTCAGATACTTTCATTATGAAGAAATGCATAGAGGTAAATTTGTAATGACAGACAAGAGAGCAATTCGGAAACATAATGTTAGGAAGATTACCTTGGGGTATGTCGATGAAAAACTGCATTGAAAAACATTATTCCAGGGTGAAATTTTTTCTCTCGTTCTATGGTTAATTGGATGCATTGCACAAAAAATTGTTCGAAAGGTCTGCTCTTACTTAGCTCATACTATCTTTAATGAGTTTTTGCTTTCAAATGGTAATCATAGAGAGTAAAAGTCTTGTCAACATGTTAACGTAGTTTCAAATATTCATTCTGAACTAAAACCATAATGTCTGTGGATAATGAGGTCAGATAGATGGGACAAAAACAAAAACTGCTCTACCTCAACTGCTCTTGATAGCACAATGAGGTACTTTGTATCTATTCAATTTATTTTCATTACCTGATAAAACAATAAGTTTTAAGTACTACAGTTGTAGTGACATAATGAATCGGTCTTACTATTGCCCACTATTTAATGATCTACCAATTTTCGAGGACAATACATTATCTTATCGGATGATTTTTGAGTAAATATTTCAGTGAGGAATGAGATGGCATCATGGCATGGTGGCACTCTTCCTATATGATTGTCTGGTTACCCGTCGGGCGAGCAATGCGGTCGGTCGTAAAAGCAAAGAGCAAAACAATCGTCTACTGAGCTCAATGACTCCGAGGAAACTGCGCAGCAAAATATCTAAGCATCACAAACTTCTCGGATGGTCGTCAGAGCTCTCTTCTAATCTCCGTTTGAAGATTCATTTTATGAGGCATTCTCGGAATGATATCAAATGAAGTGGTTCAGTTATCTAGGGAAAATCAAGAGAAGAATTAGGCCGATTCCTCAAGGATCTTCTTGCTCTTGAAAGGAGTTTTAGCATAAAGATTTTTTTTTCAAAAATATTCACAAAACTTTTGATATCAAACGATTTATATTGAACGATGAAATTGGTGTAAAAGTCAAAACTTTTTGTAGAATTTTGAAGAATTACCCTAACATCAAACTGGTATAATTTTCATTCGACGCGTGTTTCGCTAGCTAACAAGGTTAGCAGAAAACTGATACTCTACTGATACAGTATCAGTTTTCCTCTCCAGGAGATGCTAATCTTGTTGAATACGAATAATATCAGTTTGGTGTTAGGCTCATTGATCTCGACAAAAAGTTCTGGATAACCGATCTATGTGCAATCAGAATTTGTAACATCAATGTATAACTGATACGCTTGCCTGTGAATTCGAAGTCAATCGATGGTAAAATGTTTTGAAGTGATTAATTGAAGTATTTATATATTCCAACTGAAACTTAGAAATTTGATAATACATGAACAATCAGTTCCTACTTCCTTGGGGCCGTTCATAAAATATGTTCGCATACAAGGGGAGGGGAGGGGTCTGGCTGAGTTTGACAAGGGGGGACGGGGGGCATACGGCAACGTGACGTTCGCCGTTTATTATTTTTTGACATGAGCGCTAGCCAGCGTGACCACTTTTGGTAGAAATCTACTTTTTTAGTAGATTTCTGACTAAAATTGAAAAATTTTGGTATGAAAGAAATCTTCAGTAGATTTTGGTAGAAATCTACATGTGCGGCATCTTCTAACGAATTCCTAAACTCGTCATATTTTTTGCGAATGAATTCTCAATTGAGAATGCGAATTAATCTTGTTACTGTATTTGACTATACAAATGAAACAAAATAAACCGGTTTTTTACTGTTTCATTGTGTTATTGAGCATTGAATCTTCTGATTATGTAAAATGTGTATATTATTGGTGCAATACCGATTGTAGATATTTCGGCCCATTTAGAAAATCCTTGGACTTCTGAATAATTGAAATATTATTTATTATTTATATGTTCGTTATGAAAGATAAAGATATTTATTAATTGATTTGAATTTTATTATAATAACTGAATAATTATTTCAAATTTTCCGAATTTGTGTACTATCATTTAGAATTTATCATACTCAGCAGGGGGGGGTCTTAGTTTTTGTGACGAAATATTTCTAGGGGGTCACGAAAAGTGTGACACAGCGTGACAATGGGGGAAGGAAGGGGGTTAAAAAAAGCTGATTTAGTATGACGTATTTTATGAACGGCCCCCTTCCTAAATTATGGAATCGTCGAAATCCCTAGAATCGTTTTAGGACTTTTTAGGTATTTTGTGCTTTTTGTCACAGATTACAGAAACAAGTTGACATAGGAAACAGCATACTTGTATAAACCAAAAATTATTGCGCCACGTTCATGTAGCGGTTGTTGACACCAACTATTCAAGAAAATTGGAAGGATTAAAGAAAACTGTACCGAGTTGAAAATCTTAAGTCTGTATTTTGTTGAAATACTAATCTATCTAATTTTTTCGGAATACATTTGGCGTCACGTACCTTAAGACGACTTACATTATATGACGAACTTTAAAAGAATTCATCATTTGCTATGAATTACCTGGGCTTTTAAGCGAAATGAGAGCGTTATGGGAGTTCTCTTTTAGTACATATGGCATCTAAAAACATGCACTTTACACCGAGCTTTCCACACAAGATCTGGGTTGGAAATTTGGTTACGAGAGAGATTTTCATGGGGTGGGTGGTTTGATTCACTCTATCCAAGTATGGAAAATCATTCCGTTTACATTTGGAAAAAACGATGACTTTTCCGCGTATTTTTTGTGGAAACATCTCGTCCTCATCTGCAATCCGAATAATATATAACAGCTCTTCACTCCCAGAGAAAACAGTTTGTCTAACTGAATTCGGATTATATCGTTCACAGTTTGTTCCGTAGTTTTCTGGGTATTGTAACATACAACAATCTGAAAAAATAAGAATTAATATTGGAATCTATACAAGTGTAGACGGGCAGATTTTCAGTCTACCCCGAAAAGTTGCTGCGTCTATTGAAAAACAGTTCGTTCTGGATAGAACAAGTCCAATAAGTCAGCAACTTCCCGTATATGTAACTCAAATTTTGCTTATCAGAGAAATAATAAGAACTAATATATATATGAAAATACTTATCGTTAACGTTTCGGAAACTAAATCCGCTTCCGTTCTCAGAGCTGTTCGCAAATTCCTGTACAAATCACTTGAATTTTCTCAGTTTAGTTTCTTATTTTTGGTATATATTGTCAGATTTCTCAGTGTCGACTGAAGTGCCAAAGTTCGATCAAGGTCAACTATTTCTGGGACAATTGTGTTATGTTACCGTTTCTGTGACGGGACTTATCGCTTCTGCCAGACAACGGCGTATGAAGAATGGTGGTTCAGATTCAAAATCATCCTGTAAAAATGATTGAATTCGACTAGTCGAATTGGTATAAATCATGTTAGTGATTTCCAAAACTGCGAAGATCTCCCCAATCGTTATTAGTATATAAGTATAAGTGGATGCTGCTTGTGTTTTTAAGCCTAGTTATTCATTGCTATGCTGAAAAAAAATTAAAAATGGTTGAAACCGTGATGCCACAAGCGAAAAGCAGTTCATGGATAGAGGCCCTACCTCCATATACTAATGATAGCAACAAAGAACTAGTATGGTGGCACAACTTCAATGTCAAAGGCAATTTTAATTTTACTGGGGTTACAAATACTAGTGCAGAAAGTGGTGCATACAATACTTTTTCGTCGTGTAAAAACCAAAACTTTCTCGAACAGCGATAGACGAGTATAATTTTCTGATCCTTGCGTCTATTAATTGGTTCACTAGAATAATAACTGACAATATAATTGAAAATATTATTCTAACACATCAGCAAAAACTATTTCAAACTATTTCTCATGAAGAAATCGATCCATCCAAGAAAAGGAATTTATAGTACGTCCCTGGCGTCTCATCTTTAAAGACCTTTAAATCGTAAATTAGAAATCGGAACATAATTGTGTAGGCGCCATTCTTTCACACCATAGAAAATTCTTTTTATACGGCATATAAAAATACCACTTTACTTCGTCTCGGATGAAAATTGTGTTTCAATAATTAAATGAACGTTTTTTACCTGTTTCGAATAGGATCATTTTTCAACTAAACAAGGTTTATTGATTCCTTGAAATATAATTTAGTATTGACGTGAAAGTGTTTTGAATGATATTGGATACATTTTGCAATTTTTTCGATTACGAATCAAAGTGTTTTGGGTGTAATTCGAACCTGTACAGCGAAAAATCACACACTTTCTATGAAAACAATTACTTGACGTTTGTTTGAATATGGGTGATCATGTTCTTCGTTGAGTGTTTTACCACCACATCCACATGTTTCATCAAAGTACCTATCTTCATAAAAAAACCTAGTCCTGAAAAATTTCAATCGTCATCTTATGTTGTGGCGAATGGTGAGAAATAAAAGATATTCGAAATGTATTTTTTCGGTAAATATCCGAGAACGACGAACATACGTCTTAAAAAATGTTCACAATGAGACCCCTCTTTCTGAATAAGCAATCTCGTTTTCTGAAGTAAAACAAGTTTAAATTAGCTATATTTTCGAATGAATTGCCATTTTAATATTGTACAGATAAGGAAATTATCTGGTTCATGAAGAAGTATATTTCATCACATAACTCAGGGTTATATTATAATATACATCAACGATCTAAGCTTCATTATGGAAGAAAACCAAACTATAATTAACTATGCAGATGACAGTACCATCTTCCTTTCAGCACCAAACTTACCAGAACTTGTATTAAAAGGGAACTCAGTGATCAGCAAAGTTGAACAATGGTTTTCAAACTCAAGGCTGATACTCAATCAAGATGAAACAAGCTCTGTATATTTTGGAACCAGTCGGAGTGTAGATAAACCCGATACTATAACTTTTAATAATCATCAAATACAACTGTCTAGTTATATAAGGTGTTTGGGTGTCTTCATTGATGAAACTTTGAGTTTTGCCAATCATATAGAACTTCTTTGCAAGGATTTGAGTCGTGTCTGTTACGACCTCAGAATTTTATCTAGAAATAATAATGACAACATTACAAGACCATTTTACTTTTCCGGTTTTTACACTAGAGCCAGATATGGGATCATTCTCTGGGATGAAAGTAGTACTATAAGTGAAATTTTCAAAATACAAAAAAATGCGATTGGCATAATGAAAAAACTGAAATATAGAGAATCATGTAAAGGTCACTTTAAAACTTCAGGACTCCTCACTATACCAGCCTTATATATCTACGAATGTATAAAATTCATTTTCAATCACCGACATTACTTTGAAAATTTTCGAATTACCCATAAATACGAAACTAGGAATACTATGGATTTCAACTATCCCTACCACCGCCTGTCTCTTATAGAGAAAGGAGCACTCTACTCTAGTATCAAATTTTTCAATCATTTACCATCAGCTCTCAGGATTTCATCAAACTGAAGAAACAACTTGTAAAAATTCTAAGTGATATTGAGCCTTATAATACTTCAGATTACTTGAACGCCAATGTAAATGTGTAAACAAATAATATATCTCTTCATAGTCTTCATCAAAATATTTCCAAAAATATCTTCTCTGTTTCTTTCGACTGGCTTGTACATTTTTTATTCAATCATGTATCTGAGTGCAATAAAGTTTATTATTATTATTATTATTATTATAGGCTTCTGAAATTGGAGTGCATCAAATAATTGAATCAGCGGTTCTAGCAAATCTGATCTGTGATCAGGATAACACTATCCCTTTTACCATTTCACCGAGGTTATATTCCGAAATTTTTGTGAGTCGTGAGATAACTTCCACTTTTAGAACACCCTGTATAGGAGAGATAGGGGATCAAACAATGAACAGTATTGTGAACTGATTGAGTGTCCAATACGTCTTTGTTCATTATATCGACTCTCGGCAATATGGGTTGAGATAATTTGTGGGTCTAGTATATCCCACCCCTTTGGTGAAGGGGGTGCAATTATCAATATTTTCCGACAGCGCTCCGAATGTGTTCATATAGGTAGGTACCAATTTTCAGATCTTTATTTTTGATCGATGTGAACTCATATCGAACATCGGTAGCTGTTAGGATATTCTAAAATGCCGATTCCTATTTCAATAGATTGAATTGTTATTGGGGCTAGGAGGGTGCGCAAAATTTCAGGGCGATAAGACTTTTCGAAGGGGATCAGAATCGAGTTGTCGACGTCAGATTATTATTCGATGTAGCTTCCATTTATTTCACCAGAGAAATGTATGAATATCACTATTTGTTACCTTATTAGATTTCTTCATACTACATTACGTCCCTACCTTTTTCGATGTAAGTAGTTAGTTTATGCCGATTTTGAAACCTCCCCCCTCCACTGACCTTGCCGTGACCTTGACGGTGAAGTCAACAAGGTGACTTTGACAGTCCGTTTGGCCTCCATATGACCTTGGAAACGAGATGACCTTGAATGACCTTGAAAATGCTATGACCTTGAATGACCTTGAAAACGAGATGACTTGAATGACCTCTATGAGTCGTCACCTTGAATGACCTCTATGAGTTGTCACCTTGAATGACCTCTATGAGTTGTCACCTTGAGTGACCTTTGGTGTGCGTGTGTGCACAGTCCAGCGCATGTTTGACCTTCAATGCCCTTGAGTGTTGGCATGGTCTAGCTTGAGCTGCATTACCCTTGAATGACATTGACATTTGTGAATCGTCTCTGAGCTGGTTGCGATCGAACAACATCACACTGAATATTTTTCTAGCATCGAATGACTTTGTGCAATGTCATATTGAGGAGGAGTACATAAACCCTTGAATAACCTTGAGCATTTTCAATTATGGACTTCGGTCTCCAATGTGTATGTGCAGAGTGTTCAAACTCACACCCCCACCCTTTTATCAATTTCTATATAAGCTCAAAACATTTTATTTGGTGTCAGTTCAGATCATCGAAACGAGTATTAGTAGTTGTGCTTCGAAGTCGCTCCACCAAGAATCCATCCACCCAAGAAGTGAACGTCGTCGTCATAGAGGTGAACATATTTTATATTTTAAAATTATACTTTCACTATAATTTGAATATGGATAATTTGAAATTAGACATTGAAAAGATCAATTTTGCCATAGTTCAGCAGACTGAAGCTATGGAACAGAAACCTTTGACATCATTAGCTATCGATAAGGGTTATAAAATTGAAAAAATGTTATTACTCTCCACGCGATATGGTAAATCCATCCAAGTTATACTGATCGATGAAGAAAGTGATACTTCGTTCAAAGTATGGCTTCCTAAACGTGTGACGGAACAATTCACAGAAAATATCATTCAAAATGTTAATTCATCACAAGCTAAATTGGTGATGACTTATTTGGGGCAGAGTGCTTCGGAATATGTTGGTGCCAAAACCCGCTCTTTGGTTAAATTCAATGTGTTAGATTGAGAGCTTTATTGTTTTTCTAGTCTCTATCCCTCTTTATATGTACATAGTGAAAAGTATATAAATAAAATATAAAATATGTATCAGTTTTACACACTTCGAAGACGCGTCAAAGTGAGTGTTTTTTCTGTTAATGTTTTTTCATGTTTTTCTCGCTTTCTTAGCATCATTGCCGAATTCATGAATCTTATTTTGGTTGTTTCAGAACTCCCCCACCTCAAACTACAAATATGTGGATGCACTATTCGAGTGAATGGTATCCGGAGGCAAGTGACTTGGGTTCTGCTATAGAAAGGTTGTCTTGCGAATTAGCTGATTTGAGTTGGGACGCTCTACATGCATCAAATTACGATAGTGATATTTGCTTCGACTCTGAAGAAGTGCAGAAAGTTCTGCAGCTCAGTGAGAATTATGAACTTGGTGTAGCGCTGTGTAATGCTTATTCTTACGGAAATATTGATTTGAATCATTTCTGTAAGCTCATGATTCAAGCTGACTTGAAAAAATTCCTCTCTGGCATATACAGTTACCTACCATCAACTATCATAGATGAATACCAGCTGAAGACATTGGATCCCAACTCACAACAACAGGTGGAGAGTGAAGAAGATGAAGAAATGATGTAAACTTTGAATGATTGATATATATATTGTATATAAAACTATGAATAAACTATAAAGTAATCATATTTGTTTATATTCATATGTTAAGGATGGAATTAAAAGATAGAATTGGTATTAAAATATTTTATTCATTGACCAAAAAAAACATTCTACAGTTGATAATGATTCACATGTGATTCTTATGATAACCCAATATGAACAGATCCAGTGAGAGCACTATAACTCAAAAAAGCGTCATGTAAAATGAGTGCATATACTTTGGTACTCGATGGAAACTTCAATTTACGTGTTTCAAACTCTATTTTGATGTCAACGGTGGATGATTTCATGGCATCTGGTTGGTGTGAGCAGTCGATCACAAATATGGGGTTACTGCGGAAGCTGCTAATATTCATCATCGGTTCACTCATTGCTCTATCATAGTAGCTACGTTGAAAATTCTCATATGCATAGTATGCAGATGAGTCTAACTTCTTTTCGAAATCCAAATTCCAACGTTCATATGGAAAGACTTCAGAGTTCAAATGCACTCGTATATTACTTATGTCAGCATCTTTGAATGTCGTTGCATCCTTTGATATACTGTCGGATTGTGCGGTCTGCTGAAAGCCAATTATGATGAATCGAGGTCTCTCCAGACTGTTGGTTGTTTTCACAGCCCACATATCCGATGCCGTTTGTCGAAGTAAAGGTAACTCATAAAGATCCCACATACGATAAGCTACTTTCACTATAGCATTATTGACACTTTTATTGATACGACTCAGAAGTTTCAATTTGAGACGATCTTCTGGCACAATATGTCTGATTCTCCATTCAACCTTGTTGATTTGAAAATCAGCCTCAACTTCCCCCATATATGCATTTCTGAATGTTCGTGCCATGATCAAAATAAGCTCTTGCTTAACATTCAGAATACCTTTATTGTAATCTTCAGCGAATCCCATGAGGTACTTCAAAGGTAATTTACCACTGAATACTGTGCTGGTGGAATCCCATATTGGTTGATTAGTTTGGTTGAGCCCCCAACCTACAGATAACAATGAATTAGCATGCGTTCCTCCGAATGATACCATAGTTTTCATTGTAGTGACTATGCCTGGTTTTCGAACAACAGCGACTTGTTCGCCGCCCATTTCATAACGAATCTCATCGAACAAGAAAGCGAGGGCGTTATTAGAAAGGTAGCATGGCTTTGTGGCGTCAGTGGGGTTGAACTTTCCTTCAATATAAATGTAACTCTCTGCGATATCGAGTATCAGATCTTGAAAGTTGATTGGAATTCTGATTTCGTCGGAATTATTGAAATATGGTGAGCCATATGGTTTGTATGTATGCTCATGCAGACTTATCAACGAACGGTCGAATACAGGTTCCTCGAAAACTTCCAGTTTCTCACTTGTGGTAAGAGTGGCCATATTACTTGCTTCTTTTGTAGCGTATTTTCAAACCGATGGATTTCAGAAATTTCAGGCTGCCAGCGCTTATGCTATATCTTGATCGTTTAGCAGACACACGTGGAATGAAGTGATTTCGATGTTCCCTTTTCTTTATACGTACATCACTACCATTGCCACCACCGTGTCTCACACAATATTTTGGTGACCTCTGTCGTCGTTTGCTGAAGCAGAATCCCATCATCGATTTCAGTTACAATTCTACCAATTCCAATTTTATTATAATTTTTTCACCATTGAAATCAATCAACAGCCCATTATCGTCTAAGATGCGTAGTGTAATGTTGTCGAGATACTGACGTCCTTCTGGTTTGAGCGGCATATATATGATATTTTTTGGCTCCTTGGTGAGTTTGTAGCCAGGTTCCACATCGATATCGAATTCGAAGATGCTGTGAGCTTCATCACCATTGGAATATGCTCCAGAAGTGACGTTGCAATCGACACGGATGATTCTCACGTGGTTGATATCTACAGGTAATGTCGATTCGTGATTTTTTCCACTTTCGAAGACACTCTTTTCGAACCCTAATAGGTTAGCGATTGAGTTTTCATGCCGGAGATTGATGTTATATTTTGATCGCATTTCACATTTGAGAGTGTTGTTGTTCGCGACTAGAAGAAATACTTCATCGATATCCTTTTCAACGCCATCTACAGGTTGCGGCTCTCTGGATTTGATAGATTTCTGAATGACCCTATTAATTTCATCGATCTCATAGGCTCCTGGTGGGATTTTGATAATGATAGGAGGTGAATTAACCCTCTTGGAATAACTGATGACATTATTCCTCACATCCACATTGAATATTGAGTTATAGGAGTAGAAGCCGTGCAAACCCAGACCATAGCGACTTCCTGTATTCAATTCGATAGGAGGGTAAAAGTTAGCACTCAACTCGCTCGAGTCTCCTGACAGTGTGAACGTGCGTGACATGACTGATGAAATATTAGTGGTTCACACCATTTTATTGCTGATTACATAGGTGTTGGTGCTGAAGCACTCGCCGTTTTTTTGGTGGAGATGGTGAGTCCATATCAACTTCGTTATTTGTTGCTACATTCACTTCTTTCACCCTACAGTAGCAACAAAAAATTTTCTGTGGGGATGGACCATCATTAACATCAGAATTACTGCTATCACCATCATTATAATGTTCTCCACAATACTGATACTTCAATACATCGATATCATTCTGATGATGTGTGGGTAGCTTATCCCACACTGATGCAATCTCATGAGCAGCGCACCCGATTAATACTTCTTTCGGCATATCCGCAAGCTGTTGTTTGGTCATTTTTCGTAAGCTGCGTAATCTGGAATAGGCAATCAGAGAATGGCCCATCCTCTTGATACTTTCCCGATCCTGGGAAGGAGTAGTACTCATTGTGCGTTATCACGGAGAAACTTCAGACACAAATGACCGCACCAAACTGTGTTGAATTTCTGCTGACGTTCATAGTTATAGAGGATTTCATCGACCGCTTTCGGGCCCGTACGAAAATAGTTAATCAATTCCTTGGGAGGGGGTAAATCTCCGAAACTATCGAAATAGCTTACTAAGTTATTGCTCTTCTTATATGCTACCCAATGCGTCCCCGAGCCGCGTTGACTGTCCAAATTGACTATGGCTGATTCACATCTATGCGGTCCTGATGACGGTAGACTGTCACGCATGAATACACCGCGAAAATGAGGAATCTTCATTTTCTTAGCAAAGTACTTGAGGTCGATATCGGACAGAGCTCTTTGGGGTAGCATATCTAATAGTTTTTTGACTTCTGAGGGTTCAAATATAATCCTAGTCCTTTGCGATACGGCTTCAAATATACCCCCTTACCGCTTTTACCTAGAGCGATAGCCTCCATATGTTTATTGTGCCTGTTCGCTTCGATCAATTGTTGCCTACTTGCTTTTGCTGCGTGTACTGCTCTCGTGATGCCAGCTGTTGCGCCAGCCAAAGTACCCAGCGCTGATAACCCGGCGAAAATTGGTATAAGTGGTAGAATTCCACCAATTTTTGGAATTGGTATTATTCGAGGGGTGCGAATTTTATTCTTCCCACCAGCTGCCTTTGTAAACTTGCGTGCCGCTTTCAGTGCAATATCAGCAGCTCTCTTAGAATTATTTATAACGAAATCTCGCCCCCCAGCCTTATGTAGAACATCACGAACCTTTCTAACAATGCCAGAACCAAAGGCCACGGCCCTCTTTCCAACATTTGATGGTTTTGCACTTTTCTTTCTCTTCATAATTCGCTTTTTTGTTTTCTGTCGTAGTTTGGATGATGACTCACAACCCATACCAAACCGGCGTTTCCCCTTCATGATTGTTGTGATTAGCCAAGCGGCCCCTTTCTCTGCTACGGTGGCGTCTTTAGCCTTGAATCTTTGCCAAGCGGCCTCCTCGAGTTGTTGGTCTGCCCTGTGTCTAAATTTCAAATCGTTCGGATTCTGTAGGTATGCAATATCGTGTTTTTTACAGGCGATATCGAGCTGATTTATACCGGAATCTCCTCTCGTTAATCTCTTCTGTAATTTGGTACCGGGTCCACAATACTGATAACCGCCAGGTAAATGCAGTTCAAATGGTAACCTATTTATAACTGAATTGACTATTCCTTCACCAGTTTTATCAGATAGAAAACTCGCACGTCTGTACCCGTTGGGCATCATCAATTAAATAGAGAGTATACCGACTGTCTTCATTTATATAGTCTTCAACCGCCATACAATGCGCATTGTTAAGCAGAATCAAGAGTTCGCTATCGATAATTTGGATAGTAGGGTTGGAGGCGGATTAGAAAATGACGTTAAACAGCGGCATGGGTCTCTCCTCCCAAAATCTGTTCGCGGCCTCATCATTGGACCTTCGAATTGTGGAAAGACAAATGTGATGATTTCACTGCTGACTCACCCGCTGGGGTTACGTTTCGCGAATGTATATCTTTATTCGAAATCTCTGTATCAACCCAAATATGAGTACTTACGTGAAGTGTTAGCGCCAATCAAAGGGTTGGGGTTCTATACTTTTGGTAATAATGCAGCTGAAATAGTGGAGCCATCAAACGCCAAATCCGACTCTATATTCATTTTCGACGATGTTATGTGTGAGAAACAGGATGTTATCAGATCGTATTTCAGCATGGGGCGCCATAAGAATGTGGATTGCTTTTATCTAGCCCAAACATACTCTCGAGTACCGAAACAACTAATTCGAGATAATTCAAACTTCATTGTGACATTCAAGCAGGATGATATGAATCTCAATCACATTTTTTCCGACCATGTGTCACCGGACGTAACGTTTAAGCAATTTCAAGATATGTGTGCAAATTGTTGGAGTGATAAATACGGATTTCTGGTTATCGATAAGGATAGGGAGATGCAGGATGGCCGATATCGAAAAGGATTTGACGCATTCATATATCCCTGATGTTACCAGACCATTCAAGTCAATTGAGTAGTGGACAGCGCCGACGATACTTCAGTATTCTCACCACCAGATCATTATGGATAGTGAAAGTAATGATGAGATTTGTTTGAAACGAAAGCTAATCGAAGCAACTGATGCAGTTCGGAGAAAATTCAATTATATCAAGAGTAGCCGCATTGGTAATCGAGTGGCGCTCGAAAAATTGTATGAACCGATCTCAGTACCATTGAAAGAAATATCAGCCAATACTAAAAAGCCTCTAATGAATCAGACGCCAACAACAACAACAACAGTACCAAAATCTTCTGGACGAAAAACCACACTATTCACACCAAAAACAATGAGGACTAGTGAATGGCTTCCCAACTTGATGAAATTCGATGGATTGGATGGTGAGAGCGTCGAATATAGTACCCCTGCCGATGAATCGATTTCGGCGGATACGCCATCCACCTCAATGATGATATCAGATTCGGATACTTCAAAAATGGTCACTGATGAGGAGGCACAAAAACATATTCAAAAGTTGTTATCGGGTGTTTCTTCGTACGATACAGTATTTGGCGTTCGTGTGAACCGCCAAAATAAAACACTCCAGATGGGTATTGCCGATGTAGAGTTCATCGAAGGAAAAATTAATTTTAGAGAGAACGGTAAAGTAATCGGTAGTTACCAAGGTTCGCCGGCATTGTATAAACTGATATTCATGAAAGTACCCTCGGGCAATATTTCCACTTCCGACCTAAAAGTATATGGAGATATACTTGAAATAACAAGAGCCGCTTATAAAAACTATGACCGAGAACAGGGTCTTATATCGAATAATTGGAAGAAATACCAAGACGTAATCCTACCACTACTCAACCTAGGAAATGTGCGGGAGAGCTCTGGGATAGAAGGCGAAGGAATGATGAAATTACCCACCCATAAAGTTCATAGCGGAAATCAGAAAATCAATTATATTTACTGGAATAAAATGGATGAATTGGTAGATCGACTCAGATTACTGTGGAGTTCAAAAATGGCTGGACATACTGGACATGAAAATGAAATTTTAGCCCTGATAGAAGAATTGCGCGAAGAAGGTGTAGTTTACTGACATCATCATTATATATCTGATGGTATATATCGAAATCGATCAGTCGTAAGCTGATTCTCCAACAATGCATACAACAATCGATAAATTCGGTCGAAGAAGGGGTGGAGTTGATAGAGCGGCTCGTGGTAAACCAGGTGTGGGATTCATTCTGACACTGGATGGAAATTATAATATTCAAAATAAAAGAATGCAGAATGTTGGTGAACCTTCTGAGTTGAAAGACTCGGCCACCAAAGGGTATGTTGATGATAACATTAGAGAAACTAAAGAAGTAACTCTGAACGCTGTCCAAGAGTCTATTATTGCAGTGCTTCGTGATGCAAGATCATTCTTTGATGCACGAATAACCGAACTCAGATTCGTTATTGGCAAAAAAAATGATACATTGTCAGAAGGGATCATAAAATTGGGTAAAGAAATCGATACCTTGAGTGATCGAATCAATCATTCGGCAAAAAATATCGATACTTTAACTGAGCGAGTTACCAAAGTGGAACAGTCAATTCCCAAACCCAAACACTGGAGGACTGGACAATTAGCTGTACCACCTGAGTGGGAACCCACTTCCCTCATAGAAAGTTGAGATGAGTGCTGCTAAAAGGCAAGTTGTTAATGAGCTGCACAAGCCAGCGCGACGGAATTTTCCTCGGAGAAAGACTATAATAAGGGGATTTTCTGATTTGTGGCAGATGGATTTGATGGAGATGCAGCCATATGCTAGAGAGAATAAAGGCTATAGATATATTCTCGTCGTGATCAACTGTTATTCGAAGTTTGTATGGGTAAAACCGCTGAAAGATAAAACAGGTAATTCAGTGACGGATGCCATGGCGAGTGTACTAAAAGATGCCCAATACCATCCAAAAAACTTACAATCTGATCAAGGAACTGAATTCTATAACTCAAAGTTCTCGTCTCTCATGTCGAAGCATAATATCAATCATTATTCAACATTCAGTACAAAAAAAGCCGCAATCGCAGAGAGAGTCATCAGAACGTTGAAGACATGGCTTTATAAAGAGTTTTCGGTCCAAGGCAATTATAAATGGTTACATATTCTCCCTACCATAACACATCAGTATAACAACAGAGTTCATCGCACCATCGGTATGAAGCCTGCGGATGTAAGACCGAGCACAAAATTGATGATATATGCGCAACCTGAAAAGAAGAATGTGAAGCGCAAAAAAGGAAAATTCAAAATAGGGGATATGGTTCGAATCAGCAAATATAAAAGTGTTTTCGATAAAGGATATACGGCAAATTTTACGACAGAAATTTTCAAGGTCGTTAAAGTCAACAGTTCAGAACCCATAACGTACGCACTCGAAGATGTGAATGGTCAACCGATCAGAGGATGCTTTTATGAAATGGAATTGAATAAAACACATTCCCCCGATACGTATCTGGTGGAAAAGGTTTTGAAGAAGAAAGGAAGACGTCTCTATGTGAAATGGCTTGGTTTTCCAGCAGATCACAACTCTTGGATCGATAAAAGTGAATTGAAGTAATTTTTAATTTGTAAAATTGAGAATCAATATATATTCAACATTCAATCTGTCTTTAATTGACGACACCTTTACGCAATCCTAGTAATTCCACCCTATAATTGAAAAATAATACAAGTGGATTATGTTCAATGCATTTATTCATCATAAACTCCAACTATTATTATAGACAATCAGCGAATTGTATCAGCAAGGCTTTCTGGTCCGATCTCCGTATAGGTTGGAATACGGTGTCCTCGAATTTTAAATCTTTCGATCTGCTCTTCATGAGTTAGACACCAACATTCTCGAAAATGAATTCTCTCATTGGGGTGGAGTTGACCAACTTTCTCACATAGCCGCCAGTTACATCTGCATGCGGCGCACAGGTGGTTCCAACAATCCGACGTGTATTCATCGCATTGCAAGCAGCGTTGTTCGGGTGATGTTAGATATTCTGCCGCCGCACAGGTCGAACAGATATTTCTGCAAATACCCATTTCGCTGCACGTAACCTTTCCGGAACACTTCAGGCATTTGGGGTAGTTTCCTTGTTCTGGAGTTGAACACAAATTCAACCGCTTAGGTGGCAGCACCGGATTCCGTGACACACACTCGACGCACAAGCCGGTGCAAGGGTTGATGTGGGACTTAGGCCGACTGACTTGACAATTGTGGCACACTACCCATCCAGCAATTAGTATTGGATAGACACACACTTTTGGCTTAGCGTCCCATTCCTTCGGGAAAGGCATATTGTTACTGGATGTTTGAAATAACAGGACTCAACCGAGGGAATTGACAAGAATATCATGTCACCCCTTTCTATTTATATCCACTCGAGTTGGTGGAGGGGGGGCCGCCCCTGCCACTTCTGACGTCACCGAGCTATATAAAAGGCGGGTTACAATATCAAACTTCACTCAGTGCTCGAGGAAACCACCGAGATGGCTGAAGAGAGAGTTGCGATGTTGGACATGCTCGCACGCGCCGATCCGAACAACGATTTAGATGATAACGAATGGGTTGATTTGGCAGGAGCGGATTTGGCTGATATCGACCAGCAGATCGCAGAGGAGGATATCGTCGAAGAAGAGGTGGTGACCGACTCTGATGATGAAGGTATCGAGTGTGATGCACATGGCGATCAACCTGGCGGCATGGTTATATGTAGAGTCAAGCCGCTGAATATGACCGATACCTTGGCAGATCAGGTGCAGCTCTGTTGTATTACAGAAACGTTCGTGAAAATCGCGACAGAGAGAGGGCGAGTTGAAAAACTTTGCCTCATCTGTTACAGATTTTATGCCCACCGATCGAACAATGGTGCGTGGTACGAGCATGTTGATGAGCATAGGACAGTACCATTCAATGATATATACGCGACGTGGTGTAAAGCTTGTAGTAGGCCTCTCACACAGATGCGATTCATTGATGCATGCATGATCTGCAATAATGCCATACATCACTAACCGTGGACCCTTGGGTCAGAAAACAATCAGCCCTTTTCAGGGCTACATTATCCAAACACAAAGTAGATATCTCACAGTGAGATTCAATTACTGATGAGGGTTTCGTAGGACATGAAAAACGTTTTCCTCTCCAAGAATATATGCTTGAATATGGTGAAGGCGACTGCGGCAGCGGAATGAATAGCGACAACTTTTAATTCATGAAATGAATCAAAGTTCGCGTAATATGAATGAAAAATGTTTAAGATCCGCGGGTCGAACTTTTCAGCGAACACCATTGAAATAATTACATTTTGTCAATCACAGCATGCCTCGAAGTAATCGCGATCCGCGGATCGAAATTCGCGGCTGCAATTCAAATAATAATGCGGTTGCGACCGCGGATCCGCGACCTCTGGAGATGAAAGAGTTGATCCACGAATTCACCGTTGAGGATCGGCGGTTGATACACGGATTCGCGGATTAAAGCGCGACTAAATCCAATCTGTCGAATGAATCATGATGCGCAATGTGTGGCCCGCCCCGCCCCGCTATTCGCGAACTCGTCGCCACGGTCGCGGTTCGCGGATAATCCTTTGATGGAACCGCGGATCCGCGGGTGTAGCCGCGGACAAGCGACCGCGGTGGAATGATTCGCGACTTAATACAATCCGTCAAATGAATCATAATCCGCAGGGTGTGGTCCGCTCCGCTCCGCTTCGCTCCGCTACGCTTCAAAAATTTTTCGACCCGTGAATTAAATTACTTCGTGGCCGCCATCGAAATTATTCCGCGGATTCGCGTATTCGTCGCTACGGTCGCGGGTTCGCGGATAGTCCGCTGAAGAAACAGCGGATCCGCGGCCGCGGCCGCGGATCCGCGGTTTTATCAGCGGAATATGCGCGAATCCGCGGCCGCGGGCCGCGGATCCGCGGTTTTATCCGCGGATTATTTTAATCCGCGGCCGCGAATTAATTTAATTCGCGGGTCGAAAAATTTTTTTGACCGCTAGATTATAATGCCTTAGGAGTTGAGGATATACAGAATCCTCTGAAAAAGTAGTTCAGATCACTCCGCAGTTTCTACCATCACCCATTAGTATTATCACTATCAATTATCCGTCACATCTATATGAGCTTAAATGCGCCATAATTTTGAGCATCATCGATTGGTGCTCTTTGCGGGCAACTGAGGAGAATCGTCTTACTCTGATCAGCTAACCGCATAATGAGATTGCCTGGAAACTGGTATTGTGAATTTGATATTATATGTTCGACTAACTAACCTAAAGTGCAACCACGCGGAATGACCTTGACGCAGCCTTTATTGTCATTTGCTCAAATTTGAATGTCAGATGGTATTTTCTCAAACTCACTGTGTCTGAGATGCCCATAACCAAGTAGGTATTCACATTGTGAACGCCTAATAAATCATAGATATGCATTATGACATATTAATTAGGTGATCACCTTATATATCCCACTATGAGATAGCTACTCTGTTTAAGTTCATAATGGTAGCCCTGAAAAGGGCTGTTTTTGGGTTAGCCCACAATTTGTGGACTAGTCATCATCATCAGTATCAGATGAGATACTGATGGCTGATGGCCAGCTGATGGTGGATGGTAAACTGATTGAGTCTATATCAGAGCCATCCACTTGCATCCTCTCAAAGAACCCTTCCGGAAACCCAAACTGTTGGGATAAATACTCGAAGTAGCCAAGATTCCCTCGAGTATTGACACCATCGGTTGAAGAACTAACTTCTTCAACTTGGGTGGGACCCGTCGCTGGTTCCGAGGGCGGCGCACTCCTAGGCTCTGTTGTCGAGTCAGGACTCATCGACATCGTGCAGAGAATGATATAGAACTCCAGCCTCACATCGTATTTATACAAAAAAAGGGAAGGGAGAATGGAGGGGAGAGAAAAGTGACAAAAGTATATGCAATGTTTCGTGTTGATTCAACATATATATAGACTTCAAAGAAGAATAATGAAGACAAAAACAGCATACTTTATAGAAATTATACTTGTGGAATTGATTATGAAACAAGTCTTTTTTTATTTTCTCCTCAAAGAATTATTTATATGATGCAGCTCAACCACTAGATTGTTGACGCCTTATATCATTACGTAGTTTTAATAATCATTTGTTCTGGTAAGGAGGGAATGGGGGAGAGGGGAGGAAGGCACTGCCCCAACCACGCAGTGCCCCGTGCACACCAACCAACGTATGTGTACTCCGAGGAATGAAAGGATTATGGGTAGGATTAGTCAATGAGGATTGGAGATGGCGGTGGGCTATCCTCAACGACGACTGGTTCCATCTGTCTGGGGATGACTGGCTCCCTTCTGGGGAAAAGGGCCCAGAACGCCGCATCATCTAGGAACTCTTGCGGCCTATCTTCAGCATTGATGAGTTCCATCAGCTCATCTCTCAGACGAGCGGCATCACCAAAGTGTTCGGGAGGTCCGTCACCCATGAGGACATCCATGAACTCCCGGAGCTCCCGATCCACTTGATCCGACGAATCACTAGTGCTCGAGATGTGGTGCACTTGTACCCGAGGGTCATGTTGGCCGTCGAACTCGGGCTGAACGTGGGGTTCGGTGGTGGAGTCTGCTGCCGCATATGTAGTCATGATGCTGATAGCTGCTCTACTGATCTTCGTAGCAAAGATATCCTGATTTTATACTCTCGAAGAGGAGTGAGGAGGAGTGGGGGAAGGAAGGAAGGCACTGCCCCAACCACGCAGTGCCCCGTGCACACCAACCAACGTATGTGTACTCCGAGGTAGGAAAAAGGAAAAGAAGAATGTGAGGGTGGGAGGGGGAAAGGTAAATTAGGCCATCGCGTCAACCCCATTCTTGAGCCGCTCCCGCAGATTCCGAAGCTGGTCGTCCAACCTGCTCACCTCCAGGCGAGATTCCCTCGTCGACTCGTCCTCCAGCCGAGTATCATCGTCGCAACCGGTGATGAGTGAGTCTTTCTCGACCATGCCCCGGTCCAACTCCGCCAACTCAGCCACCAACCGCATTCTCTGCTCCGCCATCTGCGCGCGCTCGACTTCCAACCGCCGTTTGCGCGCAGCGATTCCATCTTTCCTTGCGTCGCTGCCCTCGAGGTCCTTCAACCTGGCCCTCCTCTCACGGCAAACCCTGCTGAGGGCCTGGACGTCCTCGACCAGAGTCTCAGACCGCTGAGACAATGGCATTTCGTCGCCATTGTCCCCGATCACGCCGACGGTCCTCTGGGTCGTAGCTGGTGGTGGAGGTACAGTGAAGGCCGGTTCTGGGACAGCCGAAGTGGATGGCTGCTCCGGCGGCACAACGGCGGTCTCTGCAGTCTCCTGCGGGGTGGAGGGTGGCGGGGGTGCCGTGGAGGTCGACACGGCGGCAGTTGCTGGAATGGTCGGCCGCTTCCAAATCGGTTGCCGCATTCCGGTGGTCTTCGGAGGCGCCTTCGTGGTCGGCTTCCTGGGGGCCGACCTCGACGATGGGGTGACGACGGGTGGTGGTTTAGTCTTCGGCGGGGTAGGTTTGGGGGTCACGGATTTCTGCCGCGTCCAGCTGCTGATGCGATGTGGGTTATTCGCCTCCCACATCTCCATGTGCTTCTGCAGCTCGGTCTTCGGCTTCTTGGCAGTCGTCGGCTTCTTGGGCGCCATCGGCTTCTTGGGCGCCCATCTCCGTTTCGTGGGGTTGGGTTCCACGAAATCATCGCCGCTGTCATACCCCACGTCACCGGCTCCAGCACTGACCCCTTTTCGCTGCGTGGCCGGTTTTTCCACCAACTCCTTCCGGCTCGGGTGATCTGCAGCCCTTTTCACACCTCCAGGAGTGGCTTCGAGCAGGGGATCCGCCGGCGCAGTTCCGACCATCGGGGCGTCGTCGACTCTACTAGGTCCAGGCGTTGGAGCGACCTGCACCACCTCCATGATAGGGCTGGCCGGAACTATCAGACGATACTCCTCCAGCATCTGGAAGACATCTTCATACTCCGACATGTCCATCGGCTGGAGGGCAACATCCTGCAGCACGTTCACCTTGCTGCTGCTTCCAGGTTGAGGGCCGTTTCCTTCGAAAGACATTTCGGAAACTGAAAATAAAACAAATTCAATTAGACATGAAATCAACATCACTGACAATCATACTCACAATCTCGATTGAATCGAATAAGGCACTTGTAGAACACTAGTAGAGACCTAGGAGACGCTTGATGTTCGAAGGCTAGACGAAGCTGTTCGAATGAAGAAAGATCGCAACCTGCCTCCTTTTTAATAGCGAAGCTCCTCCTCCTAACCCCTCCTCTACTTTACCTAACACGAATATTTTATCGTAACTCCGGCAACACTGTCGATGCACAGATCATACGGTGAATATTAGCGTGTACCAGTACAACACATACAATTTAAACATCATGTAATGTAATTGAGTAAATTGCATTTGTTTTATTGATTTATTTCACAACCCTTTTGTATAACCACTTTGAAGTAATGACCTTGTGAAATGAATGGAATAA
Organism: Zygogramma bicolorata; assembly: GCA_032362365.1. NCBI lineage: Eukaryota > Metazoa > Arthropoda > Insecta > Coleoptera > Chrysomelidae > Zygogramma > Zygogramma bicolorata. Next base: position 5,100,692 of record JAVJAQ010001667.1, on the reverse strand, counting down.
AACCAGAATAAGAGTTTGATGTATTTTATTTTATATTACAAAATAGTTTCTATTACTATTCCAATTCAGGTATAGATTAACCAGCTTCAATTAACTAATCATCAGACTGTTCATTCAATAATTGTATGAGGAGATCCAATTTATCATTCGAGGCGACTTCGGGATTAGCCATAGATCTGAGGGCATCCATGACAAATTTGAAATTTTGCTCCGGACTCGTCCGGTAAAACGCGATGTCCCTATGACCCCACGGTAGAGTTTTAGTGGTGTTGGGGATTATGAATCTTTTATCATCCTTGTAAGAAAGAGCTACTTTATTACACATGAGTGTATAGACATCATGTAAATCACTTCGGAAAGTGCTCATCTTACGTAATATGACACCACCCGATTCGACTATTTTCCGATAGTCTTCAAGCGACATTTGATTTTGTATGACCGATTTTTTTACCCCTTTGGCCTTCTTCAATTCATCACTAACAGATTTGACATGATAGGCTTTTGCACCAGTACCGTAAAAACTTATGATCGGATCATTAGGGAATTCATCTTTCATCTTTCCCAAAATTGGCTCAGTTATGGGCATATCAAACTGATTACCAATCTTGTAATTGGATGTGTCAAAATTGTGCACATTGTCCTTCATGAAATCATAAAAATTATCTGTGAAGATTTTGAGGATGAGGGAATCGGTATCGGTATATAGGAGCGAAGCCTTCGAACCGTAATGTCTTTTAATGAAATTATAAAAAAAATCATAAATGACCGTTTTTGATAAATCGAGAATGCTGAATCCGAGATAAAGAGGCTTGTTATAATTGATTTTAACCTTACCCATATGAATTGCGACAAAGTCTTCTGAGAAAATAGAGAGTGTTTTAAAATTGGGTCGGGCTATGAGGGCATTCGCACCAGTCGCACGTCTTATAGATTCCCAATGGGTCACGAGTCGTATGTCATTTCTATTATCAACGTTCTCCATTGTTTTCCCGAACACTGCATTGGTTCTGGTTTTGAATATGTTTTTATGGTAAACATTTGTCGCTTGATTTCTCATATGAGTATTCAAATCGACATATTTCTTCAACCACGGGGATTGATTGAAGGAGAGGATTCTGTGTGTTCTCATCACTAATAAGCCATTCTCGATTGCCTGTTTCAAGGCCCTATAATGAACAATATATTTTTTTTTATCGTTCAGGTTGGGTATCAGTTTAGGTATTTTGGAATTCGATCCAGGTGGGACGACACTTTCAACTAGGAATGGTAAATCTGAATGCGCGTCATGAAGTTCTTCGGGATAATGAACATCTACTTCCAATACGTAGCCTTTCGAACCTTCATTAGGAACATTCATGATGTCCAACTGGATAATTTCTTGTTCGGATAGCCATGAAAAACCACCTGTTGGTAATGATTGCGACATGCTATGCCCATAAAGATTGGTGGCATCCAAATAAGTGATGAAAGATGAAGGCTCATTTAGATCATGATCAGGCAGAAAGTGATTATTGGCGATATGCTTCCTTTCAGAGCACTGGCTGATACCGCCTCGTATTCCTTTTTTGAAAAAGTTTATCATGTCAATATCTGTGAGCAATTCCAACTCTATACCTGTATATTTGAGCATAGCGTCCCAAGAATGACCAGGTGATGTGAAATAGTGGGCAGGGTCCAATTGATATTTATCGATACATATATTACGGAAGTTTTCAAATATGTCGCATAAAAGTAGTACATCCGATTTCAAATACAAATCTGAATAGTCCCCCAATGTCTCACAATTGAATAAGGTCCATACACGCTTAGCTCTTTCATAATCGTCGTCGGATATATGTCTCTCATTCAGTTGGTCATAAAAATCTGATTTTAATGGCAACTCAGTAAAATCTAATTTTTCTATATCTTTCACAAAATTGTAAGGAAAAACGCCCTTTTGCCGCATTAGATGGAATTTTTCATGATCCGGAAAACACTTTCGTGTTTCACTACATTGCTCATCTGACAAACTATCACCCAATTGCTGCAATGAAGATGACATGAATCTGAAGCTATCGATGAATCGCAGTTTCAAGAATTGCTTCTTCACTCTACCTAACTTATCAGTTGTAGTGCCCATCAATAGATGTTTAGAGAAAGAAATATAATTTTCCTTTGTTTGGGCGATGACATCTACTTTATTTTTATTTGTGCACATCTCTTTTATGAATAAGTGACAATCATATCCACTTAGATTATGAAAAATTATCGGAATGAATTTTGGTAACTTGAAGTTCAAATTACATCGAGAATGTGCTGCACCGAATCTTTTTTTTCCCGTCAAGTGGCAATGATCTCTTACTCTCACATCACCCACTCCGAAGGGTTTTTCACAAATACCGCACTTATCGGCAGTTGAGAATTCAATTTCCTCCGAAACCGTTAATGGCTTCATCGGTACGATGCGATTCAAATATTTATAATATATCGAGCTCAGGTCAGATTCCAGTCTGGTAACAAATACTTTGGCAGCATCCGCCCCTCGATACAGTACAAATTTGGAGATTGATTCATCAAAAGAGCAATGAATTCGGTATGAGAATGAGTAAGGTTCATGAATGAACGATTTATTCGTGAAAGAGCGTGTAGGATCCGGTTCATTTGTCTGTATAGGTTTCAGAATAGATTCGAAATCGGCATACACTACGAATGGAACTTTCAACTGCCTTTCGAAATTTTCAAATTTCAATATATTCTCAGGCACGGCCCTACCACATTTATCAATTTTCATTTGCGTTGTCGGAATAGTTGTAGAAATCAAATTACAATCATTCAATTGGTGTCTCAGTAGTTTTCTTTCATCAGAAAAATACATCAAACATCCATCACAAAAATACATCCTATGACCGTGAGATGAAATTTGTGATGAAACCAATCTTGATAAATCCTTTATCCAGCAATAATGACTGTTACCGGATTCATCAGTGATATTCAGCAAATTGACGTGTCGCCCGAGCTTACGTCGTGCATAATATAACGGTCCGACGATTTCATATTTCAACCGGTTGTCCTCTAAAATTGTTTCCAACCCATAAACATTGACTGAACAATCATTCAAATTCTCAAATTTAGGAATATCGCGTAATTTCATTGGAAAATCTATACCTTCAACATTGAGTACATCCCTAAATGCCGGGTATGATCCTACTTCAGAAGTTCTGATTTGGGCGGGTCGTAACGCTGATGTGACGGCCCAAGCGAAACAATACTGATCTTCGTTCTTCACATTCACAACAGCTCTCTTCAAAGCGATGAATTCTGGAAGTTTGATGTAGGAGGAACCACTGAGAGGGCTGAATTTGTTGATATTCACTTCGATGAACATAACTCTCTCCAGACACCAACCTGTGAAAAAATAAAATTGTGAATGAGAATCTCAAGATTTTATAGATTACATACCTGAATCTCGTTCCTGAAATTCCAGAGCTTTTGCGCTCAATAAATCGACGAATGTTCTATAGACGTCTTCAATGCCATTGGACTGGTCAACAACTTGATTGGGGCTGTTGAATGATTTTACTTCGGATAATTCCTGAGTTTGGAGTATATATCTTCCAAACAGCTCCATATTCATTTTAACAACGTTATGGACTTGCACCATACGATCAATCAAAGCTACCACATTCTGCTTCACTTCATTGAAAAATGATTGATAATCTGAATGTTGATTTTTACTTTCAACCCTGTAGCTTACGATTCTATGTTTGAAGGCACTATCAATGACTTTCACACCATCGGTGAAATATGTGCAAGCATTTGTCTTGTGCTCCAGCGTTTTGAGGTGCGAGACCATCCGATTTGCAGCCACCATTTTATCACAAAAAGTACACAATTGTTCGGCCGGTATCGATGGGGTAGAATCCACTTTAATTTTCTTCGCTGAAGGACCCGCACTGTCATTCGACCTACTACACGACTGCATCTGATGACGATGCATATTATCTTTACGACTGAAACTTTTACCACAACCGCTACAGCAAAACATTGTTGAAGAACTATTCAGTACACTCGATACTCAACTAACTCCCATGAGTGGGTAGCCCTTCCTTTATATGCAATCTTTGAGGAGTGGGAGAAACACCCGATTCCGTTCTTGAAAACACTCAAGGTTATTTGTAGGTCAGACACACTCAAGGTTATTTGTAGGTCAGACTCAACTAAGATGTGAACTCATCATCGTTTTCATGCAGACAAGGTTATTCAAGGGCAATGATATTCATTACAGAGAGTATGTGTATTCCTCCTCAATATGACATTGCACAAAGTCATTCGATGCTAGAAAAATATTCAGTGGGATGTTGTTCGATCGCAACCGGCTCAGAGACGATTCACAAATGTCAATGTCATTCAAGGGTAATGCAGCTCAAGCTAGACCATGCCAACACTCAAGGGCATTGAAGGTCAAACATGCGCTGGACTGTGCACACACGCACATCAAAGGTCACTCAAGGTGACAACTCATAGAGGTCATTCAAGGTGACAACTCTTCGTAGAGGTCATTCAAGGTGACAACTCATAGAGATCATTCAAGTCATCTCGTTTCAAGGTCATTCAAGGTCATAGCGTTTTCAAGGTCATTCAAGGTCATCTCGTTTCCAAGGTCATATGAAGGTCAAACGGACTGTCAAAGTCACCTTGTTGACTTCACCGTCAAGGTCACGGCAAGGTCAGTGGAGGGGGGAGGTTTCAAAATCGGCATAAACTAACTACTGATGTAACCTGAAACGTTATTTTTTGGTAATTTTTCAATATTGGGATATCTTGATATTACAGTTTGGTTTTTCATCAAATATTTGAACTATTTCATGCAATGAAAAAGTTCGCTCAAAAAAATTCTCAAAATAACGGAATTTCACTCATTATGGATTGAGCTTGGTATAGGAGGGATGTCTGTTGAGATTAGTTCCAGAAATTATAATATGATCATAAAAGTCACCGTAATACTTGGAAAAGCTGCATAAACTTATATTTCAATATTTTTCCGCATTTAGATAAATACTCCTTGGTAAAAGTCAACCTTATTATATGATACTTATAATTCACCAATACGAGAATCTTTTAATATTTGAATTGCTACTATCATAGGATAGGGGTACTCGATTATATTCAATGAAGTTACAATTCTAAAATGTGCAAATCATCTTCAAATTTGAATTAAATATTATCTGATTGATATTGATAATAGAGAATCACTGGAAAAACTAATAATTCCATCAATCATAATATCAGAACTAATTCCTGTTACTCTTTCAATTAATTATCTTTTCTATGGTATTCAATTGCTAGAACCTTCTTGTCAATGAGTTAACGTTTTTTCGTAGCCAATACCCATGGAATAGTTCGAATGTTTTTGCTGCAGAGATCCTTGAATGTTGTATTTTTTTAAGTTAACTCCAAAAACAATGCAAGCTGACTTTGCCTTTCATCGATGTTTTTTTTCTTTATTTAATTTTTTTTGTAATTTGTATGATGGATTTATTGATATCAACATCCGAGTTTTAATAGCTGAAAACCCCAATCCTAATATCTACCTAAATGGAGTAAGCAGTCATTGACCATTCTATCTTCGCGTTTACAGTCTCTTGCCACAGTATCTGAAACCGAATAAGCACGTTTCTAGTGTGTTTCGCAACATTTATGTCATTTCGAGAAATAGTTAACATTATCCATAGGTAAGTCAATAAGTATAATTCAGTTTCTTCCAGACGTCGTTTACAAGTATTTACCACCTAGAAGTAAATGATATCAAAAAATTTATCGATAATGATAGCTGTCAATAAAATAGGAATGTTCTCCGAGTTTTTAACTCCAATCCATTTTGCGATATTTTTTAGAATCCGTAACGTTGTATATAATTCACACCATTCGTACACGATAACATTTTAAACATCTGATTCGTTAATGAAAAAAATCCGTTTACCACCATAAAGTATGTCTATCGATCAACTGGAAATAAATCAGAGGAGTAATGTTTTTGTGTGTTCGTCGTTCCATGTATAGCAACTTGTCCAACTCGATGGTGATTGCAATACTGTATACATTACAATGTTTTTTTATTCTCGTGAGCACTCGAACTAAAAACGACGGACAAATTTGGCTGCTCCCTTTTCATTTTGATATATTGCTGTCGAAAAACGAACATTATTCACACATAATTTGATACATTGTATCAGTTTTTAGCAATTAAATATGATTTTATTAACAGCTAATTACGTCTCTCGAAGAACCTATACGAAAATCTTTTAATATTTAAATTGTTACTGTCATAGGATAGGGGTACTTGATTATATTCAATAAAGGTACAATTCTAAAATGTGCAAATCATCTTCAAATTTGAATTATTTATTATCTTATTGATGATAGAGAATGGCTGGAAAAACAAATAATTTTATCAATCATAATATCAGAACTAATTCCTGAATGGAAATGTTGAAGGATGTAGCTTTTTTCAATATATCATCTCAGGCATTTAAGATCATATGATCTGAAGCCCTTCCTTTGTAGTAGAAAATAATTACTTTTATGGTTCTTTGAATATTCTATCCTAGCACAATCTGAAAAAATAATAATTTTGAAGTTTTTCTCACTACAGAAGGCAGACTTTCAGTCCAACCTGATCTAAAACCTGATAAGTGCTTTGCTAAAGAAAAATATCCCTTTTCAATTGAAGGAAATAACAAAAAGATTTCAAATTTGAAAATATTTTCTCAAATTTTAATTCTTACATATGGCGATTATATGGTGTGATCATTAAAGTCCATATCGTATAGAAATTTTTTCATGGCTTTTAATGAATTTTTACTCTGGCATCAGTTTTTCCTTCGATCCAGATGAAAATAACGAACGTATGTGATCACGTGACTCGCATTATTTGACAAATTTTATTTTTTTCCAAAAGAATTCAAAACTGAGCTTATTTTCGAATGTATCGAAAAAAGATAGTCGGAAAGGTTTTTCTGAATGCAATTTTCAGCACACATGCAGAATTCTAAATGAAATAATTTTGATTTTTTAATTTCATTTTTTAATTTTTGATTGCATTTTCTTGTGTTTTACTGTCATACACAGAAGTTGCTATATACAGGGTCAAAAATGACCTAGTTGGATTTTGTGTAAAATAGTATATTGAAAAGTGGATATTTATTTGGTCTCCAAGACACGCCCCAGTTTTTGAAATAAGATCAAGTGTTTCAAACACCAGTGTCCAGGAATACTCTCATTTTTCATTGGTACGCTTTGAAATCATCTATTACTACGGTAATGAAATGAGAATCGAGTGTGAATAAACTTGATATCTATGTGATTCAACGTCCGAACGTGTAGATTTCTTTCTTTTTGTGAATTAATAAACTGTCTGATTAGTGCACATATATCCAATGTGTTTAATAAAATTTTTGTTAATTGGTGGGATCGGATACTTTTGTGTGGGAGTGAAAACACTTGACAAAGATCAATTACTTTAATATCGAAGTGATATCAATCACACATAACTCGAATATTGCTAACAAAGTTGGCATCTTCAGAAGCAGAAAATAACTGTGATATTTTCCCTCTTTTTTTAGTAGTCTTATTTTGTATTGATTCGGGAAGGAAGAAACAAAAGAGTTACCCATTTCTGAAGTTCCTGCCAAGTTCATATCTACTATCTACTGCGTCTGTACTTTTTGTCCTGTGGTTTATGGCCTCAAAAGAGGATTTTGAAGTTTCCATATTGCAACAAGATACTGTGATTTAGATATTAAAATAGCTATACGAAATACCTCTTCAATAAGGATAATCTTGAGTCCACTAAAAAGTTCACGGCCATGGTATATTTTTGTTTTCGTCAAAATCATTAAAAATATAAAAAAAATTACAAAATATTTTGACAGTTCTTAACAAAACGCATATGTACCTGAAATTGATAGTTCGGTATGCTGCATTACTCCAGAGCCAAAAATTATTGTAAACTCCAACGTTATAACTTGGAAATATACTAGAAAGTAATGAAAATCTTGATATTATCGTATTGTAGAAATGTCAAATTCGGAATTGACATTTGGTTAGGCGTTGCCGAAGGTAACGGAACAAAATTCAATTTCCAGGTTTAGTGGAACGGAACCGAATACCGAATCATAATGACATTATATTTCTCTTTATCTGTTTTGAGCAGCTCATCAGCTCAATTTAATTGGGATTTCAAATCAAAATCGCTGCGCTACATTCAAGAAAACTCCAACTACTGAGCACCACTTTGACAACTATTGGTATTCAAGATTAGGACTTGACTTGTTTGAAACTTTTCACCAGAGGGTGTATCTCTGATCTTGAAATTCAAATAGGTGACTTAGTTATGGGACATTCATCAGTAGACTTATCAATCGATGATATTATATGTCTATCATCGTTTATAGTCTGAGGTCGCTGCAGAATACCAGCGTATGTAGGAATGGTGTCAGATGAAGGAAGCTACATCGACAACAACCACATAGATGGTAGATAAGAACTCGAAAACAAAGCATGCAACTGAGTTGGCTGATGGGGACCAGTCATCGTAATCTTCCTGTTCGAATGTCGATACTGAATCGACGGCATCGATCTCCTTTCATCTGCGATCCAGATCTCGCATTCCAACGCTACTCTGTAACCGTTCGCTCCGAAATATCGGAAAGTAATTTCAGGTCGAGACCATTCACCGAAGAGGAACAAAATACCACACACTTACTATATACACCGTCATCGCGTAGTCTGCTCCCAATACCATCGGAAGATCGCGGATTCGTGGGCATGGGTCCATCGAACGAACGCGGACCGATCCAGGTCCGGATTACGGTTATATTTCAGGAGAGTGCGAGTAAATTAGGTCTTGAATGAATGTAATCGGAGTTGTCGTTTCTGGTACGAAAGAGAAGAACAGTTTTTGTACATTGGCTATTGGGAATTCAACATAAGGAGTACTCCCTCTGGTGTCAAATTTCGAAACTATTTATAAGTACATTGAAATCGTTGTTTACGTTTAAATTCCTATGATTCTGTGCATTCTGGTAGTTATTTTTGTATATTTTTGTGATTATTATTATATGATACATAATAAAAATCTTGTACATGTATATGGTGGATATTCAGGATATTCTGTTTCTGTTGACTGTTACTAGTTTTCAGATGTAAAATGAGTACTTCAAGTTCAAACCATTATTGTTGTGTACCTCAATGTGACTCTTGGGCAAAACGGCAAAGTAGTACTGGAATAAGTTTTCATCTTTTTCCGCGGGAAAATGAAAGAAACGTTATAGTGCAGACTAGTCTAGGATTAAGAGAGTCTATAGATAGACGGCGGGCCTGGATATATCTCCTGAAAATAGGAAAACCGGTGTCTAACTTCATGACAGTTTGTTCTCGTCATTTTACCAAGGAAGATTATTTGCCATTCACGTAATCCATGTATTCTAGCATACTCAACCATATTCCAGGCATTATTTCTTACAAAGAAATGATCTGAAACATATATTATCAATTAAGGCATTTTTCATCACTTTTGACACACATCAAATCCAATATGAAAAAGTAGTAGGTTATTAGCTAGTGATCCAAGAGAATGACAAATTTAGTGTTCCTGGAAATGAAAGAAAAGAATTGTGATTATTGTGAATCATTTCAGCCCACACAATAAGTGTTTTTTGCAAGGTGATAAATACATACAAATTCCTTCAAAATGAGTATTAACAAATGATGCTGTTGTACGACCCGGGGAAATCACTTCACTTGAGTCTTGAAATGAAAAATAGTGCATGAAAAAACTGAAAACTAAAACAAAATGAAAATATTCAAAGATAAACCGTAAAAACCCAAAGACAACAATGATAACAATGTACTCGAGAGTGGTTCGAATTTTTGCCACTTTGGCGCTGGCATCTAATCTTGAATTGCCAATAAAGAAAACCAGGCACAGATCGAAGAAAATATTTGGATGACCATAGCGACGACCCTAGTTATTATTGTTTGACATCGGAAGTTCTAAACGTTTGTGATGGCCAGAGCGTTCTTTGCATTATCCTTGCATATTTGCGCTTGATTCAAATAAATTAATTTCTACCTAATAACTGAAAAGACGAGAAAAATTGATTGTACAAAAAGGTCAATTGACGGCATGATTTGGATAATGTGTCTCGCGCTGGGACGATTGAGGTTCATAAGATTCTTTGGAAATGTTATTGTGAATTATGAATGTTTAATTTTTCAATTTAATGGTAGCGATATGGACGATTTTGCTCGTGTTAGGCATGGCTGGTGTAACTCTAGGTCAAACCAAAAATCTCTGTGACCTCTGTTATTTCTGTTTGAGCAGGGTAGTCTTTTACTCCAGGCATTGAAAAATAATTCAGAAGTATAAAATGATAATCCCTTTCGTATCATATGTGCGGCGTCAGGAGACATCTGACCCTCATAAGAGTTGAGGCACACCCAGTATGTGCGGAATGTGCAGAGGAGGAAGACTCCTTCCATTTCCTTTGCGAATGTGGAATATATAGCAGGCTTAGACAAAACGTCTCTGGAGCTGCTACTATCAAGGAAGAGGAATTGTCTAGAAATAGAACATAAATTAGCTAGGTATTTGGGTTTCACCTCAAATTTTACTTTGTCAGTTTCAGCTTTTTCAAATACATCAAAAAAATTGAAAATGTACGATGAGTCACTATCTACAATTCAGGAAGTATATCTGTGAGAAAGAAATATTATTAGTATATTTTCGGTATATTGTATTTTAATTGCAGTCTCGCACAAGTCTGCTTGATTCTTCGGATTTTTCAATTTAATATGTAACTATGAAGTTTTCATAATGAATTTTCATTTTAATTCATTACGTACTTATATATTGTACATTATTTGCAATTTTTAACAACTTCGAAGGTAAAAATCAATATTTGTATGAATAGAAATATCTTCAAGAAATGTACACCCCAAGTCAAGTATGTTTATCGTAGACGTAGTAGAAAGATGGCCAACATTCAACTGAGAACTTAATTTCTTCCATAATTCATTACAGCGCATGTGTCAATTGACAACTAGCTGCGCTCGAAAACTATCACCCAGCTGATAAAAGATTAGGTTGATGTTATGTTTCAATATTTGCTTGCTTTGATTCTTTGATCGCAGTGATAGTTTTTTTTCAAACTGGAACTTCATTATTGTAGTTCAATATGTATACGCGCCAGCCTGAAAGTTGGTTGGAAATAAGCACAGTCGATATCGATGGATATGCCTAATTTTTGGTCTAGTAGGTAGATAAATAATTTTAGTTCACCAAGAGTTTTCAAACGATAATCTCTCAACCTACTCGAAGTATGTGTAATGCAATGTTTTCAACAATACACATATGTGTATATATGTTACCACAGTATTGATTTGAAACATTTTTATTTACATGGCATAATATAACCATCCAAAAACTTTCTACATCAAAATCAACGTATTCGAACTGATTTGTTATCAGTAGTATCCCTAGGATATTAATAATAGATGAGAAAATTGTATGACAATCGAAAGCTCGTTCCTTGGTAAAAGCCCGAAGCTGATGGCTGAGCGAAGAATCACCAACAAGACAGATTGCTTTCCTCTAAATAGAATCAAGTGGTTTCAATGAAAGTTTTTGTGCCGAGCCCCACACATGAGAACTATATCTGTACCTTATAGATCATTAGAAGCTGACGAGAAGTGAAGTATTTCTTCGTACGAAATAGAAATCCAAGATTCTGGGAAGCTTTTTCTATTATTACTGATCGTAATTCCTAGCATCGAGATACTTGGCTTCGTGGAAATAGTTACTCCTGACATCTGAAATTATAAAGCTAGATGTCGCCTTCTCCTCGGCCCGCGTTCCAGCCGAGCCGGCCCTGTCTGGTTGTGCGTGAGCGGCGCGGGGGGGCGGCGGCGGCGTGTTTGTATCCATCGCGCGCCCCCAGGGGCATTCCCGAATGGGCAGGAATGTCCGGCGACCCCGCCGCGCGAATGCACCGGCACAAGGACGCCGGCCGGCCGGTTCAAGGAGATGTGCCGCTGATGCTGCGGCCACCATCTCTCGAGATGAGGACGGCCGATGATGGCGATGGCGAGCGTTGCCGGTTCTTGCGATCCTCTGCTTGTTGTCGGAGATGACCACACAAGTCTGTTGTTACATTTAAAAAACTAAATATTACTTCTTCTACGGTTATAACACAGAACTATTTCAAATGTTCTTGATGGAACGATGAGGTACTTTTCATGTCTTCAATTTCATTTCCTGAAAACAATTAATTCATTGTTTTACAGTTGTGGTTATTGTCACACAATGAATCAGGTCTCCCGTCAAATGTCAAGCAGTGACAGCTCTAAAGTGTATACAACGCACTAGTACCAATACATTAATGGAAATGCATTGGGACGTTTGAAGTGAATTTCAAATTTGCCGCCTGTGACTCTGTGGTATTTGGTTGGCAGCTTTCTCGATGTTGCCGCAATTTGTGTGGAGTCTGTTACTTACTAATTGACAATTGGCATTCAAATGTGACAGTTCTGTTTACGTCTTTTTGGTACTTCAAATTAAATAATTGTGAATCAAAAAGTGTGTATTTCGATGCTTCTATAGAGAGTATGGCTCTTTGTTATAATGCCAGAACAGTTGAAAATTATCGCTGCCAAGAGTTGATGACATCTTCGATTAGTTATTTCGAAAGAGGGCGGGATAATAATGTTCCTTCACTTCCCTCGACGGATTGTTAGAGAGATAGTTGAATACAACGTAGTAAATTATATTTAAAATCCACAATCAGATAGGTATTCCTTATTATCGTTGCAGCAGATTTGAAGTCAAGTACGTATACTGTCAGTGCGACTCTTAAAAAATTAAAAAAAACTAAGCTCGCAAACAACCAAGAGTGTTAAATACTGCAGTACTAGGTGTTATGCGTAACAATATTTATACTATGCAAGAACGCAGTTTATGAATATTGGAAAATCTCGATTTCTCAAAATAGTTCAGATGTAGCTATTCAGAATATATGATGTACCTTCGTAGGGGGATATAATTCCTGAGTTTCCTTTTGGAAAACTAGGAAAGAACTTTTCCATGGATGAGCTTCCATATTTCAATGAATGATATACACGTACCTATCAACAAAGGAGCTTTGTAAAAAAAATTATTTTTCTCCTTTTATATTGACAAGTTACAAGGAACCATGGAATGGCTTTTTCTCAAGGGCACACATACTATTTTTCTGAAAATCGGTCAAACATAACAGCACAAAAATTGGTATTTAAACATGGCTGAATTATTCGATACGCAATAAATAATTTTTGTGAAGAAATCGTAAGTGACCGTTTGATAGTTCGAGTTATCTGCACGGAATAGTATATTATTTACCAGATAAAAAACCTAACATTCCTGGACGACTGAAAGTGAAGGCGCAAGCCGAGACTTGGCAACACAGAATCCAGAAATGTTGCTTTTCCTACTTTTTTCTGCAAATCTTCTGAAATATATAATAATATAAGTTATTTTATTGATGACGCATGAAACGTCACTTCTACTTTTCCTCTTCCCTAGGAAGGAAAAGTACGACTTTTCACCCTACAATTAGGCCATCAGGAAATGGAATCTGGATAGAGGGAGGCGAATAATATCATTTCCTTACAGTTAGGAAATCTTGACTTTTCTTAAAGAAATTTCGTCCACTCTTTGCCTGGTGTATTTGTTGTATGGTTGCAGAGTGAGCAGAAAATGTTAATCTCTTTTGAATGCCTGAAAAGATAATTATTGTGTTAGAGTTCATTCATCAACTGGTACATTTCTCCTAATATCTCAACTACATTACTCAAAAGGTTCGACAAGATCTTATTAGGACAGCCCCCTTTATAAAATATTTTTTTATTTGGAAGTCGCTCGTAAATTCACTCAACAATATGACATTTTAAGGCTCTTAATATTCACGGGGAATAAGGGACCACCGCTCTTCGAGTTCGGTAGACGCCGCCGACAAAAGTACCAACCAAAAAAAGGAATAGAAATACTCTCACATATTTGATTTACGGAGCTCAACTTTTATTTCGATGTGAAAATAAATGGACTGGAAGACTGAGCGAAAGCGGTGGCCATTGTTAATTTTCGGGGAATTCGGTGCGTTTTTGTGCTTCAAGAATTTGAATGAGCAATTATTTGTACAGCAAAAATTGCGAGAAAGTCAGTGACATGTGATTTTTATTAATGGGCTTAGTGATGTCGAATAGCAGCATATACATGGTTTTCAGGTCCAGCCCTAATAATTTTCTCGTCTCTTGTATCGATTTGGAATTTTGGTTGAAGTTACTAAGCTACTGTAGACTTTATGATTCCAACTGGAACATCTAGTGCACTTATACACTTTTTGTTTCAGCAGTCATTTCCTATTCAAATACAATCAATGGTTATAAAAGGAACCACCCGATTGGCATTATGATTTTCATGATTCTGCACAAGTAAATTTGGGTGTTAGTATCCAAATTTTCGGGAAACAGAAATCCTTCTGAATAAATAACATATAAAGACATGATGGTGCCATTTGAAAAAAATAGTTATGGTCAGAAATTTTATAAGTGAAAATTGACAAGGTGTGTGCACGTACATACTTGGAAGGACTTTTGTTTCGTTAGTCTTGTTGTATCAGTAACACCAGAGTCCTTAAAAAGTGCAATAATATCATCAGATATATCGTATCGTGGAGATCACAAGACTTTTTACTAAAATCGTAAAATGGCATATAACTTGAAAAAAGTAACAACTCTCCTTAAATCTGGATTTTTGTTTTTATTGCTATTGAATATCTTGAAATGAGGAAAGTACGCTCCTGATCTATGGAATGATTCAAAACAGTTCTGAGTCACTCGTGGATAAGATGTAATTACAGTTATTGATGTATATCTCGCTATTCGATAATTCATCAAGGTCAAATTATAATATGCATCAATTCACCAGCTGCACGATCTGAAGAATTGGAATTTCTGAAATTCTTCATGTATGAATCGGTATTCAAAGGTTCTTTATTTTGAATTCACATCAATTAGTTCATAGCTAGTGAACTATTTGCATGATCATAAATTTCAGTGATGCTTTGAAGAATTGGAGGAATAACTTCGATGTGCTGAGAATTCACAGATGTTCCTCATTAATTTGGTAATAATATGTTAGAGAGACATTCTTGAAAAAATTGTAGTTTATACATCAAGAGTGGATATAGTGGCCTTATCGCAGGAGGTCGCTCAAACGTCCTAGGGCGATGTAGCCAATGTCCATTCAAGTTATCATATTGATAATCAATTTTAGATGAATCACTTGTGACAATTCAAAGTTGAAGATAATTCGTTAAAATCATTGATTTTTGAAAATGTTTTCTTGAAAATAATCTAGGATTAGGTAGACAGATCAGACAGAATAGAGACGTTTCTACTGAGTTATCCCTGGTAACCAAGTATTTTGTTCTCTGTGATTGAAGGAATTCATATCCTTCCTTCGGTGGATATGAAATCATAACGATGAGCATATATACGGGTGAGAGTAGAAAAATATATCTGCCACATTTGGGGTTCAAACCTGGGACATCTCGGTCATGAGCTCCACACACAACCTCTCCTTGTTAACAATTCATCGATTATAACTTCTTGAAAGTCGTCATCCATGGAATGATAAGATATCTCAGATTTTGATTTGAACATTTCGGGTCTCGATTCGAACAAGAGTTTTTTGGAAGTAACAGCAGTCCCAAATCAGTGTTTTTCAATTGAAACCAATAATGTTGAATTTATTTATATGGAGATCTGAAATTTATTTTTGTTTCAGGTGAGTTCACTTGACTTAGCGGTATGATAGCGGAATGTTGCGGTGAGTAAGCATAGTTATCGCCCGAAGCCCGAGGTCACAAAAAATGTTGGTTTTCGAAAATTGAAAAATTTGTCTAACTCAAACATTACAAAATGTAATATCACAATAAAAACTTATATCTCATCAGACTCAAGGGCACTTGAAAGGGTGAGTTCATAATGCTACAGATATTTTTTCAAATAAAAATGTTGCAGTGCTGCACACCCCGTAATATAGATCAAAATCTCGGTTTTGTATCAACACGCCTTTTAATTGTCGTATAGAAGTATATCAATTAGGCGTAACAATTGCATGGGGACCGAAAACTCTACAAGCAACGGCCATCCAAAAACTATATCAAATACAGCGAATGGCTTGTCTGAACATCACAGGAGCCATAAGAACAACACCAACCGCAGCAATGGAATTAGTTACTGGTCTGACACCTCTGGACCTGCACGTCAAGGAGGTTGCGCTAATGGCCATGCTACGATTGCGCACGGCTGGTGTAAAGTGTAAACCCCGAGGTAGGAATGGGTCAACTGAGGCGGGGCCTGTGGAGGGAGGCACTCACTGCGGTGCCTCTGCTACAGGCAGCCAGTGACGCAATTGAACCCAGGTTTGTGTTCAATAAACCCTACAAAATACAAATAAAACAGAACACTGAGGCGGATGCTGCAAATGCAATACGCATATACACAGACAGCTGAAAAACCAAAGAAGGATCAGGATGTGGAGTTTACTCTAGATCACTTAGCCTAAGGATTAAGTGGGGAATGGGAAAAAATACCAGCGTGGTTCAAACAGAACTGGCTGGTATCTCAATCGCCACAAAAGAGCTAACCAGAAAAGGAATTTCTGGCAAAGACATAATAATCTACACTGACAGTAGACAAGCCCTACTAAAACCTTGAATAGACAACGTATTATCTCAGGGTTAGCACTAGAGTGCCACCAAGATTTAGCTAATAGATAGATCGGTAGATAATAAATCGTACTAAGGTGGGTGAAAGGGCACGACAGGAGCAAAGGTAACCGCATTGCTGACTCTTTGGCCAGGATGGCGGCTGGAATGAACATTTTGGGACCAGGTGACACCCATGGCTTGACGACTTCGACAATTGCGGAACTAGCCAAACGTTACACCCATACTCAAACCCTCAAAAGATGGGATGAAACCAAAGGATGCAGTTTTGCCAGGATCACCCTGGGCGACCCTGAGAAGCTGGATCCAAATAAATATTTGGCGATGACCAGGAAGAACCTACGTTTAACAGTGGGATTTCTGACTGGACACTGTCAACTAAGGAAACACCTCCATATTATGGGGATAGTGGACACACCTCTATGCAGGATGTGTGAACAGGAAGATGAAACTGTCAGGCATGTCTTATGCGAATGTCTGGAGCTATCGTCGATAAGAGAGTGTGTGTTCGGTGAGTCTTGGCCTACACCTGCCGATATTAAGGAGATGTCCCCTGGTGACCTGTCCTCCTTCCTGGATAAGGCAGAATGGACAATGTCCTAGGAGGGCGACTCCTTGGGAGGATGTACAATGGGCCATATTGTGGCCTAAGTGCTGTGGGTCTATACTCACCCTCCCTACTCTACAGATACAGATAGGCGCAACAATGGTCCGAAGAGTTTTCTGTACCTACTTCTCTGATAAGATCACGATTACAGTGTTGTCACGGAGATTTTTGAAAGAGTGTACCGCCTGTAGTAACCAATTTTTTGCGAATAAGGTGAAATTTTCATTAATGAGCTGTGAAGACTCTTGTGGACATCACTGAGATGAGTTTTGTCTTTTACTTCTACAATTAGAAGTCATAACTCGAAAGGACAAATCATTGAAAAATATGACAAATTCTCTGCTGATCTCCGGACTGGATATTCACCCCGACGACAACAAAAAAGCTGTTTGAGCGGTTCTATATTACGTTCATTATCCTTGGGGCTAGTGAAAAATGAGGCAAATGGCATGCGGTAATAAAAGTGCTTCAAGACATAATCGAGTTTTCCACAGAATTTATAAAATACATCTCTGTTTTTATGACTCGCGGAGCGGGAATGAGAATTTTAATGATTGCCCATGTAGCTTGTTATATTGGCTGAATCCCGATTTCAGGTTGGGCCTATAGAAATATATAGTGAGTGGAAAAATTTATGATATTGATTGATATTGGAGATAACCTACAAATTGGTTCGATGAAGGTTTAACAAATTCTTACTGTATATTTTTGGGTGCAGTATTGATAGCGGTTTTAATAGTTTTAGCATCGATATTGCAATTACTGTATCTGGTTATAACGAATATTTCCCTCATATATAAAAGGTCCTATAAGAGCAATGCAATTATCGAAAACTTACAGCGGCAATTGCATTGTATCAAGTCACCATAACAACACATTTGAAACCGTATCGCTAGACGTCAGTAAACAACACAAATAAATGTCAGATAGACTTCGAAAATAGAAAAACATTTCGCGTTTAGGTGAGTACTCCATACAATCCATAGAGGAAAGTATAAATGAACAAAAAATAACATTTCCTTGAGAATTTCTTTATTCGTGAAATATTCCAATGAATTACATTCGTGCATAAAAATAACCAGATAATTTTGCATTCAAGCGTGATATCTCATACAAATTGCATTCGGACTCGGCCAAAATATGAAAATGAACTTTTTATATATCACGCTTTCTTGCGAAATTATCGGTAATTTTTATGCACTCGTGCAATTATAACCGAATAATTGACGTTTAACAATATGGTTACTTCCATATTATTTGCATATCTGTTCCAAACTCAATTTTCAACATTGTAATTTCAATATGGCAGAGTAAATGTCAAATAGCGATTGATTCCGCCTATTGGATTTATACTACATTATTGATATGCAAAACCGATTTTTTTTTCGAATTCGAATTGAAAGTTGTTCTCAAATTGGAGCTGAAATATTCAACTATTATTATAGGCTGAATATTGAATCAAATTTCCATGACTGATATTGTAATTTTAATGTCATTTGGTTTCTAAATTGGGGAATCGATATTGGTAATACAATATTTATTATCAGCTGTTACTAGAAGGGATGCCGATATTAAAAACTGAAATATTTCGATGGACTTTCCATATGTAGAATATACACGAGGTGGATTAATTTTTTCTCAGTATTCAATAATCCTGTGCTGTCTCAAACACCATTTTATATCACCATGCCTATATACTCCCTGCCTCCTTACTGAATTGAGATTTCTCGTGTGCTGATGACACTTTCTACATAACTAGTCACAGCTTGTGGAACTGGAGATAATGCGTTCAACCAATATTTTTTTGAATGTTTCTCCAATGCAGATAATCCATAGAAATGTTGAAAACTAGACAGTTTTACAGCGTTTTATTGCATCAAACCTTCTCAACCGATTGATCTCATCAAAATAAACCTGTATTTTGGCTCACTTTCCAGAGGTCTTATATTGTTTCGGTGTTCTATTTTGAAGTTTTCTGAGTTTAATTTTTTTTTCTGGAAATAATCTCAACATATATAACTCATACACCAAGCTCAATCGACTAAAATGCATTTTCATAATTTTCGAAATTTTGCTTTCAAACAAACGCTTTCGCGTATAAATAATAATTCAAGATAAAATCCCTTGACCTGCGGGCCTGTGATTGTATTAAATTACTATACACTCAAGTCATTTTCTGAGCAAAAGTTCGCAAAGCATGGATGCACACATTTTTGCCGATTAATTTGGTCACTTGTGATATAACCCCCTCTTAATTAGTTGGTATGTGTGTGTTTGGTGAGGTTTTTGAGATGAAATCAGCTAAATTTTGGATAATTAGATTCGAATGTCTGAATTATTGTCAGGTAAAACTGATTGAATAATTCTGAATATTATTTTTGATCAATATAACAACCATAATGAGATTCTTACATATTTTTCAAATATTAAACCAATATCGTATTTTTGTTAAAACCAATTAATTATTTAGAATATTAGGATAATGTTTTATAAACGTTGAATACTTCCTACTCAATACGCTCAATTACTTATATAATTATTTATTTCATAGCTATTTGATTATTTTGAATTCCTATCTTTTCTGATGCAGCCTCGGAAATCAGAAACTATTTGGCTAATGGCTATGCACCATTTCATGAAGAGAAAGAAGATAAATTATGCTTAATAAATTAAACATTAAGTAAAACAGTACATTAGAAAAATCAACTTAATCATTCATGGTTATACATTATCTTTTAACTTATTTATTCACAAAACCCACCTTTCATCTTTGTGTAAACTACTTCAGGAGATTGTGTAGCATATTATTGAATTACGAAAATGTTGCGTACTGGTAGACCGAAAAGTGTAGCAAAGTACAAAATGGTTGGATTCGTGAGCCGATAACAACAAGAATGAGGTCTGACAACGTCGCTTCTTCGTTCTCTTGTTACATTTTTCCCGGTAGGTCCTCGTGTGGTGCTCAAGAATGCGTTAGGTGGCTTGTGTGTTGTGTGTCAGCCACTGACTGCAGCGGCAAACTTGAAATATGCGGACCTTACTTCCAAGAACTGACCGCTCGGCCCGAAGCGATGCCCGACTTGGCCGCATTTTTTCTTCTGTGTTGTTTCGAGATGAGAAAACAGTCCAGTTTCGGAATATTTGTGCGACTTATTGCGCGTTGGGCTCGTTGCAATTCGATCGCTTGATGATGCCGTCGAAAGGGCATTTTTGAGGATAATAATTTCGTTTAATCAACACAGAAATGGTGCACGAAGTTTCTCATTCATCTCGAGATTGAAATATTGTACACCTAGTTCTCCAAGTGAAGTTTGACTTGGCTAATTTCTAGAAATTATTGTGGAAGGTTTTTTTTACTGTCTCCCTAGTCGTTTCTGCAATGTTCAGTTCAAAAATAAATATAGAGTTTCGTGAATGAAAATGTCAAAGAGGAAACGCAACCAAGCACACGTAATTCCACTTGGTTACATACGATACGATATTTCCTTGGGTTCGTTTATTAAAACTCCAAACAACACTAAACTACTTTCATTACATCTCTTTATCACAATACAATAGAATCACTTCAACTGCACAGCTAAACTATCCAACTCTCTGTACTAAAACTTTGATAAAAACTCTACACTTGGATTTCTGCACTTAGCAATACGAAAGCTCCCTCCACTAGAAACTCTGAATAACTCTCTCTACTAGAATTTCCAAAGAACTCTCCACTAAGCTTTACTAAGCTAGAAACTGATAAAACTCTCTGTTGCGATGATGTGTCTCCCTTTTTATACTTGCGTACGCCTATGGAGAATCTTCCAGTTGGAACTCGATGATGTGTATCGAATTTTCTACGCGAGCCGAGATATCCTAGAAAATGACGTTCTTTCGACCCCTCTTATTATTTCGCGTTTACGAGCGACATGACCGGCGCTAGTAAATTTCGTAACAATTCCATTTTTTGACATTCCTAGATGGTTATTATTTTATAGGTACCTTACTGTTTTCAGGCCACTATTGCCAATTTTGAATGCATTGACCTGAGAAATGCTTATTGATGTTGTAGTCTTCACGCATTTTTGGAATACCGTACAAATGATGTCTATCCCAATTCCACATCCAAATTTCAGATAGGATTCAGTCATTAAGTCGTTCGATATGAATATTATGCGGGGTAATGGACCGGGCGGCAGTGACAGATTTTTTGGACCAATTTTTTTTAGTGTGCCTCTGGAAAGGGAAGTAATTGAAGATAAAACAAATCGTAATCTGCAATAAAAAATTGCGTGGAAGCATTTTTACAGACTGCTTTACATTTACCACAAATAAAAATCTCGATTAAAGTAAAAAAAAACATGAAGATATACTGTTTCAAATGATACGGGGTGATTTACAAAATTCCTGAATCTACTGCGAAAAAAATTAATGAAAACCGACTTTTTCCAATACGCCAATTACAACTGAAATTAGTCTCATCGTGAGAATAACGAAAATATATGAGGCATACTCTTTGGAAATATACAGTGTGTTTCATCAAGAACAAATTCTGGGTTAGCCATGAAGTAAAACGTAGCATTTAATTTTTTTCAGATTATGATTGTTTCAGATGCAAGTATTTTTTGTTCCAAAGACAGACAGTTAATAATTGGTCCAAAAAATCTGTCACTGCCGCCCGGTCTATAAGTTTTGAGGACAGATATATAACCGCATTCCTAAGTGGCCAATTGTTCATCAAGATAAAAAAGAGGTCGAAAAAGTACTCTTGCTATCTTTGGTCATTCGACTCATCGGAAATTAGGCCCGAATTCCCAAAAAAAAAAAAAAATGTTTCAACAGCACTTCAACCAGAATTTTCATGCATTACCTGTCAGTCTCTCCTTGAGCGCTACTGGGAATTCGATCCCTGCTAACGAGTAGGAAAACAAGTTCACCCTGACATAATGCACATTTTCTCAGTTCTGAACGGACCGAAAAGATATATGTACTAAATTCATTCCCCAAAAACCTCCAACCCTTTCAATATACGTTACTGTTTTATCAGCCATTTTGTCTATTCTTTTTTGACGTTTGCCTCTCTCGCTTAAATCCACTCAATTTCTTTTAATTAGATGATATTTCTCTTCAGTTCTGAGCGTTTTTAATTCACTTGTGGGCGAAAATGTCGTTTTCATTTTTAGTACCTAATCCTAAGATTGCCTATTTATAGCAATCTCGCAACATACATTAGTAGATATGATCGGCAAACAAAAAACGCGTACGTTAAAACCAAGCTGAATGTTAAAAATTTCCAACCACTAGGCGAAGTTGATTTCTAAAGAATGAGACTTATGACATTTTTGAAGGCTTTATGTAGTTCGTATATTTCAATGCCTATTTAAATTACATTGCTATAAACCTTGCGATTATTTATTTCTTGTACATAATAGAATATTTTCTTCGAATCATTGATAACAGACTGGTATACAAACCTCGACGAAAGTTAACATTTTTCCCCGAATGTGATTCGATTTTTGCCTCGTGTCAGAAGAGCACACAGTCCTCCCTTACTCTTTGAAGAATTGTTGTTGAAAATTGCATCAAACAACGAAAGGAACTGAAAAGTCTGAATACCGTTGAGCGACGAAACATATCGAGGAGAGCTCAGTTCGCCGAATAGCTAATTGTCAGGGATTGAAAAAAGGATGAGTCTGGAAGGAATACATGAAAGTGTTTTTGAGGTTATAAGGTGCATTGTGATATAAATTTCAAGACTGTTGATATGTTGTCACCATTTCCTTTGCAACATATATATATATATATATATGCTGGCTGGAACTTCCGGTTGATCCGCGTCTGGAAAGATTTACTTGTCTACGTTTCGACTCCCATTTCGGAGCCATTTTCAAGACTTAGTGACCTTGCGTCTAGGTCTGAGTTGTCTCACTAGCTGGCTATCATCACTGGAGAACGAGGATCCTCGTTCTCCAGTGATGATAGCCAGCTAGTGAGACAACTCAGACCTAGACGCAAGGTCACTAAGTCTTGAAAATGGCTCCGAAATGGGAGTCGAAACGTAGACAAGTAAATCTTTCCAGACGCGGATCAACCGGAAGTTCCAGCCAGCACATTTCTGACCGCGGAAGCCTAGCCGATCATATATATATATATATATATATATATATATATATATATATATATATATATATATATATATATATATATATATATATATATATATATATATATATATATATATATATATATATATACATATATATATATATATTTACGTAAGGTGGATTTTTCCACTATTCGTAACACATCTCCGAAAATATCAAGAATTTGGCAAAACTAGCTATAAAAATTACTAATAAATTACCAGAAATGAAAAAACCTGTACAATCACCTAGTTTTTGACATGTGGAGGGTAAATGGTTCGACCCACCAATAGTCACAATCACTTAAAAACACCAATTTTTCATATTCCGACTCGTTGTTCATTTATGAAGCCTCGGAGATACAAAACTATACAAAAAACCAAACTGAAGGGCTACTTCCTCCATGTTTTCTCATGGCTCATTTTCAAAGCTTCTGACGGAAAAGCACAAGAAATATTTCACAAAATATACGAAATAAAGAAGAAAATAGCGCTAACCAGATCCCACTACATCGATTATCGAGATAGAGCAGGTTGAAATTTGATTGTAATGTTCGAAATCCAAGCGAAATTCCTACTCTCTTGATTTTGTCTCGTAACTCATTTTAAGGGCCTGTTGCTAATCATTAAGCGAAAAAATCGTGTGTTGCTTGACAACTGAACTGGGTTCACTTGATCCTTAGTTAGCTGGAGTATGTACAACTGGCCCTAAAATTTTAACCCGCTCTTCTGGGTGGCTAAAACGGAAGAAGCAATGAGAGCAACACACTGGGAAAGACTTCCAGGGCTGCGGCAGGCCAAAGATCTCCTCGGAAACTACAACCGAGCAAGATCGAAGACACTGATTAACCTCAGCAAAACTAGTCTAAAGGCAATCACGGGATTTCTAACGGGGCATTGCAGACTCAAAGAACACCCAAGGAAGCTAGGCTTAGAGGAGGACAGCACCTGCAGGTTCTGCGGAGAACATCCAGAAACACCCCATCACATCCTAATGGAGTGTTTTGCTGTACATCACAAAAGATCGAATATACTGGGACCATTCCAGCTGACTGTGGGAGAAATACCACAAATGGATCCCCTTAAAATCCTTAAATTCCTGAAGGAATTGAGGCTTGGGGGGCTGCTATAAACGGGAACACGTTGAGATAGCAGAAGAAGATGGGGCACAATAGATCTAAGCAGGTCGCAGCCCATTTGTCACCATCCAACTTACCAATACCAAATCTGGGTGGCTAATTGTAATTGTAATTTTTCTTGTTTATTCAGTCTGGTTCGTGAAAGATTCAATTTTTTTTCAGTGGTTTCGTAAGTGAGCTAGGCGACAAAATGGAGGGAGTTGCCCTCTAGTAGGTTATTTGGATGTTTGGGGGTCAACTTTGGAACGCTTTCTCGACACCGTCACTCCTGCGAAAATATAATAATATTTCGAAATTGACATCACAATAATCACTTTGATTGAAAAAAATTACACTGTTGTATATTTTTTCCAGGCTCGTTCCTCTGGCGACTGGCCTGAAAAAAGTAAATTGAGAATCAAAATATTCCCTGTCGACTCCTCGAAACTAAATCATCTCTCATGATGGTCCTTTTCGTGTAGACATTTCTGTTCGGTTGTTCACCTCCGTTGACGCCATACATACCACCGGAATTCCGATTGCGATGATGATGATGATGAGAAGAAGACGAGGAGGGAACTTCTTCGGCAGTGCTGATGAATCGATTCGGAAGACGAGCGCAACGAGCCGTCGATTGTGTCCGTCGAGTGTGCGGTGTAAGAAGACGGCGCCGCCCTGTCATTATCATGCGAAAGAATTCTTCTTCTTTTTTTTTCAAACCCCGAAAACGGGTTTCTGGTTGCTCTCCTGCTTCGGTATGTTATTACCGCTTATCTTATTGTAAGCTGAGGTGCAAATGTATAGGGTGGCCCGTCGGTGTCAAGAAGTTTATCTCACAATTGAAATGGAAGAAATTGTAGAATGATTTTTTTTTAATCTTACGAAGCGAGATCTCTGAACTGAGTTCTTACCGTTTTACGTTGAAAACAGCTTCATTTAGAAATGGCTCGTACCATCTTACTATCGAATTCATGGGTTATCTCGCCTGGGCGAGATAAAAACTGCTGGGGAAAAAGCTACTAAGGTTATTGAAGTAAAAGGCGCCGAAGCACTTCAAATGCAACGTTTCTTTGAGATAATCGTCGTACAAACTGTCAAGTGAACTTGGATCGATTGTCAAGTGACAAATGTTTCGATTGGCTAATGCTTAGCATCTCAGCCAAGTTTATGTGAACTGGACATAAGCGTTGTTTGTACAACTTGTTGGCAAGGACAATTATTTTCAATACATTCTTTCCTTGTTTATTTATCAATTATCTGTGGTTAAAAATCTCCGAAAAGTTATGAAGTTATGTATGATTTTCAATAGGGTTTCAACTGGCATCGTAGCCATAAATAGTTCCATGATTTTTGGCAAGCAGTTAATAGTTTTTCCTACACACTGTACTCTTATGCCGGTTTTTTTCCAGAACTGCATATCTGCCCATGAAACTAAATCCGAAAGACTTACTGTGAATACATGAAAGGTTGCAAAACCGAATTCAATTTCCCTTCTTAGAAACGTTTCCCACTATAGTACAATGACATTTCAGTCATCAAAACTATTTCGTGAAAGAGCTATGTGAGAATATATAGCAGAGTGCTCATCGGAAATTATTTTCATTGAGGGCCAGTTTTTCAATACAAGGATAAATGAGTTATCTGTCAGATAGATGGAAGGAGAGAGGAGGTGCACGTGGATAATATTTGGCAGTGACAAGGAAAAAAACTGATGGTTATTTTGATCTGACAGATATCTTGCATTGAAAAACCGGCCCTTAAACAAGTAATACTTGCCGACTTTCCACCTACGATGACACAAGTAGAGTTCTCCCACCACTTGGTTTATGAGACTAGAAACTCTTCGAAATTATTTTTTCAACAATACCTGAAGCTCTGGCATTCATTACCGACTGTAAAAATGAAATTATGAAGCTGATGAACCTTCAAAAATGTAATCATTGATCTTGTTTATCTTCGTTTGGTTCGTGAAGTTTTCTGAAGCGTAGATTTTTGCGAATGATATTTGATAAGTTCAATCCATTCTGAATGTATCAGCGAATCGTCTTGAAACTTGAATTCTTGACTAAACTAATTCAGGATCAGGTCAGCACAGATACAGTCTGATATGTTGCGCTCGAGTTCATCTTCAATAGATTTATGGGCGACTGTGTAGGACACATTCACAACAGATAAAATCGGAAAATCGAACCAACCTCTTGATTAGAAAACCTCAAAAGTCATTATCATCGATGGTCATGTCTCGAGGTGAATTTGTGCACATTGGATCAGAAATTGAGAGTAACAATTTTGTATAACCAATCAGCAATGAACAACTTTTTCACGTACCCACTCATCAACCATTACTAAAATCTTCTTCAAACAAAACATCCACCAATGCTTTGAAATTTGAAAACTGTTAAGATTAGATTATCCACCATCCCAGAATTCGGAACCCGATCATTTGAACTTTGATAAGAATGTAGGCACAATTAAGTAAAAAAAGTCTGACGTTGGCTTACTTCCTCTTCTCAATTGATAACTGTAGAAATATTTCTATTTGAATATACTTGTGAACTGAGAATTGTCAAAATGAGTGGTAATCATCACCTAGTGATCGAGTATGCATCCTATACATCATCGAAAATAATTCGGTTGATCTGATGGATCTGCTGCAATTTATGCAACTTTTCCCGTTGACCACCCTGTACGTTCTTATACCGCATCAGAGTCTTTCGAAAGAATGGCGGTATCGATCTCGTTGTTTGATGGGATAATTCGAAAAATAACAGTATAAATATTATCTTTTTAACGCTCCTCGGTCGTAAGTGTGTCTGTGTGCGGTGATCTCGTTAACTGAAGATTATGGGATGCGAGCAAGTCTGAACGTTTTCTTTTATTTATTGTCTGTAAATTGTAAAATCCCAGGACTCCGCCCTTTTTCATTTGTTACAAAGTCTACTCTGCATTGTTGATTATGATGTGCCAAGGTGTATATAGATTGATTTTTCAAGAACGAGGAATATCCTTCGGCGTATTGACAATTTTTTTTATTGCACTGGTGACTTTTTGAAGAAAAAATGATAACTTTGATAGAATTCCGCACAATCAAAAGCGAGGGATAGGACAGCTTACCTGTCAAATGATAGTTGGTATGACTTCCAACCTATCTAGGACAGTGTCTGTCATATTTTGACACATATCTGTCGTGGATGCCAGAAACTGCGGATCATCAATGATTTTGACGATCATAATCACAGTGTTAACCATGACATTGTCCATATGTTGAGCAACAGTTTAGGATCTAGATTTGGATGTGGCAATGCAGTGGCGGTTTTTTCCACACATCAAAAGGTTTCAGTTATTTGAATTCTGTGGTTTCTTATAATGTTTAGGTATCGTTCCTAAGAAATATCAGAGATATTTCTAGTTAAAAACAGTGATTTCAGTGATACAAGAGGAGAGAGACGAATGTGTATAAGAAACGAATTTATTTATAAATATGATAATAAGTGGATGAGGTGAATGTTAGAGAAAAAATCATAAGATAATAATTTTTTTTTGATAATTTAGTGGCTTGGTAATGTATTTATTGTATTCATTAACTGTTCCCCAAATCGAAATGAGGTTTTTGATTTTTTAATAAATTGATGAAAATATATATATAAAATGAAAATATATAAATATTACTTCTTAGTTAATGCATAGAAATTTGATTCTTTATTCAATATAAAATACCCATAAGTGGCAATATTCGCATTTTCAATACTTCTGTGTTTTGACCACGATAAATTTCGATCTGTATTTCATAACCCCAAAAACTTTCAATTGATTCCTTTTCCAATTCAAATCGAAACTTTTCAGAGTTTCGTGTTATTTTTCCTATTTCCTGAAACAAACATTAAAGAAGATTTACCATAATTCAAACTCAGTTCATTAAAAGACATCCAAGATAATAAAAGAATCAAACCATGTGATATATCTTTTTTGTTTTTTTAATGCGTTTAATGTGTGTGAGCTGCATACGCGTGAAGTTATGCGCATTAGGCGTTAACATTAACGTTGACGCAGGTGGAGCATAGCAGTATAATACTTGTCGACAGTGAAGGAAATACAGGTTGGCTGAAATTCAATCCGGTAAAAGATGCAATGATGGTTAAATGGGACAAACGTTGTATTTTATATAATAGAATGGATTCATATCGCGATCGTGAGCCTTTCTTGGAATAAAAAAAATTGAAATCATTTTTTATGCTCTGGTATCTTTATTATACAAATTATGAAAGAAGTGTAGAAAAGTGTTTGATCAAACTTCATAAAGTTTACAACATGCAATAATTATTTTCACTGTGACATTTCGTTTGCTTAGGTCCACCCTCTAGTGTTTTTTTTGAATGGACCTTTTTTTCAATACAAATTCTGATGCTTCTTTCAATTCTGCATTAATCACTTCATTCAACTTTTTCTCGATGTATATCACTATCTGACTAAATTTCTGTGCAATCCAAAAATCTAAAAAATATAGCCATTTAACCGATACAAAGGTAAATTGTTGCCTCTTTGTGATATTCATTGGTACGAAAACTTCGAAAGAAAGGTTGAAGTGCTATGAATTGATAAAGGCACAATAATTGAAAGGAGCACTTGTGAATGCAGAATCTGCATTGAGGAATACAGGTCTGTATTTGATAATGTATAGCTAAGGGTGGCCCTAAGCAAACGAAACGTCGTATCGAAAATAGAATCAGTGCATGTTGAAGTTTCAAAAGGAACTGTTTCTCAATAGTGTTCCTGATAGTGGAACAGCAAATTTTTACCATCCCCTACGTGAGGGACTTTCAGAGAGGAGGGAAATACAACGTCAGAGTCTGTTTTCGATGAGGGAACACAATACGCAGCCTGCTCACAAAAATTCGACCACCGAATAGAAACAGCGACACCAACAACTGCTTTTACCGGATACCATGCGAGTGCGGCAAATCCCACATCGGAGAAACCAAAAGACCATTGGAAGTGAGAATGGGCGAACACAAGAAAAACACATACTGGGAAAAAACAATGAAATCAGGAATTGCGGAGCATGTTTGGACAAACCATCACAGCATTGAATGGTCTGAAGCCGAGGTCATACACCAAGAGGAGCACTGGTTCGAGAGGAAATTCAAGGAAGCCGCCTACATTTTCAACAACGACGCATTCAGTCATCCCAACGTGGAGATCCGGAATGTGTGGAAGCCGCTTATCCAAGGCATGGACCAACTTCGGCT
The DNA here is from genome assembly GCA_032362365.1 of Zygogramma bicolorata. NCBI lineage: Eukaryota > Metazoa > Arthropoda > Insecta > Coleoptera > Chrysomelidae > Zygogramma > Zygogramma bicolorata. Next base: position 5,070,792 of record JAVJAQ010001667.1, on the reverse strand, counting down.
CGATGTGGGAAAATCTCGCGCCAATACGTCCGTTTCTCGCTGAAGATCGATCAGCAACACTTCTAGTAGTAGCACCCGCTCGTCTCCTTGTTAGTACCACCCCTTTCCCCACCATAGGGAAATCGGCCACACCTCGAAATATTGTCAGTCATCATCCGAAGACGATTGCGGATACCATCAATCGAAACGTCGGTCGTGAGTACACTCAACTTGAAACTTGGTTTCAACATTTTTTCGTAATATTTCATTTAATTTCTTCATTTACCTTTTTTGGCTAGTATTTCACATTCGATACCTCAATTTTATTGACACCATATTATTTCATTTATTTCGTTATTTAATTTTTTTGACTCATATTTAATACTCGATATCTCGATTTTTCGTAAACACATTATTTTTCTTTGATCAGTAAATCCCTAATTTCATTATTGACCAAAAAATTTGATTCTGAGTTGATTCTCTCGCTTGATTTGTATTTTTATCCTTTCGTTCTCAGCAACAGGTTTTAATAGAGGTAATTACAATATAGACAATTGAAGTCCGAACCATTACCATTATTTTTTCAGATCGTAGGAGGTTAGAAACCCAGTAGACTACTGGGAAAATATCGATCTACGGGGCCGTTCATTAAATACGTCACACTAAAATCAGCTTTTTTTTACCCCCTCCCCCCCCCATTGTCACGCTGTGTGACACTTTTTGTGACCCCCCTAGAAATATTTCGTCACAAAAACAAAGACCCCCCTGCTGAGTATGATAAATTCTTAATGATAGTGCACAAATTATGAAAATTAAGAATATTTATTTATGGAGGCCACAAATAATATACATATTTTACATAATCAGAAGATTCAATGCTCAGTAACACAATGAAACAGTAAAAAATCGCTTTATTTTGTTTCATTTGTATAGTGAAATACAGTGTACTGTAACAAGATTAATTCGCATTCTCAATCGAAAATTCATTCGCAAAGATGGAGTCATATAGATTTGATAAAAAAATCTGACGAGTTTAGGAATTAGTTAGAAGATGTCGCACATGTAGATTTCTACCAAAATCTACTGAAGATTTCTCTCATACCAAAATTTTTCAATTTTCGTCAGAAATCTACTAAAAAAGTAGATTTCTAACAAAAGTGGTCACGCTAGCTTCTAGCGCTCATGTCAAAAAATAATAAACGGCGAACGTCACGTTGCCGTATACCCACCGTCCCCCCTTGTCACATCTTGTCACACTCAGCCAGACCCCTCCCCCCCCTTTGTATAATAATAATAATAATATTTATTTACCATGATGACAAAGTAATAACATATAATCATAGTATGCTACAGAAGTAAATAAATATGGAAGTCTCACAGAAGGCGAAGCCTGTGCGTGAGATACCGCAGTAGGTATCTAAAAGTTAAAATGTCTGTTCATTATGCATTTTAGCAATAATAATACGCTAGTACACTTTTTTCAGCGGGAACATTCTTAAAATAGGACTAACATTAATTGGTGGTGTAAAAAAGGAAAACAGTACGATCATATAAAATATACACAAAAACGAAGTACATAAATAAGCACATATAATTAAAATGATTCTGCTGGTATTTACAAATGGATGAAACAAGAAAAAATATCGACCAACAAAATCTATTTCTGTGGAATTCAGATATAAGGACGTTACTGTCCATTCATTTCGGCAAAATAGTATGTGTTCTTCATATCAACATACTGGTGGATTTGGAGTCTTGGTAAGCTAAGGATCCATTGTTTTAGTTTGATTTTGAATGAATTAGCGGTTTTTATATTTTTTATCTCAGCTGGAACAATATTGTAAAGAATGCGAACGTATTTTATGAATGGCCCCCACCACAAAATTATGACGTTCAAACAATATTGAGTGATACATCATTTTTTGAGACAAAGATAAGGACTAGTAAAACGACAATAATTAGAATAAGGTCTAAGATGTATTAATTGGCTCTAATCGTTTCGAGCGACATGGTTTTGGATTTTGACAGCGCAGCGTCCGAATGGGCCGGGTGCGCCCCTGCAACCTTTCGCATAAAGATGTAATGGAATCTTCACGGCTGTTTGCGTCATATCGTCGACTCCGTGACCCGCGTCCACGCGCCTCGCTAACGAACCGACCGACCTCCCGATACTACTCTAATGAGTTTCGAGTCCATTCAAAACGAGCGGACGGACGCATTCTTTTAGCCGCCGCCGCCCGCGACGATACTTACTCTCCTCCTCCTTCCTCTATCTATGCTGCGCGTCCATTCATTAAAAACGAGAAAGTATTTCGACACAAAAGTCGGCGATCTTTGGCCCGAAAGAAAGGAATTTCATTCTTTGACGCGTCGAGTGGCGCGGCGATGCAAAGGAAGGACGAATAGTAAGTAGTGTTATTAACGTGCCGAGGCGAAAAGTGGATATTTTTTCTGAAGAAATAGATATTTGTTTAAGTAGGGAGGAAAATGTCGAGGATGAAGAAAATTGCATTTTACCCCCATATTATACTTATGATTGTTCCGCCTTCCTCAGATAACAAGTCATTTTGAAATGATTCAATTATGAAACTAACAAATAACATTTATTGAAAAACTAAAACTGAGAAGTAGGGCCATTATAGCATGCTCCTAAAATTTCTAAAATTAGGAGAACCTACAAAACCAAGGATTAAAAAAAGAAGCTCTTGACGGAAATGTTTGCGGAATGATGAATATATATGAGGCGCCGTTTGGGTCAAAAGTGTTTTTGCAAATATATGTAATTTCATGTCAATATATTTATCAACTTCAGCAATATTTTTATTTAGTGTTCCGATATATTTATTTTCTACCGAACATAATATATTTACGTTTTGAGTGTCACAAATATATAAAAATGAGATTCCCATATATTTATAAATTCGATCTATTTCACGTCGTCAAGAGATGGCGCACCGGTGGTATTTTGTCACGGTCGAATACATGTCAACAAGGGGAAGTCGTTAGTACATAGAGTGGCTAATAAGATGGCAGTGACTCAGGCAGTTGTCATCTCAATGTTAATAATATTAATAGTTCAAATTAGGCACTCCAGATACTTGTCAAATCGCGAAATTAGTTTTTTTGTAAAGGATCCTGGGACCTTTCGACCCACTGGCGGACGCGAAACCACAACGCCAACTCCCGCGACATTTGCACTATTATTGACATGACAACTGCCTGAGTCGCCATCTATTATTTTATGAACAATGACTTCACCATGTTGCCATATACTCGACCGTGAACAAAATGCCGCCAGTGCGCCATCTCTTGACGACGTAAAATAGATCGAATTTATAAATATATGGGAATTCTCATTTTTATATATTTGTGACACTCAAAACGTAAATATATCATGTTTGGTAGAAAATAAATATATCGGAACACAAAATAAAAATATTGCCAAAGTTAATAAATATATTGACATGAAATTACATATATTTGCAAAAACACTTTTGACCCAAACGGCGCCTCATAAATATATCTCTATTATAATATTAGCCGTTCATCTTTTATCTTCTCAATATATCAACTTTCACAAAATATCTTACCTTCTTTACTGATTTCCAAGTTGTTTCATCAATAAAGTACCATGACGTCATTAACCAAACCTTTGAACACGAAACAGGTATAAAAAATTATATTTTCAGTATCCCATATACAAATGGTGGTTTATACTGGTGAAACATCAAGACTATTGAGGGGGGTGCTATTACGCTCATCAGTTTTGTCTTAGTCCTAGATTGAACCATCTGCTTTATCCTTGAAGGAATTTTCTTTGTCCAGGTGCATTCTGATTTCATTTGTTTGAGCCATTCGCTATTTTGAAATTTGAAATTGTCATTCGTGTATAACTCTCAGGGCTCTGAAATCCCACTTGAATTTGTTACATTTCAAAAAGATATATTGATATATATATACACTGTTCTGAACATTTCAATTGGTATAATTGCATGAATATATATATATAAATTATATGTATAACAAATTTAAAAATCATTTTACTTAACCAGTCGAGATATGAGAACAATATGACAGAAGAAGACCTTAAATCTGCCGTTAATTCGTCCATTGAGACTCCCACATTGAGAACAAAAACAAAAGAGCATAGATCACTTTTATTATTATTATTATCATTACATAGCACTGTTATATCGTGTCAGGGTAAGCTGTAGGTAAGTAAGTAGGTTATAAACAAGTATATTTTCGAATGATTATGAATACTCAATAGTATATTATATGCTGAGGCAGAAAGTGCATCATCCATCTAAAGAAATAATAATAATAATCGTAAGCCGATCTGAACACTTCCTCGGGAAAGAAATAGGTAGAAATCTTGCCATTCGAACCTTCTGAAAATATTGTTGTATCGACTCAGGTATTTTTAACACGAATCTATAGATGATATGCCACCCTCTTTCTTCGTTCATTAGTTATGGACCAACTAATTTTGGAAAAAGAGCAAATTCTGCCTCCTTTTTTGCACAAAATACGATCTGGATGCACATGATTTCATCCAATTCACCTGTCGACCTTATTACACCACATTTTCCCAGACTAATTTTTCTTTTTTTCATTGGAAATTTGAATTTTTTTACACACTTTTCCATCAACTGACGTTCTTTAGGTTAAAACTGATATTAGCATTACTTTTTGCGATATTCAACAATTCCAAATCCGGTGTTTATCATTCTGAAATTGTTCGTTCTGTTAACCAGTTGACGAACGTCAACCCTCAGAAGTCGAAACTTGTGCGAGCATTGGATCAACGATTCGTAATGTATTATCTAATTTTTTTGGTGCCATTTGACAAAATAATTGGTGACTGGTGAAAAACTCAATCAGCCGCATTCAGCATGAAATTGGATTATTGAATAATGTTGTTTGTATTATATAGTAGAGTATGTGCAATAGTGAATTTGTTTCCCATACATTCGTTACTGTTATTTCATTGCAGTGTTCATTAAAAAAATGGCATATTTCGATTGGCCAATTTATGTGTATGGCGACTAGAACAAGCATATTATTGTCCGTACCCGAGGAAAACGAAACGCCCTGTTCAGTGACCTTGGATGAACACTATCTGCTCATTACTATTGAGCAAATGCTTTTACTCTTGCTTAATATCTCTTGGCTCTACCGATTCTTGTTTCAAAATGAGGAAAGCATGAAAAGCCTAGAAATATGAGCAGCAGGCCAGAAAAACAGTTTTGTGTATCAGATTAAGGAGGTTCGATAGTCGGGACTTGGTGGGGGGTGAAAAAGAAGGACAGAGTAACAGAGCGCGAGCTGGCGAGAAAATATCTGGCAACGCTGTCCTGCGTCCGGGCTGAGAGCTGATGCGGCTTTTTTTGTAGCGTCAGTGTTACAATCCAAAAACGATTATTCTTGTATAGCGTAGTAAATGAATATGTCTGAAAATACTAAGAATAGTTTTCGCTGGAAAGACAAATTTGTTAAAGAAAAAGTGCACCGCGCAATGCAACAAAGTGTCATGAATTGTAAAAGTAGATGTAGAAAAATGACAGATGTTCCCATGTCAAATGTAAGAGGTAACAGGATTGTCTCGCTCAAATACATGGCCCAGCAAATGCAATGCCTACATTGCAAAGAATTTTTATTATCACAAAATATCGAAGGAGAAACTCATCACGGTATAGCATCTATTTTCTGCATATGCTGTCAAAAATGCCTGAAAGAGACAACAGTGAAAAGTGGAGAAGAATACAAAAATCCGTCACGAAGTATTAATCAATAAAAAGTTTGAACCTATCACTTGTTTTAATTACGTTTTCTTCTTTCTAAAAAATATTCACATCTCATTAATGTTGATTGATGTCGACAATTTCTATTTACAAAGCTGGGTCTCAAATCAGAAGAGAACTCACAGAAAGGTTATGTTATTCGCAGAAGAAAAATTAGCATTGAGTTACGAAAAAAAAAATGATTGACAAAAAATAAATGGTTGTGGACCTTTAAAACACAAAATAAACTGAAATAATTCCGAAAGAACAATAATAAAATATGATTAGGGCAAATTAGCAAATATTCAATAGAAAACAACTACTTTCCGAAATGATGCCACGACGGCTATTAAAATACAACTGAGGAGTGTGCATTTGGTTATAAGGTGGCACGGTGTAATGGGCCCATTGCGTGTCCATTTTCTCTAACTGGTTTTATTATTATTATTAATTTCGGTAGAACACAGACGATTATCATCGTCTGTGAGAATCTACCCTGTACTGACGATGGTGAAAGATCCTAAAACAAGTATACAGGTTATTTCTCTGTCTCAAATGTCAAGGTCAAAGCATTTGCAAAGTGAGGTCTGTAGAAACTTTGCACAGATATTCTGAATATTCATCAGTTGTAATTAGATGAACGTCGGGGTATTATCTCTGGAAGTAGTGGTTCTCCATTGAGTATTTGCCATAATCCTATTGTGAAGGTGATTGCGCATTTGGATTAATCCAAACTCTTTATGCTCTATGTGTGGTTTCTGAATTTTGAAAGCACATCTTGAACTCGAACGTAATGTTTGATGATAACAAAAATCCGCAGCGACGCAATGAAACAGGTGCAGGGTGTAGCTGCAATAGGTCCAGCGCCTGACCGATAATCAAAGAAATAATGTTTTGATAGAGGCGGCTCGCTTTGTTATCCAATAAAAACTGAAAAACATTTCGGATGTCCAAATTCATCATTATTATTCCCACCATCATATGAAGTATAAGAATATATTTTACATATTGGTGTTTCTCCATTTTTCTCTTCTCTTTTGCTTTGGGCTTAAAATGCCGCCCCTGAAAAACTGCCGCCTGAGGGGACCGACTCACCTACCTGACCCCTAGCGCCGGCCCTGGTTATTCGCGCCGCCGAGCAGCTGTTCGGTTCGAGCGTAGCGCTGTTGCCAACACTTTCGAATCACCTACACTTTTCTGATAATTTCATTAATTATTCTTTAAAATTATCGGTAGGGTAAAATCAAATTGGGTGGAAAATGATCGTTGATTGTTGGGCTATCCACTCATGCTAAATTCATTTTGTTCCCTGCATTTTTCAATCTGCAGTCACGAAAAATGTATGAGAAATTGGACTTCTCCCATAAGAGCCCATGTTAAAATACCGGATTCCAACAACCATTTACTCTAAAAATCATTCGGTAAGAAATATAAAAAAAAAATCGTACATTAATCAATATTCATTGGGTAACTTGTATACCAAGTTTCATTCGGTTCTGTGCATATGTCTGTAAGTATCGAACCTCCTTAAGATGTGTACCTTCAGTATTCTGAACAGGATGAAGAAAACAATTCATAACCTTTTTGCCATGTAATGTGTAATGTCTATGGTAACTTTCTGAGAAAAACGTCTCGGGAAAAAACAACTTGCTGTATGTCCGACTCAACATATCTGAAAATTAGAAACTATTTATAGAATGAAATAAGGAGTGTTGAAGGTGAAGCAACTGGAGTACGGTTGCATTATGGACATGGAAGTCTCTCAAAGAGATTATTCCGGCACTTGATGGTTCCGTTGAAGTCAAATTTGACCTGGAAATTCGGTAAGACCTCTCTAAATAAATAGAGGTAATGAAGGATAGTTGGGAAATTCAGTCCGTTGGTTATTGGCTAGCTCAAACTTAACTGTTTCCAAATCTTCCGACTGCAAACTCATCTTGCTTCGGAGAACATAACTGGAATGGAACATGTCAATCTTGCCAGAACCAGATATAACCTGAGTTTACCTAAGAGCCTGAAAGTTATCTGGTCGAAAGTCTGATTCGATGGTGGTTCCCTTGGAGTAAGTAATCTTTCCGGGAAACCCGAATGGGCAGTTTTTCCTCTGGAATATTTCACTCTAGAAGCTTCAGTTTCAGTAAGTAGGAAAGGGTATCCGAAATGTATTAACCTTCCGCAGCTAACACACCGTCTGTGAGACCGACGCCTGAGAAAATTTCCGATTATTCCTGAAGAAATCGCGAACGCTCTTGGCCATCCTCAATAGCTGATTTTCTAGGGCTAGTCGACTCAGTATCGAAATTACAGCGGAGGTTAATTATTGTAGCGTGTGTTATTAAATATTCGATCTCTGAGACGGATGTTAGTTGTGGTGTAACTTTTGTGGTAAGTAAAATTTTGTTTTGTGAGAATTATACTAATTATCAATTGTTTCTAGAGAATTCTGTAAATATGGCTTCTTTAGCTTATGAAGAAGAACAAAGGCGACTACAAACGTATGTTTGATGAAGTTGAGACGGATGTAGACGTAGCAGAAGATAGCGGTTCAAGTTTGGGGAGAGACAATATTGAGTTTCAAGAAGAAAATTCTGACAGTGAAAAAGACATAACAGATAACGAACTAAATGGAAGTGGAAGCTGTGGACAGATAAGAGAAACTCTCATACCTTGCATGATGGGAAAAGATGGAACCAACAGAAGAAAACATTGTCACCGATATCCCAATGTAAGAACTCGACGTCATAATATCGTAACCCAGTTACCGGGAGTAAAGGGTGAAGCAAAGAATGAAAAAACACCAATCGAAATCTGGGCTATATTTATCACAGATGCAATGTTACAAAATATTGTTCTTTACACCAACAAATATATCGTAACTGTAATATGGTTCCTAGAACGTCCAGATTGCGAATTCAAGAAATCTATAACATTTCAACTACTGAAAACGTACAAAATCAACCACCTACACATGGTCGATGTCATTATTGCTCTAGTGTAAAAAGTAGGAAGACCTGATTTAGTTCTATAAATGTTAAAAATTCGTGTGCTAAGAGCACTTATCTGCTATCTGTAAGGAGTGTGCTGAAATTTAAGGCAAAGTTTGTATATTTGTGTTCAGTTTATATCTAATGAATGTGCATTTTTTTAAATTTCAAATGTTTTCTGATGTTTTGCAAATATAATGATCAGTTTAGTTACCATAGAAACTGCATCTGTTTTCAATTATAGACATTTTAAAAATACTATGTTTTTTCACCCCAATTTGTTTGTTATTTTAATCTCATCAAAAATCGTGTAACAAATACAATTTTTCTATCTCTTTTGAACACCTTACCCTCAAGTATAACATTTCAAGTCATATTTTTTTCCACTTGGTAAGTTTTTCTTAGTCGGTTTCAGAGATGGATGTTAGCTTTCTTCTTGAAATTAATCATGTTAGCTACGGAAGGTTAACGAAAAGAGAACGTGGGATGAATCAACTCACATCCCATTTAGTCGAAAGGTTATTTTAATGAATATTGGAGTGATATCAATCTAGTCTAGTACTATCAATGACATTAAGTTCCTTCATTTAGAAACAGCACATCTGTAGTTTGGCAAAAACCTACTTATTGTATAGCGAAACACGTGAAACTTCATTTTTCTTATATTCAACAGGGATTTTCATAGAATGTCGAGAAATGTTGTCGTGAGATCGATCCTAACGCGGCGGTCGTCGTCGTTTTTGGTCGGATTGTGTACAATACAAAGTAAACCCCGTTACATAACAGTGAGGAGAGCCTGCCGGACGCATTCGACTTGGGCGGCCCCCGACCGGGTCAATGCCTCTTTCCGAGTCTGGTGCTGCTGCTGCTGCGACGTCGTCGGCAGGGTTGCCAACCGCGAATGGAAAATTACCGAAGTTAGTTGATGGGTTGGTTACCTACCTGATGTAATCGACTACTATCTGTTCCCACCATAAGTAATGGAAGTAAAAAAGCTGCTTCACGCAGGTCGTTTATATAATTTTTAATCGAGTCGACGTTTCGTCCTTGGAGAAGTAGTCTTCAAAAACGATTGTAATTTCAGCGTTTTTGAGAGTGATGAAGGTCATGAAACGTCATTATTTTGTGGTGGATGAATATTTTCTTGGCAGTTTTTCGGCTTTCTAACCTACCACAATGTGAGAAAATGAGTATTGATATATATATATATATATATATATATATATATATATATATATATATATATATATCTAACCTACCACAATGTGAGAAAATGAGTATTGATATTTGAATCTATATATATATATATATATATATATATATATATATATATATATATATATATAAGATGGGTAGTCTTTGCTGACTAGTTAAGAACAAAACTAGGAAAATATTTGGGTAAGCAGCATGCATGAAGTATACTCTTGTAACACGAATTCCAATATTTCGACAATGTTTATTGTTATCCTCAGGGAAAGCTACAATATTATATAAATTGTCAATTTGAAAGGTGAAAGTGCGAAAAAACTACTTACAGTGTCCACGAGATTGAGTGCAAAAAGGTTGTTAACAATTTAAAACTATATGTCACAAACATTGAAACTTTCATTCAAAATATTCAATTTGGTCAACATTACAACATTTAAAATTATATCAAAATTTATGAATAGACGTCTCAAATCATACAGAACAGGATGGAATGATACTGAAATGGTGACAAGGGAGGGAACGAAATTTGAGGGAATGCATTTTCTGAGGGAAGGCATTGTTAGCAGATAGGATAGTTTTCTAATGCCTGTGTGAAAAGCATTTGAAGGATTTTTTTTACTCCATCCACACCTGTAATGTCGTTATTTCCATTCACTTGACAATGCAGGCCAAAGTTTCTCTGACCATTGTTTTTAGAGATATGATTAGTCAACCTTATGGAAATATAATTTGAAGAGATGGATACCACGGGTAGATAACACTAGTGATTTCGTTTCCAAGTCATGGCTTTCCTTTCGTTTTTCTTACGGACGTCGTAGCCTGAACCACACGTTTTCTTGATTACCTATCATAATACCAAAAGATGGCAATCAATTCGGAAACAGAAGTGTAATTTTTTGTCAATATCGTAGTTTCATGTTTTGAAGATCATTTTAATACCTGAACTTTCATTTCCTTTATGAACTATTATCGACAACTCTATTTTGAGGCTCCATTATCTTTCTCTCAACATTTCTGTCAAACTGACAGATAGAACTCTGCACCTATCTTTCCCTTCAAAGTAGGAAACTGTGTTGTGCATTGCTAAGTAAACGGAAATATCGACATTATACTCTAGATGGCGCAACTAAAACACTTCAAATCCTTTTTCACACAGGCATTGACTAACTCTATAAACAATGCTCTGACGGGTAAAATAGGCGCAGATTTTTTTTTGTGATTCTGACTGAAATATTGAAAGAAAGCTAATGAAGCTTCAAAATAGAATCGGCAATAGAAATCCGTAGGAGAAATGAGAGTTAAGTCATTGAAATAATTTTCTGAATATGACTGGTCTATGATTTTGATTAACAATTATAATTTTGGCGGGACAGTCGCGCTTTCAGGGAGTCTGTCCCGCTGTCCCCAGCGAGGCCGCCATAGTCCCGCTTTTGCAAACTGATGATAAGGCGGAATCACAAGTCGTGTCTCCTCTTTCATTTTTCTACTATATCTCGTAGCTTGATCCCATACTTTCTTGATTACTTATACAGTATAAGTCAATGTCGTAACTCAAATCGCACATATTCTTGATTACTTGTACGGTATAAGTTATCAAGAAAATATGGGATTTGAGTTACGACATCCGTGAGAAAAATGAAAGAAAAGACGGAAACGGAATCACATCTATCCCTAGAATACATTTCTTTAAGTGATGTTCATATAGTTGGCTAAATAAACTAAACTAAATATCTCTATGAACAATGGGGAAAGTTATATCTCTATGAGTTTATTTGATATGAATCTTACCTTGCTACCCTTCTTGAAAGACAAAATTTCATGTCAAATCCTAGATTTGACAGGAGCCAAGAAAAAACATATTTGTTTTAATGAGGTCTGAGAACGGTAGCGGGTTTCCGAAACGTTGAAGACGATACGTATTCTTTTTTCATATTAGTGCTTGTATTTTTTTGTAAGGTGAATTTGAGTTATACGTGTTGTTGACACATAGAACGTAGGGAACTGTTTTCAATGAACGCAGTAACATATCGGGGTAGATTGGATGTCTGCAATTATACACTTGTTTCTATTCCGATATTAATTCTTCATTTTTTGAGATAGTGGTGAAAAACTACTAGGAAAAAAATATTCATCTGCTTTCAACTGAAAGCTATAGAATATACTGCTTTGGCTCTCATAACAGCTCCTGCCATGGCATAGTAATAATTTCTCAACATAACTGAGATGAGGAACAATCTTGCACATATATCTACTTGACTACAAAACCGGAGGTTTGAGCCAATATCTAACTGTGGGTTTTCTGCTGATGAACAAATTCACGAATGTTGGTTGGATATGAAGTTCGGTCCAAACCGAATAGTGAAAATGTTGAGAACATCTATAAGGTCCTCTCTGTTTTTGTCCATTTTGTTTTTGAGATACAGAAAACAAGACAGGAAGTAAACTATTGAAATCTTTGATATGATTTTAATCTGTAGTTACCTTCGCGAATGATTGGTTTGCCAGAACGTACGAAATTATCCGTTTGTCGGAGAATTATCGAAACATCGGCAGCACTGGCGGTCGCTGCATCGCTCACCGAAGAAGGAGAGCGAGAAGAGAGAAGAAGAGAGACGAAGAGAGGGGCGCTTCGAGACCGTGATGGTGACAACGCACCCGTTAATTTATCTAATTGCCTATACTTGGAATTTCTTTGTACGATGACTGTCGACGATACTTTTTCCATCTTCCAACAAATAGAATGTATAAATAGACCGCGATGGGTTTCCAGAAGATGCCACATGCCGGTAGGGTGAGGGAAGGGCAAATCGGGGAACGTGTGAGGGATCGATGGATTTTCGAAGGGATTCGCCTTTGATGGGCCTGAAATTAAGTTTACATCGGCCATGAGGTGCACAAAAAGGGGGTGAATGGCTGCGGGCCGAAGACCTTTACGGGGTGGTCCAAATGGAATGGTGTACCCAGAGTGATCGAAAAAACATTTTCCAACTCAAGGAACTAACTGGATAACTGCTTATGACTGCATTACAGTCGTTCCTTAGATAATATTGTGAAACAGTTTTTCAATCTACTGCCGAGAAACTTACCTGCCAGCTAAGTCCTTAACAACCAATCGAATGAATCAGTCAAGCAGATAGAGTTCAATTGCACCGCTCTACTTAAGTTGCGGTTTATCTGAGCTTGGTTTCGTTGCTACGGATTTGCCAATCATATTCCTCGTTCCTTAGCGATTAAGCCAAGCTTCGTTAAACCTTCATTGAGTAGGAGCGGTGCAGTTGGTCCTCGAGCTTCCAGCTAAGCTTAGCTGGTCATCGAGAAACCTCTTCATAAGTAATGCCTCCTTATAGCTTGCTTTTTGATTGTGTATGCTGCAATCGTCAAATAGATATTGCTGTTGATACCCTACCAATCACCAGTATTCTGTTGAGATATGATTCAGCGATCAACATATTAGTAACTGTATAGGGGCAAAACACAAAAGATCAAGATGCATGCGTTGACTTAGACTAGATTCCCAAACTCTCGATATTTCGTTTTCTTAACTTTTAACAAATTTTATCGAAAGAAACACTTCGAGAGAGAAGGGCACTTCGTGAATCTGGTAACGTTACATTTATAGGTAATGTTCATGAATTTATCACATCATTTCTGGTAATTTTTAAATCCTGTTGAGTCATTTCTCAATAATTTACCGCTAGCTTGAATCCAACTCGATCATTCATTTTCTTCTTATGACTTAAGAGCATTCATGAACAATATTAATGAATTCATTAATTGCCACCAATTACAAATAACCTTGTTCTGAAGTTTCTTGAAATGTGTGTTGAAAATATTACATATTCTCTGATAACAAAGCAGAGTTCATGTTAACATTAGGTGAAGTCCTTTTTATCATGAACGTTCCCTTTTGCGTTACTTCACGTTTACAGTAACATTATGTACGTGGAAAGGAACGAAAAATAAATGAGAACGTGAAATGGGACAAGAACAAAACTGGACTGAGAATTTTGAGTAGTAATAATCAGATCTTCCAGATGCATTTCAATTTCATATGATTCAAATCAAAGTGTCGAACTCGTCTGAAAAGGATTAACTTTCTATCAGACGGATTAGATTTATTTGACCAGATTACCAAAATGTTTTGGCACTTCAGAAGAAAACAAAAAAAGCATCACAATCACACGAAACTGATTAAGATATGTGAACAATACAAGCAATAATAACAATCAGAATTCGGTAAAAAAGTTTGAGTAATAGAAATCAACTTTCATAGATCAATTGCTGAAGTGTCCTCAAATAATCGATTGATTAAATATGGTGTTCTAGGATGTCTCTTCATTTTTGATGGTTGAAGGAGATAGGGAGGGATTTCAACAATTAGGGAGAATATTTCTCTCACATATAAAATGTCCCATAAGAGCGATGCAATTATTGAAAACTTACAGCGGTAATTGCATTGTATCAAGTCACCATAACAACACATTTGAAACCGTATCGCTAGACGTCAGTAAACAACACAAATAAATGTCAGATAGACTTCAAAAATGGAAAAACATGTCGCGTTTTGGTGAGTGCCTTATACAATATAGAGGAAAGTATAAATGAACAAAAAATAACATTTCCTTGATAATTTCTTTATTCGTGAAATATTCCAATGAATTACATTCGTGCACAAAAATGACCAGATAATTTAGCATTCAAGCGTGATATCTTATACATATTGCATTCGGTTATTTTCATATTTTGTAAAAGAGCCCTCGTCCTTCGGATTCAGGCACTTTCGCCAAAATATGAAAATAAACTTGCAATTTTTAGATATCACGCTTTCTTGCAAAATTATCGGTAATTTTTGTGCACTCGTGCAATTATAACCGACAATTATATAGTCAGAAATCCAGAAAGTTCAACTAGGACCTGGTGAGCCTATAACGTGGTGGCCCCAGATGATCTGCTGTAGAGTATGGTGGTATTCGTTCAACTGGGAATTGGCCGAAAAATAATTTTTAGTCGATGTAACCCTAGGACTGTAGCGTAATGAATATTCTCGATTATCTGCTGATTGTGAAGGCAAACAAACTCAATATCATACGAATTCTAGGCGCTGACTCACTAACTCACTTCCGGTGAAGGAAAATGTTGGAATCAGCCATTTATTGATCTTTATACTACGATTAATCGAAACTTTGAATGTTTACAAGAACATCTCAACCTTGCTACCAGTATCTCATTTGCAGTGGTTTTTGTACCATGCATACGTTATGACCATCTCTGGGTGCGCCTCTGAAAACTCGATAAGATGCACCCAGTGAATGGCATTTGTTTTCATTCTCCTCCGCTCAATATTTTTTTTGTATGAAATAAATAAAATACTTGATAATAGCTCTTTCTTGTTTACATTGAACCTACATCTCTGAGAATTACTAAGAAGTAGAGTAGGGTGAAATTTGTGAGTATTGACATTTAGTACGTTTCAGGTTCTTTTATATGTTAGAAAAAGATAGGCTTGTGGAGATACCAAAATCGCTCTCGCAATCATAAGAAACCCGAAGGTATTCTCGTTGACCTCTTTGAGAGTCATCATTTTGTTGTAGATGAATACTTTCTCTGTGCTTTTTTTTTTGTTCTTTCAGCTTGTGGTAGGTTGAGAACCCCAAAACAAAACGAAGGAAGAATTCTCAGTACTGTTGAATGCCATTATTTTGTGTTGGATAGATCCTTTCTTTGTAGTGTATTGGGGGTTCATAACCTACCACAATCTGAGAAAATTGAATAATAATGGAATCTATAGAAGGTAATTTTATATCTAAC
Source organism: Zygogramma bicolorata (assembly GCA_032362365.1). Lineage (NCBI taxonomy): Eukaryota > Metazoa > Arthropoda > Insecta > Coleoptera > Chrysomelidae > Zygogramma > Zygogramma bicolorata. Next base: position 5,055,029 of record JAVJAQ010001667.1, on the reverse strand, counting down.
CCGAAAAGATGTTAATTGAAAATAGTTCCTTCTATTAGTCAGCAATTTCTCGTATAACTCAAATTTGCCAAGTTCTTCGTTCCACAAAAATGAATCAGCTGTGAAAATTCAAATTTGACTCAAAAAACTAGAAAATATTTCAGATACCTATAGGTAAGTACATTCATTTATGCTCAAAAGGAACAACTTGTTTTTTTATTTCTTTATTTAACGTCTGCCTATTTCCGCTACCAAGACCAATCACCGACGCCGGTGAGCACACTTCCCCCAACCGGAAATTTTGCCGAACCCTCTGGTATTCCAGAGATAGGGATCTTTAACGAGCCCAACATCCATGTACCGACGGCTTTACGTCCCCTCCGAAAGACGGCATATCCTCAATATATCTTGTGCTCATTGATATATTGTCTGCGAGCTATGATATGCTATTTGGCTGCAGCTGTACGGGCTTTCGACACGGTATTTCCCTGCATGGTCACCCATCCAAGTACTAACCGCGCTCGGCGTTGCTTAGCTTCAAATATCGAATGACTGTCAGTCAACCCGAAGAGCTGGGCCATGCCCCAACAACTTGGATTTTTCGTTCGTTGGTAGAAATTGTGGCATTTCTACAAGGTTTTCCCTGGTAACCAAGTATTTTGTTCTCTGTGATTGATGGAATTCATATCCTACCTTGTGTGAATATGAAATCATATCCATCAATTGATTGGAATCGCCTATTCACCTGTTTCGTAAACTATTAAGCAATCAGCATATTTACGATTTGGAATAGAAAAATTAATATTCTCTTCTAGGTTTGAACCTTGAAGATAATCTTCTGTTTTCAAAATTCGCTCACAAATAAATATTTGAGTTATACGAGAAGTTGCTAACGTGTTCCATTCAGAAGGAATTGTTTTTCAATTATCAACAGCAACTAATCAGGCTAGATTGAAAATCTGCCATTCTGCACTTGTATAAATTCCAATATCAATTCGTATTTTTTTCAGATTGTGGTAGGTTAGAAAAAAAAAATGCGAAGAAGTAATCTCCTTGCATACGATAAATATTGTTTGTCAAAAATTAAGAGATTTTGCAGATATTTGTAGCTATTAGTAAGGAGAGTGGTTCACAAAACATCACGTGTTTATTTGAATTCATTAAAACTGGTTATAGTCTAAGTTCCGCTCCTGTTCTCTACTTTTTCCATTTTGCGAATGAATCAAACGTCTTTACATACATACATTACTAAAGGGAGATTGCCAATTCCTTGATGTTGCTCATAAGTATTTTGATTTGGAGAAGAACAATCCAGAAGTAAGTTTTTCAAAATCCTCTGATTCAGTTTCATTCGTTTCGTATGACGTCGAATCAGACAAAACATTAAAGTTGCATGTTTGCACAAGTGAATTTTGGTATTGGTGGAATTCGTCTTCTCAGAAGGAAATATACGTTTTTGTGGACTGTCGAATTCGTTCACGACTAGCTCGTGTTTGTGATTTTTTGGGACACCCGATAGGGCAGAGTGCAACGATTCGATTCGGGACGCTCCCATCCCCCGAAAACTCGCGACAGACCTTGAACCCTCTTGACTCTTTATCGATTTTGATATCCGAATCTTCGGATTTTGTTCCCTATCGCTATAAATATTTTGTTTGCTTACTCGGAATACAATGCTGTAAACATCTCGATCACTTTTTTTTTCTTCGGTCGTCGTAACTGACAGAGAGAGAGAGAGAGATACAAGAATCTCATACGTATAGTAAAATGGTTCATTCATCCGTATTTTTTTCAACATATTCTCTGGATTTTATTTTTTTAATGTTCTTGTGAGGTCAATCTTTTATGTATGTGAAACCCAAAGAAGTACTAACCAATTTGTCATCTAACTTCATTGAGTAGTTGATTGGTTAACATTTTTTGTTGCAGATGAATTACTCTTTCTAGTTTTCTACCACTTTCTTAAGGAATAAAGAGTTAATATATTATACACAGGTGTACAAAACAATACTTCTTGTCTACCCAAAAAGATGCTAGTTTTGATAACGGAAAGAGATTTCAATAAATCTTTCAACCGAAATAAGTATTGAATACATTAATTTCACATCTTATGTATCCAAATTTGAAGTTATACAGGTTCCTGCTGATTTCTGGTCAATCTTCGTATAAGACCCGATTTTCAATCTACTGTTGAGAAATTCAGGTGACAGCTAGAACCTCAAGAGTTGGAGATTTAACTGATAGCTAGCTGAGTTTGATAGGAGATTGAAAACCGGTTTTTCATAGTTGCCCAAAAACCACAAATCTCTTTTAGGCCTATTGTTCGATGACATATACATAGTACATATACATAGTATTTCTCTCTTCAATCTAAATTTTTTTCAAAAATAAGTACTTTCAACTGGTCCAACACTCAGAACGTATTATTAGAATATAACTGAGGAGAATTGTAAGAGGGTGATATTTTCACTATTTTTTCCATCGAAAAAATAGGAATCGACATTATTCTCTTCATACCTCGCTCAGTTATTATGCTAGGAACTTTTATAAGAAAAAATAAATTGAAGGTTTTTCAAGGGACTTAAAAAAAGGTTCTACGAGTTTTACCAAAAAAATGCATTGGTTTTTGGTTATTGTACGTAGAAACTTTCCATTTTTGCGGTTGGAAATACCAATCAATTTTCAACAAGCAATAATGTTGAGTAAAACATAAATCCAAATTCTCATACAAATCAGTGCTGTATGGAATAAATACACGAATTAGTTTTTTTTACCGCCATTGACTGAATTATATGAGATGTTCGTTATTCAAAATATTACAATTTTCATTACACTTATTTTCATTACTGTGATAAATGAATCACATGATTGAAATAAGGTTTTATGTGGATAGATAATAGATAATAGATTTTACTCATTATCAAAAGGGAAATCATTCTATCAACATCGCAGTGATTTCCAAACACCGACTGGCAACATTAAGCCACAATTGTTGAGAGAACCTCTATTCGGAATCGATTTGAAATCTGATATAAACTTTCCTAAATTGATCAGGGGTGAGACCTACAATCAACAACAGCAAGCAGCTGGCGCTATTAAGACCATGTTTCCCTTTTTCGCTCTTGTCAAAATCCCTTTCAATACTGTATCCACACGTTTCGGGAAAAGCATGTGGGTATGTATCGATGTAGACGTGGGTGATATTCGTGTATTGACCCATTTATTCAAGGTCGAAAGCCAGTTATTTCGATTTAGATCATAATATCACACTGTGATTTTTGTCAGGTTCTGTTCCAATGCAATGTTTACCTACCGGTTAGAAAAACGAAAAAGGTCTTTTTTCATATCGTATCGGGTATATGGTGAGAGTTTAGTTAGGGAAGACGTAGTTTGTGAAATGCTCTCATGATGCCTAATATTTTGAGGGGTAGATTTTCAAATATGCACGATTCTCCAGAAAAAGTCCTTCATTGTCATTGTGGAATGCAGTGAAAGTCATATGGATGTGATCAACTGTTTTATTTTAGTACGACAAATTTTCAAATTTCACTTGAATTTTATGGTTCAACCCCCATTGCTCTCATGATTGCCTAATATGTTGAAGTGTAGATTTTCAGATATGCCCAAATCTTCAGAAAAAAGTGGTTCAGTGTCATTGTAGAATGCACCGAAACTCAAAGTTAGTATGGATATGATATATCAAATATTGCATTTCAGTACAACAGACCCCAATTCGAGTTAAATTTTATATTTCAACTTCCTTTGCCTTCCATGATAGCCTTATACGAGGCCTAATATGTTGTGGTGAAGATTTTCAGATATGCACGATTCTTCATACAAAGTGGTTCAGTGTCTTCAGTATGCTATTTTCATCCTAATGAAACCAAAATCATCGAAGATAAAATAATAATAATAGTAATAATAATGGTAGTTATTCTTATTATTTTTTCTCGAGATAATTAGTACAGAACATGAACATTCATGAAATAAGCATAGAAAGTTATGGATATCCTATTTCCTCATACTGGATATAAGTCTTGTTAGCTTGTTCCACCAGTAGGCAGTATTATAAAAAAAAACTGCCAAAAAACTAATCGTCATTCTTTTTTATCGATATTTAGTGGAAATTGAGAAAACATTTGAGGATTCGAAACCGGACTTCATCTATGAAAATATATAGTATTCGTATAACTTTTACAAGAGATACACAGCATGAACGTACACATAAAATAGGCATAGAATATATTCAGCAGTATTGTTGAAAATATTCTAACAAAAAAGTGACAATCATTTTTTTCTTTCATTGTTATTCAGTGGAAATTAAGAAATCATTTGAGTATTGAAATCCGGACTTCATTAATGAAAACATTTAGAATTTAAAGTTTTGCTATGAAATTGTCCAGGCAACGAAATTGAAAATGACCAAAAAGCCTTGTAAAAAAATTAAAACATCTTTAGACTCTTTAACCCATCCTAGTTTGGATCCTCTACATTATTATTTAGTTATATTCATTGCTGGGTAATCGCACGTTAAAAGGTAAGGCCTCGTTGATCCATTGCTCGCACAAGTTTCGACTTCTGAGGGTTGACGTTCATCGGCTGGTTAACGGATCGAACAATTTTACAATTCGTAATACTTGAGGTGCAATATGCTACACAGAAAAAAATTCATCAAGAAATATGCTGTTGAAAGAGGGATGAATCGTACCACAGAAATAATAATTGAAGTTGGGAAGCTGAATACACTTTTTGGTGAATGAATCGAAGGTTTTTGTATAAAGTGTATATTGAAAATTTTTGATTCTATTGCAAAGCGCTTTCGACTTTCGTCATCATCAGTGCTAGCTCGTCAGGGTACAGGAAGCATCTTTGACATAAGAGCTGTATACATAGTAAAATTTGATTTATATAAAATTAGTTGAACCAGCGAAAAGCGTGCTGGGAAGTTCAGGCCATGTGACTGTGTCAATGTCACATTTGACATTGACACAGTCACATGGCCTGAACTTCCCAGCACGCTTTTCGCTGGTTTAACTAATTTTATATAAATCAAATTTTACTATGTATACAGCTCTTATGTCAAAGATGCTTCCTGTACCCTGACGAGCTAGCACTGATGATGACGAAAGTCGAAAGCGCTTTGCAATAGAATCAAAAATTTTCAATATACACTTTATACAAAAACCTTCGATTCATTCAGAAATAATAATTGTTAATAGGTGACACCTTGCCTCGCTCTTGCAGGGGCCTCGCGCAACAACCCACCCAAGCAAATTTTAAAAAATATAGATTTTTTCAATTCAAAACTTTTGATTTTGATCCACAATTATTGTTACGAGCTAGGAGGTTCGATTCAATAAAAAATCAGCCACTATAGTAAGAGAGCTTCGGAGTCTTCAGTCTGTATCACTTGAATCGCATTCAAATTTTAAATATCCCGCGCCTCGGCGCCGTCGCCACGCTTAGGCCTAGCTAAGCTAGTGAAGCTTGGACTCTGTATGATTTAGGTACCCTGTGACCAGACGCTACATGAGAAGTCCGCTAGATGTAGCCTCTTCTATCGCTCGGGGAATCCCGGTAATCTATTTCGTTTGTCAACTTTTGTCATAATGGAAATATTTTGCTTTCAATGAGAGTAAAAAAGTCATTAGGTACGCATCGTACATATTAATTCCGTAATATTATTACGTTCCTATAGTATTTAAAATATTGAGTGAGCTGGAAAAGTGTAAATTACAGTATTTGAAGCAAGGAGAAAGCTGAAAAAGTGTTAAAAACTGTGTGTTACTCAAACATTATTTCTGACTTAGCGAAACAAAATTGTATAACATTAGCATTTCTCGTCAAACATGACAAATACCTAAACCAAACAACCAGACCTACTTTCGCATCACATACATTTCACGAAGAGCAAAGGGCCTCGCGAAGGGCCTGCCGCCCGGAGCCTCGCAATGGGTAAGGCCGCCACTGCCCACAATACAAATATATATATATATATATATAATATTTATTATTAGTATTAGTGTTACATGATCGTTGCATAATATATATGATAGTGCTATTGGCCGAAAATGAAAATGACATGATATATAGTTTCTGATATACGTTAAAAAATAGGTCACCTATTGCAGGCATACAAAATGCACATGGGAATTGACAAAGGTGGTTATTAAAAAAAACATCATGGAACTAAATATAGACCAGAGAGATATTTTTGATGTCATTTATGACGATGTGTAACACGTATGGGTATGGCCATTCAGTGGTTTAATTCATAATGATTTGAACATGAACGCGAATAATTCAATTAAGTTAAAAATATCCTAAGATAACACCATCGTTCACCCGCTGACAAACAACTGATTTTGTTATTATTTTGTCATATCAAAAAGGATGGTAATACCAATTGAGATGATATGGAATAGTAGCCTAATATCAAATAGAAAATATTTATTGATATGTTTCAAAAAGTGTCATATTACCTTTTATTCTACAGGGTGTTTCAAAATTCAGTATCAAGATTTCAGGGGCGTATTTTTCAAGTCGAAATAAGACTTTTGTTCTCAATAAACATGTGTCCGCAAACGCTTCGTTACCAAACTACAAAGCGTTAAAGTTTCAAGATTTTTTTTAGTTCTTCATAGCTCTTTCAGTTTTTGAGATATTGAGATCAAATTCGAAATACCGCTTACGTTCTAGGGTTTTTATCGTCCAGTATGCCGAGTGATTGTTACGCTATAAGGTTCTACCTCACGCTATAAGGTAGAACCTTATAGCGTAATAACTATGGATTTCCATCAAGTAAAGGCCACCTCAATCCAAAATCCGAGAGATTGTAACAAGCTACAGGAAGATATGTTTTCAGGGGTCAAACCAATTTTCGCCCCATAAACTTTTTTGTAGTGCGCCGCTGGTGGATTCTAAAATATGAAATCAATTCTTTGTTTTGTTTATGAATTTTTTTGTCTCCTGTAATTTTTACGCATCTGCGACCGTTAGTGAGAAAAAAATTAAAGTCTTTCTTTTTGTAATTCGCTTGATTTATTGAATTTGTCAACGAAACAATGAAAGAGTGAATAGTGGGCTTTGACTGCTATTTTCAATTTGACGTTTAGGTTTGTTTTGAAGCAATTGACATTATATGAAACTTTAACGCTCTGTAGTTCGGTAACGAAGCGTGTGGAGACACATGTTTATGGAAAACAAAAGTCTTATTTTGACTAGAAAAATGCGCCCCTAAAATTTTGATACTGAATTTTGAAACACCCTGTATAATTGTGAGTCTGTGATTCCCAAGATCATTTGCCGTTCATCATTCCAGGTTCATTTCTAATGAAAAAATTTGTTGTTAGTTATTATTTAGATACATCTGACAAGATTTTCGATCGACTGAGATGTTTTCCTGATTAATACAATGCGAGGAAATCTCTTCGTATGACTCGTTTTTACGATTCAATTTCGAAGTTTATGTGGAACCGCATAAATATCATTGAGCATTCGTGTTATGACGCATATTACGTACCGGTTGATCATCGCGGTGACGCACAGGGGATTCACAGAGCGGCTTTTTCCGTCACCGGTATCAATAAGAGATTAGTGAAAGGAAGTTGCAAGTTCGACTTTCGATTTCGAGTCCCGGGCTTTTCTGAAAGGTGTTTTGGGCGTGTGCATGTGCCCTTTTGCACGTAGACAAGGCAAGGTATGGTAGAAAGGAACAGCCCAATGATGGCCGCATCGGTTCGTGTTTCAATAGCAAAAGGAACTGTCGCTGGGCCAAAAAAATTGTGCCCAAATCAATGAAAAAATGGTGGGGACGTGACTTTGAGCAGATAATGATGGAAATGGCACGTGAACAATGTATCGAATTGAAATTCTGATCCCGCAATCGATGAAAGCTCTGCAATTTGCCAGAAATATTTCAAGCTACTGAGAAACATATTTCGGTGGATATGCGATTGGGAAAAATTTTTCTACAAATTTGTCCTTAACGTTAACTTACAAGGTGAAATTGGTCCCAAATTCGTTCATCGGTTATTTTCATTGACGAATACTCATATCTTAAAAAAAAATTAGTCTTATTTGAATTTTACCAGTAGGAGGTCTAACCGAGCTATAGAATCGAAATCAAAAACTTCGAAAGTGATGCAGAAACATTATGAGAAAAGACGATTGAAATTGAAGCGACTGTTAAGGGGAAGGATTGTGAAAACTCCTTATCTATTTTCGATTTATGTCGGCATAAAAGGGGCCTAAAGATGACAAAATATTGAATGTGTGAAAAATATAATAATAATGAATGAAATAAAATAATTTTTTTCAACTGCTTTTATTTCAAAGGGGCAACAAGAGAAAGTGCAGTGACAATCCTGAATGGAATTTTCCACCGCGACAACGTTATTACATAACCAAGGTTAACTAATTATTGAATACAATTCATGTGTGACATAATCGATTTGAAGTAACTAACAAACGCGCAGAAATTAGCAGCGCCCGACTACCACAGGTATTAATGCCCGGTGAGGGTCGCTACCACTACAGAAAATAAATAGAACAGTATAAATATATAATTATGATCGTAACACACTCTAACTAGCAGAGCCCAACTACCACAGACACTTTCGTCCGGCGAGGGTTGCCATCAATGAACCAGCAGAGCCCAACTACCACAGACACTCTTGTCCGGCGAGGGTTGCTATCAAATAAACCAGCAGAGCCCAACTACCACAGACACTCTTACCCGGCGAGGGTTGCTAGGAATAAATCAGCAGAGCCCAACTACCACAGACACTCTTGCCCGGCGAGGGTTGCTATCAAATAAACCAGCAGAGCCCAACTACCACAGGCACTTTTGCCCGGCGAGGGTTGCTAGGAATAAATCAGCAGAGCCCAACTACCACAGACACTCTTGCCCGGCGAGGGTTGCTATCGCTCGGCGAGGGTTGCTAGGAATAAATCAGCAGAGCCCAACTACCACAGACACTCTTGCCCGGCGAGGGTTGCTATCAAATAAACCAGCAGAGCCCAACTACCACAGGCACTTTTGCCCGGCGAGGGTTACTAGGAATAAATCAGCAGAGCCCAACTACCACAGACACTCTTGTCCGGCGAGGGTTGCCTCAAAATAATAATATGATTAATCATAATACATGTCAAGCATTCAGATCGGCCTGCTGACTCTTACAAGGGCTCCGAAGATATCACTTGGCTATTCTCTATGATGTGATTGCTTGCATTGTATGTCGATTAGCACATATTTCTCACCTATATCCAAATATCCAAAACTCCCCACTATGACAAAAGCCGCAACACAGATCACGAACACTTATTTTCCGTTACCACAATCGCGAAACTATTCAAAACAACAACTCAATATTTCACAACACGTATTTTCCCAACCTACTTGGCCGAAAGCCTTTCAACTACTGGTTTCTCTCCTCAAAATAATACATAAGTCATTTCGGTCCTATTCGTCATTGATTTGATATCACATTCCAAATGAATCAGACGCACAGTCAGTAATGGTTACATAACTAGGATATATTCCTGAATATGTGTTTTGGGTGAGTCTCAGTTTTAAATATTATACAAGTTTTCCTAAAGTAATTCCTAATTACCGAAATAAACAAAAATAATGCCTACACCATTCCTCGTCTCTACACTTGAGAAAAATACCTAATTCATCCTGGTTACTCATTCTCTTAGCAATGACACCGATATGCAGGGCGCTGTGAGTCTTTTGCCCTATTATTTCACAGTCGGCCATCCTGTTCTTGCCTCGCCTCGAGGCTAGGAATGCCCCCATCAAATTCAGGGTCGGACAGTACTACGTCCCCATCACCTCCGCTTTCGGAATTGGTATCGTCTGATAACCCACCTGGATTTATCCAAGGCCTCATGTGGTCAGCGGCAATGATATTTTCATATTATGCTTCTGAATTGCTGCTATGTGAAAGCAGACCCCCTATCAGATATGATGGTGTTAGAATTCCCAAAATACTTCTCTGTCTCCTTGATAAAGTCAACTACCAGCCTGGCTTTAGTTGTGCGTACAGCCTTCAAAAATGCGAACTTGGTGAAGGCGTCTATGACCACAACTATGTACGCATTCCCCTTTCGAGACTTAGGAAAGGGTCCTAAGTGATCAATGTGAACGACATTCATGGGGAGGGGTTTTGGATCTGGTAAGTGTAGGAATCCTTTTTTTCCAGCGGGCATCTTATTATAGAGGCAAGGGATGCAGCAGGATATATAATTTTCTACATAGTCCCTCATCCTTGGAAACCAGTAATGTTCGCAAAGCCGATATAACGTTTTCTCCGTGGCGAAATGGCCAGAGACATCATGAGCAGCCCTCACAACTTGCTGCCTAATTCCTTTAGGAACTAACCCATTGGGTCCCTCTTGCGGTTATTCTATAAACCCTTCCATTTCTCAACGCATAATTTTTGTATATCTGTCGCTCACTTTCGGATGTTGGGGGCCTACTCAGGGTGTCTTTGATCTTCCTTATTTTTTCGTCCGTGAGTTGTCCCGAGAAAACCCAATCAGCTTGTTCTACTCGAAGAATTGTTTCTGGTGGGACGTGCTCAAATTTGGATGGATTTCTGCTGAGTGCATCCACGTGCTTCATCCTATCCCATGGTCTATATCTCATTGTGAAATTGTATTCTTGGAGTTCCAACCACCACCTGGCTATGCTTGGTATCAACTCTTTCTTCTCGCTAGTTGCCTTGAGAGCATTGCAGTCGATTGTTATTGTGAAATCAATACCTAGCAGACTCGAAATTTTCGAATGCACTCAACGACTGCTAAGGTCTCCAGCTCATAGGAGTGGTAGTTTTCTTCACATCCCTTCGTTTGTCTACTGAAATAACTTACGGGGAGCAATCGTTTGTCATCCTGATACTGAAGTAATATTCCGGCAACACCGCGCTTGCTAGCATCCGTGTGTAACTCTGTTTTCGAGGTTGGATTATACAGCGATAACATCGGTCCATTCATCAACCTCAATCGCAAGGTCTCAAAAGCAGTCGATTCCTCATCGGTCCACTTTCACTGCACGTTCTTCCTAGTCAGGTTTGTGAGCGGTTTCGCGATAATGGCGTAGTCCTGCACGAAATGCCTGAAATAGCCTGTGAGTCCTAAGAATTGCCTGATCTGGTGAACGGTTCTTGGCGTTGGGAACTCGTTTATTGCCTTTGTTTTGACTTGACCGGGTTTAACTGTCCCTTGTGATATTTCATACCCAAGATAAGTCACTGACGTCATTAGGAAAGAACATTTTCTCGGGATCAGCGTGAGACCCTCTTGTATCAGTAGATTCAGAATCATTTCCAGATTCTTCAACCCGTCTTCAACTGTTTTTGAATATATCAGTATGTCATCCAGATATATGGCGGCGAGATGTTGGGCTGGTTTCAGTACCTTATTCATCAGCCTTTGAAATACGCTCGGAGCATTTGTGAGTCAGAAGGCCATCCTATTGAATTCATACTGGCCACCGGAAGTGACGAAAGCAGTGAATTGCTTAGAATTTTCTTCTAGCGGTATTTGATAATACCCGGATCTCTAGTCCAAACTGGTGAAGAAGGCGTTACCTTGAAGCCTATTCAACTGGTCATCTATACGCGGAAGAGGGTAATGATCTTTGATAGTGTTGGAATTGGGCTTCCGGTAATCAATACGTAGACGGGGTTCTCCATTTTTCTTCCTCGCCAGTAAAACAGGAGAGGCATTCGGCGAGTCGGACTCCCTGATAATTTCACCATGCAACAATTCACCAATCATGTCCTTAACGATTTCTTGCTCCTTCTCCGCCATTCTGTATGGTCTGTAAGTAATGGGACTTTCATTATGTGATCGTATAGCCATTTCGGCTGATTTAGCACACCCCAAATCCTCCAAATCGTTGGAAAAACAGCTAGCATATTTCTGTAGCAATAACTCGAGTTGTTTCCTCTGAGTAGATGAGATGGGTCCAACCGTCAATTCTTCGAGGCTCGGTGGTGTCGTCTCACTTGATGAAATCCGCTTCTGAGGGGCGATCTTTCTCCACCTCACACCGCCTCCCTCTCACGATGAGTTTGGAGCCCCACTCTTGGTTGCTCTTTCCAAATTTGAAATGTGATTGACAGGGACCACCGTTGCTTTCTTCGTCCAAAGCTCTATTTTATCAGATATTCCCCTATTCAAATCCTGCGAGTTGTGTTCTCTCCTACTGAAACTCAGATTCTGATCGTCCTTGTGAAGTACAACTGACTTGTGCTCTGTGAATGGGTGGCCAATTAAAATAGGTATATCTTGGGCAGAATCAGACACAACGTTGATTTCAGTATCCACTTCGACTTCATCTACTTTGAGTGAACACATCACTGTTCCCAATGTGTTTATTTTATTTCCTCCATAACCCTGAAGAACGATTTGTTTTCGGGTATCGCTCTCTAATGACAGTCTTTCCGCCTCACTTAGAGTCATAACATTGCATGAGCTACCCAGATCAATGAAAGCTTTCTAAGGCTAGTTGTTGACTAAAACGGTTTTGAAATATTTACTGTTGGCGCTAGATGTTTCAGCATCTAGTCATGCTATCTTGGTTGTTTGTGTAGCTGGTTTACTCCTGGCGAAGCACTTCTCTTCGGTGTGACCTGCTCGTTTGCAGAAGTTGCAAATGAGTTGATAGGGATTCTTCCTACCACTGTTATTAGATCGACACTCTGTACTGATGTGACCAATCTTTCCACATGTGAAGCATTTCCGCTCTACTCTTTGCTGGTGCTTATTTTTTCGTTTCGCATGAAAATTGCTATTATTCCGGCTGATATGGGCACCTTTTCGATCGAATACTGACGATTCTCTCGACAGGCTGGTTGCAACTGTTCTTAAATATCCATAAAGTGCATCAGGGTTCCCATAGCCACCGGCTCGTGCAGCTGCCTCGATGTTGTCATCGTTCAACCCACCTATTATACAAGAAACGGCGTTAGACCCTTCAATACTGCATACTTGTAAGAGAGCCAGTTTTTCGAAGAAATATTTGGTGTAGCTCTCATGCGGAAGTTTCTTCCTTGCCATCATTTCTTCTAGTAGGTTATAGTAGTCCCTACTTGGTGGGAAAGCATTCGCCAGCTCTTTCTTCCATTCAATCCACGTATACTTCACACTTGGGAGGCTTCGATATCACGTTTCAGCGAATCCTTTCAACTTGCTGAGAGAATGGTAAATGGTGGCTGTCTCGGACCAATGGTATATTTCCTTCAATTCATCAATTTTTGCCAGCCAAGAATGACGGTAATCTTCCGGATAGAAATCTGGGATGGCATTACCCCTGATAGAGTCATTAGACTGGGAGGTAGAAGGCAAAGCTTTCAAGAAATCTATCACAACAGTACTTAGCCGATCGAATGAACTACTTCGAGGAGGTGTATCACTCTGGGGCTGCGACCGTTGGCGCTTCCTTCTTGGCGGAGTTTCATGATCAGAAGAACTCGAACTCGACGAATACGTTTCTCGGCGAAACCTCTTCCTAGAATCACTACTCCCATCTTGCAGACAACCAAATATCTATAGAGAACGAATCGAAACGACAATACAGGAATCCACACAATTCCTTCGTTTCCGTTCGGAATCGTATTACTTCCTCTTGCGTGGCTTTATCCCACTTCTGATGTGTGAAAAATATAATAATAATGAATGAAATAAAATAATTTTTTTCAACTGCTTTTATTACAAAGGGGCAACAAGAGAAAGTGCAGTGACAATCCTGAATGGAATTTTCCACCGCGACAACGTTATTACATAACCAAGGTTAACTAATTATTGAATACAATTCATGTGTGACATAATCGATTTGAAGTAACTAACAAACGCGCAGAAATTAGCAGCGCCCGACTACCACAGGTATTAATGCCCGGTGAGGGTCGCTACCACTACAGAAAATAAATAGAACAGTATAAATATATAATTATGATCGTAACACACTCTAACTAGCAGAGCCCAACTACCACAGACACTTTCGTCCGGCGAGGGTTGCCATCAATGAACCAGCAGAGCCCAACTACCACAGACACTCATGTCCGGCGAGGGTTGCTATCAAATAAACCAGCAGAGCCCAACTACCACAGACACTCTTACCCGGCGAGGGTTGCTAGGAATAAATCAGCAGAGCCCAACTACCACAGACACTCTTGCCCGGCGAGGGTTGCTATCAAATAAACCAGCAGAGCCCAACTACCACAGGCACTTTAGCCCGGCGAGGGTTGCTAGGAATAAATCAGCAGAGCCCAACTACCACAGACACTCTTGCCCGGCGAGGGTTGCTATCGCCCGGCGAGGGTTGCTAGGAATAAATCAGCAGAGCCCAACTACCACAGACACTCTTGCCCGGCGAGGGTTGCTATCAAATAAACCAGCAGAGCCCAACTACCACAGGCACTTTTGCCCGGCGAGGGTTACTAGGAATAAATCAGCAGAGCCCAACTACCACAGACACTCTTGTCCGGCGAGGGTTGCCTCAAAATAATAATATGATTAATCATAATACATGTCAAGCATTCAGATCGGCCTGCTGACTCTTACAAGGGCTCCGAAGATATCACTTGGCTATTCTCTATGATGTGATTGCTTGCATTGTATGTCGATTAGCACATATTTCTCACCTATATCCAAATATCCAAAACTCCCCACTATGACAAAAGCCGCAACACAGATCACGAACACTTATTTTCCGTTACCACAATCGCGAAACTATTCAAAACAACAACTCAATATTTCACAACACGTATTTTCCCAACCTACTTGGCCGAAAGCCTTTCAACTACTGGTTTCTCTCCTCAAAATAATACATAAGTCATTTCGGTCCTATTCGTCATTGATTTGATATCACATTCCAAATGAATCAGACGCACAGTCAGTAATGGTTACATAACTAGGATATATTCCTGAATATGTGTTTTGGGTGAGTCTCAGTTTTAAATATTATACAAGTTTTCCTAAAGTAATTCCTAATTACCGAAATAAACAAAAATAATGCCTACACCATTCCTCGTCTCTACACTTGAGAAAAATACCTAATTCATCCTGGTTACTCATTCTCTTAGCAATGACACCGATATGCAGGGCGCTGTGAGTCTTTTGCCCTATTATTTCACAAATGAAATCATTTGGGTCACTCTGAAAACTGATCAAAACTCATTGTTCTTGACTTGGGTTCGAAGTATTGCCTTCTAGAAGCAACATATTTGTCAGAATTGTCGTACATAGTTCAACATAACATATTTCTTTACCAAGTAATCGGAGTTAATTTTTCGTTTGAATTATTGTTCATAACACTTGGAGTTTTCAGGTTCTTTCCCAGAAATACTTTTTGGTCTATCTTCCTTTGTGTGCATAAAAATTGTTGATTTTTGCATTATTGCTTCATAATCGGTATTGATTTTGTTTATATCTTCTTGTAGCCTCTAACCTATCATTCGAAAGAATTGTGATATCAATCCTTTTTTTTACAACTTTGATTTTGAAAAGTAGAAAATTGGTGAATTCAAAGGGAAAAGTAGGTGAAATTATGAAATGAGGTGAAGATGCGTTCACAAAAATATCAGAATTTTATTTTCTTTTAGCACTTTGTAGTTCAATAGTTGAGACCTCTAGGATTACGAGATTTTTTCTCAAAATGGACCCAAAGGAATCTCTTAAAATTTTAGCATGTTATCAATTTGTATTTTGAGCTTTTTTAACGAGCATATTCGATCGATTGGTTATTTTGGTTCAATCATCGCATGGAATGAATTTATAAGAAATATATTCCTCCCTAAATTGATCATTTACCAAATTACCCACAGAAAAATGTTCCACGTATGAATTCGCAGAAAAAATACTATTATATCTAAATTTTTTTATTTTTTCGTTGTTCGATTTTGAATGTTTTTAGTTTTTCGAATAATTTCTAGGTATATAAAAATAATATAAGTGGCATAGGTATATACAATTCACAACTTGGTATATACATTGTCTGAACATATATACATACATAAAAAGCAAGCTATCTCTTTCTATGTCGGTACCTTATATTCAATAATAATAATAATGATGACTGAAAACAATCAAAATCGAACAACAAAAATATTTAAAAAATTAAATTCGAAGCTCTTCTAGACCCTCCATTCATAACCACACCATAACACACATGTAAAATAAGGCTATCGCATTGAAAATAATCTGAATTTTGACATTTTCGAATTTTTTATTCTGTTACACGATTGGTCTAAGACGAAAGACAAGTGCATGCGTTGATGTTGCTTCAACTGTCCGGTATACGTGCGTCGTGTTGTACCGATTTAAATAATGGTGGCTTCGAATTCCGTATTCCAGTACAACTTCCGGAGATTGGACGAGTCCAAAACCGAAAAGCTGCCGGGGTAGTACCCACCGTCCTCTTTCCTTTTTCCTACCAAAACAAACGAAAGCGTCGAGGCAACTTTGCGGTGCGGTTAGACTTGAAAATGTGCGGCGTTGCCGTCGCTGTTGGATGTCTATCTTTCGTGCCGACGAATATCTTGGAATATTGGTGTACGCGTGAATTTGATTGAGATATTCGACATACATGCGGCACAAAATTCTAATGAAGTCACCTCGGGAGTTACGGAAGAAAACGGAGCGATTGCTGATGTTAAGTTTGTGAATTTTCAAAACAAATTAACGGAAATGACTTGAATTTTCGAGACGGTTACACTTTAGTGTAAGGATCTAAGCCTAAGAACCCATTTTTATCAAAAACCTCGTGGAGTGACGTCTGACTTTCTTGAGAAATTGAATTTATCTCTTTTATGTTGTTCTATAATGCTAGATGACTCTGAAGCTGCGCATGTGTAGGGTTGCCATCCGTCCGGATATCCCCGGATCCTAGTTAAGAAGGCGTCCGGAGATTGTCCGGGTGGGGTTTTCTTTGTTGTCCGGGTTGAGAGAATATTTTCACTAATTGTACAACAATGGACTAAGGAAAGAAATTTATTGAAAATAGAAACAGTCTCGTCAATTATCGAAATAAAATACAATTTCAAAGACTACAATTGTATTGATTTTTATAAATTTCTTTCAAGCAAGGAAGATATTCTAAAGGCTATTGGAAAGACTGAAAAATACCAAAAACCAGAAAATTAAAACAGTCAATAAGAGAATAAAAATAATGTAAGACTGTTGATAATTTATTAGAACTTTATAAAGAGTTGTTTATAAAAAGTGAGATTGAAAAGTTTAAGTATATTTTATTAAAGTTTTTTTTTTCAATAAAAATATAGTGAAGTTTAAGAATCTTTTTCTCGAAGTTAGAGAGTATAATTTTTTGTTTTATTCACAGACAAAAATGTAGGATGTAGTTTCTTTAAACTTTTGAGATTTTATTGTGTTAAAAGACTCTTAAAAAAAGAGTAGTTTGTAAGACGGGCTCGTGTTATTTACTTTAAAATTGTATTAAAATGAATGAAAGTTGATTTATGACCATCAACGTTTCTTGTCCTGGTTGACAGATTTTTGAGATGGCAACCCTACGCATGTGCAAGGCATATTAATTATTACAATACTCAGTACGGCCTTACGCTGTGTAAAAAGGATTTGAAAACGCTTCAATCAATTCATATTGTTACGCCCTGTTCACATCTCCTGTGCCGCTATTTTGTAAAGAAACCACTTCTTGTTCTGTCTCTGAAAATATTTTTCTACTATCGACCCAGAAAAATCTACAGGATCAAAAATAGCAGAAAAATTGTTCTCAAAATAGTTTCCTATGGAAAATTCTTGAATTAGTTCTATTTCCAGAAACGTAGGAAGGGATTGTTGATAATGATGGCGTGAAAAATTAACTCCATTGGACAAATCTTAGTACTTAGTTGCATCCAGGATATTCCTGTTCAGGGTTGAATCTTTAAATTTTGAAGTTGTTTATGTCCTTAAATTTCTGAAGAATTTTTTGTCCTCCAGAATGGAAGATATAGCTCTTGTACACCTGACGAGCAAACATTGATGACTTTTCCAGTCGAAACCTTTCTGCTATAATTTTATTAATTATATTTCTGCACGAAATACAAAACTTTTTTTTTCATAGTTAGTCAATGTCTCTGTGAAAAAGGATTTGAAGCTTTCTGTTACGCCATCTACGCTATAATTTCGATATTTCCGTTGACTTCTTGACAATGTACGACAAAGGGTCTTCTATTGTTCAAAATAGGTGCAGATTTCTGTGTCAGTTCGACATATTAGAAGAAAGCTGATGAAGCTCAGAATAGAGTTGACAATGAAAGTTCATTTTCATACAGGAAATTGAAGTATGGGCATTGAAATAGTCTTCATAATATGAATGATCTACGTTAATGACATAAAGTTCCACCTCTCTTTCAAAATTGGTTGTCATCTTCTGACATCATGTATAAGAAAACAGTCTAATCTTATTTGGTTGTCTCCTGTTTGGGCATCACCGTACCGGCGCCATCTACTAATGGACCCCATCGTCATCCGATAATAAGCCTATAAGGTTGACTGACTATACTTCTTGGGGCAATGCTAAAAGGTCCTTCACTCTCATCTTCTTGAAAGATATCAAAGACGGACGAGAAGAGGAATAAAACTTTTTGAAATTTTCCAATGGAAATGATATTTGTGCGACGTCATTAGTCGCCTTAGAAGAGTAATTTCTTTTTCTAAATGGAAGAAGCGGTCTTGAACTACTTTTATAAATGGTCCTTCAATTCCCTACCAACACAATACCGGTTTGCTGTTTTGGATTGAACTATCATTAGCAGTTGAACTTTATAATTTTATATGGAAAATTTTTCCTTTTAAAATTTTCTTCGACCCCACAGCATTTTCCGCATCCCCGTCCTGGCCTGGACTTCAAACATTTTCGGGTCGACTCGCGCTGTATACTTCTACCTTTAACCGCGCGGCAATCCCGATCGCATTCCGTCGATCTGGCAACGCCGCTAGCACGCCATCTCTCACGTCTGCACGCCGCGCCGTTTCCTTCAGTCGATTCGAAAGTGTGTGAACGAAACGCAAGTCGGACATCCTCACTCTCTCACGGCCTCACGCAGTTGTTTACTTTAAGAAACGAACATAGCCTACGCCGAAAGCGATGTGCGTCGTCGATTCTCAGTGCTCGAATGCAGTAGTATTATTAGTGGATCTTTTACCGAGAGACTGCTGCTGCTACGTACAACGTTGGCTTTTGTTTTTTAACGGATAATTCGCTGTTAAAAGTGTGAGGACCGTGTGTTAGTGTTCTGTGCTTGTCACAGGATGTGATGTCTGTCTGCAGGCTTTGCTAGACACGTGTAACAGCCGAACAGGATGCAGATACTACAGAAGAGGCACCGCGCGCACAGGAAGCACTCATTAAACGACGAACGAGGTAAGGATTTCGCGTCGCGTTCAATTTTTTACTTTCTTTTTAAGTATTAAATCTCCAATTAACGTCTCGAAGGTACCGTGAGAGTCTTCTCGAGATTGGAATGCGCGTGTACCGTTATATGTGCAAACAAAACAATCTTCCCCTCTTTCCCCCCCGCGGGAGCTCGCGTCCTCTCCAGTGCGGTTTAATTGCGCATAACTAACATATTTCGTAGACTTCTTCTGTTCGGAATGCGATGATGGGATTTCTCGACGAGTGCGAAGGTTTTTCGAGACACGGGTCGGGCGATTATCGTCTTTTTTGCGTTTCATTTGTTCTCGCTGCGCCTACTACACGGCGATGACGCATAAGTCCATTCATGAAGATGGTGCCAGTGGATTCGAGAATGACGCTCTTCGCCGTGGTGGTGGCTATCCACTTCCGTTCTCTTTCGAAACCTTAGGCCGCGCTCAGTTTGGATACGAATTTGTATCGTACGTATACGTACGATCGTGTTAGTACGAATTGAGTGCGCACACTGAATGCGTTTCAATCCGTCAAAAAGGTACTGATCTCTCATTCGTAGAGTCATCTGTCGAAGTGCATTGAATAATATGTATGAGCCCACGATATTAGGGATACACTTAAAAACTTTTTTTCACGAAATAACTCGTAATGTTCTATGTGTTGCCAAAAATAAATGTAATAAACTCACCAGACATATTAATTTCCACGGATATTTCTCGCCATGCCTTGCGTTGAACATCCCGTAAGTGGTAACTCGAATCACTCTGATCCCACTAACATTTATGTCCGTAAATTAAGTTAATACATTTTTCAACTTCCATGTTTACGCACGAACGTGTTTACAAATCCCAACAAGTTCGGATTGATTTCGGACGTCGGAACTACACGTACGTATAGGTACGACAAACTCGCATCCAGTATGTGCGCTTCCATAGTACTCAGAAGGTTCGGATCGTTCGTACGTATTGGTACGTATACGCACGAGTGAAATTCGTACGAAAACGCGTCCAAACTGAGCGCGGCCTTACCCACGCTATGCCGTAACGTCGTATCCGTTTTCTTTGCATCATCATCGGGTGGGAAAATTCGCTTGGGTGCGTAACTCGATGACTTTTGATTGTCGCTTCTTCTTCTATCTACGACCTCGTCCTTGGATGTATTATTGCGGTTATGCGAACGTTGTCCCTCTTTCGCTGCTAGCAAGTGCCGCTTGTGTTTACGTCGACGTGCTTGGGTTGTTTTTTTTTCCTTCGGCGTTCGTTGCCTCGACGGATTTTGTTTACGTTACGAGTTTCCGTTGTTTGATCGTTTGAAAATGGATGTGTCGTTGTTCAACTGGAATCGCGTACCTTTTTAGCTTTTGCCATTTTCCACGATTTAGACAAAATTTCAGTGGGAGTATTGAGGTCCATTTTTTTTTGTTTTCTCTCTGAAAATATAAAAACTTCAATTAAATCTGTATATAGGTCAAATTGGTATATTTGCCTAGATTCGTAACTGCAATATTACGAAAAAACAAAATTAACTATTCATTTTGTCAGGTTACTCACTCAGGATTCGTTTCAGGATCAGAAACATTTTTTTAATGTATTCGTTTGTAGGTGGTTATGCAACTTTCACTATTAATTTGTTACTTGATTCATCTTTGATCAGGTAGTTGATTTTTCATTAGTGAATCAAAGGATAACTTGTTGATGTCTAACTGTGTAGGTACTCAATGAACTACATGTAACAATGTTAGTATTGAATTTTTCATTGACAGACATTTTCTGAGATTTTCATTTATTTCCAAAAATAATATACAGTTGGCAACATAGCAACGCGATTCTCGATAACCTAGTACGTTTGAGAAAATTTGAAAATTAAAAGCTCCCATACGAAGGCTTGTGTTCCCTACGCTCCCCCTTTCTTCACGTCACTGCCTTGTTATGTGTATCGTCCTTTCTCACACATTCCTTATTCACGTTATAAGTACCTTAACTGTGATTCATGGAATAATCTGTATATTACAATTCACCAAATGACTACTACCTACAAAATGTTCCTACCTAGAAACTTGATTATCCCATTGATATAAGGCTGATAGTTCGGCTAAAGAATCAACCCTGAAAATTAACACAATAACTTTTGCTTATTTTTTTGATAGCTAGAGCTAAGTTTTGAATAAATCAACTGACTTGGGTAGATATCTACTTGGGTAGAGCAGAAATACTTTAGGATACCCAATTGTGGCTTTGACGAAATCTGTAAAGTTCTTCAAGATTACTAAAAAGCAAAATTTTCTGACGAGAATTCGTGGAAAAAGTGATGTTTATTTAGAAGTATTTGCGAAATGTCGAATACACATTTTTGTATTCCAATGCTTTGCAGTTTATTGAAAAAATGATTCCAGTATTTCTGAGTATTTTTTTTTTATTTAGTGTTTGAGGAACTCGTCTTTCCGACAGAAAAGTAAATACATTGCAAATAAAAAACTGAGAGGTTAGTACCTTGAGGTTTAGCTGACAAATGATATATTCCAGAAATATATTATATAAGTACTAACAGTTTCTCATTCAAATTATAAGAGTACAAGAATCAAAATTCATGAAGAAAAATATATTAATCTACATTCATCTTCTCACTGTGAGAGGTGCCGAAAACGGTTCTGTAGGTACGAACCTTTTCCTTTTTTGTACCTTTACCTGTCTATTATTTCCGAGAAAAAACCGTTGGGGTTCCTTTTTTGTGCTCTCATCTTGAGCCGACGAAAATAAACAATAAGTTGCAGCCTCTCACAATGGATTTCTCAGAACTTCTCTTCTCGCAAGGACCCGAATCGAAATACCTACCCTCGTTATTTTGTAACTTTTTGTCTGTGCCGCACCACGTTTCAGTACCTGCTCGAACTGTTCCGCAGTGTCGATGAACTCTCCTAGACGTTTAGGTTAATTTTAGATCGGTAACCATGTTATCTTCCAGAAGATAGCGCTCCAACGATTGATTAATGCTTTTTTTTTTCGCTCATTATTAGGTTTTTTGCGTTCACTTTACTGGTGCGTGTATTATTGTGAGAAAGTGAGTTGGTTCAACCTACTTCGTGCGTGTATTTTTAAATGTTTGGGTCAATTCGTTGACTCAACCGGCTAGGAATGCGACACAAATACGCAGACGTCATTCACAGTTTCAGCTAATCGGTTAATAGATGAGTAACAAACAATATAGTCCGCCGAAAATAGAACGTGACGAAATCATATATCGAGAAAATAGGCCTATGAGAAAATGTTTCCGAATAGTGAAGCTCGCGCTACCTTTGAAAATCCTTCTAACATGGATTGTATGCCTAAAATATTGTGATGAATTCAGTTTTTATCAAGTAAGGAAGAAGAAAAGCTCACAATGCGGTGTGTTAGCAATGAAAATTCTTGGCGATATACTTCAAGGCTCAGTCTTGGGTCTATTGATTGCATTATAATTATTTCAGATGCGGATTGCCCATACATAACATATACCTAATGAGCCATGTGAGCTTCTAGAATCTTAAAATAAAAATTTACGGAATCTATACAAGTCGAAATAAAAGTAGAATATACTTCTATTATATCCAAAAGGTTGCTGCGCCAATGACTAGGCAAATTATTAAGATACTCGAAAACCCGATTAATGGGCAACTTGCTATTTCCTTCAAATGATGACTATTGGAGTAGGATAAGATCGTCTGCAGATGATATTTTTTATGGATATTCGACGTAAATATGCGAAAGTATAATGATAATCTTTTCATTATTAACTCCGACTCAATTTCTGAATAAATCTGAATAAAATTTAACACTTGGGTTTTCGGCCCATTGAGGTGTTCTGGTTCTCCTTTTTTTTTTCAAACACTGAAGTTTTCTTGGAACTTATAGTGGTAGTGATATCAACTGTTACTCCATTGAAAAACAACTGTTGGAAAGACCAGGCAAACACACCATGAGGGCTTTCTAGACAAAAAGCCACCTGTGGAGTTCCATTCAGACCTTCAATAATTCTCATAAGTCATAAAGAAAAGATTATTTATATGTCCCACCTCATTTATCATTACCTATTGAGAAAATGAGAAAAAACCTTACCAAAACATTAGAAGACGATTAAAAAACAAAGTTCATGATAACGTTATTAAAAAAACACTTTATTGAATGATATCACCGAAAATATTTCACAAAACAGTTCACAAAACCGCTATAAATTTTTCGCTATACGATAGCTGAAGAGGCACATGTATCAATTTTGTAAACTGTATTGAAAATCACAATACAATGTTTTTTAATTACGTGAAATAATAAGTAAACCAAAAAGCGATGTGTACTGATGAATATATAAGTTATATTGGAACAAAAGTTGAAAGTGGATATATTTTTTTCATTCAGCTTCTGAGGCTTTCTTGTCCTGAAGGACAACTTAATGAAAAATAGTTTCGGTGTGGAAATCGAAAATCTCACAAAAGAATGTGTTTCCACAATTTTCAATCTAGGAAATATGATATGGGGCCGTTCATAAAATACGTCACATTAAAATCAGCTTTTTTTTGACCCCCTCCCCCCCAATGTCCCGCTGTGTCACACTTTTTGTGACCCCCCTAGAAATATTTCGTCACAAAAACTAAGACTCCTCCCCTTCTGAGTATGATAAATTCCAAATGATAGTACACAAATTCTGAAAATTAAAAATATCGATTTATGGATGACCACAAATAATATACATAATATTGTAC
Organism: Zygogramma bicolorata; assembly: GCA_032362365.1. Lineage (NCBI taxonomy): Eukaryota > Metazoa > Arthropoda > Insecta > Coleoptera > Chrysomelidae > Zygogramma > Zygogramma bicolorata. The sequence goes on along the minus strand of JAVJAQ010001667.1, from coordinate 5,030,916 downwards.
ATAATCAGAAGATTCAGTGCTCAATTACACAATGAAACAGTAATAAATCGCTTTATTTTGTTTCATTTGTATAGTGAAATACAGTGTACTGTAACAAGATTAATTCGCATTCCCAATTGAAAATTCATTCGCAAAGATGGAGTCACTATAGATTTGATTAAAAAATCTGACGAGTTTAGGAATTCGTTAGAAGATGTCGCACATCTAGATTTCTACCAAAATCTACTGAAGATTTCTTTCATACCAACATTTTTCAATCTTCGTCAGAAATCTACTCAAAAAGTAGATTTCTACCAAAAGTGGTCACGCTGGCTTCTGGCGCTCATGTCAAAAAATAATAAACGGCGAACGTCACGTTGCCGTATACCCCCCGTCCCCCCTTGTCACACTCAGCCAGACCCCTCCACCCCTTGTATGTGAACGTATTTTATGAACGGCCCCTATGTATCTTCCCAACAAACACATTTTTCAATAATCTTGCTCAATATAATGACAGTGTTTACGATAATATTGGTATACAATTTATAAACTACCGAACTGTCGAAGATTATCAAGATTGAACGATTAAGGATTCGTACACTAACACCAACGAAAGAAAACCAACAAACTTGGAGTGTTTTTGGTTATTCAATAATAATCGATATCTAAAACGAAGTTGGTAATTTCGACACCAACTACACCACTGAACTTTCGTTATTATCGAAACGAGAGTAGGCTATGTTGTTGAAACGGCGCGTACGGACGCAGTCGTTTGTTCTTCGTAAAAATTGATCACGACAAACGTGAAAAATGTAGTTTCGCGCGAGACAGGTGTATCACATGTAACAGACACAAAGGTCATTGCTCTAGGGAATTCCTGGTATGTGTCTTGTATATTCCATATGCTACGTGTACGTTTTTTTCATGCTAGTGCGATTCTGTGTCAAGTTGACGCAGCAAATATTACTATCATGGAATTTTTTCGAATCTACTTGAATTTAGGTGTTAGGTTCAAGCAGAAATTTCGATTACTTTATTATACCAGGAACGTTTCCTTATCTGCATTCAAAGGTTTGTATTATTTTGGCAATTAATTGATGATTATCTGGAAGACATATGACTAATACTAACTTTGGTTTACTGAAAAACATGAGTAAGCCGGAGTAAACGGTATTCACTGGAACGGATGATTCATGGACGATGATGGAAGATTTTATTCGATATTAACGAATACGTTGTTGTGAAGGGAGTTGTGCCATTCGTATAAATCTACAGGGATCCATTCAACACTAGTCAACACTGAACGTCATAGCTTTAGGTGAGATGATAATTCCACAAATACATATTTTATCTTACATTCAACAACCCTTTTTATATCAATCATATACGAGATCATATATTTATTCATTTAAAAAGTCAACATGAAACCATTATAGAATACAGGCCCATCCAAAAAATGGATGGGTCATGTGAACCACCAGGTGACGTATATAGGACGATATAAGAGCATAAAATAATTAGATTCAGCACCATGCCGTCACTTGTAAGCTGTCCAAGTGAGTGCTGGTGAGAATTCAAAAGTGCAGGTAGAGTGAGTACATTTTGGTCATATATTTTTGTACGGCATTTTTACCCTCTATAGATCCATAAAAAATAATAAGAAAGCGCGTAGTGCCGTAAAAAAATTGTGCGCCACAAAGTCGGTAAATTTTTTGGATTTTTTGTCAATTTCAAGGGTAATTTGGTCATTTTATTATGTACGGCATCAGTTTCATACTGTTTCAATACAGCTTCTAATCCATTATTCCGCAACGCCGTGCAAAAATCATGCGACAAGGGGAAAAAATCGAATTGAACTGGCCGATACTTGATGAAAATCCATATTAACAAAAATATATTACAGTTTCCTGTATGATTTTCACTCACAATGGGTTTACAAAACCGCGACACGTGTTTCGCTATTACAATAGCTTCTTCAAGCAAGATAAATAATTATTTATTATTTATCTTGCTTGAAGAAGCTATTGTAATAGCGAAACACGTGTCGCGGTTTTGTAAACCCATTGTGAGTGAAAATCATACAGGAAACTGTAATAAGTATTTCATGCATAGATAGTATTTTCTTACATGCCGTACATTATCGTTGGTCCAAAGGTCCTCCAAAAAGTCAGTGACATAACGGAACCGGATGAGGATCAGACGAAGAAATTGATGACGTCATTGGTAAATAAATAAATTTTTACATCTTTAATCGGTACGTAAGACTTTGATTTTGACAAAAACTCATTCATGTTTCAGAAAATGATAGAGAAGATAATTCGGACGTCGATGAAGACATTGATTCCGATAACACCTCAGCGGATGATTCCGATAGTGAAAGATTCAAATGAAAACATTATTTTGTATCATTATCTTTGAATATATAGAATTTTTCTTAAAAATTGTTTTTTTAGTTATTCACATCATCACAATGTAACATGGTAGCGTCATTATCATCAGCCTAAAAGATATGGTCTGCATCAAAATGTACGGCATCATTTTTTCTTAATTTATTCATTTCAATACTATTTGAAACAAGCGAAACATATAGAAAATTTAAATACTTCATTAATCTATGAATATTTAAACTTTTGCAAAAAGTAAAAAATTTCATATTTTGTATTTCTCTATAATTTTTCTCAGAACAGTTTCTTGTGAACGGCAATACTATATAACGATTATATTTTACAATATCATGTTAAAAAAACAGTTGCCGTACAGAGTCAAATGATTTTACAGCTTTATAAATCAAGTATACCATGAGATGAAGATAATTATTAATATACATCCAAATGAACAAAAATTTTTTGACGGCATTATTTTTAATAGTACTTTTGAGTGCTACGTAATGCTTTGGAACCGAAGCCGTACTTTTTCAAATCACCCCCCGGACCACGGAAAGAGAGGGGGTTGCAATCCTCGATTTTTTCCCCTTGTCGCATGATTTTTGCACGGCGTTGCGGAATAATGGATTAGAAGCTGTATTGAAACAGTATGAAACTGATGCCGTACATAATAAAATTACCAAATTACCCTTGAAATTGACAAAAAATCCAAAAAATTTACCGACTTTGTGTCGCACCATTTTTTTACGGCACTACGCGCTTTCTTATTATTTTTTATGGATCTATAGAGGGTAAAAATGCCGTACAAAAATATATGACCAAAATGTACTCACTCTACCTGCACTTTTGAAACCTCACTTACAAGTGACGGCATAGTGCTGAATCTTATTATTTTATGCTCTTATATCGTCCTATATACGTCACCTGGTGGTTCATATGACCCATCCGTTTTTTGGATGGGCCTGTAGTCTATTATTCTTTTTCGCTTATTGGAAGGTACCTTTAAACAGAACAAACACAGGAAAATTCAGTAATTCGTATGCAAGACTTCTAAAGTGAAAGAGTTCAAATACTTCAACCAAGTTGCCTGAAAATGAACAAATCAGTATCATCTCCTGTCAGTCGAATATGTAATAATAGTCATTCAAATTTGGAATATGAATACTTTTAATCCTAGGGGTTGACCCGAGGAAAAATGTGTACACTGGAACTCCCGTAAACCAGAATTCCCTCGGAATTCCCCAGAATTCCCTAGGAATTCCCCGGAATTCCTACAAGAAAAATATGTTAATTTGAAGAGATATCGATAAAATTTTAAAGCTAAATGACGGAAATACTGGAAATTCCGGGGGAATTCCGAGGAAACCCGACGAAATATGAAAGATATATTTCGGAACATTCGTACAGTTTTTTTTTGAGATTACTGAATGGAACATAAACTTTAGACTTTTAAGTAGACCATGTAATGATTATGACCCAATCTGGAATAATATCGGATTTTACATATCAAAACTTTTCACATTTTCATTGAGGCTGGTATTTATTATATCTATATAATGCAAGTCACAATCGTAAAATAAAGGGAACGGATCGTCTGATTCCTCTAGGTTTGTTTTATTAGCATTATTTTTCCTGATATTTTTCCTTATAGAATCAAATTCTGAATCCGTCAGAATAAATAGGTATCGAAAAAATACAATTTGTCATTGAAAAATTACGGTATTTTTTAGGTTGTTTCACATGCCTTATTTATATAATTGAATCAGAATGAGGTAATATTTCACTGAAAGAAGTTATTGACTCATTTGCAAAAACTTCCCCAATACACCCCTCCAGGGACATATCAGATGTCTATCAGTATATGAAGATTGTTGTCATCAGGCTTATTTGTCGCTAACAAAATGTATTTCAAATTGGACATCTGCCACAAACTCTTTCAAAACAAAGGTCCCAACTTTCTTCGTCCAGTGGAAGTGGATTACTTCACACCGGTGTTTCGTTTCTGAATTATGATTTTATATAAATATTTAAATGTTACTGTATGCTTTTTTATTATTGCGCAAATAAATTGAAGTACCTGATAATAATCCCTACAGTTTCTTTAGAAATTTTTCGGAATTCCCCTGCAAAGGGGATTTATGTCTGATTCAGTAAAGTACCAATTTGCATATGAACGTTTTCCGCAAAACGCTAGGAAATTTTGACATTCCAGAAAAAATTTCTTTTCTTACTGAGGACATGCTATTTCCTTAAAGTTGTTAGTGATCTATATAAATGATTGTTTATTTGCGATAGCCCATAAAAAGTATTTTCTCTCGATATTTATGTGGCAGTATTCACTGCCTCAACCAGCTTTGAAGGAGTCCCAGGAATGCCAATTCCATCATCACTTATCATTCCGAGAGCACCGGCAATTGAATTTATAAACGTCAAGTTTGACAAAACGTTTCCACAGCAACATAAGTAATTTAATTACGAATTTCAAAGCACTATTCATTGTGGATGAAATAATTCGCGATTTTTTCCAAAATAATTAATATTTTTCAAATTGCTTGCACCTCGACTTAGCAATCTACACAGTCCTCCAGGAATGTTACTATTTTTCTACCTGGTAAACAATGTACTATTTATATAGAATAAGTATCACAATATCATTTCCTTACACTAAGGAAGTGAATTGGAAATCTTGACTTTTTCTTAAGAAATTTGGTCTGGAATGTCAAAATTTCCTAGATATTTGCGGAAAATTTCATTTTCAATACTTAGTTATCCACACGACCTACGATCACATCTGATGTTTCCCTCCGAAGCCCCGCCCCCAAACGAATCTCGATTCCATTCTACCGGATGCCGATGCCTTATCGTCGCATTATGTAAATCAATGTCCACGTCCTACGCCACTGTCCGGTGCTACACGCTGCCTCGCCTTGTTTGCGTACAGATAGATAGATCATTGTCATATCTGATGTCATAATCTGGTGTCGGGATCGTGCTTTTGAAGTTCGTCGGGATGTGTACGACACAGGAGGAGAGGCGATAGAGAAGCGAACAGAAACGAAAAGACTCCGGTTGTTTTAACGGTTACGGTTATGATGCGACCAGAAGAATTGCCGTGGTCGGTGCATGGTGCCTATACGAGGGGGGCGGCAAAAGTATTCGGGACAGTTGGCTTCTATTCCACTCTGAATGCGGTTTTCCTGCAAACAAAAATAAAACGTACGGATTATCCAATCCATCCTAGAACATACTCAGCTACTTTTCCAGTTGCACACTCTTATTGTAGACTTTGACGAAAGAAAAAACACTCACTATGAATGAACACATATATATATATAATAGGTGTTTTTTGTCTTACTATGCTTCACGGAGATTGCTGGGCATATACGTCGTCAGTTCTGTGCCAAGATGGTTTGGATAAGCTGTATGTCGATTTTTAAAAAATTTCAAATTTATAAAAACGTTTCGATGGTTGAGGTTTGACAAACAAAAGCCTTGGAATGACTTCGTCAGTTCTGTGCCAAGATGGTTTGGATAAGCTGTATGTCGATTTTTAAAAAATTTCAAATTTATAAAAAAGTTTCGATGGTTGAGGTTTGACAAACAAAAGCCTTGGAATGACTTCGTCAGTTCTGTGCCAAGATGGTTTGGATAAGCTGTATGTCGATTTTTAAAAAATTTCAAATTTATAAAAAAGTTTCGATGGTTGAGGCTTGACAAACAAAAGCCTTGGAATGACTTCGTCAGTTCTGTGCCAAGATGGTTTGGATAAGCTGTATGTCGATTTTTAAAAAATTTCAAATTTATAAAAAAGTTTCGATGGTTGAGGTTTGACAAACAAAAGCCTTGGAATGACTTCGTCAGTTCTGTGCCAAGATGGTTTGGATAAGCTGTATGTCGATTTTTAAAAAATTTCAAATTTATAAAAAAGTTTCGATGGTTGAGGTTTGACAAACAAAAGCCTTGGAATGACTTATTAAATATTGTTACCGAGGGTTTGACCACATGGGAATTCCGGTGTACAATTGATAGGAATCCCGGAGGAATTCCAAGGGAATTCCGGGGGAATTCCGAAAAATTACTAAGGAAACTATAAGGATTACCTATTATTAGGTTACTCCAATTTATTCGCGCAATAATAAAAAAGCATACAGTAAAATTTCAATATTTATATAAAATCATGATTCAAAAACAAAACACCGGTGTAAAGTAATCCACTTCCACTGGACGAAGAAAGTTAGGACCTTCGTTTTGAAAGAGTTTGTGGCGAATTTCCAATTGGAAATTCATTTTGTTAGCGACAAATAAGCCTGATGACAACAATCTTCATGATCTGATAGACATCTGATATGTCTTTGGAGGGGTGTGTTGGGGAAGTTTTTGCAAATGAGTCAATAACTTCTTTCAGTGAAATATTACCTCATTCTGATTCGAGTATATGAATAAGGCATGTGAAACAACCCAAAAAACTTTGTTTTATAGTTTGTGCGGCCTCGAGAGGGGTGTGGTTGGGGGTAGTTTTTTCAAATAAAATAATATTTCAATGGAATAGTACCTACCTCATTCTGGTTCGGAGATATATGAATTGGGCATGTGAAACAGCCCAAAAAAACTTTGTGTCGTAGTTTGTATGTTTGTATTTGGGGTCAACCTCTGCGACTGCCACTATATTCCTCAATATTTCAAAAATGACGTGTCTTGAAATTTCACTCTACAAGACGAAGGGACGCCCTTGATTGTGGAAGAGAGACTAGATCATAATTGGCAGACAAAACACAGGTTGTCTACATTGTTGCCAGCCGTTACCGAAATCAAATAAGACGGTTATAGCTCGCGTTATACGATCTGAGTTATATAGTCAATGACTGCAGTCTTTGTATGATTTCTGGAGTTTCTTCGCAGCTCCATCATGTTATTTGGACAATTTCATATAATTTATCGGTTTGTAATGAAAAGATGATCGGATATATTGTGGTTCAGTGTCAACTGTTCTCATCTGAGTTTATACAGGGTGAACACACCGGTGAAAAATATTTTTTTATTTTCCTAGTAGGTAATGTTGAAGGATTATCAATAATTTTTGATATGGAATATACGTTTTTGGGAAATAGTTTATTTTCGCTTTATAATCGATGACAAAAACGTATAAAAAGGATTTTCCCCACAGATTGAATATCCCGAGGAATATCCTGTAATCATTTAGCACAAATAAGCGGTTGAAAATAATAGAACTTACTCAATAGACCGTGAAATACCGTTTTTTTTTCAATGAAAAATTGTATTTTTTCGATACTCATTTATTCTAATGAATACCAGTCTTATTGAAATTTGTTAATGAATTTGTAAATTTTCAGCGTTCCCCTCGTATATCGTCAATGTATATGCCGGGAGTTGTGTGGGCATGAGCACACCGTATGCGTGTGTATATTAGTAAAAGAGGTTGTTGACTGTTCGATGTTGTTGTGATTCTGTCTGAGGCCCGCATTCCTTCAACGGGTTGTACACATTCTCGGAGAGCGCGTTCTCTTTGCCTCCGTTCGATTCGGCTGCGAGAGGTCGTCCGTTTCCAGATTGTTCGTTTGCAGTAGATTCGATGATTATTTGAGGATCCGTCATTTTTATTGGCGGAGGTCGTTCGAGTTCAAACGATTCGTGCTTGTAATGTTTTTCGACTGACGCGCGCCTCCTTGTTGATTTCGTTTCTTGAATGGAGTTGTGGTGTTTATTTAGTTCCAAATATTGGGGTCATATTCTGCATATAATGTTTTGAATATGCATCAGTGACGTAATCCTAGATAGTCGAGGCGGATGGTAAAATGTCTTCGATTCATAAGGGCAAGGTCCTAACTTTTAACGAAAACGGTAATTTCCCTCCCACAGGACTGTAATTTAACAAATATTTCAACTTTTCCGAACGCTTCGAAAATAGATAGTCTGGGAAGTTGATTTTCTTGCCTTTTTGCCTTGATTTCTAGCTACACTTTTGTTATAAGCTCGGTTATAAGAGAGTATACAGGATTCACTCGTTCTCATCCCTTTGTTAAAGATTCATTCATTCTGAACGTGACCACTAGTGTTTTTTCATTCAAAAATGTTGTTCTATTTCTTATATTAGTTTAGCGCACCAGATGTTTCAAAATTACTTCGAGGATTAAGTGAGGAACTTGTAAGTTGTTTTGTTTGAATTCGGAATTTTTATTCCTACGAAATCTAGCGCCGGCCCTGTCGCTCGTAAACGCAAAATAATATGAGGGGTCGAAGGAAGATTGTTTACCTGCGGAATCTCGGCTCGCGTAGAAAATTCGATCATCGATATTTGACTGGAAGATAGGCGTAAGCAAGTGTATATACGAAAGCGATTCATCGCTACGGCAGATAGTTCTTCAGAGTTTCTAGTAGAGATAACTTTGGTATTGCTAAGTGCAGAAGTCGAAGTGTAGGGAGAGTTTGGCAGAGTTCCTAGCTCAGTGGAGCTTACTGGAGAGGCAGAATTTATCAGAGAGTTTTAATACAGAGCGTTGAATAGTTTAGCTGAGCAGTTTGAGTGATTGTATTGTGTTGTGATGAAGAGTTGTAATGAAAATGATTTAGTGTTTTTTGGAGTTTGAATAAACGCCGTCGAATTGAACTAAATCAAATACTGTTGGAATATTCCCAGAGAAAAACGGAAAAGTTGTTGGGTTATGTTTTTAACTGCCTAATTAAAAAAATCACAAATGATGACTTAGCAATAGTTTGAATGTAGTTGAAAGTGTTCCTTGTTGAATTGTGTTAGTTTCATTTCAAAAGCGTCAATCGAGATGAATCTAGCAAAATATCATGTGGAACTTCATGGTGAATTGAATGATTGCTTGAAACAAAGGAGTTTTTCCGAAAAACTATTTCTGCGAGATCAAACAAAACAGTACAAGGATGCAAGCCGACTGAATCGAAAGATTGGTAGAACAAGCTTCCAGGATTGAGGCATACGAAAAAGGTTCATGAAAGAACCATCTCCCAGATTCATGGAACACCTGCTGAATCATAATCGCAAGGTTGTAAGGGTAGTGGCGGGTCTATGGACGGGGCAGAAGGAACTCCCACTACATTAGCTAGGTTGAGGCACATGAGATGCGGGGAAGGGAAACCAGAGGCTACTATCTCTATGAAGAGGTTAGTGGCAAGGCTCATTAAAGTCTCATCAGAGAAATCAAGCTAGACAAGGAACACAATATATCTGTAGAGGTCGTATTGAATCAGGCCATGGGCCAGCCCCCCCAACAATCGAATCCTATTGAAATCTGTCGAAAATCTTATCGGGACAAAAAATAACCGAGAAAAAAATTATATAAATAGTTGATCAAAAACAGATGGACAATATTGCGGTGAATAACTGGGAGAAAGTGAGATCAATTGAAAGGAAAATTATGAAGAAAAAATATTGAAACGAAGTTTCAAGTTGTGTAATCGACTTTTCTATTGCTTTATATACAGTTTGTGAATTCATACTGTATACTGCAGTTATACCTCGAGTCATACACACGAAGCAAGGTACTGTTTAACCTTCTTGCTGTCATCCAGTGGCTCGTTGATCATTGAAAATTTGTGATATACCACAAGAAATCACCGCACAAGCATGGTGGTAGTAGAAAAAAGTACAGTACGCAACTCGAGGATAAAGCTAGTTACTTGTCGTACGAGGCTATCGCCTCGCACTCATAATTTTCGCTCATGCCTAATAGGCTAATTATACGGAAGCGCAGAAGGGCCAAACCTTTTCCATTTTTATTTTTTCTTTAATTCCGACTTTTATCTCGAAATTTCGACTTTTATCTCGAAATTTCGACTTTTATCTCGAAATATCGACTTTTATCTCGAAATTTCGACTTTTATCTCGGAATTTCGACTTTTATCTCGGAATTTCGACTTTTATCTCGGAATTTCGACTTAAATGTCGAATTTTCGACTTTTATCTCGGAGTTTCGACTTTTATCTCGGAATTTCGACTCATATGTCGAAATTTCGACTTTTTTCTGGGAATGGTAAAATGTAGGTGTATCATTAGGAAAAGGCAATCAGATTTCAAATCAATTTTGGAACTATCACTGAATCCTCAAATCGAATTCACGTTATGCTGTTGTTAGGCTCTCGAATGCATCAAGCAGCCTCGTGTTATGCATATTTTTTATCAGTCTCAGATTGCTATCACTAGTGTAGTGCAGTGAAAGCAACCTAAGACTGAGGAAAATGTGCATGACACGAGGTTGATTGATGCATTCTAGATCCGAGAAATAACAAAATTTAAAAAAAGAATGCTGTCGTATATCCCTATCCCATTTAGCCCAGTATTTAGTTTGATGTTGAGAAGTCAATTTGAATAATGAGTAGATGAAGATCGAACTTCACCACAATGTTTCTAATTTCAGAATGAGATGAATCAAATTGTTCAAGAGTGGAATGTATATAAAATACAGAAATCGAGAAACTCGATTATGCCACATGGAAGGCCATCGATAATGTTTGATATATGCCTTCGTTATATGCAACCATCAGTTACCTTCTCCATGTTCTAGATTTCGCTTTGGACGCTCTTTCAAATCACTGTACACTCATCGAATATCCCTGTGATACAGACATCTACGATTTGTGTGAAATATCAGTTGCCGACAATGGATATTCTACACACAAAAACCCGAATACAGCTGTTCAGTTTTATAAAAATTTGAGGAATGACATATTGACATTATTGGCCTAGAAATATATAAATCAAATAAATGTTATTCAGTGTACAACACTTTCTTCATTTTATCGAAATCTTACAAAATATAAACTGGAAGAATCTACAACTGCGCTCAACAGCTGATTCGAAATATCTGTTCCTGTTCCGTCCGTATTCGTCCTTCCGTCCGTACTCTTCACTTGGTGAGAATCTGTGGTGGAATCATATCTCTGACTCCAAAGTCGGAATTCCCAGGAAAAAGTCGAAATTTCGACATTTAAGTCGAAATTTCGACATTTAAGTCGAAATTCCGGGATAAAAGTCGAACTTCGAGATAAAAGTCGAAATTTCGAGATAAAAGTCGAAATTTCGAGATAAAAGTCGAAATTTCGAGATAAAAGTCGGAATTTAAGAAAAAGTAAAAATGGAAAAGGTTTGGTCCTTCTGCGCTTCCGTATAATTATCCTCCTCGTTACGTAATGAAATATTTCATAATAAGTATGAGTGATTGGCAATTTTTCATTTATTCAAATTTGATGTGGACTGAAGTCCATTCAAGATCCTACTGTGTAGTAAATTATATACAACAATTCTAATGGAAGTGATATAAGAAGAAGAATCTAGTCCCCAAACGTTGCCTCTCTAGCTGACGGAATTCCTGAACGCGTTGGACGAGACTGCTTTGACGCATTTTCGTCGAACCAGATTTATGCAGAAATCCAATTAATTGGCCAACTAATATGCAGCGCGTCGGATCGGCGAAATCATTGTCGCATTGTCTTGGTATGCGAACCCGCGGACAACCAACGGTACCCGAATTCCGTGACGGCCAGTGGCGTATCGTTTGAATAACTTAGGGTTCCTGAGGATGCCAATGAACGGGCTCGTCCATGAGATGGAATACAAATGTGCTTAGCTGAAAATCCTCTGAACTTTCATCTTTGAGTTTATACATTAATTAATAATGATAATAATAAGGAAGCAGTAGTCCATAATTGAAGTGGAAGACCAAGTTTATTAAAAAAAGGAACACGAAGTCAACTCCTTATAAATTTCATTCCAACAGGATCAATGTCCTAATTAAGACATATATAACTATGTTCATCTTCAGTCGAGTTCAAAAAATGAATAAGTTAGATCAAACTTAGTAAACAATTTTTTTTTTCAAATCGAAAACCTATAAGGTTCATGAGGACTAAGTGTATGTTATAATATAGCGAAGACTCCCAAAATGATACTGAAAATGACATTTTCTCACAACTTTCAATCACCATACAATAGGCGTGGGTAGTTATTCCATGATCACAGGGTGATCACTGAAGCTGCATTGGAAACAGCTTGTGATGCTCCGCAATATTCAAAAATATGGTGCAAATCGAGGGAAGATACCAATTTGTATTTGTTTTATACAAATGCCGGATGCCTGTCATAACTGAAGGGACAATAAATAAAATTAGCCCTCAACAACAATATTTATTATTTATTCACCAGTTGCACTTGAGCTCCTCCCCATATCTAACATTGAAACCTCTCAAAGGCATTTCGACACCTAGATAAATAATAGTAATAATTTAGACCAATCAGAAAGCTATCGGATCGTCGTACGATCGGATTTCAGATCTGTCTGAATCCAGCCTAAGTCGATTGAAAATAACCTATAATAATATGTCTTTATTCACCAGTTGCACTTGAGCTCCTCACCATATCTAACATTGAAACCTCTCTAAAGCATTTTGACACCAACAATAAATGAGGCTGAATTTGAGTCGATTAAAAATTACCTATAATATTATGTCTCTGGGCTGTCATTTGAAATGACTACGGTTGTGCTACTGCACTGTAGCTTCAACCAAGAAAATCAAAATGTAACAAATGCTTCTCTGTTACGCCTCATAAAAATGATCCATTAATATAACCTTTGAATTTTGATTTAATGATTCTAGGACAAGGTTGAGCTTAATTTTCCATGATATTCAACTCAAACCTGATTATTTACAGTTTCAAGAGAATTGAGTATGTGTTTTTAATCATCATTGATTTGTGGGACATCAGTAGTGTTGCATTGAATAACAACATTCCACAGTCTACCAATTTGATGATGTTTCATGCAAGTGAGGTTCATCCGCCGGAAAAAAATTAAACCTATCTTGAACCGTCCTCACTTCCACCTCAAATTATTGTAAGGACCAGTTGCAGTAAGTACAGTGAACTGTGGTTGAAGTGAACTCGGTTTAGCTGTTCAGTTGACCATGCACATCCATGGGAACTATACTTAAGATTTACTTCACTTTTGGAACAAATATTCAAATATTTGCCTGGGTTATTATTCAAAACGTAACTTCATAAGTGAATATGGAGGTATTTGATTAAAATTCAAACACTAGACAATTTACAAAACCCCTACAGGCCTTTTACTAATATCTTCAGATTTTTTATGGTACTACCACGGAAGTACTTTTTAAATTTTGTGCCTGAGTCATTGTTTACAACAGGAACATTTTTAATTTGTTTTCGATTTTTATGATGCACGATATTATTGATATCCCGATAAATAATTGAAATTGATTCCACACTTCTATTCATGTGATACCCGTATTAACTGTAGCGTCAGAAGAATTGTTTTTTACAATTCAAGCAGAAAATGTTGGAGTTTTACATTTGAAGAAGTTGGTTGGCCTAGAAGGTGTTTTTACTTTCAAAATCCAGTGTATTTTTTGGCAGCATCAAATTCGAACCGTGCTCTTCTTTCGGAGAGTACTGAAAAAATGTCATGCTACGTCACTGGCCGATGACCACTGATGACCAATGCGAGTTCGTCATTAACATTCTTCGGGAAACGGCACGGCCGTACACTTCTGTATTTATCTGTTTGAAGAAGAAATAAGTAGAGAAACAAATACGAACTGTCGACCGACTATATTGGTATTTCAGGAAGTGGTAGGTATGTCGACGGAACGGAATATTACCAACCACTGATGAACTGTTGAAGTTGACGTTACACAAATATTGCATTCTTCAGTCGTTTCGTGTGTTTTATAGTACGCGATGCCGTCTCCTATCGCGGTGCGGTCGAAGATTTTCGGGTTAGTAAGTTGTTTTGTCTTGATCTTCATGCTTCACGAGAGTAGTCTTCTTTTCGTATAACTGAGATTTGCCCATCATAAAAATACAAGAACTAATACATTTATCTTTGTTAACGTTTTGGTAACAAAATCCGCTTCCGTTTTCAAAACTCAACGAATATTTCTCTTCTCAGTTCGTTTTCGAAAATCTGAGATCGACATCATAAACGAAGCAAATTTTTGGGCTACATTAGAAATCTGCCCTTCTACACTTGTGAATATTCCAATACTAATTCTTATTTTTTTCATATTATGGTAGGTCAACAACCCGAAAAGTACAAAATAAATCCATTCATCTCAAAACGAATACTTTCAAGTACTCATTTATCTTTTTGATAATAACATTTGAATGATGAAAATGTAAAAAAAAAGTTGATGAACAGTAACACAAATAGGGTAAACTAGCAAAGTGTAATTCATCAAATGAAGTCGAGTCCAAAAAAGTAGTATGTTACAAACTATTCCTGAAAATGCATCATTTATGTCAATAAAATGATTACCTACTGAGAGAGTAATGATACTTTTGCCTGGGTCAATTGACGAACGACATTTTTTTGTAAATTTCATCGTTTACGTAGGGGTTGAAACTTGTTCACATTCAGAGCTTCTTCCAAAGGTAATAGTATGGGAAAACAAGAATTTTAGGTAGGCCAGTTTTCAGATATGCTATCTCTCTCACTCCCCCGGATGTCATACAGGCGATCTGGCAGGCGGTAGTGGTTCCGTACATCAGTGCGCATCGTACCTGTGCAGGTGAAAAATCCATTTTTCAAATAATTTTAAGAACCTTTTTTTCGTTTTACTATTTTTGTTGACTTTTTCGCAACATGAATTTATTATTTGCAGGTACTTTCATAGTTGTTTAAACTATGCCAAGCGCTGATTTTGAATTAAATAAAAAATTATTTTTCAAAATGCTTTAGTATGGTTGTAATTTATACAGGATGTTCATTAAGTATCTAAAATTAATTTGCCAAGCAACTATTCGACTGTTGAAGCATCAATCAGACCGATCTAACAGTGAAAAGTGATGTGGTATTATTTTGCTCAGTCTAGAAATAATTGTTGAATACCTTACAGTGAAAGGATTAAAAATTATTGAATTAATAAGGGAATTAATACGGTACCAAAATAATAATTTATTGTTATACTAAATTAATATAATGGTCAATCTTAAGTATCAAAATAGACAAAAATGTTCATTTTCACCAGCCATTGTCACCTAATTTCATTAAAAAAACTAAAAATAAGAGCAACAAATACACCAATGTGACTAAACTGACGCCATCTTGACTAGAAACAGCTGCTATCGACTATCTCGCTTGCGCAACCAACACATGATTGTCTCTCTTATTCTAACATGTCCAATAACTCCTTACATTTAGATCGGTCTGACTGATGCTTTAACAGTCGAATAGTTGCTTGGCAAATCAATTTTAAATTTTTAGATACTTAACACATTCGCGGACAGCCCCAAATCACAATGGGCCACTCGTGGTGCACTTTTTGATTTAGTCTGAATTTTGTTCGGAGGCTGGGAAATATGTCGATTGTGATTTGAAAAGTAATTTTTCTGCATGTTTCAACAGAAAAATGAAGGGCTGCATATGCAGACCTGTCCATGCACATCACGAATATGTTATACTGGGACATATGACTTTTTTTTATTTTTCATGGTAATTCTCGAAGCAAGTGCCTACACATAGCGGAGGTTTCTCATCACATATTGGACATCTCCAAGATGTTTGAGATCTTTTTTTATATTCAGAGCATTACCTGCAACGAAGAAAATGACTTTTTCGTTTGCATCCTTCCGGAACTGGTATTTTTTCAATGAAGTGTTACTCCGAAATTTCATTTTCATGTATATTGTGCATTTTCTGTATATTTACGAGTTTTCTGCCATCTTTCAAGTCTGCAGGAACATGAAGGAGTTGACGGATGATTTGCTCTCTGAATTGTAGTAGACTGATTTTTTTATTGTTTTGGATTTCACGAAATAGTATGAAACTATTCACCAAAGTTATGTCGATAAGGTGAAAAATTACAGATAACATATCTGAAAACTGGCCTACCTAAAAATCTCTCGAAAACGTTGCTAGCTCTTAGACTAACCAAATTAATTATATACGGTCCAAAACTAACCTGTGCTGTCATATATCTGGAAACTTGGTGACATTCGTAATACGATTTCCTGAAAATTGGTTACCCAAACGTTAACCAATTGATTTACCGGCAAATATTGGACGGTTGGTTCGTATTGTCGTTTATAGTTTTACAGGTAACTTACTGCCGTCAATAATTTCCGGTTAGTGCTGGGTTACTTTCGACCCACACCCTTGACGAATGCATTTGACATACCAATTATAGATATATCATGAGACGTTTCATGAGGCTTGCTACAAGATAGTCATGAACAGCGGCGGCCTTACCCATTGCGAGGCTCCGGGCGGCAGGCCCTTCGCGAGGCCCTTTGCTCTTCGTGAAATGTATGTGATGCGAAAGTAGGTCTGGTTGTTTGGTTTAGGTATTTGTCATGTTTGACGAGAAATGCTAAAGTTATACAATTTTGTTTCGTTAAGTCAGAAATAATGTTTGAGTAACACACAGTTTTTAACACTTTTTCAGCTTACTCCTTGCTTCAAATACTGTAATTTACACTTTTCCAGCTCACTCAATATTTTAAATACTATAGGAACGTAATAATGTTACGGAATTAATATGTACGATGCGTACCTAATGACTTTTTTACTCTCATTGAAAGCAAAATATTTCCATTATGACAAAAGTTGACAAACGAAATAGATCACCGGGATTCCCCGAGCGATAGAAGAGGCTACATCTAGCGGACTTCTCATGTAGCGTCTGGTCACAGGGTACCTAAATCATACAGAGTCCAAGCTTCACTAGCTTAGCTAGGCCTAAGCGCGGCGACGGCGCCGAGGCGCGGGATATTTAAAATTTCAATGCGATACAAGCGATACAGGGAGACTGAAAACTTCGAAGCTCTCTTACTATAGTGGCTGAATTTTTATTGAATCGAACCTCCTAGCTCGTAACAATAATTAAGGATCAATATCAAAAGTTTTAAATTATAAAAATCTATATTTTTTAAAATTTGCTTGGGTGGATTGTTGCGCGAGGCCCCTGCAAGAGCGAGGCCCCGGGCGATTGCCCTGTTCGCCACCTCCTAGGGCCGCCGCTGGTCATGAAGGATTATTCACGACAACAGAGATAATGCAGTGGTCGATAAATCGCTAACTTTTCCTGTCTGAAAACAGGTGTGAGGTCTTATTTATTGAATGGGTTAGTTTAGAGTTTTCAAGGGAGAGACCGAGTACCTACATTATTTATATTTGTTCGGTACTATAATGTGCAATAATATTGTGTTCCCGTGTTTTGTGTAACTATGTTGGTGTTTTCACGTTAGCGGACACTTCCTAAATTCCCGTGATCAGAACGACATTTCGAATGAAAGAGTACCAATAGATCTGGAAAGTCCCAGGAGATCGGCAAAGGTACTTCCCGGCCTCTCTCTCGTGAGAGAATAACTGGTCCAACCTGAAAGTTTGTTAGAAATAAGCACATTTCGGATGAATGAATATATAATCATCCGTCAGTATACAATGAATATCAGACAATCATTCGGTAGGTACTGTAACTTTTTTTTCAATTTTTTTGGTCTTTGCGTATGCTTCGTTTTCAGTCGGATCACTGCTACTCGACACGCGCAAATAAACAACCTTCTGAAGGAGCCTCTTTTTTGTATATCTTCAGTTATGAAGCCTTTTCCTCAACTGATTAGGAGTAGTTGATTCTATAAAATATATTATTTCGGAGAGGTGTACGCCTAGAACCAATATACTGCGTGTTTTCCGGGCTTTAGGACCATGTTCTCGAAATTAAAGTTCCTAGCGCCCACTTTCAGTGGCGTGGTCGTAGTCGAATTTCACTCAATTCTGCTTGTTTTTATTTTTTTATTTAGAAGCTACTTCAAGAGTGCATAACAGATTCATAAAAGGCGCCAAATTGGCAAGATATATGATAAACATATACTGGATTATTGGAAAAATCTGTTGAAATGATACTCGATATGGAATGAAAACAAAAATATTATTCGTTGGCTTCCACAGGATCCCCAATTGTTGACAGTGACAGTTCATTTTTTTGCTGAAGTGAGTCGATTTTAACAAATTTTCAGCCAAATTATAACATACATATTTTTATCTACACCCGTACTCTAATAATACACTTATATGCCAACAACCCGTTTTATAATGAAATCCATTACGATACAGATTTTCAACCAATAGAAACCCATTATTTTTCAATCAAGCATGATGTGCATGCTCTGCATTTGACATTTGTCAAGTCAAAATCGGTATAGGTATTGAACTTTTGAAGAATATAGCCAAACTTCGATAATCATAGCAAAATGTCTGATACCAGCGATATGGGAGAATCACCTTCGACACCTTCACCGACAGAAATACAGTTGGAATGATTAAATTTTTCATTTGACAAATGCATGATTCATTACTTATTTTTTCATCAAACTTTGTGAGCTCTCCGTAGCCGAGCCGTCTGTGGCACTGACATTGATTATTTTAGCTGGGGGAGACATTGGTTCGAATCCGGTCTCGAGTAATCTTTTTTTCCTTTGATTTTTGATCTTCTTTTCATATCTCATCGTTTTCTTCCTCGAAGTAATACTATTATACTATTAATTACAATTCTGTGGAATTTTTCAAAGAAATTCGTTAAATTAGTATTATTGTGTGCAATACAAATATAAATATAATATTTGTAGTTCTTCACTATTTATCGGGTGTAGATAAAATAGCGTATGCAACTCTCATGTAATGGTTATTAATACACTCGCATACTCACCTTCGGCTCGTTTCGTATCCCGGTTTATGCTCATATATTAATAACCATCATTACACGATCGTTGCATAATATACTGTTACAGCGTATTAGGTGAAAGAACCATTATTTTTATTCTTGTTTGGTTCATTTTAGTCGACGCCGGCAAATCAACTTTCGCATGTCGTAATATTCCCATAACGGTTTTCCTGCTTCCTCGGGGAAGCAGATAGGTGAAATATAGCTGATTTACAAGTCGAAAAGGCGTATGCATCACGCACCCTTCCCATCAGTCAAAAAACGTGAAATTTATGTATAATATCCCTGTCGATAATGCTAATGTTCCGTTCCACTCGATGTGAATTTTGTACGTAAATGTGGTTAGCGGTCTATTATAATGAAGTAGGCAGTCCAGGAACGGCGATAACCGTTTCACGATGAGTTTCGAATGGAAGGGTTGTTGATTTCTTACGTAAAGGTGATGCTGATCTATGTGCTACCCGATAATTTGTGTTGAAATGCTTGTTTCCGTTGTTACAGGATTCAGATAATTCAATACTTTTCCAAACATCGAGATTTAGGCTATCCAGAAGTTCTTGGTTATGATCATTATTGTGAGCTATGGTCATCATTCATAAACATATGCACTATTGTCACATCTCAAACGAGTATTCGAAACTAGTGACAGATAAACTTTTGAAATAAGAAATCAAATTATTCAAATGAATTTAGCTACTTCAGAATCTATTGAAATGTCAAATTCTATAGTTATTTGCTGATCATACATATACCAGTAGTTTCTTACCATAAAGAGGGTACTTATGTATAGTTAGTTCTGTCTGCTGAAATAGGTGCTGAATATGACATCTCACGTCTGAAGTTATCCATCGAGATGAGAGACAATTGAATGCCAGTATATTACCAGAATTCGGAAAACGAGATATCAAATTTGTCGTATCACGTCACTACTAGTAAATTTTTCGGTAAAATTTCCATGAGAATGATCCTTCACTTGCATGCAAACTCACACTATTAACAGTCCAATTGAAACCATACCATTTCCGGAGTTATTTTCACTAGTATGAGTGATTTCGTAACGTTGAAACTGCCTTTCCATAGCAATTCTATACATTTGCAATGTACAAGCACATTAGGATGCCCCTACTCTTGAATGAAAACTGTCATTATCATCACGTACAGAATATATGATTTCAGGACTAGGTAATTTTTCCGTAGCCTAAAGTTTCTTCAATCTCTTGTATTCAACCTGAAGATATTTCAGGCTTTTCTCGATTAGGAACTTCAATGAACGGCTCCCCGTAAACTAATTATAAATTACTTACAATTTCAGTACTTTTTTGTTTAGAGAGTCCCATCATTCAAAGATATATGATTCATTGCCGATTCATGTGAAACATTGTTATTGAGTAATGTATTTTTCATTTATTTTTCATTTATTCATTCATCGGAATTTAAAAGTGCTGAGTGATACATTAGTCCAGTAAATGAAGGGACGAACCTGTGAATAAGTCTATGAGTTCTTCACTTGGGGCTCAATTTGTAGGTCGTCACAGATGTTTTCAAAGGACCCAAAACTTAACACGATTGCGTCATGGAAATGGCCGGAAATGGCCGAAAATGGCCCCCCAAACCCAGAAAAATGGATTTTCCGCCAATATCTGGCTAAATATACGAATTAGAGAATTTTTGTTCAAACAAAAATTAAAGATCGTCTCATTATCTACAAAAATGACCCCTATCATTTTTTCCGAAAACTCAACAGTTTTCGAGATAAAGGGACCCAAAACTCTCCTCATTTCAGCTGCCGCTTTCTCTATAGGAATTATGTTGTCTATACATTCGCTTGGAGGCGGGCGAACGAATTGTTTCATAACTCAGGTAAAAACTGACATTTTTCAATGATTCAAAGTTCAAGATAATGAGGAAACCCGTAGCTATCATTCCATGTATTTCGAAGTTCTTTCTTATTTGGCAAAAAGCTTTAATGAGTTGTGAAAGTTTTTTTCCGCACCATTTCGACAATGTTTCATTAATTTGTTTACATTTTTTTCAGAAATTGTCATTTATCGGAAATTTTTCTTTACTATAATGGGTCCTTGGGGGGTCTCGAATGTTCTCTGAACTTTTTTGTGTACTTTCCCTGCGTTCTAATGAATGATCCATTTGTTTATTTACATTTTTCATGCAATTTCGGAGTTATGTAGAATCTCTGGAACAACCGCGAATTAAAAAATTAAGTGAAGAACGCATAGACTTGTTCACAGCTTTCCCTAGTTTTGGATCTTCAGTTACTGGACTACATCCAGATGAACATCAAGAAAATAGTAACTAATTGGCCGTTATTTCCTAATGGACACACCTACGGGGTGTTTTACATTTTCCTCCCTCTCGCTTTTCGTCCGTGTTAGAATTCAGTATGCAATCAACATCGGCATCAGGAAATGGCCCGAAATGAGCTATTAAACAAAAACGCCCCCGAGCATACGATTATTGACGATTTCTATAGGGGGTTCGGGCGCGATTTTTCCTTCGCCCCTATTTGCCCAATGGCGACAGACACGGGTCACTCCCGTGCCAGGTGTGTATCCGCACAAATCGTTATATCCGCAAATTGGTCTTGGTTGTGTGCGTTGTCCATTAGGGCCCTTGTAGGGGAGACCGGGGTCGGTTCAACTTCATTGAAGGTTGTATACCATTTATTTTATCTTTCACAACAACTATATCTCAGAAAATAGTCCTGTGCATTTTTCATTTCCCAAAGAGATCATTTTCCTTCATTCTGAAGGTAGAAAATCCAATAATAAGATAGACCTTTCATGGAGGCCACAATACTCTAACCTTGATGCTTTTACATGATTATCATATTTTTATCATTTTATCTAATTCGTGTGTGACAGGGGTAGAAAATAAAAAATCTTGTTTCGTGGGGAAGCGACTCTTGGAGTGAGTACTACAACGTCATTCCGTTATAATTTTTTTCGAAACGAATGATTGCTCATTGATTAAAATATATTTGAATGTCTTGAAATGAATAAAAACTGGAAAGAATCTGTATTTCCTAGATCTGCAATTAGAACTTATGCAACAGAAACTTAATGGTCAGTAATTTATGAGTGTATCTAAATCAAATACTCTTTTTCTCATTGAATACTCCCGTATGCAAATAATTTTCACAGTGGTATTGAAAATCTTTATATAAGTATGCAGCTGAAAGTATATTTTAATCAGTGTTCTAAACATTTTTGACACTCTATCTCGTTCACGATATACAAAGTTGTTTGTATTTTCTGCAGAAAAGTTGTTATTGGGTTGTTGCAGAGCTTCCGACTAAAAAGTCATCATCAGTGCTCACTCGTCAAGTGTACAAGAGTCATAACCATAAAAATAAAAATGTTTATGAAGGACACAGAAATATTCAGAGAATTGTGGACATATTACAACAACAAATTTAATTTTGAGCTTAAGCCTGAAAGCGCTCTGCCACAATTTAAAAAAATATTTTTCTGCACGAAATACAGAAGTCCTTTTTTTCCATTCAGAATATACTTGTAATGAAGCTCGATTACATGGATATGAAAGACAAATGTTGTAACTTTGGAACTTGAAGAAAAATCCCCGACACTTGGTTCAGTTGAAACAGAGTTAGGAGTTAATTGAAACATATGAACCTTCAAGACAAAACAGAATTCGAATACTCAAATACATCAAACAACTGATTTGGGTTTATTGTGCGTCAATTGGGTCCGGTATCACATAGGATGGGAAATTGCGCTATAAGAAACATCTCTTATCTTGAAGTTTTCTAGAGAGTGTTTCTCAAAGTTTTACTGAAAAATCCAAGCCGATACTGTTATGATATGCTTCGCGATAATAAGGTAAATTATTCAAAATTCGATTTGGATATCCATAATTTGATGAAAGATAGAGGTGGAATAAGTTTTTTGGCATGGTTTTGCCGAAGGTTTTTCACTTCAAGACTTTCTTTAACTTACTACCCCAGTCTCCCCCACATTCGATACGAAATCGCACTGAACGGTATTGTCGATAGTGAACAAGGAAGAGCTTTTCATTTCATCGGATATGAATGGTCGTTAGTTTTATGCATCCATTTATGCAGCGCAGTCCATAAAGTTCCATTGTGTTCGCGAACACATTGAGTTTGGGGTTATTTACCTATTTACCTAGAACATACGCAGAAACGTATTTCTATGGCATTGCCTGCTCTATTTCAACATTAAGATCTTTGGCAAACTAGGCGAAGCGTCTAATTTCAGAACAAGATGAGTGTTTGGTTGAATGGAAGATCCAAAACTGTGCAAAGTGAAAACAAAATCCAAGGATTTGCTTGTTTTGGTAGATTTTTCTTTTCGAACCTTCAGTCAGAGTAATAGGTACTTCCCTTGTGCAAGTCCTGTTATAATGCGCTAATTGTTGTGATCGATGAAAAGTGGTTTTCCAAGTGAATCGGTCCTTCACGCGTGTTGATGTTATTCATCTAATTTTATCGGCAATCTCGCATTCCACGAAGCACTATAATAACTCTATTCGGATATCTTTCTGAAAATTGCTTCATTATCAAATTTTCGGAATTCGAAATCAACACAAATTCATGATGAACATCGAGGAAATTGATTGAAATAATTTGCACTATTAAAAGTATCAAATAGGCCGGAGGAATTGATTGGACTAATAATTTTTTCGTCCTTTCCTTCAATATAAAAACCATCAATGGTCTTATCAACATTCTTTCGGATAGTAGGAAAGCAGTATTTGTTAGTCCACTTGTCAGTACGAGTAGTATGATTTTGAAATTTGTTTTGGCGTGTGTGTTTTATAGTATGTTTGTTTAAATTTTGACGTGAACATTTAATCCGGTAAGTTTCTGCAGTTTCTTTTTCTGGAAAATCAAGTTGTTGAATCAATCAAGTACCCTTTTTCAACGATCAAATGAATATTTCTTTAGGTCTAGTTTCCAATAGATCCATCACTTCTATAACTCATTTCGATCGTATATCTGAATGACTAATCTTCAGAAAAAAACTTGATATTGTAGGTATCTGAACAGTGGCCTTTTTAGAGGGGTTAATGATATTCGAGTTGAAATTGAAATAGAATAAGTCTAAAAGGACAATCTAACTTTGTAAAAACCATTTTCTCTTCAACTCATTTCTTTCCTTATTTTTTTTTTGGTGATCAAATGAATATAGTTGGAATTTCTTGAGATATTTGAAGATATCTTCGAAGCTGAACTTGAAACTAGGGGTATTGTATTCCTTATGAACATCGCTACATATAATTTTTCCTCAAAATTTTCGTATCAAATTTGAAGAAACTATCACAAAGCTGCGTTTTTTCAATAGAATTTTCAAATTTTAACTGTCCTATGTTACATATTACGTTCTTTTTGCATATTGTTTATTCTTTATGAGTGAACTAACAGAAATTCTAGAAACTCAAGAACTCGAGAAACTGGTTAGTAATGGGTGTATAAATAAAAAAGTTCTTTATGTTATGTATTAACAGTTGTTCAGTCTTTGAAAAATATTTCCTTGTATTTTCAACATAAAATTGGATGCTTAAATGAATGATTAGATTGCGTTATGATTGGGATATTTGTCTGAATCCTTGGTAATGACTCCAGCATGAGAGCCGAAACGTCTAACAGTTCAACAATGTGCACACGAATTAATACCCGAAAGGACTATTTTCTATAAAATTGGATGATTCCTGGAATCCGCGTGGTTCCTCAAGTTTGCATTTTATTCTTACGACTATGTCACGAGAATAATTGATAAAAAATACCTTGCTTATTGTATAAATATTCGAAAAAAATATTTGCAGATACATGGTTTTTTGAAAAGTACTGTGTCATATAATGTGATAGTTTAGCTGTACAAGACTCATAAAATTTTCATGCGAGTCAGACTTTTATCTGTTGATCGTTATATTCTCTTATGGCACTCACCAGTATCGTTTATTTTTGTAATTTTCATTTTCAATGATTTTAATTTGTATGAGTGAAAATTGTGCCTTCTATGATGAAAAACACGTTATATATTGCTAATATGTTGTATAGGTAATTATTGGAAGCTAAAATTTTTCTGAAATGCTTATCGTTAGCCCAAACGAATATCCCTTCTTTCATGCCACTCGAATTTTCTTCGGATGATATGGTCAATGAAATATTTCGATTTTTGAGAACATATTAAGTTCATTTATCATCGAGTTTATCATGTTGAAATTAGAAAATTTAATGATTTCAGTTGAATACTAGTATCTATCAGTGGGAGCCTACAATTTTTTTAACGAATAAATTAGTTCAATTACTTATAGGTACTACGTTTAGCGGTGTGAATCCTTTATTATGTTTTCGAAAAGACAGTTTTTGAAGTAATGAAATTATTTGCGAAAAAATGTAAAGGTTCCCTAAGTGATTAATACGGAATTTGTATAAATCATACTTGGAATAGTTAGTTGTTTCGTTTTTTAAATTCCGCAAAAAAAGAGAGGGAGGCAATTTGCAACAATTCTCTACCTGGAAGAAACGCGGAATTCCATCTGAATCAAAGAATGATGAATATCTGATCTGAGAATTGATTAAATTGAATTAATGGTTTCTCCCTTTGCGGATTTTATTTGCATGTGATATTCTTCACATAAGTAGTTCTCATCACAAGTAAATGGGATTCAATATATTTTTCTATAGCTTGTTTCAACATTTCGGGTTGTATTGAAACATCTTGCCTCGCAAAATTTTTTATAATCCACGATTTGTTAAAAGTGTTAATCATTGATGAGTCATAAAAGATGACTCGTAAAATATTTTCAAATAAGTATAGGTACCAAAATTTACATGTATTTTCCATTCATTTTTATTTTTACAATCATCATTATTTATTTGTTGCCAATTTCACAAGTCGTTATTTGATTGACCAAATGATAACTCGGAGAAATAAGTTATCGTGTTACTAAAAAAGTATTGGGTGTGCCAAGTGTTGAGTAACTCTAAACATGTTTTCTTAAATATGGAAAATTCAAAATTGGAATATTGAATCAAGCTACAAAATGGGCTCCTAGCTAGAAAATAATTTTACTCTTGTTGCAAACAGCAATGGAAACCTCGAGAAAAACGACAACTTCTATAAAGAAACCAAGAAGTTATTGACGTTTGAAAAAAAAATTACATATAAACTGAAATCGAATCAAGGTGGTTTTAGTCGCCGGGGATATTGGATATTCCCAATCCTTTCGGCGCAAGAAGCAAAAGCAAATCAATATATAATTGGATATTAAATGAGCGCCGTTCCTCGAGAGGTCTTCGTCTAGAAATTAATCACATTACATTTCAATCACAACGGAGTGGCGGCGGTGGCGGTGCATTTTCAAGACGAAAATATTTGCGCCCCCGAGAACGAAGTAGAAGAGTCGACTTGAAAGTGAGATGCGGCACGGGTATTGGATTCGTTTTGAAGTAATTGCTGGAATACCGAGTCGCTATTAGAATTTGATTTTGTGCAGAAAATATCTTTGAGGGATTTGATTGGAAAATCGATGGTAAAATATGGTTCGATGTAGATATTAGCTTCTTGACTACAGTTTTTCATGATTCTTTCGTTGAATTCAATACGTATTTGATTGAGTATTGAAAGAGTAATTTGGTATATGTTGTAAATACTTCCTCGAAATTATATAAATCTTTTCAAAAAACGCTATGAAATATGATATACTTTAAAAATCCTTACAGAAACGATGATATTTTTCTTTGATAATACACCAGGGATTCCTCAACGTGCGAATGACTATAAAAATTTCCACTTTGGGTCCCTTTAGGACAGTGTTTCCCAAAGTGTGGGTCGCGACCCCCTGGGGGGTCGCAATGAGGTACTAGGGGGGTCGCCGGAAATTGTAAATACTAGTCTGACAGAAGTACTACTAGTGTACTAGTGGGACAGATCGCAATTATTAAAATAATTGTTGAATTTTAAATGTATTCAGTTTGAATTTGAACAGTAAAGTAAAATAAAATTTGAGAAACCATCAGTTGTAAATTAGGCACGCTATTTTTGTCGCTATTTTGGTTTGGGTGATGACTAGGGGGTCGTGAACAATTTTTTTAATAAAAAGGGGTCGCGCTTAAGATAAGTTTAGGAGACACTGCAGCATTTGTGGATCGAGCCCTGAATTCTCTACTTTCAGTTATGTTTGAGTATTTCGCGTCTCCTACGGGTTTTGTTAGTTAAACGTAGTCTAAAAATTCGTATGCTCAACTTGCATAGAGATTTTCCAGAAAAAAGTACCATAAAATTATGTACCTAGTTTAGAATCAGTATTTCTACTACTATTAAGTGAAATACAAAACATCATTTAACCGAGTCTAAATTACCAGATGATATAAAAAATTTCTTAAAGTTTGAACATGAAATGTACTTTTCATAATCGGTTAGGAAAAGTATCTGATTTGGGAACTTGATAAATACCTTGAATGTCAAAATTAACAAATAGTTCGTTATTAGAAAAGTGATGGTTTGTGAGGTAAGCATGGATTGAAAAGAA
Organism: Zygogramma bicolorata; assembly: GCA_032362365.1. Classification (NCBI taxonomy): domain Eukaryota; kingdom Metazoa; phylum Arthropoda; class Insecta; order Coleoptera; family Chrysomelidae; genus Zygogramma; species Zygogramma bicolorata. Next base: position 5,003,296 of record JAVJAQ010001667.1, on the reverse strand, counting down.
AGTTTGATAGGTATTCAAAATAATTCGAGCACCAAAAATTGTATTTCTCTTTAGGCAAAAAATAATGGTGTTCTGAACCGAGGAACACCAAAATATCTTCTCTAGAATGGTGTTGTTGTGGCAAAACAATAGTTCATCAAATGAATTAACAAAACTAAAAACCTTTCCATTTTGGTATTGTAGCATCTTTTTTCAGATGCCAATAGAGATAGGCCAAATTACACGATATCTACAGTCCAATTACACCTTTTACACGGAAATGTTCAAGATTGAACCGCATTTGGAGACCCTCTTTCAGAAAAATATTACAACCAGAGTAATTTTTTTTCCACAAGATAGCCGACTCGATTATGATTGGAACCATTTGAACACGTTACTTTTAGATAGTGGCACGAGCCATTTCTAATTTGAAATCGTATAAATTGAAAAAAAAATCTGTCCAATAATTGAATCATCAAAATAGTTCTAATAAAACGGCAATAATTGCACTATTCAGGTTACTAAGTCGAACATTGATTACAGAAAAATCGTCTGTTGAGTTACAGATGATAACTGAACAAATAAAACTAGAATTTATGAAGGCCAAGTTGAAGATCATTGAAAAGCTCGACAGTGATAAAAAAATAAAATAATTATCATCAATAGAAAACAAAATGAATTGACTAATATATCAACTAAAATTCTGACTTCGATGAAACAACCTTGTCTTTTTGTCCAAATAATAAGTTATGAACAATTTTTGGGTTGAATTCAATAATGCCGTCTTAATTTTCAAAGCCTCTTTTTTGTGAAAAACGCAAAGAAATGCTTTCTGAGGACAAGTTAGTTCTATGAACATTATTATCAGTCGACTAGAAAACTATTCTTCAACTTATGCTTCCAAAATTAAAAAAAAATCGAAAAGAAATATCACATTTTTTCAAATTTGAACGGAAATTTCACACCTCTACTTTTCAGCCAATAAGATGCCCCAATTTTGACTAGTCATAGCAACTAAAAAAATTTCCTTGAATTTTTTCGAGGCGCCGCGATATTTAAGTAGAAGTTTTTTGAGATTTCAAAAATAAATATGATCTACAACTCTTAATCAGTGTAGACCGGTAAATAATGCAAAATACATTTCTACCAACTTCAGTGACCTATAATAATTATAGAAGGGAAATAGACTGGGCTGGTACACATCTGAGCATTTGGTGTAACTTTAGTTGGTATTTTTTTTATTATTTAACGAAATATCGTAGATTTCTACCACCTCTAGTTAACTAAAATTACCAAAGGGCGATAGACTGGGCTGGTGGCCATCTGAGTTTCAGTATTTGGTTTAACTGAAGTTGGTAATTATTTTTATTTACGAATTATGGTGGATATAACTATATAATTTTTTTGAACTAGTAATTATTAGTAAGCTTTCTGACAGAACCTGTTGAACAAAAATGACAAATCAACATAATATGCCAAAAACACACTCTGACCAATTCGACAATCAGAAATTAATTCAAAATGTCAGGTTGGACTAATAATTTTTTTCCAAATTTTGGTGTGAAAATTTCTTACCGAATACCGCGCAAGTTTGAATTATTCCTGGAAATTTTCTTTCGAGCTCCAATATATGTTGAAAAAATATCTCTATTCGATTCGAGATAATTTTCAAAATATTCGTGCCCTTTAGAGAATTACCGGAAATAATCTAAGCTCTTGCGATATTATAAATGAATATTACATAACTGACAAAAAACTTGAAATCTCCAGTGATTTTTTTTTACATTCTGCAAATAATAATATTTGACATTGATTTGAGTGACGTTCTCTTTAAATATTTTCGCGAATGGTATTTTTTTTTCTGTGGGAGTTATGGCTAAAATTATTTTTTTTTTATAAAAGTCTCTAGCTCGGAACTCGAAAATACGTTTTGTGTGCTATGATGGTGAACTTGTTGCATGCCAATTAATAGTTATATTGACATTTGATATCGGTATCGAAACACTGGAATCCAAAATTATTCCAGCCTCACCATAATATTTTATTTAATTATCGAGTAAAATCGGTACTGCGAACCATAGAAACCCCCATTCGGAACCCCAAAAACTTCCGAGAAAATACTGCGTATTATCTCTTAGCTCGCGGTCGGCCATCTTAGACGGGTCGCGCGAGGCGGAGCCATCACCTCGCCCAATGATTTCGCCGGATCGAGTGTGCCGCGAACCTGTTTTCCGGAATGCGATCGTCGCGTTCTCTGCCGCCGATGATGCCGAGCGCTCGAACTGCGACGTAGGTATAATGTCGTACACGCCGAATTCGGCGGCCGGCGACTTATACGCACCGCCAACGTTGATTTTTCGAGGTGCCTGTCGTGAATTTTAGTCCGCGCGAATTAAGCGAAATAGAGGCGTTGCAATGGTAGCTAATATTTCGAATCTGACTGGATGTTGGGTGTTTTGGAATGCTGTAGCAGATGAAAGCAAAAGAAATTTTGTAATTCTTTTCAGTAGTGACCAAATTATGCATGAAAGCGAAATACCTACGTTATTTTCATCGACCCTTTTTTGCCAAATGATAAAAATCAATCAATGCCGAATTTGAAGAAAATGCACGAGTGTACCTCGAATTTTCACCGATCATTCACTTCTTGAATTGTCACATTCAAATCAAAATTCTCCTGGCAAAATTAATTTCTTTCATAGTAAAAACAAATGGATTCAAAAGTTCACAATCTAATTTTCAATTTCGGTAATGCAATAACCCCGGGGACTTTCCTATAATCGTAATCCTCCTATGACATGCTTTCTTCTTGAGATTTGATATTATATTATATATTTCATCAAGACGCGTATAACAAAGTTCATTTTTCCCCATTTTTGCCATTTTGACAATGAGACTGGTCTCGTTTTGATGGTAGTTATATTTTGTGAGAAATCCTGAAAAAATCGAAAGGTCGACACATCGGATATATACGAAAGCGTAGAAGTGCCACTAGAGAAAATAAAAATCCACTTCGACTTTTTTCTCGAAATTTCGAGAAAAAAGTCGAAATTTCCAGAAAAGAGTCGAAATTTCGAGAAAAAAGTTAAAATTTCGACTTTAAAGTCGAAGTGGATTTTTATTTTCTCTAGTGGCACTTCTGCGTTTCGTAGATATAGAATGTAGTCCGTCATGTCTAGATATTCTTACGGAAAATTTGAGTGGCATGAAAGTATTCCTTATTATATGCCGGTTGAAGAGGCAAATAAATAATGTTGTTTGGTAATTTTTCATCTTCCTTCACCCTCAAAACACATTATTCCTTTTATATATTTATTTCGTTAATTCATTATATTAAACAAGTAGATGAAACGTTGAATAATTGGTAAAAGATCTTTCTTAAGTAACGCGTTGAAATGTTGATTTGCCAGAATTTAACGCATTTTTCTGTCTTTCCTAAACGAATTGAACAAATACTTCCCAACAGTGTTAACCAGAAGTAGATAATATTCGGGACACCGCTAGTGCACTCAGTTTTCACTCTTAAATTTTAAAAAATGTTGCCAAAGGTATAGTAGGCATAGCCTTTCAAATAAGCGATGTCAACTGCGTTCTAGAAAGCATTGCTCGACAATAGCTATAGGAAAATATTTGCTAGTGAATAGGCTAGCCGAGGCTAAATCGAATCTTTTTTTAAACGTTTCCATAATAGAAGATATTTTTTTTTTAATTATTGCTATATAGTCTTTGAGTTCAATTCAGTTTTCCAAAAATGATTACAACTTCAATCTCTCATATTCACATCGTCATTACCGTGAATGGCATCCAAAAATTCAACTACTTTTATAAATGATATCCACATGCCGAGAAAATCTGTTAGTTTGTCTGAATTTCGACTGCCAAATAACATTCATTCCATTCTCGGCATTGTTACAAATTTATGCGTTTCAGTTTACTATTTTAAGTGGACTATTTGGGGCACTTCTGATATTATTGTGACGTTCATTATCGCTGGAAATATTTCCTGCGCGGATATTGAACAGCGTGGGACTTCTGACTGGTCATGTCCGAAGCAGGAAGTGAACGATCATTTGCTGATGTTTGGCGAAACTTATGGGATTCTTGGAAGTATTGTAAGCATTTCCGCATTCTTGGTATAGTCATAAAATAAGGCTGGAATGAGTAATTCGTTCCTTAGAATAATCATCGTTTTCTCATTGCCGAGAAGAATGAGTATGCTACTGTAGATCGTTTTCCTGAAACTTATTAATATTCGGGTGCCAAAGGGTAATAGTCAGGATGTAGTTATGTACGACTATGTTTTGAACTTTCCGATGAGCAATATCAGAATAATTTTTTACATTTGGCATGTGTTATGTTCCTGCCTAACATTGATGTACAAGTCTGTACTGAATCAACTCATTTTTCATTTACGATGCTTTTTCTCAGATACATTCAATAACACTACTGTCCCTGCATGTGGGATGATATTTTGAAATCTTCATTGAAAAGTCAGGAATTGATGTTGAACACTTAGGTTGGATTCAGACAAATCCGAAATCCGATCGTACGACGATCAGATAGCTTTCTGATTGGTCTAAATTTAAATTTAGACCAATTTAGACCAATCAGAAAGGTATTTGATCGTCGTACGATCGGATTTCGGATCTGTCTGAATCCAGCTTCAGATCTACATAGCAACGACAGCTGGCCAAGTCGGGTTATAAATCCTTAGATATCATTCTTTCAATGACTGAAAGTCTGAAACATATCAATCCACTAATAGAAACTTTATTTAAATCACTAAGTCTGTCAGCTTATATTTCGGATCATCATTAATATTCACCGTCTTTTCTCCTCCATCTTTTTCAAAGTGACATTTGTTCGTTCCAGTATATCATCAGTTAATGAGGATTTTGGAAATTGTGTCCCCGATATTGCTGGTCTTTCTTTTATATCCTGAAATTGTTTCTCGTTGTTTCCTAAATCCTAGTTAGTTAGCCAAATGTCAATCACACTCGATGGTGGTTTTTCAAATTAAAGTTGCGAGACACTTTGCTTGTAGCTAAGGATCAGCTGAGGAACTGGTCTCTGATTTGAAAAGTTGACGTTATTACAACCGCCTTGAAATACTCGTCCATGAAGGTGATAGTGACCATCATAATTCTCAGGAAATGTTATTATGAAAGTGTATTTCCAAACCACAAAATGGCCATCAGAACATCAGGTAATGGTATTTCTTTTCTATTCGAGAATAATGCTCGAAAAGTTCTTTTTCAACGTGATAAGCAAATTGTTTCACGTCATGGTCTCTGACCTGAACTATATTACCGAGATGCCTTAGTTCAGACAATAGCCTGTTTGTTAGAGAAATCGAAATACGAGATTCGTAATGAGGGGGATAAATAGCCTATTACACGGAGCAAAAAAAAATTGTGAACACGAGGTGTTAGCCGAATGCAGTAATTCGCGAGTGCACATAATTGGCCTTATCCTCGAGTTGCATACTGTACTCTTTCTATTCTCTCAATGCTTGGGCAGTTATTTCTGGTGGTATTGTACAAATTTCTTTATTATCACTCATTTTCAAAGATTGAAGAGACACTGGATGACAGAAGGTAGGTAAAACAATTGCCGGTCGATTCATGGATATAACTAGATTCAGTAACAATCCACAAACGGTTGGATACATTTTCTAAAAATATGATTTTCAATTCAATTTCACTAATAATTCGGAGGAAAAATTTGCTGAATTTGTTCTTTCAACTAAGTATTTCGTAAAAAATAAAAATAAACATTCTTCTCTAACTTTCAACACAATTGAAACAATTCATGAATATGAAACTAGGAAGTTCAAAAATCTGAGAACTATCAGTAGAATCAAAACAAACTACGTACGAGTGGGGTTACTTTGATATTATGGGGTTAATTTGATAACAGCTTACTTTTTCTTTGAAACGCGCGAATAACGAGATTTCTAAACGCATCCGAATCTTTTCTTTTTCAGTATTGGCAACACTGCTATCGATTTTAAAATATGTCGGATTTTGTTCAACAACGGCCCACGCTGTGCCATAAAACTTTGTGATTTTGTAATTTACATACCTGAAATTCCAATATTTTTTCACTAAATCACAAAATCACAAAGTTTTATGGCACAGCGTGGGCCGTTGTTGAACAAAATCCGACATATTTTAAAATCGATATCAGTGTTGCCAATACTGAAAAAGAAAACATTCGGATGCGTTTAGAAATCTCGTTATTCGCGCGTTTTAAAGAAAAAGTAAGCTGTTATCAAATTAACCCCATAATATCAAAGTAACCCCATTTTACGGTACGGAAAAAAATCAATTTTATACAACGGAGTATTAATATATACAAACTACCAAAGAAACTGACAGAAGATTTTTTTGACAAACGCTTCAGAAGAAACTTGATAAAGGATTTGATCCAGTAACACTTCTCTCTTTCCATCTGACATTGGATTGATTCCTGATCGAAATCTTTTTAATGCATGAATTGTAATAGTGACTTAGTTTTTAAGATCCCTTCTTCATAAACATTCATGTTTCTTGGGGTCAATAAAGATTGATTGATTGATATCCTTGCTTCAATGCTATGAACGTGTCGTCTACATATTTCAACTACAGGTTCTGAACTATTTCATGTATATATTCACTGCAACAAGTGGCTTCCATTGGCTGTCCTCCATTTTGGGGCGAAGAGACAATCCTTCGTTGGAAGTAGCAATCCTGAATGCAGCAGCTCAGTATATCCATGATGTCACCTGCCTGAAATCTATCTATTTGCCAAGTTTACTTTAAAGACACAATGTCTAGAACTAATAAGGTTATCTCAGAATTGTACAATCCTCAAGCTTTCCTGTCTACAAATTCGTATACTAAACAAACGAATAATAATCAAACCAAACTGAAAACGCATAGGCATCACATTCTGTATTTTGAAATTTCCCGCGCAATTTATCGATAACTGAATCCCTGTCGGAATCCGCCCACGGTCCGCATCCCCTACCCCGAATGACTATTCCGAGAACCGACACCCACCCCATTACACCCCGTCCACCCCTCGGGCATCGAGCGTCTGAAGATTTTGAGTAACACGAAAGATTAGATGCGTATGCGCGCGCATTCTATCTTGGCGTCTCTTCCGGTACCGTTCGAGAAGATGCTAGTGTTCTTCCCGCCAATTCTCGCTCTTCAAGATTGTGACTGTGATCTTCCATTCATGTCGTCGTCGTCGTGCACCGATACGATGGATGTTTCTGCGGTTTGCGCCAACTTCAAGTGCGAAATAGTTACGGTGTTTTTTCTATTGCAGACAAATGGTCGTGAGGTTGGTTCAAGATTTGTTCAGGACAAGTCCTGTGGACACACTCACCGCTGACCTTCCGGAGATCATGAGGACCCTTACGAAAATCGGGGAAGGTGAGTTGGTAGTTTTTAAGAGTTCGGTCGAAAACTTGTTGATGTACAAACTACACGTTTTCCTTCATGTTTGGGTTACGTTTTAGTGGAGCTCCATTTTGGAATTCGGGTGATGTGCTATGTTTCGATTCGTCAACATGTTTGAAAACTTGATTCAAATCTTCAACAAAAACGTGAAAAAACTATAATATTAAAACTTAATATCAGTTAGTAGTTCAGTTAGCTTTGGTTTCGTTTTTTCAATTTCACTCACACGAATCTCTGTGAAGCCTGCGTAGACCTGTAGAAAAATAGATTTCCACCTTTTTTTCTCTAATCACTCGAATGGAACTACCTAGAAACAAAATTGCATCAGGTGCATGAATCTCTTTGTTTACTTGGAATATTCATCCAAACCTTCATCTTCTCGATTATTAAAATGTAACCTTGTTTAATTTTAACAAAAATTTGGCCCTCTCCTCAATGCCAATTCACTATTTTCGGTTATGATTCACTGATTTCAAATGATTTTATCAACTCTAATAATCTGTCTAATACTACCCAATTTTTTCCGAGATATACCGAAGTCTCCCGAAAGAAACGAAACAATAAATACCACAGCTCAAACACATAAGCTGTGACAATACTCAGATAAGTATTTCAATTTAAGCTACGCCTTGTTCGCAAAATCATATCTATTTTCCTCTATTTTATGTTTTCTTCCTGTTTTTAAGAGACGCTGGTATTCAAAATCATCTAGCAGGTAATTACACGTCGTGAATTATTTGAATGGAATCTACAAAATGGCTGCCCGAATTCAAGGCATCTTCCGCACATACCTTCCTTGTTGTTGCATTACAAAGAAATCAGTTTGTCAGTTTGCACTGAGTTTTGCATATGTCAATCTACTGCTATCACGAGGGTATTTTTTTGTTAATGACGAGGTGTTCGATACAGTAGACTAAAACCTGAATTCCACGATGCAATTTGTTACATGTATTCATCCGTTTTTTTTCTTGTTGTATGAAGTACGATAAGTTGCGCAAACTTAATAATGTGGTGGCACTTTTGTGAAAAGTTGAAATTTCGTCTGTTTCAATCATTTTTGAACCTAAAGGTATACAGAACAATAGTCAGGTACATTTTTGCGGTTGCAAAAATTGAAGATGAATAAAGTCAGATAATAGTTTTGATATTGAAGGCGTTTATCTGTGCCAGTTTCAATGTCGGCAGTAAAAAAGAATCCAAATGCCGCAACTGATAGCTTGACATGTCCCCGCGAGAAATTGCAGCAAAAATTTCATCGTGGAATTCAGATGTAATTGTTGAATGAAAGAAAGTGAGAATTTCTTTTACGGTCGTTGGACAACAATATATTTTGACCACCATTTTTGTCTCTTCCATTGGAAAATTTCGAGTGTTTTAATCAGCTGGCATCCATGTTCTCTCAACTTCAACCGCAAAGAAGACAGTCTCAACATCCAGAGTACATGGATGCCACAATCTATGAAACCATGTATCAAAGCTTAATGTGAAGGTTATATCTTATAATATATAAACTTCAGAAGTGGAAATTCATTAAGAAATCCTAAATATTTTCATAATGCATGTACAATTAATAATAAAATTCAAAATCCTAATCCAGTTTCAATTTCTCCTTTTCATTTATATTTCATTGATTTTAACGTCAGTTTAAATTTTTCGATAATGTGTGATTTATAAATGATATATTAATATTCAAAATTTATTTTTTCATGATAACTCTTCTAAATATTCAACAGGTCATATTTTCACACCTTGCCAACAATTCGTCTCTATTTCAATGATTTCATTGGGACAATAAAACTTAAGGTTATCCTCACAATGGCCTTTTTCAATAAAACATTAATTGCCTCAATTGCCAAAGCTTTTTTGTCTCTTATGCCCGTTTGTAATTATCAATGATTCAGTACAAGTTTTAGTCAATATTTTAGGATCCTAAATTCAGGGCACTTAAACATTGACAAGAAGAAAATGTGTTTGCAACTCACCATGTTTTAGGATGTCACTTGAATTTTGTTTTGTATTCAAATATCAGACAAAATATACACAGAATTTTTATTGTTAGCAACAGCAACTCTTATTAAGTTAATAGTAGTTAGGAATTATGCAAGAAAGAGAATCGTGACAAAAAAGAGAATAATAAGAAAGCCATGGTTAAAAATAAGGAGTGAAAAGGGCTTAGGAATATTAAAAATGCTCAATGAAGAACTGGCAACAGAAGACACAGACTCTTATAAAAATTTCTTACGCGTATCGGAAGAGCAATTCCCTCATTTGCTTTTCTTAGTGAAGAATGATATTGAGAAAGAGCCCTCTGTAATGCAAGAAACTATTTCTGCAAACAGCAGGTTGGTATTTGGAAATCGTTTTAACTATGCCCCTTTTTGTTTATACATGAGACCACGACATTTTTATTAGGTAACTGAAATAGCTCAAACGAAAAACTCAAAAACTGAATATCAACCTGTATTTTCCACCAACTGTAATTAAATAATAAGTAATATTACAACAATCTTTCAATAAACGTTGGTAATGTACACAGAATTGTGTTTTAATTCTGTCGTTATGTAGCAGAAGTAGAACAAAAGTGTCACCACCATCATCAAAAATAAAAAATCAATAACCTTGAAATAAATTTCACCCTATATTTTTGCCCCAAGTTGTCATTTGATTGAAAAAAAATAGGACTGGTTCTATAACATATTTTCTGTCGATTTAAATTGAACAAAAATAGGACAAGTTTCGTCAATTTCAAAATTGACTGAAAAATTGATTATAAATGTGTATGTATTTATCATTTCTTTAGGATCCTAAACTATTGACTAAAACTTGTACTGAATCATTGATAATTACAAACGGGCATTAGAATTCAGCTTTCGAAGAAAACCATTTCTTCCCCAGTTTTCTGAGATTCTAACCTACCTACCACAATCTGAAAAAGTAAGAGTTAATATTGGAATCTATACAAGTGGAGAAGGGCAGATTTTTAATCTACTCCGAAACGTTTGTTATATTAGTTCTTATAATTTTTTTGATTTGAATTATACGAGAAGTTGTTGACTAATTGGACTATTTTCATCCAGAATGAAGTGTTTTTCAATAGACGCAGCAACTTTTCGGGGTAGATTGAAAATCTACCCTTCTGCACTTGTATGTATTCCAATATTAATTCTCATTTATTAAGATTGTGGTAGGTTATAAACCCAGAAAACTACGGAACAAATATTTATCTACAACAAAATAATGACGTTCAAACAGTACTTGAAACCATTTAAAAACGAATTATCCACGACCACTAATTACTTGATCACTGAATTGAAATATCCTAGATCATTTCCTGAATGTGTGATTAATCGTCGATTTCTGCGATTCGTGAATAATCCCAAAGCGGTGACTATACAAAGGTTCGACTAAAACGATATCGGCACCTAAGAAAATCGATTCGATGCTAATATTTTCCATGATGCACCGAACTAGTTCGCCCGTAAGTATATTCCAAGAACGGTATTGAATTCCTCCTCCCACGCCACGTGCCGATCTTACTAAACCAACAACAATGCGGAATTCTGGAATATTGGCTATCCTTAAGCGAACAGGTAAGTTGTGGTATCAATAATTAAGGTCTTTCACGCTTTGAAAACATGTATTTCAGAGTGTGATTTGATTTTTAGTCTCGTTTGATGATGGACTAGATGTGTAAACAAAAAATAACTAAAAAAATATCCACTCTTATTCAACTCGAAAATGTTTCTACAACCCAAAATTAAAGAATTTTATTTCCTGTCCTTATTACCCCTTGGACTTGGACGAAAATAAAACTGCATTAATCGGTTCCCTGTATAATTCTCATTTTTATACATTACTGAAGTCTTGATTGCTGTCTCATTGTTCACCTACTCAATAACATGTGCCTGAGAATTTTTAAACGAAACAAAACTTTTTTTTTTATGAATTTGAAATCCAATTTTCAACGTACCCCGGTTATGTGATAAAGATTTCTGTAATTTGAGCAGAAAATGTCACTGTTTTTTTTTGATGAGGTATATTTATATAGTTCTTCATGAAACTAGACTGAAGATTCAAATCTGAAATGTTCTCAAATAAATTATTAATTGAAAAGTGTATGTTATCCGAAATGGCTGTATTGATGTAAAAACAGTCATACACAAGGTTCGTTTCATTTTGTGGTTTTCGTCTCCAATTTAGTATGCACACATTCCTGTGAGAGTTGTTTGACAATCGGGAATCTCAAAAATATATCTTGAGCTTGCCTTGAGTTGTTTTTTCTTCAGATTGAAAGTTTGATTATTATATCATATTAAAATAATTGGTGGAGGTGCCGAGTAATATCTGTTGATACCTTTAACAGAATAATTGGTACCACATCAAAGTATCTCATTTTCTTTCAATTCAAATCTGACATTTAATGAGATAGTTGTGATTAAGATGTCTAGAAGGATGGTGTACTGAGTTATACCTGGGCATGTTTGGGGTATACTTGGCGACACATGCCTACTATGATGATACGCATCATGGCTTTTCGACATCAAATCAGTTCAGATGGCGTTTGAAACGAAAAGAGTTACAAATTTCCTAGGAAATGTATAATCAGCCGACCTGACGGCTGGCTATACTTTTACTTTTGGACGCTGACTGATCAACAACCTATATTATTTGTTTAGAATACTGGCCAAATTCCCTATAATTTTGTTCCTTTCATTCGATTTTGCTTTTCATGAGTATGACATTAGATTTTGCTCATTTTGTTGACTGCTCGAATCAAAGAATATAGTTTGTCGATCGATCGGTTGACTATGCACTTCCAATTAGCGTCAACTAGCGATGAAATTGAGAAACACACCACGATACGTAAAAATGACACTAATGACAGAAAAGTGTCGCCATAAAATTCTAAACAATATCGCATCGGTCCCAGCACCATCCTTCTAGACATCTTAGTTGTGATAAATGATTATGAAAAAGATAAAACATGTAAATTGAGTTCCGCTTTTTTTTCATTTCAACTTCAACTGAACTTGTTGTTTCGAAAAATGTTAATTAAGACAATATCATAATTCAGTTATGTGAGTAATACTGGGTTTCAGTACATAGAAAAACCATCTAATGTTTTATCACAATCGTTTCGTATTAGAAATTTTTGGTGGAGGAGCCGGGTGTCCGATTTCCTCTAAAAATTGCTTTGGAATACGCACGAACAAAATTAATGAAAATTTCATGAGCTCATACGAATAACCGTTTTTCGTCTATCGGTTATTTTTCCTTTATTTTGTATCATTTTCACAGCATAAAAATTGCGGTGCTGCTCAGTAAGGAAATCTGATGTTTCTTATAGAAATTATCTTGATTGGATTAGATGATAATCATCATCAAGGAATGATTGATTTCTCAACTCTCATGATAATTCTTTTATAATGCGAATTCTTTTGAAAACAATTTGGAAGAAAAAAAAAAGTATAGAAAAATTTTATTTAGGTATCCCGCTTTAGGAAGATATTGTGTTGAGAAAATAGGCAAAGATCTCTAGTCCTCTGTGTGTTGAGGAGGGAATATGAAGGTCTCTGTCACAAAAATGAGGCGTTGATTTTTTTATCCTATCAGAAACGGACCACCACAATTGAAAAATTGTATTCCTGTCAAATTGCAGCTATGAAAGGACCCTGTTATGTTCTCCATGTTTTATGGATTAAAACATTTTTCAAAACGATATTTCCTGCTGCTAATTATGCTAGATTTTTATAACATTTTTTTATCCCAAACCATTCGTACCCTTCATAATACCCATTTCCTTGAGTTTCGTATTATAATAATAGTCGATTGAAAAATGATCACGTTCTCAATATAATTACTCCTGAATTTTTAAGAATCGGAGACATATTTCTTATCAGTCACGTTCATGTTTTGTGACGAGAATCATCCGTTATTATATATCATTAATGAACATGTCCAGGCCCAGTATTAGTTACTACGCACACATATTCGTAATCACTTTTATTCAAACACGACTCGTATCGCCATCGTTTGATACGATAGTCTGGCCCTGTCTGCTGACGTAACGATTATGCAACTTTCGTTATTGTAGCTGATAAGAACGTTTCAGGACTATCAAGCAACAATTGAAAATTGTTTCTATTCACACTAGTACCACGAAATGTTCGACGTCTGCTTCTAATTGCGTTTGTTTTTTTTTTTTCAACCATCAATTTCGTTCGTTGATGGAAGAATTTCTCGCGAAATTATTGTTCGACCACGTGAAAGACGAGTTCGAAAGCTTCATTGCCGTTTATTTTTAGGCGTTTGCGATTTTTCTAAAGGGTCATTGTGCTCCATGATCTACCATCACTCTAACTTCTTCCACATGCCGTACTCTATCGTAAACTGAACTTAGTTCTTTTTTTTTTTTGCACTTTTTCGTTGTTAAGTCAGTTGAAGGTTCTTTCTGTTCTGAGAAAGCTCCACCCTGGGCACATCAAATATACAGTAGTAAATGTTATATGTGATATTTTATACGAAACCATCATGAATATACGATTTCATATCTTGATATTTAGAGAACTTATTAAGTAGTCCAGTAAAATATTACCAACTCTCCTCTGAATATTTCCAGTGTGCTAAATACGAATCTGGCTGGGTTTACATATTTTTTTCATAAGATAACTAATTTTGACCTTTTTGAGGTACTTGAATTTTGCTGATTTCGAAGTTTTTTGTTTTGTTATATGGTTTTTTATTACCAGTTTCAAAAACTGAAACTTTTCTTAGAGATCAATTACCCTAACACCAAACTGATATTTTTTGCACTCGACGCGTGTTTCGCTAACAAGATCATCTTCAGGAGAAGAATAGTATCAATGATCCTGAAGATGCTAACCTTGTTAGCGAAACGCGCGTCGAGTGCAAGAAAAGTTTCAACTTTTACACCAAAGATTCCAATCTCAACGTTCAGTTTTGAAAACCTTGTACATTTCAAGAACTCAAGAGGTAACCTTAATTCGTATTTGCCAGTAGTTCCACAAAATTCGATTCGTACAAATAAATGAATGCAATGTAATTACGCTATAAGGTAGACACGATTAAATTTCCACAAAATTTATTGTCTTCGCGACATGTTTCGGTACACTGTACCTTTATCAAGCGAATGTATTTAAACACTAAATTATTCTTCGCTAAAAGCTCCTTAAATATATCAGGGCCTACTCTAATTATCTATGATTCCTAGAATAATACCACTGACAATGATGATGATTCCTAACTGATGCTGATAACTGATACTGATTCCTAATAATAATTATGATATCGGACCATAGTTACTACTTATTGATTGAATAAGTTCAACAAAGGGGAACTATTGTTGAACTTATTCAATCAATAAGTAGTAACTATGGTCCGATATCATAATTATTATTAGGAATCAGTATCAGTTATCAGCATCAGTTAGGAATCATCATCATTGTCAGTGGTATTATTATAGGAATCATAGATAATTAGAGTAGGCCCTGATATATTTAAGGAGCTTTTAGCGAAGAATAATTTAGTGTTTAAATACATTCGCTTGATAAAGGTACAGTGTACCGAAACATGTCGCGAAGACAATAAATTTTGTGGAAATTTAATCGTGTCTACCTTATAGCGTAATAACTATGGATTTCCATCAAGTAAAGGCCACCTCAGTCCAAAAAAAAAAAAAAAAAGAATGCAATGTACCTGCAAAAAAACTCAAACTTGGTAAGTAAATTTGAATAATATTAAGCCTACATACCCCTCAAAATCTACAGGGAACAAGAGTTGTTTGAAGTATAATGGTCACGAAGTTTTCGAAACTTGAAAAACTTGTGTATTTTGAACTATCCCGATTCAATGACTCGATAAAAAAAAAATTGAGTGAACTCAATCGCTTTGGAAAGGCAAGATTAGTTTTTAATGATGCTATATAGACATATACACAGCCCAAAATGTTTGTGTTTACACACTCATCAAAATGGTGTAGGAGACGGACAGCGAAAGTAAGATTAATTTTTTGCAAAATACTCTCTGTACATGGACCAGTTTTTGTGTCTCCGATGTTTAGATGTTGGGAAGAAACCAAATCTGTTAAAATATATTTTTTTTAATGAATTGTCTAATGAATAATTGATATTACTTTGTCATGATGAAACCCTTAAGAATTCTTAAAAATGTTCACTTTAAAAGACATCGTCGAACTTTCTTCGCATGATGTGCTTGCTCTGCATTTGACGTTTGTCAAGTCAAAATCGGTATAGCTATTGAATTTTTGAAGAATATAGCCAAACTTCGATAATCATAACAATGTCTGATACCAGCGATATGGGAGAATCACCTTCGACACCTTCACCGGCAGAAATACAGTTAGAATGATTAAAGTTATCATTTGACAATTGCATGATTTAATTCTTTATTTTTTCGATCATATTTTCTGAGCTCTCTGTAGGCGAGCGGTCTAAGGCGCTGAGATTCTATTAGCTAGTTGAACTAGTTAGAAGATCAGAGAAACTTATCTCTTGAGCTGTTCAGTGGGAAAATGGATAAATTACGAAACACTCAATAAAGATACTTACTTTATCCCTTCGAAAAGTATACCGTGTTTTTGTTTTTCGAAATTTGTCGACCCTAGTTATTTTTGACTCGCCTCGCGATATCCTGTTCGCTGGGGGCGGAAGAGAAAGCGAAGGGGGCCATTAGCTTTAGCACCAGCTCGAGCCGATGGAAGTCTCCGTGTCTGGAGCTAAATATATCTTCCCGCCGTGATCTTTCCCTCCTCGACGTAAAAATACCTTGACGAAACGGTCGCGTCGGAGATGTCTGCGGGAGGCCTCCACCATCTATCCACGTGCTCCTCTTCCGGTCCACGAATATACCGGAAACGGCGCGGATAGAGTTCAACGTGCCCCGCGATGCAACGAGAGCGGTTCGTGATGCTGACGACGGGTTACAGCCAGCATCCAGTCGCGTTTAGGAAAACGTTTCGTGAATCTTCTACTTTCGGAAAGATGGGTATCGTAGAAGATTGCAACAAGAAAGACATTGGCCAGAGTCGACGAGCTATAAAAACCCGCTTTAATGAACATTATGCAATATTTTCAATATTTTGATCTATAATAATATTGAAAGCCATTTTTTATCAGTATTCCACGTGAAGTATCAACAAATGTTTGTAGTTCCAGCATTAAAATATTTCAGTAAAATAGTCTTTTGAGAATAGTGAAGAAATCGAAAAAGCTCGTTCCATTATCAAACTTTTTTTACGTAGTTGGAATGATAATCGAAACAACTTTTTCTGATACTTATATTCTTCGATAAGTGTAACTCGAAGCAAAAGGATCGAGAATCGACCCTGTTTACGAATTCGTAGTAGGCGAAGTGATGTTTTGATTCTGGTTGAGGATCCTGTAAAATTTAATCCGCCAACCTGTGGATCTGTTGACCTTCGTCATACTAAGTTGGGTAATTTTGTACCCCAAATTAATTTAGTTCGTGCTTATGGTAATATTATTCATTTACATATTAGTATCCTATAATCCTTTTAAATGTACTCTTTCTAAGTATTTACTGATTATTATATAAAATAACAAATTAAGAAACAATGTCATTCAATATTCAGAGTGGATGGGGTACAAAAATACCCCAATTGGTAATGTACGTAGTCCTGCGACTAATTCAATAGGGGATATTGATGAATTCAAGGAAAAACAAGTATTATGGAGTGGGAAAGTAATTTGAAAAAATATATCAATTTCCCATCAGATAAAATAGTTCATGGAAAATCAAAGCATTTTTCTGCCGTTAGATCAATAGATGTTCCCAAACGGTTTTAGTTTAGTAATAATATTGGGAAAACGACTTGACGCTTGACATAAAGATATTACCTCTCAGTATCACCATTCGAAAGTAAAACAGTTATCGAAAATAGTACCTCTTTTCGAAAATATTCTCAAATAATGATTCTGAAGACTAATTGTCCGGACAGGATGTTGCCAATTTTCTAGATATCACTTCTGATCTGTAAGTGTTAGGAATTATATGTTGAATGGGAATTGCTATTATTTTCAATCGATGAATTCCTCCTCCATAAAGTATAAGAAATGATGTTTTGCATTCAATCCTGATGCATTATTGATGGCGTCATAATTTGTGCAACGTTAGTCATTTCTCGCTTATCGTCTTCGATGTTTAGTAAATATCCAGATCGGCTTTCCATTATCACTTGTGACAACTCTGGTGAGAAAAATATCCGATCAACTACTTGTCTAAATGGTGATTCATCGTTCGGCAAACTCTGTTATCGCCCTAAATTTCGAGAAAACAAACATGATGTGTGAAGCGTTCGTCTCCACCAAAGCCATCCATTTAGAGCCGTTGAGAGGATACAAGAAGTTGTAGATATTCAATGTCGAGATCCTTCGAGGGACTATTTTTGTGATATTGATTCCATACAAAACACGCCATGTGGACGAAGGTTTGGGTTTTTATTCGGAAATATTTGTTTTTGATCTTCAATAGTATGATTTTCCATTGGGAAACACCGATTTTTACGCACAGGCTTTGTTTGCCCAAAGTTTCGCAAAGTGAAAAAAACTACCATAGAATTCTTATCAAGAGAGTTGTGGGTCCTTTCAAAAAGGTTCGATTACTCGTCTTAAGGTATTCATCGAACCAAGTGTTGGAATCCCGAAATGGTCAAGTACATTTTTTGTAAAGAAAGCCGTCGTTCACGATATTGAACAACTTTTTATATTTAGAATCCTGAATAGAATTTTTTGGAGTAATCTTTGAATTATCCTAGTTTTAACGAATTAGTAACCAGAGTTGCCTGTTGTATAGTTTCGATAAGCTTCTTTTCAAGCGCAAAGTTCAAATTGGTAGCGATAGTTGAACATTGATTTTGTGAAAAATTTTGATTTGTAATTCAGTAAGTTTTGAAATGTTTTATCCAACATATGACAGTTTCGACTGTCATAATTAATGTCATTTTAGACAGGTGAACTATCAAATAGCACACTAGTATTTTAAAGAGTAGTGTAGTTAGAGTAGTGTGTTATTTGATAGTTTACTTGTCTAGTCACTAGTGTGTTATGATTCGAGTGATAGTGTGTTATTTGTCTTAAATGAAATTAATAATAATGACAGTCATAATTGTCACGTGTTTGATAAAATAATGTATATTCATCAGTTCAAACGTCTGTTTCAAACTTAGTTCTCATTTCATTCGAAAACAAAGTTGAATTTAGACGTCTATGTGGGGGCATTCAAAAAAGTACGTCTGTTTCAGTCTTCCCTTCAGTCAAAAATGTTACTCAGGCAGCATATGATCAACCACCACTTGATTACTTGAAATAGAGTAGAACTATATTTTTTATATGCAGATTCACACGAGAGGAAAGCCCTGTAATGTTCAAAGACCACCTCGTGAATCAAGGGACAGGAAATACGAATCAACATTAACTTTGAATTTTTGAGGTTTGTAAGTCTCGGAAACCTCTTTCGGCAAGGAGATCCAAAGCTCAGCTGTTCTTTTGAAAAAAATTCTCTGAACAAGAGAGGTTCGACAGGTCTCCAAATTCACAACAAAGGGGTGGGAATTCTGCACTTGTCCAGTCATCCGTGTAGATATTGCCAAGGGTGGAACGATTGATAACCATTCAGAAGAGCACCGACCGTGAAAATATCTGCCAAAGGACTCAGGAGTAAAACTACTGACGAAAAATGTACTCCCTTATACCTGGTGAACACTGCTGTCATTTAAGGAAGAGAAAAACAAAAATATACGATTCCAGTATTCGAAATGCAGGTGCAACTGTTCGTATTGTACGTTTTTCATCGCTCGCTCCAAACTATTTTTGGTGTGGAGTCGTCGGTATCATCCAGTTTCGTGATATTCTAATTTTTGAACTTCCTCGTGGAATGCGCGTTTTTTCGTCAGTTCCGTTTCCTCTATTGAAACGGTGCGCTCGGCCATCCGATGCGCATATAATAATAATAGAATTATTCTTCTCTTCCTGTCTACGCGCAATTAGTCAGTTTCGTATAACGAACGCCACCAATGAAAGATTGTTGAAAAGAAAGCGTTCGCGTCAGAAACAGTTCGACCGAACGCAAATAGAAGCGAGGCGCCCGGCGTCGGCGTCCGTCTAAATCGGTGTTCACGTAGGTTTTTTTTTGTTTTAGTTAGATCAGTGAAAATATTCGGTTTGCTGAGTTGTATACTCTGGGTCTGGCCGAATTTGTAGAGACGTAACGAACGATCGAGAAATGCTAATTAGACGATCTATACTTTACAACTATAGGTGGCGCAGCAGCTGGATTCAGTTTTATGTAAAACAATCCAACAATCGCCTTGGAAATCATCAAGATGCATATATTCCCGGTGCGTTCTCCGATTCGATATTGCTTCTTTAAAAACTCTAGACACGATAAATCATATCCAAGGAATTCACTGCGATTTCCGGTAGATGGTGCAAATATCGAATTCAGTCTTCTTTTGGCATCTGTATTTCTATTTATTCGATTCGTGTTTTCCATAATTTTACTGTTCTTTTCAACCAGCTATTTGTCGTTTTCAGTTCGATTGTTGTTATATGCCCGGTAAAGGGATGCAATATCAATAATTCAAAATCATGGAATGAAAGTCCTTTCGGGAGAGTGTTTTCAGTTGCGGTCTTCTTGTATAGCGCCATAATGACCTGCACTACAGCACAATTCCTAATGAATTAAAATTACTCAGGTTGATCGAGACAATACTATAAAGCTTACTAAAAGCTATATTGACGTATTATTTTTTCCATGTCTGTGGTCCAATTCCACTAGCTCTCACATCGATACCGATATTTCGAAGAATCTCATCAAATTATCTGAAAACTTTCAGCACCGAATAGAAAGAATTTCTATGAATTCAGATATTAATTTCTCATAACATATATATCGAAAATATAAAGCAAATTCATCTATCTGTATTATTTTGTATTTACTTCTAAACAGAAAGAGACAAATATCAAAAATATAGCAAATTCTTGGGTAAGAAGTCGTGCATTTTTTGACAGAACTCATGTATCGTCATCCTTCATTATGTAGAGTGTTGAAAAATCTTTTCCAAAAGAATTCGCTAATAGAAATTTCGTCGGAATTCATAATGTCATGTGTCTAGAGTTGCCGCTTGGCGCCATTTGTAAACAAATTTCAGGAATGTGAATTTCCCTGGATGTTGTTATTATCAAGTGAGACGTAGGTCTAGCGATTTTGACAAAGAATTATTCATTGTATTGGTATAGAAGTCTTCTCACCAGGATTTTATGCATCTTGGAAATCATACGTTTTGTGCCTATAAGTATGCAGTAGACCATCTAATAGCAATTTGTGTCTGCGGTTGACAAACGACATGGTTACAGCCATTGATCCGTGGAGTTTAGGTACTCAAGGACATTGATTATGATTACAATTTTTTGTATTGACATTGATTTTTATTATTGTTAATCCATGTAATTATTCATTATAAAGTATAAAAACTCATTATATTGAGATAACACTGGGTTTCAAGTAAAAAACACAGGTAGGTACAGCACAAAAATCAAATTTCACAAATCAAAACGAATTAATAAAATGGCAAGTGGAAAATCAAGACTGAAAAAAGACGAATTAAACTGAGCTTCGTTAGACTAGTTTTAACTTCATCACGAAATAGAAATATGAACTACGGAAGGTATCGCGGTGACGTCAGTTGACTGCTGGATCACATTGAAGTATAGGGAACTGGCCATCCTCTGTAATTTTTGATGTCCTTGAAGCGTACTGATCAAACTGACGTCCAAAATCACCAGGGAATACTGAGGAAGATGAAAATATCGAAAGAGATGATATATGCAATTATTATAATAACGAGATGTGAAACATGTAATGTATTGATAGTCTATTACATTCTTAGAATTGGTTTTACCAACTCAAGTCGAGTGCTAGTCTGCACATCACAATCACATCTAGAGGTACGAGCTGCAATGAAGATTTTTGAATTCAATGTCACACGAATTCAATAGTTAAAGATGAACCAACCGAATAGATGCAGCCTTTAAAACGTACGTAGGATTCATTTCTCGAGCCAGGCGAAGTAGATTTTTGGCATGTATGTACGATATATGCTTTTGTGTATCGTTTTGTGACATCTGTTTGTTTAAAAATCGATCCATTTATTAAAATTATAAATGAAAATGGATAAAATGCATATTACAGTGTATCAGCTCTTAGATGCAAGCCAGTTCACACGATTGGGGAAACAAGCTCCCAAAAAAGAGGCAGGTTACAAGTTCATTAAGGATTATTCGCCCAAGTTGAAGAAGGCTCTATTTGTCTGTCACTCTCTATGGTATTTTTATATTTCCAAAACGAATTGATAAGCTTCCTCAATATAGTCTGAATATAGTCTTTCTTTCCTATTTAAAATTGGAAATTGTGCTTTTTAAGCCTGTCACTTCACAGACCTTGTCCCGCTTCCTGTTCAATTGTCCATAAAAAATTATATAAATGAACAGAATGACAGCAGATGAAAATGTTTATATTAGTATTGCATATCGTTGTATTGATACCCCTGTTTCTGATACTGAAACAATGTTTATAGATATATAGTTAGTCGGTGCCTGTGTAAGAAGGATTTGCAGCGTTTTTGTTACGCCATCTATAGTGTACTGCCGATATTTCCGTTTACTTGACAATGCACGATAAAGTTTTCTTTTCCGAAGGGAAAAAAGGAGCAGAGTTCTGTCTGTCAGATTGACTGAAATGATGAATGAAATATAATGGAGCTTCAAAATAGAGTTGACGATGGAATCTTATCAAATAAATGAAAGTTCAGGCATTAAAAAATCTTCAAAATATGAATTATATACGAAACTGGCAAAAAATTCTAATTGATTGCCATCTTTTGGTATTATGTTGCACCGCTTCAACTCAGCAGAGATTCAACTAAGCTTGGCTCAATCGTTAAGGAACAAGGAAGCTGATTGGCAAATCCATAGCAATGAAGCCTGGCTCAGATAAAGCACAACTTAAGAAAAGCGGTGCAACTGGCCGTCAGGCTCGTAAAAAAAACAAAGAAAAGACTTGACTTGGAAACGAAATCATAGTGTAATCTACCCGTGGTATCCATCCCTTCAAATGATATTTCCACATGGTTGACTAACTATATATCTCTATAAACAATAATCGTTCATTGTCAAGTGAACGAAAATATAATAATATAATATCTCTATAAACAACGGTTATAATGCGTGCATTATCTCTATATACAGGGTTCGATTTGAAATTTTCTATCTGGGGGCCACATCTGGTGAAATTGTTTACCCACAAACAATAATTGAATGGTGCCGTTTGAGATTTCGTGGTCGACCTAAATATAATTTTCTTATACTTCGGTGTCAAAGAGTCCTGCAGATGATGATTTTTGTCAGTGTGAACCCCCACATAGCAAGTATTTTTTTTTCAATACTTCCTCTTCCAAGAATCTACTGTTCGTTTTTCAATTTCTCATTATTTATCTTTTTACCATTATTTAATGGGTTATGAATCATATAATTCCCAGTAAAGATTGTACGTTGCTTGCGTTATTATATGATATGGGCACTCCGCTATCAGATATCTCTTAATTCATATCCAATCTTTACATGTGAACATAGAAATATGGTTCGTGAGACTGTTAGATTATATTGTTTTTGTGCCTTTGAAATTAGGATACACTCGATTATCAAGTTTGGGATTAAAGTGACGAAATATAAGTATATGCAATTTTGGTTTATTTCAAGAAAATAATATTGAATGTTACTGAGTTACAACTTTGTTTACTTGAATGGTAAGAACTCAATTTTTTTATTTCAAGACGTTTAATGACTAACTTATACAATAAAGTTAACTTTTTGCTTCTGACTGAAATCACTTTAACTAAGGAATAAATCGGATGAATTTTTTTTTCAAAATCATAATTTTTTTCTGATCCAGCACGACAAAATTTAAACAGTAGACAGAAAAATCAATGGTATTGCATTTTATCGGGCTTTTTTCATTTTTTATGATACAACAGGGAGAGAGGAAATACCAAGTTGAGCTCTTCCTTCGTAATTGACTTTTTTCCTTGCATTTAACCGGGTGTTGATTGCCAACAGAAATAGACTACTCGCATTCCTATATCTTCGCAAACATCTGTGTCTATGAAAACGGAACTATTCATCATGAATCAGGGTTCACAGAAGTATTTTGGGATGTGTTGACAAAAATACTTTCTCGAGGGTAAACATGGGGGAAATTCCAAATGTGCATACTATCGAATGTTACTTCTTATAATTTTCAAGTGGGTACTAAAAAAAGTTTTCGAAAAGTAAGGCAAGTGATACAATAGTTTGAGATCAGCAAACTCTTGTATTACACTTTCTCCACATATATTTTTATTAGCAATGAAGCCACGTTCAATGTCCAAAGGTCAATCGGTATTCATTATTATAGATAAGTAGCTTATGAAATCTAAACGAGCAGCTTTATTTGTTTTGCTAAATTCATCTGAAACTGAAAATGAGCATTGGTTCTAGATTCTTGAGAGTCATGAATTTGGTAGAAAAAAAAGTGGCAAAATAGAAATGACAGTCATAATATATAAGATAATTTAGATATATAAGAAAATTGTGCATAAAATTTCAATGTTCAAAAAACACTCCATTAGTGATTTTCTTGAGACAGTTTACACACCCCCAACACGTGTCTTACTATACAATAAATTAATAAGGCGTGTTATTGCAATTATTGTATAGTGAAACACGTAACGGTTTTGTAAAGTGTCTAGTGAAATTCGTACGATAAAGTGTTTTTCAAATTACGTTATCGTGGAATTTCAACAAGTATTCGCCATTTTCATCAATTATTATTTACTATATCTACCAGATAAAATGTTAAAAATTAACCTGAAGATGAAAGCATGCTGTGAACCAACAATAATTTCGGCTGTTGGGTGGAACCCACCCTTCGTGGAAGAGCTATTCAAGCAGGTAGTTTTTCTTGTACTCAATTCTCGTATAATTATTGAGCTGTGTCCCTTCGATATTGGTCTTCTTGGAAAAGGGACCACACAGCAAACAACAATCCGCTGGGTGGTTTGAAAGCCAAGCGATATTTTCTGTTATTTTCCACTGCTGAAGAGTCTACGGTTCGATATTGAACATCTAACGAACTAGAAAAAGTGTTGTGGCCTAGGCTAATAAATTATTGCAGTCAGTTATATGCAATGTCGTCAACCGATTATTTTTCGGTACTTTGTATTGTTTTGGGAAGGAATAGAAATGGTGGTAGGTATAGTCTATTGTCATGTTCCGATATTCCTGAACAGTACTGTCCAGTTAATTCAGTCGTTCCGATTTTACTGACATTCACTGGCAATTATTTCGCGCCAATTTTTGAGGTACCCTGTTAGAGACTAATAAGTTACTGGTGCTACTGCTGCAGAAGTGGTCCTGTAGTCCCAGTATTCCCCAAATTGAGTTAGGTTAGGTTGTGTTAGAATAAACGTCAACGGATAACATATTAAATTTGTTGTCAGATCATTGCAATTGCAAAATTATCAAAATTGTTTCGAGTTGTACTGGAAGCTATTTGCGTAGAAGTTGATGCTGAATTGAAATAAATCCAGCAGATTTCAGGTAAGTGAGTAAGGCTTGCAATCTCGGAAAATGGTATTCCCGCAGATTTTATTGATCTAAAACAATTTTAGAACAATTTTAGATCAATAAAATCTGCGGGAATCCCATTTTCCGAGATTGAAAGCCTTACTCACCTACCTGAAATGTTGTTTGAAAATCTTAGGGGTGTAAAGACATTTTGTTAAGACATTTTGTAAAGACATTTTGAATGTACTCTTCTATTCTCGGTATTTTTTCTATTATGTGACCTTTTATTCTGTCGAGGATTATTCTCTAAAGACTCATTATCAAAGCTCGAGCTCTCTGAATTTTCTATTTCCGTATCGCTACCGCTTGATATTTCTTCCAATATTTGACTCATCTTGAAATAAGATAGGGAACGTCAGATCTGTCACCGCTAACAGTTCCTTTGACGGATGTCCGATGGCGATCCGTTCCGATATCATCAGCAGTAGATTACTATCACTGCGAAAAGCGTTCCGAAAATGCTTACTGTGGCCAGTAATACCAGCAATATCGGAACATGACATATATGAAGTCACTTGAGGAAGCATAAAAACTGAAATTTCATTAACAGTCGGCGTATCTTTCATGAAACACTGGCGGCGGACTATTACTAATCCTATAAGCTGGCATAGCTAATATGCTGTTGATTATTAGTAGCTTGCGATTATCGCAAAACTTATTGACAAATGTCGAAAAGTATGGAAGAAATTGGAATTTGTTAAGATATTGGCGAAAGAGCAGAATCGAAAAAATTGTTTCAAAATCGTAAGTGAAATGTTTTATTCATCGAAAATATTTTATGGCGATCGAGCTAGACTAAACCAACTAATTATCGTTAATTTAAACCTATTTTTTGTGAAACTATGGCACATTTTATGTATCTATTTTTCATTCACACTAAATGTGCACTGGTTTTAACCATGGAAAATGCTTATAGTAGTTTTCGTAAGTTTTAGTGATTCTCACCTAATTCTCACAATCAACTACCCATCAGAGTTCCAAAGTTATTCCATAGCCGAGTTAGAACCTTCTAGTCAGTCCACTGTCTGCCCTTCTATTGCCACAACATTAAAATTGATGCAGTACTCACCTCTCCAAAGCATTGCAAAAGATATCATAATTTATTAAGAAAATCGAAAATCGTGTCAAGGTGCGCTTTAATTCTAGTAAACGACCGGAAGTAGGTATGTGAGGCGTAGGAGAGAGAATGACGAAACCAGCTGAAATGCCTCCTATCATTGATCGTCCGTTGCGATCTGTAAACACTATTCCATTACCCCAAGTAAATAGACATTTTTTTCTATGCTTACTTTCACTCCA
Organism: Zygogramma bicolorata; assembly: GCA_032362365.1. Classification (NCBI taxonomy): domain Eukaryota; kingdom Metazoa; phylum Arthropoda; class Insecta; order Coleoptera; family Chrysomelidae; genus Zygogramma; species Zygogramma bicolorata. Next base: position 4,976,850 of record JAVJAQ010001667.1, on the reverse strand, counting down.
AGACAATCCGAGATATTCCGATAGATATAAAAACTTGCACGGCCTTCTCAATTATTGAATTTGACGTTTATATTCAAACAGCAGATAATTATTGACGTTGAATTGTATATGAAATAGTTTAGCTTGTTTATGGATAACGGTTCTCGCTGGAATCAGATATAATTTTTGGGAACTTCAAATTAGAGAATATTAATTGAGATAAAACTACGAATCCACTAACTTCTGTGGGACGCTCTAGACATTGGGCGGTGCTGCGCGAAGTTGAATGAAATGGTGCGACAAGCGCGTACTATAGGAGCGTTCAACGATCTCTACTTGCCGCCGCGACCGAAGCGCCTCGTTGCGGCAATGCCATCAAGTAGTGAACTCGGCATGGCTGTAACGCGTCGTGTTAGCTCTTACTATTTTTTACTGGAATTCAAGAAAAAACCAATGGATTTTTTATATAACCAGTGAGAAATTGTTCAATAATGTTTGGGGTGAGTTGTGAACGTTTTTTTGATTCGATTCGTCAAGTATCTTAGTTTTAATCGCGCAAAGCGTTTCCGGTTAACCTGCAAGAATATTTTGGGCTAAATCAAAATGGTGGTCAAAACCGCGTGCTTCTACGTTTGCCGCTTTTTTCTTACTGCGTCGGGGAAGGTTATTGAAACATGTTTGTCCCTCGAAACGTTCACGCTTTTTTCCCGAATCAATTTTGTTTTTATTATTGGAAATATTACTTTGGTGATAATTGATTCCGATTTTATAGAATCGATCCTTAGGGCTGATTTGCTGGAGCAAATTCCACATATAGCTGCACAGGCCGTAGAATGTTCAACTAGAGTGGAAGCCTTGAAGAATGTTGTTGGAGAATATCTTATTCCTGTGGTTGTGCGGAATTTGGGATGCTCGGACACCGCTGTTGACAAAGCTGCCCATGCTACCCTCATTGGTCTGATAGAACAGGGTTTCATCAACAAACAGCAAGCTGAAATTCAAGTGTGTCCCGCTGTCTTGGCATTATCACAAGTTGAAACATCTGCAGACATTAATACTGGAGCAATCACTGTGAGTACTATTTTTTTATATTTATGTATTCTGTTATTAAGTTCTATATTATTATTTTACCTAAAATTTATATATTTGTACCAATATTTTATTGTACTGTACCCGAATGAGTGGCTCCGACAAGGAAGCAACAGCTTTTTGAAAGACATGGGTAGTGAGATGTTCATCTTATTTTTCTTGTCTCACTACCTTGTCTTTCATGAAGAAGTTGTCACTTACTGCAGAGATTTTCCATCAACGACTGATGAATTTTCAATTTGCCAGTGCTCATCAGAGTTGGCAGTTTTAGATTGTTTTGTTCTATCACAGCCAGCTTTGATGAGCACTGTTGGGTTGGTTTCGTCCAGCGAAGACCCCAGGAGACTACAAAGGATGCTGCATCATCACTATTGCTTGTTTCTTGTTCATCAATCTGGTTGTGAATTCTTTTATTTGGTAAGATATCACAGCCACTTTGATGAACCAGCGATGAGAACAATCATCAGAGGGGATCAAGGAATCAGGACTTCACTCACATCAATCAATGCCGTAGCCTGTCAACTTGACTGTGAAACCTTTACAAATGGGTATCACAGCCATTTTGACGCGTTATAATGTTGATTCAGCCACCCAAGAAAAATGGCTGGGAAGATTCAGTGTGCTGTACCAGAAGATATCTATTAAGATGCTGTGTTACTCGTCAAATGGTTGTGAAACGGATATTAGGCTCGTATCACAGCCAGCTTTGATGAGTGATCCTGCATCGCATGCCAGCGCCTCAAGTGTTCTTCGTTTCTAAACTGAAACTCTGATTTCTAACCCTCATCAACTGGATGTGAAATGTGTTTCAGTTTCATATCACAGCCAGCTTTGATGAGCGTATGAGCTCAGATATGTCGTCGTGGGACATTTCATCATTAGCATTTGATCCAAGGTTCATAAAAATTTTAAACAATGAATAATCTATGTTGATATCGATCAATCTTATTCAAGTTACAAATACAATTTCTTATATTATTTTCTCTACAAATGCGCGCAAATTTCCTCTTTTTGTCAATTGAATGTCTATGAATGACAACAATAGTGAGTGTTTGTAAAAGTTTTTGATTTCAGTCTTTATATAGAAGTTTTTTTATGGGAAGAAAAATCCCAGAAATTCGAGGAGAAATTTTTATTATTTTTAAATTGTGAATATTGTTTTGATTTGCAAATATCAAAGGGGACAACTGGAATTAAGATATTTAAGAACCTTGGATGTTATCTCTAGTGATATTTTAAGGTTTGTTAAAACGATCTACATTTTTATGAATAAACCAATAGTTGATTATACCACTATTGTATGCACAGTAAGTTATGTACTTGAATAAACATGAATTGTTCTCTTTTATTATTGGAAGTAATTTTATGTGAGATGGGAATTTTCAATTCTCTCTCGAAAATCTGTTTTATTATTGCATTCTAAAATAAAGAATTATTTAAAAAAATCTTTTTTGTTAGTTATTTCATTTCCTACTTTGTTTATAAATGGTCTACCAATGAAATTCAGAAGTAGAAATGAAAAAAATATTTTTAGCTTGTTATTTCTACCTTAGTACTTGTAATATTTCATATTGTGAACATTGTATAGGATTGATAGATAATTTTTTTTTTTTACTAATTAGTTACTACCTGAAATATTGTACTGAACTGACAGGAAGTGTTCAAGTATCATTTATTTCTTTTTTCTGTTGATTGTATGTAGTTCAATAATTTTTATGAATTTTGTAGGTATGTATATTTTGTATTTCTTGATAAACGTTTCCTGTGATAAAACTAAAGTGAATCGATCTCCAGTTAGTGATGCTAGTGGAGATTAGGTATGTAACAAATGTGTAAAATTGAATTCAGCTCAATTTTTGGACTCTTAAAAAGAGAATTACATTGTTTTTCAATGTATGAGAATTTTTTTTATTTCTTTTGCAGTTGATGAGCAAGTTGGCGCCACTTCTTGGTAGAGACATCACAGAGCGAGTATTCCTGAAGAGATTCATCGACTTATGTGCCAGTCCAATGTTTTATATCCGAAAGATCTGTGCAGCACATTTTGGAGAATTTTGTGCTGTTGTTGGAAAAGATGCCTTTGAAAATACTTTGGTTAGTTCAATAAATTGTCTTGTAGTTTGTTTTTATTATGAATTTCATTTGTTGTCTGTTTGAACTGAATGAAAATTAATTGTTGAAAACTAAACGGTAAGGCAGTCAAGTTCATCCTGTTTTCTTGTACAGGGCATGCATTGGAAAAACAAAGCTATACTGGTTCCATTGTGACAAAAATTCATTTTTAATATTTATGGGAAGAACATTGTTTTGACAAAATCAGTTTGGATATTCAGTACTTTGAAATTATCGTTTGGCTCAAAGGATTTTCATTTGTCTCTTTCATAAGTTGAACTAATATAAAAACAATTTTTCCAAAATATCTTAAGATAGTTTGAAGTCATTCGAAAACGTCTAAATTCTAAATTGGAAAAACAAAGATATACTGGTCCCATTGGTGACAAAAATTCCTTTTAAAAATATATGGAAAGAACATTATTTTGACAAAATTAGTTCAAATAATCAGTACTTCGAAATTAGCATTTGGCTCAAAGGATTTTCATTCATATGGAAAGAACATTGTTTTGACAAAATTAGTTCAAATAATCAGTACTTCGAAATTAGCATTTGGCTCAAAGGATTTTCATTCGTCTCTTTCAAAAGTTAAAATAATATAAAAACAATTTTTCCAAAATATCTTAAGATAGTTTCAAATCATTTGAAAACTTCTAAATTCTAAATTGGAAAAACAAAGCTATACTGGTCCCATTGGTGACAAAAACTCCTTTTTAAAACATGGAAAGAACATTGTTTTGACAAAATTAGTTCAAATAATCACTACTTCGAAATTAGCATTTGGCCCTAAGGATTTTCATTCGTCTCTTTCAAAAGTAAAACTAATATAAAAACAATTTTTCCAAAATATTTTAAGATGGTTTGAAATCATTTGATAACTTCTAAATTCTAAATTGGAAAAACAAAGCTATACTGGTCCCATTGGTGACAAAAATTCCTTTTGAAAATATATGGAAAGAACATTGTTTTGACAAAATTAGTTCAAATAATCAGTACTTCGAAATTAGCATTTGGCTCAAAGGATTTTCATTCGTCTCTTTCAAAAGTTAAAATAATATAAAAATTTTTCCAAAATATCTTAAGATAGTTTCAAATCATTTGAAAAATTCTAAATTGGAAAAACAAAGCTATACTGGTCCCATTGGTGACAAAAATTCCTTTTTAAAACATGGAAAGAACATTGTTTTGACAAAATTAGTTCAAATAATCAGTACTTCGAAATTAGCATTTGGCTCAAAGGATTTTCATTCGTCTCTTTCAAAAGTTAAAATAATATAAAAACAATTTTTCCAAAATATCTTAAGATAGTTTCAAATCATTTGAAAACTTCTAAATTCTAAATTGGAAAAACAAAGCTATACTGGTCCCATTGGTGACAAAAACTCCTTTTTAAAACATGGAAAGAACATTGTTTTGACAAAATTAGTTCAAATAATCACTACTTCGAAATTAGCATTTGGCCCTAAGGATTTTCATTCGTCTCTTTCAAAAGTAAAACTAATATAAAAACAATTTTTCCAAAATATCTTAAGATGGTTTGAAATCATTTGATAACTTCTAAATTCTAAATTGGAAAAACAAAGCTATACTGGTCCCATTGGTGACAAAAATTCCTTTTGAAAATATATGGAAAGAACATTGTTTCGACAAAATTAGTTCAAATAATCAGTACTTCGAAATTAGCATTTGGCTCAAAGGATTTTCATTCGTCTCTTTCAAAAGTTAAAATAATATAAAAATTTTTCCAAAATATCTTAAGATAGTTTCAAATCATTTGAAAAATTCTAAATTGGAAAAACAAAGCTATACTGGTCCCATTGGTGACAAAAATTCCTTTTTAAAACATTGGAAAGAACATTGTTTTGACAAAATTAGTTCAAATAATCAGTACTTCGAAATTAGCATTTGGCTCAAAGGATTTTCATTCGTCTCTTTCAAAAGCTAAAATAATATAAAAACAATTTTTCCAAAATATCTTAAGATAGTTTCAAATCATTTGAAAACTTCTAAATTCTAAATTGGAAAAACAAAGCTATACTGGTCCCATTGGTGACAAAAACTCCTTTTTAAAACATGGAAAGAACATTGTTTTGACAAAATTAGTTCAAATAATCACTACTTCGAAATTAGCATTTGGCCCTAAGGATTTTCATTCGTCTCTTTCAAAAGTAAAACTAATATAAAAACAATTTTTCCAAAATATCTTAAGATGGTTTGAAATCATTTGATAACTTCTAAATTCTAAATTGGAAAAACAAAGCTATACTGGTCCCATTGGTGACAAAAATTCCTTTTGAAAATATATGGAAAGAACATTGTTTTGACAAAATTAGTTCAAATAATCAGTACTTCGAAATTAGCATTTGGCTCAAAGGATTTTCATTCGTCTCTTTCAAAAGTTAAAATAATATAAAAATTTTTCCAAAATATCTTAAGATAGTTTCAAATCATTTGAAAACTTCTAAATTCTAAATTGGAAAAACAAAGCTATACTGGTCCCATTGGTGACAAAAATTCCTTTTTAAAACATGGAAAGAACATTGTTTTGACAAAATTAGTTCAAATAATCACTACTTCGAAATTAGCATTTGGCCCTAAGGATTTTCATTCGTCTCTTTCAAAAGTAAAACTAATATAAAAACAATTTTTTCAAAATATCTCAAGATAGTTTGAAATCATTCGAAAACTTCTAAATTATTATGCAAAGTATTTGAAGAATATATTTTGTAAGTCTTGGTTCATTCAACGAAAAACAATTTTTTTTTTCATATTGGCAGAATAATATTGAAAACTGTTTTGAGAAATGACTAAAAATTATTCATTCATGCAAGAAGTTCATTGCAATGGAATATTAATTTAGGAAAAAGCTAGATAGATTCTAAAAACTGACATCCGCCTTGAAAAGGTTTTTTTATCTCGTATTGAATATTTTTTCCTGAAATGTCAACTACTTCAAGAAACTTGGGAAATAACTCACAAATGCAATTGCTCTTTTTTGAAAAAAATATTTGTGACAAATCTGCAAATATTAAAAATACTTTTCACCCTCATTTTCATGGTCTTTATGAAATAAAAATTAAATAATGAGACCCAAGCAAATAATCACTTGCGGTATAAACAAGTTGAACAATATACAATTATAGTATATTTCAAGCTGCTTAGAGTTTCTTGAGTGTAGGAAAAATGCAAAATTCAGTTCCATGAGAATTAGCTTTATTATCATTCAATTTTGCCGTCGACTATGGAGATTTTAGACGACGGTCTTCTGAAAATTCAGTTGAATGATATAATCGACAAAACAGATGCTTTTTTTTCTCCTGTTGTAAGCTTACTCGACGTAGATTTTCGTTTGTATTTCAGCTCCCATGCTATATCAACCTATGTCGCGACGATGTGTGGGGTGTAAGGAAAGCTTGCGCCGAGGTTGTAATGTTTCTTTCTTGCGCTTGCCCTCCTGCCACTAGAAAATTATTGTTAGCTCCCGTTTTTACTAAATTGCTGCAGGACGATTGTCGTTGGGTAAGGATGTCTGCTTTCCAAGCGTTAGGCCCTTTCATTTCAACTTTTGCTGATCCAATAATAACAAATGTAGGCTACAATAAAGGAGGAGACTTGGTACTGCTCAACGATGAAGGAAGCGAATTCATGTAAGTACTAATTTGAAGGGTCGTGTTTTCCGGAATATAAGCTGTAGTTGCTTTCCAGGATAGAACCCTCGACTCCACGAGTTTTCGGGCACCATCGAGTTATGGCAACGTTCTGAAAGATTTTTACTGGAAAGTGGCTACAGTTTTGCTGCTAGTGAGAGCATCTCATGGTATGATGGATCAAAATTGAATTGAATTTGGTTATGAAAATCTCTTGATTTTAGTTATTTTCTGTTGTTTCTTCTATCAGCGGATTTTTTCCCGATATATCCTTATTCACAAGAAATGAGATGGATTTACTGTTATTGAGTACTTCAAAGTCAGCTTTATGTTTTACAAGGTTTATGAATAGATTTGCCAAAGCGAGTATTGTGACAGTGAGAAACATTACTCTTCAAAGAATACATACATTTTTCATGTAAAACATCTGTGACCATCTAATTTTGATTTTAGTATGAAAAACATTTTTTGGGTAATCAGTGCTTTCTTGAATATTCTGTTTTTTGTAACCTATAGCTGACGAAACAATCAAAATAGATGATTAATATATTAGCTCAGAAAATGAAGCAAAAAAAATGGTAAAACCTCGCAATTTTTTCTTCCAGCACCAACTTGTACAAAAATTTGAGATTAGGCTTATTACACCCTCTAGTTCATCTTCTATATTGTGCCGTTGTACGCTTTTTGTTTTTTAGGGGTGAAAACTACCCCTAATTGTCAAAAATTATAAAATAACATTAAAAACCTAAATGTGGGTAAGAATAGTTGAATAATGATTGTTTCATGCTCTACGATACAATTTCATTATCTTTCAACCTACCCTTGTTAAAAAATACCCTTGAAAACATTGAAATTTTTATAATATGTCTTCGAACTTTAGAATACACTGGTGAGAAATCAACGAAATATACACTCACACACGCGAGCAGATTTTTCTTCTTCTCTGTCTTCCATATGAATGGAAAAAGTGGAACATATAACGTATAACACTCGAGTATACCAGTTATGTAGATTACTACGCTCCGAAGAGGGTAATTCACATTTTTCCAAATAAATTGATCGTTTTTTTTTCTAGCATAGTTCCTTCATTTTAGGCGATAGAAAATCTAAACAAGGAATCTACACAAGGAAATTTTTGTCATTGAGAAAGCTTCAATTTAGTGCTTCATCGTTTTTTTTTTTTTCATATCTTCAGTATTTTGAGCGACATAAGAAAAGGGTTAGAAACACGTAATTGAAAAAAAACGTTTTCTCTTTAAACTCCAATTTTTCTAAAATTAGGCATTTAATATTGGTTAAACTTCGTGGATGTATTGATAGTACATATATGAAGAAAATCATAGAAGGGTGGCGATCAATTTGAGTTAGGGGGTACTTTGGAGGTTGTTTTCACATTTTTTTCGTAAAAAAAAGCGGGTACCGATCTTATTTTGATCATAAGTCGGTCAATTTTCATGCTAGGAAGTCATTTTTTCATTTGTTTGAAAGCTCTAATTGAATACTTCAAAAAAGATTCTATGAGCTTTCTTTGAAAAATGCAAATTTTTCTCGTTATTTCGCTTTAAATCTTTCAATTTATACATTTGACGAAAAAAGCTAAGCATTAATTTGCTGTATCTCAGTTCGTATGAGTCGAAAGAAAATTATAAAGAAAGCATTGTTTTTGTTTTTTCAAAAGCTACAATTTGTCTTTCAACACTTTTTTTGATAAAATGCATAGTTTTAGAGTTATTTGAAAAAGTCGAGTTTTTCCTCAAAAAACTGTTACTTCCAACTTCGAATGACTCAAAAAATATTACTTATACGAAAAAAACGTAGGTATGGAAATTTTTTTTCTTAGAATTACCTCTTCCGTCGATTCCTACAGTTAAAATGTAATAAAAAATTCCACCCCTCGTGATGGGGTGGCAACCACCCCCAAGGATCTAGCGTACAGCGTCATGATATAGAAAATGATCCTTGAGGCATTCCCTACCTTCTGTGAAAATTTCAGGTAAATCCATGGTGGACGAAAAAATTGCGAGCCAAAATGCTTCATTTCCTGAACTATATATTGAAGTTTATGAAGTGTTTTTGATGAAAATAAGTTCTTAACACTTCTACAGAAATAAATATTCCTTTTGACTGGTTTTTTCAATCATAACAAACTAGTAATACTGATTTTTTTTTTTATATGCAAAATAAGGATTTACTGAATGACTGTTTAGAAATATCCATTATTTTTATCAGTCCCTGCACAAATTCTCAATTATATTGGAGTTTATTTAGCTTGTGGAAAACCAATACTATTCAATAATACTACTACTAGTATTCAATTGAAGTGAAATTATATTATGTTTTTGAAAGTCGAATATTTCCTGTTTATTATTGTTTTGATACTGAGATACACTGATTTATTATTTTTTGTGCAGCATGAACACTTCCCCTGCACTGACAATAACAGAAAGATATTCGCTAATAAACAACGAAAAAGAGGATGTAGATGTAATGATGCTCCCTTTAAATTCAGACATGAATGATTTATGTAATTCTGAATCCTCCGAGCTTGAAGATAAAAAAGATGATTGGTATTTTGAAGGGATACTGAAAATACACGAGTTATTGGATGAGGAAGACACATCGAGTACAAATGTTATGTCAAAAGAGAAAAATTGTGATACTTTGGCTGAAATCGTTGACACCGAATTGAAAGACCAATTGGAAATTTTAAATTTGGGAGAGGAATCGAAAAATGTGATCAATGACAATGCACCGAGTAGTAATCAAAGTCCGACATGTTTAGATGATATCACAACGAATTGCGATAGTAGCAACATCAAATCAGACGATGGTGATAATAAGGTAATTCTCGCTGATAGTCTGTTTGGTACTATTGACGATGATTTACGTCTTTTTACTTCGCATAATTATTGGTATGTTAGTCCCGATTTGCCCCTAGACCCTCTTATCGTTGCCGACGGACAATCTGAATCGGATGGCGATGCTTCAGGGGATATAGCGGTAAGTAATAGTTTACATTTCATTTGCCATCATCTTGAGTTTTTTGCTTTTACTCCAGTAAAGGAAGTACATTTTTTAGTAAAATGAAGGACTAATTCGAGACCACTCAGATCAACTTTTTGGAATTTGTCAAAAAAACTGTCAAGTATCCGAGTAAACAAGTTTGGTTACTGGGCAAAGCTCCAAAACGCTGTAAAACTTGGCCAAACTGTTTTTTTTTTTGCCCAAAATTAATAAATACATAATTTGGCATTAAAAATTTTTGAAAAAAACTTATTTTGTCCATAACTTTTTTTCTACTTATTTCAAACGGTTTTGGTTGGTCTCAAAATTTTCCTGATTTTCTCGCAAAATGATAGGAATCTTTTTTTTTTTTGTAAAAGTTATATTTTTCGAGATATTTACGCCAGAACGATCCGGTTTCTTCATTTTTCGTTAAGCAACCATTTTTGCCATGTCATATATCTCCTTTAATATTAATCGTACAAAAATAAAACAAAAACCACTTTATTTGTCAACCTAAATACTTCATATAAGAAATATATAATTTTTTTTTGTAATACTAACAGATTTTCAGTGAATTTAAAAAAAACCTTAATTTTTTTGCAAAAATCAGACTTCTTGCGCTATTACTCGAAAGGGGTGTATTTTTATGAAAAACTGCAATCAATGTTTTTATGTTAAAAAATGATAATTTATCGATTGGTTTCATTTTTTTTACTCCCCCCCCCCAATGAGTTTTACCCCCCGCGCTTTTTCCCAGTAACGGAAGTTGTTTACTCGGATACTGGGCACCTTTCTTAACAAAATTCAAGTTACTCCAAGTATCTGCAATTGGTCTCGAATTATTCCAGCCAGTTTTTACTTCCTTTACTGGAGTATTTGAACTATTTCGATTTGAAGAAGCCGCTCAGTAATGATTGTACCAGACGATCAATGGAGAACTAGTTGATGAAATTCCTATCGATATTCTTTACAGTTAATATTATTTTGGATTTATTTATACTTATTTTTTATATAATTGGTTAGATTTGTGCATTTAATCAGGCCCGAACACTATTTTTGGTTTGGCGAGACTAAAGGAACACAAATAATAATCTATGAGTCAAAGGAACTACCTTTTTTCTTTTGGAACATAAACTCGACGTTTCGTGCTTTTCAAAAATATTTAATCACAATTTCCAGAGTGTACCCCTTCATGAACTGGTTCACCTCGTATTTAAATTTTGGTACATTTTTCGAAGATGTGCACAGAACTGGCCTAACGTAATTGGCTTTACAACATACACGGTGACTAATAGAGAGCTATCATATTCATTTTATAATTTAGCTTCTTTTGAATAACATTTCACATGCACCATAACTATCATCAAGCTGGTCCATATATTACGAGTAAGTATTTTTTGTACAAGTTGTTTTAGTGGTCAGATTTTAAGCGTATCCTCGTACATCTGAATTTCGTATGTTTCGTCGAAATCATGTCAAGTTGTCATTTTTTTTTTTTTTTTTTTTCGACAGCTCAGATATAGTTTCGGAGGAATTATTCAAAATTGGGATGCGTTATGATCTTCCTAAATGCGTATTTATTCGTCCATTGAATTTATTGAATTGGCTGGTATTTTTTAGAAGTTTATTGTTAGCTTCCCGACATTGTCTTTAATATGAAATCATGTAAACTCGGCCCCAAAAATTTTTCCTTGGAATCTATCTTTTTCTATAAATGGTATAAAATCAATAAACGATTAAAACACGTGCCTTCCACTCGAAAATTTTGGAGTGAAATTTTTGATGTGATTTATTTCTTTTTGCCCAGTACCAAACATTTTCAGTTTTAGTTTATGAAATAAATGGAGGCTGTTCTTTTCCCAAATATTTTTTGTAGTAATATAGTATCATTATGGCACTCAAAACCACTAAATCATATTACAAAATTTAAGAATAACAGATATTTGAAAACTAATTCAGCGGATAATCCTTAACAATTAAATCCATAAAATTTGAGTACATTGTATTCAATGTGCTGGTTTTCTCATTTCGTAGTGAATAAGTCCTAATGGATATTTCAGAACCGATAACCTTGAATTTTTACCTTTTCTTAAGCATTATATGTTGCGCATAAATTGAAACATCTGAATTATTTGTGGAATGTAAAGACGGTAAAGAGACAATCACCATGCACCATTTCATGAAGAGGAGGGAAAATTATGCATCATACTTTCAGGAAACCACATTTATTTTATGCATTATAGATATCCACTAAATTATGATTTGTTCATTATCCATTTAATTGTGCTTATGCATTTACTAAACCCGCCTTAAATTCTCGATGGAAGTAATTCTGGACTAGCTTTATACAAAGTTATTCGTGAAATTGTATCACCAACTACAGTTGTATGATTTTGAAAACTTATTTCATATCTCATTCAAATAGTACTAATATTGGCCTTTTATTATGTTGACCCGACATTCTAGTCATATTTGTCTTGAATTTTTATGAAATACTTCTGTCCAGTAGGGGCATATGAAACAGCAGTGATTGAACTCCCTCTCCCTATGAACCCTTTGAGTCATGACCTCGAACCCAGATATGAAAATATGCTAATTAGTTCTACCTTACTACCTGAAATCTGACTTTCACCACAATAAACATTTGTTGATTCGAATTTCCCTCACATTTGTTCCTCTGGCGGTAATGATACCAACTATTGGTCACATGCTTGGCAGCAGGCATTTCCTGTTTCGTCAAAAGCGGTGGCCATTTCATTTCTACACGCGGCTCCGAGTTGAAAGCATCCTCTGTTGAGGATGGTACATTTTGCTCATATTCATAAAATGGGCAATTTGTTCATTGATAGTTATTCCAATGGGTAAGAGTCTATTATTTTGCGTTCATTACTTGCTTATGGAAAATTTTCGTGTTTTTGTTAGATCTGTTCTCTGACATTCATGTATTATCGTTTTCTTCAAGTTTTGAAAGATTTATCTGTAAATTTTTTTCCAATAATATCTTGACTGCTTGATTACAATTTTCTCATAGATATTTAAGGTAGTTAAGCCTCCCAAATTCCAAATTGTTCATCCACGTGGTCAAAAAATATATACCTTTTACCAAGGACATAAAAGGTGACCACGTGGCTCAAAAGTCTGTGATAAAATATTTTTCACGATTGTCCATAAAGGGCTACACAAAATAAAGCCCTTTCGGTCCTACCCAGTACCATTGTAATCATTTTATATTCAGTTTATGCCTTTATTCACAAAAACAGGCAATTTGTTCACTTATTTTATGATGATATATGACGACGGTCTTCTGATACATGTATGAAGCCAATACGTCCTTCTGATATTTCATATATCAGTTCAGATCTTTTTGTAACCATCTTCCCTTTATAGTGATTTTTTTTTTCAATTTCAGTCTCGCCTCGAAAGGTTATATTCCACCATAAATCTAAGTGATAGTCTCAATATAACGTCCAATGAAAATGACTCGACGATATCACTCGAGGAGAAAGACAGTTTATGTGATGACAGATGTAAGTTGAATATCTTTGTTTATTTTCATTTTCGAAATGCGAGGTTTCAGGGTTGGAAAACCTACTCGATGGTTTTTTTATTTAATCATTACCTCGCTATAGAAAAGTAACAAGTGTTCTTCTTGATTGTGATAGTTAACTCACATCAAGGTACCATTTGGTGCGACATTTTTTAAAGTAATGCAAATTGATTGTATTTTTGTCTGGATTTGATTGTAACTTACCCAACTGTGGTCGTTTCACTTTCACGGCTTATGTGAAGAACAAGTTGTGTTCGGAACATGTTTATATTAAATAGATTTATGAAAATATTTAATTCCACTTTTATAAGCATCCATTTTTTTTTTAATTTCACTCTTTCTTGGCTTAGCTGGGTACATAACAAGTATCATGTGAAAAAATCTACCTAGATGCATCAGAAAAACTAAATCCTATAAAAACTACAGATGATATGTCAAAGTGCTCTTGCTGGATAGACCAGCTTGCAAGAATTTCATGATGTATTTTAACTTATAATTTGTTTGAATATGTTGTATTGCCTTCCGAACTTACATGCTAATCTAATAAGGCATTCATATGCAATTTTATAGTCACACCTGTCTCAATATTTGGTGTACTCGTTACTCGTTACTTTACATGTCTAATGTAAACAGATCTCTCCGATTATAGGAGTATTTTTTAAGTTGCGAAATTTTCTGCCTTTGAAATATTTGAAATCAATTTATTTTTCTCTGGTATATTCTAGATTTCAATACCTAATTCCGTTTTGTTGCTGATCCCCAATCAGCAACAAAAACCTTATTGAGACCTCTGAAAGTTTTACAAAATAAATTAATTAAATGATTATAGAGAACGGACAAAAAATTTGTACAAACCCAATCAACTGTTAGATATATCTTCAATACATACGCTAAAACTCTGCACGTTCATTCATTTGGTTTAAAATAAATTGAAACATTCTAATCTCATCTTCAGAATTAATAGTGACCAACATGACCATTCAACCAGATATTCAAATAATTTATCAAAAATGAAATTCAGATCAAACATAGGACAACAATCAATTTATTACAACGGAATAGTGTTATATAATGGATTACCTGATGCAATAAAAAAATTTGGAAAATTCAGTTTCAAAGTTAAGTTGAAAAAAGATTTATTGCAATAGGTGAAGGACAATTTTATTTTATTTTCCATATTACTATTTTTTTTTATTTCTGTGAAAAGTCTGATTTCATTATCTTACTTTATTTTTTTCTCTATTTATTCAATTCATTATTCATTTGTTTTTAATTTTCCCTTTTATAAACTTTTAAGTTTCTTGGAAAATAAACATCATTTAAATGTGTTGTCAATCATTTCATTGCACCCAATTAAAAAATAAATGTCTTCCGAGTATATGAAAGGAAATTAATTTTTAGGCACAGACTTGAAAAGCACAACTTTTCTTTTGCAACCACAACAAGACGTAGTGCCTCAGCAATTGATAGACCATTATGTGTCGATGACTGATCCCACTTTATCCATGAACATTGACAACGAAATGACATATCACTGTGCCTATTCGTTGCCGGCTGTCGCTTCGACTCTAGGAAGTAACAACTGGCACTTGTTGAAACACACCGTCGATTCCTTGGCCAGCGACATGCAATATAAAGTTAGAAAAACGGTGGCGTGCGGTTTGCACGAACTGGCTTTGATACTGGGCCAGGAAGCGGCTACGGCCTGCTTGACTCCCCTATTCGACGGTTTCCTCAAGGATTTGGACGAAGTGAGGATAGGCGTTTTGCAGCACTTGGCCCCCTTCCTGAAGGTGATCGATCCCGCCAAAAGGAACGCCTACCTACCGAGGTTGGCGGAATTTTTGCAGACGGACAACGAGTGGAATTGGAGGTTCAGAGAGGAATTAGCGACGCAGCTCTTGGACGCCGTCAGACTTTTTAAACCTTCCGACACCGCCAAGTATCTGGGAGTGATTGCCATCGATTTGCTTTGCGATAAGGTGGCGGCCGTTAGGCAGGTTGCGATTTCATTGGTGAGTATTTTTCGTTTCAAAAGGATTCCGTAATGGGGACGAGTTGGAATCGTCAGAAAAAATTCATAATGTATCATCATATGAGTTTCGTTTCCTAGTTGGCCAAAAGAGTGTCAAGTGCGAGTGGTATTCGGTTTAGAGTTAGGGTAATTGATCTCTACAAAAAGTTCGCTGAAGATATCATACTGATTGAAATATTTGAAAAATTTCAGGCCAGTTTCCCTGTTTCGCAAAAAAACATAGGGCGTCTATAAAGGACCCAAAATATTCATATATTCATCATATTGGGATATTGCTAACAATCTAGAAACAACATTCTTAACTGATTTCAACCTTTATTTTTTTTGTTTCGTTGATAATGGAATGTTGTAGAAGAAAAAACACAAATGAATACTGCATAAACATTCAGAATTGCTATGATTTTGTTAAAATATAGATGCAATGCCTTTTTACATGAATAATGAGATTTTCATGAAAAAATAAATTGGGATGTCAACAGGGAACTAGCCTGATGCTTGATAAAAACTTTTCGGTTACAATTTGTTTATGTTAGGGTTAGCCAGTTAGGATCTAGCTGAAAGTTAGGGTTTTTAATTCTTCAAAATAGAAGAGCACTCTCCTAAAGCACATTTCATCTGTGTTATTTGAAAAAATATGTGAACTTTACTTCATTTGGAATCAAAATAAATTTATACTGACTCTAATTTTTTGTTTCAGATAACAGAAATTGTCAAGTACATATCTTCCGAACCAGCACTGACGCCTTGCCTTCTGTTGAGATTGGCAGAAACTTTCGCGCATTCGAAGAAGTGGAAAAGAAGACAAACTTTTTGTTTGTTGTGTATTGATTTGTTGAGAGAAGAGGCGTTACCTGCAGAGCAGTTTGCTTCCGAAATAATGCCACATCTGCTGGATCTGAGCTGGGACCCTGTCGCAAATGTGCGGTTAGTCGTGGCAAGGTGCATTTCTGAACACATAATCAAAAATGGTTAGTAGAAATCGTTTTTGATTTAATTCTCTTGTATAATTTTGAATCTGGGTATTTACATATCATTATGTAATAGTAATGAACAAAATGATGAAAAACTTGAAATTTTTTGCATTTGTAACAAACAGGGTGGGGCAAAATGTGATTTTTATTAAAAAAATCAAAAGTCATTGATTTAAAAAAAAATCATGGTTTATTTGATTTTTTTGAATTTGAATATCAAACTCGATATTAAATTTGAACATTTTGATTCTTTGGAATTATTGTTAATTATTTTAATGTATAAGTTTAAAAATTTTAATACAATTTGCGGCTCAAAAAGTTGTGACAACGCATTTGTCGCGCTTCTCGCAAGAAAATTTTTGTCGTGATTTGTTTTCCTTCTGTCCTATACACTCGCTATACAGTTCCGAGTGGGGCACGAACGCGTTTGTTTTTGCTAAAAGCAGATACTCCTTCTGAACTTCGAGAAAACTTTTATATTATGTTGTTAAAATTGATTTAAATCATGATTTTTAATTTTAAAAATCAAGCGATTTAAATCGTGATTTTAATCAGCCCAACCCTGGTAACGAACCAGCTATTGTGGTATGTCTACAAAGTAGCTGTCTAATTGGAGCATCTGACATGATTATAACATATACAAAACGAATATACAATGTAGACACTTTTGTATAAGGCAGACTATGATTTCATCTTTGAATACGAAGTTTATGTTTTTGTTATGGCAAGTTGTGAATTTAATTTTTTTTTCAGCATATTTTGCCGATCCTAGTAACGACCATCAAGAAAGCCTCCAAACTGTACTGAGAAGGTTACAGGCGGACAAGGACATTGACGTCCGTCAATCAGCAGTTTAGCCAATTGTTTTCCCGTCTTAGTTTTATTCCTGTTTACATTACCATTTTCCACGGTCGTTTGTTTGTACGAATAGTTGAGGATAGGATGATTGTATATTAGTTCGTGTCAAATCAATTTTATTTGTATCCTCGGTTTTCTGTAACTTGCTGTTTCTAACGTACAATTGTAATTCCCGAAGTTTATTCCTATTTTATTCAAAACCTTTTTTTTGTTTTACACTGTTTAAAACTTATGTGAAATTTGTAATTTTTATTGTAAGTTGTAAAATATGTATTAAAGATTATATTTGTCTAAACCTTTGTGTTTTCCTTCCAGGATGTTCCCGGTTGTGGTAGTGAATCGAACTTTCATTACATTTGAAAATGAGTTGATTGAACTTTACAAAAAGAAAGTAGGATAGTTGAAATTGCAAAAAGTGAAATATACAGATATATTGGAAAGATGAATCAGTGGGCAAAAATAGATGAATGAAATAAGGAAACTAAAATTTTCAAAATCATTGGATATTTCACAACAAATCTGAAATGTCTTGTTTGGTCCACACCAAACAGGACATTTTATATAACACCATTTTTTATGTAGTTCAAGAAATCTCGAGATTTTGCTCAAATAGAAGGTAGAAGGTTTATTTGAATCTCTTAATTTTCAGAAAAAATATAATACATATCATTTTGGAGCATTGAGCTACTCCTTTCCTAATTCCATGTCAATATCTAATTTTACTGATGTAATTGGAATATAAGCCTAAATGAATTACTGAAAATATACCAATACTTGAGAGGTTTGTAACAGTAAATCATTTAGAAACAGGTTAAACATTCATTATTTGTATATATAGGGCTATTCAAATTCGTTTCTGTACAAATTATATTTTTTTCGGCAGCCGTCCGGGAAGTGGGTAATTCTCGGACGCTTTTTCTTTGAGAAAGTAGCATTTTTCCGGCCTAGTCCGGAAAATACGTACTTCCCGGACTAGGCCGGGAAAATTCTACCTTCTCAAAAAAGCGTCCGGGAAGTGGGTCGGTTGCCGAAAAAATAGTGTACGCAACACGACCGAAAATAGTTTTTTTGAACTCGCAGACCTCCAGGACTCGCTACGCTCGTCCTAGAATTTTGTCCACTCGTCCAAAAAAACAGTATTTTCCGGACTTGTTACGTAAATTACTATTTCCTCTATCTTCTTTATTCACAAACATCGAAAATCTGTCCACATTTTGCTATTGGCACTTGAAGTGGGCTATCGGAATATGTCCATGAATCTTTCATACAGGGTGTCATCTGACTTGGGCCACCCCCATCTCCGAGTTTTCGAAAAGGACCTGTATTTTTTGTTGTAGTTTTTGGATCGTCAACGTTCATTTCATACTGAGAAATAGAATTCAATTTTATATTCCGGGATGTTTCGGTAATATTTGATTATAATTAGGTGAATTTTTCCCTTCTAAATTAATGCCCTGGATATTGGTTGACTGAGTTGAATAAAAACACAATAGCAACTTTCACGTCTCCCTATGTACAGTTGTATTCACGGAAAATGGGTACAAGTCTTATGACTAGATTTTGCCATATTTGCGTAAATCAGGCTTTTCTTATCGACGGCGATAGACAAAACAAAAACGTAAAATGTGATTAATGATTTTAATGTATTAGAATATTTCTACAACGCAAAGTTTTAAATACAACGTAACCAATAACAATAATAAAAACAAAACTATGTATAGTGTACCCATTTTCTATGAATACAACTGTACGTTCAGTTTTTCCTACCATGAACTTCTGTTTGGTCTAAATTTGAATTTAAACCAATCAGAAAGCCATCGGATCGTTTAACGATAGGATTTCGGATCTGTCGGAATCCAGCCTAACCGATCAGAAAACACTGAGTTGGGTACAGTCAACGTTGGTATATACGAGGAAGGTTACGAAATGTCATCATATCGATCCCTCCATATTTCGGGGGCGTCAATGAGGTTAAGGTGAAATTCCACGATATACTAATATGCTAGTGGATTTCAGTTTCTGGTATCTAATTGGTAGATAACAATAGATTGCAAAAAAATACCTGCTTCCCTAATAAGATCTATGAATATTCGAGTATATTGGAAATCTTACTTTATGGTGTTCGATACTGATGACTGTCAGTTGAGAAAAATTGTGGATATACTCTTCGTATTTGTGTTTGGTTTGACAGATGATTCAACTCGATCTGATCTCGATATATGTGAAAATTGAAAACGAAAGCAAATGAAAAATTTATGACTGTGTATGGTTGGTGAAAATCCGAAAGGAATACCAGTGTTTTGAAAAAAAGTGGGACCGTTCCTCATGCAACAAGAAAGTTTGCCAGAGTATGATAATTACTCCTATATGAAATGGAAAGTATTTGGGTTTACCAGTCGTTCAAGGATCTTTTTCCGAGGCCAAGAAAATGTTTGAGCTTGAACGTCATCTACGTCTTCTAATGTATAGTGCTAAATTCATATAGGAAGCCAAATGAACTTATGAACAAAATGCCTCTTCAAAGATATCGCTTTCTAATCATGCAACCAATTGTGATATAGTCCATTCATACAAAATGAGTAGGTACTATGATTATTCGTGAATGAAATCTTTTCTTAATAAACTTATCCTAGTAGAAACACTTTAAAGCTAGTAAAATATTACTCTAAGAAACTCCTTACACTAATGAAAATTAAAAAACGACTTGCAATACTTGCAAAATTATTCCCTAAACTTCACAAAGACAAGACAGAATACACAACGCAACGCATGTTCAGGTATGCTGTGGGCTGTGACAACGCAACAAATCTTTTACTTTTACAACAGGTAACAAAGACACCAAGAGACAGAGGCAATTAGGAATCAGCCACATAAAACATATATGTTTGTGTGTTCTGTGACGATTTCTTTGCACTTTTTCTGTTTATCTTTGGTTCTATGGGGTTATGCCACCTATAGAGATTTTTAATTTACCCAATTTACCCCAGAATTGCCAACTTCGATTTCCCCAAACCCTGCCCCTAGCCTCAGGTACCCCTTCGCCTATAAACTCATGACATTTGGTAACTTTCCTATATATGAACGTTGGGTACAGTATATAAATGACACCGGCTCACATATATACCACAGAACTCATAATTATAACTAGAATGCGTTTCATGTATCGTCGACTAACGTAAACTTGACAAATCATGGGCATTCGCAAAGGGGACAACTTGCACCAAGTAAACACATACGTCATTCCTTGTAATTTCAAGAGGAAATGAGAGAAATCTAGGACGTATGTCTGTTAAGATCACTAGTTTGTTTGTAAATAGAGCGGCGTTGTCAGTTTTATTTCTTTCTGATTTGGATATTGGCGCTGTGACGATAGTAAATATGAATATTGGATATTTATTATTCATCGATTATATTGTGCATAGACAAGAGTTATAGGTATATTGGTAATATTGTGTACATTACCCGTTCATTACGATGAAGTGTTTTGTTGAGGATTGTGGTAATTCCTGGAGAAATGAAAAAAAAAGAAAATTATGAGTTCTGTGCCGTACACTCTATTATCCGTGGGTTACGGTACCTTCCGTAAAAACAAATTTCAAATTTGTAAACATCCCAAAAATTATAGGTGGCGTCATCTTACCTCATTTTTTTTTTTTTTTTTAATTCATTATTTAACGTCGGCCTATTTCCGCTACCAAGGCCAATCACCGACGCCGGTGAGCACACTTCCCCCAACCGGAAATTTTGCCGAACCCTCTGGTATTCCAACCAGAGGTAGGGATCTTTAACGAGCCCAACATCCATGGACTCGGGACCGACGGCTTAACGTCCCCTCCGAAGGACGGCATATCCTCAATATATCTTGTGCTCATTGATATATTGTCTGCGAGCTATGATATGCTACTTCGCTGCAGCTGTACGGGCTTTCGACACGGTATTTCCCTGTATGGTCACCCATCCAAGTACTAACCGTCTTACCTCATTCTTAATTATAGTATGACAAGTGATATAGCAACCAGTGTTGCCAACATATAGTCCCTACGTACAAGGGCGACCACAGAACTCATAATTATAACTAGAATGCGTTTCAAATATGGCGGATGGACAAATCATGCATAACCTGCAACACTGTAAATGTCCTCTTCACAGTAGCGGCGTAAAATATAACGTGCGTAACTTGGGGATGGGCAATGGATTGGTTTTATAAAACTGGAAGTTTCAGTTTCAAATGGAACATCAGAACAGTAAAAATATCGTTTTATCCATAGACGTTTTATAACAAAAAAATCCTTGAATAGAAGATACGAAATGAGATCTTGATTCACACCAAAAAGTTAATCCTATATCCTACTACTACAATGAGAATTACATTAAAAAACATGTTTTTTTAATGTTGAAGGACGCCAGACCGGGTCTAGACCACTTTTCCCAAATCTAATGGTATAAGCTTCAGTATGAATTGAATTGAAAAATGAACATGTTCAGTTCGGATTTTGATTTTGTAATGCTGTGGTTGAGGCCACTCGAAATGTAGATCACTTCCTAATCTACGAAACCACTTTCTGAAAGCTGAAACCTGAAAACGTTTTCTTTATTCTAGAGACACTTTTAACAGGTTTTTCAAGAACTCATTTATGGAAAGTAACGTTTTCTTTTTTCTTCCCCTTTCTCCAGGAATTACCACAATCCTCAACAAAACACTTCATCGTATTGAACGGGTAATGTACACAATATTACCAATATACCTATAACTCTTGTCTATGCACAATATAATCGATGAATAATAAATATCCAATATTCATATTTACTATCGTCACAGCGCCAATATCCAAATCAGAAAGAAATAAAACTGACAACGCCGCTCTATTTACAAACAAACTAGTAATCTTAACAGACATACGTCCTAGATTTCTCTCATTTCCTCTTGAAATTACAAGGAATGACGTATGTGTTTACTTGGTGCAAGTTGTCCCCTTTGCGAATGCCCATGATTTGTCAAGTTTACGTTAGTCATTAGTCGACGATACATGAAACGCATTCTAGTTATAATTATGAGTTCTGTGAGGGCAACCAGAAAAGTAGATGACCATCGACGTTGGTATATGAACGTTGATGACCATATGGAAATTTCCCATAGAGTAGTCAAACAGATGTGACCAATGGCAACATGCAACGCGTTCCCGTGTACTTGACTCGTCTAGGCACTAGGCGATCTGTCAATAGTGTCAATTATTTTCAAAAAATGTTTTTAATGAAATTAGGTTTTATTTTAATATTCATTGTATGTAACTTTTGTAATAGAGGTATTGTGATTGAGCTGTGTATTCACATTTTATTATTTTTCAGAGTTTGGTACTAGCTGAATTTTCCACAGAGGACTGTTGGTCATTAGGATTACATAAAGCCAACTTACTTTGTTCATCATGTGACCAGTTACCTAAATTCGATTTAACGGAATTGATGTAAGTAAATCCGAATCAATAAACTAACTAGAATTATTGTTTTATGACTTTATTATAGGAGCCATTGCAAAGAATGCTGTCGCCCGGATGAAAACGGTTCCACTGAAAAGATATATCATAAGGCTGTTCTGGAAGTTTGTACTTGCAAATTCGGAGCATACCCTCAAATCCAAGCCTTTATCAAAAGTCACCGACCCGCTCAATTTCCTAACTTGCAAATAAAATATGCCAGGGGCTTGGATCCCAGAATCAAACTCTTCGACAAAGATGGACATCTACAAGAAGTTGTAGCTATTGAAAAATGGAATACTGATTCTGTTGAAGAATTCTTGAATACTCACCTGGTGAAGGTCAATGATGATGACTATTTAAGAACAAACATGATTTAAGATCAAGATAGTTTCAATAAAAAATATGAAAAACAATTTCAACTGCTGATCTTGTGGTAGAAATATGATTGGATTTTGTTAGAAGATTCATATTCCTTTTACAAACTCATGAAAATGTTCTATGTGGTGTCAATATTAGTAGAATCTTCGATATTGAGAGAAATAACATGTTGCTCAAAATCAGATAATTTTTTGTTTTTGGAATTTTCAGTTTGGATTTGGAAATGTTATCAGATAAATTAGTTTGTACCGCATACCTTCCCCAAGTTGTATCTGTTTGAATCAGATGTCAGCTTGTTCTGATTTATTGCCCCAAACCATTGTTTGAAGGAAAATGATACTTCAGTGAACTAGATTTTCAATTCGAATGTGGGGAATGAAGTTCCATCACAATTAGTCACCTGGGTTTCATATATCCGACTTGAAATGAATATATTGAGGAAAGTGAATAAAGTTTGAGCAAATGCTCGCACTCAAATTTTTTGGGACAAACTTATGCGGGTTGTTGAGATATGACAAGGACGGATCTATGGTTTGAACTCATGCTCACTTTTATTCACTTCCCCCAATATGTTGCAAAAATCAGTTTTAAATTTCTCAAATATTCATAAAATGGATAGAGAGTCATGTTCAGAAAAAAACATGATTACTTCGGAGACTATACTGCAGTTTGGGAAAGTATAATGCAAGAAAACAATAATTGCTCATTTTTATGACATTTTCAACTTTATTAACAAAAATCTTCGGACAGTCGTTATAAAAGAAAAGCGAGTATGTATGGTTCATATGTGTTCCGATAGGGAAACATGATCATCCTGAACTTCTATGTTAGGAATTTTCTTTAGTTTTTTGTTGAACTTTTTAATAACTTTAGGTGTTACTTCTGTTTCTCCAGAATGTTTCAAGTATGCATTAATAACCTTCTTTTCCAATTTTTTAAATGATATTCTGCCCTTTGAATCGAGGATACTGATTATTTTATCTTGAAAATTAAATTTTACATTTTCAGACAGTTGTTCAATAACTGAGGTTTCTTCTAATTTAATTTTCTTTTCAGAATGAACCATATCTTCATTGGAATCTTTCCTCTTCTTTTTGTTCTTCTTACTTTCTAACTCTTCAAAATTATCATTAGTAGCATTCAAGGAATTTTCATTTTTGGATCTACTACTGGCTTCCTCATTTTCATTGGGTGGGTTTATACTATCACTTTGAACATTATTTTCAGTTTTCCTAACAGATTGATCAGTCTTATATTTTTCGATTATGTTCCACACTTCTTCTACTTCCTTCATATTAACTCGACCACCTGAAGAACTCTTGATGAAATTCTGAAATGAAATGATTAGGAAAGGACACTCCAACGAATAATTCTCAATTTACCAAAAATTTTGGTTTCTTCCTAGGTATGTTATTGAAATTTAGAATATTATTCAACAAATTCCTATGAGAAGATTTCATGTTTGGTTCCTTATTGAGAATGGATCTCACCATTTCTACCCACGACTCTTGCTTAACTTCACCTTTCTTCACAACCCCATTCGGCAACGATCCTTTTGCACTATACCGCTCCTCTTCTGTTATACATTTTGTATGAACTACATATTCATCTTCCCTTGAAGGTACATTTCAAAGTTAATTATTTCAATTATATTTCTTGATAATTACCTGAAGTCTTTGAAGCAATCTACACAAGTCAAAAATTTGGGCCTTCTGCATACAAATGCATAGTGCTTCTCAACTTTGGGTTTTTGTAAACTCTCTCCGCAATAATTGCATGTAAATACTACCATTTTTACCACAAAGAATAAATCTGAGAAATGAGGGTCTTGCCTTGAATGGACTAACCTCAAAACGTGAAGGCAAGAGGGGTTAAGGATTTTAAGAAGAAGAGAAGCAATTGGCAAAATCAGATGATTCAACTCTTGATTGGAGTCATTTATCCAGCTCTAGGGCTATATTTTTCAACCACTCGCAGTTCTGCAAATACGCTGGTGCTAAGCTGCGACAGATCTGATTGGTTTCTGTCTAGCAACAACGTATACGATGAACGAACATCTTGAATAGAGACTCGGCGATAGAAAAGCGACAGTGTTACCAAACGAATATTAGGGAGTTTGTGTTCCTGGAATTATTTAGTGAAATAATTTGTTCCGAGTTATTTTGAGCCGATTGCACCGCTTTGGTTCATTTTTAGGGGAGCATCTCGTTGCACCCACATTTCGAAACACCCAGAATGCGTAATACCCACATTTCGATACACTTACATTCCGCTATCCCCACACTCTCCGAACATACCCGAATGATGGGCTGTTGCCAAACTCATCCTTCTTTTAGGTTAGGTTAACAGAAAATTGCAGAATATTCGGTAAATTTTGCAACAGTGCATCATTCGTGTATGTTCGGAGAGTGTGGGTGTTACGAAATGTGTGGATAACGGAATATTTAGGTTTGCTGTGGCAAAGCTTCAATTGAATAAAGCTGAATCATGTTGAGCTGAATTTAAGTCGAGATACAATTTGCATTCGGATGTTCCGAAAATCAGATTTCCTGAAAAATAATATCCAAGTATAGATATGAGGTATAGAGAATATGATTTGAGGCCACTTATTCAATCATCTTTGAATTTGGCAGGGGTACATATCATTCGAGTGACAAAGTATTAATTAACGACATTTACAATAGAAAAAAAGAGAGATTGAGTTTGGTAATGTGAAAGATTTTCATCAAGATTCATGCGGTAGATGAGTATTGTAATTTATACACTGCGGGCATATCTGACAGACGACAGTAAATGACAGTTGTCAATCCAGCCTGCTGGACAAACAAACGATTTACCTATGCTAAGTGTGTGTTTATGTCATATTTTAAAATCTTTTTTCTCAATGAAGGCTCAATTTTGTGCGATTGTGAAATGTGGAAGTAATAGCGGCGGGCATAATGTTTCATTCCACCGATTCCCTTCTATTTTCGACAATAGAAAAAAAGATTAATCCTCTTGCTGAAAAGAGATGTGAAATGTGGATTCAGGCAACTGGAAGGGCAGATATAACTTTTTATAAGTTGAAATGGGCAACGGTGTGTTCAAAACATTTTGTAGGAGATATTTTCAAAGAATCTTGGAAACATAGGCAACGTAGTTTTTTTTTTTGTACAATAAACAAAATGGTGCATCGAATTGAAAGATATTGCATAAAAACAAATTTATAGGGACACTCATTTTTTTGGGGACTTTTCTGTCAGCTTTGGCGCCAAATTCAAATCTTAAGGGTACTCTGTTATATCAAAATCTGCATCGATTTGTCAAAAAGATATCGATATTTTCATCTTCATCCAATATTTTTTTTTGTATGTTCAGTACAGTGATGGTTTATCGGTGTTATTATAAAAATTGTAAAAGTGACTCAAGGACCATTGAAAATAAGAGTAAAGTTTTACAATTTTCCTAAACCTGAAAGAGATTTAGCCAAGTGTCTGAAATGGATAGCACTTTGTGGGAACGAAAATTTGATACCATCTAAAATAAATAGAAATATTCATGTAGCTTACATTTCATTAGAGGAAAATACAGTGATGAAGGGCCAATAACATTTATCAGTTCAAGAGGTGAAAATTTAATGGACAATATTAATCATGGGGCAGAACAGAATACCGAAAACACTTTTTCCAGTTCAGCTATTGAAAATGTGAATAATGACAATGATGGAGCCATTGTAACAGATATCCAGAACCCCAAAAATATTTCATCAAACATTAATGTTGTAAGACACTCGAACCTGGCCATTGAAACAACCACCATTCAAGATGAAAAATCTTACGTAGAGTCGTATACCCAGACATTGGAGCTTGTAACAAAACAAAATATATTTTCTTATGAAAACTTGAGAAAGAATCAAGAACATTTTGAATACTTTTAAAGTCTATAAGAAACAACACAAATGGCACGAACGAGCCAAGACAACAAAAATAAACATAGGTTAGTTGACTTAGACACAGAACACCCTATCTAGATAGGGTGTTCTGTGACTTAGATGTGTTAGATGGTTCGGACTTTATATAGGTTATGGTTATGGTTGATGGTAATGATCACGGATAATAGAGTATACGGTCGTTCAATGCCACGTCATTGACTTGTACATGTCACTGGGTAACCAATCAGAAAACATGATTTGAGCAGGGCTGAAGTTTAAAAATGACACCGGCTGACAATCATGTTTTCTGATTGGTTACCCAGTGACATGTACAAGTCAATGACGTGGCATTGAACGACCGTATACTCTATTATCCGTGGGTAATGATGGTGTTTAAAATCCCTCTGGGGAAAAAATGAAATTCCCTATCAATTTGTTTTTGCAATATCTGAAAAATTGGACTATTATGCAGTTTGATATCAAATGAATAGTAATTATTGAGGTGTTTTTTATCCTAACATAATGAATGAAAGCAATAAAAAGCGTCAGTATGTTTTTAGTGATTTTTCAGGGATTCATTCGGAATTGGCAACCCTGATTCCTTAAGAGAAGTCCCCCATTTTCAAAGTCAAAATGGCGGACGAGTTTTGTGAGTATGGTTAAATACGATTCAAAATTGGTATGCGAGGGCAAGAAAGAGGTCACAGATCAGTAATTTTTTGTCAAGAACCCAGAATGGTGACGACTTTTGTAATTCGATTCAAAATAATGGGATGACGGATTGCCTGAATGACCTAATAGAATTAAATGAGATTTTAACGACATTTTTGGTTGTTATTGTGGTCTGTCCAACTTGCCACCTCCAAATCTTGGTCTGGGACCGCGCCTGTTCAAAGCATGTACTCACCAGAAGAAAACATTCATAGCATATTTATGATGCAGAACGGCATCTCACTTAACAAAGACCTCCATTAAAATTTGTGTCTATTAAAATATATTTCTGGTTTCAATCAGTCATCTCAATGAAAATAAATCTTTAGTTTCAGACTTCTCCAAATTCTTTATGATTTATATTCCTGAATGTTAGATTTTTAATATGAATGCAATCCAAAGGAAACATTCTCAATTGAAAATGAAAGATTATTTCAGAATTAGAAATTTTTCATTATAGAGTTTTTATAATTCTGAGAAAAAGTAATATG